>OX638297.1:45611733-46864762 GCA_951812265.1 Taphrorychus bicolor | reverse complement strand
GCCGAAAGCAGACAAGTTTTCAAATTTCCAAATTGTAATTATACATGTGCATTTTCGCATATCTTAATTAAACTCTGGTTCTATATTCTTTGCAAAAAGCTTAATATTTTTTGGCTTTTTAGCATTGATTTTTTATTACTTTATTAATTCATTTTAATATTTTTTTTGCTTTATAAAATGAGCTTTGAAACAAACAGTGTAATTCAATGCCGGTAGGGGTATTAGCCCTCGGAGTAGTTGTTTCTGTTTGTTTCCTTCTTATACGCTGCAATATTTTTGGAAATATTGAAAGCAGATAAGTTTTCAATTTCCAATTAGTAAATATTGCTTTTTTGCATATTTTAAACTAGAGTTTCCTGCGAAAAAGCTAAAAGTTTCGTTCACTAAAGTTAGTGGTTTCGAAAACACAGGATGTAAAAAGTTACAACTTTAATTTTATCTTTTTTAACTATACACATTTTTAAGAGGTATACCATTTTTGTAGCTTTGATGGAGCTTTGATATGTAGTCAACAAATTTTGCGTACAAAATGGAATAAAAAACTTGTACAGTGGTGCGTTGTCCAACGATGAAAATAGTGGTGCAAACCGCACCCTGTACATCAAAATTGATTTAGTTTTGCTAATATCTGCTAATATTGAATACAATTATCAGGCACTTAAAAAAAATTAAATAAAACTGTGCCTTTGATACATCTCTGCAACTATTAACCTTTGAACTGACGCGACGTATATGAGGTTCATTCGACCAATTTTGTTCCCTTGCCCTCCATTTGTGACGTTTTCCAACCGTTCTGAGACATCCTGAATTAGTACCAAAAATATTACAATACACAAAGTTTCATTATGTGTTTTTTCAATTTTCTGAAGACTTTCAATTTGTCTTCTATCCTTAAAAAATACGTGAGTACCACGATTCACCTGATGTATCATGATTCACACAGAAAAATGTTGGCTAAGTAAAATGATCCAAATGAACTGCTGTAACAACCCTTTTTGGATGATTTAAGAAAAAACAATCAGTGACACTTTGTATACTAAAGCAGGATTATTCAAATTCGTCTCTCATCATATTGTAAACCGTAAAAGATAAGAATTCTATTCTAATATATTAAAAATATATTAATTTATAAATATTTTTGTATGTGTTTAAATAACTATTGAAAAATACATTTCTCGTTCTAACTTGCACTTTCCATCACATATAGTAAACATGGACATAATTAGATTCAAGCTTGGACCTTTCTATTTTTCTAGCTCCGTCAACATCAACTTTACATTTTTTTATATACGCTATTCGATGATAGTGTTAATGAGAAAGCAAAATGTCTCATGAATATCTATGTGTATGATTAAAAGTTTACATCAAGTCTGCATATCAAACTCCCGATGTTTTGACAATAGATATTCCCTCATGAATATTGTGAAATTATTTTAATTTCTTCTCCCACACGAGATGTTCTAAATCACTCTGTATATCGTAAATTTCAACTAAAAAGATTCCTCTGCTGGACCAAGCATCTAATTTTATCACATGCTTTATAAATTGTATAGTTTTAACCAAATATTTATGGAATTTTTTTCTTCAACCAAATATTTATAAAATTTTGTGAGAATTTTTATTTAGTCTCGTTACGGCATCAATCCAACAAAAAGCAACTAGTACATGAATTCCTTATTGTAAAACAGATAGGCCTATACAGTTTGTCCTATTTAACACGAATCACATGAAGCACTCACAGAGGTAACTTGAAACGACAAAGTCGTGTAAATTTGAAAGAAAGTTGCACTTTGGTCTTCCCAATAATAGTAGAGCGAACATGAGGCACCTTCCTCCTTCTTCTTAAAATGCTATAAAAGTGCCTCTTTCGGACACCCAATGCGCATGACCTCTCGCGCCCATCGGTTGCTCCCACTTCTTTATACTATGACTTACCACAAGACCACAATATAATTGTATGAATATTAAAATGCAAGTTAGTGAATTTTGTCACTAGCTATTTTTAATTTTCACTTTCCTAACTGAGGCATGGTATTCATGTTGTTCTTCTTTGACATCAGCCTTGATACATTTTTTTCGCTGGCGTTAGCGTGATATCCAAAACCTATCCGCCAAAAGAGCATATTACTATAAGAAATGTATACATTTTGTTTCCTCTTAATGAAGAAGCCCAACAGTCTGACCTTTTTAATGTTGAATTTCGAAAAAACGCAAATTGTTGGCAGGTTTAAACAGTAAAACGTAAAAAATGAATCGAAAAAAGAGGAAATGTATCAATATAAAGAATATAACAAAGAAAGGGGTAGAAGCAATAAATTTTAAAAAGTTTAAGTTTATGTTTAAAAAATATATTTAGTGAAACTTACAATAATATATCCAAAGATAAATAAAATTGAACTGTGAATCCATATGATGCGGTAACACCAATGTTTCGTTATAGTTGCCCCAAGAAGTTTGTTTCGTTGCAATGTAAACGTATGCTCTGTCGCTGCGCCATCTGTATATTTCTTCATGTAATATCATTTTTCTTTTAATCATTAAAGCCCAACTTGATCATTAACCTTTAGGGCCGTGATTGAACGAATTTACAACTTGCGCACGTATTTACTAACAATGCTTAGTTCTCAAGATAAAACCCGCAGAAATTTGTTTCTAGCCAGATGTCTGCTCAACTAAAACACAGTTGCCTAGGCGCATGTCGAGTTTTGGTAACCAAAACTACTTGGCCTATGCAACATTTTTTTTTTTCATTAAGTTCCCTTGGTGTATCAGTCCAAAAGGTAAGACAACGTATGATGCAAGTTAACGGTTGTGGGCAAAGCAATAAATTCAACCCTAGTTGAGACCTTTTGAGATACATTATCTCAAAAGATTGATATTTATCAATGAAGCCATGCACGCAGGTGGGAGATAATTATTGTCAGGGCGAGATTAATTTCTGGAAATTTAAGAAATGGAAAAGTTGCAAGGGAAGGAAATAAGCTTGTAGCAATCATTATTTTAGGAAACCCAACATTTATCTTGCATCACATAGAAAAGAGACATACCAAATCCACAACAAAAAGTTAAAACCTTAAAACATCAAACACACTTAAGTATCTGACGGCTCTAACCGAAATCCTACCCTTGTCTTCGTGTCAAATCATTCCTTAGAGTTAGCTGCCTAGAGCACCACTAAGTCTCGGATGCCGCAGATAGAGAATTGACCCTAACCAACTCAAGGGGCATCGAGTTCTTGTTGCGCTTTAGCCAGTTGCTCTCTACACATTAACCTGTGACCTCTGTACAACCCGATATCCTTTGTTGCACCTCTTATAATTAATTTTCCCTGAGGGACCCATATTCTGCATCGTTGCATTTTGTCCAATATTCACATACACACTGTTAAAATGTAACTGCTGTGTCACTATGATAATAATGAGTGTTTATGTAAGAAAAAAACAAAACATATTTAGGTCTTTTTTTGGAGCGACTATGCACATCTAGTTGTGCCTGAAGTTGTGTTTTATTAGCAAGTAAGATAAATATTAAATAATTTTTCTTATTACATTTAGTTTTTAGCAATGAACAAGCGTTTGGGATGACTTATGATTGAGCAATATGACTCGCCTGCATCATGAAGCAAAATGAGGTTCTAATGAAGGAGGAAGCAGTAAACTGTAAAAGCACAAATTACAAGTAGTCTTTAGAGGCACAAGTTTTTACAGCGTCAGGTTTGAATCTGCCCATCAGTTAATACAACGTTTAGTATGTAGTTGAATGAAAAGTAGTTAGACTCGGTAACTCAAGCCATGATTAATAGTGTCTAGATGAAAGCGATAGTTTTAAAACGTTGAAAAAGTTTAAAAACGTCTTCTAGTCGGCTGTGAAATGTCAAAAGAAAAGAATGGAAGAACAAAAGTCCATTTACTTTGATTATTTCATCCTTTTCTGTCAAAATTTATAGCCTTCTAGATTTTTTCTGTCGCGTGTTTGCTCTATCACACTTTTGAAATGGCGTACGTGACCTTAGACAGCCTGACACAAAACTAACAATGATAGGACACTGTACTTGAAACCTGATTTTTGCATTGTGGCGAAACGACTAAAAAAGTGAGTGTGAGTTTTAGGAGACCAAAATAACATGTGAACCTGAAAACAATTGTTTAAATTCCAATTGAATAACTTTATTTCTCTATCCAAAACTGATTCTATATTGACTTCATAGTTTGGAACCCACAACTAAAGATTCTATTTCTTGTAAGGTCTCAAATTATCAAAAAATTTGGCTCAAGAAGGTTGGAACATTATATGCATTGTGTTTCTTTTAGTTTGTCCCTCTTTTAGACCGCTCAAGAAAATATTATTTTTTGAGATGAAAAACGTAATTCAAGAATAAGGTTAAATGGTCCTTTCTAAAGTATTATTTGGTAGTATTAGATTTTTCTCATTACCTAGTATTTTTTATATAAAACTTAAGAAAAAAATATTTTCAAATCACCTTTAAATAATACTTTTACCAAAAAAATAATAAATATTACATGTGTTTAAAGTGAACACAGTTTTTAAAGAATTTTCGGGAAATTGCCAGTTTTGCACTTTTTTTTCCTAATTTGACGGGGTCACATTCATTTACTTATATTTACTTAGATTCTTCAGGTTAGTTCTGAAGGTAGTTCTTCAGTTAGTTTTGAAGCTTCAACAAGGGATGAGCAGTATATGTTAACATACAGCTCACAAACATCGAAAAGGGAAAGGTTTCATACGAACGTCTATGTGAATAGGAAGAAAGCTTCAGAGCTAACATAAAAAGTAACTCTATTATGTAAAGTAACTCACCAGACCCTTGCTATTGTGCAAGTTTAAAATAGTAGCAATTGAGAAAACTGGTAATATCCAGTTTTGTGACATCTTCTTTCTAGATAATCGTAGTTTCATAGCTTTGAAGTCAAAAAGCGTCCAAGTTGCTTTCATTGATGAAGGATTATTTGAGTTTTTTTTCGATCGTGTTTCTTCATGTTTCCAACAAGAAACATTCTACAAAAAGTGCTGCACTTTTTTAAACTTAAAATTCAATACTCCTAACATTATTGATCAGCACTTTCTCATGCGTCTTCATAATGATGCAAATCAAAAAGCAATAACTGATTAAAATGTCAAGTTGATTGAAAATGTTCTGCTTATTTATAGATTTTACGTGTAGCGAAGGCTTTCTTCACTGTTATTTTGTCTATATAGTTATGTAGATAGATTGTTATAACTAAGAATTGCCGTTGTTGTATGCAACTTGTTGTTTTTAAATCAAGGATTTTAGGTACCTATCCAAGCAAAATAACCAACCCATGAAAGCTGACTGTTTTTGTTACTTACATTAGTCAAGGTTGTTGGTTAAAACTCAAACATAAATATCCATAGAATCAGGCACATATGACATATCGATACACTATCACAAACAATCAAGCACACACAGATTTAAACTCTGTAAGTGTACAGCAACCCGTAATAATGTGGAGGCTAGCGCTTCATTTATCACGTCGAAATGGGTACTGCAAATCGGTCTTCAAGTATCGGATATCGAGCGTATTATTGTAAACATCTCTTTTTGTGCGAATTCTTGGTAGGTAGATACGTTTTTAGCGTATTAGAATATATTGGGAAATAAACTTATTCTTTAAACTAAACGGCCCCTTAATGCAAAATATAAATTTAATTACCTGAAACATGAATTAGTGAAGTTGTCTGTTAATGGATTTCGGAAGACTAGGTCATTAAGCCATTGTAGATTATACTCAAATGCTTGGTGTCAGTTGTAATTAATGCTTTTTGGATCTTCTTTAAATCCAAAAGGATTTTTTTTAAATCCAAAAAATCCAAAAAGCATTAACTACAAAACTGACACCAACCATTTGAGTGTTATCTACAATGGCATACTGACCTAACCTTCCCAAGTCCATTAACAGACAACCTCACTAATTCATGTTTCAGTTAATTAAATCTATATTTTGCATTAGGGCCAATTGTATCGGTTAATTTTAAATACAGATTTAAATTTGTTTTTAAAATTCGGTTTAAAAATAAATTTAAACATTGTAATTTCTGATCTACGTGGATGTACGTTGTATAAGTAGAACTAAAATTAAAGAAAAGATGGATGTCGAATTGTGATGGCAAATGTGGTTTGTAAGAAATATATCTACATTATCCTCGTCGTCCGGTAAGTGACAGATCGCTTGACAGCGATGTATTCCGTATGGAAAATTTTAAGGTCTACCTTAGATCAACTTTATGAGGAAAGTTGTGCAAGCAACAATCTCTATATCTTAAAAAATTCCAAAAATATTCATTTAAATTTTTAATACTAACACAAATATAAAAAAAAGCCACAAATCTGTTAATTTTTTTAAATTAAAACCGAACTCTAAAGCTTAAGTTCTGCTTCATCCACATCATATCTTAAGATAAAGTTAAAGCCTAATTTACGTTTTAAAACTAACTTATGCAAAGATCATTACGCCAATTTGCGATTTAAGAGGAGCTCCTGCATTTAAAATCAACTTATACAACCGGACCTAAGGGACCGTTTAGTGTAAAGAATAATTTTATTTTCCAATATATTCTAATACGCTAAATACGTACTTACCAAAAGTTCGCTAAAAACGTACCTACCAAAAGTTCGCAAAAAAAGAGAAAAAATATATGTTTACAATATGCTCGATATCGCATAATTGAAGACCGATTTGCAGTACCCATTTCGACGTAATAAATAGAACCGCTAGCTTCCACATTATTATGGGTTGCTGTACACATACAAATTTTAAATACAAAGTAATTTATTTTTTAAAAAGTCAAGTAATTGTATCGATATGTCATATGTGACTGATTGGATAGGTACTTAAAATCCTTGTTTTTAAAACAACAAGTTGCATACAATAACGGCAATTCTTAGTTATAATGGTTCGTGTTTCTCTGTTACAGTGTAATTCTCCCCGATGAAAACAAAATTTTAATAAAATATTAAGCGATGTTGCACCAATAATATCGCCTTTATTTAAACCAACGAGGACGAATTCTCAAAAAACCTTTTTTTCAAGAATATACCCTACACCGTCCAAGAAATTCTTATAAATAGGATGTACATGAGAAATATATATCTATATAGATATATATATATTTATCGAGTATGGACAGCTAGAGCCTTTTTCTAGAAACAATGTATACTTTTGTCTGTAGTGTTTGTGCTTTCTCTACTTCACTTTTAGGGGCCGATACCACAATTCTTCTTGCATAGATACCACAACTCTTTTGTCCTACAGTTATTGTACTACCTTTCTTACTCACTGAAAGTGCTTTATCTTTTTTTCTCATAAAAAATAAGTGGATTGTTTAGTATTGTTCTGTCAGCAACCTTCTTAAAATTCTGCTAAAACGAACTGCTAAAAATTTGGACCGGCTCTCAGTATGTATTTCCTGAAAAACTA
Organism: Taphrorychus bicolor; assembly: GCA_951812265.1. Taxonomy (NCBI): domain Eukaryota; kingdom Metazoa; phylum Arthropoda; class Insecta; order Coleoptera; family Curculionidae; genus Taphrorychus; species Taphrorychus bicolor. Next base: position 46,857,305 of record OX638297.1, on the reverse strand, counting down.
ACTGGTTATAAATAGTGTTAAACATTTTTTTTTGTTTATTAGCCTCGGTACTCTGAACTTCAATATAGAAGTGAAATATATCATTCTAAGTGTCCCCCATCCACTCTCTCAATCTAGTGGATTCCTATACGCTGTTCAAATCTGGTTCACATCGCAACTTCCCTTAAAGTGAATAATTTGTTCTATAATCCAATAGTAGTTTTCGTCAAACATTTTGCTCAAAACAATGTGTGTGTTCTGTTAGACATTCCACCTAAAACATTCTTAAAATTTCTAAATAATTTGTCTTCACCAATGTGACTCAAAAGAAGGCAACAATTCAAACGGTGCTAATTTGACAGGCTCCATCTTGACCCTTCGATGGACCTACGGTCTGATCTTTCAGATGTTGAAATCTCACATCACAAGTCTTCGAAATGTACGTGTTCAGGTAATTGCTTCTTTACAATTAGAAGATCCACGGCTAAGAATGGTATACAACAAGTCCTCGACAATTTAACTCATGGTGCTTTTGCTGCTCTTTTTAAGGCTATTAAGTTCTCATTTTTATCTGAATCCTATCCATTGTGTCTTAAAATGACTAAGGGTGCACAAGTTGATAAGGGTGGAGACCTCGCCACCCCATCTTGTTAAAGACCTATCTCTCTGCTGCCCACTCTCTAAGAACTGGTTGAAAGTTTGATGAGGGGCCAAACCCTGACTTTCCTGACTCGGTACGATATATTTGCTGTTTGGTTCTTTTTCCATTAAGACACACCTTGGACGCTCAAATAAGGCACACTTTGGATGTTTGATTTTCTGTCTGAATACTGCGTCAGCCACGCGATCTTGGTAATGAGGCTGATCGCATATAGTTTCAGTGGAGTGGTTCTGGGTTGGCTTCGTTGTAACTTGTCTGGGCAGGTCCAGTATATTCATGTGGGCGGAGTGTCTTCTGTTAATGGTACTGTCATTTGCGGCATCATCAATAACTTGGCTAAGTTAAACATTGAGGGGTACATAATTTACTCCATTTGCGGACGACACCACGGTTAAATGGCGTAGAGCGGATTTGAACCGACTTCTTGACAACGCTTTCTATGTATCTGAATCCCCTTTGGGTGTCTTCAACTGCATCACTTTTAATTATTGGAAAAGTCGGTTGGTTCTGTGGATGGATCTTTTTCGTCAGGTTACACGTTAACTCCAATCTAGATTGTCCCTAGCATATTTTTAACGTGAAACGAAAAGTTAGAGTCTGCATGTTATTGCATCTATCGGTGCTTCAGCTGTTTCAAGAAATCTTTAGTGAACAGTTATTCAGGGTGGCCCAACAAGTAAGTTTCAAATTACGGGGTGCTCATTATAAAAGTTCATCTAGTTGGCTGTGAAATGTCAAAAGAAAAGGATGGAGAAACAAAAGTTCATTCATTTTCATTATGTCATCCTTTTCTGTTAAAATTTCATAGCCTGCTAGATGAAGTTTTATAATGAACACCTTATAGTTGGCATTTATTTGGGATAAAAGGTTACAGCGGACTGGTAAAGTCTATATATTATATCCACATATATTTAAATAATTTGGGGAGAGGGAATAATGGATAAATGTGAATCTGAACTATGTGTAAACGAGCGCACGTGAAAATGGTTTTTAAAAGCACGTTCTATTTATTACGCATAATGACATTATCAGGTTACATACTCTCGCTTTCTGGATAGAATGTGAACGTTTGGATAGCAGGTGTAGGACAAGAAAAAAAAGCTACTTCACTTTTTAGAAATCGCCAACGTTTCGACCTTTAATTGTGGTCTTCCTCAGAGCTAAAATATAACAATTGTGTATACATTGGCCACTTCACAGTATGCACGGATTCCATATAATAGAATAGGAGAATTTTTTACTCATGTATTGTGTTTTAATTTGTATACTTTTGTTCGTCGTTTTTCTTCTTTGTAATTAGTGTTTTTTACTGCCAATGTACATACAACTATTGTATTTTAGCCCTGAGGAAGACATCAATTAAAAGTCGAAATGTTGGCGATTTCTACATAGTGAAGTAGCTTTTTTTTCTTGCTATCCAAACGTTCACATTAGTAAATAAAGGCACAGATGATTTCTCTGGATAGAATCACAAAAAACCGGGTTTTATATTTTTCCGGTCTTTTATTCTTCACCGAAATGTCAGCCATGTTTATTTACCCATAAATTGATACTTAGTAGAGGGATTGATTTATAATTGGTAGGTTACCATTAAATATCGCATATGAGCTAAGGCAGCTTTTGGTGGGATGTATTTTAGGAGTCATAAGATCATAAAAAAATAGTTGAAGTGAAATTAAACATTAGTACACTCAAAATAATAGTCAGTTCTTCAAAATAATTGTTACTTTGATCCAAATGTTACCAATCTGCTCCACTAATTTGGAATCGAATGCTTTGCTAACGTTGTCGTAAACATGCTTGCAAAATCTACTTTCATATAGTTCTATTTCAGTTTTTAAAAATGCCAAATACCTTCTTAATGATTAAACAATAACGTGAGCTTACCAAAATCATAATATTAACTTTTTAATGTCTCATTTTACTTCATGATGAGTTTCTGTTTTCATAAGTTATTCCAGATGTGCTGAAGTTCTTGGGTAATTCGGTCGTTTCAGCACTTGTGTACCTTGGCGGTCAAGAATATTCTCTCCATTATTCCAGATGATTAGTTTCTTAAAAAAAAATTGTTTAATTTTATCATCCACACATTGGATATGAACTTGATGTATATATGACATGCTACGAGTGCACTTTGTGTTGGTAAAACGGTAAGTAAAAACCTAATTAACTAATTTAATTTACCTTATTTAACTTACTTACATTCATTATTTTCATAGTGACCGAGCAATTTAATGAATGCGTTTTTAGGTCGTGGAAGATCAAACAGTTCACCACTCCTTCTGTTGTAATATATAGAAACTTTTGGTTCATTTAGAAGTAAAGATATTGCCTGCGTAAAGTGATTTTGGTGCAATAACGTAAAGCTAAGTTGAAGCCAAGCAATTCAAGTCTAAATGTTAATATGTAATTTCTGGCATGCTATCTTTACATTATTGCAACCCTATGCAGCTTACATCTTATTCAGCGCTTCCGAGGGAATATTGCTAAGTTCTGCATGGACTCTTCCATTTCATGAAAATTAATTTTCCTTATTTAATGTTTATTTATATATTATATTACGATAGTTATGATTTTCTAAGACACGCACAAAAATTAACCAAAAAGTTTTTTTAATAGGTATTAATAACATATATGAAAATTTGGTTGGTTTTTCGTGTCAAAAATTTGCCACAGTTTAGTAATTTCGATTTTCCTTCAATATAGCCGAGTGGCAGTGATGAGGGGACAGGTAGTTTCACCTCAAGGCCTGGGCATTGTCGGAATTCGAGTGTCCGTCGATAGGGAGTCTAAATTTGGCTTCACCCTTACCAGAAACGGAGGATGGTAAGTGTTAATTATTTCATTAAATACTTAACAATACACCAAACAAAAATTTTTAACAAACAAAGTAAAACGTCACGCCACTGTATCTCCTAATTTTATTTTACTCCAGCCGTCGATTTGTCCTAGTTTGATCCCTCTGCAGACTTGTTTATACAAAGAGAGTAAGCAAATCCACGGTCTCGAATGATAAAGCAAACGTCTGAAGCCTCCACTCTTTTATTTAGAGAAGTATTTCGCGTACTTTGCAGATTTTCTTTTGCTTTCCCGTACTTTGCAGTTAAGTAATTTTATCGTATTAAAATAAAACTTGAATCAGGCGTGATGCTTAAGTTTCATCGTCAAAGAATCTTCAAAGTCTGCATTATTTGCAGTACCAATTCTTATTTAATTTTGATCAGTTAAAGATCTATGGGTCACGGTAGGTTAGTGTCGCACTTCGTATAGTTTTAGAGATTATGTTATGCGCGGCACCCCAAAGTCTCCCAGACAGATGGTAATGGTCCTTATTGTCTCTACAGTAGATTTTCAGCGACGTTGAAAGTAATAGAAAATATTGCTGTTTAAACTATTAAAGAGCTGGCATCCAGAAATTCCTTAACATATATGCTTCCATTAGACAATCATTCATATAATTCCGGCTCATTTAAATATAATACTCGAAAGTCACGTTTTGTCTTGAAGTCGCGATTTCGGTTTAGTTTCTAAGAAAATATTTATGTTTAATTTACGTTGCTACCCCCAGACAAAAACCGTATAATTACAAAGAAATTTCGAGATATCTTTGATGTGGTTCCTCTTTCTTCGCATCGGGAGCAACTCGAGTTAAATTTTAATTAAGATCTACCCTTTCATCGCTCGTTTCGCGTTGTACAAACCCTTAATTTACGTCTGAAAGCAGATAGGTTTGGAGGTTTAATTTCTTGGCACAGTTCAGATAGATTTAACTTGGTTTTGGATGAAAGCAATTTTTATTTTCTCTTGCAGGTTTGACGTTTTGGTGAACGGGGGAGGGGCTGTTACGTTGCAATTCCAAAGATCCCCGTTCAAGCCGAAGACTATCACGGTTTATGTACCTTGGAACCAGATTATTGTGCTGCCACCCATTCATATGCAGCTCACTGAGGACGGGACTAGCCAACATTTAATAGAGTAAGTGCCTTACATAAGGAGTTCAACCTATTTTTTCGTGATATCCAAAAACCTCTTTTTTATTGCTGCTGTAAACAACCTTTAACAAAAGCAACAAAAGATAATTTATTACCTTTTAAACATTTAGCTTTCACCAAAAACACCATTTTATATAGTAGAATTGACAGTAAAATTGTACATTATTGGTTGATTGACAGGTAATAGAATAATAATTCGGAGAATCAGGCATAATGCGGCTTAATGGAAACGTTAAACTATAATCGTTCCTGAATGTTGTTCCATGTACTGCGCGGTGACGTAAATTGTATCACAATATTTAATGTACGTGTGGGTTTTAGTTTATTTTTATTTTTATTAACACCTTTTCGCTCTATAGTAATTGAAGTAGGGTGATGTGTTTATAAATCATGACTTGTTGTTGATAAAGTTCGAAAACTACAACGGTTGTAGAAAAGATATTAGTAATTGTACTTGATCAGTTGTTACCCACCAATTACTATTATTATAGGCATTTATTTCTTTAGAAAGATGCCTCGAAGTTCTTAAAGAAAGTTCTAATATTACTGAATAAACGATAAGGCCCTATAATTAGCTATTAAAAACGAGTGTAGCCATGTCGTCTGAGAAAAGGTCAACTAATGTCAAGAAGACTTTTTGGCCGTTTTTGCAGCTAAAGTAGTCTCCAACTTGATTTTTTCACATCTCATCAAGTAGGCGTAAATAACGTATTCCAATAAAAATAATAATTGCTAAATACTAAACAGAAAATATGAAAATGTCGTCGTGCCAAACTTTGACTTACCTTAATCCTTCGGTGCAAGGAGACATCGAGAAGAATAAAACACTGTTGGATTCACTATAATCGATAAACTCGTAAAGGTATGGGCGGTGAAAATTGGAACTTGAGAAAAAAGAAGGCATGTACCACTCTTTTGGGCGATTTTCAAAAGGATTTAGGATTTTTTATGCGGGTTTTGTTCAAAATGGGTCGATTTCAATTCAATCCCCTGTGAACGAAACAAACTTAATTCGAGTCAAAGTAGTCCCGTGAGGTCTTTAAAAGTAGTAAAAAAATAGATTCTCAAAGAGCCCAAAATTCGAAAAGAAAAGGTGTTCATCTCCGAAATTATTGAACCAATTTAGCCTTAGTGAGAGCCAACTTATCCTTTAGTGAAAGGTTGAAGGGGACATGGAGAAGAAAAAAAGCTGTTGGATTCACTCCAATCGGTCTACTCGTTCCAAATCTATAGGCAATCAAAGTTGGTATTTAAGAAAAAACAATGCATATACACCCTTCAGTCGCTTTAAAAATAAAATCGGAATTTTTTAATGCTGTTTTGATTGAAATTGGAGGACTTCAATCAATTATTCCATATTATTCAGAGTAGTAGGGGCCGAAGGGGTCTATCTCCAAAATTATTGAGCCAGTGGAACTTCCGTTATTGAGAAATGAAAGAGAGGACATCATGATTGACAAAAAAATTTTAGATTGACTTCAATCGGTCCATTTGTTTCAAAGCTGTAAACAGTCAAAATTGAAAGTAAAAAAGGAAGAGGTTATTAATTATGTTAATATTAATATTAATTGAGAAATGAAAGAGAGGACATCATGATTGACAAAAAAATTTTAGATTGACTTCAATCGGTCCATTTGTTTCAAAGCTGTAAACAGTCAAAATTGAAAGTAAAAAAGGAAGAGGTTATTAACACTTCCAAACAGCAAAATTTCAATTCCCCACGAACGTAACAAAGAGAATGGGAGTGAAACTAGTCCCATAATAAAAATTTTTTAAACGTCAAAAAAGCTGATTTTAAAAGTGCCTAAAAATTTACCGTACAAGGGGTCTATCTCTGAAACCATTGAACTAATGAGAGTGAAGTTAATGGGAGGTGAGAGTGGAAAACAAGAGCAATGAAAAATTGTTGGATTCACTCATTCACTCCGAATTCGTTCCAAAGTTATCGACGGTCTAAGTTGAAAATTCTGAAAAAAAAAGAGGTATACATCACCATTTAGTCTTATATTTAATAGTCTAATATTTAGAAATGTTTTGCTGTTGTTGGTAGAAATGAAACGACGCCAATACCCCATGAGCTTAACGAAGCGAATAGGAGTGAACTAGTCCCTTAAATAATTTCTTTTTAACATCAAGAAAACAGATTTTCAAAGTGCCTAAAAATCGATCATGTAAGAAGGGGTCTATTTCCAAAAGCATTGAACCAATACTACTACTTTCTCGTTCGATTTTTAAAAGTTAAAGATGCATGAAATCTACAAAAATGTTTTATTTTTAAGACTTAGCTTGAATTTTCGCTAAGGATATTAGAAAATATGTATGGATATACTTATGGCCATAGTAATCGAGAAGAGTCGAGAAGAGTAAAGAAAAAAGCCATTGTAAATCGCTACTGAATTATTCTGGGCATCGATAATGATGTCACCTTGTGTCTCTGTATTCTCGTTAACCAATCAGTGTAAAACCCAGGCCATCACTCTAGCCCATCATATCGTGAATTAGGTAGAAAAATCATTCAAGTTACTAAGTCTTTCTACTAAATTCTTGGATTTTCCCAACACCAATGGTTGCATCTTAACTAAAAGTAAAACCGCTGTTTCATTACTTCCTGGACTAGGAAAAACATTTCCATTTCTTATTCTTACAAATCGTCACATTTCTTATTCGATTTTTTTTAGTTAAAGATATATAAAATTCACAAAAAATCGTCTTTTTTTCCAGGCCTTCGAGTGGCATTTCTGATAGTAGGAAAAGCAGACAATGTAGATCTCGTTGGTGCATTGATAATAGTGCAACCTAATGTTCCTACACTCTCCTCAACCAATTATTTGAAGTCTCAGGTCTCCACCCTAACTCCTTGCTACTCCATATTAGAGTCGAGAAATGGGCAGAAAATTCAGCGAAGTTGAGCTACCATACAGCTTTCTACTATGTTTTTATTTACCTAACCACAAGGGTTGTTTCTTACCTCAAATTAAAGCGCCGTTTTAATACTTTAAATTTATTTTTTTTTTCACCCTGTATGTGTGGTAAGCAGCTAACCCATTACTTTTGCTTAATTCCAGTCGCAATCCGGCCTTATACTTCCCCGGAGTATCCAGGTCATTCTTCGATTCGGATGGGTCGTTGCCCAACGTCTGCGAGGAGCACGATCCCGAAAAGTTGCGACCAATCATAACGGGCACGTGGATGCCGGAAGCCGTCGGAGGAATGCAGGGCAGGAGCGTCGTCTTCGCCGAGACCCAGATTGTTCAGGAATCTATCCCCATTCCAGGTGAGTTATCGGGATAATGTACGAGCTGCCCCCGGAAACGGATTGCCGAATTTTATCGGGTATCAGTTATTTAGAGCCGAAGAAATTCATGGCTGCGGTTCCGGGCCTGTTTTTAAATTATGCAGAAAGAGGAGGATTGGCGAGTAGAACGAGCTGATTGATGTGGAGATGAAGCCGTTAATTGTTAATTGCATTCAAATCATCGTACGCGTACGGCCACTCACACAGAAAATATACCTACCTTCAGTAAAAGACTGTACAGGTTGTCCCAAATTGATTGTCCGAACCTCCTCATCTGAAAGCGCTACAAGAAAACTGACCTCGCATGTCCCTGCTCTTTTTTTAAGATACCTATAATGGTGTTTTCAGATTTTTGCGATTGTAATTTTTTTCGGCGCTACAGTCCATTTTTTTTATTTTTGTCTAATTTGATAATGGTTAGTTCGATATCGCAATGCTCTAAATTAGTTAGAATTCAGTAGTTAGTCAGATTTTTTCGCTTTCTCACATTTTTAAGTTATGACGCCCACATATAATTTTTTAAATGGTCACCATAGTGGCCTTCAGTATTCTTAATTGACTATTTTTTCTAATTTTAAAGTTGTTTCTCATAATGGCTCAAAACAAAACAACTAGTCAAAAAAATAACAAATTTGGTTTTTTCAGATATTATTTTTAATTTATTTTTATTTTCTTATTATTATTAACTTTAATTAAGATTAACTTCTTATTTTAAGATTTTATTACAGTTTAGACCTGAGACTCTGTTATGGTTTAGACATGTGATAGATTCATCATTAACAGCAGAAAGAAATCATTTTCGAGGCACCATGGCCAACTATAAAGTAACACAAAAATCGCCATTAAGTTCTTCTTTAAAAAGTGACCATGTAAAATTTTCACAGATTTGCGATATTTGCGATACAGGGTATCGCAGCCGAGAGTGACCCATTTTAAACATTTAAAATTTTTAAACCAATTGTGGTAGCCATCTGTAATTTACGCCATTCCTTTCCTCCTGCTGTTCTTTTAGTCCAGTTAAGACAAAATGGAATCTTGCTGAAGATGGTGTTCCATCAATTATTATTGAAAAGCAAGAGAATCAGTGAATATAACGTATAAAGGAAAATAGATTGGAATATCTGATCCTTGTATGTGGCCACGTTACTTCCCTGAGTTAACGGGTCCAGACTTTTTTCATGGGTTATATCAAAGAGAAGTGCTATAACCCCCCCCCCCCTCCACCAAACAGTTTGGATGATCTTAAGGGGAATATTCGTAACGTAATTAAAGCGATTCTCCAGAAAAATGCGTTATCAAAAACATCCAAATTGCTATTTTCATTTTTTACAACTAAAACTTGAAGTTTTAAGTCCGATAGTTATTGCTAGATGGATTCATTAGACACGACTCTTAATTGTGGCGTTGCAATATGCTAAATGTTCCATTAAAAATAGTTGAGAATTTTTGTTGTTCCAGCTAGAAAAAACTTTTGCCCAAGAGAAAATAAATGGGATAAACTGCAGATAGTTTGCCTTACACCTGGTTTCAAAGTTATAAGTATTGAAAATGGCTCTCTCTGAGCTTAGTTCTCTCTCAGCAGAGTTTAATAAGACAGTACATTGGCGCACGAATCCAAGTTTAGAAGTTTTCAGTGGATGAGTGCCACATTAGCCTTATGGAGCGTGTGTCCTATACAATGTTTTTCATTGGGGTAAATAAAACAGAGTAAAAAAACTACTAAACATCATTTATTATTTCAAAGGTCTAGTAATTTTGCTTGTTTAAAATTAAGTTCGCAGCGTGATAGTGTCGTCATTACGTCATTTGACATGTCTGCCCCTCGAGGAAATATGGCGGAGCAACCTATTTAAATATCAGACGGATCTTAAAACTTGATCATCGTGTTTCATGTTTTATTTGAGATATATTTATAATATTTTCCCAAATTGTCTTTTTCGACAAAGCTCCAAGACAGAATTTATAGTTTTGTAGCTGAAGTAGAGAGAAAATTCCTAAAACAAAAAAAACCAATAATGTTCTTTATATTTAATGAAGTGTCGTTCTTACTATTTTTTTTATACTTCGGTATGTTGACTACACTGTCTCTAAGCCTCTCAAAAAAGTTTGTCAATATCAGCTGTTCTGGAATGGTCATTATTTTTTACATTTCCACCAACATTACCACACATCCACAGCTAAACTAACTAGAGCAATGTTTTTGTGAGGCTGTCAACACATTGCTGTCAGTGTTTTAATATCGAGCTCAACAAACCGAATTATAAAATAGCTATTTATGATATAAGTGTTAAAAGTGCAACTTTAAGGCACGCATGTGGAAGTTGCATGAGTTCCTTCAAAGCACTTTTAACACGAATGCTATATAATATGTTTTCTACAAACGCAAAGTGTTTCTATGAAAATGCAATATGTAAGATAAAGTAATTTACTTTTATCACTAGTGTTAAAATTTGAATTTTTTATGCGTTTTTACAAACGCAAAGATATTTTTGATTCTATAGATATATCAACCGCAAGATATCCCATATCCTATTCTGAGATATAGAACAGATTCTATTTTGCAACGTATAGTCATTTGAGTGGAAGAGTAAAAAAGTCAATGGTCGTAATGTTCAGCAGTTATTTCTTAAATATCACAGCGACTTCTCAGTCAAGTACAAGAGACTACTAGCTAGTGTTTAAGTATTAGCATCCTTCAGTCCGTATTCAGAAAACCGAGGATGTTAAGAATGTTGAAACAGGAATAACCTCCAAATGTTGTTGAAAGGTCTAATCGAAAATGACACGAAACCCTAAAAGATGCGAATCGGTTTTCTTCCTGGTCGTAATTTGACAAAATTTACAGCTTTACAGGACTAAAATATGAAATAAAAGGGAATCTCGCTCAAGAACGAATAACACAGTTTAAGATGTTATTTTGTTAGGTCAAAAAGACATTTTTTGGCATTTTCGCCGACACAGTACTAGTGAACGTAGTGTATTGAAGGGTAATCTTGAAGTGTATTTCAAAAATGTAAGACTTCCATTCAAACCTGATTCAATAGTCTTCTTTATAAGACTGAGCTCTCAACATCAACTGCTCACTATTTGTTAAATTGCATTTCTTTAAAAATATCCATTAACAGCTTTCTCGGATATCTAGGATAGAAAACGCAGGCAATTTATTACTATACAAGTAGGTATTCTTATTGAGGTGTAATTTAGGAAAAGTTATTTAAATTTCATAGAACTGTTTTAAGCACGATCATTTTAGCTACTTACAAGAAGCTTTATTTATTTTTTTCTGTTAAAGATTCACTTTAAAAATGCATAAACAAAATATGAAAATATTGCACCTGACTGGCTGCTTATTGCCTGCAAGAGCCAGAGAAACAAATAGTAATTTACGTCACAAGTCCAGTAGGTGACTTGTTACAGTACGAGGTTTTTACGGACGAGGCGACGTCAGGAGCGGAGTCTGGAAAGTTATAGGTACGAGTACTGTAGCAACACCTAATGGACGTGTATCGTACAATATTCTATTGTATACTGTTTTATTATTTAGAAATTAAATGAAAAAATGACCACGTAAGAATTAGATTTATTGACATTTGGAGGTGTCTGTATTGTTGTCACTGTCAAAAATCATAATTCAAGAGCTATAGCATAATGTTTTAAAATTACGCTATTTATGGTACCAAAATAAACTTTTGAAAATATGTAGCCACTAGTTTTAAAACTTTATTATCACAAATTATTTTTTATTAAAATTATTATTACATACGTATAATAGATGTTTCTCAAATTCCTTCGAGAAGTCTTTTTCTAATAGGGAAAATGATGGAGACGTCAGCATTAAATCATAACAATGTGCTTGTGTTTCTTCAAATATATGTAGTGCTCTGAAATAAGTCGGTTCTGCTGGGCATTGGGGAGATTTTTGAACTTCATTGAATGACTTAGAGGCTCGTTTCGAATATCAGGAATTGATGGTTCATTTGATTTAATGGTTTAATTTAATGACGAGTAATATCAAACGTCGTAACTGCTGCGCACAAATTTTGACGTTGCCAACTGACCATTTGACAAAATCTTAATCAAATTTAATAACGTAATATTTTGCGTTAGACGGTAGCTCTCTAGCATCGGTTGCCTAGCAACTTTTACCGGACTTGTCCGGTAAAGTTCCATTTACCGGACTCAAATCGATGCATGTAGGACGCATATACTAGACAGTATGAAATAAAAAAAATTGTAATGCCAAAGCCACAGATAATAATTCCGCTGTTTTGTTTGCATTATGTGCATCTTTAACATGAGTAGACTCCGGGTAAAATAATTGCATTGCTTTATTAACAAAACCTAGATCTCTTTAATGAAATATAAAAAGAAACCTGGAAAATAAAAATTATTATTTTTTTTTTTTTGAAGAGTTGGTTTGTTTAGACCCATTACGAGGTACATCGTCAAAATCAGGAAAAAAATGCATTTTAAGAACAGTCATAGCCAACTATGACAAAAATGTTAAAAAGCACAAAATGTCTGTACAGCATTGCAGTCTAAACTAAAAACAAGTCATTTTCAAATCAAGCAAAAATTAAAAAATCGACTGTAGCGCCAAAACAAGTGATAATCGCAAAAATCTGAAAGCACCACTAAATGTACCTTGAAAAAAGAGGGCGAAGATACTAGAGTCAACCTATTTGGGACACACTGTATATGGCTCTTTGCCCCCAGAGCTTTATTTCCTTTAGGGCAGTTACTAAATTGTTTTCTATTCCTCGCTCGCCAAGGCAAATTGTTTGCTTAGGAATAGATTGGCAGATTTCCAGAAAGTATTCACTTGAAAATTACACCGGCCTGGATGGGGCTTTTATGGAAATCGTAAAAATAATTTCCACCAAAGTGGCGTAAATATGATTATAGTTCCACCATAAAAGTCTCGGTTTTAAATGAGTACTGTGACCGACTTCGGGGTCGTTGCTAACGATGAGAGAGTTCATTGCTTCGTAAACAGGTACTTATTAAACTAAGCTTTTGTTTCAGGCTCCAACTTGAATATAATGTACCAGAGTTCTCAATCCCTGGGGTATTTAACTACGATTCAGATGAAACTCACGGATGATAAGATACCGGAATCGTTAACACACGTGCACGTACGGGTTGAAATTGAGGGATGCCTTTACGTGAAAACTTACGAGGCTGACCCCAATATCTACCACACCTTCGCCTGGAACAAAAGGAACATTTACAAACAGAAAGTGTATGGCATTGCAACTGCAAAGGTTTCCATCGGGTATCAACACGAAGGTTGCCACGATCTCGTTTGGGTAACGCAGACAACGGAGATCAAAGGCTTCGATGTGGATATATCGGATATTGGCGGGTGGGGCCTGGATATTCATCATCACTACAATTTTCACGAGGGCATTCTACAAAAGGGAGACGGGTCAACGTTGCATTTTAAGGTATGACCAGGTCTTGATCAAGCTTCCGGCTATGAAGACTTGATGACTTTCTAATGAACTCCTCCTATATTTTTCTGAGCATTATGCGAAATGTATACTTTTCAGAAATACCCTCGTATGGTCAAAGTGGTAATGGGCACGGGACTGCAACGCAGGGTGGATTGTCCGGGACAATGCGGCGGCCTGGCCAAGGACGCGCGACTTCTCACACCCGGATCGTTGGCCAGTGGTCCCGATGGCAGCATTTACGTAGGGGACTTCAACCTCGTACGAAGAATTACCCCCGAGGGAAAAGTGTACACTATAGTTGAACTTAGGTGCGTCAACTGACAGGGAACAGCCTTTAACAGGGAAAAAGGGGGGGTTGCATAACAGTTTTTTAAATAAATTATACCAAACTATACGCCATTCACTTGTTATTGTCGTTAAATATTTTTATCGTAAATTCTCAACATGTGCTAAAAGGAGATGGGTATAAATAAAATGAAGGTTTCAAAGGTAACTAGATGACAAAAATAAGTGAATGGGTAATATGCGGCCTTGTTCTTTTATAGATAATAGAGTACGCATATAGGAGAAACAAAACAAAAAGAAAAGTTATATTCTAATCATAGATAGATCAGTTATATCTAATCATAGATAGAAATGTTTGCATTTACATAGTGTGACAAACACCTTTTGTTATTCTATACGCCTCTGACTAACATTCTATACCGGCTGTTATTTAGTGGAAGTAAAATTTGAAATCTTTGATTTCAGCCAAACTCAAGTGTCGTATAAGTACTACCTGGCAATTTCACCTGCTGACGGGCATTTGTACGTGTCCGATCCAGAGAAACACCAGATTTTGAGGGTTCTTTCACTGGACCCTGTAAAGGAGCCGAAGATAAATGTTGAGCCGGTAAGATCGACTTTAACCATTTTCTCTTAATGTTTACGTTAGCACTGAGTTCAATCTAACATTTCAATTCATTAAAGGTAGCCTAGACGTGCCCAAATTTTTAGCTAAATCCGAACTTTAAGTGAACCAACAGAAACTTAAAAATTTGAACCTTTCAACTTGAAAAAAGAAATAAAAATCAATTTTTATTAATTTATTAATATATATAAATAGAAAAAAATCAGCAAGTTGGGTGTAAGTTGTCGAAAGAAAATTAGATCTTTTTCTGTGCAAAAATCTCTTGTTTAACCTCAAAGATCAAACTTCTCTTACTGAAAAGTTGCCGTAAGGCAAAAACCTGTGAAAGTGTTTCTATCTATTACCTTTTAAACGAGAGTTAGTCTGTAGATAGACTGTTGACTATAGGGTGTTCAGAAATTATAACTACCTAATTACAAGTTTGAAAGATATTGTCAGTTCATAAATGGTAAAGTATAAATTCTCATGAAGTGCTGCAGTATGGGACTATTGCTACCTATGGTGCTAAAAAGAGACAGAACATAGAGTCCACTATTATGCATTATTCTACGAGGCGCCCACTCGTTTGCTGCTTTAAAGTACCTATAATTGTTGGATTTATCATACTTTTCTTGTACTTCAAACATCACGTTTTTACTATGTAATTGACTGGATTCTTGGGTATAAGTTTTGGGTATGTAATGGAAACAATAATTTTTTAAGATTTTTAATATGTATGCATGTGGTTCATATATGACAGTTTGCTTATTGCATTTTAAGCAAAATGATTTTGGCAGAGTCAAATTTAAACATAATTTTCGAGAGAATAGCAATAGATTCAAATTATCGGGTAAAGAGTTAAAGAGGGTGAGCCAGTTTTAGGCACTCTCTCTATAAGGTCAAGTTAGTAAAATTGTAGTAGAGCACCTAACCTGAACTAACCTGATCTTATTGTTCAAAGAGTCTGGGAAGCTGAAATTCCATCTAAAACTTTCTCAGCTGCAGAGGACTATACTTGGATTTTTTTATAGATAAAGTCACTCTACAGAGCTTTTCGGGAAGGTTTATGATCTCAGTTCTGTTTAATTGACCCAAATTTAATGTAGGTGACATTCATAGGCTTTTTTACCTCAGGACATCTGTTTCTACCCCACTAGTGGCTCAGCGTGCTTCTTGATGTTGCTTACAACATCATTTACACAAGTGCAATTCATTCACGGGGAAAGCCATTCTCATTTTTTTATTTCAGGAACGAATTAATTTGTTAATCTTAGATTTCTTCGATGCAAACCCTCATTTTTGGACTAACTTCCAGGTATTCAGGAATATTCAGTCTGTTATCGTTCTTAGAGGCAAGAGACTCAGGTATGAAGCTCTGATAGGAGTTCTTGAGATGGTTCCCAAAAGAAGGAGTGTAAATCAATAATTAAGGTGTTCGGAGATCCTTGTGTTAAGGACTCGAAAGGTGCGACCATTCTACAGCTACACTGTAATGTACACTACAGTTTTTTTTATTATTTGATTGTTTAGTTGAGTCTGATATTTTGGTTTGGGGTAGGTGTTGTTTGAATATTTTAGAAATATCCTTTATAAGTTTATTTAATATAATTATTATAATTGGGTTTGCACCGAGTGCTACAAAAAATATACTTGCTACGAAGGACATAATATCCAGGAAACCTATTAACAATAATTGTTCCCCCAAACAATGGAAACGCCCATTCTCCCAGTTTCAATCGGAAATTTAAGCCAGATTAATTAATAGACCAACACTAGCAATTAGTATTCCGAATCATATTAATTATTAATAGCAACCTATAAAGCACTTTATTAAGTTTTGCGAAGCGGTAGGCCACGGTAATCTGTCAGTTGCCCCTGTGTCAAAACAGTGTCAGTATTCTTGGTTTTATTTCTATGATTTAAAGGTTATAAAATACTGCGATTACAAAACATGTTGTTGCTAGAACTTAGCCTAAGACAAAAGCTGAAAAGAAAATGATGTATACAACATGATATGTTAAAATAAAGTTTGTAAACACAAAAGATAAAAATATAAACCATTTAAAATTATTTTGTCATTACTTTCAATGAAAACATTTTAGTGAGAAAGAATAGTTTAATTTAATAAAATATCCCGATTAGAAATCCTATTAGAAAATCGTGATGGCTGTTCAATCCTAACTCCAGACCAGATTTATCCAAATTATCAGATTATTTATTAAGGACCCCATTAAAGTCTGGTCTGTCCTGATTGTAATGGTTATACTTTTTTAGACATTAATTTATTTGCAAAGAGTTTTTTTAATAATGTCAATCACATTTTTGTCAAATCTTATGGATTATAAGATAGCCAATAAGGTTGATCCTGTAAAAAAGTTATGCAAGGAGCAAACTGTCAAACAAACTTCCATGGCCTACCGCTTCACGAAACTTAATGAAATGCTTTATATATAACGACCCTCAATAACTGATCCTTGAACGGGAGGGGGTTTACGAGCGACACTTCTGGAGTCTTAGGAGGAAACGCATTAATTACACACGGGGTTTATTAATGCTTAAATTAAGATAATAGGTAGCCATCTTTGTCACAGCAAATAGCTTTGTTCGGAGAAACTACAATTTGGAAACATCATGTTGTGCTTGTTTTAATTGCCCTGTATAACTGTATAATAACAAGATAAGAATTATTGCTAAACATCTATAATAGGGGTATAAGGTTTTTAGGTTTTCAGATGTATATAAGAGGTATTTTGTTTTAGGCTGTCGGGAACGGAGAAAGATGCATACCGGGTGACGACACGGCTTGTGGTGATGAAGGCCCGGCCAAGTACGCCAGGCTTGCGCATCCCAAAGGAATTGCCATTGCAGTGGACGGTACCATGTATATCGCTGACGGTACCAACATAAGAGCAGTGGATCAGAAGGGAATTATCCACACGTTGATTGGGAATCACGGGCACCACAACCATTGGATACCTATTCCTTGCAGCGGCGCCATTGCAGCTAGTCAGGTAAAAAAAAAATTCCAAAACTCTAATCAGATTGATGACAAAAAAATCCAATTCGCTAGTTAAATTTGAAACATGAGGAAAAGCCAATCACTTTTTTGTTTCATAAAATATTAAAAATGAGTGATTCAAAAGTTTGGAAAGTGTTATTGTATATATTCACAATGTGTCCCAAATTGGTATTCCATGTATTGGGATCTCGCAAACTATAAGATATACGAAGAAGGCTAAATGAAGAAAGTTTTAGGCAGTTATGCTTCTAAAATAATGACGAAAACGGCTTGTTTTTAAATGCTCAGGTTTTTGAGAAATTTAAAAAACTCAAAATGTTGCATTTAAAAAAAAAACGCTATAAATTCTTTATTTGTTAAGATAAGTGAATTTTGTAAAAACATCTCTAAATTAGCTTTTCACGCAGAATACGCCCATGTTCTTAAAACTTTTTGACAACGTTTCGACTTTTTGGAACCATCATCAACTTTTTTTTTTCATATGGCCACCACATTAAATTTTTCTAGTGGAATATTCTGCTAAATAAAACCATTCTAAAAATGTGCCACACTATGCATTTGCTTGTTGCTAATTTGATAAAATTTTGTATTTTGTCAATACGCGAAGTAGGCGTTGGTTCAGTATGCATTGTCAAACGGCCATAATGCAAAACAAGAGGTTAATGGACTTGCATGTGGTTAATTGATTACAAATATCAATTCCTAAATTGCTAAGCAAACTCGTTTGTTATAGGTAATATTTCGTTCTGTTAGTCTGAAGAAGAAAATTTTGATATCCTTAAAACATACTTTAAATCAAACCGAAATAGAGCGAATACAGTCAATGCCTATAAGCAACAATTTTCTGCGAGACAAATAGAATGGGAAAGTGTGCTTAAAGTTGTTTGACAACGTTTCGATTTTTTTAAATCATTATCAATCAATCATATGGCGGCCATCTTATAGTTTTCTGTTTAAGGACTCACATTAAAAAACCTTTTTAACGATGTGCTGAACAATGTATTAATTATTTTACGATAAGATAGAAAGGAATATTTTTATATTTTTAATGTGAGAATCTGTGACTTAATAAAAAGCAATAATTGAAAACTGAAAACTGCTAGAGAGAAGCTATAACTACCGCTTGCAGGTCAGTAGCAAGCAAGTCAGTATTTATTAATTATTGGTATCTGGCGGTAATTTGCATTAATGGTTTAAGAATTTTGCTGGACCCTTTTTGTTTTTTGTTACCCTTTTTAAAGTGTTCCTGTTGATAGAAGTAAGAATATCATGCACTCTTTCTTCTAATTCTTCCCTATTAGCAGGGGGGTGGGCAATTCATACACTTCCTTTTTGTAGTAGCCCCAGAAATAAAAATTGAGTGGACTAATATCAGGCGATCTTGCTGCTAAACACTGCCCTTTCACATATTACTTTATCACCAAAATTTTCTCTGAGAACGTCCAAAACTTCTCTTGCATTGTCACGAGACGGACTGTGCGCGCGTATTATTATGCAAAATTTATTATTTTTTAATGCGCGTTAATTTACGCTTTAAATTCATTGTTGTAATTAGCGTCCTTAAGTTGTAAGTTGTTGGTGAAGTTAGCAGGATTGGGACAAATAATGCACCTCTCCTTTATTCGAAAATGACCGACGTTTCGACTATTTATTTAGTCTTCTTCAGGGCTATTCTCACTTAAAGAGGGTAGTCAGTTAAACATCTATTCATGATGGTTAAAATAGCAAACTCTATTCGATTGTTCGGTGACCCTGGTATCTTAGGCTCGGCCAACTACACATCCGCTGCATAAGGAACAAAATTTGCGAAAATTGCCCTCTAAGTGAGAATAGCCCTGAAGAAGACTAAATAAATAGTCGAAATGTCGGCCATTTTCGAATAAAGAAGGGGTGCATTATATGTCTATTGTATGTGTGCATTTTTTAAATGGGTATCGGGTAGTCGTTACCTCCCCCGAAGGGTCCTATGCTGATTTACTAATTGAATGGGGCTTTTAAAAACTAGTGGGTTTATATTTAAAATGATAAGATGGGATTCAAGTAAACTTCTATTCTCTGTATCTTAAAATTACCCTAACTATTTTAAGAAAAGGACTATCATGAAAACAGACACCGCTACAACAAGTGGGTCTTATCTAATTTAACTGTAGAGGAGGACCATATCGTTCAACCAATTCAACTTACTTTCGGGGTACTGGGCGTCCTAAGAGTACCCGTGGCTTCCTTCAGGGCAACAAGGGTGGTTCTTCCTTGTACTGGGACGATAACAATATTTAGAAAACCATTAATTACCGTTCGACGGGTGGTCATTCGTCTGTCTGACGTAACGCCCCCCAAGAAGCTCACCCCCAACTTCAAATCTTGGAGTCTTGCCTACGTGCAAGCCACCGAGTAAAATCCCCAAACTAGACTCCCTTTGTGAGTCCCCAAAAACGACCTCTTTTTATACTTTTAAACAATGCGCTGGTACCTGATGGTGGTCGTTCGTCCTTCCGGCGTAATGTCGATCTCCGACCAACCTCAAAACGGCTCCCCGCACCGACTCCTCGTCAGTCCCCTCAAAACCGGACTTTGTTTGTGTGCACCCACACTAACACTCTCTTAAAGAAGCTCGTGCTAACTTCTTTTATTGTCAGCACATTTTTCCCAAAGGATTGAAACCTTCTTTTCCATGACGTTCATGAGCGGTTTGATGTAACCACATGTTGCACAAATTTCCAAGGTTTAATTATTAAATTTGGGTCAACTAGTGCTTGGTTACTAAACCGGTCATCAAACGACAATTTCTAAGGATGCTGCAATCTTACGTCTTTTTGTTTCTTTGTGACAGTATTATGAGCTGGACAACCATCTCGCTGAAACCATATATTACGCAGTTCCTCAGGAGGAACTAATTGGACAATAGAATATAGGTAGTATTCTCTCTCTTAATGGTCTTAAATAGCGATTTCCATTCAATGTTTCATCGTAGATAATGGGGCCTATTAAGTTATTTCCTTAAAAAAGTATGTATTGATAATTTTACTGTATTCATACTTTTACCTACAATACCATACCAAACGTTAAACCATCACTCCAATCGTCCCAGTACTGAAGTATCTAGATTGTTGGTGACACTTTGCAAAATAACAGCGTCTATTTGATTATTCTCTTTGTTATACGATTTAGCTCTTGGCTTACTAAATGATCGATACGATATTGAATTTGTAACCAAGTTACAAAATTGTTTTTCATTTGGTGGACGTCGCTCAGGAAATTATTGACTATACGCTGTGATTGTATTCGCTGTATTTCGATTTGGTTTAAAGTAGGTTTCAAGAATATCAAAACTTTCTTCTTCAGAATGTCATAGCAACTCCAAAAAACTAAAACTTCGGTACTGAATTCTCGCAATGTTAAATCGCGAAGATACATTGTTAAGCAAATTTAGTAATTGACATTAGAAGTCAATTTGCCTTTGGTTTTCCATTCTGGCCGCTTGACAACACTGGCTGTATCATAACCTACTTCGCGCATTGACAAAATGCTAAATTTTATCGAATTAGCAACAAGTAAATATATAGTGTGGCACATTTTTATAATAAGGATATTTCCTCGGCCAAACTACTCAAACCAGGTTAACAAAAAAGCTAACCATCGAATTTCCTTGACCCGTGGTCCAAACCGTGACGTCAAATTTAACTAGACTAGTTAACCTGCCGCAGGGGATGGTTTGCTTGTTGCCATATATATAGTTAAGTTGTTTGTTTATATTTCGTTTATTTATAGTCAAATAAAAAATGTAGTGAATGCGCTAAATGCAGCACATTTCTGCTTTTCCTTTCCATTTTTGTACCGGCTTTTCTTGGAAAAAGAGTATAAATTCAAACGAAAAAGTGGCAAGGTTCTCGATCATGTCAGTGCGAGTTTCTTCTTGAAATCTCTTGGTAAATAAAAAGAATCTGGAAAATAGAAAGAAGATAAATATGAAAACACTTTTGTAGAGTCTGATGCTTGATGAATTATTAACGCCTAATAATTCCTTCACTCTCCTCAATTTGATTCCTTATTGAGGGCTGAATCTAGGAATTATGGTTTTGTCACCAATATGATCTAGACACTTTTTGACGAAAAACACATAAAAATGTCAGGATTTCACGAAGAGTGGATTGACAAATATCTTAAATTTTGACGGAAAACCTTGAAGAGTCAGGAGTGACGTTGACAGGTTGACGTTATAAAAGATTACCGTGATGTCATTAGGTTAACCCTTGACGTCACTAACTTAACCTAACCACTCTAGTGGTCTAGATCGAGGAAATATCCTTAATGTTTTTTAGCAGAATATTCCCCTAGAAAAATTTAATGTGGTGGCGATATGAAAACCAAAAGTTTATAATGGTTCCAAAAAGTCGAAACGTTGTCAAAAAGTTTTAAGCACATAAACGTATTCTGCGTAAAAAGTTATTTCAGAGATGTTTTTACAGAATTCGATTATCTTAACAAATAAATGATTTATAGCGCTTTTTTAAATGCAACATTATGAGTTTTCCAAAATGTCTCAAAAACCTGAGCAGTTAAAAACAAACAGTTTTCGTCATTATGATAGAAACATAACTGCCTAAACCCTTTCTCATTTAACCTTCTTCGTATATCTTATAGTTGGTGAGATCCAAATACATGGAAGACCATATTGGCATACACTGTATAGCCAATGCGATGAAAAAGTTCCATATCTCCAAATTTATGTAACCGCAAGTAAATTCAACCTTGTAATTGTTTAAAATTTGGTCAAAATCACATTTCGATCGCTTTTCGGTGCACTGGACTTGACTTTAAACCTACCAACACGAATCTTTCATTGATATTATTGTTCTGTACTTTTACTACATTAATTATATTAACTAGGCCCTTCAAAAACTCGAAAAGCACGAATTTGTATTTTGATCAAATTCAAATGCATTTTTAAAGTAAAAAAAGATAGTTAAAAGACACTGACTCTCGGTTTTTGACGTTGTCGGAAGCGTTTGTCATTATCTTTTTTACCAGATTGGGTAGCTTTAGAAATCTACATTTGTATGCTGGTATCTAAATCAGTTTCATTAAGGCAAGCTGGAGATTCATTGCCATTCAGTATATCCCCATTTCTCTCTAGCTCTTATGGAACTAACCTTTAACTTGCGTAGTCCAAAGTATTTCAGTTTCAATATCTAAATTGGAACCCTAATGAAAATTACCAGTCTATCAAACACTCCCTACGAATTCTATATATCAAAAATCCTGCTAGGGTCCGCTAACAGCAAAAGTTAAATTGCCTATTCCGTTCGGTCTCCATGTTTGCATTAACTTCCCCTTAATGACGCATTAGTCCTTTCATTTAATTTAATTTAACCGTCTGGGTGTAAAAAATTAATTGAATTGCATTCTGCCATTTTCTATTCGAAAGTTGAATTGGATTGGCGGGATGGTAACACCGTTAATTGTTTTCTGATTCGTTTATAATTCCATGCCTTGAGTGGCTTCAGTTTCATTAAACTTATTAAAACGGATACAGGTGTTAAATGGTGCGGATTTTATAAAGATGATTAATGTTTATTTTTAATACTTGAAATTGGTTGCCTAAAAAATAAAAAAAAAACTACATAAACTTTTACAGGCCCAACTCCAATGGCCCACCGGACTAACTTTGAGCCCATTGGATGGTTCCATCCATTTCATCGACGACCGTTTAATTCTCAAACTGACACCCGAAATGAAAGTGTCTGTAGTAGCCGGAGCTCCTATACATTGCCGTAAGGGTTCTAATGGAACTATTGCAACTGAAAAAGAGTTAGGTAAGTTAGATCAAGGATTTTCTTTTAACCACATTAAAGGTTTTAACAGGCTGAATGCAACAAAGTAAGTTAATAATAGGGGGTGTTTAGGTGTCAAAAGAAAATGATGAATTTCCAAGATGAGGTTGCTCTAAATAGAGCGACGTAGGCCAAGAATTTGCTAATATTTTATTTAAAACGCTTTTCTGCATTCGTTTGAAATAGAATTTTTATTTGGTTCTCTCTCTCTCACTTCTTTTTTTTACGCGTATTGGCGTACTTGTTGTCCACTTTGTCAGACTTATAGAATATCTATCCTTGAACAACACCACTTTATTCTTGTAATTTCTTTCGTGACATATCTATCACATTTTACTTCTTGATCTCTGGATTTCTTACTTTGTCATTCAATCAAATAAATATTATAGCATAGATCATTCTATCGATATCTGTGTCATTCTAAGCTTGCTGTCATTATTTTCTCTTGTTAACGATACCCTTTCCATTCTATAGGTATTAACCGGCCGCCCATTTTTTGTATTTGAAAATCTCCATAAATATGCAAATTCAATCCGGCAAATCGCATATCAGCTTATCGAAATATGCAATCAGTACATGCAATGAGACACACAGCGTTTTATAAAAAAAAGAGATGTTTGTTTCAACCTATCCAGTAGAGAGTGAGATCTGGTTGAGCGATTTATCAGTAAAAACCTGAAAACTGAGATTAAAAATGATCCATTAACCACCGGCTTGAGTCTGGTTTAGTTTCAAATTTTCCATTATCGCTTTTTCTTGAGACAAAGCTTCTTTTTCAATGTTTGATTAATTTTTATTCATTACGCTTCTTTTCATTGGTTTGATTTCATCTGTTTTAAAAACAAAAATTGCGTTTGACTATTTTATGTTCATTACGTCTTCCTCTTTTTTTTCTAGATTTATTAATTTCTAGTTTTCTTCATTTTTCTGTATTTTTTACCCACTATTTTTTTCTTGTGAAGATATGCTTATTTTCTTTTACATTCTTGAGGTATTTCAGATTCTACACCCTTACTGTAATTTATGGTTCTATTAAACTTAATTTTCTTGCTTTCAAACGCTGCCAGTTTTCAATTTTTTAAATTACTTTTCAATCTCCTTCACATCATTATACTCTACTTTGTGATTAGATTTTTTCTCTTTTCTAGGATATAACTATTACATTTCCCCTACATGACTTTACTTCGAAACCTGGGAGTGCTTTGTCTAGTTCGAGGGTTAATTTTAAGAGGGATTGGGGTTTTGACGCTGACTTGGCATTTCAATTTTTGATTTTAGATCGTTGGTTTCTATATAAAGCTAAAATGCGAATAAAATTATATTATGTTGGCAAAATTGGTCCGCACTAAAGTTATCGGGAGTAGAACAAACGAAAAAAATACATAGGCGTTACTTTAGGGTAACATAAGAAATAATACGAAATATATGTTTCAAGGTTACAAAATACCTTTTTCAATCCCACAGTTAAACTTTTTTATTTTTATTTCATGGCTGACACTGTATCTTTCCACTTAACGTTTACGTGACACTCGCGTTTTATTGACGCATAAAAAACGTCCAAGATAGAGACATTACCAGAAACCTAATAAAAACCTGTTTTTATTGAGAGTGAGTCGTCTTGCAAACCGTGAGAGAAGAGTTTTCTGTTCAAGGACAAAATCAATCCGATTAAAGATATTTGCAAGGTGAAAGCCAGGCGGAGGAAGACCACGGAATGCTGACGCTGAAGAAAGACATATCTCGAATACTACTGTCAGTAACGGAACCTTTCTCGAGAAACACATTTACAATTTCCACAAGAGCACAGCAAATATTCTATTGAAAGATGAAACTATCCTGACCATATGTTTGGTAGAGAACAAGGACAGTAAAAAAACTGTTAAATTCACTCCAATCGGTCCATTCGTTTCAAAGTATTGACGGTCAAATTCAGTAAAATTGTGAAAAAGGAGGTAATACGTGCCCTTTGGTAGAAATGAGACGATTTCAATCAGGAACGTAACAAAACGAATGTGAGTAAAATTAGTCCCTTAAATAAGTTTTTTTTAAACATCAAAAAGCAGATTTTAAGTGTCTAAAAATTGACCATTCAATCTTCGAAACTATTGAAACAATGAAACTGTAGGTAATTGGAGGTGACCTTCACTCTGTAGTTAATTGGAAAGACCGTTGGATTCACACCGATCTATATATTTGTTCCAAAGTTATCAACAGTCAAAAATTCAAAATTGGGGAAAAACAGATAATACACCCCCCTTTCGCTCCTTTGTTTTATCTTTTTTTTTGTTTAATTAGAGTGAATCTAGTTCATTAAGTAAGTTTTTTTTAACATCAAAAAAAGCATATTTTAATGGTGGCTAAAAATCGACAATTGAAGAAGTGTATCTCCGAAACCATTGAACCAATGGCACAGTAGTTAATGAGAGGTGGCAGCGGAGAAAAAGAACAGTAAAAAACTGTTGGATTTATACCGATCGGTTCCCTCAATCCAAATATATCGACGGCAAAGTTGAAATTGAGAAAAAAAGAGGTAAAACATCTTAAGTCTTTTTCAAAAAAAATTGCAATTTTTTTCTGTTTTTAATAGAAATGAGATTACTTCAGTCCCCATGAACGTAACAAAGCGAATGGAAGTAAAACTTGTCCCTGAAATAAATGTTTTTTTAACGTAACAAAAAACGATATAAAAGTGCTTAAACATCGACTATAGAAGGGGTCTATCTTCGAAACTATTAAACCAACGACAATATGATTAAAGGGAGATGACACTAGAGAACAAGAACAGTAAAAACCGTTGAATTCACTCCGATCGGTTCGTTGGCTGATGCATGATAGTGCCCTTCAGTGGACCTATAAAGAAACATTTAAATATTATATGGGGCCCTACATTTTGGTTATCCCGGTCTCTCGATTTTAACCCCTGGATTTTTTCTTTAGGGACACCTTGAAGCACTGATTTACTCCACTCCTGTTAACACCCAAGAAGGTGCAATAAATATGTTTTAAAGAATTTTGCAAACTGCGTAGAAACAAATGGGGCACATTTTGAACATTTATCTTAATGACAACAAGGTTCGATATTATTTTCACACAGTATAATTAATATTATTAGTTTCATCATTTTAAAATGTGATTTACTTCAAAAACCGTAAAAGATATCGACAATATAAAGTGCATCATTTTCTTTCTGGGGTCTTATTGAACAACAATTTGGGAACATCCTATATATAAATAGTGAACAATGGATCCCCTCTTTAATGTCTCTATTAAGTTAGCAGGAAATGTTTATTCAAAAAATTATGGCATAAACTGGTAATCAAAACGCCCTCACCCCCGCTGAGCGGAAACAATATTTCACAGTTATGTTTGCTCTTCAGGTACAGTGCTCGCTCTAGCGTTTAGCCCCAATGGCGACCTCTACATAGCGGAGTCAGACACTCGTAACACGTATTACGTCCGCCTCATAGATACAGCTGGAAAAATTACCCATTTCGCTGGCAAACTGCAGCCGAAAGACAGGAAATGTCAATGTTCCGTGAACACCACGACCACGAGTCCCGTCAGGAGCAGCAGAGATTTACAGGATTGTCCGTGTGCCGTGGCCGATGACACGACGAATAACGCCGAAACTTTATTGTCGTCGAACGCCGTTTTCCAAACCATATCCGCCATCAGCGTTTCACCTGGAGGAGTTCTGCACGTAGCGGATCAAGGTAAGACTTTAGAGTTTAATATGTTGGTTTATGTACCCCAGCCGCGGCCTTCGAACGAAGAGTTTCAGAATTTAGCAAACCGCAAAATTTAACACTTCTCTGAAAATTGTATTTCATAATGTATGGAAACCTAAATAAAAGCAGAAGGAAAATAAATAATTAAATATTAATAATAATAAAATCAAAAGCTTTTCTGTAGAGTTACATTGGTAGGCATACAATTTATTGTTAGCCTTTGCGGCGGGAAGAGAATTCCTTTTGGTTACAGAGTCGGTCTCCTTGGTAACCGTGCCGTCAAGCCGTGTTAAGGTTTATTAAACTACATTGCGTCTGGGCTTGTTCTATAAAATACACGACTATCTTAGCCCAACGAGAAAAATCTATTAATATGCTCCAAATGTTGATAAAATTCCGTGGCTGGTCTGACGTAGGTTGACATGACAAAAAATTCAAAGTCAGAGAAATATCAATAAAGGATAGAATAATTATAATGAAGTCGAGGAACATTGTTGCAACAATCTCCAGGCAACTTACCAAAAGTATGTTTTTCAGCAAAAGTTTTACGTTTTCTATTTTCTCATGTTTTTATTTTTTTCCCTAATTTTTGACCTGATTTTTTAAAATATTTTAAATGTAAGGCTGCAACTCATGATTATCTTTTGATGCGAGCAGTGAATTTCTATTGGCTACGCACTAGATGACCTTCGCATCCGAGTTTCCAAGCCCTGTCGAGGTTTATTAAATCGCCATGTTTGTAGAGTTGTTCTACAGAATTATTTAGCCTATGAAATCTATTAGTACGTAGACAGAGGCACAGATTAACAATACAGAGAGAAATAGCTACCTGAAATTAAAAAAAATTTGGCACTTGCCCCCGTTTATTTCTTCCATTTTTCAAATGTTTCGAAAGAATAAAGAAAGTGCTTATGTGTGTCAAGTCAGAATGAGCCCTAAGAAAGGAATTTTATCGCTGAGGATCGCAATAGGAACTAATTAGTAGTCTTGTTGGAAAATTAGACGTAGGAAAGAACGGATGTAAAAGAGCAGGATTGCCATTTAGTTTAGTTATCGAACTGGGCAATATATCGAAATGTCCCGACGTATTACATCATTCTTCATAACCCTGTATCAAAAAGTCAGTTTTGATTTTTTTTTAGTGTTGTGCAATCGTAAAATATAAGCAAAATTAGATCACTACTTTCCACCCTGTATAATTTCACCTGAATAACTTACCTTCTTTAAACATACTACAAAAATTAGGGCAAAGACAGGTCTACTCAAATTTCCTTCATTCGAAAAAATGCGTTGCTCCATTTCAGAATTATGCTCTCTCAAACTTGGAGCATCAAACGAATGTTGCAAAGCAATTGGCTAGCAGTTTAGATATTAGGTCAAAAGTCTTCCGTTGTTGCTACATTTTTTAATGTTAAAAGTGTTTGAGTTGACCTACTTCGACTATCTCTGTTTCGTTGTAGTTCTTCAAAACTGATATTTTCCTAGGGTCTCTCCACATATTGGCCCTCGAACACTATCTGCCCACTCATGACGAAAACGGAGAGTTTCGGATACCGTACCCTTCATCTGGCGAGATATACGTGTTCAATCGTTACGGCCAGCACGTAGCAACCAAAGATCTGGCCAGCGACAAAACCAGATACTCGTTCTTGTACTCCAAGAATACCAGTTTCGGAAAACTGTCAACAGTCACCGATAGTTCTGGAAATAAAATCCAATTTTTGAGGTAAGTTTCAAAATTACATTAGAACTGGTAAATGTGTAAGTAACTTTAACAACTAAGTAAAAGTCTAAGTATCGAGACAATCTGACCTCCTATGCTTTCACTTAAATCCATATCCATTACACATTTACCTAATCACACATCCTTTATAGCTAAGAAGAAGACGTCTCATAATTTGCTGCTGTTTTCATTTAATCCCTTATTCCAGGGATTACTCTAATGCAGTGAGCTCCATAGAAAATACCCAAGACCACAAGTCGGAGTTGAAGATGTCGGGAATGGGATATTTGTCGAAACTAAGCGAGAAAGGACGATCCGAGATCGAATTGGATTACGACCAAAACACGGGGCTTCTGTTAAGTCGTAGCGGGGTAAGTGCACAGTTTCCAGACGAAGTTTTAAGTGCAATTGGATGCTTATTAGAAGACTAGTTCCCTGCAGGAATAATAATTACTGAGCCGGGGGGATAGAGTTAGAGGAGGAAACTTGACCTAAATTATGCTTTGTGTGCGGTCAGGTCTGGTTTCTATTTAATGCACGCCACAAGGCCGATAAAGTAGTAGTGAAGTTAAATTATGCAAGTGCTATCGGTTAACAAGCCGGGGACTAGTCTCGGTAAAAAGAGACGACTCAACATACATATATTTCTTAGGGAAGCGATACCATCATATACCAATACAACGGCATAGGCAGGGCCACAGGTGTAATATTACCCAGTGGGGAGACCCTGCAATTAAACTCAAAAATGTCGAGCAGCGAGGGTCTGGAAGTGTCCGTCAGTCATCCCCCGACAGTATTGAATATTAATGGCAAGTCGAACAAGCAAGTCATTCTAATTGATGGTAAGTTCTTGACGTGCGGTTTAATAATTAAATAGGCACAGTGACTGATGGGGCGTCTAATTAAAATTAGTTTTATCCACTTTACCGCATTTTTTCAGGAATAAATAACCGACATTTTTTTTTTGATTAGACAGTCATTAAGAGTTCCGACTGGCTTTGGGTATTATTGATTGGGTTTATGAATAATTTACGTGGTTGCATTTCTGTAATTCGAAGCCTGAAACTACTGAGAGCGTGTTAATTTAAAAAACGTCATCCATTGTTTGTAAAATGTGAAGCGAAAAGGATGAAGGAACAAAAGTATTTTATAGCAATCTAGATGACTTTTTCTAAGGGATTCTCCATATATCTTAAAATGAGCTCTTCTATCTATTTCTGAAGGCCTAATTATAAAAACTGGGACACCCTGTATATGCAATCAAGAAAGTTGCTGCGACTTTTTGACTTGCAAGTTTTCTAATGAACACTCCATATCTAGTACCGGCAAGAGAAGCTACGGACCATAGGTAACAACAGTTTTCATCAAGCAACATCATTATAAACTCCATCTCGACCGTAAAGGCTGTCCCAATACAACGTGTTTCTCGCTCGAGGATATATCGCTGAGGTCAAAATATTTTAATTTAATCGAACTTACATATATCCAAAGTTGTTTCCTTTAGCTGAAAGAGGCCGTCAAAGATTATGTAAAAAATGTTTCTTTTTTAAATTTTCCAAAAACGCGTTAACGGAAATTAACGGTGTTAAGTGATAGTTAACGGTGGGATTTTTGGGTGGTGTCCTAAGGGGGTCAAATGAAGTTTTATGGTCAGCAAAAAATATCTCTTGGAAAAATGCGAAAACGGTTAAAAAATCCGGGGGTGCTAGCCGAAAGGGGTACTAGGTTGAAGCATAAATTTAAAAATTTAAAATTTTACTTAAGTTTCCTTTAAACTTTAAACCTATCCTTAAACCTAACTTTAAAAAAAAGTTTTTGTTCGAACCATTATTATTCTCTAAATAAAAATTGACTTTTGACTCGTTGGAAAAGTTTTTATTTCGGGACAATACCGAATAAAAAACTTAACAAATCAGGAATCATTATCAGATCATAAATCATACAAAATACAGTTTTAGGTCAAAACCGGCTCAAAGAAAATCAATATTCATTACAGTAGTCGCAGTTTATTCTTTGAAAAAGTTCAATTTTGTGTCAAAATTACCTCAAAAGATTGAAAATCCAATAAAAAGTCCAATTTAGATCAATAGAATAACTACCTATAGGTATACAATAAAAAATGAGCAATACAAGAACAATAAAAAAATTAAAATATTAAACAAAAAGCGACCAAAAGCTGCAAAAGAAAATATCTAGAATAGGCAGAAATTATGGAACAATATATGTCCAAAAGAGGTAGATAATTACAAGCACAAATCTAAAACATTTCTAACTTTTAAATGAAATCTTGTAAAATTTGCAAAAAATTTTTTTTGAATCAAAATTCTTTGAGAAAACAAACTTGGGTTGTAAAAATTCCATTTTAGGCCAAAAACGTATAAAAAAACTTAAGAAATCAGGAATTATTCTTCTTTACAACAACACAGTCTTTGACCAAAATTGTCCAGTTACAAATCAATATCTTTCAATTGTTCACTCGTTGGAAAACTTCAATTTTGAGTCAAAATTACCTTACAACGATGAAAACCCGGGTCCAATTTAAATCTATGAAAAAAAAGCTGAAAAGAACAAGAAACTTAACGTGACAAAGAATAATAGGGAGATATAAAAAATAAGAAAACAATGAGAAAGACAAATTTGGAAAAATATTTAAGGGACAAAGGAGCTACAGTAGTACGAAAATAGCTACAGTAGAAGAGAAAGGCAAACAACTCAAACAACAGTAATTTTTTTTGTATTTTGTTGTTTACTGAGAGGAGGAAAGAACACCTAAATCGCAGGGATGTCTTGTTGAAGCACTACCACAGCAAATAAGAAAGACAATAATGTAATAAAAAAAACTGGTACCTAAAAAGAAAGTTGCCAAAAAACTAGTAATAAAGATATAGAAAAACAGAAAGTAGAGAGAAAAATAGAAAATGTTACAGTTAAAGATATTCCCGAGACATTAGAATATGCTCCTGAGAAAGTTCCTGAGCAATTACAAGAAACCGTTATTATTGAGGAAATTGTTTCTAATATTGTAATTACACAATGAAGTCAAATGATTATATATGGTACATAATAAACAGGAACAGGAAAATTTAAGCAGGAAGTACGTAAGAAGCAGATTGTGAAAAGGAGAGTAAATTGCGACTGTAGAAGCGGAAAACAAACAACCGGTCACTGTGGAAGAATCCAACTTATTCTATTGAAGGGGTACCAGAAAAATTACAAGAGATCACAGTTGTAGAGAAAGGTATTCCAAAGAAAATAAAACGTGAAAATAAACTAACCTATTATAAAAAAAAAGAAAATGGAAAAAAACTAAAATTGTTACTGTTGAGAATATTTTTGAAAATCGCCAGAATTGGCTTTTTTCTTCAAAGTCGTCACCACATCACCAAAGTATTCTTGCCTTCTGTAAAAAATGTTCGGACGAGCGGTCTCTTCAGGAAAAAATATTTCATCATCAACATGTTTAAGCTAATGTTAAACATTAAGTTTAAACTTAATGTGTGGGCGGGAATTATCGGGGGTAATACCACGAGAGCTTTAAAATTATCTGGTTCGTTTTAGAGCCCGAGCGGTATTTAGTGAGATTATTTCTCGAATCAAATTAATATAGACAACGACATTGCTTAAGGTTTAGGTTAATGTAAGCGATAATACCACGTCGTCTAGACAACGTCGAATTACCGCTGTAATTTTTTGATAAACAAACTCTCCTTATGGGAAAATTTATACATGAGTGAAATAATCTCATAGATTCCCTTGTCATCCCTGACATAGAAAATGACAAAAGGTATCTACACTTTTTGCAAAATTCTTTGCTTACGCTGTTTTTTACTCCTTTACTTTTTTTACTCATAAGGCAAATGTGCTACATTCATGATGCTGCTCCACCTCACTTTGCTGCTTACGTTCGACAACATCTAAACCGGGAATGCCAATATCACTGGATGGGAAATAGTAGTAGTAGTAGTAGTAGTAGTAGTTGGGGGAGGGAGGGCAGAGCCTTGAGACAACCCTAGAAGGCTCTTTTTACAATCGCACGATCCAGCCAGTCTCTTTCCACTTGAGAACTTGTTCGATTCACGAGTTGACAGCTCCCTCTATGAAGGAGATCATTCCGTCCCATTTCAGAGTCTGAAGTGGAGGATGGCAACTCCGAATATAATGTATCTAACAGTCAGCCTTCCTGTAACAGACAACAGGAAATTATGACAGCCGACTGACACCCGACTGAGAAAAGATTAGAGAATATCTCTTGAGCAAATATTTTTTTTACCCATTTGGCATTTTTCTAAGAATTACTGTTTAGCTGAACTACCATAAACCGTTTCTTGATCACCTAAGGTCTAAAAAAAAGGAATATCCGTTGACACATTCTGATAATGTGTAAAATCTGCCATAATGTATGAACCACCTATTTCGACTAAAGGAAGCAACTTTGAACATAATTTGTAAGTTCGGTTAAATCAACGGTCTTTTGACCTCAACTGTTGAGGTCAAATGACAGTTGAGAAGACCAACAATGACAAATAGATTATATGTGTATAAAATATCTAATAAGTTAAAAAAAAAAGTGATCAAAGTAATGAAATATGCAAGCTCTGCCTATAAATTGTAACTTCGCCCTCAGTAGAATCGCAATAAAGTCTATTCGGTATGGTAAGAGCTTGCGAAAGATCTGGATGAAGATCAAAAGTTCGTCTTCTTACCAAGCGACGAATTTATTTTACTGTCCTGCACCTATGAACTTTCAACTGCAACTTGATAAGGACTCAAACATGTGATAACATTTAGTTATTGTCATTTTCAGGTGCAGAAATTACCAAAGCGGTAACCCTAACAAACTCAACGGTGGCCCTAAGAACGGCCGCTGAAAGTAGACTGGAAATTTGCGCCATAGAACGACATCCCCTGCTCGAAGCCTCACTACCCATCGAGGCCGAACTCCTCCCTGTATGGTCACGTCAAACGACGACATTCGGGGATGAACTTATCAACACCATGTCCACGTCGTTCAGTTTGGTGGGTGACGTTCGTAATCCGCAACAGACCCTGTATAGAGAGTTCCTGGTAAACCGGAGCAAAATACTGGGAATCGAATTCGATCAGTTTACGAGCAAAGAGACGTTCTTTGATTTCGAAAAGTTGCCACTGTTGACTACTACTTACGATCCTGCGGGATTGCCGCTGACCTACACTCCGTATAATGGAGCTGATGTACTGAACATTACTTATGATAGCTTTAATAGGATAGATGGGTGAGTCTTTTCTTATTTTTGAAAGTGGTAAAGTCATTACTCCATCTTTTTCTTTCAAAAATTCGTTGACCTATTTGATGGTTTTCCTCGTTTAATATGGTACAGCAAGCATGTTTTGCATCCTTTTTATCATGTTGAAAGAGGTAACTTATATTGTATTTTGATAAGGATCTTAAGCATCTAGAACATGGTAAGCAACATAAAAGCAATATAAAAGGGTTCAATCTATCTTGCCACTGGTCAGTGATAAGAAGCACTTGCAAAGTATTTATGTTATTTAGAAACAATCCGACTATATCTTTGAAATATATCTTTGATTCTGACAGATTTTAAATGTCTTTTTACAATCAAATTTTAGATGGAAATGGGGAGACTCTCAGTTGAAATTCAGCTACGATCGCCACGGCCTACTGTCGGAGATATCCAGTCCGCAGGACGGTATTCGCATATTCACCTACGATGACACTAATATGCTCACCAAGATCACTTTGGCCAGTCAAAGAAACTTTATGCTCACTTACGACGATAACGGTGGCTTACGGCATGTAACCCTGCCCAGCGGCACAAAACATTCCTTTGCTTTACAACCGTCTTTAGGTAAGTTTAGGTGCCCCTTGCCAAACTCAAGCCACACAAGCATAGACATAATTGTAAGAGGTATGTAACTTTCCAGGAATTATCAGGGTGGTGTACACTCCACCGGGAAGTACTAGATCTTACCTGCAACACTTTTCCAATGCTGGAAAGCTGCTGCAAACAATATTCCCTGGAGAAGGAGTTCGAACCGTATACAGGTACTACGAAAGCGGAAAACTCAAGGAGGTAACATCATATAGATCATATGTAATAAAACGTTTATTGAGAGCCTTAAAACGCGTTTTAGGTTGTTCATGGAGATGGAAAGTCTCTCTACGTTTACTCAGAAACTACTGGATTGCCGACTCAAGTGAGCCACGTGGAAAAAGATTTGGAATACCAGTGGGACTACCAATACGCTAGCGGACTGTTGAAGGAGGAACGGATCAACTTCGGTGCCAAAACGGGTCTCAGCAATGCCAAATTTATCTACGAGTACGACAATAACTACCGATTAGCGAACCTGCAAGGAAGAATCGGGGGGCAGAATTTGCCTGCTTTCAGCATGGACTACAATTTTAAAAGTGGAGCTGCTGAACAAATTGGACCATTTAAGGTAAAAAAAAAATGATGCCCTAATTGGGTATTCAATTATACAGTTAGGACTAATCAATCTTGATATTGTAGATAATCAAACTGAAACCAAACGAAACACAAGTGTACGACGGTACAGCGCTATTCTCTTCAGTGCAGAACTCTAGATTCCTAGAGTCGCGAGTGGCTCTTACTATACACACAAAAGAGGTGTTCCGGATGGAATTCAGTCATGACCTCCACGGGCAAGTCACGGTATTAAAACATGTAAAAGTGGAATTTAATTGAATTCTTTTACAGCCGAATTGCACAAACACGGACGTATACGAGAAACGTGGGAGTTAACTACACCAATATCAAGAATTACACCTGGGATTGTGACGGTCAGTTGTTGGGAGTGGAAGCACAAGAACCGTGGGGCTTTAGATACGATGATAACGGGAATATGTTATCGTTGACTTACAGGTAAGCAAATTAATAATTCTGGGTGATAATAGCAATTAGTTTGTTCTTGGCGCCCACCATAGGGCGCCAAGAAAAATTTTGGCGAACGTCTTGTTGAAACAAGGTGAAATAAGATGTAACAATTTTACACTCTTCCAATGCGTTAAGAAGGACATAAAGCAGTTGAAGTGAAAAGACGTAGACAATCGTAGCAACGATTGTTGGTGCAAAAAAGCGGAAGTTTTGTGAAGTGCAGTCATTTTTTCACGACTTATAAGGAATTAGAGTTAGTTTAAGAACAATTTAAAACACGATCAAAGTTATTGAAAGCAAATACATTGAATAACATTTACGTTATCCAAAATAATCATAATCACCCAATCATAAGTCAATGTATTTAGTCTCCTTGAATAGTTCAAAATACTTACGTGACTTCAGAGAGCGCGACACAAGAATAGTAAAAAAAGCAAGTAGTTATCGACTTTGATGTTGAAAATTCTGTGGATACTACATTATAAACCTAATAAACACATTATATAAGGCGATTAAAAATGGTACGAGCTTGTGGTTTAAGCTGGTTGACAAGTCAAAGATGGGACGGATTAAAAATGCCTGCTTTAATACTAGGAATGCGTCTTTAACACATCGAAAGTATACGTAATTGAAAAAGTGACCTCTTTTAAGAAACAATATAGAGGAAGTACCATAAAAAAAAATTGAAAAACTGATTACTAATTCAAAAAAAAAGGATTGGTTCAAGTTACCATCTTCTTCTTCTTGTGCATATTCATTAATGAATGTTAGCGACCACGTGACTCATCTGTATTCCGTCCTTGGCCGTACGTATTAGGTTTTCCGCTGTTCGTAAACCGGTCCACTGTCTTATGTCACGACATCCTCTTCCTTCCCATTTCCCTTCTTCTCTCAATCTTCCCCTCGATGATCAGTTGTAAGATCTGGTACTTCGTATTCCTCATTATATGCCCTAGGTATGCGGTTTTTCTTTTCTTGATCATCAGTCACAGTTCACGCTCTTTGTTCATTCTTCGCAGGACATTTTCATTGGTTACTCGGGCCGTCCATGGGATTTTCAACATTCTGCGGTATACCCACTTCTCGAAGGCCTCCATGCTATGCATTGTGGTTGCCTTTAATGTCCAGCTGTCCA
Organism: Taphrorychus bicolor; assembly: GCA_951812265.1. NCBI lineage: Eukaryota > Metazoa > Arthropoda > Insecta > Coleoptera > Curculionidae > Taphrorychus > Taphrorychus bicolor. Next base: position 46,820,698 of record OX638297.1, on the reverse strand, counting down.
TGCCAAATAGTATGTAACACCTTATAAACCTCACTCTTAGGCTCTGATCAAAGTCCGTATTTGTGAAGATGCGTTTGAATTTCATGAAAGTGTTGCGGGCGTTCTCCATACGACATCTAATTTCCAGGTCAGATGTCTATTCTTCAGTGAACCACACTCCAAGGTATTTAAATTTGTTCACCCTTTCGATAGATGAGCCGTCTGATGTTAGTCTCGCATTTCTAAACATATGTCTGCTTGGCGGGTAACAATCATGCATTTTGTTTTATTGGCGTTTATTTTTAGACCCATTCGCCTACTGTGATCTCCCACTACGTTGACAAAATGTTGGAGGTCGCAAATATTGTCCGCAATCGAAATCGTGTCATCCACATAGCGAATGTTATTGATCCACGTTCCATTGACCTTAATACCTTTCTCAATATTCCCAAGTGCTTCCTGGAGGATATTCTCGGAGTACAAATTGAATAGCAGTGGCGAAAGTATACATCCCTGTCAGACTCCTCTGCAGATTTCAACATTATTACTTTGTTCTCCATCGATTTTTATGTGAGCAGATCGGTTCAGATAGAAATTTCCTATGCAGCGGATATCTTTGCCGTCCATATCCATTTTCCTCAGTATTGTTAGTAATTTGCGGTGTTGTACTCTGTCAAAGGCCTTTTCGAAGGCTATGAAACGCATGCACACATCCTTCCGCTGATCATGGCAGTTTTGCACTAGTACCTGTGTTGCCACCAGTGCTTCTCAAGCCTTGTAAATCCGAATTGTGTGTCACTGATGTTTTGTTCACACTTTCTAAATATTCTTTGATGCATTATTCTAAGAAATAGTTTGAAGGAGTGACTCATGAGGCTGATAAGCCTGTGATCTTTGCACTACCTTGCATTATTCTTTTCTTGTCAGGGGGGTGAAGGTTGATGTCAGCCATTGATCGGGGTACTGGCCAGTTTCATATATCCTGTTGAAGAGTTTCTGGAGAACTGCTATGCCCCCATCATGCAGTAGCTTTATGAGCTATGCCGGTATCTCATTGGGACCCGTTGTTTTTCAAAGTGCGGATGGCCCATTCTATTTCTGATTTTGTTATTAAGGGCCCTACTAGATCATCTTCCCTATCTTGGTTGGGAATTCTTTCATCTGAGAATAGGTTTCTAATATAGTTTGCCCATATTATTTTCCGCGCATTGATGTCGCATGCAATTTCGTTTTTCTCATTTGTTATTATAGAGAAGTTTCTTTACCGGTATATTCCTGTTGTTTCCTTTAGTTTTTTATGTAGATTGAAATGATCGTGTAGGGTCTGCAAATTCTCTATTGTTTCACATTCGTGCTTCAGCCATTCATTTTTCGCTATTCTGATCTTTGCCCTTATTACCCTTTGAGCCGTTTGATAGCTATCGAATGTGTGATTTTTTGATGAGGAGGTGGCAAGAATCCTGACTCCTAGATCAATGGTCACCATGAAGAAATTTATCCTACAGTTTGTCAGCAGCTTTCTGAAACATTCTGTATAACCAAAAACATTTAGCTGAAAGAAAGATTAGTGAGGAGGAGAGCCATTTATTTATTTTTTTTCCATTTGCCTTAATTCTTTAGAAAGTAAAGATGAGAGTACATTTTTTCCTTTTTTTGCATATGTGTTGGAATCTTTTCCTTTCCTTTGACTTCAGTCAAATCGGAATAATTTGCCAGTGCCTTTTACCCGTTTTCCTCTTGCTTTTTTCATTTTCGCTCGTTCCTTGTCCTATCCGATCTATAAATTTAGAGTTTAGGTGCAAAAAAACTCTAGAAAGAACCTATAAAATTACAAATTCATTCATAATACTTATAGACTTCTTGGAAGACTGTATCAAGGGGTAGTTCATTGCGAATTGCTGAGTATTTAACTCCTGTATAATCCGTATGCTCTGAACTGCCGTTTTGAGTAATATTCACACCGACTTCAAATGCAAATGATTTTACTAACATAATGTTTTCCTATTTTCAGAGGAAATATTATTCCAATGGAATACAACAGCATGGATCGAATCATTAAGTTCGGCGAGGGACAGTATAAGTACGACAGCAGAGGGCTGGTGGTGCAGAATGCAAGAGAGGAGAAATTCCACTACAACGCCAAAGGGTTATTAACAAGGGCCACGAAAAGAGGACGCTTTGACGTTAAATATTTCTATGACCATAACGACAGGTAAATCAAATATGAACTGATAGCGTGTTGCACGGGCCACACCAAGGATAAACTGAAAGTATTCTTGTCTTTTGTTTCTTTCTGTTTACCCTTTGTTTGTCCTTTGATAGTATCAGTAGTAATAACTATATACGCAGAATTGAGATATAATTTGCATTTAGATTGATTGTTCGAAAGGACAACTTCGGAAATATAACTCAGTTTTTCTACAACAACGAACAACGCCTGCACGAAGTGAGCCAGATCTACTCCCCTCGCGATGGAAAATTGATGTCTTTGGTGTACGACAACCGAGGGCATTTGATTTATGCCCAGGTTTACAGACATAAATACTACATCGCAACTGATCAGTGTGGAACGCCGGTCATGATCTTCAACCAATACGGCGAAGCTATTCGGGAGATTATGAGGTCTCCTTACGGACACATAGTCTACGACTCGAATCCATACTTATACCTGCCGATTGATTTCTGCGGAGGAATTCTGGACCAGGTACTAAGCCAGTTTGCAAAGTAAGTCAATTCTTTTCTAATTTATGATTTAAGGTGACTTCGTTGGTCCATATGACAAATGGCAAAGTGTACGATCCGCTGATTGGGCAGTGGATGTCGCCCCTCTGGGAAGATGTATTGGAACGGGTAGCCAGTCCGACGCACATGCACTTGTACAGATTTAACGGGAATGATCCCATAAATGTGGGAATTGATCGGGATATACCAAAAGGTAAGTAGACCTTGGGCCTCACTAAATCTTAGTTTCCAGTAAAAATAAAATATTTTGAAGCAGTTGTTCGAGACGTAATATGTTTGAATTTTAAACTACAGGAAATAATGAGATTTGTAAAACAAAGGTGACTCATAGTGCAGGAATTGGGTCAAGTGTGTCTGATGATCGTTCTCTGGCCATCAGAGAAAAGTCAGATCGAGTAAATTTCTCAAATTCTTCATCATTAAATTATTTTAAAATTTACGACACACTGTGCTCCCTTTTACAATGCTCACAATTGAGATCTCTGAAAAAGTAAGTTAAAGGTCAGTTCGATGAGAAAAACTTTTCTCACCTTTTTTCTAATTTAACCGACCCTTAAATTTTACCGCTTTGGAGGTAATAAAGTACTGTAAAAGTGACCAACGTGTATAAAATATTTTGTATAAAGTATAACGTCCACAGTACAGTACACTAATGAACTTGTTATTAATAAAAAATTAGTTGCTAATCCTTTTGACAAATCTTTCTAGATCACATTGACTGGTTGAAGAAAATCGGCTTCAACTTAAAAAGCCTGGCGCCTCAACTGTTCATGGACGCGATGCCAGGCGGCCCGATGCCGCCCTCTCTAAACGACAAATTCTTATGGCCGCCCAGCGGTGTGATCACTAGTCAACTTACCTCAGAAAAATCCACAGAAGTCGAGTCTGGGTTCCTTGCACACATCAGTGCCAGACGAATGGAAAACGCGAGGCAGTTGAGCGTTTACTCGAAATCCGCCCTCAAGACTGACGCCATTGACCTGGTACCAAAGAAGATCGGTGCGTCCTCAGACCCTCCATTTGGTAGAGGTAAGTTTTGCTTGCCAGCTAAAACGAATTTGGTTTAAAGGAAATTCTGTGTACCGATTGTCTCTCAAGAACGTACCTAAAAAAAAGCATTTTTTTGTTCAGATAATCTAAACTGGTACTTCTAACAGGAAAAATCCAAAAGCTGTATAGACCAATATCTCATCTAAACCATGACATGGGTCCCGTCGGTAAAAAAAAAACATTGTGTGTGATTAATTATATATGAAACGGTTTCAAAAGCTTCAGCGGTGATCCGGATAAACCAAACTGAAAAACGATGTTTTCAATAGAACAATTGAGTTAGGGCACGCAGCAGAATAGCAGCCTGGGATTGTTATTAAATCATTACCATTTAAATTGTCGCACTTTCCGTCTGTGTGATGTACTATAGAAGATTCTTCCTTTCCTTTCCTAAGTCCTGAATTTTGGGAGTCATGTAAAGTTAACGTTAATGTGGACTTGAGGCCTAACTCGTCTCCTATCCTCTGCAAAAATTGCGCAAGGCACTTTCAAACTAGTGCTAAACCGATCTTTGAAAAATGTCTGAAATTAACTTATTTTTTCAGGAATTTTGGTCTCTAAATCTGATTCCGGAGAGGCCATAGTGTCGAGTGTTCCGGCCGCCAATCCCATATACAGCGACGTCTATACTTCAGTGTTTAATCGATCGTATCTGCTACCGTTCTTCTTCGTGCACAGCAACCAGCAAGACGCCTTTTACTTCATTAAGAAGGATAGTTGGAAAATAAACGACGACAAGGCGCAATTAAAGAGGTTACAAGGCCAGGTCAATACCACTTTCCACGAGAACGTTCGGGAAAATGGAAGCGGAAATAATTATGTGGATGTGAAGATTCACGGATCTAACGTTGTGATCAATCTAAGGTAGGTAATAATGCTACAGTGTGTACCGGAAATAATTGGCTACATGACTAGAGAGAGGCAAAAAAATGAGAGATTGAACAAAACAAGAATTATAAAAAATTACTTTTTTTCATCTATGGAATGTTTAAGTGCTGTTCTTAAAATGTCCTGGACTTGTATAAGCAGCGAATAACGACCTGGATGACTTCAGAATATTAATTTTTAACTTAAAACAAGAACAAACTTAACCTTATCTTAAGCCTCTTTCCCCTAACCTGTCAAGCCACTTCCGTCATTGCTGATAACGTAAGTCTCCTGCCTCTTGTATAGCACTAACATTACGCACGTAGTCCTGGAGAATCTTAGGTGGTGCTCTGAATTCTGAGGAGCGGCCTGGTAAAACAGGAAAATCTACAGCCCCCAGTAGCTCGTGTCTGCGCACTGGAATCGCGTTTCAACACCAGCACCATTTTTAGTATGGCCTCAGTCTCCATGTACTTCAAGAGGCTCCTCCTAGATCTCAACTGGTCTGTGTGCCTTCTAGTGACTGCTGTTGCGTAGCACAGGAGAATCTTAAAAGAACGTAGTCCTGGAGGATCTTAGATAGTGCTCTAAATCTAGAGAAGCGGCTTGGTGGAGCAGGAACTTCTACAGCCTCCGATACCTTGTGTCTGGGCACTTGCTTCGAGTTTCACCATTTTTAATACGGCCTGAGTCTCCGTGCACTCTTCAGGAGGCTCCTCCTCGTCCTCTTTCTCTCTCTCACACGTAGGCCCTGGATCTCAATTGGTCTGTGTGCCTTCTAGTGACTGCTGCTGCGTAGTTCTGGGGAATCTTATAAGAACGTAGTTCTGGAGCACCTGGTGGTGCCCTGAATTTAGCGGAGCGGCTTGGTGGAACAAGAACTTCTGCAGCTTTCGATAGCTCGTGTCTGCGGACTGTCTTCGCGTTCCAACCGTTTTTAGTACGGTTGGAATCTCCATGTACTCTTCAGGAGGCTCCTCGTCATCGTATTTCTCCGTTAGGCTCTAGATTTCAACTGGTCTGTGTGCCTTCTAGTAACTGCGGCTGGGTACTCCTGGATAATCTAAGAAGAACGTAGTCCTGGAGAATCTTAGGCGGAGCTGTGATTAAGGCGGTGTTGAATTTAGAGGAGCGGTTTGGTGGAACAGGAACTTCTACAGCCTACAATAGCTCATGTCTGCGTACTGGCTTCGCATTTCAACACTGGCACCGTTTTTAGTGGGGCTTTAGTCTCCATGTACTCTTCAGGAGGCTCCTTCTCGTCTTCTTTCTCTCTTAGGCTTTAGATCTCAACTGGTCTGAATGCCTTCTAGTGACTGCTAGTCATTTGCCAATAGCGTGATTATTGTTAAAACTTCTGAAGATGTCTAAACCCTTTGCATTCAACAATTTTTTGTTTAGTACATTTCTGCATAATTAATTCTTAAGAAAGGATGAGTGTTAGTTTTAAAAAAGTCAGTCTCATTTTGAATATTAAAAACAATAGAAGCGTTCCATAAGTTGTCAACATTGTTGAATGTTGATGGTTTCCAGGTATGGTACAACTCTGGAAAAAGAAAAACAGCGGCTGCTGCACCACGCCAAACTCACCGCAATCCGAAAAGCGTGGCATAAAGAAAAAGAAGCCTCAAAGAGCGGTTTTACTGGCGGCGTAGATTGGTCCCAGTCCGAAGCGGAAGAACTGCTCAAGAATGGCTACGTGGCCAATTACGAAGGACAATACATCCACGACGTTCAACAGTATCCGGAGCTGGCCGAAGACCCGTACAACATACGATTCGTCAAGAAACAAAGCGAAGCATCGAAAAAAGGCCGTCGAAAACGAGAAACCAAACGAATGGGCTGTCCGAGTCCTTGGTGGTTAACCTGGAGTGAGTGCTAGTGCCATAAACTCGAACGAAACTTTGAGGTAGGAGTAAGATTATTCAATTATTAAGTGTGATGTACCAAAGAAATTAAAAAGCTTATCTTTAGGATGGTCGTTGGAAAACGGGATGATTGGTTCGTTATTTATGTTGATGACTAAATTGTGTTCTTATTTGTACTTTCCCTACTCTGTCCAAAGACTCGCAGACAATGCAAACCACATTTTTATTGTAAAGTGTATATAAGACCACAGTTAAGTCGAATTATTCATGTATTAAGCTTTTACCCGCTTTTTAAATAAATTGTAAATAATCTTAAAACAAACAATTATTGTGAGAAATTACGAGCTCGTTCCAGCGACCAATTTTTCTAATCTTCGTAAGTATTTTATACCAAAAAAAGAAATACCAAAGTCTATTTGTGTAATTTCCAAGATGCCAAAAAGTGTATATTATTTATTTACAATTTGTTACCTATGTATGTGATTCGGTTTGGCACGCTCTGTCCGACGAAATGTGAATTTTTATATTAACTTGACTGATACGACACTCGTGCAAAGTGTGCCACACGTTTTGTAGTATAGATCGATAATTAAGTGACAGCTAAGCGGCTGCCAAAAAATAAATGCTAAAGAGTAATGAAATATTTCTAAAACGTTTGCTGCTCTTTCATTAAAGGTTCAAATTTCACCTAAAAAAATGAAAAAAAGTCACCATACCTAAAGTCAGATCGGTTCTTTGCATTAACGTGATCATTATATGACTTAAAATAAGAACTTTTGCAACTTCTGATTGGGCAAAAATCCCCATCTCACATTTCCGCCTATTTTTTGGCAAATCAGAAATCAACATTAGTATTATAATAATTGCTGGACATGTTTGTGCCATGGTCATCTACTTTTTCTTTTGAACACGTAGTAGCAATAGAATTTTTACTGAAGAGCCGCACTAGCGCTGAACTAGAGAGAGAAATGGCCGACTGTTTTTTTTCTCAGCATTTGTCATTGTGTCGGAGAATCGTGTATAAAGACAGTGATAGAAAGCTTATGACGGTCATTTTTCGTAGTTACCATAGCTCCTGTGCGGCTAAGGTGCTCTGAATGTCTGCAATGGGATTCCCATCTTTGGCTTCTGTTTACAGCACAAAGCTTTTAGCAACATTCTCCGCGTGAAAATTAAAGAGATAAAAAATAAAATAAAACACCTTTTGAGAACTCGAGAGTTTGAGACATACAGGATGTCTCAGATTTTAAGAGGCAATAGTTAATTCAATCCCTGCTAGAGATGCAGGTTTGATTTAAGTAGAAAAGTTGTAAGATTAATGAAGAGGTATACGCTGGGCTTAATTTTAAATATCGATAATTTGAAAACAGTTGACAATCGGAATACGGTACGTTGAATGAAAAGGTCTCAAAAGTTGGCAAAAAATCAAAAAATGCAACAATATATAGATTGTCCTATTTAAAATATAAAACTTTTTTTTAGCAACACCGTATATGTGATATTAAGTTCAGCTACACCTTTTTCTCAATCGTATAACTTTTGTACCTGTACCTCTAACAGGATCGAATTACTTATTTTTCTTAAAATTAGCCAGTCTGTTAGAGCGCTTTTCGTATAATTTTAAGACGTTTTAGAAATATATCATTACCAGCAGCTATTTATAGTGCAGTGTTTATTGCTACAAGCAGCAAGAGGTGACCCTCTTAGAGAATGGTATCAAAAAATACTAAAAATTTGTAAATATAGTCCAGTTATTAATTTTTAATAATTTTAAAATTAAAAAAACGAATTTATCTTAGATAGGGAGAGAATAAAAATTATTAATCATATATGAATACTTATATGTTGTATTGCTTTTAATTTAAAAATAAATATCATCGTGACTGATATGATATATGTTTCCCATATTATTATTATGGCTGACTAAATAATTCACAGCATTATTATTATTATCAGTGGATAGTAAATTCTGATGTGGGCTGGCCGAAAATGTCACAGATCTTTCCAAATACATACATATAAAGGCATTTTTTGTGGGCCCAAAAATCAAAATAGCGAGTCTTTTATCTGCTATGTACCTTGCGATTTATGTAACCTCACAAATTGATTTTCTATTATTAGACTTTTAAGAAATTTATAAGAAAATATATTTTTCACTCTAAAACCCTGCCTGCCACATAGTATATTGGAAATAAGTGTGCTCCTTGTTATACTACTGGGCGTTTAACCAGAATACATGTAATTATTTACCTAAGTGTTATATGTTGTCACCGGATATGCTTTTTGAGGCTCATTGTTTGGTTGAGATTTGAAATGTGCAAGGAAATGATAGTGGTTTTGGTCATGACTCAAAAAACCTTTCGCAGAAACAAATAAACAATTACACAATCGGAAGAAAAATTGTATATAGAATTTATAAACCGTATTGTTTCCTTATAAAAACGACGCTGTAAATGTAGGTACGTCCGCAGAATCGATTGTCCGAATGATTTGTCGATAATAGTTACCGATAACTGTTTATACTATTGACTGGTGTTGCTGTTCCTGAAGTATTGTTTAGGCTTTTATTTAGGAATAAACTCACCCTTCTGTTATCCATTACTTCGCAATTTTACTTTCAATTATAATCAAATAATGTATTGTATATTTCTTTATTCCTGGCCATTATAAATGTTTTCTAATAAACATTGTTTTTATAATGACTTTCTTTTAATCTCCAAGACCCATTTTCGAAAATATTGTTACGAAGACTTTAGGTACGTTTTACAGCCCCTTGATCTTCTCAGTGTTACTGGTTACTTCACCTTTAAGTTGGTGGTGAACGATCAGGTACCAAGGTTAAAGGTACAATTCTCAATCGTCAATGTCACGATAAAACCTGGAGTCCCAAACTCGGCCCATAAATTGTTGTGTCATAATTGAAGAGTGGAAGTAATAATGGGCGTAAGTGCCAGAGCTCGTTATTTTGTGATAGATCCATAAAAAGATGTTAAGTATGTTTTTTGCTAATTGTCTCAAAATATAAATATTAGGCACTTTTTACTTCCACTCTTCGATTATCAGGAAACTTGGAACAGGCACGGGCGTTAAGGTTTTAAGTATGTTGCATTTCATGCCAATTTTAGGTACTTTGGGATTTTGCGATCAGCAATAAATAAAGATATTATTACTAGGATTATAAGTTTCTTTCACTAACCTTCATACTCTTACAATAATCGTCATTTAACAATAATCCGAGTGACGCCTGCCTTTAACTGTAGAGAGACATTAGTAAGCCTACAACTTATTGTGGGCCTTCGTGGCGGAAGTGAATTCCTATTGGTTACAGAGACTGTTTCCCTGGCCGTGCTGTCAAGCCATGTAAAGGTTTATTAATCTGTCATGTTTCTAGGCTTGTTCTATATAGAGCACGACTACCTTAACCTAACGAGGAAAATCCATTAATAGGCTCAAAATATCGATAAAGTTTCGTGGTAGCTTTGCCGTAGATTGATACAACAAAAAATTTCAAAGACCATACTGTTACGATCGCAGCAACGCCGCATGGGAGGCGGGGCAACGCATGGGAGCGTGTTGGTTGGTGGAGCTTCGCGACCTATCCGCGCTGCGTCATGGCTGACACGAGTGATTTATTGCTCGTCTGGCTTAATCTAGAAGGCAGTTGTTTACAACCGTTTTTTTTTATATGAGATTATTCAAGAATTCTTATAAAGAACTTTCTAGGTTTTTCTGTAATTTTAGGATTGTATATAAAAGGCGCATAGAGCGCCCGAGTAAGAATAGTCGTATTTTAATCGAGCTATAAGTAAGCTAAAGTTACAAAGCGATAATAGAAGGCTATAAAGTGTTAAGTACTGAGTTATTTAGTAGTCGTGTGTATTTGTGGAGTTAATAAATAGTGTTTTCGTATTAAATCGTTACACTGGAATTATTGAACCCCGAGTTCGCAACAATTGGTGTCAGAAGTGCGATTCCAGTGGGAATTTGAGGACTAGTATTGCTGAACTGTAAGTGAGTGCTTCATTGCCGGACATTACGTGTTTATGCCAGTGACCAGAAGCCAGCATCAAGCGATGGAGGATCAACTTGCCGCCCTGCTGTCTCTTATGCAACAACAGAAAGAAGAGCAGGAAAAACGTTATAAAGAACAAAAAGAAGAACAGGAAAAACGTGATCAAATACAGGAGCGACGTTATCAAGAACAAAAGGAAGAACAGAAACGGTTTAAAGAAGAATTAGTGAACCATCTCGCAGCTAGGGAGCAACAATTGGAAGAAAGAATAATGCAGTCCGTTAACGAATCCGTTAACGGCGTTAACGAAGGACTCGAAGCTGTAAACCAGAGGGTTCTCGAGCTAGAAAAGAAATTCCAGGAACAACTTGAGGACGACACCGTGTCTACAGAGAGTTTTAGCACAGCCAACGCTAAAATTAAGCCTCCTGATTATGACGGTACTACGGCCTGGGAAATTTATAAAACTCAGTTTGAGGCAGCTGCAAAAGCTAATGGTTGGTCCGAGCCCCAGAAAGCTACATCATTAGTGGTAGCACTTCGTGGAAAAGCGGCTGAGTTACTCCAATCTCTGTCGGCAGCGGATCAAAGTAATTATGCGGCTTTAGTACACACTCTGCAACTACGATTTGGGAATGAGCACAAAGAAACCGTGTTCCAGGCCCAGCTGAGGATGAGACATCAAAAGTCAGGTGAATCCTTACAAGAATTTGAGGCGGACATAGACAGACTCATTCACCTGGCATATCCATCGGCCCCTGAATCTTTTCAAATGCAATTTGCCGCCGGAAGGTTCATTGAGGGAGTTCGCGATAGTGACATGAGATACCACTTACGTCTAGTAAGGCCCAAGGATATCAGCGAGGCACTAGTTCGGGCCCTGGAATTCGAGGCGTCACGAGTGTCATCTAGTTCAGCTCCGCGTGTAAGAATGGCAACTTGCAATGAAGAGGAGAATACGTCTATGGCTGAATCCATGGCCAGTTTACATAAAGCGATGAAGGATATGGCAGTCAATATACAAGCCCTATTGGGAAGGACCCCTCGATCAACAGACAATCGGGGCATAAAATGTTTTAACTGCGGCAGACTGGGTCACATCAAGAGTAACTGCCGTAATAGGGCAAGAAGTCCGTCGCCGTCGTCTAGAAGACCAAGCGGCGACCAAGGCCGCCCTAGGTCCCAGGAAAACTAATTCCGGTCAATGCAAGGGGGCAATTGACCGGGGCCGCTAAGACCCCCAGGATCTTTAAAGTCAATAATTTGGGTGGCAAAAGTCTCACAGTGGCCGGACGCATTAAGGAACAGAAGGTCCAGATTACCATCGATACAGGAGCAGATGTGACCATTGTAAGGCCAGATAAGCTTGTCGGATATACCATACAACCATTGCCCAACCCTATTATGTTAAAATCAGTCACTGGAGAGTCTTGCCCTATAGACGGAGAAGCCGATGTCACCATCATTATTGGAGAAAGACTCGAAGTTCGGCATAAAGTGTTGGTTGCCAGGATCAAAGACGAGTTTATTTTGGGAATGGATCTCATCAGGAAACATGGATTCTCCTATGATCATAAACGGAATATTCTTACATTTGGAGATGAGGAGTTCGCATTAACCAATGGAAATGTGGAAACTACTGTCCGCCTACTGGTGGTAGAAGATGTGAAAATTCCTCCAAATTCAGAACAAATTATCACAGTGACCTCTGAAAATGATCCTGGGTGGTCCATAGGACTTATAGAACCTAACCTGGATTTGACGACTGAAATCATGGTAGCACGAACTTTGACCGACACGAAGAAGAGTATGCCAGTACGAGTTGCAAATATTGGAGAAAAGACCATCAAGCTCAAAGAAGGAACAGTTCTTGCCAATTATGAGCCTGTGCAATGGGTATGCAATTGTGTCGAAGCAGAGACATCCAAAGTTAAATCTTCTAACCAAGCTTCCCCAGAGGTTATTGATGCTTTTAAACGACATTGGAGTCATCTGTCAAGGGAACAACTTCAATCTGCCATAAAATTTGCTATGGATGAATCTGACATGTTTAACTTCAAGAGCAACGACAGTCAAACTGATTTAGTTGTCCATAAGATCAACACAGGAGATGCCCAGCCAATACGACAACACCCACGAAGGGTCTCTCTGGCTAAACAACAAGAAGTTAACAGTTTGCTGAATGAAATGTTAAAGGAGGGCGTCATAGAAGAATCATCTAGTCCATGGTCGTCGCCTGTGGTTCTTGTTAAGAAGAAAGATGGTTCAACGCGGTTCTGTGTTGACTACAGGAAACTTAATGATGTGACCAAGAAAGACAGCTACCCATTGCCACGTATAGATGACACCTTAGCAACTTTATCGGGATCGAAGTGGTTTTCCACTCTAGATTTAAAAAGTGGGTACTGGCAAGTAAAGATTGCTCCCGAAGACAAAGAAAAGACTGCATTTTCTACTGGTTCTGGACTATACCAATTCACTGTTATGCCTTTTGGATTGTGCAATGCTCCATCAACTTTCGAGCGACTAATGGAACTTGTCTTGAGGGGGCTGACTTGGAAAACTTGCCTGGTATACTTAGATGACATAATTGTCATGGGACGTGATTTCGACGAGCATTTGAAGAATTTAAGAGAAATCTTCAACAAGTTACGGAATGCTCACCTGAAGTTAAACTACAAGAAATGCAGCCTGTTCCAAAAGCAAGTCGAGTACTTGGGGCATACTATCTCAGAACAAGGCATTAAAACTAGCCAAAGTAAAATATCTGCCATTAAAGATTGGCCAGTTCCCCGAGACAAACACGAAGTAAGGAGCTTTTTGGGACTATGTACTTACTATAGGAGATTTGTAGAGGGATTTGCCGACATCGCAAAACCGCTGCACAAATTAACGGAAAAGAAAACACCTTTCTTGTGGAACCACGATTGCAGTCAGGCGTTTGCAAGGCTTAAAGCTGCCCTCTGTTCTAGTCCAATCTTGGCTTACCCTATAAAAGACGGACTCTTTATTTTGGACACGGATGCAAGTAACTGTGGTCTAGGTGCAGTACTCTCTCAAAGACAAAATGGGCAAGAGAAGGTCATTGAGTACTACAGTAAGACTTTAAGTAAGCCAGAAAGGAACTATTGCGTCACTAGAAAGGAGCTGTTGGCCATCGTTAAAGCAGTCGAACATTACCATCGCTACTTATATGGAAAAAGGTTCCTGATTAGGACTGACCACGGAGCCTTGAAATGGTTATTGCAGATGAAAAACTCTGAAGGCCAAATAGTCAGATGGATAGAGCGCCTACAGCAGTACGATTTCCAAATTGAACATCGACCAGGGAGGTCTCACGGAAATGCCGATGCATTGTCTAGACGGCCGTGTAAAGAAGATTGTCGGCATTGTCAAAGAACAGAGCAGCGTGAGGGATTTGCTTCTGTAAGAAGAACGTCGGTAGAAATAAACGATGGCTGGACCGCACAAGCGCTTCGAGACGAACAAATGAATGATCCAGATATTGGACCCATACTCTTGGCAAAGACTGACGACAAGAGACCGGAGTGGCAAGAAGTTGCTGGTAAAAGTCCAAACCTGAAGGCGCTATGGGCCCAGTGGCACTCTCTTAAAATAGAAAATGGACTACTGAAGAGAGCGTGGGAGAGTCCGGATGGCAAGTCCGTAGTCAGTCAATTGGTTGTTCCTGATAGCAGAAAATCAGATGTACTAAAGGAAATGCACGACGGAACCAGTGGAGGTCATTTTGGGGTCAATAAAACCTTGGCCAAAATTAAAGAGAGGTTCTACTGGGTGAATTATCATGAAGACGTCGAGTCTTGGTGCCGCAAGTGCGAAGTTTGTTGTGCCACAAAAGGACCTCGAACAAGATCACGCGGCCGAATGGTGCAGTACACTGTAGGTGCTCCATTCGAGAAGGTAGCAATTGATGTCGCGGGACCGTTTCCTCAGACTGAGTCGGGAAATAAATACATCTTGGTCGCCATGGACTACTTTACTAAATGGCCTGAAGCATACGCCCTGCCTAATCAAGAAGCAACGACTGTGGCAACGGTGCTAGTAAATGAAATGTTCTGCAGGTTTGGAGTCCCTCTCGAACTTCATTCTGATCAGGGCCGAAATTTTGAATCGGCTGTTTTCCAGAAGGTCATGGAACTTCTCGGAATTCGCAAGACCAGGACAACTCCTTTGCATCCACAGTCGGATGGGATGGTAGAGAGATTTAATCGGACCATGGAACATTACCTGTCTAAAATGGTGGCAGATCATCAGCGTGATTGGGACCAACATCTACCTCTCATGTTGATGGCATATCGAGGCTCTACGCATGAAGCCACTGGTTATACTCCGGCCAAAGTGATGTTCGGAAGGGAAATGAGGCTTCCTGCAGATTTGATGTATGGAACACCAGAAAAAGAGTCGCTCAGCTCTGAGAATTTTGTGGAGGAGCTTAAGGAGAGGCTGAACAATGTTCATGAGCAAGTCAGGAATAAACTGCGGATATCCAGTGATCGAGCCAAAGCAAGATATGACTTACTAGCTAACTCCCGCGGCTTCCAGGATGGTGATTTGGTGTGGCTATACAATCCGAGGCGAAAGGTGGGGAAGTCGCCCAAACTTAGCCAAAATTGGGAAGGACCTTATACAATTATAAAGAAGATTAATGATGTGGTGTATAGGATCCAGCGGACCCCTAGGTCAAAGATGAAGGTCGTTCATTTGGATGGATTAGCACGATACCATGGAACTCTATCTGTTCGGGACGAACAGACTTAGGAGGAGGGCAATGTTACGATCGCAGCAACGCCGCATGGGAGGCGGGGCAACGCATGGGAGCGTGTTGGTTGGTGGAGCTTCGCGACCTATCCGCGCTGCGTCATGGCTGACACGAGTGATTTATTGCTCGTCTGGCTTAATCTAGAAGGCAGTTGTTTACAACCGTTTTTTTTTATATGAGATTATTCAAGAATTCTTATAAAGAACTTTCTAGGTTTTTCTGTAATTTTAGGATTGTATATAAAAGGCGCATAGAGCGCCCGAGTAAGAATAGTCGTATTTTAATCGAGCTATAAGTAAGCTAAAGTTACAAAGCGATAATAGAAGGCTATAAAGTGTTAAGTACTGAGTTATTTAGTAGTCGTGTGTATTTGTGGAGTTAATAAATAGTGTTTTCGTATTAAATCGTTACACTGGAATTATTGAACCCCGAGTTCGCAACAATACAAATGGCTGAGAAAATTCAATAAAGGATAGAAGAATTATAATAAAGGAGAGTAACAGTGAATACAGTCTAAGGCCCGACAGATTAGTCTTCTGGAAACTTTACTTGTACCAAAATTACAAATTTCATCTAAACTTTTACTTTTTCAATTTTTTCAACTTTCGACTTTTTTTTTTCTTTAATTTTTAACTTGAATTTTCAAGATTTTCAATAAGATTCCACGAAAATTATATTCCTGCTAAGCTTACCAGGACACTGACCTAAGTATCTAAGACGGTTAAATAAATGTAAGCCTGCAATTCATTATTATCCTTCGAGCCGAGAAGTTGATTTTTTATTGGCTACGCACTCGGTAACCTCAGCAACCGAGCTGTCAAGGTGTATTCAAACCCCATATTTGTAGGGTAGTCCTATAGAATTATCTAGCCAACGAAGAAAATCCATTCGTACGCTTCAAATCTTGTTGAGAAAGTTCAGCGTGACTAACAAGACAGAGAGAAGTAATCATCTCAAAATATAAATTTTGGCACTTACCCCCTTTATTACTTTCAATCTTCAATTATTAATGTCACTCAATTGAGCTGAGTGGCAGTGGTTTTTCGCCTTGGCGCTTTCTACTGGCATAGATATCTCGTCATAAAACTATTTAGGCGCTGTCGATGGCCCAAGGGCCCAACTCGGTTCACCAAAAAACACTACTGAATGTCCCTAATAATTTGTTGAGTTACTTAGTAATTGAAAACCTCATTTAATACGGAACCTAAGGATAAGGAATATGTATCAATAAATTTTTTTGACAAACCGTTTTATCCAAAACACACAATTGCGTGATGTTTATTTACATTTATCGAAATTATTACAACATTATTAAAATTAGGCCACTCAATAACAAAAACCGAGAAACATTTGCACAAAACCATCTAGGAATTTAACACAACCGCTTTGCAATTGATTACTTATTGATCAGCTGCATTTACAGTCAATTTTACAAAGATTGATATTAATGATTTTTTTATCGAATACTAAACACATAC
The DNA here is from genome assembly GCA_951812265.1 of Taphrorychus bicolor. Classification (NCBI taxonomy): domain Eukaryota; kingdom Metazoa; phylum Arthropoda; class Insecta; order Coleoptera; family Curculionidae; genus Taphrorychus; species Taphrorychus bicolor. The sequence goes on along the minus strand of OX638297.1, from coordinate 46,803,922 downwards.
AAAAGGAAACAACTTATTATATACAAAGACTGAAAATTTAGTAGATGAAAGATGAACATTCGTGGGATTCCATCGTCTTTATTGAATTTTTACACGACGTTTCGAGCGGTGATCATTGCTAAATTTTACTAGACAATAAACAGAGACAACACTGGTCAGAAGATCTCAAAAATTTAATAAAGACGAATGGAAGTTCAAGAATTTTTCATCTAAGGAAAAATGTGTTCATAATTTCCAAATTTTCAGATTGGGATGAATAAAACGATCCCTTGTGTGTTCGGCTTATGATCAACATAATAAAATAACACATCGTGGGAGCTTCCTTATATGAAAAATGTGCGACATGGAAGATTAATTAATTTCTGATATTTTGTATAAAAAAATATCAAAATATAGGTAACTATGACTAAATTTAATTGTTGTTAACAGCTAAAACCAGACTTGTTTCAGTGAAAAATTGTATGTCGCCCAGTCTATTACCAGCTAATATTTAGTACTTTGTGTTAGTCCCGAGTGTAAAATTTGAGCTATTTACATGTGCACGTTAAATCTAGAAAATTGTTGTTCCTTTTTTGGCAGGTGATAATGAAAACGACATTTTATAAACGTTATTTTTTAAGATGAGAGCAGATATTTAAGAGATTAATGGCAAGCATGGTGAAGAGAGCTTAATTACTTTGATTTAATTCAGTGTCTGGTACCTAAGGCGATAAAACTAGCCAAAACATAACATGTAAACAAAAATTGGCAATTTCGTAGAACGTAAAAACACTTTTCCATCGATGAGCTCTACTATTTCGGCAGATTAATAATAGACTCCTTTTCAGATGTAATAAAATTTGATGAGATGGATATTTCAGGTCAAAAAAAGGGTATTCAACAAGGATTTAAATACCCACAGAAAATTATTTGCCTCGTCGTGGACACAAAAACAATTCTAATTTATTATGTTCGAAATTATAGATTGGGATTTGGCAGTAAAACACGACTGTTTAATATACGGATGCGCTCGAACTGCCTGAATTATTTTGCTTTCCGTTATAGAGAAGTCGATTAGGGAGAGTTACAATGTATGTGGGGTGCAACCCTTGATAGTTTATGACTATACAGGGTGGCCGTGTTTCGAGTTTAACCATGAAGATCTCGGTTATTTGAAGAAGTACCAAGAAAGTTAAATTACGGCAAAGATGGACATGGCATAATTCAAAGTCTATAAACGTCACGTTTATAGACATGGCAGAGTGCTGGATTTTTTATACCGGTTTTGAATCTCCTTGAAAAAATTCTGCATTACACGATAGGTGGCAATTAATAATTCTATTAACTTTTAGGACAGATTTTGCTAATTTTGTGATTTGCTTGTTAAAATGTGTTGAAGTAGGGTCCCGATATTTTTGTCCCCGCTGACTACAGGCTTTTTCATTGGCCGATAGTTTAGTCGAGCAAAAAGAGGCTATAAAGAAATGTTAATTATTTTTCATTGTCTTTAAATTAAGACTAGAAAAAATAAAAACGTTTTTTCAAAATTTTTATTTTTTACTTTATTTCCGACCAGTCGGAATTTTCAAAATGTGAAATAGTTATTTATGTATTAAGAGCGAAAAGTACAACTTTCTTGCTCGGGAGCAAAAAAGCTCGGGATCTCACTCGAGAGCAAAAAAGTTACTTTTTGCTCATAATGCATATAACGTTTTTTCTGCAAACGATCAATTTCAAATAATGTGAATCACAACTGAGGCACTGAAAGCATAATCTGAAAATTTAAATCAAACTGACAATGACGTTTTAAACATTGGGTTGAGTGGTGGTAGTTGCTCTTGACAGCAAGCGATAAAATCTTTTTCGCTTGCTGTCCTGGGCAACGCGCGGAAAAGTAAACTCACATTCTGATCCTCAAAAAAGGTTAGGTTTTCGTTTCGGTCTAATGAAAGCGTAAAATGCGTCATTATTTGACGTTTGTAGAAAAACGTAATTTTTTTAGACTTCTAATTGCGCAACTTTGCCCTAATTTAACTTTTTTCGTATTTCTTCAAATAACCGAGTTTCCCATAGTTAAGCTCAAAAAACGGTAACCCTGTATAGTAAAGTATTTTATCACAAAAAATGTCACTACCTCTAAATCAACAGTAACAAGGATTCAAAACGCTTAAACATATAAGTATCTTCTTTCTGTTGTGCCATTTATCATTAAATGCCTTTTTGTTTACTTCATATGCCTCTTCTGGTGAAACCAACTACAAACACACTCTTGTGCCTGACTGCCTTTCAAGAAAAAAATGTTCTCTCAAGTCTAAAGAAAACTGTTACTGGCCGCCAAAAAGGAACAAAACGCTCTCGGTAACCAATAACCTTATACCCTCTCAGGCAAACTCTAATATCACGCAATATCTCTTCTTAGAGGGTAAAAATATATTACATTTTCCTTAAAATCTACAACCGCCCTATATCACACTCCCACTTTGCATTTTCTCGTCAGACTTCTTCTTCAAATATAATACCTAACTAGCAAAATCAAATACGAAATCTCCAACCGCTAATAAACCAGAAAATACAAACAATGGTACGCGGCGACGAACATCCTAACGTGCACGTAACTGGACATTATGAAAAATAGATTTAAGATTAGGATCCTTAAGTAGTCTTGGACAACTGGTCTTGTTTCGTAGGTTTTTGTGCGACTGTATTCAGTAGAGATCGCCCCCGTGTCGTAGTAAGATTGAAGCATTTTTTCTTTTTCTTCCCACCTATAAGGCAAAAATACAGGAAAAAAATAACTTAAAGAAATCACTTTGCTTAATGATTGAGTGTTTTAAATAAGTGGAGTTAATCACTCCTAAAGTGCTCAACATACTAACAGCACCGACACTTTTTTTAGTATTTTTTTTTAATCCATGTATCTCCGGATGGGGTCGTGCGATTTAAGCAACTTGAACATCGCACAACCTGTCCTTTGTAGAATTAGCGAGGAGGTGGCTATTTTTAAACAGTTAATTTCTTGGATGTTCCACAGGGCGGCAAAAATTCGTTTTTCTACAACCGTCAAAATGTGACACGGTTCGCGCATTACTGACAGTATGCAAACTGACACATATTTTCATTGTTATCTTTCTCGCACGTCGCCCATAGCAGCGTAAAAAAAAGTTACTGGTTGCCATAGGACACGTGCGACAAAGTCTTTCGCGCACGCCGTCAATACAGGGGTAGCAGAAAAGAACTGTGAAGCTTAATCATTTATAAAATCGTTAAAGATGTTCCATATTAGTGGCAGCTGGACTTTTATACCGTTGTAGAAAAAATGTTGTTCCTAATTCTTGCGCAAAGTGTCTTTCGCGCACTTGACGGCAGTGGCGAAAGTACGCTTAAGTACTAATCTACACTTTGTAGTCAAGACTTGCTTCGCATATAGCTGTACCACGGCTGAAATAAACCCGATCATTGATGGTACGGGCTTAAATCAAAGCCTCATTTAATTACTTGCTCGAGTCAGATTGAGTGCTGATGATAGGTTTAAGCTGAAACCAGTCCGCCTAAAAGGATATTAATTTTCTGCACAAAGTGAATTTACCGCCCAGCTGCCACAAATGCATGGAACTCGGTAAACTCCGGGTGCAGAGAGGGGATCTGTGCGGTCTCTGCGGTACCGAGTTCCATGCAGCTGTGGCTCGGTATACATTGGCACCACAAAACGCCGTGTCAACACGAGGATTTGCTACCTATTTTATTACCAGTAGCAAAACGGTAGTGGGTGAGAAGTCAAGCTGAGAATGGATCACTATATTATGCAATATTGTGGGTCTCGAGATATGGGGAAAAAGTCCCGACAGCTACCCTCAAGCCGGAGAGTGGTCGTGGGTAGAGGTTTGCTAGATATAATTTAATAGGCGCCACCCACTTTTACACCCCTACGGAATTTCAAGACCCCTCACTGTAAATAAGTTAGTGAAACCAAAAGCGGAAAACGATAATTGAGGAAATGCAATAATAATCAATCTCAGTACTATTTGAATTTAATATTAATTATAAAACAACAAAAAGGCAAACGAAACAAGTCAGACCTGTACAATTTAGGTACACTAGCCTGGCTTGCAGCAACTTCGCTATTAATGCGAACTACCCTGCTGGGTCGTACGGCCGGCCAGAATCAATATTGTAAACAGCTGATTTAATATATTCTAAGCTAAATTAAGAGACCGGGTTTCAGGTTATCGTTCACTTTTTAGATACAAACGTTTAAGGGCAGTAGGCTTGTATGATATAACAATATCTGAGGCAGTAATTACACGGTTAACCTTTGATTAGTGAATGAGGTTTTACCCATACCCTCCATATACCGGGTGTCCAGAAGAACCCTGGACATAGGAGATTAACATGGGAAATCGGTTTTTATTTTTTTGCGCCTCTACGGTTGATTTCATTGAAAAACTTTTAGGAATAAAGTTGTAGAGCTCATGGTCAGCTATCATCCTGTAATTTTTTCAATATCTCAGTATTGGCTGTTTTTTGGAAAAACGCCTCGAAAGGTGCAAGAATTTGAATTTGGCGCGTCATTCCCGCCATGCATGTGCAGTGTCGCCAACATAATAATTTCTTATGTCAGATTTATTTTCCTTTCTTATTTATTTTGAGGGACTACCATGTAGTAATTAACGTGATTATGCAGTTAAAATTTACCGAAAACCTGACGATAATGTTCTTAAATCGTTGGGGGGGTGACGCGCCAAATTCAAATGTTTGCAATTTTCGAGGCGTTTTTCCAAAAAACGACCAAAACTGGGGTATTGAAAAAATGACAGGATGATAGCTGACCATACGCTCTACAACTTTACTCTTAAACGTTTTTCAATCAATTCAACCGTACAGGCGCAAAAAATAAAAACCGGTCTCCCATGTTAATCTCCTATGTCCAGGGTTGTGCTGGACACCCCATATAACCATTCAATAAAAAGTTCTGTGTGTACCTATAGTGTGTGTAATATGGAATGGACCCACCTGACTAAATCCAGAGTACTCTACAGTGTCCTGTGTGGTGTGGAGATGATGGAATGGTGTTGGTGAGTGTCAATATGTATGGCCCTAGGCCTCTCTCTCGCTAATACTGTGTTGGTGTGGCAGGTTATGTTGAGTGTAAGCGTGTGCTGTCGCAGTGTCGCAGTAGATGGTGAGGAAGGTCTCGATAACCCCAATAGCCCAATTGGTCGCACCAATTATTCAGATGCAGGAAGTAAGTTAAAAGGAGAATAGGAAAAGAAATGAAAGAAGAAAAAAAGGCCTGCAACAAAAGCTTTCGAGTAGTCGCCACCAGTAGAAAAGGGGTAAGGAGAAAGAAAACTATATGGAAAAATAGGTATGTGTGGTAAGAGTTTTAGATATGTATTTACGAATAGTAAGGGCATTATGCAGTTATAATGCTTACCTTCAGATGTTGGATGGCCTTAAATGATACCATGTGACTGGTATTTTAATTGATTGTCAAAGAAATTAGGTTTTCCGAATCCCTCAAAAAGTAAAATCAGTCACTCAAGACTTAGGGGTACTTTTGCCCAACTATAATTATGAGTAGGTATATAGTAACATATAAATGTTTATATTTATATTTATTAAGAACAAATTTTACATTTATTCTGTAGGCCTGCTGTGCAATTTCTTTTTTATATTTGTAGCCCTGAAGAAGATTGTAATATACAATCGAAACGTCGGCAATTTTTTAACGAGAGCTGGTTTTATTCAGTCCTATACCCGTAAACCTGTTCCTATTCATTGGCAACAAGGACGTTAACCACATATTATAATTATGAGGGTGGACCCAATTTTTAGGGGGTAAATCCGCTAGCGCAAAAATCTGGAGATCCAGCTACTTAGCCAAGAAAATCCCAGAGTCAAAAACAAAAATGGCGATTGCCAAGCCCCTACTTATTAACAAAAATCAGGGCCGTATCAGAGGTTAAGAAAGTACACAAAAATAGCAACGTTGTACTAAATCTGTATGGTAATGTTGATTGGTTGCAGCTGTACTGAGGTCAAACTGTCTCTGGTACAATAATAAACGACAGAACTTTCTTTTCAATAATTAATGAGGTAAGTGTTTGATTTTAGAAAAATTTAAGAGTTGCAGCTAATCCACAAAGTTTAACAAAGTATTGAGACAAAAAACAAACTGTAACAGATTATGGAACACAAGAGGAGTTGCAGGCTGGGACAAACACAAAAGTGGAAAGGAGGAAATTACGCTTTTAATTGCATACAAGAAGCGAGTTCTACGACATACTACAAGTGCACTGAAACCCCGCGCCACCACTACCCCCACACCAGTCCCTCCTCTGCAGCGCGACGGCGGGGGAATACATACCACGGAGCTCACCCCAGTCGAATCAATCAACGTCCGCAAGAAAGGGAGATCACTTCACCCATTGCCTCATCGCCTTTGATAATGTCTATCGCAGCTGTAGACGAAACGTTAGGAAGAAATTCCATTAGGCCACGGCTTCAAAGCCCGTAAAACACTTTAGATTGTATTTTGACCGGTCATGAAAGCCAGCAGAATAACCTTCTCGATGTCGAACTTTTACAGTACATGTAGTCGTTTACGAATTGTTTGTGTAAAAATCTAAAGCCCACAGACTGCTCTTATTTTTTAAGCAGCAAATATTCTGTTTCCCAATGCCTTTCACCAAACTCCTATTTTCCTTTGGCGTGGTTTTGACTTTGACTGCAGAAGCTCCACTCCGACCACATTTTCTTAGATTCTGTTCCTGCCAATAACCTTTATCACTGACTACTTTGCATTGTTTAACAGATTGGCGATTTTTTAAACGAGTAGTTTTGGCTTTTTAATCTAATAAAGTGCGCCATTTCACATACGTTAAGTTTTGTGAAGGCCATTTTGTAAGCAATAACAGGTATCACGATAAAAAAAAGCGTAGAGAAAAAGGTGTTAAAAGAAACAGCAATTAATGACATATTTTGTGACACTGCTAATTGCAAACAAGCTGGTGCTTAGGCAATAAAACAATCAACAAGGTGTGGCTTAAAATGTGAATTCTAAGAGCAGAACATAAACCCTATGTATTTCAAAATGTTTAAAAATAAACTATGGCTATTTCGAGAAGATTTTTTTATCAGTAAAATATGCCACCCTGTATATATTTTAAATGAATTCAAATAAGAATTTGCTTTTCGTAGGGTGGATTGTAGATAAATTAGTGGACCTCTCTGGCAAAAGACAGCTAATAATTGGGCAAATTTTGCACAAAATCTACCACTTTTCATAAAACCCTTGGAACTTTTTTAGCGTTTTAATAAAAATTCTAGCAAAAAAAGGGTCAAGGTATTAAAGAAACAAACATATGCTAAACAGTATTATGTGTGGATTGAAAAATCTGAAATGGATTTTTGTCAAATTTTATGTTTTGATTTAAGCCAGTACCATCAATGATCGTGTTGATTTCATTCGTGCTGCCGTTATACGCGAAACAAGTCCTGACTATTAAAAATGGTACCTGGATGATCAAGCCAGCTAATTGGGCAAGTCTTGTTTCCTATCAAAATGGCAAAGAGGTACATTTTAACATTTTTGCATCACTCTTTTTGACGCCCTGTATAACACCCAAGAAATGAATTGCTTAAAACTGGCCAACTCCTCGCTAATTCTAGAAGAGACGGGCTTTTCAGCGATTTGCAAGTCGTTTAAATTGGATGACTCAACGCAAAGGTATTGAAAAATTACTAGAAAAAGTGTCGGTGCGGTTAGTATCTTAAACATTAAAAACCTTCTTTTTTATTATACAGTGGCTTCCATTTTCATAAGGAAATTACAGGCATATTCGTTATTATTGAAGATTCAATATAGATTTAATGGGAGCCATGATGATGGCGTGAAAATCTCAATTTGGTAGGTTTTGGGAGATTATCCTCAATTTCTTTGAATTTTTGTTTGTAAAATTCAATTCAACTTTTTATTCTGAACACGATCATATGGCAGAAAATGCTGATCTACGATGTTTCGACAGCAAAACGCCATCCTCAGATATTTTCTGTTATTTCGATTTTGTGTCAAATTTCAAAGACAAAATTGATTTAAGAAATGTAATTTCTACTGTTATACTTCCACTTTTTATAAATAATTATATGTTCGTTTTAACAAAAGAGAAACGTAAGTTTCATGAATTAAATAACTATTACTGATTTGTCTTTAAGAATTTATCACACTTTAAATATCTCATAGAGTAAAAAGAATAAAATAACAAAAATATGTAGACAAAGACGACTCACCTCTTAAACAACCATTGGGTCATGGCTTCCGAATCTTCAGGCACTTCAGTGGCTCGATAAACTCGGTAAAATAATACTGTTTCGCAAGGCGGCCGAGTCGCAAAAACTATATGACTTAAATCTATAGGGACGCCTTTCGGATAAGCTATTGTTATGTCAAGAACGTATTCGATATGTGCCCGTTGAAATTCTGTAAAGTCAAAGTAACCTATGTAATGAAAATCATTAAATCATTGATTAAAAAAAATTTTGCGCTTCACCAAAGGAAGCACATTCTTATAATTATACACTAAGACATTATTGAAGTCTTAAGCTATTGCGTAACAAATTACACAAAATAGAACCAAAACTATGATACTTCGAAAATTATTGTGACCGCCATACCAAAATATATTACTGATAGTGATCAGTGGGGGGGCTTTCAAAAATGTGAGTTCGTAAGTTTTGAGAATTTCATGATCAATTAGTTGGTGGTTGTTAAACAGAAAATGGAATAAACATTTTTTAAGACGACGGAAAACGAAAGAAGTGAATTCCGCTAACAACAGTGTGTATCTACCACGTTTAATTAGCTCAAACTGCCTATGTTTTATTAATCATCTGCATATACAGTGATTCATGTTAATTACTAAACATTAACACTTTGTTAATAATGTTCTAGATAGTTGGACACACTGGAAGAAATTCCTACATTAGTGGGGGCTCAATAACCCTGTACAATCAAAAGATAAATCAATCAAATTTTCAATATTTTTACCAATTCCTGTGTAACCGAAAGTGCAACAGATATTAAATACTAGAAAACCAGAAGTACTTTTGCTATTGTGACACTAAACACTTGGAATATTAAATACTTTCACTATTCGATTCAATATTAAAATTTTATGTCTTGCGTGCGTTAAATTAAAATTCTATTAAGATAATGGAAAAAAAATGTTTTAAGAATAGTTTCAGATAATTTTGGAATTTGGAATTTTTGTGACAAAAATAGCAAAAGATCATGCCTACAGCGCCCTTTCCGTACTCAGTATTTAAGCTTCTTTCGATGATGCGACCTGTAGTCAGAAATATCATTAACTTGATTACATACCTGTTTTACTACTGGAATTATTATTTACACAAGATTGGGGACTTATTGTTTGCATGATCACTTTCATCGCTCCGACACGCGGCAATGACACATTCTCAAACTTAGGCAAATTATTCTTGTCCGCATACTTGTGCGATATGGCTTTACGTTTCCGCAGAAAGCCCCCTTCTGGAAATAGTACCAACCATTTTCTTTCAAGTGGAATGTAACAGTCAACGAGATGTTTGGATAGATCTCGAAGGGCCTTATCCCTATTTTCTTTCCCCTAAAATAACTTTATTATGTTACGATTTCTGGAACGTGTGATTCACATATTAATCATAAGAAGATACAGTTTGTGACAATTTCTGCAAACAAAAGGAAATGCGGTCAAACAAGGAATCCGATAAACACTCTGACACGTGTTTCCGCTTATCCATCCAACAGGCAAAATGTATATTGAACTTCCAATATCTTTTTTGAATTTTTATTCGACGTTTTAAACACCACTATCTTCGTTCCATATAGTTTCAAAACGTGATGTAAAAATTCAAGAATTTTCATCTTTCAAATCTTGATTGCTCATCTTTAAATGAACAAGAAGAACAAACTTCACATTTCTATTTCAACATTTCAAAAGCACAAACTCAATTCTTATTAGGTATTAATAAAGTCATCAGTATAGATTTTAATTGGTATTACTATTACAATATCCTTTGTACTTAATTTGCTTTAATTTAGAATCAGACAGCAAAAAATACACTGACCTTAACAACTAGTAAACTAATTGATTACTGACACTTACCGATTTAATAAAAAAGTCCTGGTGCAAGTAACTAACTACTCCAAAATTTGTATACTTAAATAAACTATCCATTATCCACATTATATTAGGCAAGACTTGCCTTCTTGTGTTATAACATGAAAACAGCATAGGAACGTCAGCCGTTGACTGATGGTTTGCTAGAATAAGCGTCCGTCTATTTAGACATTTTGAAATGTCATCCCCAGATTCTGCCACTGAAAGACAATTAAAGCAGCTAAAATACTAATTAAAAAAAGTCTGGTTTTATTAAGAATATATTATTCTCTGACAGTGTAATACATTTAATGAATTCCATGGCAGTTTGTAGTTTATAGTGAATGTGGTTGATTCTTGTAAAAGTGTACATACTTTAATTCAAAAAGTTTTAGAAAAATGTCCAGATTAGAAAAAATAAATCTTACCAGTATATCCTGCAGAATCACTCCATGATGTTACCATAGCCAGCAACCAATGGAACAAGTACCCTTCAATTTTCCAATATAAATGGGGATTAGCCTTTCTTAAAGGCCATAGTAGCAGCATCCAAACCACGTAAGTAGGAATGCAGTATAAGTTATTAATTAAAATAAAACACAGCCTCCAAACGCTCCTAGGTAACTGTCTCAGATTACTAAAAGTAACAAAACCTTTTATGCATGTTGAGTGATTAGTATATTCATTTACTATGAATGTAAAAAATCACAAGCATGGAAGGAAGACATTTTCTGAATATACTGAATTTAGAATTAAATATTTAGTTTAATGTCTGGATATGCAGAGTTTGTCCTAATAAGTTTCAAGCTTTACAAGTTCCTGCTGAATGAAACTAATCAAAACATTTATAAAAATTGATGTTTACACTTAAATTTCTATCTTTCTGGGATGTAGGGTGTTAAGTGTTCCTTATTTTCAATTTTTTATTTTTACTGCCTGGATGTTTCTTATTTTATTAGTAATTTTTATGTACTGCTATATTTTCATACTATTATGTAGATATACTCTATGTTCATAAGAAAAGGTCAAGAAGACTATGAATTTTTGATAGAAAAGGATGACATAATCAAAATAAATGACTTTTGTTTTTCCATCTGTTTTCTTTTGACATTTCAAAGCCAACTAGATGACATTTCCAAGTGATGTGATATGATACACTGCCGAGGACACCCAACAATACAATTCTTTAATCCAATATCATATTGCCCATTTAATCTTTCATGAAAACTTTCAAGAAAAAAAATAGTAAAAAAATCTTATTCATTTATTGTCATCCAGTTAGTCTTGGAAATCTAACTTTAACACTTTTATCAAATCTTGTTAAAATGTGCTAAAATAAGAAAAGTATAAAAAAAATAGAATTTTGAGAAAAGATAACTAGATGACAGTAACAAGTGAATGAAATTGGTAGATATTCAAGTTCAAATATCAGTTCTATTGAATAGCTTATAAATCGAGCTTAAAATTACATTACTAGCTAATATATTACATCCTAATCTTGTAATTTATAGTGAAAAAGTCTTACTATGATATCATTTATTATCTAATTTTATTTTGAATATATAAGACCTGGTGATAATATTCTGCCTCACCTTCAATAGAAGGTTGTGTAACCAAACATGTTGCATACTAAGTAGCTCTTATGAGTAAGAGAAAAAACCAACATTTTCAATGAATAGAGGAACATTAAAACCAACCAATGCAACATTAAAAACAAAGTTTTTTTCTGTTTATTGGGTAGGTGGTTAATATATATAAATAAATGAATAAACCAGAACACTTTACTGTCTATCCAGGCTACCCCATGAACTATAACACAAGATAATAGTACTTACTTTGTATCCATCCTCATAAGAATAGAACAAAACACAAATGTCAGGTCACTTCAATGAACTGAATTAATAAATAAATTAATATGTAATTTTTCCCTGTAGTTTCCAGCCTTCAGTTACAAATTGATATGCCATTTAAAGCAGAAAATCCATAATTTCATAATCTAAAACTGCAGAAAATAATAGAGGGATACCTGGAAGTTAACTTTAGACTTGAGTGCTTTACCTGACTTTTTCTGTGCTTGTCTTGCAGTTCCTAATAAAAGATTGAAATAAAAGGTGCCGTTCAAGGTCCTAATAAGATATCATTCCATATAATCTTAGGGGGTCTTCTAATTTGAGCTTTGCGGTCCTGGTTAAGCTTGTTAGGAGGCCGTTGCCGTTTACTTTTTTACAGCTGAACTTGGATTCTGTCAGACGTAACTCTTGCTTCCATCTACTAGTGATCTCATCATTCTAATCAGTCTATTCTACAAATAGGAATAGAATGTAGGATGACTATAAATAACGCAAAATGTAAGGAAACTTCGAAACTTCGGATAAAGATAAAACGGAAAATGAAGAGAAGCAAAACAAACACGGACGTTTGACATTGACATTCCTTCATGTCACGTGTTAGTTGCACCCGTCACCTGTCGGTTCTGTCAATATTATGAAATCTATATATAAATATTTTTCTTTCCTTCTTCCTGTCACTGTAATAGAGAAGAATAAACTGAGCATTTTGCCCGTCCAAATAATTTTCAGATTACTTGCATATCCATTGGCACTAATGACAGAAGATTATTAATAAAATAAATATTTTATATAAACAAGAAAGTTTATGAGGTCAAAGATTTAAAGAAGAAAACTTATTATAGTGATAAAATTCCTATTATTAAATTAAAATACAATCAATCTGAAGTGACTAGTTATATTATATGGCTTGCCAACTTGAAAATGTTGAATTCATCTTTAGAGCAACCTAGATCTCCGGAAGAATTTCCTGGAAGGTTCTTGCATCTAGTAAGATTTCAATACAGTTGTTTTCTAAATATCTGGTTAAAATAACTTGGGGCTTATTCTAACCCAGTAGGTAGATAGAATTAGTAACATATGACATAAGACTCTGGGAGCAGGCACCTTGTTGGAGAGTATCCTGTTATATTGTTCTTTTACTGGAAATACTAAATAAAAAATGCTTTAAAAACACACCTGACACTCAATCCAGACAACTCAACACCTAGTATTAAATACAGGGTGGTTCGGAGTTGCAATGACAAAAGCTAAGAGGAGATTCTTCTCAGCAAAATATGAAAAGCAGTTCATAAGAATTGTGCTTAATAGATGCAGAGTTTAATAAAGTTTTAATTTTATTAATAATATAAATGCTTTAGCCCATTTAAATGAAACATGAAGGGACAAGGTGACTTTCCAGCATTACATTTTCATAAATAAGCACACTGCAATCAATTTTTAGGTAAATTTCTAAGCACTCTTATTTTCCCTTATGGAGATCAGAGATATGCTGGGTATGGTATTTTTTCTTGAATGTGAAGCAAGACATAACAAAGTCTTGCAGACTTCACATTTAATAGGTCAATCAGACAGTGACATTTAATAGGGTTTTATTGTTGTTTCCATGACAACATGATATTACTGCCGTAATTTTTTAGAGAATTATCGGATTACCACTTACTAAAAAATGTTCATTATATCAAAAGTTAATTTGGATTTCTTCTCAGATTTCTTAACTTCTGTAAATGGTCTTGTTATCTGCATACATTTATTTATTCTCATACAATGCTTGTGTTATCCTTATCTTGTAAGTCTATATGTAAAGTACTTAAATCTAAGTTAAGTAGGGTTTACCACATTGATATACCTACCTGATTCCTGAATTGATACCTCAATTCATTAGTTTTTGAAACAGTAATAAACTTTATGATGCAGATTACTGTAAAACACAGAAATCAATTTTTACTACAACAAAGTACCTAATAAACTTTGTTGTAGTTTTATAAGCATGCTTCACTAATACCTAGAGGATATGTTTCTCATAGGTTTTTCATGTTTAATAACACAAGAAACATGTCATTACTGTTTTAATTAATAATTATGCTACTTATCAGTGTGTTTTTTACTCTGTTTTGTAAGGGTTTATTTTCAAGTTTGGCCATGAAATCTTTACTTCAAGGAAGTGATATTCTAGATATTCTAAAACTTGGTCAGATAGCTGCCCTTTTAAAAGTTTTATGTAGTTACTGTAGATTTCCCAGAGAAGACAAACACTTAAATATTTAAAAACAAGCTATTTACTTATAAAATGCAAGCTAACTCTAATAAAATCTGCAATTTCATGAGCGTCTCTGCTTTCAGGTGCAACAAAAAGTAATTTTATTTGAATTTAGATCACATTCAGTGTCTAAGATATATAAAATATTAATTTAAAAGTAATGAAAATAAAATGAACAACTCTAGTCCAAGCCTCTCACAAATTGAAGAGAGGAAACCTCAAACATTCAGGGAGGGTTTTTTCAGTACTCTTAATATAAGAGAGGCGCATTTTTAATGGATTTATGTGGAATTGGCAAAACTAGATAGATAAAATCTGATGGCACACTCTTGTATCCAATTGTGGTGTCATTATTTCCTAGCCAGCTTGATTTGTTTCCTTTTACAGAACGTTTTCAAAAAATTATATGGAACTGTATCTTGGCGATTATAGGTAATAGGGCAAAAAATCAAATAGACATATTTTAGAGTATTTTAGTAATTTAATGGCGCAGTTGAGATCTTTTATTGATAGTGGATTTCAAGTAACGGTTTTGCCATTACTTCATAAAGTTATCCAAAATATGCCATTCCCTATCCCACCATACATACTTACTGCACAAAGTCCAGACTTTTGCTCCAAACAAATACATGTGTTCTAAAATCTCATCAATTTTAATATATGTGGTATCCAAAAGCTCCAAACTTGACAACAACACTCTTATATTATGTTGAAAAAGGACATTTGAAGTATGATTAAAGGGCCAGCTTGCATTTCATCAGTCTATATTAAAAATGGTTTTTAAACATTTAACACCAGAATACTTGTACACTATTTTCAATCACCGGTTGAATTTATAGACTTAATTTTATGAAATACTGACATCATAAAACAGCAAAGTTCAAGAGATCATTTCCTTATCTGGCTGTAAGCAGGTTGTATTCTCTATTGCTTGGGTTCCAAATTAACCTTAAGAGAAGCGCATTTAAAAATATCTTACAAATGTTTTAATAGGCGGACTTTAAAGGTTCTTTTTCCTTTGTTTAGTGGGTTAGTATTTTTGTATCTTGTTAACTAGTAGTCTTGGTGAATATGAATTTAAGGGGCATGAAAGAACGCCAATGGAAATGGTAGCCTTTTGATCATTTAAAACTTCATCTAGTTGGCTGTGAAATGTCAAAAGAAAAGGATGAAAAAAACACAGGTCCATTTATTTTGATTATGTCATCCTTTTCTGTCAAAATTTCATAGCCTGCTAGATGAAGTTTTATAATAAAAACCCGGTACTTCACGATAATGATTATTATTAATAGTGGCTAACTAGTGGGAAGCACGATGGACTTACTGATAATTTTCACCAATAGAGGGGAGTAAGCATGTGGAACCTTTTTTACCAGAGTTGTAAAGTGGTGCGCTAATGTTTCGAAAAAAATCTTTTTTATGTTCTAGGCTGAGTTTTTCTTTATATAATTTATCACACCTATGACTAACTAAAGCACTCATTGGAATTCTTTTGTTGCCTTATTTACATAAACTATACTGCATTAAATGTTTTATTTAGGCCGCATTATGGGACAATACGGAACTTCTTGAAGACCTTCTCGCTAGTGATCAACAATCTTTTCTAAACTCACAAGACGATTGGGGAAGAACTCCCCTGCATGCGGCCGTTATTACAGAGAGCTCAAAATGCTTGTCGTTACTTCTAAATGCCGGGGCTGATCCAAACGTGCGGTGTGGACCTAGGGGCGAATGCAAGGTGCAAGGCACTTCAGTTTATAATAAGTTGCTGAATTAAACGGAAAATTTTATTTTAGACCCCGTTACATGTATGTGCAGAGCACGGGCACAGTAACAATCTTAAGACTTTGTTGCAACATAATCCAGACTTACAAATAGAAGATGCAAATGGGTTGACTGCCCTGGCTGTGGCACAGAAATGCGGCCAAGTTGTATGTGCACAGCTAATTAAAGACGCAACTGGTAAGTTCACACTAATTTCATTCACCGGTAACTCCACAGGCCCAATAAATAATCTACAACTTTTATTATTGACAAATTTATTGACAATTGTTTTTTAAACATACTAGGCGTTTTGATTACTGCTAACCTTTAACTTCGTTCAGTCGCTAGTTTTTAACAATTCCGCGAATAAAAAATATAAGGAAAGAATCCGAATTAGTGTAAGTAAGAAAAGTGTTTTAGTCTCTTGCTCTATACATGTTTTCCAAATCTTCAGTAGTTGAGTGCATTTCGGCCATTTCTGTTATTTTTTGTCAAAAAAAAAACACTTTAAAATGAAATATTTTCGGGGGTAATTCCACAAAAGTTGGGTTAATTTTAAAGCGAGACCAGTAATTTGTGAGATTATTTTTAGAATTAAATTCAACATTAAGAAGTAAATAAGTGTTTTTGAATGAATATTCAAATACCACTTATTTATTTCTTAATGTTGAATTTAAGGGTGACTTTAACAACTATCGGTAAAACATCAGTTTTAAATTAAAACACCACTAATGGCATAGTTTGTATTGTTACAAACATACGTATATCTGGTGTTTTAACTTCAAACTGAAGTTTTACTTATAGTTGTAAAAGTCACTCTAAGTAAGTCAATCAGAATCAAATCATGACAAGGTGAAAATTACACTGTAATGTTTTTTTTTTTGAAAATTATTGATTCACGGCCTATTATTACCTTTTTTGGTTCATAGCAATATGATAGAGTGAAATAATCGAGCCAATCTACTGATAAGGGGATTATAACAAAAATCAGACGTTGAATGTATTTTTAAGTACCGACTACCGATAAGGGCCCTCATTATTATTAACTTATTTATAGGAATAATTGTATTGATTTATAAAGTATCTAACATAGATTTGATCCTTCAAGTTATTTCTATTAACGATAACCTCTTCCCCCTGTATATTGCATTGAGATTACTCGGCTTAAATCAGAATCATTCGACCCTTATTTCCTGCCGTTCCGTTCTCCTCAGTCTTGTTTGTGTAACAGCGCGTCATGCAAACACAATCGTACGTGTCCCTCTCTGATACACTTTAGTTAGATCCCATAATTACAACAGATTAAAAAATGAGTTACACATCAATTGGTCGATGTTGTTTCACGGCAGTTCTTTTGGTGATTTTAGCATATTTAATTTTGCTGCTCCTAAAACGGAAGTATAAATTCAACGGCTGGTTTATGACGACAAATTAGCGCCCATTATAGTGTAAGTAATGGTTTGCTTTACCACAGTTTTTTTTTTTAAATAAAATTAGATTTATTATTATTTCCGTAACGGTGGGAACGTTTTATACCCTTGATAATATATCCATCCACTCACGAATGGCTATGATTTCAAAGGGAGTGTTATCGATTTAGTTAAAGAGGGGTGACGTATCAGCTGTTCGAGCAAAACCTTTTGGGTTGGAACTGTAACAAAAAGTGATATTTTTTTGATATCTGCAGTAGTGTTAACTTAGTACAATATCTACGTGATATTGAACATATTTTTGCTATAAATCAATTTTTCGATGGCACAAAGAGTAAGACGCCGACGTCGTGCGGCCGATTTGGCCTTTGACGCATCCGATTATTTTTCAGATGATTTTACAGAATTTAACAGAGAAAGCGGTAAGTATTTGCTTTAGTACGAGTGTTGTTTCAAATATCTTTGATGATACTGTTTATTTTAAAACTGAAACTCGAACCTTAATTACAGTTCGATTATCACTACACTAATTGACAAAAATTGGATTCGGCTTAAATGAAAAACACTGTTATGAATGTTATGAAATTATCATTCATAGTTCAAAGATGTTGTTGCTAGTAATTTAATAATATATTTTAATGATTGCATAAGCCCTAATTAGATTTATTCTATTTATCTAATAATGGCCGAATGATATGCAGTATTGAAGATGTATTTTCAATAGTGCAGAAGCATTTGATATTTTGGAATTAACGGTCCTTTTACTCTTTATTTATTCTATTGTTTACTTTTAATGTTGCTTTCAAGGGCATCAGAGATGGTTTGGACCAAAGTTTATATATTTTAAAAGTCAAATGTAGCACACCTACCTGTTGTCACACAGCCATGCCAAATGATTTCTTCAATCACAAACAAGATCTTATATCCAATCTCCTGTCATTGTTTAGTAAAACTATCGTCAAAGTTGAGCGTTTTCTAATGCACCCTGGGGTTAATTTTATATACGTATTGACTGTGAAAATTTGATGTTCAGTTTGTGTTTTTTTTTAGATTTAATATAGTTAAAGCTATAACGTCAGAAGTTATTGTTTTGTTTTCTTTTGTTGGACCTCATAGAGGAAAATGTATTGGATTTTGTCCTGTTTTACAATATGCATTAACTAAGGAAGGGTTTTCGCAATAACATACATGTGATTGGCTAAATTTTTATTAAACACTTGGGGAGAGTTAGTGTCCCTTTTCACACATCCTTTTCTACCCATCTTTCTTATCTTGAGCTTCCTTCTCTTCTTGAACCTCATTACATTTCTTATAAAGGATAGTTTCCTTTATAGAAGTCCTAAAATGGGACACGTCATCTCCCACTTTAACTACACCTTTATATCAAAAATATTAGAAGTGTCTGCAGGTGGATTGATAAACCTATTGATAGCTTAATTATACTCTAACCGATTTCGTATTTTTTGTTCACTTTGGTCATAACTTGTTTTAGATGCCAAAGAAAAGGCCAGATTAGACATTCATGCCGCCGTCCGACACGCGTGTTCCCAAGGCGACGTTAGCTCAGTACAACAGCTATTGTCCTCCTTGCAAAAAGATGCCGAACTCATCGTCAATATGGCTCCTAGTGGCGCTAACACACTACTTTTCTCGTAAGTTCAAAATGTATACTAAATTCACCAGGGAAATGTAGTCAATCATTTAAAACATGTCTCTACTGAGAACATTGTTTTGCTTGTAGAGCCTGCGAATCTGGCAACAGGCAGATTGTCAAAATCTTGCTTGACTACGGTGCTGACGGCAGATGTCACCCTGTTACCAAATACTCTCCCCTTTACATAGCTTGTTACCAAGGTCATAGAGATGTCGTCGAAATACTCCTCATAAAATTTCCAGAGCTTGTGCAGGTATTTTAACTGAATTAAACTAATTAACCCCTTGGAGCCGGTTTCATACCTTAAGTTCAAACTCACTCAATGTTCTCTATTTATCTAAAGATGGAGTTTAAGGCTGGCCGATAATACCTTATTGGTATAACCATTTTCAGCAACATACCGTTGAGAGGTGGTTGCCAATACACGCGGCTTGCATCAATGGTCATCTTTCAATCTTAAAGTTGCTCTTCGATTTCCCATATCCGGCCCATATTCTGCGAAAATATAGGTATTCTATGCCACTCAAATTTCTTGTGTATCTAGCTAAAAAGTAACCTATTGTAGAGATGCCACTGAACAGTGGGAGTATTTCATGCCCTTCGATATTAACGAGAGGGACGCTACTGGCCAAAACATTTTATACGTGGCATCACTTTTGGGAAACAAGAAATTGGTTGATGTTATTTTGGAATTTAAAATAAAGGCGACCAGGATTATCCAATGTGGAAGTTCTGTGAGTTTTCAATCGCTGTAATTTAGCTTTAAAATATGTAGTTTTTTTTTATTTCAACATCAGGAGGACGATCTCACTCCTTTATCTGAGGCGGTCATCAGCCCCACAAGAAGACGTATATCCGATGGCATTAAACACTTGGTGTCCAAGTTACATCTTTCTAGAGATAATTCCCTAGATAATGATGTACGCTTATTTTCGTCGTATTTTTTTATATGTTATAGTAGTGGCGTTTTTTCGTAGTTTGACAGCAACACTAAACCCATTTGTCCTTTACGTATCGACATTTATTGCAACAATAATACTGAGACAGCACTACATGCAGCTATTAGGGGCCGGCATTATGACATTGTCTTAGCTTTGTTAAGCGCAGGAGCTGATCCTAATGCAGCAATTAAACCTTACCATAATTTAAATGAGGTAAGAGGTTGGTACATTGGTCTTATTTTTTTTTTGTTTAATATTAACATGTAATTCTTCGTATCTCTCATTTCTCGAGGATTAATGTTTGGGAATCCCATACCACATAAATATTTTTCTAGGACGTCAGTTGTTACTCAGTGGAAGATGACATAAACTACACATCATCTGGCTTGGTGGAAGCTTGCAAAAACCGCGACGTGCCAATTGTAGATTTGCTTCTTAAGCGTGGGGCTCGTGACGACGATTGCAAAGCCTTGAGCATTGCTGTGGCCAATAAAGACGAGACCCTTATTGCCAAATTACTTTCAACAAAAGTAATCTTTCATGGTCATCAAAAATTCGACACTGTTTCAGCAACTTACCTTATTTCAGGCCCACGCTGACCCCGAATTCAAAATAAACAAAAAGGCCATGACTGAAAATATCAACAGCTCCCACATAGCCATGTTCGCCAGTGTCTCGAGCCTCACCTACTCCAGCTTGTTTCCCAACACCCCCACCATGATTAACTGGCATAATCAAAAGTGTGGACTCGGCGAGATTAAATTGCAATGGCTGATAGATGCAGCACTAAACTTGAACCCCAAGTTGAAACAGCATCCGCGTAGTTACGACATAGCGTTGTTCTCCATCACCCGGCTGGATATTTCCAACAACAGCTTGGCCTACGTGCCTTTGGGAGTGTTTCAGCTGCGCAGCTTGAAACATTTGAATCTCGCACAGAATAAGATCGAGGTGTTGCCTGTACCAGAGCCGCCTCCCCCTGGCAAAAAAATGTTCAAGAGGAAGTCTAAAAAAGACGATGTGACTTACTCGTGCCCCGTCTTGGAGGAGTTGTATTTGCAGGAGAATCGGCTGGGACAGATTCCGGAGGCTATTTTCCAATTACCCAGTTTGATTACTTTGTCCATTGCTAATAATAAAGTGCAACAGTTGCCGTATGATTTGTGGCTGGCTCCAAAATTGAAGGAGTTAAACGCCTCATTTAATCTTCTGAAGGATTTGCCATCTGCTCCAAAAGAAGTAAGATATTTTTTCTTTTGCCAAATTTAAAATTGACTAGTTATTTCTAAATTTCTAAGCTCGTTAAGAGTCCATTAATTTAAAAAAAAAATGTTGTAGTCATCACACTTAATGCTCGAGAATTTTTCGGGACGGAAGCAAAGGTGGATTGACCCTTCATCATAGCCGCTTTTTGCTCTTTTCAATATGGTATTTTCAAATTAAAAATCCGACGTTTTCATGCAGCTCCATTTTTTTTTCAAATGCGATTAAAACGTTCTTGTATAGACTTCCCATTGCGCAATTTTGCTCCAACTTAACCTTTTTCGTATCTCTTCAAATAACGGAGATCTCCATGGTTAAACAGGAAATACGATCACCCTGTATATTGTTTTATATTTGATTGGAGCAAAAAATTACCATTCAGAAATACTAAGTGCTCTATGAAGTGAGCTAAGATAAATCGATTTTTGAGAAAAATGTGGAGAAATGAAAATAGATGACATTTTTGTTACTCTTTCTTTTCCTTGCAACAACTTACCCATTATGACGACATTGTTTTATTGAACACCTCCCAGCGGATGTTCTATTTTCTCAAGTGTTTACTGGTTTACATGTCTTTAATCTTTTATCAATAGCAGCCTTCACTTTGTCTTATTGCTTATTACAGTTTAGTTTTGCCTTAAATTTTTCTAGTCTTATTGTTTTTTCTCCTTATCTATTGCGGATCAAAAAGATCGTGATTCGACTTTATCAACAAATTTTATTATCTACATCCAAAATCAGCAAAAAACTAACTTAAAAGTGAATAGAATTATTAATTGTAGCATATTGCCGAATGCAAAATTTCAAGCAATTTTAGAATCCCAATATAAAAATCCAGGGCCGTATTTAAAAAAAATTAAGTTGATGATAATTGCATGAAAACGAAACCTCTGATTTTAAATTTGAAAATACTACGATAAAGAGAGCAAAAAGTGGCCGTAATTTGTTTTTTCAAAATTTTGACTTTTTGCAAATATCATTTTTATAGACTTCTAATTGTGCAGTTTTACCCTAATTTAACCTTCTTCGTATCTCTTCAGATAACCCAAGTAGTTAAACTAGAAAAACGGTCACCCTGCATGTTATTAACCAAATCCACTTGACCGTAATTGAACGTTCATCTATCAAGACTTTACAGTATACTCCATCTGGTCCTACTGCTTTGCCGGAACCTTGCCCTATTTATCCTTCATCTTCGTTGATCCTGTTTCTTCATAGCGGTTGTGGCTGTTTTTTTTATCTTTCCAATGCTTTTCATATTTCAAATATAAGCACATAATTGGTTGGTACGCCTTGTTGTTAGGCCCTGACGAAGAACCATGTTTTAGGTAAAAGAAGATCTTGATAGACTGAGCGTAAGTTCAAGCGACAGTCAGCTTTCAAATTTAGCCGAACACGACTTTGTTAATGAAATAACTGAATTTGATAAAATGATTCGCAGTGAAGAATCCTCACACTTTGTCAGATATAGAAAAAAAGATCGGTCATTTCTGTAAGTCAAAAGATCAAAGTGAAAGTGTATTGTTTATGTTTAATAAACATTTTCAGTCAGCTAGAAGTAAACAGGCACCACATCTGGAGCAAAAATGTCGAAGTAACTGAACAAATTCTGCATAACGATGAAAACTCAGTTGAGAAATGTTCTCAACTGTCAGCCCTTAATTTAGCCCATAACCTTTTCACGAGTATCCCAGTAGTATTACCATGCTTGGCGGTGAATCTTACTAGACTTAACATGGCGTTCAACTGCCTAAGATCCATGTCGCACATCACGAGCTATCCCAGTTCATTAAAGCAACTAGATTTGAGCCACAACCAAATTTCGGTATGGCCAAGTTTGCCGCAAGTCGAGGCTCCAGACAATATGGAACTGGCCAATTTAGCTTGTTACATGGACAATGTGGGGTTTAAGGGCAAACCTGCAGAGGTGGGAGGTTAGTAATTATTCCCCATTTTTTGCAGTATGAAAATTGATGTATTTATTATATGTTGCAGTCAGAAGACATTCTTCGAGATCGGTTAGGCACGCGGTATTGCATTCAGTATGCGTTCACAGGAGGCATTTGAGGCTGGACAATTTGAAAACTTTAATTTTGGCCGATAACCAATTCAACAGGATCCAGCTGTGTACCGATGATAACGGAGAAGTCAGCGGAACTGAAGATGATGAACCAGAAAGGGTACGCCATTAATAACTACTTGTGGAGAAAAATTATTTAAAATTTGTAACACTATATCAACTTTTTGAGGTAGAGCTCGGTGTTTAATCATTGCACACTAATTTATTAACATCCTTTATGTGTTTATTTTAAACATTATTTTTGTAATATTAAAAAATTTTTGTTTGTATTTGTTAAAATATAAACTTCAATATGTTCCAGACTCCACAGACTACTAAATCTAGGCTTATGTTTCCAAACCTATCGATGCTGGACATAAGCAACAACAATATTAAGGAAATACCTGCAAACATTTACGACTTGTCGAATTTATCGGTCCTGAACATAAGCGGAAACTTAGGTAAGTGTGAAATAATATTAAACTGAATATTCAGTCATTTTTGAGTCGCCCTACTTGCAGTATGCGCTTTCCGATTTAAACGACAGGCTCATCTCTCGAAAGCTTGTTTCTTGGAGAATCGGCGAGGAAGTTGCTTTTTTTTAAATGGAGCCCCTTTAAAAGTGCTATAAAATTTCAATAATTCGTTCTTATATCAGACTACTTTTAGATAATACCTGTAGACGGTTTTAGCAGAGTTTTTATTAAGTCTCTAAAACGGAAGTTTTCAAGGTTTTTCTATAATTGAGGCATCGAAATTTGCGTTCTCTGCAGATATAATTCCTGATAATTTCTCTAAAGTTGTGTGTATCTTAACTCTGTCGTTCTACACATTTGCAGCATATAATATGTAATATTAAATCTGGTACTGGCACAAGAGTGTTGTGATCAGAGGGATAGACCGTTGAATTTTTTCCACTCCCATTGTTGTGTGCGAACATGTGTGCGAACAATTGCTTGTGAGGTTGGTAGCAATAATTCGCCCTGGTTTTTGTTTTTGCAGGATTTTTTTTTAAATTGGTTAAATGTATATTAATTAAGCGAAAGGTCTTGAATTTTCTTCGCAACACATACCATCAGTAACAAGATATCACCAAGGCTATCTTTCTTGTGATAAGGTTCAGTCTTCTCCATTGAAAGTTCGCTCTATATTAGGCAACTGAACGTCTTTCTGTAGGAGTTCAAAAATTTGTAATTTTTTCCTTCTGAAATATAAAAGTCGTGTTATCACACCACTGAAGTCATGGACTAGTGAGATCGTATTTGTCGACGTTCCCGTGATTTTTTTTTACCGCCGACGGCATTTTTATTTTTTTTATTTGTCTTAAAAAGGTTCATCGCTTTTATCCGTACAAAAGAAGCATATATTTTTGAAATAAATAACGCTTCTCGTTCTTTATTCCTATTCACCAAAATTCTATACCAACTAGTGCTGCATCATCTCAAAAAGAATAACGCAGCAACACAAAAAAAAGAATCATTGTTGACAGTCATTTCGAAAAAATGTTAATTCATAAATATACAGGGTGAGTTATGATAGGTTGCCGAAACTGAAATATCATATTGGTCTATTTTAAAGGGAGTGTGTCATACAATTGTGTCACTTATTGAACTTCGTTAAAAAGTTACAGGGTGTTGAAATTAGAATTTCAAAATTTATATCGCCTCTAGCGAAAATAAAAATAATTTTTATATTGCAATGTATGTCTTCCATAGCAGCCCAAGTATACAAAATCTTATTAAAATTCCCCTAACGCTTTCGGAATAATCAAGACATATAAATTTTGAAATTCTAACTTCAACACCCTGTACCTTTTTAATGAAGCTCGATAAGTCACACAGTTGTACGACAAACATCCCGTAAAATCAACCAAAGAATAGGAGATTTAATTTTCGACCACCAATTATGACTCACCCTGGATATACTCAGCTAAAAGCGAATTTAGAAGAACGTTAAATTTTAAATAATATACAAATGTTGTTTTTTTTAACTTATTACTTTCACCATATTTTGATGAAGAAGATAAAACATGCACAACACTACACTACGTACGTACGGTGACTACATTAATTGACAACCCATTTTCGCAGGTGATCGACTGGCGGCTTCAGCGCGGGGGTCAGCCACTTTACCCTTATTGGGACTCATCAAATTCTTAAATATAAGATGCCTTTGTACGGGGTGTTCATTATAAAATTTCATCTAGCAGGCTATGACATTTTGACAGAAAAGGATGACATAATCAAAATAAATAGACTTTTGTTTCTCCATCCTTTTCTTTTGACATTTCACAGCGAACTAGATGAAGTTTTATAATGAATGGTATTAAGTATGGAAAATTTGAAACACTTTGCATATTTCTTGGATACATTACAAATTTCGGTATAATATGACTGTACTAGTAGTACGAAACAGGTGCTGGCACAAAGACTTGGTCAATTAGCTGTCTTAACCATTCAGGTTCCACTCTTTCCGTTCTAGACAACACTTTGTAGTCCTGACATCTATCTTTATTCCCTCATAGAGTAGGAAATAAGAAAAACAATTCTAGCAACATCATCAGAGAACCGTTTATCCCAAGAACAATAATTACAAACAATAAAAATGCTGGTGCGTTCAGTTTGACGCGTAGATTTTGTGAAAATCTTGTTTTAAATGAACTAAATAATTATAGTATCAGAGTATTTAGTTAAAAGAATAAATCCAAGGTAAACCTAATTCTAATCTAAAAATGTAAAACTTAAGAGCCCGAACATTTTCTATTTATATCTTATAGTTATTCTGTAACAAAATGTTTGTTTCTAAAGCTTCTACATTGAAACAAATTACTGCAGTTGTTTTTCCGATAATAATCAAAAACCACAAAAGTTGAATCCCTATTTTCAATCAAACTATACAATCTAACTCTTACCAAAATCCATAGGTGTTAGTACACTTAATAGTCACACCTACTTTGTTTATAATTAGGTATAACCGATCTCCCACCTCAGATGGGATTGTTATCGCGCCTGTGGAATCTAAACACGAGAGGCTGTTCGCTGCAGGACCCGTTGAAATTCATGATCGAAAGCAAAAAATACAAAACAATGGATATCATCGGCTACCTCAAGTCCGTGTTGGAGGACGCAAAGCCCTATGCCCGCATGAAACTTATGATTGTCGGGGTTCAAGGCATCGGGAAAACTAGTTTATTGGAACAATTACGTCAAGAGGGATCTACGCGGAAGCGACCCGAAGTAAGTGTGAGGTTATGATCATTGTTTATGTACATTTCGAATTTAAGTGTAGGCGCGTGCTTACCTGAGGCTTAGACGCCCTGCTATCTTACGCTTTATTTCAATATGTATTGTAGTATATGATGTAATCTCAAAAACTTTTTCTACTCACTCTCGTTTCCACTCACACCTTAAAAACTTCAACAGAATTGTTTTGAAAATACGGATATACTAAACTACTTAAGTAATTATTAATTATAACTTTGCAACATTGTGTTTTTTATACCAAGTTTAAGACGGCATAACTCTGAAACAGAATCATGGGTTTTTCCGAGCAAGACAAATTCTAGGATCCTTATCGTTGGGCGCACCTATAATGGTGTTCAAACAACTACTAAGTAATTCAGATAAAATGTTACAGTAGAATATGAAAAATGATGTACTTATCTGTACGATCTCGGAGCACAGTTTGGGTTCCCTCTTTCTTTATCTGTGTTTTTTTTTAATGTCTATAGATATGTAAAATTCATGATTACAATATCTGAGTGTCTTTTATTTTTTTTTAAGAATATTTGATTTTTTTACCTAATTTTTCACAATATTCACATTAAAGTTTCAGATTATTTCCTCCTTCTTTCTCTGTGATTCTTTTTTCAGATGTTATTTGGCCGATCGTACTCAAGAAGTAAGAAAACGATGAACAAAAGTAAAATGATGTTCTCTACTTAAACTAATGTTTTTTAGTATTACCTCAAAGAATTTAAAGTGTCCCTACAATTGTTTTTTACCAAAGTTTTCTTCGTTTTCCTCTTTATTTTGTTTCACATTCTTTCCTTTTTCTTTTCCTTTTTTTTGCGAATCTATAAATACGTAAACACTGTTTTTTTTCAAGCGGACTAAAAGTACGTCATTTGTTTTCTCCATACGCACACCTAAAGTGGGCTTTCAAATCCTGAGACCAAAAAAGTAGCAAAAAAGTCCTAGGCAGTAAAAGTAAACTCAAAAGTCACCGCTAGTGTCATGGTGGCGCATATATAAACGATTTTCATTCACCAAAATTATTTTAATAATAGATGACACCAGATAAACCGATCTGAGTGTATTGCCATCTTTACATTCTTGTTGAAAAAACAAAGGACAGAAATACTCTCAGAGCACTCAAGAGTACCATCCGAAACCGTTATTAGTCGAAATCGCATAGGTTCTCGAATTCTGAAATCGTCTGTTAAATGTCATGCGCGTCATCATATTTATCTGTCAATGTGACATTTATTAATTTAGTATTGAAAATAATGCTACAAATTCTTAGTTTACCATAATCATTGGTTATTATTTAATACATTAAAACCATTGAACATTGAAAATCACCATTCTAACATATTCTATGTATTTTACAAATAATATACACAATTCGCCCAGTTGCAGGCCTCAGCTTCGCTTCGGCCGTCAATCTCTGGGCTCAGCACGAAAAGACCCACTTTTACTCCTAGTGACATAATCTACTATTTCATCCTTGGGTATCTGATTCAAAAACAATGAAAATTGAGATTACTTGCTGATCATCCTCGAAAACTTAGAAAACAACTGTGTCTATTTTATTTTTTCTTTATTTATTTTTTTGTTTTGAGACCCTACAATTGTTTTGTAACCAAAATTTTCTTCCGTTTTCATACCTCTTTATCTGATTTTTTTTTTGAGTTGAGAGCAACGGAAATCTTAAATGTTACTTGGCAGATTTAATTCAAAAACTGATAAAAGAATTGTGTCCATAAACAAAAACAATGCGTGATTTTGGTCACGGTCTCAGTAGATTTAATATTAAAAAAATATAAAATGGTTACACGTGGTTCGCCCTATGGCATCATCAGACTTAAAATAAGAAATAATTAAAACCTAATATGCAACTCAAAAACTTCACCGAAAACACACTACACATGTCGTTGTATATTCTTCTTCTTCTTCTTATTGTGGCCTGTCAGGTCCCCCTGACGTTAGCATCACGATGGCGAGCTGATCCCTGTCTTCAGCCACTCTAAACAATAGTTCGACGCTATGTATGCCTGTCTATTCCCGCATGTTCTTTAACCAGGAGATTTGTTTTCTTCCTACGCCCCTACGGCCTTCTATTTTGCCCTTCATTATAAGCTGTAGGACCCGGTAGCGATTTCCTCTGAGAAAATGGTCGAGGTATGCCAGTTTTCGGCATTTAACTGTTGTCAAAAGCTCGCGAACTGTATTTGCCTGTCTGAGACTGCTTCATTTCTTTGCAAGGCCACCCATGGTATTCTTAGCATCCGTCTATGTAACCACATTTCAAATGCTTCTAGACGGTTGATTGTGGCAGCTTTCAGTGTCCAGACTTCAGCTCCATACAACAGCACAGGCCAAATGTAACATTTAATCATTCTTTGTCTCAGCTTTAGGTTCAGGATGTCATTACAAAACAGTGATCTGATCTACCGGAACGTTCCGAGATATTTAAAATTGGATACTCTCTCATTAACGTTCTGTCGATTTATCTGTAGTGACGGTTTAGACGCTAAAGACCATAAACTTTGTCTTAGCAACATTTATTATTAGTCCCATTTCCTGCCCCACTGCAGTAACAGAATTTATGAGACTTTGGAGACCCTGAAGATCATCACATAAAATAGCCGTATCGTCAGCATAGCGAATGGTGTTAATCGCTGTATATTAGGTTTTAATTATTTGTTACTTTAGGTCTGATGGTGTCATAGGGCGAAACACGTGTAACTATTTTATAATATTTTAATCTTAAATGTACTGAGACCGTGACCAAAATCTCGCTATGTTTTTGTTAATAATTACTAGGTCTCTTTGTGTAATATGAACGAAATCCTCGAATTGTGTCGTTAGTGTCGTATGTAGTTATATTTCGTTTCCAACCTATAATCCTCCTTGTCACTAACAAGATGTTCATTATTTTCTAGCACTGGGGCAAAAGAATGGGTAATAAAAATATAAATATCAAAACTTCAAGGGGCAGTAATATGTCCACCGTTGGGGTCGACATTGGCGATTGGGTTTACGAGAAAAAGATCAGGAACCAATCGGTTCACGGCCCAGTCGTATTCAGAACGTGGGATTTTGGCGGGCAGAAAGAGTTAGTTGCCACTTAGACCAAATTTTCCATGTCGAAAAATGCAAATTTTCCCGTAGATACTACGCAACCCATCAATATTTTCTCTCAAAACGCAGTCTCTATTTGGTGGTGTGGAAAATCCCTGATGGGCACCGCGGAATCAACGAGATTCTCCAGTGGTTAGTTAATATACAGGCCCGGGCTCCTAATTCCCCAGTTATCATAGTGGGAACCCATTACGACGTTGTGCAGGAGTTTAACCCGAACGTATCGGAAGAGTACCAGCAAATCATAAGAGACCGATTCATAAACGTGATAGATGCTGAGAAAATGGGATTGCCGCGGGTTTTAGATACTATTGAAATTAGCTGCAAAACCAGACATAATATTAAGTTGCTTTGCAATCTGATATATGACACGGTGTTTAGTTTAAAGCCTCCAGGTAAGGGCTAACCTATTTTTCCATATCATATATTTTTAACAGTGATAGTGTTTGCAGGAAGCAAAGAATTGTTACTGGAACAAAAAGTACCCGCGACCTACTTAGCTTTAGAAGATATAGTAAATCATGTTGCCGCTGAGAGAAGAGCTAACGGCTTAGATCCGGTTCTGACCGGTGAACAGTTTAAGGCGATAATGACAGAGGAAATGCAACAGCGCTACAACAAATCCTTCAGGGATTGGGCAGAACTACACCAGGCCACGTTGTTTCTACACGAAAATGGTAAGTTAGTTTACATATTTTTGGCCTAAATTTTTTATTCTATGTGAAACTATGATCTTATCTTATGCCCAGTGGCGTAGTTTTCATCCAAACCTAAATTCTGATTACAGACTTGATCGAACGGACTGAAATAAAATAAGAAGCTATTGGAGTACGGTACATCCCAAATTTTAAACTGTCTATGTCTAAAGTCACTCAACCGATTTTGCATGCAATGAAATGAATGCTTCAAGAGGTTCTATACTGGATTATATGTTTCGCAGGTTAGCAAATACCACTTTTAACACTAAGAAAAAACTAAATATGTATTGAACCAGTTAATATAGCCAAAAAACACCAAACATGTCCCGAGGTATGACGTTTCTCTACATACTTCCTGAAAAATACAACAAGTTTTGTTGAACTGTATATTAGCAAACCTGTAAAACATTTAACCCAGTACATAAGCTCTTAAAGCGGTCTGTGTATGGATCTTACCAAAATGGCATCGCTAACGAAAATCGGCTTAATAGCTTTAGAGGTAGACAGTTTAAAACTTCATTCAAAATTTGTGGTGATGTATTTCAATTGCCTCTTAGTTTATATTGGTGTTTTTAATGACTCCGCAAATACAAATCTAAAGGTTTTAAATCGGGTGAGGAAGGAGGCCTCCCTTTCACTTTTCATTAAAAAAACGTTTAGTTTAATCATGGTTTGAATGCAGCGGTAGAGTAGACTGAGGACAGGCCAAAAAAGATCACTATTCAAAAACATGAAAGTTTGGTCGGTAAAAAGGAGGCTAAACTCATAAAAATACCAACCTGTAGAACCTTGATAAATAGGGTGCTGTACCATCAAAGTCACTTTTGACTATTTGATAGGAGTACTACTGCATTACGATGATGCCACCCTCAAAGACCTCTACTTCCTCGATCCTCAATGGTTGTGCGATATGCTGGCCCATGTCGTTACTATCCGTGAAATAAACCCTTTCGCAAGGAGCGGCGTTATGAAACTGGACGATCTCAAACACGTCTTTAAAGCAAGCAACATTGGCCCTATGGACACGCGAGGCTACGTCGTCAATCTTTTAAATAAATTTGAGGTTGCTCTTACATGGGACTCCCGCACGTTGCTAATACCATCCCTACTACCTTCCGAGGAGGATATGATTATCGCACAAATGTATCCTGGGCAAGCTGTTCAACCTCTAGTTAAAGTAAAGGTAAGATTCTTGAGAACTTACAAGTTAGGCTTTTTTGGCTCAATGGCCAGAGGATCCGCCCGGCAAGTGGAAGGTCTGTTGTTCGATTCCCAGCAGAAGCTTCGATTTTTCTTTAGTATAAATTATTATGTCCGAAAAGCCACTAAATTTCAATTCTTATAGGGACATTAATTATGTAAAAGGATTTACAATATTTTTTTTCTTATATAATAATTTCTGGTGTAGGTGCCTCTGAGATCCCGAGGTTGGGCAGTCAGAAGTAAAAAATTAACAGTTTCTCCCAAATCTGTGCTCTATGAGGACAGTTCTCCAGGCTTTCAGTTAAATATGGTTACCAGCTCCACAAAATTGGGTAACTTTCTTTACACACCAAATCTATGCTGTACCTTAACATTTTACAAAGTTCCAGAAAAACCAGCAGAGATTCAGTACGAAATCACCACTAGGCACACAGACAAGTCGATTACTCGCCTGCTTCTGATGTCATATTTCCCCTCGGGTTTCTGGTCCAGACTTATATCGAGAATCCTAGCGGATGATTCAATAATCGACATCATCAGGGGTTTCTTTATTTTGCCTCAGGATGTGACACAGGACGAGCATCTAGTGAGAAGTCTGAATTCGAATCTGAACGCAGAGTGGGTCTTGTGGCAGACGGGGTTGCAGCTGAAGTACGGCGATATCGTTCTGTTTCGCATGAAAGAGGTGTTGCATAATACCGCAGCACACTATAGACAATTGAAGTAGGTTTAAAGATTTTTATATACAGGGTGTCCCAAAATTGATGTCCATTCTTTGGAAAATTAATTCAGAAGGCTAAGACAATTCGAAAATTAATGTTTCCTGTTTCAGTCAGTGTTATGTTATCAGGAATATTACTAGGGCGGCAAATAAATGAGAAATAACAAGTAATAATCGTTGAAATGTCATATATTTAGAAAACGTTTTGTTTGTTGCTATAAACTTAACAGTTTATTGATTTATGGATTGGGAAGCTATTGGTGAAAATGAAAGAGTTCTGAAAAAAAAATTAAAGCCAATCTTTCTACTGTCTCTCCTACTCAACTAGAAGATCAGAGCGCGATGACATATCGGCCATCGAGATAGCTGAAATCAGAGAACTGTTAGACCTGTTTAAGAGCGAAAAAGAAGAATAGAAAAAGCGTTTCCGTCAAGAAGAGGAACAAAGACGAAAGGAAAAACGCTAGATAAGAGAGACAGCAGCACAATCAGGTTTTAGAAACACACAAGACCGAGCTGCACGAGAATATCAATACTAAATTGCACAAAGTAAAAGAAGTGAGAAAGTCAAAAAACAACTGGCGGAGACTCAGGAACGTCTGAGGATGTATTAAATTCGTCGCAGTTGATCAGCTGCAATTCTGGGAAGATTTAATGTGACTAAACTTCCAGTTTTCGACGGCGCTACTTCACACATCTAGTCTCTTTGTGTGGAAAATCTGAACAAATCATAATATCAACTGAGAGACAACAGATTTGCTAGTGCACTCGTGGTTTTTGCCGCAATTTGTGGATAAAATGGCGAATTTTCTTGTTTCTGTTTTGCTAGATACGTACATATCCCGCGTCCATTAGAATACGCAACCGAGAAAGCTATACATTTTTCACATAAATGAAAGTATTTATTTCCCGTGATTATTGATTTGTTACTACTTCTCGCAAGCAATATTTGGATGTAGCCCTTAATCCTCTTCACTTTTTCTTTGTCTCGTTTGATTGTACAAATCTGCGAATGACTTTCTATAAATCGCTAAATTTGGTCATAAGTTCGCTTACATCACAGCATTTTTTTACTTTTTTAGCATTTCGCTCCGGATCTTATTGCTCAACTCAGTTGCCTGATAGTTGTACTTAAATAAAATGTGCAATCAGTATAGTACGAAAATAAATTAAACCAATCCAAAAGTAAAAAGTTTGACGATTTGGTGGTTGACTTATGGTTTATATAATTTTTTTTCTACTAAATCGTAATTTTAACGAATTCACTCCATATCAAGAAGAGAAAATTCTTGAACATGTTTTGCAATGCACGGGCGCTAAATTTGGGATACCCTGTATATATTAGATTTGTATGATATCCCAGTTGAAGAAACGAAGACAAAGCCGAGATTTTGTTCCAGATTTAAAATCAAACAAGACAACGTATGGATTGACGTGGACTTTCAAGGCTCCTCAATTCTAGAAATCCAATTTCCAGTCGATTCTCTAGTCATTAAACCAAAGTTATCAGATAATTCTAACATCAACGACTATAAAGTCAAAGATGAACTAGTCATAGAGTGTAGCTACGAATCAACCGCCCAACTGCTTGCCTTGGCAGTTGACCACGTGGACGTTTTACTGGAGGACTGGTACCCGACTCTAGGAACCCGTTTTGTACATACTTCCGAAGGCAAATTTCTGATCACTCGTTTAATACCTTGCCCGGAGTGCCTCAAACAGTCTCCTGAAGAATCATACTTTGACCAACCCTCCACCTCGCACACTCCGGATCTTCTGCACGTAGACCAAGACAGGTCCTTTGTAAGAGACTTATATCGCATAAGAAAATCACAGGAATCCTCTACTTCTGAAGGGGATAGTGGGGTTGACCCCGACTCGAACGTTAGCAGTAGAAATGTGTCTGTCGAGGGTCATCCAAATGTATATATCGACGAGAAAACTGACAGAAACCCTATAAACTTCTCCTGGCTCGTTGAGGAGTGCATCTTGGCTTCCTATAACGATAAATTAGTGACTTGTCCAGGTCATGGCGACATTAAGCTGTCCCGAATATCCCCAGATGTGGTGCGTGATGCTAAAAGCCTAAGTAATCAATTTTTAAATTTTTTATTTTGTTTAGGTTTTCCTCGACTTAGGTGACCGATACATAGTAAAACCTGAAAACATTAAAAAAGGAAAACTGCTGGGCCGCGGAGCTTTCGGTTTTGTATTCAAAGGAGCCTACAAACCGCGCCATTCAAACAACATGATCGACGTGGCTATGAAAATGCTTCAGCCTGTTCAACCCGGTCCCAATGCACGCCAATCCGCCGTGATTGCGTATAAGGCCGCCCAAGGAAAGTGGGACCGAGACCCATTGCAATATGCATGCAAAGCCTACTGCACTGCAAGACAAGAGTTGAATATTTTGCTCAGCCTACGACATCAAAATATCGTGCCCTTTGTGGGGGTTTGCACTAGTCCGTTAGCGCTCATTTTGGATTTAGCTCCGCAGGGCGCGTTGGACTTGGTGCTAAGGCATTACAGGAGATCCGGGGCGAAGGTGGGACCGTATACCACGCAGGCAGTGATTTTGCAAGTAGGTCAATGTCTTGTGGGTATTTTATTATCTTTGTGTAGTGATTGTTGCCATTTTTTCTAACAATTGACATGTAAATATGGTTTTATTGCTTTAAGACACATAAGGATGTGCCAGCTCAAAGAGCCACCGCGTATTTTTCTTACACAGTAGTGACTAAAAAAAAGTCTCGATTGATCTTGTTAGGGGGATATGTTTTGACGTACATTTGAGGCTTGAAAGAGCAACCGCCTAAGAGGGGGCGCTTCCACCACGGGAAGAGGGGTCGAGCTGTTTGTTTGATGCATTGTAAATGAATCTGTCAAGGTACTATTTTGCTGATTAGGTTAAAATTAAAAAAAAAATTATGGTGTAGACAGTGCATGAACATGTTCAGCTGGTAAGCTTTTATTATCAAAATCAAAAGTGTGCCCGAGCGTTGGTTTCTAAATTTGTTAATTTGTTAAGATGCGTTCAGTAATGGATAAAAAAAGCACCCCTTGGAACTGTAAATGATGAAGAAGCAGCTTTGGCGGTATTGGGATATGTTCACCTTATGCCAAACATGAAACCTGTACGGCAAACTGCTACATTTTCTAGTGTTAGCCAATCTATGTTGGTTAGTTCAGGTAATTAAATGAAGATTATTTTGATCGAAGGCAAGAGTTTTGCGAAATTATGGCCCAGCGAACCAACCATAACCCAAACTTCTTACGTTTTTCTGATGAGTAAACTTTTGTATTTCATGCGTAGGTTAACTGACATAACTGTAGATTTTGAAGTGACTCAAATTCTCATGTATTCCCCGAAAGTCGTACTCAAAATCCCGAGAAGTTTAAAAGTTTGGAGCAGGAGTTTTGGGAGGCAATCTAAATGGACCTCTGTTTATTCCGTTTAAATTAAAACGGTGAAATGTATATTGATATGCTGGAAAATGCGACTGATCCGTTGATAACAGAAAATTTAGAAAACGATTTACTGCTACTTAAATAGCGATTGCATTTCTAACAAGTCGGAGCTTGTCTTCAATGCGCCACACCAATTTGTCATTACTTCAATTTGCAATACCCTAGCCATTCGATTGGAAGAAGAGGCCCTATGAAGTAGCCTGCGCGA
This sequence comes from Taphrorychus bicolor, assembly GCA_951812265.1. Taxonomy (NCBI): domain Eukaryota; kingdom Metazoa; phylum Arthropoda; class Insecta; order Coleoptera; family Curculionidae; genus Taphrorychus; species Taphrorychus bicolor. The sequence continues at coordinate 46,767,905 of OX638297.1, read as the reverse complement.
TCTCTGCGCGAATTGTAGATGAGTGCCGTCAAATACCTCCAATTATACTGAACCATATTAGAGAGTCATCAGGTTGCAAGAACTTTCAAAGAAATAAGAGATTTCACTTTTTGTTAACATTGCATTGGATTTAAAGAGTAAAAGATATTGTCACGAATAAAGAGTGTGTGTGATCGTATTTACGCTTTAAATTTATATTTTGAATGTGTATCGGGTTGTCGTTACCTCCCCCGAAGGGAATGCTGATTTACTCACTGGATGGGGCTTTCAAAACTAGGGGGGTTTACATTTAAAATGATAAGGTTGGATTCAAGTAAACTTCTATTTTCTACGCCCTTAAAAAAAACTTATTCTAGCAAATTTAGGATAATGAAAATAAACGCAGAAATAACGCAAATATAATGTATACTCTGTTCAGCGAGGGTTCAATATGACGTCACATTACTCATCTCATTTCATTAGAAAAAGATCGCAAAAAAACAGGCGTATTATTAGTTCTTATTAATAATAAAACCACCAGCTAATGTCAGTTTGACGCCTAATGTCAAAATGTGGTAAAAATTTAGAAATCCAAGTCCAGCTTTTGTAGAACTAAATATAGAAACGAAAGAACCGTTTTAAAGGGATCATGTAGAAAAAGTCACTGTGTGAAGAAAAATCGGAGAAAATTTCCAAGTTAGTCGAGAACAAGGAGTTACAATCGATGAAGCGGCGGAAGAAATACCATCAACATACGTCCCGAAAGAACTGTGAATTGTTGAAAAGAAGCCCCTGTTCCTGAACAACCACCTACTGGTCCACAAAAATAGCTTTCCCCTGGTGTCACCTAAAGGCTAGATCCGCTTCTGTCGAAATGAATAAAACATTAATCAAAATTAGCAGGTAGCTGAATCAACTAAATAAAAAATATGGAAGAACGGTGCTGCGACACAGATAAAAGCAAAACTAGGTGTCTTAAAAAAATTGGCCACACTTAGATTATGTACTCAATTTAAGTTATTTATGTTGCATGTCTTATTATCACATGTTGCATTAATTAAATTGTAAGAAAAATTTCAAGAATTGAATATACAATAAAGGCCCAACAGTTTTTTTTATCAAATGAATGAATTCATGCGGACACGTATTGAACTATTCCGCAGAAAATGGTGCATTCGAACGAAATCATATGTTTGGCGACCCGACGACAAGTATTTCTGCTTATTGGTTTTACAACGCAAGTTGTGAGCACTACGAGGTATAGTAAGCACACAAAAATACTCGCACATCTTGGGCCAATTTTGTCCATATCTTATGATCTACATCCATGGCCGGGAGAAACATAGCAGGTGTCTATGGTAAAGCTGCTGCGGATATTCCTTCTGAATTAATACCCAAAATGGGAAAACTTTGGAATGTTTGCACAAAAGGCTAAACTGTTACCTGCCCCGTGTCAACTTGACATTTTGTTCAACTGACATTTTATCAGAGACAGACGTGTTTTTTTGTATGACGTCACAATTTATGACGTAATATTGAACCCTCGCTGAACAGAGTATACAGTAGTTCTTACCAAAATTTTAGATAGACCAGGACCACACATTGCAACTCAAGTAAACGGTCTGCCTTATGGGTGCAAAAAGGCTTATGGATACCAAGGGGTGCTCTCGCCCTTCTCTGTTCTCTGACAACGAAACCTGACTGTAGGCTCCTACTGGTGGTTTCGGTTGGTGCTCGATCGACCTTTTCGGCGTAACGACTCTCCTTCTCGATCCCTATTCACCAATTCCCCAAAAACGACCCTTCATGCGAGTCCCCAAGCTAAAACCTGTTTTGACGAGCCCCGAAGCTCACTCCTTTTGTGAGTTCCCAAAAACGACTCCTTTTTCTACTTTTAAACAATGGGCTTGTACCTGATAGTGGTCGTTCGTCCTTCTGGCGTAATGACGACCTCCGAACAGCCGCAACGCGGCTCGCCGCACCGACTCCTCGTGAGTCCCCCCAAAACCGGACTCTCTTCGTGAACACCCAGACAAACAATGCCGTTTCTCTCTCAAAAACGCTCGTGTTAACTTTCTTTATTGTCAACACATTTTTCTCAAACGATTGCAACCTTCTTTTCCATGATGTCCATAAGCGATTCGATGTACCCACATGTTGAACAATTGCAAGGTTTAATTTTTAAATGTGGGTCAACTAGTGCTTGGTTACTAAACCGCTCATCGGCCGACCATTTCTAAGAATGCTGCAATTTTGTCTCTTTTTGCTTCTTTGTGACAATATCTTTTTTTTAAAAAACTTTTCGTCAAAATTACTTTTCTCGTTTCTCCTTTTTCTCATTTTCTCATTTCTTCATTTTTCCTATTGAATTTTGAGGTGTTGAAGCGCTTCCTCTTAAAGGGTTGCTGGTTCAAGTCTTAAATGTTCGTCAAAACATGTCCCCTAAACAAATTCAATGGAAGTGTTTCGGGAAATTTTTTTGCCACTACGGTATAAGAAATTTACGGGGTGGCCCGTTTGGGATGCAACACGCTGCATTAAAATTTTATGGTTATTTTAAGGTTGCCAAAGCTATAGAATACCTACATCGCCAGCACATCATCTATAGAGATTTAAAATCTGAAAACATTCTAGTGTGGGATATGCCTGCCCCATTTGTCGATCGGCCCGACTATCCTGTACACATTAAAGTGGCAGATTATGGTAAGGACCAAAAGTTTTTGTTTTGCGCCTAAAATATTTATATTTGTCACACTTAAATGTTAAACACTTTTATTATGCATCCTTGAGAAGATTTTTTGCTTGTAGGAATTAGTAGACTAACTTTGCCCTCCGGAACCAAAGGTTTTGGCGGTACTGAAGGATTTATGGCCCCGGAAATAATGCGCTATAATGGTGAGGAAGAATATACCGAAAAAGTCGACTGTTTCTCGTTCGGAATGTTTATCTACGAGTTGCTTACTTTACATCAGCCCTTCGAAGGTCACGAGTCGGTAAAAGAGTGCATTTTGGAAGGCGGCAGACCTCCCTTGACTTACAGAGTATGATCGTAGCTCAACTTATTTGCATTATAACCCAGAATTATAAATCTCTAGGAAACTTTGTACCCCAGTTATTTCTTGGATTTGATGGTACTGTGCTGGTCTCAACAACCGCGCGACCGGCCTACGGCAAGTCAGATTGTGTCGATAGCAAGTGCTCCGGAATTTACTCACTTATGCGATGTGGTCTCATTGAAACATCCTGCAGCCGTTGCAGCGGCAAGTAGTGCAGCTTTGTCGTATATTACCGGTAATTGAAATTTTAGTAGAATCAATAAATGATGGTAAATGTGTACTTTTTTTAGATGACGGTTTAAGCGGCTCGGAAATGTGGCTGATGTGCGAAAATTCGCGTATTGACCTCCTACTGGCAGCTGACAGGGGGTGGCTGCAATACCACACCATGTCCCTGCCGATAACACCTTCAGCCACGTGTACGGTTAGTGATACAGTTTGGATTGGCGATTGTTCCGGGTCAATACATGCTTATTCGTAAGTAAGTTCGGTTAAACTTGACTTCCTAGTGTGACCTGATGGATTACTGGTTGTCTTTTATATAAATAGGCAAATTTAGGACAAATTACTCTTTCACTGTTCCGTAACAGTTTGATAGCTGCTTGGAAACTTTTTGGGTCTCCTGAGTATCCCGTCAGATGCACGTTTGACAGACTCGTTAGGTCGTTAGACTCCTGAAATATAATGTCGACGCTTTTTTCGTCTATCCTCTTTTGACACCAATGTCCCGAGCACTTCCGAATACCCTGTTAAGGTGCGTTCTCCGGAACCATTCGACCTTTTTGAGCAAAGTTTGCCGATTTTTCTAGCTTTTCCTATTCACACTTCAAACTTTATCATAGAGACACACCCCACGTAGCCCCGGAATTTCGGAAAAACCTCCTTAAATAAGTCACATACGACCAAAAACCCCCACATACAGAACCAATTTTTAGAAAGTTTGTTCATTTCTATACTATATGCTTCTTGCTTAAAAATTGCGGCAAATTAATAGTTTAAAAGTTGTAAACGTGGGAATGAAAAAACTATCATTTATGTACAACCAAAATCGAGTTTGTCCGAGTTCCTTATTTACATGTTCACGTTGATCAACAATCAAGAACCAGAAAGACTCGACCATCAGACATTCACATCGTCGGAAGAAAAAAGCTGTAATCGACTGGAAGTTCCCTTTCAAAAACGAAAACTTGGTTCAGCAATTTAATGGGTCTTAGTATTGATCAAATGGAAAAAAAAAATCTCCTAGCACACCCATTTGATCATATCAAGAAGATAGACAAACAGCGTCAAACTGTTAACAAAATACGGTACTCTTATGAAAAACCAATATATGAGTTAAATAAAATCTTCGTTGCTGATATGGTGATGAAAAGTCTGGTGTTTCGATTAAAAGTACTCTACCAAATTAACCTTAGCCGATTTGTCCCACTTCCTAATCAAAAAACCCAAGGTAAATATTGAAGAAAGACGTTTGGTCTCAGGATCTGTAGATGTTTGTTTAATTGGCGGATTGTCAAATTACACACTCTTCTCCAGGCGAAGAGCTTATTGTTTGAATTCTGTCCCAATCCGCCACTTTAACAAACTTATTACGTATATATTATTATTTTTCTTTAAATTCAGGGCTAGTGATGGAAGAAAACTGTTTTACTACGCCTTGGAGACCGAGCCACACACACAAGTGCAATCTTTGATCCATTTAGCGCCGTTGAAAAGGGTGGCCTGCGCACTTTCTAACGGGAGACTGTTCCTTCTTAATTCAGAAATTAGGCCGATGACTCCGACTGCTGCTGAGGGCACTTTTGTCATGACGGAGCTTGGATTGACTTCTGGGATAAATTGCATGTGCGCAGTTTTCAGGGAAGATGAGCAGTAAGTTATGTAAATTATATAAATTTGATTTCGGAAATAAAAGTTGTAACGCCAGTTAAAAAGGGAGAAATTATAAACAATTATGGTAGTAATAGAACAACTCGGAAAAGCTTTTACCTTTTGCAAAAAAAATTGAAATAATATGTTTAATCGTTTAAACAAAAATTGAAGGATCTAAAACACTTCTCTGATTTCTTTAAGTAGGATGCTTAACACGCTTGTGATGTTCAAGTTGTATAACAATGTTTCTGATTTCAAAACCCGTTGATATATTTAATTGCCGTAAGCTTGTATTACACTGACATTTTCCTCGCGTAGTTCTTCATGAATTAATTGACAAATTTTTTCGCTTTTACATTGGTGGTCCCCATACCCCTTCTTTTGTGAAGTGTCATGTCAAAGTTTTTTAACTTACCTTTTTTTTTAACCTAAAATACTCTGAAGTGTTGGATCTGAAAAAGAATCCGGAAAAAATATTAAAAAAAAAAACAATGTCGAAGGGTCATTTTCAAAGAACTTTAGTTCTTTGAAAGGAAACATTTTTGAATAAGATGATTTGTAATGATCACACTCATTTTTCGTCATCCATTTCATTGAAAAGAAATAATAACTACAGGTACACTATTCTGTTTTTAATATACTTAAAAATTTCATCTATTACGGTTTTGCCAATACCCATAAATCTATCGAAAAGGCGCCACACTGTACAATATCAGCAGTGAAACAATAGTCACAATGATAGGCCGTTACAATGACGACTTGACAACATTGTGTAGAGATTATTGTCCTAATTTTCATATTGTGCCATTATTTAATTTTTCGTTAATTTCAGAGCTTGTGAACTGTGGTGTGGAGGATGCGACGGCCAAATTACAATATACACGATCAAAGATCAAGTGGTGGCGGGTCACGAAGTCATCAATCACTACCAACCAGTAATAAGTTTGGTAGACGTCATGAATCTAGTGTCCACCGATAACATAGTGTGGTCGTACGTGCGGCCCGGCTGCGTGGTGTATCAATGGAACATTGAGACCCGCTCCATTGAGTATAAATTGGACTGTTCGAAGTTGGTTCCTTGTTCAGAAAGCCTAAAGTCTATTGCTATTGAGGAACATTTAAGTCCCACAAATTGCCAGGTAAGTGTCCGTCTTAAAATAATTCTTTTAAAGACTTTTACCAATTTTCATTTGACTTGTGTGTCATTATTTCCAGGTCTCGACGTTGGTAGTACTAAACGATGAACTCTATATAGGCACCACATGGGGTTGCGTGATTATAGCGGAAAAATCCAAACTACGGCCGATTACAATTTTTCGACCGTACGAACAAGAGGTCAAATTAATAGTTCCTTTATCATTGCCAAAAGATTCAAACGACACTAATGAAAATACACCTTTAATAGCAACAATAGGGAGAGGGTATCGAAACTTATTGTCTAGGTACACCGACGTTCCTCTTTCTATAGGAACACCCGTGGCTAGTCCAATGGGGGTCAATTATGGGGGATTTCTCAGCAAGCCAAATATGTTTATTTTGCTGTGGCGAGCGGAGCATTGGAACGCAGTTTGAAGTTGCTAGTTGTTACTTTTTAAGGGGCTTTCTTTGATTTTTCTCTATTGTTCAATACCAAATAATATTATCGAATAACTCAAATCCTATGCAGATTCAGACACTGATTTGTAGTATTGAGTTTACTTGTGAGTAAGTTATCGATGTAAAAGAAAAACAGTGATAAACTGCTACAAGTCTAATAAGGGCACCTTCACAGTCAAAGTTTTGGAAAATATTTTTTTCCAGCAAGGGAGATATGTTCTTTCGGTATTTCTTAGTTAGAAAGTGTTTTACTCGCATATATCTGCTAAAACAAAAACATGAATAAATCAAAAGGAAGATGTGAAAGGATCTTTCCAATATATTACTGCTGTTTAAGCACGCTAAGGTTACGGGAGAAGCCAAAAGGAAATTAAAGTTCTGTGGGTACACTGCGTTTATTTTTTTGTGGCAAATATAGAAAATAGATATCGATTATCTCATTTATTTTGGCTTTTAGATGGTTGGTATTGTACATACAATAGGATGTTAAAAAAGAGACTGTGTTCACATTTTGTCGATGTTTTGACCTTTATTTTAGGTCATCCTCGCGGTAAGCCAGTAAGCCAAGAAGCATTAAATTTTGAAAAATTTCATAAATATTTAAGAAGAAAACATCGCAGTTTTCCATATAACAAAAGCTCGTGTTTTAATGGATTTAGGACAAATAAAAACTCCTTTTTCTCTCAAAAAAACGCCTACGTTTCGACGTTTAATTTACGCTAGCTATTCTCTCGCGCAAGAGGATGATGTCATGAATGTTACGGTATCCACGGTACAGGCAAATATGAATGCTGAAGGGTGACACCACACAAAAACGCAGTTTCCACGGCTATAATATGTACAGGAAATCATATCGCACACAAGTAGGAGCACCAGTGCAGGTGTCGAGCCGAGACTAAGTAATGTAATATCCTGTATCGTAACCTAAAACCGTAACATTTATGACATCATCCTCTTTCGCGAGAGAATAGCCCTGATGAAGACGTAAGTTAAACGTCGAAACGTAGGCGTTTTTCGAGAGATAAAGGAGTTTTTATTTTTCCTAAACCCACTAAAACACGAGCTCTTGGAATCTTGGGGACGCTAACCTACATCAATTTGGGTAGAACCTTAAGAAGAGAAATCTACTTAAAGAAAAATAAAATTACAACATACATTTACAACAAAAAGCTTTGCTAACTGCTAACCCGAAACTTAATCTCTTTTAGCAAAAAACACGGAGTTAAATAGTTCTGTTGTACAACAGAATATACATGGTTGTAACTTCTCATCTGCATAGTAAATGAGCGACAATGTAAAGCAAGAGCTATTAAAAATAAAAAAGCGTATGAAGTTCGTTTTTCCTACTTTTTTTTGAAAGATAACTTCTAGGACCTAAATCTTCGATGTTTTTTTTGTGATGTTTTGAAGCAAAAGGCAGAAGTTTGGCCTAAACTGATACTTAGATTTTAGAGAAGAGAGAAATAATAATGGTAAATTTAAGTATATGTAAGTCATTCCAAGCAGGCATTTTAATCTTGTTTTAGTGTCCTCAATTTTTATTTTATTTATTTATTTATTTAAGTACTATGTTGTTTTTATATTGGTATGCGTAAATTAGGTTGTTAGGTATATGACGAAAATTAATTATTGTAATAATTACCTATGCGAAGATAATTTGTTTTTTTTTCTACGAAAATGTTTGTTGTAAGTAAATGACTGATAATTGATATTTTTTATGTTTTTTTTTAGAAATCGTATAAATTAAAAATTTATTTAAATGTTCTTGTTTTGGTCTGTGATTTCTCTGCATTGTCTGATTTATTATAATTAAAAAGTTATCTTTAAACGAAGAAGAGTTTGATTCAGGATGCGCACTAAAAAGGCTATAATATAAAGTGTTAAAGAAAACCCAACCGTATACCTTAAAAATTGTGTGGATTTGCTTTATGCAACTCTTGCTCTAACAAATGTTCGATCTTTCTCTTTTTTTTTGCAAATCCTGTATAATCGTGATTCCTACGGTGCCATTTTTTTTCAAATTATGTTTTAATAATCTTCATTTTTAAAACATGACGTTATGAATTAAAATATTGTTGCGGGGTTCTAATAATTCCAGTGTAATAATCTTTTATACTGACAAGGCCTGTTAAGTCTTCCAGGTTCGTTAAAGTGAATAATTTGGGAGGCAAAAGTTTTACATTGGCCGGACGCGTTAAGGAACAGAGGATCCAAATGACCATCGATACAAGAGCAGACCTGACCATTGTAAGGCCAGATAGTAATGGTCGTATGGTAGAATATGCCATATCTTCACCATCACTTTAAAATCAGTCACTAGAGAGTCTTGTCCTATAGATGGAGAGGCCGATGTTACCATCGTGACTAGAAAAAGACTTGAAGTTCAACATAAAGTATAAGTTGCCAAGATCAAGGACGAATTTATCTTGCGAATGGTTCTCATCTTGGGAAATAATCTCACATTTGAGGATAAGGAGTTTACATTAACCAATGGAAATGTCCGGAACGGGTGTAGGGCTACTGGTGGCTAAAGATGTGAAAATTCCTCCAAATTCAGAACAGATTATTACAGTAACTCCTGAAAGTGATCCTGGGTGGTCTATTGGGCTCGTAAAACCTAGCCTGGATTTGACAACTGAATTCATGGTAGCACGAGCTTTGACCAACACGAAGAAGACGATGCCAGTTGCAAATATTGGGGAAAGCAACATCAGACTCCAAGAAGGAACCGTCCTCGCCAACTATGTGTACATGCAATGGGTACGCAAGTACGGGGTGTTCACTATAAAACTTCATCTAGCAGGCTATGAAATTTTGACAGAAAAGGATGACATAATCAAAATAAATGGCTTTTTATTACTCCATCCTTTTCTTTTGACACTTCACAGCCAACTAGATTAAGTTTTATAATGAACACCCCATATATGGTAGCAGAAACATCCAAAAGGAAAAAACATTTAACCAAGCTTCTCCAGAAATTTGTGTTGCCCTCAAACGCCATTGGAGCCATCTCTCCAATGAGCATGATATTTTTAACATCAAAGGCAACGACACACAAATTGATTGAGTTGCCCATAAGATTAACACGGTAGATGCTTAGTCAAATCCACGAAGGTTGGTCTGGCTAAACAAGAAGTCAACCATTTGCTTAATGAAATGCTAGGAGAGGGCGTCATGGAAGAATCTGTAGTTCTTGTTAAAAAAAGCTGGCTCACAAGGTGACCAATGACCAAAACAGACTGAGCTACCCATTACCACGTATATATGACACTTTAGCAACATTATCAGGTGGTTCTCCACATTAAATTTGAAAAGTGGATATTGGCAAGTCAATATTGCTCCTGAAGAGAGAGAAAACACTACATGTTGTACGTGTTCTAGACTATGTCAATTCACTATTATGCCCTTCAGTTTATATAATGCTCCATCAACTTTCGAGCGACTGATGCAACTGGTTGGGCGAATTCCAAGACTCACCAGATCATCTACCAGGTAGGTCAGTCTCCTGCTTAATCCATTAAATTGCTAGATGGCCATCACATGACCAGCTTAACTGGTAGATGACCCGGAGAATTTGGAATTCGCCCGTTCTGAGAGAAATGACGTAGAAAACTTGCCTTGATGACTAATAGCGTTTTCGATTGGCAACCCCAGTGCAAAACTAATGCAATTTGTACGTTCGATTGGTAACTTGGTATGTTGCAGTTTGGTATGTTTTATTGGGAAACCAGTTCACAGTGAGTGCAACATTTTCGAGACGAGCTGTACTAGGTAGTTTTGCCCTGAGTGCAATGCAAGTGCAAATTGCATGTTTTATTGGAACTGCACCTGGGGCAAATATTTGAAGAAATTGAAATTGCCCTGCGGTCGACTCGGTGCAAAACTCGTTTTGCCAATCGAAAACGCTATTAGGTGACATAATTGTCTTGGGACGAACATATGGAGAACATAAGAGAAATATTCGGCAAGTTGCGGAATACACATCTGAGATTAAACTAGAAGAGCCTAATCCAGAAGCAAGTCTAGTACTTGGAGCATACCATCTCAGAGCAAGACATTAAAATTATCCAGAGGAAGATATCTGCCTGTTGTCACCGTACGCATATGCTGGGAGAATATGTGTATACTTCCTCCTGACCTCGCCGCGTCTGTAAAAACCGGGTAGTGCAAAAAGTTATCTACTGGACTTGTGGCGTAAATTACTATTTATACGCACACGTGCGCTTAAATGCTACTTTCAACTTGCAAATGGGTGCGGTAAAAAATCTTTACCCGACGCGAATAGGAAAATAAAATTAAATCCAATTTGAACACAGCATTAATCTAAATCCCAATTTGGCTTTGCTCCATAGTTTGTAGAGATGCAATATCACTGGTAAAAGGCTATCGTAATTTAATCATCCAAATAATTTTGCTCAAAATGAAATCGCTATGGCATAAAAGGGCTCACTCGTATTAAATGCAGACAAGTGGTTCATGAAATGCCAGCTATATGAATTTTTAGCAATTACACAGCATTCCGCATTTGTGATTTGTTTTTACAATGTAATACAATGTATTTAAAGCAAATGGTTGTTCGGAGATTTCAGCGTTTAAATAATAATAGTGACAATGTTGGTTAGACGAAAAAAATTTGTAAGCACACCCAAATCAATATAGCAGCCCTCGTATAGCTAACAAGTTCAGTGTAATTTTAAGTGTTGTAAAGAAGCTAAATCAAGCGTAAAGTTTCAATTTTTACAAAAATACCCTTAACAATAGGACACTCGAATACTTAGGGCTGAAGGCTCTTCAACCACTACGTTCCCGCTGATTTCCTTACTGATATGTTTGCCCTAAATAGCATGGATGAATTGTGTATTTTAGGTTCACAGTGTAAAGTTTATTTTCAGTGTCTTGATCAAGAAACTCTATTAAAAGCAAGGTACGAAAAAAAAATTTATCATACGTGGATTTGATTAGATTTTTGATGTTTTAGATTTAATATTGTGAATTCAAATAAAATTTTGTGCGTAATGTGACGTCAACTGAAATGTATTTTTTATAAAACAGAACATAGGGAAGAAAGTTATTCTTTGTTCAGAGTTATTAAGCGTTTAATCTAGTTTTCCTTACCTTCTTAATTTTTTATAATCTCATTAACAATAGGGTGTATTTTGAAATAGTCTGTGTTCTTCAAACAAACTGTTTTTTTTTAAGCGGACTAAAAGTACGTCATTTGTTTGCTCCATACGCACACGTTAAGTGAGCTTTCTAATTCTGAGACCAAAAAAGTAGCAAAAAAGTCCTAGGCAGTAAAAGTAAAGTCAAAAGTCACCGCTACTGTCATGGTGGCGCATATATAAACGATTTTCATTCACCAAAATTATTTGAACACTAGATGACACCAGATAGCCCGATCTGAGTGTATTGCCATCTTTACATTCTTATTGAAAACACAAAGGATAGGAATACTCTCAGAGCACTCGAGGGAAGCACTACCCGAAACCGTTATTAGTCATGCGCGTCATCATATTTACCTGTCAATGTGATTTTTATTAATTTAGTAATGATAATAATGCTACAAATTTTTAATTTACCATAACCATTGGCTAATATACACCACTAATTGGGTAAGTACCTATACCCGCTTAAAGAGGATGAGAGTAAATTGTAAAACTGAATCACTCTTAAATATACTTCTTATTTCTTGCATGCTTAAAAAATCCCGCTTCTTTTAGACCGCTTGAAAATAATGTCACTAGGAGTAAAAGGTCTTTTTGTGCTTCGCCTAGTTGCAGGCCTCAGCATCGCTTCGGCCGTCAATCTCTGGGCTCAGCACGAAAAGACCCACTTTTACTCCTAGTGACATTATTTTCAAGCGGTCTAAAAGAAGCGGGATGACAACGTTATTTTTCATCCCTATACAGACGCTTGCAGTGCGCTTTTCTTTGAATAGGTAGACAATGGAATCCTCGCGCGCAATTCTCCGTTAAATTGACAGCTGTTACCAAAAATGCTGAGACACCATGTTTAAGAAGAAAACCCAACGTTTCGTTGGCTATGTGTTTTTTTGCAATAAATTGCATTTTGTAAGACTGTAATATTATAAATAATTGTGTTGTTTACAATAATGGGATGTGCAGTCTACGGTTGTAAACTAACTCTAAAAGCAGTTGCTTTACATCCAAATCTTCGAAATATGATTTAATATATACCGCACTGAAGTCAATAATGCTATTTTGGGAAATATTTTTCTAATCCTGTAACTTGTAGAAAGTTTTTTATTTACATTTTTGAGCAGTTTTTCCAGTGGCATAGGCGATGTAATCCCAGGGTTATCAACGACTATTAATTCACAATTATTTTTATTTAGTAAATAGAAAGTTGATGTTTACTAATAATATTACGTATAATATTATTAATGTTAGAAATAGTAATTTAGTTCCATTATTATTTTTAATAAAATAGCTTCTTATGTGCTACAATACCAATACTAAGCCACTGGCATTTTCACACTTGACAGATTGGAGCAAACTGGTAACAGACGCCGCCGTCGTATCCTACTTCCTCTGTCTACCTATTATATAACGAGAGTCAAAAAGGTAATAAACTAATAAGAAGTTCCTAAGCATCAGTAAAAGTAATTTCCAAATTTATCGCTGCTGTCATGGTGGCGTATTTATAAACGATTCTCATTCACCAAAACTATTTGAGCACTAGATGGCACCTGATAGACCAATCTGCGTGTACCTATTGGCATCTTTACATTCTTATTGAGAAAACAAAGATAGGAATACTCTCAGAGCGTTCTAGAGCGGTTACCCGAAACTGCTGTTAGTCGAAATCGCATAGGTTCTCGAATTTTCGGTTCTTCTGATAAATATCATTCGCGTCATCATATTTATCTGTCATTGTGATTGTTATTAATTTAGTATGGTCCATTTCAAATAGATATTCATCTAGCATACTGAGGAATTGACAGATTAGTCTTATTCCTTCCATGTAAATGTATCCTCCAGGCTACATGCGAGGATAACAGTATCATCTGCGTATCTGATGTTGTTTATAGATAAAACACGTTAAGTAATTATTTTTGTCTACGGCTGTACAATAATATGGTCATCATTTGTCGGGTTGTAAGACTGGAAAACCGTGAATAATATTCATTATTAGCGTGAATAATGAATAATAATCATTATTCACGCTGCGTGTTTTGTTTTTTATTATACCCCCCCCCCTTAATAATTGAATGCAGACATCGCCATGTTGGAAATTACAAACAAAACAAATTAATTTTTCAACTATTATATGGCCGCCCTGATTGCGCGGCGTAATGGATTTTAACGTCACTTTTGACTCTGATAATCAAAACAAAACGCGTGTTGACGATCGTTATCGTTTGATCATTATGTAAAAATGGTAAACTAAGCTGTGGACAAAGTATAGTATCCAACTTGCATATAACAGGCATCATTACCTAAGGTGAATTAAAGCGACACCTTCGGTAATGATGCCCTACATTATATGCTTGTAGGATAATATATTATTATAAATATATTCAATATTCTCAATTGTATTCAATAATCTAAAAATATCATATTAAAGTCAATGTTTATCATGTCCATCATGTCGGTTAAGACATCCTCTGTAGAAATGAGCCAACATATCCCCTGTTCACTTATTTTTGGCATCTCGTTACCTTTGAAATCTTCATTTTTTTATACCTATCTCTTATCGGCACATCTTGAGAAGATACGATAAAAATCTCAAAGTTAGATTTCCACGACTTGATGACAATAATAAATGAATGGTTTATACCTACAGAACTTATAGTTGAATTTTTGTTATCCAAATTCATTGTCTTAATTTGTTTTGTGATATTTTTTTTAAATTCTTTCAATCGTAATGTTTCGTCATAAAACATAATTTTTTTTTTATAATAATAATATGGTTTATTTAGCAATTTTGCTAGTAAATACATACAATATTTAACAAAAAAAACATAATGTTACTTACCCATCACCAAGAATAAATTCATTATGAAATAGTAAGTTTTAAACTTTTCTTTGAAACAACTTTAGATTATTGACTAACTTAATATTTTCTGGTAATAAGTTATATAATCTACCCCATCATAGAACAACGATTTTTGCAATGCTGCAGTTCTTACTAGTGAAATATGGAAATTAAATCTAGAACGAATCTTATAATTTACATAACTAACTCTACTTTCTAAAAACTCTCTTAAATAGGCGGGATAATGTAAATGCTCAATTTTATAAATTACGACTAGATTAGCCTTTGTGATCAACTGCTTAAGGGTATGTAACATATCCCCGATTAGTGTATACCTACTACATCATAAGATGATTCGCATCCACGTCTGTCTGCCGGAAATTAGAAGCGAAAAGCAATAGTTCAAATGTGGATAAATTATTGTATTAAAAACTAACATGTTTGCCCATGCATACAAATATTGAAAAATGCGATAGAAAAATCCTATTTTTTTTCCTATTTTTTTACATAAATAGTCAGTATGTTTAGAGAAAACTAACTGCGAATCCATTATAACCCCCAAGTATTTTATCTCAGATACAACCTGTATTACAGAATTGTTAATAGATAGTTTCAAGCCTTGATCGATATATTTTTACAATTAGACTTAGAGCCTATCACCTTACTTTTAGTTTTCCTGGTTTTCAGTTTTAACCTGATTTTACAGAACCAATCATATAAAATACCCAAGTCATCATTTAATATATCCGTTATTTCTTTCCGTATAGTTTTTTTCCGGCAACGCAAATGAATGTATCGTCTGCAAATAACTTAACAAATGAATGTTTCAATACTACATACAAATCATTAACATAAATAATAAATAATAGTGGCCCTAAAACGCTACCTTATGGCACCCCATTTACTTACAACTTTTCGTGAAATTTGATCGATTTGATTTTTTTTATGATCAATTTTAATCCTATGAAACCTATTATGCAAGTAGTAAGCAATTCAAGCTAATGCGCCACCCCTAACACCATAATTATGAAGTTTACGAACAAGAATGTCCCTGTCAATAGTTTCAAACGCCCGCTGTAAGTCAACAAAGACACCAAGCACCACCTTCCCTTCAGATATGTCTTTCCTCCATGACGCACATACATATTGAAGAGCAGATTCACAGAAATGTTTTGATCTAAATCCAGGTTGTCCATCAAACAGGATTTTATTAGCCTCAAAATATAGTCTAACTGTTTACACACCATAGTTTCAATCACTTTATCTATCACTGGCAACAAGTTTATGGGTCTAAAATCCGAAGGGTTTGCAGGTTTCGGAACTTTTGGCACTGGCACTATTTGACTTATTTTCAATTCGCTTGGCATTTTTCCAGAAGACAAAGAAGTATTAACCATATACAGCAAAGCATACCCTACTACACAAAATGTTATCTTTAAAAAATCAATGGTGAGAACATCACCGGTACTTTTGTTTTTTAGCCCAAACACAACTTTTTTAAGTTCTGATAATTTGACAGTTTGAAACTGTAAGAGTTGAGATTCACTGGCATCAAATGTAGAGACTCAATCCCGATATTCTATGCTTTCCGAAATAACATCCAGATTGCCGCAATATAAGGAATTAAAATTTTCCGCCACTGCTCCAACATCCTTCACAAGTTTTCTATCCGATATGTCTGATATTTGCTTTTTACTTCCAATTAGCTCTTTCAAAGTTCTCCACATTTTTTTGCTGTTACCTCTACATTTGTCAACATTATCATTACAATATTTAGTTTTTTCCGTTCGAATTGTATTTATTGTTTTGTTCAGAAGCAATTTATATATGTTCCAATCCTCTCCATTGTTTGTCAGAAAATATTTTTTATATACCTTATCTCTCTTGCTTTGAGCCTCGCAAACTTTATTAGAAATCCATGGATATTTCATCCATCTCATACTTTTGACGTGGCGCCTCGCTGTCAACTTCCTGCTGAAAAATATTCAAGAAATCCAGATATATTACATCAACATCAGTAGGCCCGAAATTCCAGTTTGCACCAACCAGCCTTTTTGTTGCATGGCATGTTCCTTTTGCCAGCATTTTGTTAAAAGTCTAGTGCCATTAATCTCGTGGTCACTTATCATTGGATATTTTCTTTTTGTTTCCACCGCCGTAAATTCATTTCTAATTATGTAATCTATTAAAGTAGATGACACACCTGTTATTCTTGTGTACCTTTCAACTATTTGCTTGAAACCAGCCGCCTGTATTATTTGTTTCAATTTATTGGCATTGGTATCTGATTTTGCCAAGTCAATAATTAGGTCGCCTAGAATGACAGTATTCTGTTTATGATCTGCCTTATCATCATTCAGATTTTCTTCTAGATTTATACGGAATTCTCCACAATTTCCATTGCGAGACCTCGAAATTGACCCTACCATAAGCCTATCGTTTCCTAGATGACGCATTATCCAAACTGCGCAATAACTATAGTCCACTGTTTTTTTTTAATAAGGGAAAACGTAAAGTGCTCTGCTAAATAAGTGACTGTTCCTCCTGTATGTCTGCTATTAGAACAAGACAACATAACGCTGTAACCGTTTATTTGGAACTCGAAACTCTACATCTTCCATATCTTCAGTTATATGGGTTTCACTAATATACACAATATCTCTGGTTTTTTGTCATATACCAAATTTCTTAGTTCCAGAAGACAATTGTCCTTTTGCATTAATATGCATGCCAGATATATCCTTTGAAAGATAAGAATGGTTACTGCGCCGTAATTGCTACGTGTACTTAGTCCTCGCTTTTATTCTTCCTTGAGCTCTTATATAACTCATGCACTTTTTATCGAACACACTATGATTAAAGTCAATGCTAGGGATTTTCAGGACGTCGCCGTCGTTCGCAAATTTACAATTCGTGCATTCTTTTAAATTTGTAGTACAACGTTCACTTTTATGATTTTTATTACATAATGGGCATACAATTTGATCGTGTTGACAGTTAAAAATTGGTTAGTCCGTACTTCCAACATTTGTAAAATCTCAGCACACCCACATACTCGTATACAGGACAACTGTCCCACTCTATAAATACTCTTTTATTATCAATGAGTCTTCCAAATATTTTGCATCTACTCCTACTATTATAACCTCTAGATTTATCACTTTAGGTATTTCAATGGTATAATGCTCAGAAAATTCGGCCGTTGCCTTATTTTGCATTTTCTATAAAGAATCTCGATCGTTACATGCAATAATAACACTCGCATGGCCTGCCGGTTTGCATCTTTTTATCTCAGCTGAGATATCGGTCGAATTATATATTTTGCACCACAAAATGCCTTTTTAAAAACAATTTATTCAAAAAGGAACTACAATGCTACTTCGTGTAAAGCTAAAGCAAGAATGAGTTTCCATAAAAGTGGATGTTTAAGTAAAGGAAAGCACAATAAGCAGTTTTCGTGGGAACATCGGTTGGCATCTTGGCTTCTTGGTATAGTGCTGCCAACTCAGCAATTCCCACAGGAACCCAGCTACGTAACTCCTCCCTCCTTAGGATTCGAAAATCAGGGAGTGATTTTTCGAAAATTCCGATTTCCCTGCTTCGGCTTCATGGACTTCGGGTTTAGCAGGACTCCTGGCTTTTGAGTTAGGGATCTTCAAAGGAAGCAACTTTCTCCTCTAGAGAACTCCTAAAAGTATCATTAAAGATACGATAACTCCCAAAATTGTCCATATATGGGTTAACTGTCCTCCACTGGTCAAGGGAATGTTCGTAGGAAGCATCATGTGGTCAGCCATGTTTTTGAGGCGATAGATTTCCTCAAAGTTAATCCTGGTGACATTTGGAGTCTCGAAGACATAACCGGTAACCGCCGGTATTGACATTTGGATTTCGGGCAGTATGAGAGGTTTGGCAGTTTGAACCTTCTCATCGTTGAAGTAGTTTTTTCCGTTGACCTCGATTTCGCATGTCTTAGGTACCCTGATCAATACTGACTGCTTGATTGTTATGTATTGATCTCCGTTACATTTAGCTAATAGCTGTGTGGTTCGAATTGTTTTGAGTTGGATAACGTTTAGTTAGGCCCATGGTGTTTCTAGAAACGACAGACATTGGTGTTGGTTTGGGTAACTGGTTGTTAGGTATCTGATTTGGGCGAAATACATTTTGAGGTTGCCCAAATACTTGACGATTTGTAAAGAATTTTTGGGGTGGTGCTGGTCTTGGTTTGAAGTTAAATGGTGTCGAATTAAATCTAGGGGTGTTAAAAGCCTGGTTGGGTGTAATACTAGATGACGTTTGATTGGCTTGACCAAAATTTGCAGTGGAATATGAATTACCAACAGGAGGTGAATTAAAGTTTGGGTGGTTGGAACCTTGGGGTGTATAAAATCCCGATTGGTAGAAAAGATTGGGGTTAGCACGAGGTTGGTATTGGATATTTTTGTTTATGAATTGGTTGTTTGCGCTACCGCAAAATCGCTCAAAGTTTTCAAATTCAGTAGCGTAAGCTAGAGCGTCTTCTAGTGAATGAGGTTTCTTAAGGTATAGGTTGTTCCTTAGAATTCCTGTACAACTGGCGATAAAGGTATTTAAGGACGTCTTGTCATACAAGTTAATATGACAGAGTTTATCACTCCGTGTTAATGTCCCGTCATTGGAAATTCTTTGAACTACCTCGCTTCTTAACATCTGTAAACGCGTACCAAAACTATTAATATCCTCACCTTTTAGGGGGCGCGCGCAAGTTAGTTCTTGGACCAAGCAATCTAAATTCCGACGATCGGCGAAACATTGCAATAACGCGGATCTAAGGAGATCCCAGTTAGACAGCTCTGATCGATTACCAATCAATAGTTCGGCTTTACCAATTAATTTCCCCTGTATACAGTCAAAGAGGTGGTTTTGAAAGATATTATCGGCCACCGTTGAGTAAGTGTTAATTAATCCATCGCACTTGGCGATGAACTTATTAAGACCATTACTATTGCCATCAAACGGTTTGATAACTTCCATTTTAGATCTAAATAAGGGCCAGTTAATAGCAGGTGCATTGATTCCCTCTTCAGTCATGTTGCCTTTCTTCAATCAAATATACTTAATCTCTCTAACTCGTTGGTTAGCGCTTCTACCAAATGTTAATTATTACTTTTCCTAACTAATGTCTCCGATAGACTGACTTAAAATTGAAATTCTTATCTAGTGTCTCCGATAGACTGATTAAAATTGAAATTCTTATGTAGTGTCTCCGATAGACTGACTTAAAAGCAAAATCCTTATCTAATGTCTCCGATAGACTGATTAAAATTGAAATTCTTATCTAATGTCTCCGATAGACTGATTAAAATTGAAATTCTTATCTAATGTCTCCGATAGACTGACCTAAAATTATTCCACTTGAAAACCTTGAACAGAGGGACAAATGGAACGAAAGGAAATGACACTTACGTACTTCGTAGTTTTCGCCTCCTTCCCGATTCTTGCCTCTTGCGTGGATGGATCGTAGCAGGTAGTCAGATGGGTAGGTTCTTTACGGATTGCGTTGAAGAACTTGAAAGTTCAAATTGTGTCGCGGGAAACCGCCCGGAAAACTCGATGAAAAATCGACGTCACAACTACACAATCCTACCGACTGCGCCAATTATATATTTTGCACCACAAAATGCCTTTTAAAAAACAATTTATTCAAAAAGGAACTACAATGCTACTTCGTGTAAAGCTAAAGCAAGAATGAGTTTCCATAAAAGTGGATGTTTAAGTAAAGCAAAGCACAATAAGCAGTTTTCGTGGGAACATCGGTTGGCATCTTGGCTTCTTGGTATAGTGCTGCCAACTCAGCAATTCCCACAGGAACCCAGCTACGTAACTGTCGGGTTAATTTTTTGCATCACAACATTTTTTGTGGTGCTGCTATCTTGGTTTGTGTTTTTGGGTTTTATTATGAGCGGAAGGAACCTATCCTTATCAATGGACGCCCATGATTTATTTGCATTATTCGCTAATGGTGTTGTTTGTTCCAGTTTTGAAATTAATTTACAAGTTTGCACCTTGTGTTCCTCAACTTGGCGTTCCAATCTAACAAGCCTTGCACTAATATTCAGCTTTTCCTCAACCACTTCACAGCTATGTTGTGTAGTAGAATGTAGCTCTGTGGGGCAGCCAAGGCCGTCCTACAAATGATAAACGTAAATCTATAGGACCTCGAATACCCGTTGTTTGACCCCGTTGTTTGACCCTCCTGCTTTTGTCTTTCTAATCTCTCTTAGGTCCAGGTTGGATGGGATGTACTCGGTAGCCTTTCCTCTTTCCAAAATTCGTCAAACAATTAAATATTCAAACTGCTGGATACAAAGTGTTAAAATCTTGAAGGCGTGTGAGTTCCGTGAGTGATGTAAAACAGAAATCCTATTTGACAATAGAAATACATCCCCTTGTTTTCATATGGCTGTACATACTTGTGGATAACAATGCTCCCAATGCTCCAAACGACATTTCTTTTGGCAAAAAATTACGTAGACATGGCTGCCATAAATGAACGAGCCAGAAATCAAATAATGTGAAATAGGGGCGCTTAAAAACGTAATTACACATCAAACAGAAAGCGGAAAAATGCGGTTAGGAATTCATATTGTTTTCATAACGTAACAAGCGTATCTGCGGATATAATGTCATATATCAAGAGAAAGATAGCACAGAGGGTGACGTCTGCCGTATTGCCTTCCCTTTTCGGGACGACCCTCAATGCCTACATGATTAACTATGTTAATCGCCATTTGTCCTTTTAGCGTTAGAGTTTTCGCAATTGGAACGCTGGATCTCACGAACAATTATTCCAGAGTGAATACTCCAAAAGTAACTAATATATTGTATATTCTTAACGTCCTTCTTGTTTTAAATAGATAATAGTAGGTTTTCGGGTATATGTTTTGATTGTATTTTATAATCTTCCTCAGGACTTTCTTTAGGTTGAGATTATAATAGAAACGTCGCACAGTGGGGCCTGGAGCCTAAAAAGTTGGCATTTAATGAAAAAATTAACTGTTGTATTTGGTATCGCTATCATTTGCCTGAAATACTACACAGTCATGCGCATTTGTTGACGGCGTAGTTAAACCTGTCAGTCTCTTTTCACGCGTGTCAAAGTAATTTACAACAACAACATTAATTATATATTATTTATTATCAGTTTTCAAATTGTCGCCTTAAGTTAGCCTTAACAAATTTCTTTCATCGTCAGGTAAGATATCGTAATTTTACACGTTTATAGCACAATTGAGTGTAAATGGTTTTATAAAATATAAAGTTTCAAATTAGTTATAGCATAATGTTTATATTAGTGCGCGTGTCCTAGCAACTGAAGGACCTTTAGTAAGGTTCCCAGTCAGATCCGAGTTTATCTTAATTTTAATTAAAATCTCTGAAAGTTCTTCTTTAATAAACCATTTCTACTTTTTGCTCGAATTTGCTCCTTTGGTTAAAAATCTCTTTTTTTGTAAAAGTTTGTAAACCAAAATAAATGGATATTGCGCACGGCAAGCGAGTGAAATGCCCAGGTGCTCCGTAATAAATGGGTCAAAGAGCAATTGCATATTCATTGGGAAAGTAATATGATTTAACCAAACATGCTTTGATAGAATGTTGCTCCATTTCGATATACGAGTTCCCTTTTTAAATTTAAATTATTAAATAATTCCTGAAAATTTAATTCAAATTCGGCAAATTTTTTCTAATTGGGGGTTTTTTGGAATTATAACTTAATTTTTAGGTATCTGCCAGAGGGCACTAGACGCGTATTGCTGCGTGGCTAGCTTTCATCAAAAGTTTTTAACGGAATTGACTATCGGAAATTTTAATATCACAGTTGTTACACTAACTACTTCTATAAAACGGTATTCTTATTTTATGTCGATAACCCAACCGATAATAGTTTCAATTTAATCAGTACTTGCATTAAATTAACTTGAACAGGTACTGACTACGTCAATAAGCAAAATTGCCACTATTTGCCTATTACGAATTCTAATTTTTTAACGCTCTGTATATTGAAACGGAGCAACACTTATTAAGGCAAGTTTGACTAAATCATATTATTTTTATCTGCAGTTACTCTTTGATCTATTCATTACGGACCACCCTGTATATAAAAATTAGATAATCGATTTTGAAAAATAACAATAGAAAACGTGTCATGTTTAATTCTGGTTCAGTATAAATTAAAAAACAATCTTTTCTAACGATTCGTTATAAGATACAAGATATTATTATATTCGAAAATCGGACACTCTGTACATATTTTCAGTACGAAGTAGTGTACAACTTATACAACATTCTATATTTGGGTTTATAGATCCAGTCTTAAACTCTAAACGTACCTATATAAAATTCATAATGTATCCACAGGTAATTAATGCCAAATTTTTAGTACTGTTGCCCCACTTTGCGTCGGTAAATTTTTTAATTGAGAACTAGTTTCTAGTTCTAGTTATTTACTATTATAGACCTTATTCAGTCCTGGACACAAAATCCTACCATCATCCATGTTACTAATAATAAATTATCCAATAAACATATAATGAAGGCCATCATTACAGAAGGTATCGTTTGATCCCAGGAGCGTAGCGAATGGCGCAATTCACCTGAGGTTATAATGCCTATTGTATGCAAGTTGGATACTATACTTTGTCCACGGCTCAATTTACAATTTTTACATAATAATCAATTAGATAACTCAGTCCTCAATAGGTGTTTTGTTTTTTTTTCTCAAAGTCGAACTGGCTTTAAAACCATTATGGCGGCCACATCAGGGCGGCCAAAATAGTTGAAATCTTTATTAGTTTTATTTGAAATTTCCAACATGGTGGTGTCTGCTTGCAATTTTTATGGGGTTTATAATGAAAAAATTAAATGATATAGCGTGAATAATAAATATTATTCACGCTGTTCAACCTGTCGAAAGGTTGCAACACGCCATATTACGTACTTACAACCTGATGGCAAATGATGACCATATTATTGTACAGCCGGGGACAAAATATAATAAAAGTAACTCAAAAGGAATTTTTGGTGGTAATTCTGTAGGATGGGATTTTATAATGCTTTTTGTAAATACATAATTACCTGCATGTAGTACAATGTGGACTTACTAAATACCTATTCACTTATTTTTGTCAT
This sequence comes from Taphrorychus bicolor, assembly GCA_951812265.1. Classification (NCBI taxonomy): domain Eukaryota; kingdom Metazoa; phylum Arthropoda; class Insecta; order Coleoptera; family Curculionidae; genus Taphrorychus; species Taphrorychus bicolor. Next base: position 46,744,233 of record OX638297.1, on the reverse strand, counting down.
CTAGTTACTTTTGAAACCCTCATTTTTTTATACCCATCTTCTTTTAGCACGTGTTGAGAAGATACGATAAAAATGTCAAAGTCAATTTTCCAACGCCTACTTGACGACAATAATAAGTGAATGGCTTATATGTTTCTAATTGTTTTGTTTATGTAATTTTTAAAATATGTATATAGGGCATTTTTGCATATTCTACAAAACGACATGACGTTTCGAAAACTCCATCACCCACTTTCAAAAGGTTAAAACCAAATCAAGCGTCGCGCAAATCGGTCCTCGAATTTGTATCGTCGGACGGCTGCTGCTGCAGAGATGAGGGGTTCTTTAATATAATCCCGCTTTGTTATACTTTTAACTTCTCCCTTTGAATGCAGAGTTTTATTTTTAATTTCGACTTAAAAAGTGCGCTTTACAACTTGATAAAAACGCTCCTTCTTGCCGTATACTCAAAAGAAAAAAAATTGGGCTGATCTTTTTAATTTCGCCTTTATTCCGTTGTTTCGCTACACAAGACATATGTTTAGATCTAATTTTTAAGTGGATTTTAGTACTGACGTCACCGTGGAGGGAGGGGAGGTTCTCCTTTTGACCGTGGAATTAATTGAAATGCCTCAGATTCCTCAGATTGTGTGCAACGTGTGCCAGCCTTACCGGTTAATCTTGTAAGAGATAAGTAGCTACATAGGTCTTCATTGCAGTACAGTGAGATATATATCAATGTTTTTTTTCAATCCCACACAATAAAATTCCATTTATATAGTTGTATTAAAACCCGGCTACCTCGAAATAATACCCCATAAATCAACCTCCAAAATGACAAATTGAAATGATATCTCTCTACCCCTTTTATATGAGAGGGGTAATCGATTAATATTAAAACTCAGTGACGCGCTAAATGCCACATAATCATGAGCAGCCACAATTGGATTCACAAATAATTTTCATTGGGGGTACTGGATTATGAAACAGACGTAAAGCGGTACAGACGAGTTATGAATTTTCGACTCTCTTTCATCCCTTTGAAAAATGGTGTGGGTAACGACTTTAAAGGGATTTTTTTGCCGGTCTGATGGGCTTTTCAACGAATTTAAAGTGTAGCTGAGATATTATGGGGGAGCCCAAACATTAGTTTATGTAAATAGGAGGTGTTCATTTAAAAACGTCATCAAGTTTTCTGTCAAAAATGTATAGCTTTCTAGGTGACATTTTTTAATGAACACGCCGTATAGTTATGGAATGATATATTTTGAAGTTCTAAACAATATAGAAAGTCTCCTGTAGGTCATAATCAATATAGCAATTTGGAAATATATTTCAGCTGAATCACATTTATGCAGGGTGGTCCATTTAACTTCAGACAAGCAAATATCTGTTCAAAAAAGGCTGTTTCAATACACGCGATACTATCTACTAGCATCTACACATATTTATGCCGCTCTTCCAGTCTATCGTATATATCCTGCAACCGCAGAACATATAATAAGAGATACTTGCACTTAGAATTTCTAATTTTCAACGACACTGGGGTAAACAAAATAAACATCTTAAAAATAAACTAAATGTGGATAATAAAAAGGTTGCAAACAGTCTTTGTCGCAAATGCACAATTTACGGCAAGCCTGTGGTGCGTAATAAGATATATAAGGGGGATTCGATAATTATGTTATTTTTAACCTATATGTAAAAATGGAAACATCCGAGTTTTATGCTATTTCCGCTTCTATAGTCTATTACGAGGGTTTTTAGTAAATTATGACTTCAACGTATTTTAAACTGTATTTTGTCAAATTTTTTATATTTTTTGCGAAACCGTTTAATTGTAGTAAATCATAGTAGACCGTCTCTTATATGTATTTAACTGCATAAAGACCGAGAACAGAGAGTGTTAAAATAGAGAATATTATTAGTACGTGAGCTGTCGAACTATTTCGGACAGCTGCCTCTAAAGTTAGAATAGCCATGATGATCAGCAACCTCCGAAGGAGAAGCTGAGATCAAGAAGAAGAAGAGCTGCTAAAATGCAAAATACAAAAATCTGTTTTTACTCAATAGAAACCAAAATTGTATCCTTACACAAGGACCAATTTCGAGTAGACTCTAATAGGGAGGCATCTGTATACTATAATTTCACTAAAGAGTAGTGAAATGACTGGTCAATAACAAATATTTGCTAGGATATGAAGGACTAGGCGTATACTTTGTGCAATTTTGTTATAAACTTATTATCTTTGACACACAGACCATCACCATAAGCTCAAAAGAAGAAGACATGGCGCTATGAACCGCCAAAGCCCAGTCAATGTCAATTAAATAATTGTAACAAAAACTAATACAGACAGTAACAATAAGAACAAAACACACGAGACAGACACAACAATTTAAAAACTTTATTAAATGAGGATTGCTCAGTTAAAAATTATGGTTTCTTGTGTGTGTAGCAGGCTCATGTCGATTTTGTGATTTCTAGGGTTTTCAAGGGTTATTGTTGGTCTAAAAGTTTAAAGTGGCAATAGTGGCATTAACCTGACACCGCACCGTTTGCTTACTCTTGGGAACCCATGGCGCGATATTTTCTCTTTTTGCCACCTGTATGGGAGAATTTTTGGATTGTAAGGCATAGCTGTGATAATAGTTATTTATGGTACTAGTGTGTTATGTTGAAAATAAGCCACGCGAGAAAGATTATACCACGAGGCCGTTAAGCCGAGTGCTATAAATTCTCAAGTGACTTAGAAAACATAACGCACGAGAGGAATACAATATTTTATCCAACACATGACAGTTTTGAGCCAGCAAGTGAAAATAATCGTTTATTTATGATATAATAATGAATAAATCTTCTAATGATCAAATCAAAGCTTCTTCCATCTCAGTTACCTATAAATGTCAGAATGATTTGACACTGATTTTTTTACATTTTGGTCAAAGTTGGTTGTTTGTTTGTTTGTTAGCAAATGTTTCAATAAATTTTGACACTTGTCAGTTTTCCCTGCAGAAAAAAGGAACCTTTTTTTAAGAAAAAAAACGTATAGAAAATGGAGGAAAGCGATGAAAATTACGTTCCTAGAGATATCCTTATGGAAGCAGAAGAAGCAGCGATGCAGATTTTGCCAGAAAAGTCTCCAGATGCTTACGACAAGGAGTTCAAAATGTTTGAGGTTTAGATGAATTTACGGAAGATAAAAGGTACCGATGAAAATGTTCTATTGTCTTATTTTGACATTTGCAAAAAAAATTAGTCCCATCGTCACTACGGCCAAATTGCTTCGCTCGACTATTCACCTTCTTAAAAAATCGACATTTCAGAATATGGCAAACTAACGAGCTTTTTGAAATGCAAATCACAGGGATACAAACCAAAGAAGCCCAAGACATTAGGACGACATGAAATAGAGAAGTTTTTGTACGAAGCTGCCGACGACGAGTACCTGTGTGGCTTTAATGTGGAGATTAGCGGTGCTTGTAGATGCGATGAGTTGGTCAATTTGAAAATAGAAAATATTCAAGACAAAGGAAAATATTTTCACGTCGTTTTGCCAGACACTAAAACCAAGAAATCGAGAAGTTTCACCATACTTGAAGAAGGATTTCCTAACTGGATCCCACAACCCGATCAATTTGTGTAAAAAATACATGTCTTTGAGACCAAGGAATACTAGTTCTAGTCGCTTTTTTGTTTTTTACAAAAATGGGAGGTGTACCAGCCAGTGTGTGGGAATAGATACGTTGTCGAAGATACCTTCAAGAATTGCAATGTTTTTGAAATTGGAGGAACCAGCGTTCTAAACTGGTCACTGCCTGAGAAGGTCTTCGGCGACTCTTTTGGCCAATGCAGAAGCTAACATGACTACTTTGAAACGTCACGGAAGATGGAAGTCCTCGACCGTAGCAGAAGGATACCTAGAAGAATCGGTGCATAACAAAATACAAATTGCAGAAAAAATACAAGGCACTAATGCGTCGGCGTCTTCTAGCAATGCTGTACCGATATGGGAGAGTCTGGTTCCAATGAGCCAATGAATTTTATAGTGACTCCAAATTCGAATAAATTGTTAGCGTTTTCCTTCAATTTCAATATCAATGTGAATTCTGCTTGTAATAGTAATAAATAAATAGAATACTACTTTAAATATAAACGTAAGTTATGATCCATAACTCACTAGTGAGTTATGGATTATAACTCACTAGAGTGTTATAGATGATTCCAAGATTACGTCATTTGACATATGTTTGCCCCACAATGTCACTGTCAAACGAAACTTGAAAATCGATCTTTATCATCATGTTTGAGTTTTGATTTAAGATATTTTTAACTACAAGTATCCCCTAAAGTCTCTAAGCGGCCTAATCATCATCTGAAGTGTTGCTTTGAATTATGCCTTTATTGGAAATGTCTTATTCTTGTAATGTCATTTATGTTCAAATGCGTACTGAATGAGATAATTGAAATACCGTTTCATTCTTTCGATTTCCTGATCTGCCTGGTTAGTGAACACTGAACATGGAAATGGAAATGCTTGGGTTTGAATTTCAAGCCTTAAAGGAAGCATGAAAATGACTTAGCAAGAGACGTATTACCTGGTAAGTTCAACAGTAATTATTCTTAAAAAGTATTTAGATAGGTATATGTGCAGGTATCCTGGAGCATACCTACTTATTTATGTTTAAAATTGTAGGGAAACCTGCATTGCCCTGATAGGCAAACCCAGGCTGGTTGTTCAGCTAGAATTTCGGTTCTTGAAAGGAATTTTAGAAAAGCTAAGTGTGATCCAAACACAGGTATAATTTGTAAATAGGGTTTAGGTAATAAGTGTATTCCTATGTTGTTTCTTTTAGGCAAAGAAAGTTTTATACAATAATTTTAAGAGCCTCCAGTCAAAAGTTGTGTCAGCAGACAAATACATACTTTGATAATGAGGTAGTTTAATTTTAGTTTAAACTTAAACACACAAAATCTGATATTAACAATGTGCATTTTAGAAATAATTAGTTAACCAAAATCATGCTTTTCTACAGGCCCTCCAAAAAGTTGTAGGTATGTAATTGGTTCTGATCCATACAGTATTGTTTGTTTATAGTTTTACATTGTAAGAATCTCTAGCCACTTTTAAACATACTATCATATATATTATAGATATTTATACTAAAATAGTTTAAACATTTTATTTACTTTTAAACATACTACTATTTCGTTACATATTATCCTTTTATAAAAGTCCTGCTGAAGTTGCGATTTAAATACTTATCTTCTAAATTCATCTTTAGTCCAACTACGTACAAGACATGTTTATATTTTTTTCATCATAAGAAAGTTCTGTGGACTTTTAAACATATTAAAATATTTTAAACATATTAAAATATTTTAAACATACTATCTGCTTTTAAACATACCACTATTTTTGTTTAAAGGTGGTAGACAATGATGTACTATTAAGCCAAACATCTTGGACTTCCATTGTCTTTATTGAGTATTTTTACATGACGTTTCGAGCAGTGGAATCTCTGCTGATTTTCAAGTGAGGCTGGAATCTCCGCTTGTTTCAGTTTCACTTGAAAACGAGCAGAGATTCCACTGCTCGAAATGTCATGTAAAAAACTCAATATAGACAATGCAAGTCCAAGATGTTTCCATAGCACTATTTTAGTACATACTGTCCTTTTATAAAAGTCCTGTTAAACTTACCATTTAAATACTTCTCTAAATCTGTCATTAGACCAACCACGTAGAATCCTTTTACAAGACTTTCATGTCTTATTTCATAATTCATGTCTTACAATCATGAATTTGGTACATTGGCTGGAATAAAAGCATTACAAAAATATTTTATAATGTTTCAAGGAGGAGCTTCAATTGTTGTTGTCAAAGGTTGTAGCTAGCTAAGTGTGGCTTGGTGCTGGTTAAATTATAAACACTACTAAGTGGGGTTTTATAATGCCATTTTGGAGCTTCCGATCCGATTCTCTCTGAAGTTAGGACAGAGTGTCAAAGTTGTAAAAAGTACACAAATTGTTTTTGGATATTAGGCAGGTAGGTATATTAACATTAAGTATATTATTTTCACTGTAAAATTATATGATACACAACATGTTTTTATATGCAGTTCTGAGCATGTCAATAAAAGTGATATTAAGTAACAATTAATACAACCCTAACAATACTGCAAATTTACACTAATAATATTAAATACAATAAACAGGTAGAGTATAATAGGTAAATACAAGTCATTCACTTATTTTTGTCATCTCATTATCTTTGAAATCCTCATTTTTTTAAAAACCTAAATATCTCCTTTCAGCACATGTTGAGAAAATACAATAAAAATGTCAAAGTCTAATTTCCAATGCTTACTTGATGTCAATAACAAGTGAATGACTTACATGTAACAGTAGGAGTTCAACAGAAAAGTTCAGGAAGAAGTTCTCAAGTTGGGTATGAATTTTTGATCCAAAAAGTTGGAGTAATAAAAGCATTTAGATAAAATGAATTTCACTCGAGTTGTTCCCCACTATTATCTTTCAACAACTCAAAGAAAGAGATCTCTCACATTAAAATACAAGTGAAAATAATTTGCATTTTGCATTCATGCACTTTCTTACATCTGGAGTTACCTATGTACTTTTATGGCAGTCATGTTAATTTTATGACATTTTCTGCCTCCTTTGCAACAAAATGTCTGCACTTGACCAACATATGTACATTTTTTACTTGGTGAGAGATTCCTTGATTCACAGCCAACTTGACTCTGTTAAACCACAACCTTGCAAATGAGGCTTATTGTGTAAGTAAATTGATATCTTGTCTTATCACATGTTCACACAGCACTTAAAACGAGAGGTAAATCAATTCATAAATTATGTTCAGATTCATTCCACTAAGTGTCAAGTAAAATTTCCTTGAATTTCACTAAATATTACTAACTCACCAGTAATTATACCTCTGGGGTAAATGACCCTCTGGGGTGAATTTTGAGGAAATCTATTAAAAAATTTAATTTATGTCACCATAAATTCTTCTGAATACCTACAACTAAATCTGCAAAATGTGTACACCCAGTGATTCTAAACCTAACATAGTCTTGATAAGCACCTTTAATAAGAACTTTACTTTAATGAGATTTCTGATGGAATTGAAAAGTTATGTGGTTATGCTAATGCCCAGTTTTATAAAGTCAAGTTGTCCTGCCCGAAGTATGGTTAAACTCAATTTGGTTAATTTTGTGACATAAAAACAGCAGGCCCTAAATTGATATATGAGAATTCAGAAACATATAGCTATTCACACCATTTGATGAATATGCTAGTCTTGAAGTTAAGACTGTAGGAAAAACTATAAAAAACCGCATAAGCTATAACTTTGGCTAAAGCAGTAGCTTGTTTAAATTGAACTTACCTTACTTAAAATTACATAAGCATCCTTGGTGACTTGTTTTGCATGGATCGAAAGAACTGCACCAGATTCACACAGTTTAAAAGCTTGTAGACTTTTATATGCTTTCAACTGCTGCTTAGTACCTACGTATAATAACTGTGCTTTAAAATAAAATAGTCTGCAAGATCGAGTAAGGTCACATTTGGCAAATCACAAATTGGAAAACTCAAATCTTGTGGCGAAAGGGAGTAAGGATCAATATTGTTTATAATTTCCACTTTCTGGTCATAAGGATACTTGACATCATCAGTAAGCTTGAAGTAATATTCACTTCTAAACATTTTCGGCACAAAAATTAGAAATAAACGACTTTTTCAATAAGTTTCAATGTTCAAAGTTTGAAACCAACAAAATCGATGTTATTCAAACGTTTACACATCCAAATTAATAAACCGGCGGCGGGGTTGCCATTCGCACTATTTTTTTATACTTAAATTTATTTATGTTGTTTTAAAATCGGTAAGAGGAAAAATAATGTGAAAAAATGTAAATAACAATAGAAAAATATTCTTTTAATAAAAGATTTCTCACCCCAAAAGTACCAACAGCATGTGAATTGTCATGATCCTTGTGGATCATTTCCGTATCAACACGGAAAGTTTCGTATGTTTGGCTACATGGTTTGTTTGACCCACAATAAAGTATGGCGGACCTAATCAAAAACAGCTGTTCTGGAATCGTCAATTTGATAGTTTACTTGTCTAAAATGACGTTAATAATGTCAGTTATAATTGTTAATAATGCGTGTCATGTGTTGGATAAATAATTTTAATAGCTGTCATCCCAAAATTGAAAAAAAACTCTTCATTCAAACATTCAAAAAAAACATTTTGTCACATCAAGTCTGATAAACTCCCAGGGCACTGCAGCCAAAGCGTGCAGTTTTCTGCAGTTTTGGTGGATAACGTTAAATTTCATTTAAGATTCAAAAATGATAGTGTAAGCAAATATTGAACATAACTGACAATTTAAAGTTAACAGGTTTGACTGTTATACAGGGTGATTCAAAATTCAAGGTACATAATATTTTAAGCACGTACCCATTCTTGGGGTCAAAATAAGATTTTTTTCTATAAGCAGCATATGTCCGCAAATGCATCGTTACCGAACTACAAAGTGTTCAAATTTTAATAATTTTTCAGTTTTTTTTTATATATCTCTGTTTAAAGATGTTTAGCTCAAATTAGGAAGATAAGCTATCCTGCATTGCCTTTACCATTAGACGTCCTTAAAGCTTTCCAAAAACTTCTTTCCTGTCACAAAAACTTTGTTGTGGTTCTTCACTGACCTACTCTAAAACAAAGGATCATTTTCTTGTTCCATTTAGACATTTTCTGGTCTTCTGACTTTTGCATTTACCACTGTTTTCGAGTAAAAAAATAAAACTTGGTTTCACGTAATTTCCAAAATAAAAAATCTAATTAATATTAACTCTCTGTAACATGATAATGAGATAATTGTGGACATATGCTTTATTTGGTCCCTCAGAAGTAGCCCTTATAATACATATGTAGATCGAATTTAGAAATTTGTATAATTGTGAAAAAAGTTTCGGTAATGTACCGAACTATTTACTCATTTGTATGTTTTATCATGTCATTTTATCTCTCTGGAAAACCATTAATGCATTAGAAATAATAGAAATCTATCGTACGCCTATTGTATAAATAATTCAAGATCACAAGTGGACAGTGGTTAGAAAGTGGTTACACTGAATGAGTTTTTAATGAGACAGACCCCAGAGATTAATTTTTTTTCACTGTTGAGTATACTTTCACTCAACACCGAAAAAAAGAAGTGGAGCTGCAAAATAAAATTTGCCAAAGAATTTTAGAAAACCACTTTTGTTCTTTCTTATCTTTCGGTAAGTATAGATATTCAGCCAAATACCAAATTGGCCGTTTTGCTTTACAGTAGGTACTTCAGTTCGTTCGAATTCAAGATTCCAACGTTTTAATAGTTCAAGGTAGAAATTCGAAAAGTTTACCGAATACAATAGTTAAAGTTTTATCCCCTTTTTCCGCAAAATTCATGAGAAATTCCAATTCAAGTTTGTTTTACATTTCTTGGTGACCTCACATCACAAAAAGCCTCTAAAATCTGTCAATTATCTAATGTGAAACTGTGAAATTACATATACAGAGTATTATTTAATGATATGCCGTAATTCCAAGCGCGCGTTGTAAATTCCAAAACCACTTTATTGCATACCGAAAAACAATTAAAATAAAATCTTTAACTAAATTGTTTTGACAACCTGTAATTTGAAAACCATACTTTCTACGATATGTACCTATGTGAATTTTTCTACTTGAATTTAACTCAGAAATACTCATGTGAAATTACGGCCTATTATTAAGTAACCCTTCATAGTTAATAGTATATTATAAACCAAGGTTGTGAAGTACATTATTATGAGCCGAACGTCAAGTTTAAATCCCGAATAGCGCTGAGGGATCTAAGACGTGAGGGTCATAAGTAGTTCACAACCACGGTGTATATACGATTTTTTCCACTACTAGACTCAATAAATCTACAACAGGCCTAAATTAGTAAGATAGCGCTCCGCATATTTTATTACTAAGAACAGGCGCGTCTTCAATCCATATGGAGGCTTCGTTACCGTGGCAACCGATAAAAAAACCCATAAACAAAATGGTATTTATGACGATATCACGGTGCCTAATGCTCCTGACAACTGACAGCTTTATTTACCGGTAAATAGTCGGCCATAATGTTGTCATTATAGACCGCTTATGTTCAATTGTTTTATAAGCAAAACAAGAAAACCTACTTTACAGGCATTTTGCTGGCCTTTAACGGTCCGTATATAAGCTAGTAGTGGAAAAATATTTTTATCCAAGACCATACTACAATAATCACATTATTCTTGTACATTCTCAAGATTAGTGCTAATCTTTATTCACTTGTGAATAATGAGTTGTCGTGGTAACGAAACATGTCATAGGCAACTGACAACTCAAAAAGTAAACTGCCCTAAACATGAAATCGGTACTTCATTCAAATAATTATCCTTCTATTAGGATGTATTTAGAAAAACGTAGGTCACAGTGTCTCTTTTTCACTAAAAAATGTCCTTTTCGCTGAAAATACTTAAAATAGGCCATAAAATGAAGTAATTTACCGTCCACCCTCGTAGCATTGAAATGAACATGAGCGGGCGACTACATTCTCAAGATTAATGCTAATCTTTATTCACCTGTGAATAACGAGTTGTCATGGTAACGAAACATGTCGTAGGCAACTGCCAACTCAAAAAGTAAACTGAAACTAATTCAAATAATTATCCTTCTATTAGGATGTATTGAGACGAATGTAGGTTACAGTTTTCTTTTTTGGCTAAAAAATGTACTTTTTACTGAAAAAATACTTAAAACAGGCCATAAAATGAAGTAATTTACCGTCCACCCTCGTAGGCTTGAAATGAACATGCGCGGGCGACTAGACCGTCATCTATCGACGCATTATTGTCGCGCCGTCGATTAGCAAAACCAGTCGTGGTCGTGTTTTTAAAATTGTGAGTTATCTTTGTGGCGCCTATAACTTATCATATTTGAGAAAACCCAAAATCTTGGTCGTGTTTGTGACTGTGAACACCTGTAAATAATGAACATTATTCACAAGTCAATAATGAGTTGTCATGGAAACGAAACATGTCTTATGCAGCTCAAAAAGTAAACCATCCTAAACATGAAATCGGTAGTCACCACTGGTTCATTCAAATAATTATCCTTTTATTGGGATATATTAAGACAAATGTAGGTGACAGTGTCTCTTTTTCACTAGAAATTGTACTTTTCACTAAAAATGCTTTAAATGGGCCTTAAATGAAGTAATTTATCGTCCACCCTCGTAGCAGTGAAATGAACATGCACGGGCGACTATACTGTCATACATCTCACGCATCAAACATCGCGTCGTCGATTAGGGAAACCAGTCGTGGCTGTGTTTTTAAAAGTGTAAATTACCTTTGTGACTCCTATAAACCTACTATATTTGAGAAAATCCAGAATCTTGGCCGTGGATAAAGTATAGCATTCTACTCGCATTTAATGAGCGTTATTCTCTCGGGCAACTTGTGCCACTCGGTTCGCTGGTAGGCTCAAACGTTACCCTCGAGAATAATGACTCTCATTAAATGCTTGTTGTATATTAAACTATTTCATCCTCTGGTGAGAGAAAGATTTAGTTCCTTAAATCTAGTAAGGATTGCCATATTGCGGATCATTTCAATCTTAAATTAAAAATTAAAAATAAAGTAAATAGATAATAAAAATATACTCACTAATCTCAACATCAAGATATGTTTATTTTATTTTCTGAGTACAGTAATTACAAATTATTACCCAAATTAGCAAAAACAAAAAAAATAAGCTATAAATGTCTATTGCACTTATTTTTAGTAATAAAAAGCTCTACATAAATTTATATTTTAGACTTTTGGAAACGTATACCGGGTGGGCAAAAATTCGGTCGTTTCGGTTCATTTTTGTTTATAAAAAAGTGGTTGATTACACACGCAGCATAATGATAATGTTCACTAATTGGTGGGAAAAAAAGATACGAAAACGCCTATTTACACTTAATATTATAAAGAGATCACTGATGGATAAGGTATGTTACGCCACTGAAATTATATTTACACTTTGTAGTAACTATAATAAAAAGTTGAGAAAAACCGCTCTATACAGGCATAGATCGATTAGGGGAAAATAACACGCTAAAAATATGAAAAGTTAGCATTGCACTAAAGAGGGTACGGACAAATCACTTGAAATATTTTCAAAACTTCAACACTTTTGGTTATACTGCCATCTTTGTTTTTCCAAATAATATCAACCAATTTTGTTTCTACTGTTGGTATTAAATCAAACGGTGGTACTATCGTCTGACTGTAGAATTAAAACTCGCAATCAAACTTGAGTTTTAATTGAAAAAAAAAAAAATGGCATTGTTTTCGGTAAAATTGAAAGTGTTGCCATCTTGAAGGTATTTTAGATTAGCTTTTAGTTATTTTAGAGTAGTTTTCCGATAATCGATCGATGCATTTACGGCCAGACCACTTTGTATATAGAAACAATATTTTACAGAGTGGATAAAACAAATTTTAATAAGCACGAATTAATAGAAACCTGGATAAAAGTAATTAACGCCTTCACTTTTAACCCGGCATAACTACCTCCCTCTTTCAAGTTTCCGTTTCCGAGCTGTTCGTATCTTGAATATCTGGATGAGATTCATCGAGCAGCATCTGTTGTTGTTTTAAGACCGCAAGCCTTTGATGTGTTAATTCTAAATGGTGTTTCCTCCATTTAATCCGCCTGTTTTGAAACCACACCTTTACCTGTAATTAAAATAGTTTATGCTTAAAACTCAATAACCACATGAATTTGTTTTGGAAAAAAACTTGTTATTTATTTCTAAAAAGCAAAAAAATGTTATACTGTTAAGTGTCTCTCGGAGTCTTGTATTTGGGTGACATTTCAATCTTAGCTACGTCAAACGTAAACAAAATTTACGTTAAATAATCTGAGGATGATTTAGTTACCGAAACTAAGGCTACTGATTCCCTGTTTCAAAATTTGGCTATGCCCTGATTATTCAGACTCTTATTCTTATTCGCAGTCGTATTCTTAATTTTTGATTATAACAAGCGTTGTTGTATTTTGTTTATGTATGTAGATTGTAATTACTCTATTAAATATACATTGTAATAGAAGAAAATTAAGAATACGATTGCAAATATGAATAAGAAGTTAGATAACTCCGGTGTTAAACAATAGGCATCTTCACTATTTTTATTTATTGTAATAAATAGTAGTTTGAGAGTCATATAATCGCTTAAAACACTGAAAAATTTTAAATAGTAATTACTAGCTAACAAAAATGTTAAAAGTAACGAGGGTAGACAACGATACCTCGCGGGGATTTGACCGTTGTGACGTCACTTTGCTTAGATGCTTAACTGTGACGGTTGTTTTTGTTTATATTAAATTTAATTTCTTTCTATTGGCATAATCTGTATTAAATAAAAAAGTTTACGTACTTGAGCTTCAGTGAGTTGTAGTGTATGAGCCAAGTAGAGCCTCTCGGGTCCCACCATGTACTGCTGTCGCTCAAACTCCGCTTCAAGTCGTTCGAGCTGTTCGGGGGTAAAGATTGTCCTCACTCTTTTACTTTTACATGTTTTTTTCGATTGAAGAAGGTTGGCTGATATGTGCTTCGTACCTCGAACTTAAAGATAAAGAAACACGTAAACAATCTGCTTACATATACAGGGTGATTCGCAACTGAATGAACATAGATCAGGTACGTGTAGAAGACACCAAAGCAAGTGGCTTTTTTATATAATTTTTTTCTCAAACCTACGGTTAATGAGATATTGGTCTCAGAAAATGTATTTAAAAAATCGAAGAAACCCTGTATTTTAGCAATGCCTGACAAGCCCCGAAATTTTGAAAATATGTTTACTTTATTGACGTCTTTAGATAATAGAAAGTTGAAGTGTTTTTAATTTTTTTTTACCGTAATTTAGCTTACAATTAGGGTCTATCAAATTAATAGCAAATTAAATTGCACATATTTCCTTATTCTTGTAAATTTTTTGAGAAACTGTGATAATGTGATATCATTCAATGAAAAAAATAAAAGAGCAGTTTCAATAAGAAAACGGCTTCTTTTGGTCTCTTCTAAATTTTCCTGTTCTGTGTGCACTGAGTTGTGGATCTCCTTGTATATACATAGAATATATGTAGCAGTGACTCCTTCCGCCGGGTGTCAAATATAAAACAAAAAAAAACAGCTGACTCCAGATTAACTCTTGGGGGAGAGGTAACTCACATTTATGAAATCGGGCATTAGAGCGTTTTCGCCCAACCTGACTGCCATTTCAAGCGTGTCTCAGTATCAAAGGATGTGACAATTTTCTGGAGTCGATAAGGTCAAAACTCAAAAAGTAAATATTTGCCATGGCCTTTACTGCGAAAGTTGGTGTTTGGGTGTGGGATGAGTTCAACAATGGGGTGATGTTTCAACCGTAAGAGCTTTTTTTTAAATAGTTTTTATGGGAACTCAGATTTGAGTTCTTAACTTATATTTTCATGTTGTTCTTTCCATGTTGTATCTATATGAATGCTGCTAGTGTTCTAGTCATGTAAACGTTACGATGCTCTTGTCCGTTTCTTGATTATGTAGAGAAAGTTCTGGTTCATCAGAAAAAAGAAACTTTTTTAGGAGAGATGTGGTTCGAAAAAATTCTTCCAAACTTAGCCGGGCATCCACTGGCACCACAGTTTCTGGCCGAAAGAACATTGATACAGAAATTATTGTTTTGGACACTGTGGATGCCTATACTCAGGTTAGATGAAACTAGCATACCTATTAGGTTTTAATGAAGTTTTCAATTAATTCATAAATTGTGCCTTCTAGACGATATTTCGTAAACATTACCAAAGAAAAGTGAAGCACCTGGAAACGGCTGTGGCTACCCTCCAAGACGTGAAAGACGTGGCCATCTTTACCACCAAGCCAGAAAACTTATTTCCAGAATTTATCACCTACTTCCACACAGTCTCCATGGATAGGTTCCTCAGATCCATGATCGTTTACTTCCAATACTATTTGCAGGTCAGTAATTTAGGGACATTATTTGAAAAGGAGAATCTTTCAGCAAACGAGATTTAATTTCGAGTAATAAATTTTATTACGTCGGAAAAAGGTCTGGAACAAAATGCAATTAAGAAGGAAAGAAGCTGCTCGCAAGCTCAGGCAGCCGATCGTTACCGAATTAGAGAACGAAGTCCGGGATAATTTAGCAGATTTAAGAAGTATGGTGGCCCGAGATTATGCCGCCATTTTAATGGGGATCGGAGATGCAAAAAAATTTCATCATATGAACAATAAAAACAACGACTCCTTATCTGATAAAGATAGACGCATCTTTGAAACAGTCATTTTTATGACCACTAAAGTGATCTGGATCGCGTTGTTTAGGAAGCATTACGCTTTAATAGGTAAATTATTTCGTATTAGGATCTGAGAGGGTTATAATTTGGTTCTGTAGACAAAGAGGTGAACAGGTTGATGAGGACAATCAACTACAGCAAAGTGGAACATGCTGGCAAGTCGACGGTTGAGGCCACAATTGGCGAAGAAAGAATACTCTTGGGTAAAGCTTTTAGGAATGAACGAAAACTGCTACATCGTTCACCGATAATCCAAGAGATTATTTTTGATGACCACGACTATAGACTATTGTCCATTGGAATCAACAATATCCCCGCGTAAGGACAAGGCACTGAGATTTAGGAGGTCTCAAAATCGTACATTTTAGAGCTGACGAGAGGATCCGCTATCTGGAAATTGCGTACGCAGCACCAGAAGAACTACTGGTAGATTCAGGCATAGCCGTCGGTGTGCTGGGAGTGCAAAGGAGATATCTAGACGCAATGCTGAAACCCAAAGAAATGTCTACTACTGTGAAAAGAACTAGCATGATGAAGATTGGGGAATTCGGGATCCCTCCTAAATGTGCAAGCAGGTAGAACGGATCATGTTGGTTTAATGAACCTCATATCTAGTCCAAAATCATATCTATAGTACAAGTGCCACAATTTGCGACTTTTGACAGTTATCACAAGCTCGATCTATCTAGACAAAAATTCATATCACGTGAAAAGCGTCAAAAGGCGTTAAATTCGACCTTTTTTTGGTCTGTAGCGCTTTAGGCTTTAGACCACAGTCATTCGATTAGCATATCAAACTTTATTTACCACGATACTAGCAATTTTTGTAACCAGTAGACAAAACTACAATTTGCGATTCAAGATAAGCAATCTGGTAACATCTAAGCTAATCACTGGGACACCGTTTCGATTGGTACGATCAGTTTGATTGGCTGTGATAAGCAACCCCTTCGCGTTCTTTTACATTTAACTAATCACAATCTTGACTCACAGAAACCGAAATATTCTATTGAGAAATTGCGATAAAAATGTTAAAGTCAGATTTTCAACTCTTGCTTGATGTCAGTAATAAGTGAATGGATTATAAATGTGCGAATCGCTATTTCACACCTATTGACGTAAGGTGTCACGTGACGTCACGATTGGTAGGCCAGCTGAAATAATTGTCTAGTCACTCAGACATCATTTCAGTTCCTTCTCTGGGTATTCAAGTTTGCCCAGTGATTTTTAGTTTTTAGATATCAACATGCCAATAATCGATTTCGGTTGGCTTACTAATCGCATTTGACAGCTCAAATTAGCATGTTTCATTATTATCTAACCTTATGAGAGGAAGAAGGAAGGAAAAAAAAACTTACTGATTGAGGTACAAAAATCAATTTGTATACCATCGAAAAGTAGCCAAAATATTTGATTCTGGAGAAATCAAACATTTATCATTGGTAGTTCGGACGCTTTAGACTTATAGTTTCTTTTATGCCTTCCACCAGTGAAGGCAGTACCCCAGTACCTACTCAATGACTAAGCTAAAATATTGCAGTTTTGTTTATGATGAATGAGATGAGGTGCCAGAAGTGAATTTTTTATGAAGGCAACCACTTTTTCACTGGATTTGACGAACGAATTTACTTGTTTAAAAACCTTACTTTTGTTTTATCCACTAGGATTCTGCTGAGATCTGATACCCTCTCGGAAGAACCTTGCAAGTACAAAGAAACTGAAGCCACGAAGAAAGCTAGATCCACTCAATGCAAGATGTGGAGGAGCTATGTTGAATTGGGCGGAGTGGCTGCCTTCGAATTATCTGACATCGAATCGATCAGGACAAGAACGTCAATTGCTCCCGGTACTACTACACTTTAAAGTGAAGTTTGTTTATTCAAAATATACTTATTGATGCTCTAAAGTAATACGGGTTTTTTTATACTTACCAGTCGATTTTGAATGCTGAATTCCGTGAGGCGCCACCTGGTACCCGGACGGTACTAAAGGCCTGCTCACAGGGAGTTGTAGTCTACCGCAATTCGTTACTAGCGACCTCTCGTTGTTGGCGGGATGGACTGTTAAGTTCATGACACTGAGATCAGTAGTAGAGTTACCTGAGCTCAGAAAATCTTATTAATAGCCCTATGTTCAAGATGTCCACTTTTGTTCGTAATCGTAATTGTAAAGTATTAATAGGTCTTTATTAGAAATCGAAGCCTATATATTTTTGACAGAAAATTGATAGACTTCATTTTTTTTACATTTCACAGCCAACAAGATGGCTTTTTTAAATGTACCCAACCTTAGTTGCAAGAAATGCTGACGTAAAAGTGCCAATAATGATCAGTTTTATACCTCCGGTTTTATTCAAAGGTTCGGTTTATTAATTCACTTTTCATCGGGGTAACACATAGAATTCATCTATGTCATATGACATTTATGTCAGTAAGCTTAGACTTTCAGTAAAAGCATTGGTATAAAGCTGGTTCTTGAGAAGACAACATTAGCACTGTCTGATAACCATTTACGGGCCCTAAAAGTTGCTAAATTGAGAAATTACAAAAACTTGAGAAGCCATGAGAGTGTTTTGTGGTAAGTTTATCAAATTTCAACTCTTTTTTATAAAATATTATTATACAGTTAACCGCTCTTTTGATAAAAAATGTTTTTTGTATTTTTCCCTTGTTCTATACCTAGAATTTTTCTTGTGTTTCTTCTTGTTGTTTTTCTTTGTATTTTGTAGTTCTGATAAAGGCACAATTTGGTGTAGAAACATTAATAAACGACGCCAAAGAGTACCTTTGCATCGTATATGTTTCTATCAAAGACCTCATTCCATATTACAATTCAACAAGGTTTCAAAGATTACCAAAAACGTTCCATCGTTCTAACCAGTTGCTGAATTTGTTTTATTTCCTAAGCTAAAGGGTGATTTTGACGATTTATTACTTTAGAACATGGAACGATTTGGGATGGCTCACCATTTGCTTTTGGTACGACAATTTGGAATGTTCTTGCTTCTTTCCACTCATGTGGAAAGATAAAGATGGAGCATAATAACTCATAATTCGTGGGATTTCAAACAAAAGTCAAAATTACCCTCTACCTAGTAGCTAAGGCACCTTTGGTAATTTTGACGAGGTTTTCATTAGTTTCATGAAAGTTTGACGAAATATGTATATGTAACCTCAATCCACATGTCTTTACTACTAAGTGAGATACCTTACAATTACCAACCATTACAACGAAAAATTGATATTAATGGATGAAAAACGATATCTTACAGATATTGCTGGCTTCATTATTATTAAGCCCTAAGATGGCAGCGATAGTAAATGACTTGCTGGTAGCAGACGAGTTACTCCTGCACCTCTGTTCTTCTTCTGGAGTGGAGTCGTCGCACAGTCCGGACAATGTATTGTCGTTGTCGTCATTCTGGTCTTCCAGTTGGTGGTATCCGGTTAAGAAGCGACTCAGGGTGTTGGTGTAGTTGTTGTAATGGTGAAGCATATCATACATTTGGAGAGCTATTCGGACTTTTCTTGCAGGTGCCCCAAAATATAAGAGTTGAGGTTCACATATTGGTGGCGATGTCCTTCTGTTGAAAGAACAGTAAAATTTTGTTCAAATTCAAATAAAATTTGGTAAGTTTGTGCATGTAGCTTTTGATGTGATTTTTTTTTCGTTATATACAGTGGAGAAAATAAACTCCGACTCGAAGCAGGAAATATAGAGACTCATCCCAAGTCTCTCATTTCCTTGACAATCCTAGTTTTGTAAAGGATTATAAATGGTTTTAATTTTGCTAACAATAACCGCCTTTTCTGGAAGAAGGTATCTGTAATTAAGTTGTGATGTCTTGGGTACAGCTCAAGGAACAAAATAGACAACCTCGAGGGGGAAATGGCCATTTTATAGTTCAAATCACGGCTCGAAGTACTAATGCAAACATCAAAGTTTTCCCAACTCAACTGCCAGTCTTCGTTCGTTCACAGCGTTAAATGCGTCAAACACGTTAATTCACAGCAATTGATCAAACGGGTCAAAAACGCGAGCGCTTCTATGGTCTATATAATGTAGAATTCTAGGAATTAAACACGAAGAAAACGATTTTTTTTCTAGGAATTAAACACGAACAAAAAAAAAGGAAAGAAACAACTAGGAATTAAACATTAAAATTTTAGGCTACAATTTAGTAAAATAAACTTTCGACTGCTAATCGGCATTAGCAGCTTCTTGTTTCAAAATGAATAATGATCTAATAGTTCGTTTTCAGTGATTAAATTTAATAGTTTATTTTAGTTTTAGGTTTAGTTATGAAAGTTGATCAAAGCTGTGTAAACAATTCATTTATTTATTTATTTTTTTTGAGACTGGAAAGACGTTGGATATTTGCACATGCTCTGGAAGCTTTGATATCTCTTCTGATAGAGCAAACAGTAGACTGAGAACAGTTAGACCCGAATCGAGTAATTTGTTCCTGTAAATAGATCACTTGAGTTAAAGTGAGAGCGTTTATCTCTTCCTACCGGAGTTATTGATTACGTTCACCCAACACGCTTTTCAGCGGTTTAATATCATTCATATCATACTTTTTCATGGTTCATAAAAATATAGAATTCCACACTTTTATGTTTTAAAACAGCTATATAGAAGTTCAAAAATTCTCTTTTTAGGTTGTCTTTTCTCAAAAAGAGTTGACATGAAAATAGTTTATTCAACAACAATGATTTATAGCTGACAGTAGAATCGAAATTCATAATAAATCGTTCCATTTGAAAAACAAATTGCTGACTTCCTATATAACAAGAAGAACGAAAATCTCGTAAATGTTTTAACAAAATTGAGCATAACGACTTATTAACATTCTTAAGTTTTCAAAACATTTTTTATGCCAAATAGATTCACGAAAATTTCTTCCTAAATATAGTTCTTGGAAAATAGATAAAAAATAAAACAAACATTTTTGCAGGTTGTTCTGAAGAAGGCAACTGAAAAGTAGCCGAAACGTTAACTAGGTGTTTCGTCCGATACGTTTTCATGGTTAATTGGTAATCTCAGTAATTTTAGTGAAAGTAGTGCGAAATTCGGTCTCTAACAACAAAAGAAACACAAAGAAATTGGATTGAGTCGTAATATCCATGTAAGTACTAAAAAATAGATAAAAAATATTGGACAACTTTGCACTTATCAACTTAAACTGAAAACGGCACTTCTGCACTGCGAACAAATGAGCAAGCTGAATAGTTTTTGTTGGGCCACCCTGTAGCTCTATTTAATGCACAGACACACACTAAAATACATAGTATTTTATTTAAAAATGTTTTTATAATTATTTTTATTATAATTTTATTAATGTATTTTAATTTAAAAATTAAAATACAGAGTATTTTAGTTTGTTCTAGAACCTTTGCTTCGCTGACAGAACTCTTACAAATATTTTTGAAAAAAAAATATATTGTAAATTGGTATGGATTAATTTCTGAGATTTAGAGGGTTTCAAAGAAATTTTAGAAACCTCTTTTTTTAAATATCTTATAAATGTTTAAGCACATTCCGCATTGCATTAAAATTTGGAATTTGGCACTAGAGGGTTTTCTGATATAAAAATTTCGACTATTGTGACGCAGTTTTTTTATTTAGTAGCTTGTTAGCGATCCGCTTGGTACTTTTTACAAAATAAAATTTCCATAATTTTTTCTCAATTTAACTAGTTACTTTTTGTATGAAAAAATGTAATTTTCTATTCTAATTTAGCATAAAACTTTAATACCAAACTGATTTTTTGTTTTTATTGGGAAGGTGAGACAAATTATTAACCTGAAGCATTCATTTATTGTTATAGAAAATAACAAAATACAAAAAAAAACAAAATATTCTGGGGAAATTATCAATCGTACCACACTAAAAGTCCATTTCTAAAAATATCGTTGTGAATGATTGCATTTATCAAATTCTTTAATGTTTTGTGACGACGAAATAGTGACGTTTGTCCTCTATTTCGTCAATTCTTCTCCTTCAAATTCTGCATTGAGCATGTTGCCTTTATTTTGCCAACTATACTCATTCCTAACTCTGCTACTCAATCTTGTGAAGCCCCTAACGATCGGCTTTATCAGATTGAGCTCAAATCAAGGAGTTCAAATGATCACGCCCACATAACACACAAACAAAGTAACATAATTTAATGAACATGAAATAAACCTTATCAATAAATTCATTCTTCTTAAGTCCCTTCACTATCTTTCGTTTATTAAATTAAAAAATTGTAAATTGAGAGGTGAATGTTCAATATTAGTATAGAATTTCTTCTTAGATATTTATGTAAACAAATTTTGTAATGGCATATTATTTAATTTCGGTTTTAAATTAAGCAACTTGCATATAATATATTTATTATATTTATTTAATATAATATATGCAAAAAGTTTTTATAAGAAACAAATGAAAAACAAGGTATAATTTGCATCTTTATAGTTTGCCAATAGCAATTATTAATCATAAACTCGTGTTCTTCATATTATTTATTTCACCCTATATTTTCAAATCAAAGCATTTGTAGGCCTGTGTATGTCAACATATATTTTTTGTGACACCTACACTACTGATTTTTCGTCTGTTTTATCATTATTATTTTTTTTTAGTTTTATTTTTTGTCTAGTAACGTAAACAAATTATTTTATTAAACTTACCTACGAGGAAAACCTCCTTATCCTTTTATGAACCATCGTTCAAACAACTCTTGCGTCCGAAAACACTGTTCGAAAGACACCACAAACTCTATACAACCCAAGATCACCTCAAGAGTCCTCAATCGACGACCACTGATGATGTCGAGGAACCGTAGAAGGTCCACCACAGTGTATCTACCCGGAGTGAATTAGCACAAATGAAGCCGCAGAACTTTTCAGAATTACTCTGTTATCTTGCCTAATAATATTGCTGACAGAAGATACTCTTGTTTTCGGTGATCATCATTGTTACCCCTCCAACCGCAGTCGCGGGGTGGGATTGTTCCGGGACACACCCTCGCGAGCAGATTATCCAGGGAGCATCCTTTGTTATCCCTCGGGTCGGTCGGGATAAAATGTCTATATTATTCCTCTCTCTGTTTCCGTCTAACGGTGCTTAGGGTTAAATGAGGTTGAATAAACTAATTATGGCGCTTAAGGCTTTGTTAAATAGACTTGTCTATAATTAGGGAAATTTCATTAAATGTCAACATGGAGATAAGTGGTTCCATTTATCTTTGCTGCTTGAGGATAAGACGTTTTATTGTTTCACGCACAATTGTACATTTTTTTTAACGAAAAGTCTTAACAATAACAAAGTTCCCGAAAATACGGCATATTTAATGTTTTTTTACAAGTTTTATAAGTTTATAAAAAAAAATTATTTTCACTAAAGATGGGCTTTATTAGTCCTAAATAAGTGTACTAAGTAAAGCAAGTAGTCAACTCTCTTAAAAAAATTCTTATGTTATAGTCTTATGTTATTTTTGATATAACAGAAAAGACAAATTGTTTAAAATAACGGAAATTAGCCTTTCGGTGTCAAATACCCCATACTAATCCTAAACACAATATAGCATATAGCAAGTTATACCACTTGTAGAGCTCTACTCCCAGTTTTAAATCCCAACTTTGCTATAGCAAAACTCATTATTAAATCAAGCGACACTAAAACTCAAAATCGTATATTGATTTAGTATTAAATACTTTAAGTTTAGCTTAAAGTTTTAGATCCATATATGAGTTAATTCATAACATAATTGATAGTTTATAAAACGCAGCAATGAAATGAACTATAATTGCTCTTTTTGTCTCAATCCGCGAAATCCATCAACTAATCTTTTTTTACTAATATTAGCGATAAAATAGTATATTGTGCAAGTAGGCGACTGATACAATTTCACAAGAGTGTAAAGAGTGATTTTCGTACGTGTTGCACACTATACTTTTTCTACGACTGAGATTTGGCTTCATAAATGATCATTCGTATTATAAAATATATACAAGACGTGTGCAAAGCAATCAGAAGCGTGTGCAAAGTGGACTTTGCACACGCTTCTATACGAGAGTTTGCAATATGCGATTTTCAACGGTACTTAGTAGTGCACATTTGTTCGTTTTCGAGGCAGTCGTTGAAAAAATTATTTTTACACCCCAAATAAGGATTGGTTTTAATAATTGAAGTACAACTAACTTCTAACTCATTAAAAACCGTTTTTTTTAGTATTTAGACCTAAATATCTGTTAGACCAAACTGCTTTCTGATGGGTTTTGTTATGATCAGACTGAACAAGTAACCTGGTCAGCATGCAAGTTTAAAGCAAAAGCATTGCTATGCTTATTTTTACCATCTCTTAAACATTTTTTTTGTACTTCTTCTTTGTCAGCACATGTTGAGAAGATACGATAAAAATGTCAAAGTCAGATTTCTAACGCCTGCTTAATGTCAATTATAAGTGAATGGCCTATACGTGATGTGAATAATTTATTATGAAGAAAGATTTTGAGAAATTGTCTTTACTGACTAATTGTGCTATATATTTATTTATTAATTTGTTGATATTACTGATATTTACTTGAAATGATTGAAAATTAAATTTTGACAGAAAAGGATGACATATTCAAAGTAAATGGACTTTTGTTTCTCCCTCCTTTTCCTTTGACATTTCACAGCCAACTAGATGAAGTTATATAATGAACACTCCGTACTTACACAGAGGTAGTTCGTAAACTACTTGATTTCCTATTTAATATTTTAATGTTTTTCATAGTTAAGAAAAATAAATTATATTTGGAATGCACTTTCTGGTTGGTCATTAGCTTTTGTAATTCTTGATAAGAAATTTGATTTTAATTACTTTATTTGACTCTTTATTCATTAGTTTATCGATTAATTGTGCTACGTTTAACGGCTTTATTGATAATTGCACTAGTTCAAATAAATGACCATAGAAATATACGAGGGTGTTCATAATTTAACACTGAAATTAAACTCTCAATATGTTGTCAGGCATAAATGTTTCATTATTACGAGGGTACTAAATAAATTACCTATAGTATCTAAAATTCTGTTTTTAAATATAATTCGTGCAACGAAAATAAATCTATAAACGTTGACAACATTTAACTTAAACTAAAAAAAAGGAAAACACTTGGGTCCTTTTTTATAATTTGCATTCTTGCTTTCTCTTCTTTCCCAAAATTATTAAGAGATATATATAATTTTCCTTGTACTTGTTAAACTATTAATAATTATTGATATTGTTTATTACTTAGTTATTGGTTCTGCGTAATAATTGATTGATGATTTATTTAAATTTTGTGTGGTGACGCTTTGCATATATAATTTTATACTCATTCGATCTTGTCTTTATAGTTATTTTACTTTGAACTTATATGTTTACTTGGACTAAATACTAAGAATATTCTATAATTATATTTAAACCCCTGGCCAAAGACGAATAAATATTTCTTAGTATGTAATCATATTGCGCTTTGTGTCCTATCAATAACTAGAAAGGTGTTGGATCGCAGGTGAAGGACAAATAGCCACTTCACTTTCTCGAAGTCGCCAACGTTTCGATCTTTATTTTTAGGTCGCAGTATGATGACAGTTAACGGGGGATTCGACACATCCAACCCCTGAGGAAGACCTAAAAGTAAAGGTCGAAACGTTAGCGATTTCGAGAAAGTGAAGTGGTTATTTGTCCTACACCTGCGATCCATCACCTTTCTAGTCATTGATAGGACGCGCAGCGCAATATGATGACAGTTAACGGGGGATTTTTTCGACACATCCAACCCCTGAGGAAGGCCTAAGAATAAAGATCGAAACGTTGGCGATTTCGAAAAAGTAAAGTGGCTATTTGTCCTAGACCTGCGATCCAACACCTTTTTAGTATGTAATACTAAATATGGTACAGTATACTAAGTATGATTGAAGTAATGATAACTTACCGTAGTCTTACCAACTTTTTCACAAAAGGGTTCAAAGGAGTCCAAAACTTTAGATTAGGATGTGATTGAAATCAATGCATTTTATGGTCAAACAAGTCGAATGTGTAACGAATGCAAATCTATTACTAAAAAATAATTTGATGAAAAAAAGAAGTCCATGTTAATTAAATTCATTAAGTTATATATCTGCTTTTTCATTAGCATACAGGGTGACCGTTTTTTGAGTTTAACCATGGGGATATTATTTGAAGAGGTGCGAAGAAAGTTAAATTAGGGCAAAGTTGCGCAACTAGAAGTATAAAAAAATAACGTTCTCAAATTTGAAAAATTCTTTCTATTTTTCCTTTTTCCAGTTTCGGAAAAATTTGCAAAAAGGCGAGGGTTGCAAAATAGGTTGAGTAGTATAGCCGGATCAAGATCTTTTTGGCCCCCCGAGGACTTCAGACGTTTTCATCGGCCGATTTTTACCGGATTGGGCTGCATTTTCACACACTACAAATTAAATTGTTTGATTGGTGGTGGGTACGCAAATTGTCCAATCAAACCACCAACCAAACAATTTAATCTTTGTAGTGTGCGAAGATTAAGCCCAATCCGACTAAATTATCGGATGATGAAAAATTCTGAAGGGTGCGGTGGGGGCAAAAAAATCATGACCCGAATTTGTCAACAAATTTTTACAATCACATAAAAAAAAATTGCAAAATTTAACCTAAAAGTAAATTATTAATTGTCGCATATCGTCAAATGTAGAATTCAAAAGTACATTCAAAATCCGATGTAAAAATCCAGGACAGTATTTGTTGATATATACGATGAAAAAGAAACGTCGGAATTGAAGTCGAAGAGAGTATAAATTTGGCTGAAGAAGGGTATTTATTTTTTTAATTTTATTATTCATTTGTTATTTAATGTTGTTAATACCTGACTTTGGTCAAAGTTGATGAGCGATTTCAAAACCTGACAAATTGATTCATTTTAGCTGATTTCAGTAAATATGTGCTGTAAATTTTTATAAACAACATAATAACGTCAGTAATACCGTTACATAAATTTATTTATGCAAAAATTAAATGTGTTTTGTACTTTTTTGTCACAAACTTGTGATTAGTGAATTCTCCACTATTTAAGTGAATTGCTATATTTAAACGAATTGCAAATTTTAACATATTGAGGTTAAAAAAAGATTAAATTGCCCTTAAGCTAACCTTGTATGTACTAGTAGCCTTGCGGCACATCTACTTATGATTTGTTTTATTTTTTATACCTACAGATCCAATCGGTTTCCCACTTGATTCTTTTTTGTTATTAAGTATGCTATAGCCCTTCCATTATGCTCCAGTAATTATTATTAATACGGTCCTCTCGAGCCCTCTAGTTTGAGCGAATAACCTACTCACTAAGCAATATGAATTAAGCATTTAAAGCGCTAACTCCCAAGACGTGTTTCGTGGTCATTACCGCATCAGCGGTTGTGAAACATCCAGCCCGATTTTTCGGGATTCCATTATTTAAATGAGGCAAATCAGATAATAATCTAACCTCCTTACGATGCAAAACCCTTCTATAAGCGAGATCATTTCAAATACGCAAATGACCCATTCCAATCGGAAAAATACAAGCCTAGCAGTGAACGCTGATGACCGAGTTCCTGGCCTTTGACAAACTTCGATCTTTGAAAGAACCTTGAGGAACCCCTCAATGATGTTCAAAACGTTGGCAATTTCAAAAAACGTAAAATGTTTTTTCATTCCTAAACTCGCATTTCATCTCTTTCAATTTACTAGTTGATTTTGGGTTCTAAATCAAACAACTTAACTTTATATTATTATAAGTTTTTGTTTTCACTCATTTGAAAGACTTTTTTTCACTCCCCAAAGATTACATGTCTTCTAAACAACTTTTTCGTAGCATTTAGTTTAGCGGATCGACGTACATTTATGTATTAAAATTGTAAAGTCTGACAAAATAATATTAAACCTATACTATACAAAAAGACCCACAAAAAAGATGATATAGGAGTACCTCAAGCCCACGTTATACATGGAAATATGGCCCTCCAGTTCACCGAGGCGAAATTAACTTTTGTCGCAATAAAACGATAATGAAGGTGCAGTTTGGCGGTCGAAACGGGGACCGGAATATGAAATATGATGGCATAGGCGTACCTGCATCCCCAAGGGGGGCGCTTGCGCCCTTGCGACAAAGATGCGTCTGGGCGTGGTCTCATACGGGAAGCATCCCCCAAGCTGTGTGGCTAGATAATACGCCACCAAATTCCTCGGTAATAATGTTCAAAAGGGAATCTCAAACCGCTGCACGGTTCACTTAACGTCTATTATAAATTTTTTTTTAATGAAATATTTATTAAACATTTTCCGACTGAAAAGTAATTTGTTTGACAATGGGAAATGGAGTAAATAATTTTAATTTCAATATCTACGTCTTTTTGAACTTTGACATGAACCGAGGTGCTTACTAAACCCAGCTAATTAACCTAAATCGTGCAATTTTTTAAAATAAAAAATATTTTTCTAGTTTTGACATATAAAGTGGCATTTTTTAATACTGATGACAGAGACAAAACGTCCTAGGTCCTAGGACCGTTAAAGAGACTCCTGTTAAAAAAAATAAGAAAAGAAACACAGTTTTTCACCAGGTTAGTTCGGTTAATCAATTGATGTTCAAAAAACTGACGAATGAGGTTAATGTTTGATCGATTGAACGAAGCAATAATGCTTACGTGACTTCAATCAGCACGTTACCTGACTATTAATAAAACAACAAGTAGGCCCTTTTTCGTTTTTCTAGTATTTAGCACTGTTTATCGTAATTACATATAAATAACAATCTATAAAGATAAACTGATAAAAAAACTTCACACCGTTTCAAGAGTTTAATTTTTGCCATGGCTTCGAACAAAATGTTGACCTATGACTCTTTAAGATCTTGGATTTTTTGTGTTATTGAAAAGATTTAATGCTGAGCCTTGCAATAAAAGTCTTCAAATATCTTTAAGAGACCTTCATCAAGACACTGGAAACTTACAGCTTTTATAGACTCTTTGACGAGGTCCCTATCAGGACAGTTAGAAATTTGAGACTCTTAAAACGATCTCTGATGAAGTTATCGATGGCGGAAGGAAGAACCAGCCCTATTGGCTTTGAAGTAGTATTCTAAGTAAAATAAGGGAGAAGAAATATTGCAGTTGTCCAATACTACATAAAACAGAATCGTGGATAGCAATATAAAAATATAAATATTAAAATAAAATATTTAGGAGTGTTGAAAACGCAAAAATTGTTAACCAAAAAAAGTTACAGGAAATTGTGTAGGTACTTGTTTTTACCCAAATGTTACATTTTCACAACCTCAGTTCTCAAGTTATATTCATCATAAAAATATTACTACATTAGAGAAACAACTATAATTCTAGTATCAACAGAGTAGGAATAATTTGAAGAAAACTGTAGTTTAGCTCTCCTGTTTATAGAGGCTCCGCTAGGGGGTATTTCTCGATATATGTTTATTTGACAAATCAGTATTATTGTGGCCTCAAGAATCTCCTGTTAAAGTTTGGACACCTAATTTCGGGACACCCTGTATACACTCAAGTCAAATTTCATATACAGAGTACCCTTTGTTTGTTGTAGTTCTTGTACTTCTGAATTGTTTGTCAAAAGACTGCATATCGTCTGGCTGTTAAATGCACTCAGTGGCAAAGATATGAAATATGGAGAAGTTTTAAATCAATAAAAAGACAAAAGTTTGCGTAAAAAGTAAAAAGATATCATTGCCGTAAGCGGATTTCCTTTGTAGAACAAAAACGTCTGTTGGTATTTTTCAGTACTCTTTTAATCTTGTGGTCACAAATTAAATTGTAGTCATGCCTTGCTCTGTACCCAATACCCTATCTCTCTCACTGACAAATCATTAAAGTATTGGCGAGAATCATTGAGCGCTAGATGGCACTATATAAGGGTGATCAAGACAACAGGATAAGTTCGCTCAAGATCGTTGATCATTTTTATTTTACATACTATTTTTTTACTGGCTGCACTAGTATACTAAACTTCTATATATAAGCGGGGATATAATACATATCTATACTACAGCTTCTGCCACATCCCGCATTTCGATCTCCATCCTCTTCGGTTTCTCCATTCATCTTCATTTATGAAGATGAATGAAGCTCTATCCTTCATGCTATCATCCCTTTCTTTCACGTTTACGCCGGCGTTCCTCTCCTCCTACTTGCTGGGACATAATTCAGAGCTTGTTGTGGCCATCTGCTATCCTCCATTCTTCTGACGTGTCCATTCCTTATTAATTGTCTCGTTTCAACCTTTCAGCGGTCATGTGGACTCTATTTGTGCGTCTCCTAATTTGTCTCTTTATTTCGTATCCTTTCCATCCTGGACACTGCATGCTCACCTTAGGAAATCCACTTCTACAGCTTCCACCCTCTTTCTAGCCCTTGCCGACATCTGCCAGCACTCCGCATCATATGTCAGTATTGGCTCTACTGTTGTCTTGTAGATTATAATTTTCGCTTTTAGTGTGAGCTGATTGGACCTAAGTAGTGAATTGAGTATGCGTACGCATTTCTGTCCTTGTTGTACTCGGTGTGTTATATATTTGGTTGATGTTCCTTCCTCCGATATTATGCATCCTAAGTATTTGTATTCTCTGCATCTCCTTATGTCTCTGAGTTGCAGGGTCGGGTCCTCTTGCTCTTGTCCTATGCTCATATACTCAGTTTTTGCCATGTTCATGTTCATTTCAGACTTTTCGTACTCTTCCCCTACCTTCTTTAGCATGTAATCTACGTCTTCTTCACTGTTTGCAATGATGACTTGGTCATCGTCAAAGAGGAAAGTTGTTAAACACTTGTCACCTATTTGGATCACAACTTCTGCACATTTCTTCATCCAGTTCTCCAGGGCTTCTTGTGAATAGTGTTGGTGAGAGGCAGCATCCCTGTTTAAGACCCTTCGTAACTTTAAATGGCTCGGACGCCTTCTTGCCAATTTTTACCATACTCTTTGAGTTCCTATATATAATCCAATTTGCACCTATGTACTCCTCACTGAGGCCAGTCTTTGTCAATGATTTAAAAAGCTCTACCCAGGGCATCGCATCGTAAGCTTTTTCAAGATCTATGAAGATGAGGTGAGTAGGGACATTACGAGCTTTCCGTTTTTCTATTATCTGTTGTAGAGTGAAGATATTATCTAAGCACAATCTTCTTGCTTGAAAATCACTTCGTTCCTCTATCTCTTCTCACTCCAGTTCTATCCTCTGCTTTATTATCCTACCATACAACCTTCCCATTGTACTAGTCACACTTATTCCACTGTTACTAAACTTCTATCTTTTAAATTTCACTTGAATTATCGGACGTTGGACTTATGAGCCCTAGTTGGTACCGTTTAAGGTTGATCAAGACCACAGGATACGTTTGTTCAAGATCATTGATCTCGTTTATTTTACTGGCTGCACTAGTTTACTAAACTTCTATCTTTTAAATTTCGCTTGAGTTATCAGAAATTAGACATACACTGATGAAGAACGCCATCAGTACCTGTAAATGTCACACTGTTTGCAAAATTTGTATATGAATTTCGATTTGAGTCCGTTTGACAAATCCTAAATAAAAAAACAAAAACACATGTTGTTCGACTTTATTCCTGTATCTCAGAAACGAAGAAAATTATGACTACGTTTATGTAACGCAATTTATGCACCAAATATGCATACGATACTTTAATCAGTACGACATGTGGAGCATAAAGTATAAGTAAATCAGGAAATCGAGGCCTTGCTTAGTATGTTTAGTGTTTAGTGACTCATCGTAGGATGCGCTTCAATTCTTGTTCAATTCGATATTCTTTTGTTTCCTAAAAACGCGGTTAACAGTATACTCTTTTGGTGGTTTTCAAACTTCATTGACAGATTTGCCTCTGTATTATGTGAGGTAAACATGAGCTACTTTACGATTTTAACTTTTTTAATTTCTTGTAAAAATTGAGGTTTACATTTTAGTTCATAAAAATGTCTTTTTTTAGCTTTTTCGAAATATTGCAAGGTCATTACAAACTTATCTTTATTTATAATAGTATTACCCAAGAAAGTTGTCACAATTTGCCTCCAAGTCCTGCTCTCGTTCACGGTTCAGAGGCGAAATATGTACTAAATAATTTCATATTTCACTATCAATTGCATTCTGTTTTAGGGACTTCAATACTGATCCTCGTTCTTTCTGAAACAAGCAACCCCGTGAAAGCGACCAATTAGTTAAGTGAAACTGGCAACAAAGTAACGAATCATCAAAGTTGGCCATCAGTATTCATTCGTTACGTATGTACATATGTCCAAAACGCAAAACAACAGGTAGCTAAGCCCTTCCGTTAACGAGTTTAATCTTACCACGTTCTCTAAAATCCTACCCTA
Organism: Taphrorychus bicolor; assembly: GCA_951812265.1. Classification (NCBI taxonomy): domain Eukaryota; kingdom Metazoa; phylum Arthropoda; class Insecta; order Coleoptera; family Curculionidae; genus Taphrorychus; species Taphrorychus bicolor. The sequence goes on along the minus strand of OX638297.1, from coordinate 46,712,413 downwards.
ATTGGATATAAGGGCATTGCGTAACACGGTCCATATGGCGAAAAGCTCTTTAACTTTTTCGTAATCAACTAAATTAAGCTTCTGCTAATACTTAATTATTTAAAGGAGCCTGTTGACAAGTGCTGGTTTTGAGGTTTTTGCAGCACAAAACCACATTTTCATTAAAATATTCTATTTAAAGAAATTTTCTGGTCAATGGCCACAAATTTGGATATACCAACTGACTATATAGGAACTATCAGACTGAAACTTCAAGGCCGTCCATATAAAGCAGAACCCATTAAGTTTTTTCCTTTGCTCTGGTAAATAAAACCTTTCATCGGGGATGCAGGGCAACCAATAGAAACATAATTTTTCTCTTAAGCAGTTCTCGGCTGTCTCGACGGGAGTCGACACCACAATTTCTCATTTAACGATGTCATTTACAGGCACTGTTCACACTATGGACAACAGCTCGACTCGTTTTGCTTTTAGTCACTAACATTTCTTCTAATGTTCAATAAATCACTGCGCAGGAAAATTAGAGTTGAGGTAGTGAATGGCTCTATATAAAGCCCTCAATTATTTCCTATTGACGACCAGTGCAAAAGTGTATCCTTCACGGAGACTGAATACAGGGTTTGTTTTTTTTATGTTGTATGTGTATGTGTTTGTGTCCTGCTTGTTGCTTCCGTAGTTCAATGTTTCTTCGGTTTTCTTAGTCGTTACGGCACTGATAACAGTGCGATTATAGCCTTCTAATGACAGGGTTAGTGTTTGTATCTTAAGATACACAATATTGGTGAAGGAATAGCGTGGCCCACACCACAAGGTAAAATCTACTATAACAGTACGATTATGAGGCCTATAATAAAATTTCGAGCAGAGTAGTTTGGAGCAATAAGTACTCCGAATTTGACTTCAAATTTCCATTTAATATATTTTATGTGGTTATTTTATCAAATATTTATTTAATATAATATTTATATACCACTTTATCACACAATTATAAAATGCAACTGTTTTAAATTGTCGTGCCTTTCTCTTGTGGTTTTTGTTAGTTTTAGTGTTAGTTCTCATTGTCAGCTTCTTTTGACCAGTGCTAAACTGCAATATTAGATACAGACTACTGGATATACAGGGTGAGTCTTAATGGATAGTTGAAAATAAAATCTTATATTCTTTGGTCGATTTTAATGGGAATCTGTCATAGATTTTGTTACTTATCGAGTTTCTTTAAAATGTTACAGGGTAGTGAAGTTAGAATTTCGAAATGCATATGTCTTCGTTATTCCAAAATCATGATAAATAATTTAATAAAATTTGGTACGTTGTAACTGTCATGAAAGGCGCACATTTTGCAATAAAAAAAATTATGTTTGTCAGTGGCGCGTATACCCGTATGCCGACGTACATTATTTGAAGAAAAAGTGGTACGCCACTGGTTTTTCGAAAAATGAAATCTAATTTTTCAAGTTTGTTTCAAGTTTTCCATTTATTTCTGAAAAAAAGTCTTCTTCAGGTTTTTTTATACAATGCATCGTTTTCGAGTAAATAAATAAAAACCATTATAATGCAGCCAATTTAAGTACACAGTCGCGAGGCATTGTTTGATAAATAATCTAAAATGTCAATATTTCATTAATTTCAGCTTGAATTATATTTCATATCAATAGTTTTTAATATTCAAGCCACAAGAAATTAAATTTTGCTATTTTAGATTTATCGTCAAACTTAAATGCGTTGGGCGAGACGGCTACAAAACAATGGTTTTTATTTATTTGCTTGAAAACGGTACGTCAAAAAAAAAACCAGTGGCGTACCACTTTCTCTAAAAATAATAGGCTTTGACGTGCTGGTACGCGCCAGCACGTCAAAAAAGCCAGTGGCGTACCACTTTCTCTAAAAATAATAGGCTTTGACGTGCTGGTACGCGCGCCGCTGATGGCAATAAATATTTTTTTATGCAAAATGTGCGTCTTCAACAGCAGTCAAAACACACCAAATTGTATTAAAATGTCTTTTACATTTTCGTAATAAATAAGAAATATGCATTTTGAAATTTAACTTCAACACCCTGTAATTTTTTAACGAAGCTCGATATGTAACACAAATGTATAAGAGACCCCCCTTAAAATCTACCAAAGAATATGAGATTTTAAATTGATGTGAAAAGATTTATATTGATATATATGTGTTTCTTCAAATTTTACTTTTACTTTTCTTTCTTATATATATGTGACATCATTTTAAGTCGCTCACTCGATTAGAAGCTTTTCTGTTAAACTTCATAAAATTTTGATAGATGGGGGTCACATAGCATCTAAGGCCGACCTCGAACCCTGGATTAGCGACGTTATTAGCTGCCCAGTTTGACAGATACGACGTCATCTTGATTTTCTTTAACGGAACTATGCATATTTTTACCTACAGTCTAATAGAGCTGAAGGAGCCGATTTCAGAAAAATATAACTCTGTATATCTATCTCTAGGCGTTTCAATTATACAGGGTTGTAAAGTTGTTGGTTTTTGGAAAATCATTTTAAGCCGCTCGATTAGCAGATTTCCTGTTACATTTAATAAAAAGTTGACCTACCTCGGATCCTGGGCTAGCGACGACATTGGCTGCCCGATTTGTCAGATACGACGCCATCTTGATTTTTTTTTAAATAGAAACACACTTATATTTACCTACGATATATTAGAGCTGAAGGAGCAGATTTCGGAAATATATAACTTCGTATCTTTAGACGTTTCAATTATACACTCGATTAACTAATTCCATGTTACATTCCAAAAAAATTTGATACATGGGGGTCGTATGGCATCTAACGCCGACCTCGGTTTGACAGATACGACACCATCTTAATTTTTTTTTAAATGGAAACACATATATTTACATACAATATACCTACAGTTGAAGGAATAAAACAATGTTTCTTTTCCAAACTTTTTTATACTTCCAACATTTTGATGCCTTTTAGCATCATCATCAGTGATTGCTACGGCGATATTTTATTATGACTGCAACGTGAAAACAAAAATTTTAGAAAATATATTATGCAGTAACTTAATAATTAAATAACGATTATAAATAAAAATAAGAATTTTTTAAATTTTTATTTCATCAGATTTAGTATTTAAAATAATAAAATATTAGTAAAACTTCAATGTGAAAGCAATTTCAATAAGAAACAAAGCTCTCTAATAATCAGTGATTTATTTGAAAATTTGGTTGCCTGTGTAAAGCGTTTTGTGTAGTAAGCGGTTTTTGGACAAGCTAAGGTTATTTGTCAAGGTTTTTATTGTTTTATTACACTGTTTGCATTTGGTCTTACGTTTTAAGGACATATAACCAAGTTTTCATTATCCTTAGCGACATTATTCAGAATTGTGTAGCAAACAATAAGTAAAAAAGTAGACTGAAAATAAAAAGAAAATAGAGCATTAAACCGGTGATCAAATGTCAACCTCATACTCATCACCTGTCAGTCCTGTCTGCTCTGTCTCTTGTCATAAACCATTCGATGCCGTGCTTAAAGCATCGATAAACAAGTATCTATGCAAAAATCGATACTTTTGAGGTCAAGTTATCGCTCTTTTGACAGCATTGAAGAACCGTTCTTGTCCCTAAACATAGGTAACAAACTACGGTAAATCCCGCTGTTGATTGCAATTACTGCTTACTGACAGGAACATCAAAGGCACTTCACAGTCGATATATACTTTCTTTAATGTTAATAACTATAAATAATTGACAGCCAATGACGTTGCTAGCTCAAGGTCCGAGGTCCTCCTTAGATGTGATGCGACCTCCATGTATAAAATTTTTTTGAAGTGTAACAGGAAATCTTCTAGTCGAGTGAGCGACTTAAAATGATTTTCGAAATTCAACAAATTTATCACCCTGTATAATCAAAATGTCTAGAGATAAATATACGAAGTTATATATTTCTGTAATCTGCGCGTTCAGCTCTATAGGTAAATTGTAGGTAAATATATGGGTATTTATATTTAAAAAAAAATCAAGATGGCGTCGTATCTGTCAAACCGAGCAGGCAATGACATCGCTAGCCCAGGGTTCGAGGTCGGCCTTAGATGCCATACGACACCCATGTATCAAAATTTTTTAAAGTGTATCAGGGAATCTGTACCGAATGTACAAAAGTGAATAATGTTCATTATTCACAAGTGAATGAAGATTAGCATTAATCTTGAGAAGAACTCCTTTAAACTATTGCCTACACATGTGATATATTAATAAGGCTTAGCCACTATTGATAATCGTTGAATTGGTTCTAGTATTTTCGATTAAATCGACCGTCAACTAAAAACAGCTTTGTTGCAGAATTCTCTTATCATTTCAGCCTTAATTCTAACACTCACAGTTAGTTAGTCGGCCACTTAGTCACCCGAGTCGACGATAGGCGTCGCCAGTTTACCTAAAAGCACCAGTATATCTGCTTTCAGTACCGATTCTGAACTGAGGAACTCCTATGTTCAAAAAGAATCTTCTTTAAACTTCAATGAGCAAAGTGATTATCGAACAATAACGATAACTAGAAGGCTATGAATTTTTTGTTTCTTCATCTTTTTCTCTTGACCTTTCACAGCCAACTAGATGATGTTTTCAAATGAACACACCGTATATTCAAGTGAACTAGTCTATTATACATATATTAAAATAAATAATCTTTCCTGAGGAAGATTACAATATACAATCGATACGTTGTCAAATTTTTAAACGAGAGATGGTTTTATTTTGCCCTCTAGCCTATTCATTTCAAACAAAAAAGACGCTAACAATACACAAAAATAAGTACATTTTGAAATTAAGTATTCAAATTGAAACCCTTCAGCTAGTTGACAGTACCCTAAACAGTCTGTTAATGCTTTTACGTTCTTAAGATTAATTTCTAGGGTTATTGCTGAAACTTCACCTTAAATTATTGCTTCTGAATGAGCTAAATTTAGAGGTTTAGATTTTTAATTTGAGATGGCTCCATAGCCAACAAGCTGCAGGATTTAAGTAGGAAAAACGTCGGAGAACAATCAATGTAGCCATTCATGGGAAGGAACTTTCGTTGAAAACATACGTACTGATCAGGTTGACGACCATTTCTATCGGAAAAAATTAGGGCCAGTTGTGGTATAATCTGGTTTCTCATGTTCATATTCATGATTCGTTCAAGTGCATGCTTCGTTTGCCAATCGTCGTTCTATTTACAAAAAATGGCCCAACGATATATTCTCTAATTATTTCGACCAATACACTGAATTTTTGGAGGTTTATCCGACAGTAACTTGGATGGTCTCTTTTTTTTATAATGTGTTCAATACATATATGATAAGTGAACGACTTATAATAAGTGAACTTTGTAAGGTTTATATATTTTTTTCTTAATTATTTTAATTTAATCATTTTTTCTTACCAGACAATTTGTATCGTTGTTGTTGTTGTGTGCGTTCCAACTGTCTTAATTTTGCCATTTTTAACGCGATAGATGTTGAATTAGAATAAAAGTTTGCCAACCGGGCGCTATCATAAAATTTTAAACTAAGACTACCTTATGTCCCATCACGCATATCACAATGTCATAAAATTCTGGGTATTAAATTTGAAATAAGCAATGTCTTGTATTCGAAGGCAAAACTCTTAACTTGGCAGCATCTTCAATATTATCATTGAATAGGGCTTAATCGGGTAGCAAGGTATTCGTAATTTTTTTAGATTTCTACATGATACTTTTCGAGATCTTGAGGAATTTCTACACTTTTGAATGACGTGTATCCTATTTTGTGAAGTAAACATTGTGACGCTTGTCGGTTCCTATTGATTTGGTGCGTTATTATAGTATAATATGATATGAAATTTACAGTATAGATACAATTTTTTGTGCCCTGATGAAGGACAGCAGTGCTGCCGGAACATTGGATTTTAAGAATTTAACAATGTTACAGCAGTAATGTTGTTTATTACGTGGTCTTGCATTGTAGCGGGTTTGGGACAGGGTAGAATGATACACCTTTAATATTTCAAATCGCCGACGTTTCAACCATATATTTGGTATTTTTCAAGGCTGTTTGGACCTAAAGGGCGTCCTGTCAAAGTCTGGATAACTCGTATTCATGACACATTTTTTGCGATATAATTCTCGATATGCGGCCGACCAGGACAAATAACGGGGAACGATCAACAAGCAAATTGGCACTGAGTTGGCATTGAGTACCAATTTGCTTGCCGATCGTTCCCCGTTATTTGTCCTGGTCGGCCGCATATCGATAACGATATCGCAAAAAATTGTACATATGTCATGAGCACGAGTTATCCAGGCTTTGACAGGAAGCCCTTTAGGTCCAAACAGCCTTGAAAAAGACCAAATATATGGTCGAAACGTCGGCGATTTGAAATATTAAATGTTTAATTCTACCCTATTCCAAACCCGCTACACTGCAAGACCACTTTACAACATTCGGGACGCAAACTAGACCATAGTTGTTTATTAATTTATATTTAATTTGGACGTAATGCCAAAAACCTTTTATTTTAATATAACCAACTCCGTCCAAGAAGTTCTACTAACCTTAGTGCTAACTTAAAAAATAGTATATTATACAACAAGCATTTAATGAGAGTCGTTGTTCTCGAGGGTAAAGTTTTAGCCCACGAGCGAAGAGAGTGGCACAAGTTTCCCGATTTTAAGTATTTTTCAGTGAAACTTTTAATGAAAAATTAGATGTGAAATTTTTAATGAAAACGAGACATTGTAACCTACATTTGTCTCAATACATCCTAATAGAAGCATAATTATTTGAATGATCCAGTGGTAACTACCGATTTCATCTTTAGGAGAGTTTACTTTTTGAGTTGCCAGTTGCCTACAACATGTTTCGTTTCCATGGCAACTCATTACTCACTTGTGAATAATGAACAGTATCCACAAGGGAATACAGATTAGCATTAATCTTGAGAAGAATTCCCTTAAATTATTTCCTACACTTGTAATATATATTAGTAAGGCTTGGTCACTATTAGTGATCGTTGAATTGGTTCTAGTATTTTCGATTAAATCGACCGCCAACTAAAAACCGCTTTGTTGCAGAATTCTTTCATCATTTCAGCCTTAATTCTAGCACTCACCGCTGATAGCGAGTAGACGATTTTTCTTTTAGTCAGGCGGGTCAAAGCTAGGCGTCGCCAGTTTACCTAAAAGCACCATCATACCTGCTTCCAATACCGATTCTGAACTAAGGAACTTCTATTTTCAAAAAGAATCTTCTTTAAACTTCATTGAGTAAATTGATTACCGAACAATAACGATAACTAGAAGGCTATGAGTTTTTGGCTGAAAAAGATGACATGATCAAAGGAAATGGACTTTTGTTTCTTCATCTTTTTCTTTGAACCTTTTACAGCCAACTAGATGATGTTTTCAAATGAACACCCCCTATATTAAAGTAAACTACTCTCCACCTAAATAACGAGGATATAATTTACATGTCAACCTCCGCTCGCCCAGGGACAATCGACAAAGACAAAATCCGCTTTTTAATATGTTTCTTCAAGTGGCAGGGCCTATCCAAAAAAGGGTCCCCCCCGCACTCCTTCGTCGAAATAAATTTTATATATCTCGTGACTTTTAGCTTCACGCAATTACTTATTATTAGAATGAGTACGGGGGCTTTCGCTTGTAGAACTAAGTGGCATTCACCCCCGCATTCCACGAGGAGCGGAACACGAGAGTGTTTCATTGTTGTGAATCGTAGGGGTGCACGGTCTCGGCCAATAAAGTAGGGCCATTTATCACTGTTAATAATTCGCTACAGGACTGCTTTGATTTCTAACGTTTTACGGCTTGTTATTACGTTATGTTATCGGGTTGGCTCGCATTCCAATGCCGCGAGCCGGTTTTGATCTCTTCGGATTGCTCTTTGTGCTTGAGTTTTGTCTTTATCTCTGCTCTACGGCCTCTTAACTAATAGAAATTTTGTATCTACACATTTATGATAAGCCTATAATAAATAAATAGATAAAACTAGAATAAAAAAGAGGCTAATGAGAACAAACTCATAACTCATGTGGATATGATGTAATTTTTTTAGGTTAAAAAGAATGTGAGTGTCATGTTGTAATTAGTTATGTTCTTCTGCCATCTGAATTCCAATTTGTTATACTGTGATCCAGACCATTCTCGTCTGTGTGTATCGTTTATGGCCGAATCAATAAACTCAAAAAGATCACCTTTATGCCGTTTTTATAAAAGCAAATTTTAATATAATTTAGAATTTTATTAGGTATTTGTGCTCGAATTTTTGACTTTATCTCTACTTTGCAGCCTCTTGACTAAAAGTAATTTTGTATCTACACCTTTATAGTATAACTATGTAAATAGAATGATAAAACAATAATAAAAAAAGCGGTTAGTTAGAACAAACTCATAACTTTGGAGGGTATGATGTCATTTTTTAATGACATCATACCCTTCTGAGTTATGAGTTTGTTCTGAAAGTGATTGTTTTCTTAAAGAGAGTGTGTTTGTTCTTAAAGAGAGCTCTGTTAAAGAGAATGTGAATATATTTTAATGAGGTGTGATTTTGATCATCACAATTCTAATTTGCTATGTAGGGCTCTCCGGCAAATGTCTTTTATGACTGAAAAAATAAACGCAATCAAAATAACGTTTATACCGTTTTTTATAAAGACACATTCTAAAAATCTTAAAAACTCTACCGGGTATTTGTGCTCGTTTGGACCTCAGGTCAGCTGTGCAACTTGACCATCCAATAATAAGAATTCCAATTTTTTATGCAAAGTGTTCCAGGCTAATCTTGTTTGTCTTTTACGGCTAAATCAATTAACGCAAAAAAAGATTGTAGAAGAACTACCTACAAATTTTTGGAACTCTACCAGGTATTTCAAGACGTAACAAAACGTCATAGTTGTGTTTTTTTAATAAATCATCCTTTACATTTTTTGTTTCTTAAATTTTGCCTGGTCTTGTGTTTTTTTTTCAAATTTTCAACATTCGGCATTTAAAGCTCCATGAAACACAAATTGTTAAACAGAACTGTATTATACATTTCTCTCTTAGCTTATAATCAGTTATTTCATGGTGCTAACGTGGATTTTCATAAAAGCAAAACTTTTCAGCATGCTTATGGCAAAAGTTTTGGAAAGCAAAATCAAAATTGACATTGTTGGAGTTCAACAGCTTTTTCTGTTTTTGATCTCTTCGAATTGCTCTTCGCGGTCATATTTGGTGGTCAGTTGGTACACATTTAAACATTTACAATAAAAATAAATAGAGAAGAAAATATATTTAAAAAAGCGGCAGTAAGTACTACTCTTAATTCATGAGAATATGGTGTCACTTTTGATGTTAAAGAGAAAGTGAGTGTCATACTTTAATAAGTTATGTGCCTATATTCTCAATGTTTTTATTTTGATTGAAGCTAAATTGAGCTCCATAATTCTTAAACTGTTCAACAGAAATATATGTGGATTGCACATTAATATCTTAGTTTCTAATAGTCGTTCAGCTGATGCTTTTTACGTCTTTTATAAAAACAAAAATGTGTAACGTACTTACCTATGACAAACTTTTTTAAATAAAAATCAGAATTGACTTTATTGAATAGCTTATGAAAAACAAAGATGAATAAGGATATGCACTAGAAAATGCTTGGTTCATTATATACGTATTTCATATACGTTTTGCGTACTTTAATCAGGTCGACAGAAGTGAAAATAGCGGGTGTAGGCCAGAAATAACTATTTCACATTTGTGAAAGAGCCTACGTTTCGACCTTTATTGAGGTCTTCCTCAGGGCCAAATTATAAATACATACATATAGCAAATATACAAGTGCCTATAAACACAGATAAATTTAATGGTTGGCACGTAGGCTTCTAGATTCTTGGACCCTTGTGTTTGTATGGCTGGTTGTTATCTTGGGTTCTGGTTCTTTTTTTCTGATTGAAATAAATTACAGCGGGTGCTTCTAACTTCGTTGTTTATTTTGACGTTTCGACACAAAATTGGTGCCTTCATCAGAGTACTACAACATACGGAATACTTAATTTAAAGTTATATTTGTACACTAGCAGGAAGGAATGGTATAAAGGAATAAATGAAAAAAATATATAAAGATTACTACAAGTACAAAATAAAATGTTGAAACATAAACGTATGGAGGGATGATTAAAGTAAAGAATAATGTCGGTAACTCGAAGCAAAAGAGCGTCAAAAGTGAAACCTACGATGCATATGGTGATAGGTTAAGAAGGGGCAAAAGGGTAAGAAAGGTAAGAGAAAGAGGAACTGTGAGGCTGACAATGACTTACCACAAAACGATGTACTGTTTTGGTTCGAAGTTTGTTGCAGTTTTTCTTTTATGTACTGTTACTTTGAAGTCGAGAGTTAAAATTATTTTAATGAAAATTTTGAAAAAAGAAAAGTTCCATTATTGCTTTGTACATGCTGCTCGCAGTGATGAATTTAGATAAATTTAGTTATAAAAAAATCAGACGTAAGAACATGACTAAAATTGAGTTATAAAAATCAGACAAGAGAACATGACTAAAATTAACACTACATAATCACAATTATAAATCGTGCATCTCAATTAGCTGCGGTACCCAGCTTACCTTTTTCAATATGCGAAGTTTGTCAACTAGGAGCAACATTTCACTGAATATAAAACATCTCCAGTTTCACGAAAAAACGAGCAAACGAGCACCATATAGGACGACGCACACATTAGCGATGGCTGAGCTACAGCTAGGTTGAAATTTGGTCTTTTAATGGGCAAACGAAATGTACGGAATGGAAACCAGGCAGGTGATAAATATTTAAAATACAACATTTAAAAAAAAAAGCTGAAGAACAAGAAGAGAAAAATGGCATCTTGGTTTATCGATCCCTGGTTGCTATGCTCTCATGCATAGTGTCGGCAAAAAAAAAACACAAAAATCGCAAAGTAAATATTTATCACCTGCCTGTTCATTCCGTACATTTCGTTTGCCCATTAAAAAACCAAATTTCAACCTAGCTGTCATCTAAGGCTCAGCCATCGCTAATGTGTGTGTCGTCCTATATGGTGCTCGTTTGCTCGCTTTTTCGTAAAACTGGAGATGTGTTATATTCAGTGTAATGTTGTTCCTAGTTGGCAAACTTCGCATATTGAAAAAGGTAAGCTGGGTACCGAAGCTAATTGAGATGCACGATTTATAATTGTGATTATGTAGTGTTAATTTTAGTCATGTTCTCTTGTCTGATTTTTATAACTCAATTTTAGTCATGTTCTTATGTCTGATTTTTTTATAACTAAATTTATCTGTGTTTATAGTATTTGTTATAATATATATATCTTATAACTATTTATTTGCTGTATGTATTTATATTTTAGCCGTGAGGAAGACCTCGATAAAGGCCGAAACGTTGGCTCTTTCACAAATGTGAAGTAGTTATTTCTGTCCTATACCCGCTATTTTCACTTCTATACATGTATTATCTAACTAAACACAAAGTTTACTTAGAACCAACAGTAGAATACAGAATTTAAAAAATACAGAAAAAATGAAAAATTCACAGTAGGTCCTAATAAAACACCATTATGTTAGTTTGTTATTTTTATGAAACTGACATTTTTGCTTTTGTCCCTATAGAGAGAATTCTTTTGATGTGCGTGCAGAATTATTATGCCCAAAATGTCTGTAGTTATTAGATCAGTTAAAATAGCAACAAAATATACATTTTAATTTAGCTCTAATTAAGTTACCCTTAATTTAACCACTTATTGCTCTTTCACAGCTATGACTGCATTGGCGGTAATCTTCATAGTACTATATTCCATGGCAATGGTCGTCGTGTTAGAGTCAAACGGCATGTTCCTTCCAAAGAGGGTTGGTACTACAAATGTGAATATTTTGGATATAAATATATTATATGACTATTTTTTTTCAGCTGGCACCCTTTCTCCATGCGAAGGAAAAAATCGTTATGGAACCGAGAAAGCGTCCTTTCTGCAACGCGTTTACCGGTAAATATTATTATAGAAATATCCTAATATAAAAGCACCCGGTACATGTCCTAAAAATAAACAAATGTCATAGTTATTAACTTCATACTGTATCAATTAGGACACTTTTACGTACTCAGTTATAGTCCGAAAAATTGCTTTTTACACTACTGAGTACCTTAAGGAAATTTTATTTCATAGTGTTTCATTTAGGACGCTTTTACGTACTTAATTTTAGTCTAGAACTAGGAGCTGGTTTTAGTCCAAAAATACCTTTTATTTACTACCATATATGTAAGGCTATCATTACAAACGTCATAGGAGGGTGGGAGATTGCCTATTACGTACTTCTAAATTAGACGTAGGTCATGGGTATTCATTACCACCCAAGGGCGGTAATGGCTTGTTACCTACCTCTCTTTCAACCCTCATTTTCCATGCTTATTTCTTGGCCCCTAAAATTTAAAGTCTTTATAGAATTAAAAAGGTGCCCCTAGTAGCATCGAACTAGATAAGATAGTTAACTGGTACTTTTTAAAAAAAGATAGTTAAAAATATTATAAATATCTTATACGAAATATATAAATTCATATTAGGTAGGTTGTAAATAAAATAGTATACACACCTCGGTAGGAAGTTTCCTTACCGTCTCGAGATTTTATAGTTCATCTCGACGCTGCGCGTCTCGATAAACTATCAAATCTCTCGACAGTAATGAACGACTTTCCACCCCGGTATGTAATATACTATTACAATACTGAATGCCGTAATGAATATTCAAACTTCCTAATGATACATTATGATTTGGACAATTTTATGTACTTGATTTTAGTCCGGGAAACAGCATTTTACAGTACTGAATACTGTAATAAATTTTTCAAAAATATCCCCGCGCAGAAAATTTATCTTTCCTGTTTTGAATGAAATAAATTGTTCAACGGATAGGTCCAGTAACGTTTTACAGTATCCACTCATTGTAAACTCGGCAATCGCCTCATCTAGAAACATTTTACTCCTACTATAGAAATATTTTTAGCGGACTTATAACGCAAATAGCTTCACACGATTGCAGTTGAACGAATGACGCATAGCGGCAAAGATTTGTACACGCACACGTGCAGTACAAAGTTTTACATGCACTATTTGTGGTAAAGAGAAACTTTCAACTCGCAAATGCGTGCGGTAAAGAGACTTTACAAAAAACATATGACGGAGCATTCAACGGGCGAATCACTCAACGTCGAGATAGCTGCGCCCAGTGCTTCATCACCTTTGATAACGTCCGCCGCAGTTGTGGACTAAACTCAATAAGAAATTCCATTAGACTACGGCTTCAAAGCCCGTAATATACATGACTGGTCGAGAAAGCCTTCAGTCTGATAAAATTCAATTTTATTGCAACCTTGTGCTTTCGCACCACGTTATGAACATGGTTATTGATTCAACAGCGTAACAACAGCAGGTTGGCAAACGAGAGCTGCCAATTCAGGAATACCAGTTTGACAGAAAAATATTATTGCTTCTTACGCACGTAAAATTATATTGTACCAACTAGACAGTGCGATGTTTTAATCATGAGCATACAACTTTCATTTTCAAAGTATGAAATTAAGTTCAATGAGGTAAAAAGGACGCAAAGCATATATATTATGATGTTAGTGAAGTTAATTTAGGGGTTTTAAGCAAATGCGATTGTAAATAAATTTTTAAAACACTAGGGCAATAAAATGTTATTTTTACGAGAAGATCACTGCAAGATGTACGATAATAGTTATTTTTCCACTACTAGCTTTAATACGGACCGTTAAAGGCCAGCAGAATGACTGTAAAGTAGGTTTTCTCGTTTTGCTTATAAAACAATTGACCATAAGCGGTCTATAACGACCACGTTATGGCCGATTATCTCCCTAGGGAGATAAAGCTGTCAGTTGTCAGGCGCATTAGGCCCCGTGATATCGTCATACGGCGATTTTGTTTATCGGTTGCCACGGTAACGAAGGCCCCATATGGATTGAAGACGCGCCTGTTCTTAATAATAAAATATACGGAGCGCTATCTTACTAATTTTCAATTTTCTTTTGTAGATTTATCGAGTCTAGTAGTGTGATGTTGTGAACTTCTTATGACCCTCACGTCTTAGATTTAAACTTGACGTTCGGGTCATAATAATGCACTTCACGACCTAAGTATATAATATACTATTATGTAACAAGTTTATAATGTAAGGTTTATGAGACGAATCAGTTTATGACCGAGCGAACTTACAAGCGAGGATGAATCAAGTAAAACTGCTTTACGTACACGTCGCAAGCAATATTTTATGTTCACATCATGTTGATTTGCTGATTGCTGTCGTTGTGCAGCAAGCGCAAGTGCAGTTGCTGAGTGACACTTAATTAAGTTGAATGAGGTTACAAGGACGAAAAACATATATTATGATGTTATTGAAGTTAGTGATTTTTTGTAAATGCGAATGGGGGGTTTTATAACCCTAGAGCTATAAAAGGTGATTTCTACATCTGAGAACAGTGCAAAAAGTCGATAACCACTAACTTACAATATTTAATATTTTTTTTGTTTTTTGTGGGATTTAGGTTGTGGCAGGAAACGTTCAAACTTGCCGGCCTTGTCCTCGGACGGTCAAGAAGTCGAAAACGCGATCGATAGCTTGCTGGAACTAAGTGCCGAGCCTGCAGTAGAAGACCTGTCTAGACAAATTATGTCTGAGGCAAAGCTGTGGGAAGCTATACAGGAGGCCAAATTGGAGCTGAATAAGAATCGACGACAACTACAGGATTCTAAATCTAATAATGGGAAAGCACAGGAGGTGGCCGTCGTTTCGGACCGAAACTCGGCCGCTTCTTGCCTCCTGCCTCCTTGTTATTCAGTCTAATACATATTTCACTTTGCAGTTTGTACAAGTGCTAACATCTTACATAGTTCGTCTTATGGATGTTGTAATGTCATAAAGTTCAATAAATTCCGTATATTTCTGGATGTTGAGTATAGAAATGTGTCATGTTCTTAAAATTTCCTGTGTTGTTAAGTTTTTTCATATCTCGACAGCTCTAGTTATTTGTATATCTACCCTCATTTTACATTTTCACTACGTTGATTGTTGTTCAATTGCCTATGAATGATGTGTCGATGCGATGACGTTAAGTAAACTTAATTGCAAGATTTTAATTTTTTGTCATACGCCGTGAAATTGGACTTAATTTAAGCATGAAGAAACAGCTGAAAATTCCTTGTACCTACAACCGTTTAGTCAAGATTAGAAACTGTAGGTAGTAATAAAAGAGATAGAAAATTATATTTTTTCTTTACGGCCCGATGCAAACCAAGCGACGGTCGATAATCGAACTTTACGGCCCGTTGCTATGAGAGACGAATTGTAAAAATAAAAACTTTACTGGTAGTAAACTCGTTATGTCAGCTATGAAAAGTAAGTGTGTTAACAAACAGTTTCGATGCAGTTGTGCGTAAAAGTAGTTTTTTTGCCTTCTTTTCGTCATCGATATAATAAACATTAATTTAATTTCTATTATCTGAACTGACTCAGTGTTGCGACAACTCACATTGAAGACGGGCAAGGCCATCTCGCGAGGAAACGAGGCAACCACCAATGAAAATCGATTAGGAACATTCCTGCAGAATTTGTAATACGCATATAGATGGCGCTACAATATCATAATGTTAAACAGCTTACATTTGTTGCACCAAGATGGCAACATGAAGGACCACAAAGCTTTTATTTAATATTGATAATATCAGTTTGTATATACTGGTGTTTATTAAGAAACGTCATCTAGAAAGCTATGAATTTTTTACAGAAAACGATGCTATAATCAAAGTCAACAAGCTAGTATATTACATCTTGAGAGACTCTTTTGTTTTACAGTTTCCCCCCCCCCCTTTTTAACAGCGGATACCCTAAAAATGGCAGCGATATCGGCCGGAAGTGACGTCACCTGACATCTTACACTTAATTAACAACAAAATTTAATTTAAAAAAAATGGCACATTTTCCGACTAAAAACGGGACCATTTTTAGGGAAATATCGGCAGTTATTTGTTCTGTACATATCTCTTAGGTCATTGGTCAAAGTGTATGGACTTATAACTTATCTTTTTATTTTTACATTTCACACCCAACTAGGTGACGTTTCCACTCTTTGTCAATATATCAGAGATGTAACCTATCTCTTTCATCTTCAACAACTCCGTTATTTTATCTTTGTCATCAACACCGGGCCAATCAACAATAGGAATATTATATCAACGATGATATAAGAGCCGCTTTCCATCTTGCCATGGGAGTAACTCGGAGCAATTCCGAAGCATGAAGTTCGTTTTTCTAGCTTTCCAGCACCTTGCTATTTCATGCACTTGAAGCGCTTCAATCTTCCGCCCCCCTTGCCCTTCGAGTACCTACCGATATTTTGGTGTTTGAAGTACTTTTGACAACTACGAAAAGCTGTTCCAGCTCGAGTTTTTTAAATTAAAGTTAAATCCGTATGGACTTAACGCTCCGGGAGCTTCACGCTCAAATCCTTTATTACAGCTGGAAAGCGGCTAAGAAAGCATTACTTCAGGCTTAGAATAGGTAGACAGAGGAAGTACGATACGACGCCAGCGTCTGTTACCAGTTTGCTCCAATCTGTCAAGTATGAAAATGTCAGTGACGTAACATTGGTATTGTAGCACATAAGAAAATATTTTATTAAAAATAATAATGAAACTAAATTACTATTTGTAACATTAGTAATATAGTAGTTGGTGAAGTTAGCGGGATTAGGACAAATAATGCACCTCTTCTTTATTCGAAAATGGCCGACGTTTCGACTGTTTATTTAGTCTTCATCAGGGCTAAAAAAAAATATAAACAGTCGAAACGTCGGCCATTTTCGAATAAAGAAGAGGTGCATTATTTGTCCTAATCCCGCTAACTTCACCAACTACTTACAACTTAAGGACGCTAATTACAACAATGAATTAGTAATATATTAAACGTATTATTATTAGCAAACATCGACTTACTATTACATAAATAAAAATAATTGTGAACTAATAGGCGTGTGATTACATCTCCTACGCCACTGGAAAAACTGCTCAAAAATTTAAATAAAAAACTGTCTAAAAGTTACAGGATTACAAAAATATTTCCCAAAATAGCATTATTGACTTCACTGCGGTATATACTAAATCATATTTCGAAGATTTGGATGTAAAATACAGTTATTTTACATACACCAGTGTTTTAGAGTTATTGGAAATAATTTAATTGTTGTTGAAAAACGCCATTATCTGTTTACCTGTGAAACGTAACTCCAGGCTCCTTTCTATAGCCTCTGCATTTACAACCGTAAGCTGCACATCCCGCCATTGTAAACAACACAATTAATTATAGTATTAAAGTCTTGCAAAATGCAATTTTTTGCAAAAAAACACATAGCCAACGAATCGTTTGGTTTTTGTCTTAAACATGGCGTCTCATCATTTTTTGGTAACAGCTGTCAATGTAGCGGAGAACTGCGCGCGCAGATTCTATTAGTCTACCTATTCAAAGACTTCAGGATTGTTTTGATGGAAGAAAAGGATGCCACAAGAGAGATAATCTTATTAGAGGTCGTAATGTAAAAAGAGAAGGGTAGAAAAAAAAGAATGTTGGACATTTTGGAAACAGAGTATAGTCTGCGACGTACGACGTATAAGCCATTCACTTATTATTGTCATCAAGTAGACGTTGGAAATTTTGCTTTATCGTATCTTATCAACATGTACTAAAAGGAGATGGGTATAAATAAAATAAGGTTTCAAACTCAGAAAATGAAATCTAATGGAATCCACGCGCGCAATTCTCCGCTATATGGGCAGCTGTTATCAAAAATGATGAGACGCCATGTCTAAGGCGAAAACCAAACAATTCGTTGACTATGTGTTTTTCTGCAATAAATTGCATTTTGCAAGACTTTAATATTATAAATAATTGTCTTGTTTACAATGGTGGGATGTGAAGATTACGGTTTTAGAAGCTGCGGCTATAGAAAGAAGCCTGGAGTTACGTTTCACAGGTAAACAGATAATGGCGTTTTTCAGCAACCATTAAATTATTTCAAATAACTCTAAAACCAGTTATTTTACATCCAAATCTTCGAAATATGATTTAGTATATACCGCAGTGAAGTCAATAATGCAATTTTGCGCTAAATGCGATTTAAGCTTTATTTCCTACTTCTTCTTTCAAACTTAAAAAAATGTGATTAGATGTCGTTTGCTGCTCCATATTTTTTGCATTGCCCTAAAATAACCTTTAATTCAAATAATTTTCTTTAATATTTGCCTTCGAATGGAACTTTTCATTTCAAGTTAGAACTGGTGGAAAATTTTTAAGAAAAAGCTGTAGAATGAATATTTGGGCCCCTGATGAACATACATGCAGGAATCCAAGGTCATCCACAATAATCTACTATTTTTTATTTAGTAGACAATTATTGGCCATATGTCGCAAAATAGGGAGTGTTCATTTGATAACGCCATCTAGTTGACTGTGAAATGTGAAAAGAAACGGATAAAGGAAAAAAAGGTCCATTTACTTTGATTAGGTCATCCTTTTCTGTCAAAACATCCATAGCCTTCCAGATGACAGTTTCTAATGAACACACCGTATAATATTAGCGTTTTCCGGTGCCGCTCTAGACTGATGTGAGAGTATTGCCATCCTTATATTCTTATTGAGAAAGTAAGGGATCTGAATACTCTTAGAGCGCTCTAAGGAAGACATCTGAAAACGCTATATGTTTTGGAAGTCTGACATTCTTTTTCTACCCATCTCTTTCTACATTACGTTCCCTGATAAGTTTATTTCTCTTAAAGCACGAATTCCTTCCATGACAAAGATACAAACATGAACGTGCGCTTGACGTAATGCCTTCTTGCCATTACTGATGCCCTGATTGGTCAAGATACTCCAAAATATAAGTTCTTTAAGTGACCTGAAGACGAAAGAGACGTTAATAGAATCACATCGGTGACATTTAGTAGCAAGTTGCATAGTCATGTTAGTGTCTACATCTAGTTAGTCTCAAAATCGCTTTTTGTTAGCTGGACCTCTACTTCACTACCGAATTTGCCCTAAGAACGGTTATTATATTATTATTTTATATAAAAATAAATAAGTATTCAAAAACAGCAATGATAAAAAAAATAGATAAAACTCGAAACTCCAAAGTAATCGGATTGGCCAGCACCATCGAGCTGGCCTGTCGTGTCTCGTGTGTCGAAACTGGAGACCTCTTCCTGTTTTACAGTTTTGGCCCCCCCTTTTTTGCAGTGGGAACCTTTAAACTGGTGACGATATCCGCTGGAAGTGACGTCTCGGTGACATCAAGAGCAAATCTGGAGACCCCTACCTGTTTTACAGTTTTGGGGGGGTAAACCTTTTAACAGTGAGAACCTTTGACCTGATGACGACTTCCGGCGAAACTGACGTCTCGGTGACGTCATGACGTCTTACGTCAAATTATTGCAAAACAGTTGTCACTGTCATTATTTTTATTAATTCTTATTTCTAATCCATTTGAATGTCGAACTTTCATCCATCTCCTAGCTAGAGCGCTAGGGCTTCTAGCCCTTAGCTAACCTACCTCCAAGGCTTTACAAAACTTCACTTCTAGCCTAACAAAAACCAAAAATCGATCGATACAATCAATATCCGGTCTGGCTTTAAGTTGCTATGACACTTGTATGACGTATGCTGACGACAAAATTGCGTCATTGAAGCGACGGACTTTCGGCCAAAACGGAGGGCCATTTTTAGAAAAATATCGGCATTTGTTAGCTCTGTCCATATCTGCTAGGTCAATGCTTATTTCCAACCAATCTATCTCCTAGCTAGAGCGCTAGGATTCCTAGCCCTTAGCTGACCTAGCTCCAAGGTTTTCTAAAACTTAGCTTCTAACCTAACAAAAACCAAAAACAATCGACACAATCAATATCCGGTACGGCTTTAAGTTGCTATGACACTTTTATGACGTGTGCTGACGACAACATTACGTCATAGAAACCTTAAGGGTGCAGCATTTCCGGTCAAAAAACTGGTCCATTTTTAGTAGAAATATCGGTATTTGTTGGCATATCTTCTAGGTCATTGATTGTATTAGTAATGTAACCAATAAAAACTCGTTTTATTTACTAATTTCATTTTTTGTTAAAAAGTAAGAATTCCGAAGGAACGGACTCTACATAGCACAACCTTAAGCCTCATCAAGAAGTTAAAAATACGTGGATACATCTTCAAATAAGCAACGACACTTAAGGGCCCCGGACACGTAGAAATGTAAATTAATTTGTAAACTAATTTAACTTTTTCTGAAAGTGAATCTTAAGACGCAGTAATATCGATGGGTCGAGGGGCGCGGGCCGGCCTGAATATTGCAACAGCAAAAGGGTAAAAAGGTTAGGTGGAGTTTTAAATACGTATTGGAGGTTCGAGTTTCTCAATCAGCGTTTCGTTAGTATTCAGCTAATATTCTTGTGACCATTCAATTAAAGTCCAATTTAATACATACGATTTTATAACGTGTTGAATGTAGATGCATTAATTCGTACCTAATTTGAGCCAGGTAAATAGGATGTAGATAAACTTGGGGGGATTAACTATAATAGGTAGATAATCAACATTTGTTTCCCTGAAGGTATTTGTATGAATAGTCATAACGTTGACTTATTATAATCAAACATATAAAATATGGTTACTTTTTTGCCATTAGTTTTACTTCATACTTTGTTACTAAAAAATTTGACAAAAAAATTCTTTTCATTCTTTTTCATTTTATTATTTCTTGATTACTTCTTCATTTTTAACAATATTTATTATCACAAACTCATAAGCCTTAAAGGGGCTAAAATTTTTACTTATCTGCTTACTATTCTTTTTATCATTTTGTCATAAAATGTTTTTTTTTTCAAGCGGATTAAAAGTAAGTCATTTGTTTTCTCCATACGCACCCTTAAAGTGGGCTTTCTAATCCTGAGACCAAAAAAGTAACAAACAAGTCATAGGCAGTAAAAGCAAAGTCAAGAGTCACCGCTACTGTCGTGGTGGCGCAGTTGTTCATAAACGATTGTCAATATTGAAATTTACGAAAACTTTTAAGCACTAGATATTAGATGGCACTACAGCATTGGGATAACAAGAGTAATCAGAGCTCTTGGTGTGAAGAAGTAAATTCTTAGTTGATTTCGCGGATTTCGACTGGTTAATAGTTGTAGGTTTTAGTTTTTAGTAGCCCAAATTGGTATATTTTTCCAACTTCTACTGATAATAAAATTTGACAAGCATAAAGTTAAATTATTAGATTTCGGTACTAAACGCGATCGACGCCATCCGAAATTGCCTATGGTGCCGTGTTGTGTTTTTTTTGCCTTCGGCCGTCAATCTTTGGGCTCAACACAAAAAAGACCGAGTTTTACTCCTAGTTACATAATCTACTATAGGGTTAAAAAAAAATCCAAGAGATTTTAAATAACCCATCCTTAAACTACCACTTCTTAACCTGCCAGTCTTAAATTTCTATTAACTAAAGGCAATAAAGTAAATACTTTTTTTAAATCCGTTGTTCAATATAAATCATTACTGAAATACAAGGTCTTTTCGATTTTTTAAAGACATTTTTTGAGGCCAGTACCTTAGAAACTAAAAGTTAGAAACTAGAAGTAAGCTTAGAAAAAAATATATATATGAAAAAGTCACTTGTTTTGCACTCTTCTACATTTACCTGTTCTATGTCCATTGAGTTGTGAATCACTCACACTTATGACTCTGTCTACTGTCTGGAAACCCCTTGAATGAACTTATTCTGTGCTTTTGACCACCCTTAAAACTAATAAAAACTTGGGAATGAAAATCTTTGAGTGCTATAAAATAGTTAACTAAAGAGGTTATTTGATCGGGGGCCGTTCGGGATTTCACTTTGAGCTGAGCAACATAGAAAACATGTGCAACACAATTTTGCACCTAAGTAAGTATTTCTTACATTTTGCAATTGAAAATATGAGAATTTCGTAGGTACAGAGATACCTATAGAATATGGTTGTGTTGAATTAAAGCATAAATATAAAAAAGTTTATTGTGACGTTAAATGGAAACTACAAGTGATGTTTGTGGCTTCAGCGGACAGAAGAATATATATATTTAAATTAAAGAAAAAGTAGGCCTTCGCCGGATTTGAACCAGCGACCTTGCTCTTAACCAGACAGATGCTCTGTCTGCAGCTGAATGCTATCCCGATTAGCCGACGTAATAGCCTTTATTGCTCAGTTGGCAGAGCATCTGTCCGGTTAACAGCAAGGTCGCTGGTTCAAATCCGGCTGTAGGCCTACTTTTTCTTTAATTTAAATTATTATTCCTCTGTCCGTTGAAGCCACAAACATCACTTGTAAATTCCTACTTCCTACAGACGCAATTGTACTATCTATGAAATGGAAAGTCGTCGTTGGGATACGGAAAAACGTACTAAAACTTTGGAATAAATTAACTTTTGGGATAATTTAAAACACATTTTTCAAGAACTAGCAAGCATAAACTTTATTCCAACTAAGGTCACCGAACGAACAAATCTCGTCAAAATTTTATTAAACAATCTCCCGTTCCCTATGTCCATTCTCCAATTCGTTCCCAGTTAGATCCAGAAAGTCGCCCGGGTCATTTCCAAAAGGTTTTGGCTGAAAGTAAGCGGGATACTTGGACTTGGCCAACCACAGTTCAAGTCTCAAGCTTGGATCCAAGGAGGGCGGGAGCGGTTCTGGACTGCTCCGCTTCTTCAAGTAGTTGAAGCAGCACGTCCTGAAGTGGCGAGTGCCGCAGGCCGATTGACATTCCGAGCCGCAGGAGTTGCAGGTTTCTGCTTCACCCCAAACGACTCCTGCAAGATTTTTTTTTTACTTTTTGATATTGCTGGTGAACTAATACTACAATAATGGGATCAAATATGAATGCCTGAACAGATGTTGTTCTTTACACCGATTAAGTCGTTTGTTGGGGGGGGGGGGGGCTTAACATCATCTAATAAATCACAGTTATTAACAAAAAACATATTTATAATTAAAATTAGCGATAATGATAAACGTGCATTCTTTTACATAAATATTAACTGGAAATACCTATTATTATACACACCGTGGTAATCTACGTATGCACTTACCAAGAATGATAACTGTTGTGACTAACAGCTCCTTATTCATGTTGAATACCCCTTTGATTGCTACTGGCACAAGATTTAAAGTTAAAATGTTGTGGGAAGTCCGAGGAGTCTCAACTTATACGATAAAATATATTTTAATATTAATGTCAAGGCGGAGTTCGGTTTGATAGAGACTATTCCATGGGATAAGATTTTATTACAATTTTTAAGGGTTAATCTATAAAAAAGATTACTTTATTTACCAGGGAGAACATTGTATAATATATGGAGTTATTTTTGAACTCATTAATCGTCGGTGTGGAATATTTAATCACGTAGGATTAGGGTTTGGTTCAGCTGCTTGAACAAACCTAAGTAGGAGGTGTGTTACAATATGTTAACAAATAAGTTGAAAAACAAGTGGTATATACTTATTATAGCGACAATAAAAAGGAATTTATCATTCTACATATACAGGGTGCTTATAAGTTTGTCAATTATTATTTAGTGATAGTGATAAAATGTTTCAAAAACTTTCAAATTGCTTTTGAATTTATCTTCTAAAACTACAATTCTTTTCTACTTTGTAACTCTGGTGGTTTCTAAAATATTTTCACTAAACATCGAATAAAAATCACTCTGTGTAAGCAAATGTACTTAAAAATATATATAAAACGTGTCTAATAAAACATTGTCTTCCATATGAAGACATATTGACAACTTAAAAGTAACAAACAGCTAAAGTAAAAAAAAGAACAGAAAAAAATTGATTGAACATATTGACTGAGAGTGTAAAAGAAGGAAGAAAATTTGAATAATTTTTTCTCAAAAGTGGGAAATGAAGATAAAATTAAATAAAAAAAAACTTTTAATTTTTTTTTTACATTAATAGGTATAGGTAATTTAAGAATGGAAGTAAAGTTTAGCTTAAATAAAGCTTCCTGAAACCACAGTAGGTACGTCTTTCAAGTCTAGTTTCCATAAGCATCCACTCTGACGTAATACTTATAACGAAATCGACTAAGAAAACAAACTGATCATCAGTCGGTAAGCAAACACGAGATTGTTTTTAAAGTAACGGATTAGCACGAAAGCTCGAATTAGGCCCTTATCAGAGTTTATTGCGCTGAGCCCTAACGCGTTCCCTATAGATATCAATATAGGAATAATTTACAGCTCCGCTTAGTGCGTTAATAAGGTGTTATCAGATTTACGGGACGCGTCCATATAAAAGAAAGATTTGACTTAACCCCTCCTTTAGAGTTTGTATTTGAATCCTGACGGGGAGCTCTCAATAGAAATGAAACTGAGTTTGGTGGTCGTGGTGGTATTGTTAATCACTGGACTACATATTTGTGGTAAGGAGAGATTGTTTAGCACTACTTAATAATCTTCACTGTTATTTATTATCAATGAGCTCTAAATCTCTTTTCAGATTCATTCGATATTGATAAACAAAAATTGATACAAGAAAGGAAGAAGTCATGTAACTCTTGTGGAATTGAATGCCGCACCGCCTGCGGGTCCAGGCATTTCAAAAGCTGCTGCTTTAACTATCTGAAGAAGAGAACGCTCGACCCAGAGGAGGTACCACCTGAATTCGAAACCCCCGAGGATGAGGCGACGAGCTTTGACAATTATGAACATCTTAACCAGATGCCTTATGTGTCCAGAGTTTCCTCCAGAAGTGCCCTTTTGGATTTCTGGCATAAAGCGTTTATTAAGAGAAACGAACTGGATACCGAATAAGTACTATTAGATGCAGTACTGTAATTAATAATGATTAATTAAATTTACTGTGTTTTAATATTTTTTATTGTCCTTTTTTTCACCTTCTTCTTTGACTTTCTTCCTCACTTCTTTCTCTTTTTTTGTCTCCTTAATTGTTTAAACATTGACAAATATGTAACGCTTTTCGCGGTTTCTTCGTCCCTTTTTTAGGATGGTTAGTTCTAGTGCGCATAACATTAAGCAAAGATTTTTTTCTTCTTCACATGCCAAAGCATTCCCAGAACCATCCTAATAAGGTAGTGAAGGAAAGTGATGGACATATCTGTTTTCAAAGTTGGGTCGCTCCAAGAAGATCAGGAGCCCTTCAACAGCTTCAAGTGCTGTTGCGCCGCTGTTGCAGTGAAAGTGTCAGGCTTCTGTCGTTTTTATAACCAACCTCTTTACAAGGATCAAATAATATTTACCAAATTATCACACAATTAGCATTGTAGGAAATCAAGGATCAGACCACCACACCATTTTGCACGTCTTTGAAGTTTTGTAGAGTCCCGCGATCGCTACGAACGAACTGGATAGAGAACGAATACTTTCCAAACTAAGTTCGATCAGGAAAATGAGAAATAATTTACCTTTATTATAAGTAAAAAATGCGTTTGTTTCAAAATTTTAAAATTCAACTATGACAAAATTAATATTGCGATTTCAAATATTCCTTGATCAGCCGTCAACAAGCATTGTCGCTGCAAACGTGAATGCATCAAATTATGAGACTGCCCTCTATGACCTTAATCATCTATCGAACCGATTACTCATCTTAGGCGACTATCGTTCAACACTAGATGGCACTGCATACCAATGATATACAATTTTGATAGCTGTCATCCCAAAAATTTGAAAAAGAAAAAGTAGCTTTGATTTGCACTAGGCTTAGAATAGGTAGACCAGAGGAAGTAGGATACGACGCCGGCTCTGTTACCAGTTTGCTCCAATCTGTCAAGTGTGAAAATGCCAGTGACGTAGCATTGGTATTGATTGTAGCACCTAAGAAAATATGAATGCTAAATTCTCAATAATTTGAACTAAATTACTATTTGTAACATTAGTAATATTATTAGCAAACATCGACTTACTATTAAATAAATAGAAATAATTGTGAATTATTAGTCATTGATAACCCTGGGACTACATCTCCTGCGCCACTGGAAAAACTGCTCAAAAATTTAAATAAAAAAACTGTCTACAAGTTAACAAGTTACAGGATTAGAAAAATATTTCCCAAAATAGCAATATTGACTTCAATGCGGTCTATACCAAATCATATTTCGAAGATTTGGATGTAAAATAACTGGTTTTAGAGTTATTTGTAATAATTTAATTGTTGCTAAAAAACGCCATTATCTGTTTACCTGTGAAACGTAACTCCAGGCTCCTTTCTATAACCGCTGCTTTTACAACCTTAAGCTGCACATCCCACCATTGTATACAACACAATTATTTATAATATTAAAGACTTGCAAAATGCAACTTATTGCAAAAAACACATAGCCAACGAAACGTTTGGTTTTCGCCTTAAACATGGCGCCTTAAACAATGACATCATTTTTGGTAACAGCTGTCAATGTAGCGGAGAATTGCGCGCGCGGATTCCATTAGTCTACTTATTCTGAGGCACTAGGCTTAGAGCTTTTCCTACGAGTTATATGCTACTTTTGCCTCCGTTTAGTAATACGGGGTGTTCATTATAAAACTTTATCTAGTTGGCTGTGAAATGTCAAAAGAAAAGGGTGGAGAAACAAAAGTCAATTTATTTTGATTATGTCATCCTTTTTTCTCAAAATTTCATAGGCTGCTAGATGAAGTTTTATAATGAACACCCCGTATAACAAGTTCGATCACTCTACGGTTGGCGCCGAATTTTCTGCCCATGTCGTCTGTACCCAAGATCTCTGTTCTCTACTCCTGACTATAGATGAATTATAGATATGAGGTTGGTACTGCTTTTTCATTAATCATCTGAAATTTCTATTGCTAGTCGGAAGCAGTGTTTTTAATTTTTTATTCATAGACATGGCAATAATCGGTTTTAAAGCGCCATCTATTCGAGATTCAAATTGCCATCGGGGGCGCTGCAAAATAAACAAATATGGCACCTTAACGAGTACAAACAAATAACGTTAGTTAAATTTTAAGATTTGAATGTGTTTAAAACCTAACTTTTTTTTATTTTTAGATATGTACGGTCAAGATCAGTCAACTTTACAGGTTGCCTCATTTCTTAGAGAGAGAACCACCTGTATACGTCAGTCAACGTCACAAGAATTCATTTTCGCCATTCCCCCTATGCTTTTGTAAAGCGTGGGTCCATTTTTTTATCAATATTGAGTTTTGTTAAGGTGTTTGGTATTTTTGTGTGCTGAAACCAAGAAGTTATTTCCTACATTATTACTATATTACAGAGTGAAGTCCAATTTTATAAATTTTCTGCTCTGTACTAGTTGATTTTGGTAATTACACCCCGAGCGCTCCGGATATCAGCCTATCTCACTCTAGCTTGTTAAGATTTTGGAAAATGGTCTGTGTCCGGAGCGCTCGGATGGAATTACCGAACTGCAGAGCTATATCATATATATGTTTTAACCCTATTTTTTTAGCCGTTTTGTGAAGTTTATTTCCGATATTTAAAAAGTATTCTGAATGAAACTATTACTTTGCATGGTGTAAAATAATTCTAAATACACCCCAAATTTATAATAATTAAGAATTCTTGCCGAACATTAACATTTAAAAGCTTAAATTTTCAAAAAATAAGGCATCTCTAACAAATCACTCATTTAAATCATCAAAATTGTCAGCCGTGAATTCTCATGACGTCACAATAGCTTTTTCTTTATTTTTCAGCGAAATGAGGTAACCTATAAAGTTGACAGATCTTGACGTACGGTAGGTATGTCTACTGTATGTAGTGTGTTTTTAGACATCGACCCTTTAAATTATTACCTATTCACTTATTTTTGTCAATTAGTTACCTTTAAAACCTTCAATTTGTTTATACCCATCTCTTTTTAACAAATGTTCAGAAGATAAAATAAAAATGTCAAAGTCAATTTTCCAGCGCTTGCTTGACGACAATAATAAGTGAATGGCTTATAGGTACGTCATTACGTCATTTTATAGTATTTACAGTGGTTCTTGTACATATTCCAAAGAATTTCTTTAAAGCAGTTTGAACATATTGTTGTGTTTTTTTTAATTTCTTGTGATTGTAGAGCTGAAATTGCTGAGAAAAAGAAAGTTTACTGGAGAGACCCCCTGTTTTACAGTTTTGGCTTCCTTTTTTAGGATTCAGTAGATCACAAGAAAATATGTGTCACTTCCGGCAAATTGACGTCATCTGACGCCTTGGGTCAAATAATTCAAAATCACAATTCGACAATTGATGTGCTCTGACAATGAAGTTACGTTATGGGTCGTTATGTTGTGAAGATGGTTGTCAATGACCTAGGAGTTATGGACAGAACATATAAATGCCGATATTTTAATAAAAATGGTCTCGCTTTTTGGCCGGAGGTCCGCCTTTTTTTTAGGTACCCATAACATAATTTCATCGTCGGCGCACATCAATTGGCGAATCACAACTTCAAATCATTTGCCCTGTGACGTCAAGTGACGTCAGTTCAAGCAGATATCGCCGCCATTTTTATGTTTCAAAAAAGAGTCCCCGGACTACGCGGACCTCTAAAATCATATGGCAAATGTCAAAGATTTCGATATAGTCTGTCGTTTTTTCCACTATTTATCCAACAACCAATACCGCTATAATAAACAACTTTAATGAGAATGCAGAAATTACGCAACACTTAGCAAGAAACTTAATTTCAACCAATCAGGCCACAACGCCAAATCCGCAATATACGCCATATTCGCACATGGGGACGAACCGTGAGGGCGACGTCACATACAGCGGAATTTGTTTAAAAGCGGAACGGAGCGTAATTTGACAGTTGAATTTAAACCAATCAGATAAAAGCTAAAATAGGAATTGACGTGTGTAATGACGTTATTGACATTTCTGCTCCGTTCCATTCCGTTGTATGTGACGGCGGCCTCAGAGTCAGCCAAAAGCATTACAAACATTATAATGGTGCTTTTACACGGGCAACTTTTAGAGCAATTAATTGCTCAACACGAACTTACCGAGGTATGGTCTCATCCAAATTTGTTTAATTTTTTTTTTTATTTTTAAGAAATGAAATAAACGCACTAGCAGCAGCCAATATACTTTCAGCGTCCATTTTGTACAAGTTTTTCAATACAGTTCTCGTGTAAGTACAAGTTGCTGAATTGCCTAATTGTCGGCAATTGACAAAAATGTCAATGTAGCGCAATTTATTTAGGCAATTAGTTGTTCTTTATTGAGCCATATTTTAAATTGCCGGGTGTTGACTCATATTGCTATGACATCAAAACGGGCGGAAATTGCTCGGCATTGGATCATTTTAATTGGCCTTGTAAAAATACCTTAATATCGATAGGCACTTGAAGGGCAAGTGGGACGCAAATTTGGAGCGTTTTAAGTGCATCAAATACGGCGGTGTTCGGAACTGTTCCGAGCTACTACTTCGACAAGATAGAAAGCAGACCTAGATGACAATAATAAATGATTGAGATATATTATGCCAAGCGCGACAGGCTATAGTATATTAGACCTAGAGAAACTCTCCTGCCTCACAGTTTTGCCGCACCCTTTTAGCAGTGGGTACCCTAAAAATATCGGCGAGATTCGCTTGAATTAAAGTTACTTGACATTTTACATCAAGTCGTGATTTGCCAATTGATGTGCTGATATTAAAATTACGTCATGGACACCTTAAAAATGGCGGACTTCCGGCCAAAAAACGAGACCATTTTTACGAAAATATCAGCATTTGTTGGCTTTGTCCATATTTCTTAGGTAATTGGCCAGACGCTAACTTATTAAGCGCCCTCTGGTGAAAAATCATCTAAATATTCAAAAGCAGAAACGTAAATTTAAAAATTAGCTTAATGGCCTAAAAGATATTGTTGATTTAAAAATTACCCTTTTTTGCCGAAAGTCCGCCATTTTTATTGTACCGGTTAAAGTTGACATTGACGCAGGCAACACTGAAACTGTGACTTTCTTATTTATAACTAAAACAGTTTGTCACATTGTAAACCTCAGGAGAGTAAAAGTCATTTCAATTTCATCCGAAAGAAGCGTTCTGTCTTTTTAATTATAACATAATTGTAATTGATAAAAAAAAATGACATCAAAAATTTTTATTAACTTTGAAATTAGATAATAAAAATAGGAATCAATAAAATTGCCATGTCATGTCACACAAGAGTTTTGAATTTTATATGAAAGATTTAACCCCTATTTTATACTCCACGCTATTGCTTTGTTTTTCCAAATGGAATGCCCTATTGGCGAATCACATCTTCATGTTTGACGTAAGGGTCAGGAGACTTCAATTCAAGAGAACGTCTTAAGCCTAGTTCTCAGAGCTTTGTCATATGTCGCTGCGACACTTGGTCCGACCAATGAGATATCATGTTTTGAAATTTCCCTATGTCTCGTGCGACACCCTGTTTGTAGTTGGATTATTTCAACTACACGCTACTTGTCGCGGTACGTGTAATAAACAAAAAATAATATACTGTTTGAAAGCTGAAAACTTACTAAAAATGGAACAAACTTTCCAAGTTGAAATATGTCATCCCACTGGAATTAATTTCCTAATAAATTTAACACCAAATCAAATTCATAGGTTCAATTGTTCAATTCAGGCAAGCATCCAAGTAGAAGAAAACTGTCGCGGCGACATGACAAACTTCTGAGAACTAGGCTTTACGTTTTTACGTTAAATAAATCATTTGAAGTTAAAATTCGCCAATTGATGCCAGCCATGCTGGACGCTTGTTCTATACGAAAGAGTGAAAGTGAAAGTGAGAATTGCTGGCCAATGGAATTCGTCAACAGAATTTTTTGACCAATCCACTCTTTCCTATAAAATAAAGCCTCTGGTATCTAGTAACCAAAAATCTCTGATAGTGACTCTTTATTCATTAATTACTCGAGTAACGACTACATTCTTCATGCCCAACTCTAGTAGAGTTTTATGGCTTGTCACTGTCACTAGTGTCACTCGTCTCGTTTAGTATAGTGGGTTGCAATTCGTTGCATATAGAAAATATCACATCAGAGCAATAATCAGCATATAATAATACCTGATTACTACAAGTTGCACAAGAGTTTATTAATGTATAAAGAGAACACGTATTGCAGAAATTAAATGTTATTCTTCTAAGTGCTGCCGTGCCGTATTAATGTAGGTATATAGGGCCTGTTTAGTAAAAAGATAACAGATTAATTTAAGGTAGCAATCCCTTATCCCTTGATATTATGCAACCAACCTAACTACATCACGCCACCACTTCGTCCAATCAGCAAATTAATCTGCAAGTTATCAAGGTCAATCGCGATTCGCCCTGCGCTCCTCGTCCCGCAAACCCCATTGTCATTTATTATTTCCTAATATCCTAATTCCTATAACATTTTATCCTTACATGGAGTATATATGGTCTCTACTCCTTTTATTTGAGAAAACTATACATTTATCAGTTATTGTGTATCATAAATTTTAAAAGTTTAATTTTGTTCTTCAGAAAAGTGTTTCTTGTATTCAATGCAGCCTGAAAGGTCAACAAAAAAAAGAAAAACCTACTGACATTTATCTTAAAACTTGTGTTTGCTGTTTAAAATCGGCCTGCTGTACTAAATTACTATCGTGCCCACCACAACTCTATACCAGTAAATTCTGTGGTCTGAATCTAGGAGATATCAATAATGTACTTTGACCTAGTGGGGCAATTCTCTCTCTTTACACAATTTATTTTAAACAATCATCATTAAAGCCCAGGTATTTGTGTTGTATGAGACTTAGTACAAGGTTGCATTTTATTAAAACTATTTAAGACCATCCTAAATTGACTGTGGTGTGTTACTTTCTTGATATATATTCAATAAAGGCAAGTGGCATATTAACCTGGTTCTGGATAAAAGCATAATCTAACTCAACATTCATCATGTTGGTATCAGGTAAGCTTAAACATAACATGTTTCGAAAGTAACCATTAGATATATTAAAACAAGTGGTGCCACAAGTAATCTTCCCTGCAAAAGCTCCATTTTGTAAATAGGTACTATGGAGCCACTTGTCAGTTGATCCTGGGAGATTTCAAAT
Organism: Taphrorychus bicolor; assembly: GCA_951812265.1. Classification (NCBI taxonomy): domain Eukaryota; kingdom Metazoa; phylum Arthropoda; class Insecta; order Coleoptera; family Curculionidae; genus Taphrorychus; species Taphrorychus bicolor. The sequence continues at coordinate 46,680,234 of OX638297.1, read as the reverse complement.
TTATAAATTTGAGTGGGACTTAAAGCCAATTGTATAGGTTAATTTTAAATACAGATTTAAATTTGGTTTTAAAACTAAATTTAAACATCGCGATTTCTGATCTACATGGATGTACCTTGTATAAGTAGAACTTAAATTGAAAAAAAGATGGATGTCGAATTGTGACGGCAAATGTCATTTGTAAGAAATATATCTACATTATCCTCATCGTCTGATATTATGTGCCATGAGCACACTTTCCCCATAAAGTCTTCAGATAAGGTAAACCTTAAAATTTTCCATATAACATGAATTGTTGCCAAAAACTTTGTAAGTGACAGATTCCTTGACAGCAATCGATTCCATATGGAATATTTTAAGGTCCACCTTAGATCAACTTTATGAGGAAAGTTGTGCGAGCAGCTATCTCTATGTCTTACAAAAATCCAAAAATATTTATTTCAATTTTTAACACAAACACAAACATTTAAAGTGACAAAACTGTTAATTTTCTTAAAGTCAAACTGACCTTTAAAGCTTAAGTCCTGCTTCATCCACATCATATCTTAAGATAAAGTTAAAGTCTAATTTATGTTTAAAATGAACTTATACAACAATCATTACGCCAATTTGCGATTTAAAGGGAGCTCCTGCATTTAAAATCAACTTATACAATGACCTAAATAGACAACTAATTACTACTTAGCCAGCCTTTCAAAATCTGAAAGGAGGTGGATAGAAGAAATGCAAAGACTCCATCATGATATGCAGTCTCCACATTGATCAGAATTTTGGATTTGGTAGTAATTGGCCTGATTCAAGTTGCTGGTGCTAATATATTCATAATTTAGACCTACTGGAGAGCAGGTATTACATTGAACTTGCTGTTACTAAACCTAAATAAAATGTAGAGAGGTCTTTGATAATTAATTATTGTTGGATTTTGACTTTGTGTTTACAATTTAATTAATATTAATGATTCTGAAGAAAAATAAAGAGACAACAATTTACTAATAAATTCTTTCATTAGTAATTAATTATTGTTGGATTTTGACTTTGTGTTTACAATAATTATTGCTTAATATTAATGATTCTGAAGAAAATTAAAGAGACAACAATTTACTAATGAATTGATTCATTAGTTAACTAGCACAGGGCAAATAAGCACAGTTTTTGTAAGCCGAGCTAAAGGTAGGGTCTGTAGTTTTGCTTGAGTGTGATGTAACACTCTAAAACACGCCACAAAAGCGGCCTGCTGTTGTGTTGGTCATGGTCACAGACCTGCCCATAAGGTTAGCCATTATAGGTAAATTCAGATTCATCTGGATTAGCTTAGGTTAGTTCAGGTTCGTCTGGGTTAGCTTAGTTGGGTTCAGGTTAGTTTAGGGTGGTTCACGTTAGTTCAGTTTTTCTAGTATTTTGCACTAGTGGCCTATCAATAGTGCCAGTTGAAAACAACTCATGCGGTAATAAGTAATACACAAGTGACCTTGCAAATTTGCATCACAACCATGCATATTTTTTTAACCAATTCATATCCTGTATTTTTTTTCTTGTAAAAATTTTCTATTAAATGGCTACAACATACAATTCAAAGTTTTTAAATTTGTGTGTTGGTGTTCTTTACAAGACCCAGTAGCTTTTTGGCAGTTGATCGTGAAGGATCATCTTCATCTATAACAGAATAATATTCTGTAACAAGCATAGAATGTGTTGATACAGCAACCATGTTTAGGCTCAGAATGGTCACATTTCTAATTGGTAGAAAAAATGTTTTGTTTATTTATTATTACACCAAGTTTCTCCACATTTATTCTTCTAATTATATATGATTATCATTGACAATTTCAAGAATTATTATTTGTTTTTAATTAATTCAAGCTTTGTGATTACAGGACACACAGGAACAACAAATGGCTCCGCATAGTTGCAAAAGTTGCCTGCATAACAAGTTAAAGGAAAAAATGGCAGAACAGGCAAGCAGCTCAGTACCAATGGAAGTTCAAGAGAATGGCTTCCAGAATGGATTATGTGATCACCCTTGTATGTACTTTTTATAGTAATTAAGAAACCTAGAGCATTATAAGGATAATAATGCATGAGGTCGATAGTGTAGAACTGAGGGCCCTTGGCCCGAGGGTTATAATTCGACTGAAGACTTTATGTCTTATAATGCTCATAGTGTGTTCAACATTTAATGTTCGACTTCTTGTACTTAAATAAATTAACTTTTATGTATTATGATTTGATATAAATTATAAGTGCCTATACCTGCCTGGGCATTTACCATGGCAACACACAACAATGATTATTTTGATTTATAAATGTTTTGCTACTGTCAATTTAAATGGATTTCGTGCGGCACGTGACTACATTGGTTGAAAACAAAAAATATATTGTGAAGCGATCCAAAAACCAGTTTTCTGCAATATTGTCACTTCCCACAGACAAATGGCCGAGATTTCGTACCTATATTGTCTGGGGGCGACGTTTAGCAGAGTATCAGACTCATTTCTCTATCAGGCAGAGGAACCATAGACTAGTTTCGCTCTTATTAGAGCTCATCAGTACGGTATACCTCGAACCTGATAGAAAAATAAGTCTGAACGGCAATTGGATCTAAATCTTGCTTAGACGCCTGTACGTATATGTAAGTGTAGGCGTACAGGCGTCTAAGCAAGATTTAGATCCAATTGCCGTTCAGACTTATTTTTCTATCAGGTTCGAGGTATACCGTACTGATGAGCTCTAATAAGAGCGAAACTAGTCTATGGTTCCTCTGCCTGATAGAGAAATGAGTCTGATACTCTGCTAAACGTCGCCCCCAGACAATATAGGTACGAAATCTCGGCCATTTGTCTGTGGGAAGTGACAATATTGCAGAAAACTGGTTTTTGGATCGCTTCACAATCATCTCGCATGCCCTAGTGGAAGCACCCGCCGTCGTCAGATGGCGCCACTTACAAAAAATATATTGTATTTGTGTGCTTCTGTATCAACATAACTAAATTTAAACTTTCGATCCCTCAAAAAGGCCTTAGCAGGATTTAAAATTAATGCAAAACGATCAATATTATTGCAAACATTATATAATTAATTATTAAAGTGAGGTTATAGTTACCAAAATTCTCGCAAAATGACGTCATGTGCACTAAACCCATTCATAATGCCCGAGACCGTTATTTTTTTGTTTATGCGCCCTAGGGCATTATTTTTTATTATAAATGACTTTGATAAAAGTCAATTATTATGAAATAATAGACCGGTCGGACATTAATATTATTAAGACAATTAATTATTATTAACTGCACATAGCAGAGCTTATTAAAACGATTCTCTGTTTATAGTAATTATTTATGTATGAGAGGCAGAAAGTAGATGTATATGCCCTGAGGGTGAAGGGCTTAGGAAAGTGGAGGGCCTCTGGCCTAAAGTTTCCAGAGTCGCCCGAAGGCATGAACATATACCTGTGGTTGTGGTGCATACAAACTTTTATATCCCGCCAGTACATATTAGTGTTTTTCAACAATAAATTATTAAAGTAATCCTAAAATGTATCTACTTTATGCACGCATGGGCCATAAAATGCACGCGCGGATATCAATTTATGTTTATGTACTTATATACTAAGAAATAAAAACTCAATAATGAACTGTTGGGACATAAAAAAATGTATGAACTGAAAAAGTAAACAAATAGATTTTTTCTATGACTGTCTCGAAAATGAACAAATGCGCACTACTAACTATGGTTAAAAATCGCATATTGCAAACAGTTTTGCAGCAAACAAATACAGGTTAGTTCTTGCATTGAGGAAGTAGTTAATTAACATAAAGTAAGTTTTTGTGGTGTTTAGTACAGGGATCTCAAAAGACAAATAGGACACTTTTACGTACTTGATTTAGTCCGGTAAATAGCTTTTTACTTCATACTGTATCATTTAGAACACTTTTACGTACTTGATTTTAATCCGGTAAATAGCTTTTTACAGGATTGGATATCGTAAAGAAATTTTACACTATTGAGTACCGGCACATCTTCAATAAATCCATTGTATCCATGGTAACCTGTACCGGTACCGGTACAGGATACCGCAGTGAAACTATTTGTCAACTTCGCGGATTTGTCAAAAATATATTCGCCGCTCATAAATAGTTATTTTCCTAACTAGTGCGGAAAGTGATACTTTCCCGCACGCTGTCTGCACGCTGGCTGCCGATGAGCTGCCCGAACTCCGCTTCGCGTCGTTCGGGCAGCTGACGAGTACGGGAAAGACACTTTCCGCCCGAGTTAGGAACAATATTTTTTCTACGAGCCCATTTAAAGAAACAGATAATCAGCCTTATGATAGAACGTTATCTTTGTCAACAGTATGACAGCTGAATTAATCAACAATCAATTGGTTGTTATGACAAAAACTTGGTGTGATTGTTGGCATGACGTAATGTTTCAGGCATGAACTGGTGACATTGGAATAAAAAGTACGTATATTATAGGTATATTTTGTATCAAAAATCAATAAAGGCAAGCATAGTAATTCCTTAAAATAGATAAAAATGTTTGGCACGGCTGTAAGGCAGATTCACCTATCTAGATAGACAGACTATAAAGTCTAAATTATATTATAAATCAGTAGTTCTTTAAATATTTACTTTCCCGCACGCCAAATTTACTTTCACGCACGCCGTGCGGGAAAGTAAAGTTTTCGAAAACAAAATGCGTGCGGGAAAGTGACATAATAAGCACGCTCATAGAAAAATTATTTTTTTCCTGTTTTTGATAAGTATGAAGTAAAATGTTTTTTGTACATCATACGTCCGGTAACGTGTTACAGTAGTCGTTTCGAAATTCCAAACTCGGCTAGCGCCTCGTCCGGAAACATCTTACTCCTACTGTAAAACTATATTTACCGTACTTATAACGTAAATAACTATTGCAGAATATTTTACATGAAATTTCATTACAGTACTGAGTGCCATAATGATCGGTTTTTTTCAAAAATGTTTTGGGCACAACATGAATCCTTAATTTCTCATTTTTTTCTTATTTTTCTTGTTTTTAAAAAGTATGAAATAAAAGTTGTATGTCATATGTCCAGTAGGACAAAATATAAAGACATTTTTACCAATAAAAATGGTTTTCTCAAATTTGTACCTGTGGGTTCATTTCAGGTAGTAACTTAAAAACGTTGACCTGAGTTCCATTCTGCCATGGTAAAGCCACACTACATGGACTGATCCAATTCCAACTTTTCTTTGAAAACATCTAAAATCCATCCATTCAGAACAACCTTGAATTTGGAATAATTAGTCGCCTGTTATTAAATCCTACAACTTTTACTGGTTTTGTATAGTACGGCTTAAACCATTTTTATAATCGTTATCGGTAGAATTCGAAACATTTTGTTACCACGCTTCTGACACTATCTCAGACGCTTCACGCAAAGGTCAAGAATAACAAAAACTACTTGACCGGGTGGCGCTTTACGTAATTTGCATGAAAATTGTTCTATTCAAATGTCTGGTAATGTATTCCAGTACTTGTGCTTCTAGCTGAGAGTGTTAACTTAAGTTCCATGGTTGATCAGTTTAATAAAGTGAATTGATAAGTGAAACTTTTACTTGCGGCCTAGGGAGGTGCGCGCCAAGTTCTTCAGCATAGGTGTAATTGTTCAGAGTATGTATCCAATGGTAAACATTTTAGTTTAAAGGTTTTTATAAAATAGATGTAAGTAGATAGTATAAAATGTAGAGAGATAGAGAGATAAATAGATGTATTCATATCTACCGAATTCAATTAGGTCGTAAAGAAAATGACTTATGCACTTACCACATTGTTGTTACTTTCTAAGGCTTAGATTGCATGGGACTGAGAAACATTAAGTGTCATCTTTAAACCATAAATGAACATGAATTTTACCAAAATGAACTGGTATTTATTTCTAAACGATAATTGATGCACTTGACAATACAAAAAAAAATATATTATCTCTGAAGAAGTTGATAACAGAACGCTACTTTTCAAAAGTGGGTTTTATAAATTATGGCTTCAGTGTGTCAATTCAGTCAAAATATTCCTTGATAGATTTAATGTGGCAAAAATATCAAGATGGAGAATCAGGTGACTTTAGTGTACGATTTCCACAGTGACAAAAGTGAGTTTTTTTATGCGGTTAGTGAATAGTTGTCTTTTAACCTAGTTTTTAATCAAAAGAGGCAATGAGTAGTGAGACTTTTGTCATATTTCTTTAAATTGTGATTTTATCCTGAAGCTAACAATCATCATCAAGCAATAACAATCATCACACAGACAGATGAAATGATAATGGTACTTTAATAGAAATATAAAGATGTAACACAATTATATAATGTTTTTTTTCTGTTGACACAACATTAACTATTATTTGCTTTTACAGTTAGAACGGCTCTAAAATACTTTCCTTCATTTCAACTTCGGTTTGTTCAAAAATTGTAGCAATGTTAAGACTTTTTCTATGGCTACTTTTCCTATGGATTTTCAAACAGCGAACAAAACCTGTTCCTTTTCAAATGTATATCTCTTCACTCTATATATTTCGTTATTTTGATTTAGAGGTTTTTCTTCTAATACCAAATAATATATATGAGATCATTCGCTTTGGTGAAATCTGCGAGACTCTATGAACGCTCCTTTTCGTTATTACCGTATAGGCCAAATATCTGTGCTTAGCTATTCTAACTTTCGGGTTGTCAAAAAGGGATCGCTTCTTTATTTAATAGTGACCAAATACTAAGTTCGTTTCCATCCCGCTCCACCCTCGTAGTTATCTAAATGCATTGTTCATCCCGTCTCTATACGTTTATTTCTATATGTTTTTAATGCATTATTATTGAATCACCAAGTATAGTAAATAAAACTTTAAAACGTTAATAATGACCATATAATTAACATAACCCCAAACACAATGTAATAATAAGCAAATATTCGGGTTAGTTTGAATTTAATAGTATTTTGTATTATTATTAATTTCAGCGATGCCATGGTTTGGCATGGATATTGGTGGCACTCTGTGCAAATTGGTTTACTTCGAACCACGCGATATGATGCAGGGTGAGAGTGAAGAAACAGAGATTTTGAAGAACATTAGGAAGTATTTAACCAAGAATTCCTCTTATGGTAAGACTGGACATCGAGATACGCATTTACAGGTATTAGTTTATTTCTAACTATTCTTGTTGTTGGTTTATGTATTATCTGTTATCAATTAATTAATTCATTAACAATTTTTAAAATAACACAAAGAGTTCATTGGATGAATTAATCACTTGTTGTTAGGACCTACGTCAATCACGTGGCGGTGGTAGTATTGTTTGCGAATCTTTAAATTGACGTCATTAACGAATACAAAGTTCTCGCAGCAGACCAAAATTATTATCAACTTTATTTTTAAAACTATCTTTGGAACAACGATCTTTATTGGTCTTACGACTGCCTGGAGGTTAACCAAAAAGTCCATAAAAATATTTAGTACTTGCTAATAACATAAATGCAGCATCGTGTTTTAATGAGCCCATACAAGTGGAACCATTAAGACGGTTATTGCTGTTCTTAATTTTTTCTTTTGTATCCATCTTAGTTATAGTACTGCAGGAGCAGTGTGGAATTACTGTAATTATTATAATGTTTTAATACTCAATACACGTTTTATGATTTTTTTTTTGTTTAAAGTAGCGATATTTTCTTCTATTATTTCTTATTTTATTTAAATTAAGATAGATTAAGCTCTAAAAGAATGTTTATATAACCATAATCGTTAACTGTCAAACTGTACAAAGACAAAGTCGTCGATGCAGAAATCTTTGCTGGAAAACATTGCAGTGCAGTCGAAAAAAAGTTTTTCTGAATAGCGCGTTCTCCTTGGTTGTTTGGCTTTGAGTTGTCAGGAAGCCAGGACTACAGTTACAGTTTAGCGTGGATGCATTTTTTTGTGTGGTCGAACAACTGCTATACACATTCTGCTGGGTTTTTATTTCTGCATGAATGTGGTTCAAAAAAATTTGGTCATAATGTTGGCTTCTAACTCTCAATGTTTTCGACGTCAAGGCAACGTGCTTCTAATAGTGGTATTTGTAGATATGCGTTTACTGTTAAAATTAATTAAGTCGGAGCTTTTTCACTACTGGATTTACATGAACGATTAGTCACATTTGCTGCATGTGGAACTAATTAATCTAATAGCACGACTTTTCTTATCAAAATGTCCATTCTGTGTGATATGGGATAATACCTACAGCAAATAGTTATTTTCCTAACAAGTGCGCAAAGTAACACTTTCGCGCACGCGACTGCCGTTGCCCGAACGACGCAAAGCGGAGTTCGGGCAGCAGTTGAGTGCGCGAAAGACACTTTGCGCAAGAATTAGGAACAACATTTTTTCTACAACGGTATAAAAGTCCAGCGGCCACTAATATGGAACATCTTTAACGATTTTATAAATGATTAAGCTTCACAGTTCTTTTCTGCTACCCCTGTATTGACGGCGTGCGCGAAAGACTTTGTCGCACGTGTCCTATGGCAGCCAGTAACTTTTTTTTACGCTGCTATGGGAGACGTGCGAGAAAGATAATGAAAATATGTGTCAATTTGCATACTGTCAGTAATGCGCGAACCGTGTCATATTTTGACGGTTGTAGAAAAACAATTTTTTTCTACCGCTCTTGGTACTTTATAACAAAATATCAGAAACAAATTAATTTGCTTTTCAGATGGACAACGTAGAGCTAAGAGGAGTTGTAGGAACGATACATTTTATAAGGTTTCCAACCTCCCAGATGAAAAAATTTCTAAGTTTAGCCAACCAGAAAGGCATGGCAAAGCTGATCTCTACAGTTTGCGCCACTGGCGGAGGCGCCTATAAATTTGAAGAAGATTTTAAGAAGGTTGTCTCCTTTTCGGCGCGTTTTAATTTCATTAAAGTTAAACTAAGTGAAATGTTATTTTAGTCGGTCCATATGAGGCTACAAAAATGTGACGAATTTGAGTCACTGGTCAAGGGATTGCTCTTCGTAGACAAAAACAACGCGACAGAATGCTACTACTGGACCAACCCGACCGACGAGACCAAATGTGCCAAAGAGAATTACGATTTTTCTAAACCCTATCCTTTCCTGTTAGTTAATATCGGTAGCGGAGTTAGTATTTTAGCGGTTAAAAGTCCAACTGATTACAAGAGAGTGTCGGGTACTAGGTAATATTAAATTCAATCCCAACAGGAGTAAAGGTAATAATAATGGTTTATAAAATTGCAGTCTAGGCGGAGGCACCTTCCTAGGGCTTTGTTGTCTTCTAACGGGTTGTACCACATTCGAGGAGGCTATCAGTTTGGCAGCTGAAGGCGATCATACTAATGTAGATAAACTAGTTAAGGATATTTACGGGGGAGATTATGCCAAGTTTGGACTTCCCGGAGATTTGGTAGCCAGCAGGTTAGATTAAGCTAACCTTAAATTTTTTTCTAACCTTATTAAACCAAGTATACACTTTTAGTTTCGGACAAATGAACTCACGCGATAGGAGGAGCAAAGTTAGTCGGCAAGACCTAGCCCGGGCCACGTTAGTCACGATAACGAACAATATCGGGTCGATTGCGAGGATGTGTGCAATTCAACAAAAAATTGAAAGGGTAAGTTACTGCTTACAGCAAAAACTGGAAACTGTATACAAACTGTTCGGAAATAATTGTTTCCGACACACTTTTCGGAAACCGTATACAGACTATGTTTGGGAAACTTATATCGGAAATATTATTTATGAACATTCATATGCAGTTAATAATTTGAAATAATTGCATATTCTACAAAAAAAAGTATGGGAAATCGTTCATAATTTAGTTCCTGAGCTCCCCCTTTATATAATTATCCCGAATGCACCGCGTTGATTATATAAAGCCGTGACTTTTCGATTTTAGCTGTAGATATTTGATAGTTTTTTCGTTCCGACGCTTATAACTTTTAAACTTATTACTCTGACGGGATTTCTCGTAGGTACAAAAATGAATGAGCTTTCCAATAATATGGTCTATTTGGTGGTATGTGCGGCGGCTGAGCAGTGACGTATCAAAGTAAAAAAAATCGGTTTTTCTGTACTCAATTTTACGGCGTCTTTACCATAACACCGAGGCTATATGGGGTTTAGTGTCCCTACGTAGATTACCTCTCATGTCTATAAGATACATTTTGATTTCTAATTCTGATAAGTTAAATAGGAAAAGCTAAAAAAGTCTGCAAAACTTGGACCTTTTTTTTGTAATGGTCCAATTCTTGGCCTTCAAGACTCCCTCAGTTAGCGGTGAGATGTTGTACAGAGCAGGAGCAGGCGAAATCCACCAGCGTATTATAGATCCAATACTGCATAGCAGATGGCTGTCAGTTCGAGAAGCAGCCCATATTGCTCTGTACTTCGCTGGTTATCGGAACCAGAACGATGTGAAAATAGTGGGTGGTCACCAATATGTCGATCCTGGTTCCGATAACTAGCGAGGTGCAGAGCAATAAGGGCTGCTTCTCGAACTGAGAACCATCTGCCATGCAGTATTGGATCTAAAATAAGCTGGTGAATGTCGCCTGCTCCTGCTTTTTACAACATCTCACCGGTACTCCGTACATTTCCTGCTTTAAGCCGCTGAATCATGGTCTCCAATTTGTCGACCAGCCAAAGCTGTAGTGTTGTACTGATGAGGGGTAGACCCCGAAACTAGTATGCAGATGGGTTGACCTACAAATTGGTGACCACCTAGCTGGTGGATGTCGCCTGCTCCTTCTCTGTACAACATCTCACCGGTACTCCGTACATTTCCGGCTTTAAGCCGCTGAATCACGGTGTCCAATTTGTCGACCAGCCTAAGCTGATGTACTGATGAGGGGTAGACCCCGAAACTAGTATGCAGATGGGTTGATCGACAAATTGGTGACCACCTACTCTACTCCCTTAGTTAGTTGCCCGTACTGGCGCAAAGGGCATATCCTTTCAATCCTGTCCCGCCAAAGGTGTCACTTTAATATAAGCGAGTAAAAAAAAATCCCTAAAAAAAGTTGCGAAAAAGTATCAAAAATAGTACAGTAGTGTTTTGCTATTTTTACGAAAACTGTAGCGCGGCTCACCTTCAGTTGATGGGTTGATCAGATGGATAATTAGACGACGTGAAAAGAAAAAAAAATCAGTTGTTAGTTTTGGTGTAGCTCTTATACCAAGCAAGCTACAAAAGTTTAAATGTGACACATTTTTTCCATTACGCGTGTATTTTTCTCACATTACACCCGGTATTCGGTTCCATATGGTAGATTCCATATTTTTGCAGCAAAAAATCTGAAATAATTCGGAGAAGTAGCACACATATGCGCCATGGATAGGGCCAAAAAATGAGGTGCTAGCTTTAAATTTGATATTGCTACTTTGAGGTTAAGTTGTGCCAAGATCGTCTATACAATCGAAAATAGTTTTCTATCCCAGGGAATGTTTTCTTTTCGTCACCTAGAAGAAAATTCGCGAAATGGTTTAAACTGAATTTCGAAGCCAAAGATACAGATGTTTTCAAATTTTGTTATAAAAAGCCGAATGATTCCGATTCACATCCACCACGGAAGTATTCGTAGCTCTCGGGATTTTTTTCTCCTTCAACTGACAACTAAAATTTCCGGAAACGTAAACCGCAACTTTGAAGGCTTAGATTAAGGAACATCGGGTGAAAACCCAGGAAAACTATGTGGCAGGTGAAAATTTGAACATTTCTAAGAAGATTATTGGCAAAATGCGCGAAATCAATTGGGAAATCACTCAACTTCAAATGATTGGACGTAAGACCTCAAGCGACGTCAATTCAAGCGGATATCGCCGCAATTTTTAAGGTACCTACTGCAAAAAAAAGGGGGGCAAAAATTGTAAAACCGGAGGGTGTCTCGAGATATAACATAGTAGCTCGTTGGGCCAAAGTGATTAAACCAATGACCTAGAAGATATGAACAGAGCCAACAAATGTCGATATTTCGTTAAAAATGGTTCCGTTTTTTGACCGGAGGTCCGTCATTTTTAAGGTACCCATGACGTAATTTCATCGTCAGGGCACATCAGTTGGCGAACCACAACTTCAACGGTATGACGAAGACGTCAAATTCAAGCGCGTATCGCCAGAGGGTCTTTCCAGTTGTAATATAATAGCTCGTTGGGTTAAACAGTGATATCTGAAACTCCTAAAGTTAGAATTGAACATTCCAGCATAGCTGATTTTGACAAACTTTTTTGAGTGGCATACAAACGAAGGGTAATCAAACATATCGCATTTGCTATTGTTGCGAACTCAGGGTTCAATAATTCCAGTGGTACGATTTAACACGAAAACACTATTTATTTCTAGAGAGAGAGTTCTTTATAAGAATTCTTGAATAATCTCACATAAAAAAACGGTTGTAAACAACTGCCTTCTAGATTAAGCCAGACGAGCAATAAATCACTCGTGTCAGCCATGACGCAGCGCGGATAGGTCGCGAAGCTCCACCAACCAACACGCTCCCATGCGTTGCCCCGCCTCCCATGCGGCGTTGCTGCGAATCGTAACACTATTTTTATACGGACTTATGAATAAGAATCGACAATTCAATGCGTTTGTACTTTTAGGATGATATATCTTCATTAAAGCATAATTTTTCTGCTGTTATTCGCCTTTGATTAACATTATCAAATGTGAGTAGTATGTCCACCCTTACGGCAGCATCGCCTCCAATTTATTAATTGTGAAGAGCATATTTGTTTTGATGTTTTAAGATCTTCTTCAGTACTTTAGCTACAAAACCCGTCATTAAATACTACCACTATTTTCGAAAAACCCTGCAATACGTATGTACTATAAGAGGATGGAAAAGGGGGAGAATTGTACCTTATTTGTGTAACTGATTATGTTTAATTATGTTGGTTGGCAATTGAAAATCAGCAATTAATTGTTAAAAATTGATTGTGGACAAAATGGCGAATGAATCTTATTTACCTAACGAACGTAATTTTCAGATATTTCAAACTCCGCCTCCGCCTTTTAAGCAATATTTTCGGAAAGGTGGGCGTTACCAAGTACATTAAAATTAATTTTATGTTATTAACTATCTACACAAAAATGTCCTAGTAGCGGTAAAGGTTGCGTCGTATTGCTGCATTATTTTTCCTAGATAATTGTTTTTGCTACTAAGAGCTTCGGAAACAAAAAAAGAACTGATAAAGCAAATGACCGTCTATGGTCGTTTAAAATTTTGGCTTTTTTTCTAACCAATAACCGCTTTATTTCCAGGTAGTTTTCGTAGGCAACTTCTTGCGCGTTAATCCAATTGCAATGAAACTTTTGGCCTACGCAATGGAGTATTGGTCCAATGCTTCGATGAGGGCCTTATTCTTGGAGCACGAGGGCTACTTCGGCGCGGTCGGGAGTTTGCTTCAATTCCACGCGGATAGGTGAAAATATTTACGTACAACGTAGCTTTGATGATAAAGTGGCTTATATACTTATACTCGTATCTATTCACTAGAGTAAGAAGGTGAATACAAAATATCATTGTCATTCCATAGTGATATTCTCTACATAATTTACAACTATAACTTTAAAAATGTGAATTCCAGCCTTGAACGCCGTTATTATAACTTTAGGCTCAAGCCACTTCGGCAATTTCCTTCAATATGTGAACTAGAACTCAACGTGTCAGTACAGGAATTATTTAAGTGTCTTATATTTCTTTGTGTATCACTAAATATGGGTCTAGCTAGTTAGATAAAACAAGCGAAAACATTTTTCAGGTTATGGGCTCCTAAATAAGGCCACCTCATAATAGAGTCGGTTTTCTAGGCTTACATATCGTTTGCAGATTTAATTTAGAACTCAGTGTCTTGCTATGATGTTTTTGTTTTATTGTTACGTATTTACTTTTATCCACATACTTATATAATACTAGTTGGTTGTTTTATCTTTGAAACACGGTGAAGGTTTGATGTTACATATGAGCGCACATTTTACGCAAAATATACACTTAACATTAATTTATTGACAAAAATATCTTTTATAATTAAAATTGTTTCATTAAATTAAATAACAACGTGTAATTTTTCAACTAGTCACCCCAACATAACCTGAAACACCAACGGAAACAATTATATGTCGAAAGTTTAATTTACAATCTCAGTCTTGAACTCACATTTTTGCATAATCTCTCTTCTGAATAAATTCGTGGCTGCTGAAATCCATGATGTTTAAATTCTGATCTACAGCGGCAAATAAGTATTCGGAATCGAAACTGAGACTATATATCGGTGAATTTAAGGTGTTGCCTTTACCTGTTCTCATAAAGTACAACTGACAGACACAGAAATAAGAACTTTATGAACACTTGCAATCTAGAGGTCTGGTTACCTGAACACATCTCTTCGTTCTCACATCCCACAAAGCAGCTCTTCCATGCATGTAAGTACCAACCATGACGCTATTGCAGTAATCGTAATCTAAACAGTACAATCCAGCCCCAAATGCATCCGGAAACTTCTGTTCACAGTTTCCTGTTCGCAAGTCCCATCTAGAAGTTACTGAAAATCGTGACATTTTGTATGAGATGCGTGCGCATGTGTACCTTCTTAAGTTGCAGTCATTTCCACATGACCAAACCCCATGAGGTCCATCCCATTTAATATCCAGAGTGGCGGAAATGAAAAGTCCTAATTTCAAACTTACTACCTCAGTATACCTGCAACGGTAATTGGTTTAAAGTGGACTGAGCGCCACTTGTATATACATATTAAGTATAAATCCTATCTGAGGTTTAAACTATCGATTTGAAGTCTATTGCATTGTTTAGGGCGACTTTTACAAGTTCAAGTAAAACTTCAGATTGAAGATAAAACACCACACTTGACGTAGTATATCTGGAGTTTTATCTTCAATCTGAAGTTTTACTTGAACTTGTAAAAGTCGCCCTTACCTGTCAAAATATTTCGTGGAACCTTGTGTGGAGTTTAAACTTGAGTGGTAAAAGTGGTACTAAGAGTAGTATAGTTTAATCTATTAACTAGCGAGCGTACAGGCCCTATGGCCTAGTTCATTCTCTAGCTCAGAACCTCAGAGCAAAATCAGAAAATACACAGACTAGCAAATTGCTTGTAAACATAAACAAATCTATTATTATATAGGGTGAGTCATAATGGTTAATGGTGGTCAAAAATGAAATCTCAAACGTAAGAGGTATTTCAATAATGATTGTTAGGCTTCAACTGCTATGAAAGGCCCACATTTTGCAATGAAAAATTATTTTTAGTTCCGCTAGTGGCGCGTATACCAGCACGCTGACGCATATTATTTAAGTCATTTTCGTTTCACAGCGGTTCTTGTTCCGGTTGACATAAAAATGACAGACCAGCTGATTTTCACCAAAGCTGATTTCTGAGATAGTCCTTATGAGGGAGGATCTATGAAAAATTAAATTGGGTTTTTCGAAAAAACAGTGGCGCACCACTTTTTCTTCAAATAATATTCTTCGACGTGCTGGTACGCGCACCATTGGCCGAAATTAAAATAATTTTTTTATTGCAAAATGTGTGATTTTTTGCCGACGTTTCGTCTAATTTTTTTAAACTTCCTTAAGGCTCAAAGTTAATGTATAGTGCTAAAGTCATTAAAATTAAATTTCATTAAAAACCCTAGGTCTACTACATCCATCCAAACATTAATACTGAGTAGTATCAGATAGACGGTCGCCTTGCCTGTTTGTCCGTATATGTGCAGTTAAAAAGTTTTAATTTGTCTTAGGTTTATGTGTGTTTTTAAATTATTAAAAGTTCTGCAGCATTAATATTCAGAAGGATATAGTAGCCATAGGGTTTTTTTAATCAATTAAACTTTAATGATTTGAGTTACACATCAACTTTGAGCCCTGAGAAAGTTTAAATAAATTATACGAAACGTCGGCGAAGAACTTGTAGTAGCTTCCTTTGGTCCCAATCTGCCAATCAACCAGTCAAATTAAAGTATTTCTACGCTTTCGGGATAATCAAGATATATGCATTTTGAAATTCTAACCAACACCCTGTAACTTTTTAAAGAAACTTGATAGATAAAACAATTGTATGACAGACCTCCTTAAAATTGACCAAAGACTATGAGATTTTACTTTTGACCACCCATTATGACTCACTTATGGGTGTACATGAGGAAAAGGATGACATAATCAAAGTAAATGGATTTCTGTTCCTTCCGCGTTTCTTTGGCATTTGACAGCCAACTAGATGACCTTTAAATGAACACCCTCTATATCTATTATTTCCAAGGTAGTCACACTTTCAGTTATACTGGATCATTATCACTTTAGTTTGTTTCTTTTTTTTATTTTGTTGTTAATTCTAAATCATTTTTGCCAAATAACCTGCTAGATGATATAATGTTTGACTATACATAATCTGTTCTACCTTTCAGTATCATATACCCATATAGATTTCCTCTCAAGCCCATTAGCTGAAGTTCCACAGGCAAGTAGGGGTGTATCTTCACTAAATGACACACACCATGCTCTCTGCCCCAACTCTTGAGTATGTATTAAAGTTAACTCTGGAAATGATATACCAAGTTGTTTTATGGTAGGTACATATTTGGATATTAAGAAATAGTATCTTATCAGTACTAAAAGTGCAGTTCCTACCTAAAGGATCTTTATGTAATGAGAATATTTTAAAGCAATCATTTCTCATGGCTGCTGCCACAACCAAGTTATCTGGAGATATATCTACAGAACATGTGAATGTATTTTCGGCTTTATCAATGAAAAAATCATTTCTGTCTACAAGATTTTGTACATACACCCCTCCATCACTGTAATAAAATCAATTAAGTTTAAATTGAACATTTCATTATTCTTTAGCAGGGAACCTTAAACCTCCCGCTAAGATATCATTCCTCAAAGTAAATTTTGTTACATCTACTGTGGAAAACCCTACATTCACACAGCTCTGTCGATATTGTGGTGACAGCACATAATTGGGCTTATGTATTATAATATTTTCTTTATTGCGTTTGTAGTTAAATATCTTTGACCCTCGGCTAAACCATAATGCATCTCTTTGTAGTTTTAACCAGGGCATGTATTTTTTCCTGACATAAAACAGAGACTTCTCATTGTACATGCCATAATTCCAGTTATTT
The DNA here is from genome assembly GCA_951812265.1 of Taphrorychus bicolor. Taxonomy (NCBI): domain Eukaryota; kingdom Metazoa; phylum Arthropoda; class Insecta; order Coleoptera; family Curculionidae; genus Taphrorychus; species Taphrorychus bicolor. Next base: position 46,663,064 of record OX638297.1, on the reverse strand, counting down.
TGCAGCCTTAATTTCTCTAATTTCGTAGGAATTCTGGAGAAACACCTAAGGTATATAAGTTGTAAATAAAATAATGTTTTCTAATAGGAAATAGTGTTAATATGACTTACCTAGCTAGAAATTTTTCACTATTTTGATTAGTAACTACAGTGGTAGTTTTAATTAACAAATTGTCCCAAGCATTTATAATGTCTCGAAACCTTCTACAGGTTACTCTTAATCTACTTAAATCCTGAACTTCCAAGTAACTAAAAATGTAAATTAATAATTCCGTTGATAAGCTATCGAAATAGCATTCCGTCATTAGAAAGTTGTTGAAATAAAGATCGAATCTGAATTAACGTCTCGACAAGACATTAATTACCGAAATATATTGATGTTTTTCTTAATTTTCTTCGAACAAAAGTTCTAAAACGCTCCAAACAAAACGATTACAAAACAAACTTAACCTACATTTTACTGCGGATGACGTTACATTTGTCACAAAACAGCTGTTTTTCATTGACGTTTCCCATTGTTTCCCATTCCATGTGACTTTGACAAAGTCCGCCATACTGCCTTGAGAGGCATCAAAGTAATAGAGTCCATTTCAAATAGATATTCATCTAGTAAGCTGAGTAATTGACATATAAATGACACATTTACATGGAAGATATAGGACAAATCTGTCAATTGCTCAGCCTGTTAGATGAATATCTATTTGAAATGGACCATAGCATTGAGCTACCTGGAGACCACCTAATGTTTTAGAGTTTTGCCCACCGAAAAACAGAAAAAACTTCGATAAGTTTAAAGCTTAAAAGCTTTGAAAAATGGCTTACAAAGTTGCCATGCTGCCACATGGGAACTCATATGCAAACAAAGAGGTCAGTTTGCACAACATCAGTACCCACTTGACAATTTGTACGCAATTTTTCGAATCGTTTAAGCTTAAAGCTTATTAAACTTTTTTCTGTTTTCAGTTCTTACTGAATAAACCAATGCCATTAGGCCATAAATGCACATCTGACTGCATTATTTTTATTTTCGTCAAAGAGACCCTGCATTTTCTTTTGTTATTTTTTGACAGGACTTCTTACAAACCTTAAGGTGCGTTCTCTTTACAGCTTCTTGCTTCCTGCGTCTGACGTCATTAATTTTCTATTGGTTAGAATTGACAGAAGCAAAATTTAAAAATAACAAGAAGCAATATCGGAAACGGAGCGTTCCCATTGCAGCTTCAAAACGTAGCTATTTCTGCCAGTGTCACCTGCGTATCGTATCTCGGTCTTTTGCAATTTGCAATATTTAAAAATATAATTTGATGATATTACTACAAAAATTATAAAAAAATACTTGTTTTTGAATTTGTGCTAAAGTGGAGTTCACTTTCGTAGTATCCAGAAAACTTACTAGTTCTGGTCACTACATTTAAGTATTTAGCATGTACAGTAAAAATATTAAAAAAATAGGAGTGGTCAAGGTACCAAAACCTCAAAATTAAAAGATGTTTTGTTTTTGCATGTTTATTGCCTTTAAAGGTAAAATAATTAACTAGCCAAACCTGTTCTAGATCCAATTTGCACGCTTTTTCTGAAGTTTTTAATATTTTAAACGATTACAAAACAAAGGGGTTTTGCGAACCGTTTATTGTGTTTCTGTGTCAAACACACAAAACAGAAGCAAGAAGTTGAAAATTTTTAACTTCTGGCGGGCTGTCATTTTCAAATATGGCTTCTACCAATAAAAAATTATTGGCGTCAGACGCAGGAAGCAAGAAGCTGCAATGAGAACGCACCTTTAGAATTTGAGCAATCGCCGTCGTCGTCTAGCCCCTTCTCCTTTAATCGGCAAAAGCGCCCTTTAATGGTTTATATTCAGTCATTTTTATTCAATTAACGAATATCATTAATTGAATCTTGAATCAAATCCAAATCTTATCGTCTCATCACAATAGAGATTTTAACTTCGCATCCTCTGAATGTAAATTGGCCGCTATGTGACTTAAATGACTCGGGGAATGAGCCAGGAAATTAAAAGTTAATTTAAATCGTGTTATGCAAACTGACCTCTCTGTTTGCATATGAGTTAATGTGTGGAAACGTGGCAACTCTGTAAGCCATTTTTCGAAGCTTTTAAGCTTTAATCTTATGGAAGTTTTTTCTATTTTTCGGATTTCTAAATAAACCAGACCCATGAGGCCCTAAATGCACATGTGTTTGCAATATTTTTTATTTTTCGTCAAAAGCATTTCTTTTGTTAGTGTTGGACAGGCACTTTCACAATTTCTTGGGAATTCCGGCCATAAAACATGGTCACTACAATTGCCCTTCTTTTCGCAGACCGGCAAAGGCGCCCTTTTAATGGTTTATGGCCCTTGAAAGAATTTCAGACCTGTACGTGACCCAAACAATAGTTTGGTAATTAAAGCGTTTTTGCAAATATCGTTAATTGAAATTAAAATCTTATTCTCTCAGCCGATAGAGCTTTTAATTTCTGATCCTTTGATTGTAAATTCGAGCAATTAATGTCTTAATTGACTGAGCCAGGAAATTAACGGTTAATTTCAATAAAAAGCTTTAATTGTCAATTAAACTATGTCATGTGAGGTGTCATTTTAAAGGGCATCATTTATTCTGTCCAATGATCCCATTTTCAATTTTCTTTTTCCAGCACATTTTCCAGAAAAGCTCATTTTCTGAATTTATGCCCGCGCTGTCCGAAGCGCCATATAATCGCCACTGGTCAGGGTGGTATCGATTTTCTCGGCAGTACCCTCTCGGGGATGAGACGTACCGAGGGGGTGGCGAAAGAAAGACGATCTTCGACACTCGAAGAAAAGAAAAGACGCGTTTTGAACTCAATAGAGTTACGACCTAAAAGCGACGATTAACCGGGAAGACAAAAAAGTTCGAATTTTAACGCGAGAAAAGTCCTTGGCTTCGCCGTTCTGATTATCGCCAATTCGTAATTTTTCCCCCTTTGTGAATCCCGTTTTTATGTCCGCCGCGCTAATTATTTTTATCTTTAATTAGTGCCAAAACAATTACACCGCTCATTGCCCGCCTACGAAAAGTTTCGTGGAGTGTTTTTTCGGTTGTGCCACATAGTGTCAACCCACCTCTGCCCTTTTCCTGAATAGGCCATTTTCTTGCAGCTAGCGGATACTTTGCAGACGCAGGAGACTACCGGCAATTAAGTATTTGTAGAGTAGTTGTAGAAGTTGAATCATTTAGTATATTATAGTAGTGTTTTGCTCACAATAATATCGAGGATCCCAGTTACTGGCAGAATTCTGTTCTCTTCTACACTGCGTCGTTAGTTTAGTTTTCTTTGTTGTGTTTTTCCAATTTAGTAAGAACTCGTGTACCCGTCAAACACGTTTCTGGGGACCACTGAGCTTGTTTGCAAAAAGTTCACGTCCGCCGCTATTTTATTTCAGATTCTGGAGAAAACTAAAAATTTTTAATTTTTAATTTTATTCTTCCTTAATTACTATTCAATTAGTTTTTTTTTTTTGGCTTTTTGCAGGTTTTTGTCTTAAACCATAAAACCTTGCTGGCATCTCTAAAACAATAAAATTTTATATTATTTAAATTAGCGACCTAAGGGACTATAGATCCTTTCCAAGAGTTGGGTCCCCCTTGCAGCGTGGTAAAAGAGATTTGGCGCAAGAAGATACGTTGGACTTAGAACATCCACGTAGTCGAATCTCCTCCGCAGACACGGCGGCAACACGGCAGCAGCCGCGAACACAGCCGCCCCCACGCAACCACCGATTAAACGGATTAATACGGATTATCATTATTATCGGCTGGGGGGACACTGCGCGACATGGCATCCCTGGTGGGGACCTCAAGTTGTTTAGATTACTCAGAGGCAGAAAACTCAAGTAATTTAAATTACCCTCGCAGTGAAGCGAGTATGGAATATGTGAGAACGACCCCAACAATTACAGAAAATAGATCGCCTCTTGAAAGGATCAACCATTTCAATTCGGCTAATAATGATGAGCCCCACAATAACCCTTCTATCAGGAACCAAGAAAATCACATAGATGATAGTGCTAGCGTTACGCAAATAATAGAATTTTTCTCTAACGCTATGAGCCAAATTTTACAGCGAATGGGAAACAATAATCCAGTTCCATTTAGTCGCACATTTAGCGGAAAACCTCATGAGTGTCCAAAGCGTTTTTTGAGCGAACTTGAGGAATATTTCCTTCGCAACCACATCATCAGGGATGCTGAGAAAGTTTGCACAGCAGCGGCACAAATGAGGGGAGCAGCGCGTGATTGGTTTAAACCCCTACAAGAGTATCCAATCACGTATTTGGAATTTGGTCAATTATTAGTTAACCGTTATGACAGCGTGGAAATAATAATGTCCTGTAAAGCACAGTTATATGGCCTAAGACAAACTAGTGAATCAGCGGAATTATTCATCCTAGGAAAACGTGCCCTTTACTATCGCATTTTTCCCGAAGGCTCAGAAAGCGAATTAATATGTTTGATAATAACTTTATTACGCCCAGCCCTTAGACTTCGGGTCAGATTCATGCCAATTGAGAGCATTGAACGGTTAATGACCGTAACGGCTACTCTAGAAAAGGACCTAGCCGATATAGAGAAGCAGGTACCCCAGCATAGAAATCAACCCCGACGACAGGACCGGCTTAGGAGAAATAAACCTTTTAATACGCGTCCAAATGGACCTCCATCCAACCATGTTAGACAAAATGAGACCCCTAGACGACAACCTACTAGAAAGACAGTGCCAGTAATGTACAAATCAGTCCACGAAGCACGCTTTGATAAAGAAAGCTCAGCAAAAACCACAAATAAACGAAGCAAATACCTTAAGAAAAATCCTGACAAAGCTCCTATTGCAAGGCAGCTGGACAAAGGGAGACATAGAGCTCAACAGTTTCAGGATTTTCACCAAGAGGAAGCAGGAGTTTATGAGGTTACTGAAGCTACCTTATTTAACCAAGTAGCGCGAGGACAGAAAAGAATACGGCAACTAAGAAGCACCAAGTCCTTTGTAAAGTTGTTGGAGAATCGGAAACCTGAAGATTTACTTCCTGCACAGAAGAGGTTACTGCGACGATTTACCGTGCAAGACAACCTTTTGTGGAGGAAACAAGTAGCCGGAAATCAATTGGTAGTGCCCTATAACCTCTCGGCACAAGTCATTTCCGTATGTCATGTTTCACAGGACCGAACTAAACATTTATCTCTTAAGAAGACATTACGAAACATCAGAGAGCAATACTTTTGGCCTGGGATGCACAAAGATGTGGCTAGCTACGTTCAAAACTGCCATAAGTGTTATGAAACAAAAAAGCAGGAACAGCCATCTGATGCCCCTTTGCCCCAAACTGCGCCAAACAGTCCCAACTTTGAAGACGAACAGCCTGAACACGACTCAGACCTTTTGAATTACCTTGAGGGTTTTGAATTCCCAGAATCCAGAGTAAGTACTGAGGTGGATATTGTGCCAGCGGTAGAAGCGATTAATAAGCCAAATCACTCTCAAGAAGAGCCAGGATCTGAGGAAGAAAAAATTCCAGAAGGATTAAAATTCGAAGCTGAGTATGCTGCTCTTAAAAAAATTGACAGCATTGTTAAAACAATTGCAGACCTTAAAGCCAGAGCAACCAGGTTCTCCGGATTTAGAAATTCCCAGGAATTTAACCGGATTGATGAAATGGTGACCCAAGCTTTCCTGACGCTAGATAGCATCGAAGCTGTAAGCTCTACGGTACGCTCTGTTCGTAAGCAGCTAACTACCGAGCTGCATACCATACAACATATCTTAGAAGAGAGCTGTGACTGTTAATGTTGACAATAACCTGTCTATTAGCATAATCATTAGCATATTTATATTTATTTTTACATATTTAAATATTTTTTTTGTTTTTTGCTCAAACTTATCAAAGAAAATATTTCTTTTTCTTTAATCATGGCGTTTCGCCTACAGAGGGGGGTGTTATGCAAACTGACCTCTCTATTTGCATATGAGTTAATGTGTGGAAACGTGGCAACTCTGTAAGCCATTTTTCGAAGCTTTTAAGCTTTAATCTTATGGAAGTTTTTTCTATTTTTCGGATTTCTAAATAAACCAGACCCATGAGGCCCTAAATGCACATGTGTTTGCAATATTTTTTATTTTTCGTCAAAAGCATTTCTTTTGTTAGTGTTGGACAGGCACTTTCACAATTTCTTGGGAATTCCGGCCATAAAACATGGTCACTACAATTGCCCTTCTTTTCGCAGACCGGCAAAGGCGCCCTTTTAATGGTTTATGGCCCTTGAAAGAATTTCAGACCTGTACGTGACCCAAACAATAGTTTGGTAATTAAAGCGTTTTTGCAAATATCGTTAATTGAAATTAAAATCTTATTCTCTCAGCCGATAGAGCTTTTAATTTCTGATCCTTTGATTGTAAATTCGAGCAATTAATGTCTTAATTGACTGAGCCAGGAAATTAACGGTTAATTTCAATAAAAAGCTTTAATTGTCAATTAAACTATGTCATGTGAGGTGTCATTTTAAAGGGCATCATTTATTCTGTCCAATGATCCCATTTTCAATTTTCTTTTTCCAGCACATTTTCCAGAAAAGCTCATTTTCTGAATTTATGCCCGCGCTGTCCGAAGCGCCATATAATCGCCACTGGTCAGGGTGGTATCGATTTTCTCGGCAGTACCCTCTCGGGGATGAGACGTACCGAGGGGGTGGCGAAAGAAAGACGATCTTCGACACTCGAAGAAAAGAAAAGACGCGTTTTGAACTCAATAGAGTTACGACCTAAAAGCGACGATTAACCGGGAAGACAAAAAAGTTCGAATTTTAACGCGAGAAAAGTCCTTGGCTTCGCCGTTCTGATTATCGCCAATTCGTAATTTTTCCCCCTTTGTGAATCCCGTTTTTATGTCCGCCGCGCTAATTATTTTTATCTTTAATTAGTGCCAAAACAATTACACCGCTCATTGCCCGCCTACGAAAAGTTTCGTGGAGTGTTTTTTCGGTTGTGCCACATAGTGTCAACCCACCTCTGCCCTTTTCCTGAATAGGCCATTTTCTTGCAGCTAGCGGATACTTTGCAGACGCAGGAGACTACCGGCAATTAAGTATTTGTAGAGTAGTTGTAGAAGTTGAATCATTTAGTATATTATAGTAGTGTTTTGCTCACAATAATATCGAGGATCCCAGTTACTGGCAGAATTCTGTTCTCTTCTACACTGCGTCGTTAGTTTAGTTTTCTTTGTTGTGTTTTTCCAAAACTAAAAATTTTTAATTTTTAATTTTATTCTTCCTTAATTACTATTCAATTAGTTTTTTTTTTTTTGGCTTTTTGCAGGTTTTTGTCTTAAACCATAAAACCTTGCTGGCATCTCTAAAACAATAAAATTTTATATTATTTAAATTAGCGACCTAAGGGACTATAGATCCTTTCCAAGAGTTGGGTCCCCCTTGCAGCGTGGTAAAAGAGATTTGGCGCAAGAAGATACGTTGGACTTAGAACATCCACGTAGTCGAATCTCCTCCGCAGACACGGCGGCAACACGGCAGCAGCCGCGAACACAGCCGCCCCCACGCAACCACCGATTAAACGGATTAATACGGATTATCATTATTATCGGCTGGGGGGACACTGCGCGACAATCGGAAGCTTTAATTGCCAATTTAAAAATCCATGTAGGTGTCATTTTTAAAAGTATTATTTGATCTGGCCAATTAACAAATTTTCAACCTCCCTTTCAAAACGCATTTACTGGAAAAGTTGATTTTCTTTTTTCAATCCATGCCCTTTCGGGGATGGTAGGTACCAGAAGGTGGTACCGAGCGGTTTCATGTGAGAATGTTGCGTTTTGAACTCGAGAGAGGTACTATCTAAGTCATTTTCATTTCGCACAGGTTCTGGTTGACATAAAAATGACAGACCAACTGATTTCCATTCAATGCGTACGTTCCGCCGACGGCAGCAGCTTAGAAGTTTAGTCAGCGAACGCTGAAAAGCGACACCTGATTGGCCAATTTCAGGGTTCGCTGACAAACTTCTCAGCTGCTGCCGTCGGCGGAACGTACGCAATGAGTTTTGGTGAAAATCAGTTGGTCTGCCATTTTTATTTCAACCAGAACCGGAACCGCTGTGAAACGAAAATGACTCTTAGGGCGAGTTCGCATGAGCGCAACGGGCAAAAATGCGGGATTAGATCTCGGCGCAATAGCGACGGATTCCCGCCAAATCTTCAATTTTTAAAAATGACAAGTCAAACTCCAATCACAAAAGAGATTCGCGTTCCGCCGTTTTGCTCGTTGCGCTCATGCCAACGCGCACTTAGGGGGATGAAAAAAGTTCCAATTTTTGACGCGAGACAAAACAGGTTTCGACTACGCCGTTCTGATTGCCGCCAATTCGTATTTTACATTCTTAAACCCCGTTTTAAAAACGCCGCGCTAATTACTTGTTTTTCAATTAGTTCGACACTTCCGTAGGCGGGCATTGCCCGCCTACGGAAGTGTGGTTCATTATGTGATAATAAAAAAGAAACCAATAAAATGAAGGAAACTTTTTATTATATCTATCTTTATTATCTGATATAGAAGACGCTTCCTTTGGATGAATGATGAAATTAACAGGACTTTTTGTAGCCTGAGATTTAGAATGTGACGATTTATTTTAGTTATAAATAAGAAAGTCACAGTTTCAATACTGTCTGCCTTAACGTCAATTTCGTCCGAATCCTTTTATACTTTTATTTAAATTATCAGATAATTGAAATATAAACCGAATAAAGTAAAAAATCATAAAAAGTAAGCTTCACTTTAATGATATGTATTTTTTTTCAGAAAATGAAAATATTTTCATTTTCAGATAATAAAAATAAGTTTCATATAAATGAGAATTGTTAAATCAATTCTCTTGATTTTTGTTCAAAGTTGCATAAAAAGGAAAACGGCTTCCTATACTTCTTCGAAAATGTACTGATGATGGTACTGCGATTAAACCTAAAACTTATAGCTTATTCCAGGGCGCCCAAGTGCATCTACGAAAAACGCTATCAAACATGAGTCACTTTCGCCTTTCCACTTTCCATCCAGTTCCGAACTATAGTAACCCGTTATTTCGTTTTTAAAACTGGTTATTCTAACATTATTTTCGACTACTTTTCACCAGCCCAACTCTATCCATATTTCACATTTTTTCTTCCAATTCCATTAATTTATTCGACATTTTCAGGAAATTTTGATTATGATTACAATCTTATTTTGTGCCTATTAAACGTGTGCATAAACGGTCATCACTGACATCACTTTTCGTAAACAAGTTTATATAAATTTTCAACTTGCCGATCGCTGAAAACTTGTATGAAAAAAATGGAAGCCATAGAGAGGAAATGTGAAACCGCGGGATGTGGAAAAAGTGCAAATTTGCAATGCCCTACCTGTATTAAGCTCGGAATATCTGGATCCTACTTCTGTTCTCAGGAATGCTTTAAATCAAACTGGAAAAGTCATAAAGTGATTCACGCTCTTGCCAGTAAGTAGGGTTAGGTAGGTATAGCATACAAGAAAAAATGTGAAAAATTTAAATTATTTTCTGTTTACTTATTATAAACTGAAATAAATGACTGAGGCCTGAAGTGTGATGGAATCTGTGTACAATGTGTGGGGCTCTGTCAGAAGATATTTTGGGTTTTTAGGTGATTCACAATTATTTTATTTTAATGGTTCAAATTTATTAATTAATGAGTTTTAGCAGATCTACTCCACAAGCCAAGTCAATGCATTACACTGACATTTCTTTTTTCTGATCCAAAGTTTCATTTGGATTCCTTGATAAGTGGCTGTAGAGCAAAAAAGAAAACTTCTACACTTTATGCACTATTTATTTTATTTACTCTTTCTGTTTGAGACAGGCTGTTTATGGTGTTCAGTCTATCATCAGTGCCAAATTCATTCACAAGAAAATTGACAACAAACATCTAATAGTCCACTATGTCCCAAAGACCAGGATAGGATAGGGTCATATTCTTAATAGGGGGATAGGATAAGGACATATAAGGCTATTCACTTATTACATTGGTCTAACATCACAAAAAACACTCACCTACAGACACAGAGAATTTAAAACTTTTAAACAGTAGCACTCTAATCCAGCACCCAAATTTGTTTACTTGTGGGTGATTTCTGAAACTGTCAGATTATTAGAGTTCTATGTATTTCTTCAGTGAAAGTAGAAGCCAGACTGAGTGCAAGAGCAAATTTTGCATAAATGTGCACCGTGTCCCTTACCACCTGCACTATAATTTGGCAGTCATGCTGGATTATAGTGCAGATCTATTGAGCATCTAAATACCAAACTGCTGAGCGTGCCAGACCACTGAGCATCAGAATTTTGTTCGGCCAAGTACAATTAACATGCTTTTTGTATTATTATTTACGTCAGTGAAGCCAAGCCTTCATATTATGATTGAGTGATTGGCCTACAGGCCACAAAATGATAAAATATTATTAGCTTAGTGCCCTCCTGTTATTTTTGTGGTTTTGATTCTTCGTTTTAAGTCAATTGTCAGTTTTCTCCCTGACAAATTTAGCACTGTAGGATGGCCTGGTCTGAAGGCCAAAGCCAGTCCACCTCAAATGATAAAAAAAACTTTCCAAAAAGTATACTAGTATACAAACATTTTTCCCAATTTGTTATCAAATTATATTCTTTATGTTGTACATTTTAAAATGTTTTTTTGTTCTGTTCCATTGGTAGAAGGTGAAGGCAATGAAAAGAAAGATGACAGTTATTCTCCATGGCCATACTACAACTTTAGTGGAAAGTTGAGGCCTTTTCCTCAAACCCCAAGAAGAACTGTTCCATTGGAGATAGGTAGACCTGACTATGCAGATCATCCACAGGGATACCCCTTAAGTGAACAGGCAGTGAAAGGCTCTGCACATATTAAGGTTTTAGATGATGAAGAAATTGAAGGTATTTTCTGTTTTTCAAATTTTTTTTACATTTTATATTTTTGTTTTCAAATAGGGATGCATGTTGCTTGTAAGCTTGGCAGGGAGGTACTGGATGAAGCAGCCCGTGTATGTGATGTGGGAGTGACCACAGATGAAATTGACAGAATTGTTCATGAAGCCTGTATTGAGAGGGAATGTTACCCCTCACCCTTGAACTACTATGAATTTCCTGCATCGTGTTGCACTTCAGTCAATGAAGTAATTTGTCATGGAATCCCTGATACCCGTCCCTTAGAAGATGGGGATATCTGTAATGTGGACATAACTGTCTATCATAGGGGATTTCATGGAGACTTAAATGAAACATTTCTTGTTGGGAACGTCAGCGATAAAGTTAAAGACCTAGTGAAAGTAACTTATGAGTGTCTTCAAAAGGGCATAGAAATTGTCCGGCCTGGGGAAAAGTACAGAGAAATAGGAAATGTCATTCAAAAACATGCACAAGCTCATGGTTATTCAGTGGTTAAGAGTTACTGTGGACATGGAATCCATAGGTTGTTCCATACTGCTCCAAATGTTCCTCATTATGCAAGTGGGTACTTTTTTACATTTGGTCTTTATCTCCAACTTTTTATACATTTTTGTAGAAAATCGTGCAATAGGAGTCATGAAACCTGGCCATTGCTTCACAATAGAACCAATGATTTCTATAGGAACATGGAAAGATGAAATGTGGCCAGATAAATGGACTGCCGTCACTAAAGATGGACAATGGTCTGCTCAATTTGAACAAACTCTTTTAGTAACTGAAACAGGATGTGAGATTTTAACCAGGAGACTTGAGAAAAATGGCCAACCCCATTTTATGGATAAGCTCTGAGGTGCAATCTAGCTGTTTTGTAGTTGCAAAAATAATCATATAATTTTTCTATAGCAGTTGTGTAATACCAAATATCACAGTAAACATATTGAGAAGGTTTTTAATTGTTAGCAGCTTTTTACTAACTTTATGTAATATGGTAAATATCAATTTACTAAATACTTTACCTCATCCAATTTTTGTTTTGCAAGCTTCCTGCATCCAATTGATCTGTATAAATAACAATTTATTTATATATAATTTTGAAAGTTTGTTATAAAATTAAAGTGTTTTGCATTCTAAAAAGTCTCTTAATTCATTTTCAGACTGTAGAATACAAATTAAGGGAATGAAATACATACAAAAATTCTGCATTAATCAGCTGGGATGTCTGACCCATAATGATCTGATCCATAATAAAATAAAGACAGGTAGAGGAACTTACATTTCCTATCAACTAAGTAGTGTTGCTCAATCAAACTTTACTAAAGAGTTTGTTATTATTTATTAGAGTATAAAAAGAACTTCTTACATATTCTATTGAACTTCTCCACAAGCTGCAATCACAACTTTTTCAGTAGGTTTTCCACCTTTACTTCCACACCTCTCCATTCTTTTAACAACATCCATCCCACTAATGACATGTCCAAAAACTACGTGTTTCCCATCAAGCCAATCAGTTTTAGCTGTGCAAATAAAAAACTGTGATCCATTGGTGTTTGGTCCTGAATTTGCCATTGACAAGGTTCCAGGTCCTGTGTGTTTTAACTCAAAATTTTCATCTGCAAATTTTCTTCCATAAATAGACTTTCCCCCTGTGCCATTGTGGTTGGTGAAATCACCACCTTGGCACATAAAATCTGGGATTATCCTGTGAAACATGCTGCCTTGATAACCATAACCTTTCTCATGGGTACATAAGCATCTAAAATTTTCCGCTGTCCTTGGCACTACATCTGCACGAAGCATTATTGTTATTCTTCCTATCTCAGTTTTACCAATTTTTATATCAAAAAACACTTGTGGATTTTTTATTTTTGTTGGCACCTCTGTTGCTGCAACAGTTTGTGCAGCACCCTCGGCAGATGGTTCTGGCTCAACCATTTTATCTTTAATAGTTTCACCAGCATGTTTTTGCAACCAAGTATCATCAGACCACACTGGTCGGGTAGAACCTTCTTTGATCTTTTGAGGCTTAGCCAAGTTTACTCTTATAGTACGTCCAAATAATTCTGCATCATTCATATTGTCTACTGCTGCATTTGCATCTTCAGTAGACTCAAACTCAATAAAGGCAAACCCTCGATGCTTTTCCGACTCGTAATCTAGAGGTATCTGGATATCTACAATATCACCAAATGGAATAAAAGCAGCTTTTAGTATTTTCTCGTCGATTTCTTCAGCTAGACCGCCAACGTAAATTATCTTCTTATTTGTTTCACCCATACTTGTACACTAGAAGTCAGCTTTAAAGCTTCCCTCTACTTTTTTTTTAAATTGCTTTATTTGTAGTTTTTTAGTTAGAAACAATTCACTTTTCACGAAACCCTTTAACTAGGATTTCTACCTATACTTTAAATCTTGAATTTTTTGGATTTTAAAAATCTGGAATGGGGTATCCCTGCACTGGCAATGTCGCTTTTCGCAACTAAAAATAGAGATGTTGAAGAAGTAACTATTCGTAACTTACTAATATCGAATAAAAATGAAACAAGTTACGATTATTCAATAGTAGGGATGGCCACGATATAATTGATATTAGGGGATCTCTCAGCGTTTTAGGTGACAGTTCTAAGGGGATCTAGAGTGTTCCCATCTTTTGTTCTCTCGATAAGAATGTAAGGACGGCAATACTCTCAGAACGGCCACCCGAAAAAGCTATATAGAGGATGTCAAATGTCACTTTACTTTTTAGTTCTCTTATCCTCTCTTTCTTACCTTTGTCCTTTATATCTTATTCTTTCTCTTTCATTTTCACATTTTTCACTAGGTTTACCTCACGGCTCAGCTCACAGTTAACTCTTCTTGTATAGGTAACAGGTACTCAGATATGTTTTTGGTACGGAAATATCAATCTGGTTAGGTGCAAAAAACTTAAATTAAATGAACTTTAAGTAAAATATTATCAAATTTTTTTTATAAAATCCAGTATTTATTGTCATTAACCACACCAAACCACATTTTATAAAAGTATAAAGTTCCTATAATTAAAATTTTGTTGTGGTAAATGGCTATTGCTAGTGCCTCAACTATTTAAAGTCAACATGAGTAATAATTGGAATATGGACCAAATTCCTTCATCTACAACTTCTGGGTTGGAAAGCCACAATTCACAAAATAATGCTGAGTCCAACCAGATTCTATACGACCAATGGAATTATGCCAATTGGGCCATGTATGGTGGTTATTCAGGACTGCCTGCAGGACATGTTTACAGTCAACCAACACCTGGTTTTGGTCATGGATTGCAGTATGGGTAAGTCAATATCATCATCTATTTTAGGGTGACTTTTACAACTATCAGTAAAACTGCAGTTTGAAGTTAAAACACCAGTAATGATGTAGATACATTCATAGGTAACAATGCAAACTGCATTACTGGTGTTTTAACTTCAAACTGAAGTTTTACTGATAGTTGTAAGTCACCCCAAGTAACCATTTAAGTACTCTACATTTATCAACTCTACAGTTCCAAGTTCAGAGTTTGTAACAACTTCACATTTCTGTAAGGTTGTAGTTAGGCTGCTATTTCTCTTGAAATAAAGATAATAACTTATCTAACACTCAGTTCTGCTGATCTAGCTACAAGAATCAGCAGGCATAGCAGGGCAATGGTAGAAATATGGAGACCTCACAAACTCCAAACTTGGAAAACCACAGAGCTTATAAATCCAGGTTTATCCATAACTAATACCTACCCAGGGCGACTTTTACAAGTTCAAGTAAAACTTCAGTTTGAAGTTAAAACACCAGATATGACGTACATTGCATTGTTTACCTTGCTACCCCACTTGTAAAAGAATTGCATTGTATATAAAACTGATAGTTGTAAAAGTCACCCTTAGGGCAGCTTTTACAAATATCAGTAAAACTTCAGTTTGAAGTTAAAACACCAGATATGACGTAGATTGCATTGTTACCTATGAATGTACCTACTGGTGTTAACTTCAAACTGAAGTTTTTCTGATAGTTGTAAAAGTCACCCTAAGTCCCACTGTTACAAATTGATTTTAAACTTCAGTTTGAAGATTACCATAAAAGTTTGACAGATAAACAATATAATATATGTCAAATCTGGAGTTTAAACGTCAAATTAAAGTTTTACTGCATGTTGTAAAAGTCAACCTAAGGATGACTTTTTCAACTATTATTAAAACTTCAGTTTGAAGTTAAAGCACCAGATAGACATACATTGCATTGTATCTGTCGGTCATATCTGGTGTTTCAACTTCAAACTGAAGTTTTACTGAGAGTTGTAAAAATTGTTCTTAAGGATAGGGCTGTTATTTATTTTTTTTTCGTTTTGACCTTTGATCCTAGATTACATTTGTTAGTTTGGGTTCAATCTCTGTAATCTTTGTACCTATTAGTCTTTATAGCAGAGAAAATGCTCTCTACAAGTCCAGACTAAACTCTACCAGTTTAGTTTGTGCATTCCTCAAGTTTTGCCAAATGCAGTTTTCTGTTAAAACACTGAAGAGCTAATGTCTTTGCTAACCTAATCTAAATAGAATGCCTTGTACTCTTTCTAAATTTTTCAATTGCTTTTCTTCTAGGTATATCTATTAAACTTAAATTTTGTGTTTCAGATATTTTCCCCCTAATCAGTTTAGTGTACCTCCTCCTGTATTCTTCAACCATGGCCTTCTTCCTCCACCCCCATATGAATCCACAGGCCAGAAAGTCACAAGTCATGAAACACCCCTGAAATCTACAGTTGCTAATCAACATACAGGAATGCCAGGCTCAAATAATGCAGTCCCGAGTGCAGTCCCTATTTCAGAGGTAGGTAAAGCAATATGTGTCCTATTATAAAATTAATAGAAGAGTAAAAGCAAACATGACTTTTGAGATAATATTCCTGAGGTGTATTGCAATTTTAAGCTCTGGTGAACTTTTTCGCCCTTCAATTTTCATGTTCTTTTTTGTTTGTTTTTTTTTTGAACTCATAATTTTGAGCACATTTAGGTAGTTGAAAAAATACTTGGATGAGTCACATTTGTAAAAAAAAAAACAAAAATTAGAGAAAAATAAGTGTCTTCAAAGTACATTATTCATTTAAACTCATTGTTCATACATTCATACAATATAGAGGATTATTCATTAAACTAGTGACCACTGGTGTAAACCTGCTCTATCTGAAAATGCAGACTGAGAGGGGCCACTATCAACTTTCAGATAAGAAATGTTTGCCCTAGTGGTCATAATTTTTTGTGCCTTATGCAAAAATACAGACTCAGAGGGGTCACGTTTGGGATAAGAAACTTTTGCACCAAATGTTAGTATTTCACATAATGTAGAATCTTAACTTTTTGGATTTTCTGCTGTTAGAAGATGACAAATATGGTTCAAACAATTTATTGACACTGACAGTATGATCAGATGGAGTATAAACCCGAGAGAAAAAAATATAAAAGATGATGCATTAAAATAGTGACCATTGGCGCGAATGTGCCTTATCCAAAAATACTATCATCTTTTGGATGAGGATCATTTGCGCCACTACGTCACCTTATAATGTACAGATTTGCCATTTTTCATATTTCCTGTTGTTAGATGATAGTGCCCTTAATTAGGTTAATTCAGTTATGTTTTTCCTTTGTTTGGATTAGTTCAAAGTGTTCAAACTATGTTTTTTCTTCATTTAGATGAGTTGTGGTTAGTTCACTTATATTTTACGTTTGGTTAGGTGTTAGGTTAGTTGGGATAGTTCAGATATGTGAGGCCAAGCAATGTTTTTTAGTGGAGAGCAAAGCGGCCTGTAAGAGCCACTAAGGTTTCTCCTGAGGGGCCCTAATGGTTATGTTGGGTCAGTTCAGTTATATTTTGCTTTGGTTAGCTTTGTTCAGTTAGCTTTGTTTCTCTTTGGTTAGCTTACGGACAGTTATTTCTGTCATAGTTTTCTATGAGTTTTCACATTGTATTTGTTCAAAAGTTGTTTATCCAAGATTTTTTTTATTTTAAACCATAAATTTTTTATTAAATGAAATGGCTTCAAAATAGAATTTTTTAGCTTTGAGGTAATCCAAAATGGTTCTATTAATATTGTAAAATCTCCATTATTTTAAAATAAAAATTGATTTTTTTTTGACAAAACTCTTGACAAACGCGAAAATAAATTTAAATTGTTAACTAAAGCGCGAGAGTTACGTTTATATTATTCACTAAAGCGTATCCTGCAACATTCCTGATTTAGTTTTCTGCTCTCAATGCAATCAACACTAAAAAAAGATTCGGATACATTGTGTTTGTATTTTATCTGGCATGTGCACTATTTTACTTTAGTTTTGTTTGGCAGAGTTTACTCCTCAAAGTCACTCTTTCAAGATTCTTATTTCAGTGCCACTTTTTCAATAATTAATTTTAAGCTTAAAAGATTGACGTATTTTGATATGATCCTGTTTTATTTTTAGGAAGTAAGATTTAATAGTTCTAAGGAGCCTAGTAAGACCCAGACAGGAAATTCTAGCCAACGGTCAAGAGAGAAACGAAGTAGGAGCAGGGAAAGAAGCAGTAGGAGTAGTAGGTGGGATAGCAGAAGAAGCAGAAGCCCAGAAGGAAGATCTTATGAGAGAAGACAAAAATATAGAAGTAGAAGTTCTTCTAGGAGGAAGAGTCGAGCACGGTAAGGACCATAAAGTAGTGTTTTAGAGAACACCTTAACCCCAGTTGTTCTATTTCGCAGAAGCAACAGCAGAAGTCGATCTTTAAGACCTACAGGTTCCAAGCCAAACGATCGTTCTCCTGAGGGCCTGTTAAGCGAAAGAGATGCCATTCTTAAGCAATGGAAAACGAATTACTGCCACAATCAACAACAAATTAGCGAAAAACTGGAAGAGTACGTGAAGAAAAACCAGGACATCATATCATCAGAAAAAGAGATTTGGACCAGGTCGACGCCTGCAGAACTATATTACATTCGTGACGAGTCAGAATTCAAAATTGTTAAGGGAACGGAAAAATTAGCGGAACTTTGCACGATATTTCAAGAAACTTTGGTCGATCGAGCTGCCAAAGTTAATAAGGTTAAGCCCAAGTATGAACCCCCGCCTAGGAAAACGCGCACAAGAATGTGCAAACATAAGAGTGAAGTGAGCAGCAGCTCGGACTCAGATTCAGATGATAGCTTTACAGATGAAGAAGATTATTGTATGGAAGAGCTTCAAAGAAAGCAGCAACACCCAGATCGACTAGATGCTGAGATGTGGTACAACGATCCGGGGGAGATGAATGACGGACCTTTATGCAGATGCTCACTGAAGTCTCGTAAATCTGGCATACGACATGGCATTTATCCCGGGGAGCTGCCCATTCCTAGATGCTCACTTTATACTAATAATGCTGACAAGTTGTACCACTATAGAATTATAATTTCTCCACCAACTAACTTTCTAATCAAGGCACCAACTATTATACAGCACGACGAGCACGAGTACATTTTCGAGGGATTTTCAATCATGTCACATGCCCCTTTGCCTAATTTGCCGCCTTGCAAAGTGATAAGATTCAACATTGAGTACACAATCCTCTATTATGAAGAAAAGTTCCCAGAGAATTTTACAATTGCGGAAATTGATTTGTTTTCCACATTCCTGTTTAAAGAAGTATTGGAACTAGTGGATTTAGACATCGTTACGTCGTTGAACAGCGAATTTTGCCCACAATTCCATTTTCTGCCGCGTTTCGTTAGGGAGTTGCCCGGAGGCGGGAAAGAGATTCTGTGCATGCAGGAAGTAATGAAATATTTACTGCGTAGTTCCGTGCCTTTGATACAAAGCATGGAGCTCGAGACCATGGTGAAAATGTCGCAGTACGAGTGGCAGAACTTCGCCGATGAACTAAAAGGCATGATTGTAACCTACCCTGGTAAGAAACCATGCTCGGTGAGGGTGGACCAGCTTGACCGCAACATCGACTTGCAAAAGGAGAAAGATTACAAGTTTCCTGAAATAGTGCACTTTGGGATAAGGCCGCCGCAGTTAAGTTACGCAGGTGTGTATTTCCAGTATTTACTACAAATATTAGCGTTTTCAAATAATTTGAGAGAGCTTTTAAAAGCTCTTAAAGCTTAAAAGTTCAGAATGTTTTTGGTTACTTGTGAGTTTGTTGGTAGAGAGGGTTCTAGTGTCAAGCAGAAATTTCAGATGTTTCAGTTTTATTTTTCTCCTTTCACAACCCGATTGCAACATATTTCGACGGATTAGCAGGGTCTAATGTATCTCTCTAAGAACACTGGAATTTTCACCTCCATGGCACACTGTCACTTCTTCCTCGTAAGATATATGAGCTCATCCACGTCAATGGTCGGGGTTAATACAAATTTATTAGCTACAATACCTATTAAACGGAATATGCTTTTGAGCATGTGGGCATGGCCATACTGGGGCGACCGTTTACGTCACTGGTTAAAAAATCAATTTGTGGATAAAATGGCGACTGTTATGATTTTCTCAAATTTATAAATTCACAAATCTAGCAAGCACCACATCTTGTATATTAAAAATGGGGTGTTCGTTTGAAAACGTCATCTAATTGGCTGTGATATGTCAAAAGAAAAAGATGAAGCAAAAGTACATTTATTCTGATTATTTTATCATTTTCTGTCACAAATTCACAGCCTTCTTCTTCTTCTTCTTTAGGTGCCATGTCCTCTTCGGACGTTGGCAATGGTCAGCGCTACCTGAACCTTGTCTACAGCTCGGCGGATCAATGTGGTAGTGCTCACTCCATACCATTGCCTTAAGTTTTTTAGCCAGGATATCCTTCTTCTTCCCGGGCCTCTTCGTCCTTCGATCTTGCCTTCTATAATAAGCTTTAAAAGTCGATATTTGTCATTCGTTAACATGTGACCGAAATACTCCAGCTTGCGCATTTTTAGTGTGAACAGAACTTCCAGTTGCTTGTCGAGGCGTTGAAGTACCTCGGTGTTACGCACTCTTTCTACTCATTGGATTCTCCATAGCCTTCTGTAAGTCCACATTTCAAAGGCCTCCAATTTTTTGCACATCGCATCTGTCAAGGTCCAAGCTTCCATTCCATAAAACAGTATGTTGAACACGTAACTGCGCCGTATTCGGATGCGCAATGCAAGCTTAAATTTCTGCTGCAAAGTACATTACGCATCTTCAGGAAAGATGCAAGGGCCTGTTCTATTCTGGCACAAATCTCCTGCATGCCGTCCCATTTCTTATTTAGTTGACACCCGAGATATTTAAAAGTTTCCACTCGTTCAATTCGTTGACCGTTAATTGTCAGGTGTCCGTCCACGTTGTTGGTTTTGCTAATTGCTAGCCACTTTGTCTTTATCCCATTTAGTCTAACGCCGGCTTCTGCTGCTTACCAGTTCCTGCAGTCCTTCTAGGGAATCGGCGACAAGTAACCGTGTCATTCGAATACCTCAGGTTGATGATATTAATCCCATTGACAAATATCCCCTCGCCGCACTCATCCAAAGCCTCTTAGAAATATCCTGTCGGAATACACATTAAATAACAGTGGTGATAAAATGCATTATTGACGAACGCCTCTCAGTATTTTGATCTCGTCGGACGTGGTGTTATCGATTCTTATGTGAACACTTTGGTTCCAGTAAAGTTTGGCTATTATTCTGAGGTCTCGTTGTTCCAAACCTGTTTCTTTAAGAATGTTGATCAGTTTTTCGTGATTAACTTTATCGAAAGCTTTTTCGTAATCGATGAAACATGCGTTAACGAGTACCGACATATCCCGGCACCTTTGGATAAAGACCTGTATGCTAAATAATGCCTCCCTTGTTCCAAAACCATTGCAAAAACCAAATTGAGAGTCGCCCATCGTCTCGCACTTTGCAAAATATTCTTTTGTGTATTATTTTCGGAGAGTTTAAGCACATGGCTTATCAGGCTAATAAGACGATAATCACCACAGTTCTTAGCTTTCGCGTTTTTGGGGATTTCAGCCAAATCAGAAGGTATACTACTGTTTCGGTAAATAAGGTTGAATAGTTTTACCAATGTGTTCAGTGATTCTTCGTTCTGCAGTATTTTTAGAACTTGTATATGGACGTCATCAGGACCGCTAGCTTTCCCGTTTTTTGAAATTGACAGTGCATACTGGAATTCTGCCTTAGTTATGTCCAAGTCTTGGCCTTGGTCAAGGAATTCTTCCTGAAGTTCTGGCCGGGTATCGTAAAATAGGAGCTCGATATAATCGCACCATTCTGTCAGTTTTTCCGAAGTGTCCAATATCAGCCTGCCCTGTGCATTTTGTAGCGTCGTCACGCTTCTGTTTCTGCAGATACCTGCTGCTTCTATATCTTGGCATTGCTCGGAAAGCCATTTCTCTTTTGCTTCTCTTATCTTGTTTTTGATTATGCGGTTTTGCGCCCGGTATTCGTTGTTCTTTCTCTTGAGTGTCCGTCTTTTTTCCATTAGATCAAGGATTTCCTCCGACATCCATGGTTTCTTCTTGTGGTTTCGTTGAGGATCAAGTATTTTGGTGGTACTTTCTGTGATAGCATTTTTTATATTAGACCACAGGTCCTCAGTCACGGTTGCCTCCGTTATAGGTATGTCATCAAGTCTGGAATTCAGTTCTTGTTTTAGTTTATTCATTATATTTATGTCCTTTATCTTTGACACGTCTGGCTTATTATGTCTGGGTTTTTGTAGACATCTTTTGAGTGTAAGTCTTACTGTTGCAACAAGTGGATTATGGTCGGAGTATATGTCTGCACCTGGGTATGTTTTTGCAGACTTTATGCAGTTTCTGTATCGCTTTTTAATAAGTATGAAGTCTATTTCATTGCGAATGATTCTTTCAGGGATATGGGCGCTAGATGTCCACGTATACAGCCTTCTGGTAGGAAGTTTAAAAAAGGTATTTGCCACGATGAAATCCTGTTCCTGGCAAAATTGAACTAGCCGGTCTCTAACGTTTGATGTTCCTAATCCATATCTACCGGTGTATCCTCGTGGTGTACTTCCTACATTGGCATTAAAGTCGCCCATGATAAAAGTCACCTCTGACTGATTTTTTCGCCAGCTTCCGGGTATCTGCAATTTGTTCGTAGAAGTCTTCTATTTCTTCGTCGGGGTGTTCACATGTTGGTGCGTAAACCTCGATGATGTTGATGTCAAATGACTGCGAGTGGAATTTTATGAAAAGCACCCTGTCCGATACCAGAACAAATGCCATTACTGACTTGCTGGTTTCCTTGTTCATTAGGATACCCATGTCGTTGTAGTGTTAGTTGCTGTCGTTACCCGAGTAGAATACTTGATGTTCATTTATTACACATTGTCCCAAATTGGTCCATCTCATTTCGCTAATCCCTAGTATCTCTATTTTAAGTCGTTTCATCTCTTGATAACATTATGTACTTTACCCGCCTGAAACATGCTTTGTATGTTCCACGTAGCAATCTTCCTCATGACTGGCCCCGTGATTCTTAGCACCCTCTGGTCATTTAAGACCTGCCGAGGACTGAGGGCCTTGGCTTCTGCTTTTCCAGTCATGCTGATGATTTTCCTACACCCTTCTGGATGACGTTTTTAATAAACACGGGAATATGCGACCTCTTATAGAAGGCCGATTTATGTGACGACACTCTGAAACTAGCCCCGCCCCTGGTCACCATCGAGATGTCTTCCGATTGAAAATCGGCATTGATGCGAATAAAGGTAACAAACACGACCAACGCTCGAAAGTACGGTGTTGAAGACGTCTTATTATGCGCTTCTGGACAACAAGCACTGATTCAGTACCAGTCGAGGAACCTTAGAACCTGACATGTAGGCTATGACGGACTCATCGCTTCAAAATAAAACCACAGTATAGAGAACTAGTACCGTCCGAGAAGAAATTCCGAGTTCAAGATCTGCCGCCGTGGGCATTCGAGCTGCGGACTAGTGGGCCGCAGCCCACGAGCCGTGGGCTAGACAGTGCCTAGGTGGGTATGTATTCAGTATAGGGCGGTGGCGTAGAGTGGCCAAATTTTTGTTTACTTTAGCCTAAATCTTTAGCCTAAAAGCGAAGTGACAAGGGAATAATCGTTAGCGAGGAGCAGTCTGGTGATAGAATGACGCTACTGTTATATATTCTCTATACTGTGGTAAAACCGCCTGATGGTGACCCCCAGTGACCACCCCTCTAAGCCTGCGCAGCAAGGCGCAAAAAACTGCTCAGCTTCGCAACGTCAGCATTGGTCTGGTAATCCCCGCTAAGGGAATGCTTCGACATACACTCCAAGGCTTTATAGAGCCCGCCGTCCAAAAAACAAAAGAAAACATTGATATCAATCATATGTGCAAAGATGACGCAATTGGAACACCGTGTATCATACCTTGTTAAAAGAGAAAACAAAATAAAAAACACTGATGAGCAAATGTATTTTTTCGACATGTAGTTTTTCACCTTCTAATAACTTCACTCGTTTGTCATAACATATTTAGTCACCAATGATAACCTCAGAGCAGAAACTGGTTCGCGTAAATACAGTAACTGTGTTTGCCACTGGCGTAGACTTTAAATAGTGCTGACTAATCTTTCGCTCCAGTGCTCAGTTTGAAACGAAGTTGCATGTCTACGTGTTTATCGCCATTGCTTCTATTTTCTATTACTGTACAAATAGCTTGACTTAATACGGATATTTAATTCATTTAACAGGCAATCCTGAATATCAAAAAGCTTGGAGGGAATACGTGAAGTTTAGGCATCTCATTGCGAACATGTCTAAGCCGACATTTGACGATAAACGGAAACTCGAGGCGAAAGAGAATAAGTTGCAGGAGATGAGGACACAAGGACAAATGAAGCGAGATGTGACAGTGGCTGTATCCGCAGAGGGATTTTATAGAACAGGTAGATATTAGTTATAAGCAAAAACGATGCTGAATTGGCTATGTAGTTTGTTTTTCTGTCGATTATTTTGTTCTTTTATTCACGAAAATGTCTTAACTTACACACACACACACACCGCTCTTCTTAGACTTTTTTTATTCATTTAAAAAGTATATTATATCGCCCTCAGGGAAACCAATCAATATTGTATTAAATGGTTCCAACGTATTTAGGTATCATGTGTGACATCGTGCAGCACGCCATGCTCATGCCGGTACTGGTGTGCCATTTGAGGTTCCACAATTCCTTAACCATTCTAGAGCAGTCGTTGGAATACAAGTTCAAGAATCGCGGATTATTACAGCTCGCGCTCACGCATCCATCTTATAGGGAAAATTTTGGAACTAATCCAGATCATGCCCGTAATAGCTTGACCAATTGCGGCATCCGACAACCTGAATACGGTGACCGACGAATCCATTACATGAATACTAGAAAGAGAGGTTAGCACTCAAAGCTTCCTACAAAGCATCTGAGATTCTAATTTTTTCATACTTTAGGAATAAACACGCTGATCAATATAATGTCGCGCTTCGGCAAACAAGAAGAAACTGAGTCGAATATAACACATAACGAGCGTTTAGAATTTTTGGGCGACGCGGTAGTAGAATTCTTATCATCTATACATTTGTTCTTCTCATTTCCCGATTTGGAAGAGGGCGGTTTAGCCACTTACAGGTATTTTTTTTGAAAACAGCTGTAAATTGGCATCAGCGCAAACGTTTCAGAGCGGCAATTGTTCAAAATCAACACCTGGCTCTTTTGGCCAGAGTTCTGAAACTGGACCAATTTATGCTCTATGCGCACGGCTCGGACTTGTGCCACGACCTGGAGCTGAAACACGCGATGGCAAATTGTTTTGAGGCTCTAATGGGCGCCCTGTTTCTAGACGGGGGAATCGACGTTGCCGACCGGGTGTTTTCCAACACGCTGTTCAAGGATCAACCAGAATTATTAAAGGTATTTTTTTTATTATTCAATCGGATATTTATTCGTTTCACCAGCCAAGTTGATTTAGATTTCACCAGGCACATATAGAGTGTGACTAGAAGCTTAGAAATTTTTATCATCAAAATATACAACCAAAGCACAAGAAGGAGTGGTAAAATGAAACTGCTGACAGCAGTTTGAATATTGTATTCATGTAGAATCTGAAGAATAGAGAGCATACAAAATTTCAGCTTGATGTCTCAAAAACTGCAGTGGCTCTGAAGTAACATCTAAAAATAAATCGGAAACTTTGTAATTCGTATGTTCATACAAGCATTTCTGTTTATTTCCTTAAATACAGAAAAACTTCTATTAGTAGACACTAACATGACTATACAACTTGCCTATCTCTTTCAACTTCAGGAACTCCGATATTTTATCATTTCATTGATAACGGGTCAATCAACGACATTAAGTGAACCGTACGTCCGTGCTTGGATATTTGCTTTAATGGAAGGAAAGGGTGTTATAAGAGAGATAAGTTTATTAGAGAGAAATGTAGAAAGAGATGGGTATAAAAAAGAATGTTGAACATTTTGGGAAACAGAGTCTGTTCAGCGACCTAAGGCGATGTTGTTGCCTACTAATAGAAGGTCTCTGGTTAAGTATTATCTCTCTTCTAAGTTTGTATGAAAGCTTCTAGCTGAATAACCTTGCATTTTTCACATGTTCACACTGCGAAACGTATCTTTTATTATCATTTTTTTATAGTAATTAAGATACCTAGAGCATTATAAGGATAATAACGCATGAGGTCGATAGTGTAGAACCGGCCCGAGGGGTATACTTCGACCGAGGGCGTACCACATAATGCTCATGGTGTCTTCAACGTTTAATGTTCGACTTCTACATAAAAAAATTAACTTTTATTTATTCTGATTTGACATAAATTATAGGTGCCTATACCTGGCCGGGCATTTACCGTGGTAACACACAACAATGATTATTTTGATTTATAAATGATTTGCTTATCAAATTACTGTCAATTTAAATTCATACTACCCAAGGGCGTTATTTTTTTGTCTATGCACCCTAGGGAATTATTTTGAATATAAATGACTTTGATAGAAGTCAATTATTATGAAATAATAGACCGGTCGGACATTAAAGTAACTAAGAGAAGAAACTTTGAATTGCATAGATTTTGCGGTTGCTCATTGTTAAACGATGCCCTATTCTAGGCACAGGTAGTAATCTCCTGCCGATGTGAAATGGCTGAGCTTTTCACCGAAAAGCATGAGTAACATTGGATAATAGTAGCAATGTGCACATGCGTTTCTATTAAAGCCAACCATGTGTACGTCACCTTTAGGAATATCGAGTAGATTTGGTAGAGTGTAAGTTTGAAGACAATTGTTTTGCATATGCTAGTAGTTAGCAGTTTGGAGGTTAAGAAAAAATATTTTAGTATACAATTCAAAGGATTTTTTCTATATTAATTGTTGCAGCTTTAGACCCCCGCAGTGTCTAGCGTTGCCAAGCTGTGCAACATTGTTCTTTTTTTAGGAAAACCCAGATAGGATTGTTTTTCCGTAAATTAAACATTTTTTCATTCCAACCAAGCCTTCGTAGCATAAATAAGTTTCATCGTCACTATCATCATCATCATTTACTGCGCACCATGTGCTGGCTGAAAAGTTAGTGAAGGTTTTAATGTGACGTTTAAAAATTCTCGCGCCTACGCAGTTAATCCTTTTCGAGTAAATACACAGGACGATCGTCAAATGTTGCGGCCACTTACTTTCATAACATACTGGACATTGCTGGCCTTGGACTGCAAAAGGAAACACAATACCTTGTACATTGCAATTTCTGCACATGCCAAAAATAGAGCGGCCTTTTGAAAGTGGCAAATTTAGGCACACTTTCTACTTCAGATGTGCGTTTGAGGCCAAGGCATTTGATTCGAGACATCCAATGTTACTCCGTTTACTCGACGCAAATATATGTGACGAAAAGACATTCGATACTGAGTATGTTAGTCTAACTGCATAATTATTATATAAATTCAAGATTTGGCAACAACCCACGCACACGCTCGTAGTGCATCGACTACCGGCCCTCACTTTTTGGCATCAAGGTCCAGAAGGAACATCCAGTACGTTATAGACGTACTTGGTTTCGACTTCACTTTCAGGACTTACGCTCTTTTATAGAACTCTCAATTATTTGCCTGAATCCAGTTTGTACGGATTCGTTTGATGTCATCTGTCTCTTCAATTGGCGCACGTCTTCTATTTGTGCATCCCTCTCGCCTAGATTTTCAATCCACCATCATGGGGAATCCAACAAAATGTGCAAGTATGTCGAGGCTTATTACGGATCAGATCAATATTGTTGCGAACTCAGGGTTCAATAATTCCAGTGTAGCGATTTAACACGAAAACGCTATTTATTTATCCACAAATACACACAAGTACAATTCGACTACTAAATAACTCACTACTTAACCTTCTATTATCGTTTGGTTCTTTAGTTTATCTATAGCTCGATTAAATAAGACTACTACTAAGGCGGCTCTATTCGCCTTTTATACAAAATCCTAAAAATACAGAAAAACCTAGAACATTCTTGATAAGAGTCACATAAAAAAGGTCGTAAGTAACTGTGTTCTAAATAAACAGAGCAATAAATCACTCGTGACAGTTCCATGCCGCAGCGCCCGGATAGGCCACGAAAGTCCAACCTTCAGTGTCGCTCCGCCTACCAGCGCCTGCTCATCGTAACAATATTGAGGTTTAATTTTTTTTTTTCAAATTAACTTTGGATATAAACTTGAATTTTCACTTGTAACAACTGACGGTACCGAAGTAAGGTTGTTAAACATTGCAAATAGCGTTGTTATACAAACCAAATACAATGCAAGGTTGTCATACATACCTACAGGGTTGTATATATTACAACATTACAACCCTGTATGTATGCAAATATATTAAATACGCTACATATTTGTATGTATCGTATAAAATATATGTCTCTTTTCTTTCATTGGATATGTGCGATCTTCTTTGTCCTAATGTAAACTAGAGTCCATTTCAAATAGATATTCATCTAATAAGCTGAGAAATTGACATATAAATAACACATTTACATGGTTGGAATAGGATGAATCTGTAGATTCTCAGCCTGCTAGATGAATATATATTTGAAATGGGCCATACCTTGGTGGATTCAATGGCTGTTAAGAAAAAACTGAAAAAATGAAATCAGCGAGGAAATCAGCTCGAACTTAATTTTGTCAAGAAAATGGCCCGTTCAAATCAACATCCAGCAAGGAAATTTGGACATCTTTGGAAGGGATTTTGTTATCTGCAGTGTAAAAAGAGGTCAGTAAACCCACCTGCGAGTCTAGTTTAGATTTCTATTTATATTAAACAACTTTTAAATTCAATGGGTTGTATGTCTACTGTCTATTATGCAATTTTCAATTTATATTTGTAGCTCTGAAGAAGATTGCAATATGCAATCGAAACGTCGGAAAATTTTAAAACTAGAGCAGTTTTTATCGCGTTCTATTGTAACGAAGTTTTTCCCTAACTCACAGGTAATGACGTCCCAATTAACATTTTCTTTATATTTCATCACCCAACTCATTACAACACCTTTTATTTAAATAAAAAACGGAAATTCCCCATATAAAAGCAAAGGCAATGGCCAAAACGGCCGTAGGTCCGCGAGTCCGCCCATAGATGGCGCCACCTGTTTGTCGCGCTTAACAAGCCGACAGAATTTATAAAGACTTGTAAAATGATTCGAAGATTTCGAGGTCGACGGTCGCATCGAGTCAAGGACTGGGTGAGTTAGTACCGGATATCTGACCTAGGGGGCCGACGTTGCTGCTTCACGTTTCGGCTCCTGACGTCATGCTAGGCCGCTAGGGTCTTACGACACAAGAGGGGTGGATTTGTGATTTCCCGGTGTAGTTGGAGTTGTCGCGCTCCGCCGGAGTACTTGTGACGTTCAAATGACGCAGGTGCCATGCTGATTC
Organism: Taphrorychus bicolor; assembly: GCA_951812265.1. Lineage (NCBI taxonomy): Eukaryota > Metazoa > Arthropoda > Insecta > Coleoptera > Curculionidae > Taphrorychus > Taphrorychus bicolor. The sequence goes on along the minus strand of OX638297.1, from coordinate 46,634,176 downwards.
TGGCCGCGTTCATTTTGTTCCTCACAAGGTGCGTTCATATGTAACCCGGGAAAATCGCTAACACACCGCTCACCGAACCGCTTCTCCGATTTGGGACCTATTACCGATTCCGTCACCGACCTGTTTTACATCCTGGGCTTCCCGTAGCACCGAACTTCAAAGCCAGGCTGGATGTGAATAAACCGAAACCGACTATATCCGATTCCGAATTATAAAGTACGCTCCCTCCGAAACCCCAGTTCCCAGTGGTCCCAAAGCTCCGTTACCGTTTCATATTGTTGTTACTGCTGGTACGCAATATTGAAGTTTCCGACCCCGACCGAACCAGTACAGAGTGTACTGGTTTATTACCGAAACCCCAGTTCCCAGTGGTCCCAAAGCTCCGTTACCGTTTCATATTGTTGTTACTGCTGGTACGCAATATTGAAGTTTCCGACCCCGACCGAACCAGTACAGAGTGTACTGGTTTATTACCGAAACCCCAGTTCCCAGTGGTCCCAAAGCTCCGTTACCGTTTCATATTGTTGTTACTGCTGGTACGCAATATTGAAGTTTCCGACCCCGACCGATCCAGTACAGAGTGTACTGGTTTATTACCGAAACCTCCCGTTTTCCCTGGTTCATCAGAATTTCGTCTACTAAGTAACTAACTGTTGCTCCCCCCCCTCTCGCTGTTATTAATTGCATAGTTTTAGGATGTGTTCGTATGTAGTTATAGAGAGTCACTAACAGTCGTAGTACTAGTAGGTGTTTGGATGTTGTTGTACCGTAGTTTAATAGACACCCTATTATTGTTCCTTACTCCTGGTGTTTTAATCTAAAATCCCTGGAATATTTCTCCTCTGTTTAAAAGCTACCTTGTAGGCAATAGCGGTCCCTTTGTCGCTTTATAAATATCAAAGGGTGGCGCCCGAGACTCAACGAATTAATCAAGTATCAGCGGACCTGAGAAAGGGCGTCGCATAATTTTGGCGCCCGAGCAGGGACTCTTTTCTTTTGTTTAAATTTAAGGGTCCAGGGACTCTTTTGTTATTTTCTTACGCTGTACCGATTTATCCGAAACATGGAAGAAAACACAGACTTCCTACCGCACCGTAGCCCCTTACCGATATCAAACCGAATACAGCCTTCACCTGAAAGTACTGGTTCACCTATGACGTGGCCGTACCGAATGCCGCCCGAAGTTTTCGTTAGGGAAACTTGTGATGTATGTAGGGATCCACAAGGTACCCTATCAGACTTACGAAACCGATTCAGAGCCAGACTCTTTGAACATCAGGAAAACGCGTCAAGCACTGATGTGAGACAAATACCGACTGTTATACCACCCTTACCGACACAATTAACCCCCCCTGCAGACAGTATATCCCAGCCATCATTTATTCCGCCACCATATAATTCCGACTATCCTAGTCAGCCGCCTTTTCAGCAAATAACACCTCAGTCACTCATCAACCCATACGAGTATCAGGAAAATATAACAACAGCTGGTATAAGGCCAACACCATCTGTAATACCACCGCTCCCAACACTACCGACCACAACTACAGCCACTACCGTGACTTATACCACTGCTACCGCAAGTAGGCCCAGTCCAGCAATCTTACCGTCTCAATACCATCCTACCACATTTAGTCCTACACCATGTCAAGCGAAATATCCGCCACCGATGGTCCGATATGTCACACCTCCGCTGAAACTACAAGAATGGGGAATAAGCTTTAATGGAAAAACTGACCCTGTAAGTTTTATTGAACGCTTACTGGAAGTCACCGAAGCACAGGGGATAACACCGAATGACCTGATGCCTTATTTATCAGTCTTACTAAGGGACGAAGCGTCTTTATGGCACCGAAATAACCGTAGGAATTGGATCACGTGGGATGATTTTCTTAAGGATTTCCGGACCTTCTATTTTCCTATGAACTACGAGGAGGAATTGGAGGTTGAAATAAGTCGAAGAATTCAAAGAGCAACTGAGCCAGTGAACCGTTATATAACCGACTTACAGACATTGATTCGCAGGCATGGACGAATCAACCCGGAGGACGAATTGAAATGGCTGTACCGTAATTTGCTACCAGAATACCGACAGCAAATCCGAAATACCGACTTTTACGATATAACCTCGTTCTCCAATGCTGCACGAAGAGCGGAAGTACTCTTCGCCGAACTACGCCGCTCTTACCGACCGACTGAACGCTCTTACCGACCGACGGAACCAGATAGACCTACCTACCCAAGAGAAAGACAGGAAAGATCTTTCTCCCGAAATAACCCACCAGTACAAACTGAACCGAAACCCACAACAGCTATCGTTTGCTGGAGATGTGGTGAGAATGGGCACTATAAAACGAATTGTAGGAAGCCGGCTAAATTGTTTTGCTTTCGTTGCGGGAAAGCTGGGACGTTAACCCGAAATTGTTCTTGTGCCCGACAGGAAAACTAGAAGGGGGCTGAAAAGATATCAAGTCAGAATGAACCGCTATTTGCTCATAAAGCAAGCTCAAACCCGGACAACCGTCCGCAGATAGTAGTAAAGGTACTTAATAAAAGATTTTTAGCCCTTCTCGATACCGGAGCAACTAGTTCATATATAGGAAACGCCGTCGCTTCATTGTGCGAGCAGAGTTCTTGTTCTAAAGTTGTTTCAAGTTTACAAGTCAAAATTGCTAATGGAAAGACGGTCCATGTGAAAGAATGTTATCAAGTACCGTTGCAAATTGGGAAAGAAAAAGTTACCGCCTTTTTCAATTACTTTCCACACTTAGCTGCGGATATTATTTTGGGTATGGATATTCTGGGAGAATATGCTGATAGTCTGGACCTACAGACTAAAACCGTAACATGGAAATTTATTGAAACACCTTCTACTGACCAGCATTGCAATTTGTTAGGAAGTGAAGAAAGACCCAGCCTTACACTCTCTGAAGATGAAGAACGAAAGTTAATTTTTTTTTTGGATCAGGAGCTTCCAAAATTTAAGAACATCCAAGGTACCATGCCGTTAATTGAGCATACCATAAATTTGGAAAAATTGGAGCCCATCAAGCAACGCTACCACCCTCGAAACCCAAAAATGCAGCAAGTGATACACACCGAAGTTGAGAGGATGCTGAAAGATGGAATTATAGAGCCCTCCACCAGTCCATGGAGTTCTCCGGTAGTAATAGTCCGTAAAAAAGATGGTACGCCCAGATTTTGTATTGACTTTCAGAAAGTAAACACCGTTACTCGCAAAGATGCCTACCCACTTCCTTACATCAATGCCATCTTAGATAAACTAAGGAATGCCCGTTATATTTCCAGCATAGATTTAAAACAAGGCTACTGGCAAATTCCCCTGAGCAAAGAAAGTAAACCGATAACCGCATTCACCGTAGAGGGGATGGGCCTTTTTCAATTCCGAGTAATGCCTTTTGGTCTACATTCCGCCCCCGCAACTTTTCAGCGTCTCATGGACCAAATAATTGGCCCTGACTTAGACCCGGTATGCTTCGCCTATCTTGATGACATCATAGTCTTAGGAAAAACTTTCGATGAGCATCTCCGGAATTTGCATGAAGTTTTCCGTCGCCTCCGAGCTGCTAACCTCCGGCTAAACCCTGAAAAATGTCAGTTTGGTCGACGTTCCCTCCGATACCTAGGTCATGTTGTCACTCCCGAAGGAATAAAAACCGATCCAGACAAAGTTTCCGCGATTATGTCAATGCCCGCCCCTGTTAACGTTAGAGGATTAAGACGCTTCCTTGGAATAGCATCCTGGTACCGTCGCTTTGTTCCCGACTTTTCAAGAATTGCGTCACCTCTTAACCGCCTACTCAAGAAAGCTTCAAGATGGACTTGGTCCAAAGAGCAAGAAGATGCATTTAACCGACTTAAAAAATGTTTAACCGAGGCCCCTGTTCTGGCTTGCCCTGACTTTACGAAACCCTTCATCCTGCAGACTGATGCTTCCGATCAAGGCTTAGGTGCTGCACTGATCCAGAATGGATCCAAAGGCGACCACGTGATCGCATATGCAAGCCGCACCCTGAGTGTCAATGAGAAAAAGTTTTCGGTCACCGAGAAGGAATGTCTGGCGATTGTTTGGGGAATAGAGAAAATGCGTCCTTATTTAGAAGGGTACCGATTCACTGTGGTAACCGACCATCAGTCCTTGAAATGGCTTCACACCCTTAAAAGCCCGTCTGGTAGACTAGCTCGATGGAGCATGTACCTTCAACAATTCGACTTCGACATTAAATATCGCAAAGGAGTGTTGAATAAAGTAGCTGATGCTCTATCCCGTAATCCTGCACCGAACCAAACCGTAGAAAAGGAACAAGTGTTTTTAGTGGCTGATTTTGTACCATGTTCGTGGTATCGAAATAAGAAGATAGCCGTTGAGAATAATCCGACTGCTTTCCCCGATTATTGTATCCGAAACGGTCATTTATACCGACATTTCTGGGACTACTCAGATCCGACCGAACCCGAAATGACCGATCCATGGAAACTGTGTGTTCCAAAGTCTGCCCGCGCTACCGTACTAACCGAAAATCATGACCAACCGACTGCCGGACATTTGGGAGTTGCAAAGACGATCGCCAAAATAGCCTCAAGGTATTATTGGCCAGGAATGTTTAGAAACATAAACCGTTACGTCCGTAATTGCCCATCTTGTCAAAGGTATAAAACATGCCAACAGAAACCCGCGGGGAAAAAGAACCTAATCCGAAATAGTCAACCTTGGGAGGGGGTGTCTACAGACATTGATCGTTCCACGAAGTGGTCGCAGTGTGAAGCAATCCGTAAAGCCAACGATGCTCCACTCCCAGACGAATGTCAGACTCGCACTCGTGAGCAAACCAAGGAGAAAGCCACCAGCTGTAAAGAATCCACAACGAAAGTCGCCATTACCAACGACACTTGTTGGAGATGTGGAAGTTCTGGACATGACAGATACCACAGCCAAGGACGGTCCATCTTATTTTGTTCCCGTTGTGGCAGAGTTGGAGTGACGTCGCGTCGCTGTTCCTGTATCCTGGAGCATAGGAAGAGGAAGCCGTATCTGCTAAGTAAAAAGCGATACCCTCAGAAATCTGAAAGAGCAGAGACTAGAGAGAAACCAGCTCCAAAACCAGACAGAAGCCAAAGACTGTTTTAGTGATAGTGTTAGTTTTAGTGTTGTGAATTAATTTTAGGTTGTAATTTTATATTGTATTTTTGAAAATGTTAAGTTGTGAAGAAAAATAAGTAAACTTATTTTTCTTTACGAAGAAGAGGGGGTAATGTAACGAAGTTTTTCCCTAACTCACAGGTAATGACGTCCCAATTAACATTTTCTTTATATTTCATCACCCAACTCATTACAACACCTTTTATTTAAATAAAAAACGGAAATTCCCCATATAAAAGCAAAGGCAATGGCCAAAACGGCCGTAGGTCCGCGAGTCCGCCCATAGATGGCGCCACCTGTTTGTCGCGCTTAACAAGCCGACAGAATTTATAAAGACTTGTAAAATGATTCGAAGATTTCGAGGTCGACGGTCGCATCGAGTCAAGGACTGGGTGAGTTAGTACCGGATATCTGACCTAGGGGGCCGACGTTGCTGCTTCACGTTTCGGCTCCTGACGTCATGCTAGGCCGCTAGGGTCTTACGACACAAGAGGGGTGGATTTGTGATTTCCCGGTGTAGTTGGAGTTGTCGCGCTCCGCCGGAGTACTTGTGACGTTCAAATGACGCAGGTGCCATGCTGATTCTGGCCGCGTTCATTTTGTTCCTCACAAGGTGCGTTCATATGTAACCCGGGAAAATCGCTAACACACCGCTCACCGAACCGCTTCTCCGATTTGGGACCTATTACCGATTCCGTCACCGACCTGTTTTACATCCTGGGCTTCCCGTAGCACCGAACTTCAAAGCCAGGCTGGATGTGAATAAACCGAAACCGACTATATCCGATTCCGAATTATAAAGTACGCTCCCTCCGAAACCCCAGTTCCCAGTGGTCCCAAAGCTCCGTTACCGTTTCATATTGTTGTTACTGCTGGTACGCAATATTGAAGTTTCCGACCCCGACCGAACCAGTACAGAGTGTACTGGTTTATTACCGAAACCCCAGTTCCCAGTGGTCCCAAAGCTCCGTTACCGTTTCATATTGTTGTTACTGCTGGTACGCAATATTGAAGTTTCCGACCCCGACCGAACCAGTACAGAGTGTACTGGTTTATTACCGAAACCCCAGTTCCCAGTGGTCCCAAAGCTCCGTTACCGTTTCATATTGTTGTTACTGCTGGTACGCAATATTGAAGTTTCCGACCCCGACCGATCCAGTACAGAGTGTACTGGTTTATTACCGAAACCTCCCGTTTTCCCTGGTTCATCAGAATTTCGTCTACTAAGTAACTAACTGTTGCTCCCCCCCCTCTCGCTGTTATTAATTGCATAGTTTTAGGATGTGTTCGTATGTAGTTATAGAGAGTCACTAACAGTCGTAGTACTAGTAGGTGTTTGGATGTTGTTGTACCGTAGTTTAATAGACACCCTATTATTGTTCCTTACTCCTGGTGTTTTAATCTAAAATCCCTGGAATATTTCTCCTCTGTTTAAAAGCTACCTTGTAGGCAATAGCGGTCCCTTTGTCGCTTTATAAATATCAAAGGGTGGCGCCCGAGACTCAACGAATTAATCAAGTATCAGCGGACCTGAGAAAGGGCGTCGCACTATGCCAGTAAACCTGCCACTATGCAGTTAATTAATTACTCCAGTAAATTAAGATAATGAGAGTCGAAATCGATTGGAGCTTTCAAGAATCCGGGTATAGATTCCATATGTGTGTTTGTTCCTTCAGTGACGTAAAAACTGGATGGCCCAAATAAGCAACCTCCAATATTTTACTTACCTGATTTACAAAAAAAGGAGACATTTTTCTTTGAAAAATGGTGGCGATGGTGATGTTTTGAATGCGAAGCCTTTGAATTTTATTACAATCACTGAGACATTGAGTTAAAACAAAGTTTACGACTCTATTTTACTTAGGAAATGTCCCCGATTTTTGTGTTTATGTTTTCTGTGGTCGGTTGGTGCTGCACTTCAAGCAAAATAAGTAACCCTAAATATTCACCATAAATCAAAATCCACTTGATATTTGGGTTTTGAATTTTCAAATAATACAGTATATCATTCAATATTCGAGTTTGAAATACAATATATTAGACTATATTGTTGAAAAACTAGGTGTTAGGTACGAATTGTACCCCATGAGGGCTTATGAATATTAATTAAACAAAACGTCGGGGTTTTAGTTGGAATGTTTACAGGGATTTTGGAAGGGTGTGCGTTGACTCTGTTTATTCAGCGAAACATCTTGGACTTCCATTGCTGCATCCAAAGCTAAAGATGTTCTCATTGCTTTCAAAGAAGACGGCTTTGAACTGTAACTATTTTGCACCAAATCCTGTTTAATATTCTGAAGTTCCAAATTTGTTGATTCTTTGTGGCTGCATATTGTTATGGCGCGTCTATATAAAGTTTTAACTATTCCAATTTTTGTTGATGCATGATGGTTTGAAAGGAAGTTCAGGTAATGTCCCGTGAGCTTACGGTAAACAGAAGTTCTTATATGACCCTCCGATTTGTGTGTCATCGACATACCTGAGCCAGACTTTCCGTTTATGCGTAGCTTTTTCAATGGCGTGTGTTTCAAACCACTTCATGTATATATTTGCCATAACCGGTGATAGTGATGAACTCATCGGAAGCTCCTCCTTCTGCTCAAAAAACTGATCTTTTATCTGATAGTATGAGCCTTTGAGGCAGCAGCGCAGTAAGTCCATTACCCCCTCCACAGGCAGCGATGTTCTCTCCTTCAACGATGCATCCGCCCTCAGCCTGACCTCGGCGATATCCAACGACTCATCCAACGGCACACGGTGTAAAGGCTTTCTACATCGAAACTCGCAAATGTGTCCCTATCAACCAATTCTAAGTCCTTAAGAATACTAACAAAGTGTTTAGAATTTTGTACAAAGGAGGTTGTTTTTCCAACTATAGGTTTAAAGGAGAAATCTCCTTAGAGAACTTGTTGGCGAGTCTCTAGAGCTTGTGATTGGCCTTAGGGGCATAGTTTTGTGAATTTTAGGTAATCCATAGAGATGTGGTAGTTTACTATGGTGTGGGGCGACACACCTCCTAGTACCTTCAGGAATGTGACGTTCATACCGGGTGACCCAAATCCAATGTACATAGTTCGATCTCAGTTTCTATTAAAGATAGAAGTTTGAAATTTGGAACATCAATATAACATCTTGAAACTAAAATTTTGCTGTTATGAAATGTCATATGTCACTTTAGGATTTGTCAGAATTGGCGCCATCTTTTATTTTTTAAATCTCAACCTGCATTTTTTAATGCAAATTCGAAATCGGCTTAAAATTACCTTTTCAACAACCTACCAATATTGGTAAGTCAATTCGTCATAAATTGACATTTTATGATGAATTTTTGAAATGAACTTTTGAGTTACCAGTCGAATTTCACTATGCTTACCACGATTCCTTTATTGTTAGATTATGCTCATCAAAACAATATCAGTTAGATCATGATAGAGCTATTTCTGACAGATACACATCAGTTTAATTTATTTTCAATTTTCCCGTTTTTTAAATAGAGGAAATTTAATTTGAATGGAAACCTAAGTTTTTATTTACATAGATTGAAACAGCTGATACTGAAACAAGAAAAAAGTTATTCTAATTGCTCAAAATGCCGGCCATTTGCCTCGATACAACGTCTCACATTTTCGGAGCATTTCCTCATGACATTTCTAAGATGATCAGCAGTGATTTCAATAATGGCCCTTCGACACTTTTTCCTCCAGATTTTCTCGATTTGGTGCTCGTGAATGTAGAAAAACCTTGTTCTTCACATGTGCCCAAACGAAAAAATTCAGAGGTATCAGGTCAGGCGAGCGAGGGGGGCAGTAAACCGGTCCAACAGTGCCAATCCAGTTGTTGCCAAAAATTTCATTTAAGTTACGCGTCACTTGGCGGCAGTTATGCGGGGGTGCGCCATCTTGTTGAAATTACATACTAGCTTTTTCTGCTAAGGGTAAAAGTTCGTTACGTAATAGTTGAAGATATCTTTCTCCCGTCAAATTTTCATTAAAATTGACCGGCCCGACTAGCCTTGGACCTAGAACTCCTAGTCAAATGTTGAAACCAATGCGAAATTGGACTGGTATACCGGGGGCAACCAAAAAGCTTAATTATCATAAAATGTGAATTTATGGCTAATTGACTTATCAAAGTGGTAACTGTAATAAGTCATTGGAAAGGTAATTTTGAGCCGATTTCAAATTACCATAAGAAAATGTAGGTTGACATTTAGAAGGTAAAAGTTGGTGCCAATTGTGACAAATCCTAAACTGACATTTGACATTTCACAACAGCAAAACTTTAGTTGCAACATGTTATATTGATGTTCCAGATTTTAAACTTTTATCTGTAATAGAAACGGAGATAGGACTATGTACATTGGATTTGGGTCACCCGGTATAATAACAATTAAGAATAAAATTGAGCATAGGGAACAGCATTGGAAGAAACGAAAGTTTAAGCAAGCAGTCTTTATTGGAAGCAAGCTTAGTTTTAATAAACCAAGTTGCGACGTTTCTTCTGTATGGCATCTGTTGATACGACAGGCGAGTGCTGGTCGCTTGACGCGCGACGGTGACGACGATCCAGCCAAAAGGAATGGGGGGCGTGGTTAGCTGTGTTAGTATATAAGCAAGTAGCCTCGAGCTTAATGCTCAGTTTCACTTGAAAAAACTCAATAAAGATAATGAAAGTCCAAGATTGCTTCGCTTAATAATACATCATTGTCTACCACCTTTAAACGAACGAGTATGTTTATATCGTCAACATTTGGTCGCCAAAGTCTGTATTTAAAATTACGGAACCTTTTAACTGTATTTAAATGAGCAAGGTAATTTTGTATCTTTCTTGAACATCAGGCAAGTTTTAATAGTTAACACACCTAAACTACATAAAATCTCCTCCTTTAATTGATTTAGAGTTCTTTAATATTTTAAACTCGCAGGGATGCCTAGGTGACGCTTATACTTCCCTCTATAATATATACGCTCAACTGTAGGTAGTTCGCACTGACATTACGACGATGCTGATACCGACACCGTTTTAGGTGTGGGTTAAATTACCTCCCCACCCACTGCAAGAACAAGAGCCTACGGGGGATCGGCACTGGATTCAAAAGTTCGATATCCTCCATAAGCTCACGGAATTCGAGAAGTGCCTCAACGTGGAGTTCAATCACATCAGGCTATTAGCTAGAGCTTTCACTGACAGAAGCGTCGGTTACACTAACTTAACCATGGGATCCAACCAACGGCTGGAATTTTTAGGGGATACAGTGTTACAGCTGATAGCTTCGGAGTACTTGTATAGGTTTTTTCCGGAACATCATGAAGGACATTTATCAGTAAGTGTCCTTAAAAAATGTTATTTTGGTTTCAATAGAAAAAAATTAGTTTATCTAATAGACTTTATTAGCAATCACCGTCCGAGTCAGAGTGCAAGTTTAGAAAATACTAAAAGCCTGTTACTACTTAGTACCTTCTATTTAGACTCAAGTTTTGATCTGTGGAAATATTCAGTTTTACTTCCTAATTGAAATTAAACTGGTGTCACTAAACGTTAGTGGGTTAAGGGTGGCTCCAAGAGACTGACTCTCAGTTCGACTTTTGTCGAACTCAAAGGCTTTGCAAACTCTAGAAAACTGTACCGCTTTTGCTCCATGTAAACTTACACTTTGCGTAAAATTAGATAACGATGATTGATGAAGTTGGACTAGAAGTGTAATAGTTGACATCGAATTAAGAAGCAATAATTTTAAAGTGTAAGTTGTCTCTATGTCGTTGTAGTTATTGAGAAGCTCTCTGGTAAACAATAGAACACAAGCGGTGGTTTGCGATGATTTGGGGATGGCTCAGTATGCGCTCTATAGCAACCCTAAGCCAGAGCTGAAGACAAAGGACAGAGCCGATCTTTTAGAGGCTTTTATAGGTGCCCTTTACGTCGATCAGGTAGACAAACTTTCTTTGTGATTATCTATAACTTGAAATTGTTGGGTGGGATTTTTAGGGTATGGAATATTGCGAACTATTTTGCCAAGTCACTCTGTTTCCTCGTCTGCAAGACTTTATAATGAACCAAGATTGGAACGATCCTAAATCCAAATTGCAGCAGTGTTGTCTTACGCTTAGAACTATGGACGGCGGCGAGCCTGATATACCTGTTTATAAGTACTTCAGATATAAAGATTTTAGTTAAAAAGGGAACTTTTTCGAAGCGAATTTTTAGGGTCATCGAGTGTAAGGGCCCGACCAACACACGAGTATACAGGGTGGCAGTGTATTTCAGGGGAAAACGGCTGGCTAGTGCCATGGGGCATAGTATTCAGCAGGCAGAGATGAATGCGGCGAAGAAGGCCTTGGAAATTTCCCATGGTACATCGTTGAAAAAATAGTTTTGTACGTCAATGTTGTCTCCTGTTGTTTTTAGATCTCTTTCCACAGCTGGACCATCAGAAACGGGTTATAGTAAAGAGTATGAGAAGACAGAGAAAAAGCAAAAATAAATCCGACAGGAATGAAAGGGACACGAAGTCTCCAGAAAGCTATTCGAGACGGAGGTTTAGGTCAAGAAGTCCCGTTTCAGATAGACGCAGCCGTGACAGGGATGCATATAAAGATAAACGGGAATCGTCAAGGTAAAAAGCCATATTTCCTTCTTTATTTGTCTTTTAAAATTTATTTTTCTCTAAAATTAATTCATTTAGGCCTAGTTCAAAGATTACATCATCCGTCAGATCAGTCTCCCCACCGAGCAGTTATGATGGGACCGACTCTGCGGACTCCACGGCAACCCCAAATGCGGGGGGTTCGGGTGAACCTGACAGGAGTAGCAAAAGGACGGGGAACAACTCAAAAAATAAGAACGGGCCATCAAAGACTAATTTTGGCAAGTTAGTTGGGCGTAGCGAGGATTTATTTGATGAATGCAAGAATGGCTCCTCCGAGAAAGCTTCTAGTCATAATCGTCAAAATAATGAATAATTATGTGATCAAGTTGCTTCTAATTTGTATGGTTCGCGTGCAAAGCGAATCTTGCAATTTCCACCACTCTTTGTCATTGTGCTTATTATCATTATTTGTGGTTTCTTAAGTCTAATTTAAATAAAAAATGAAGCCCCAGTTGTATGTAAGTGCGACCTCAGCTAGTTAAATTAACGACCAGGTTAATAAACCTGTTCAAACGGCTCTTTCACTTGTTTTTTTTTATGTTTTTTATTTTTCTCTCCTTTACCACCGTTCGGTAATAGGTATAACAAGTTAGATTACTCGACGGTTGGCGCCGAATTTTCTGCCCTTCTTCTCTCCACCCAACATCTCCACTCCTGGCTAGCAGTGTAGAATACAGTGTCGACGCGATAAATAGAACAATGGCCTGCGCTTGGACGTAAAACTCGCATCACTCACGTTAGCTTTGGAATTTCAAGACCCCCGTATTCCGTCCAGCAAAAAATTGTCGGTATTTCAGATATGAATGAATGAATGAATGCTTTATTGTCCAAAGATATCTACAGTCTTATTGACAAAGCTAAAGTCAGTAACATAATAATATATGCGTGTACACAATACATGCTGATGCTGAGGGCCATAATATATAGCATTACAAGATTAAAAGCAAATTATCATTAAAAGAAAATATAATAAAATAAAACTACGAAGGTTATGTCCTATCTAAAAGTAATGCAGTACAGAATAACAAAGAAAGAAGAAAAACATTTACATCAGTCAAAACTGTGACGAAAAACCCATCAATATCGTAATAAGTTCTTGAAAGGAGGAGCGACTTCAGTCGTCTCCTAAACAATCCTCGGTTCTTGAGCATTCGCAAATCCATCGGCAAATGATTAAAAAAATGTCTGCTTCTATTGCCGAGTTCGGTAATTCCATCCGAGCGCTCCGGACGCAGACCATCTCCTAAAATCTTAACAAGCTAGAGGGAGATAGAGTGATATCCCGAGCGCTCGGGATGTATTTACCTAACTCAACTTATGTAGACGTCTCGAACATGTTCACACTCATTTATAAACTTTGGTACCGTGAGGAATATTTATCTTGTATGTACAATTCTAAATGATTATCTAGGGCCGGTCTAATAAGATTATTTATATTATCATTATAGACCAATGTTTTATTATTATCTCATAAACCTTACTGTTGTACGGCACTGTCACTACACCAGCCGCGGTTAATCCCAGGTACTTTTCATGTTAAATCGAGTGTATAATTTCGTATGTAGTTTTTAATAATAAAGACTAGACTAGCTAAAACGTAGGGGGTGTTCATTATAAAACGGCCAAGCGTGGGGATCATTGCAAACCGCCGTTCCTGAGGAGTAGAATTTTGACCCTGGCTTGTTAGTACATTTTGGAGACAGCTTCATTAACGCATAAAAAACATATGATAGAGAGATATTAATACTAAAACGGGGAAAACACGCGCATCCTATATTATTTCACTGCCGCGTCCAAGATCTGGTAGGTGTCATAGATCGCTCATATATAAGTTGAGTTCGGCTCTAGCTTGTTAAGATTTTAGGAGATGGTCTGCGTCCGGATGGAATTACCGAACTCGGCTATTGTTTCAATTCATGGAAACCAAAATCAGGTGGAATTCTTTGAATTACGTTGATGCGCAAGGACACAAAGCAAACAGCGTTTTCGGATAGCGGCTCTAAATTGCCCTGAGACTATTCTCGTCCTTTGCTTTCTCATTAAGAATATAAAGATGGAAATTTACCATTCCGGAACAGCTGATTTTGATAAAGATCTGTCATACTGATTCGTGGGCCATACAAACCATGTAGCCAAGTTTACGAAATTTTCCCGTGGTTATACGGAAATGGTGTATAAGATTCAAAGACAATTTAACGTTCTTTGTTCTTTTACACTGTTTGTTTCATTTATTTAGCAGAAAATATTTTTTTTCAACTTTCAAGAAAGATAAGCTTAACGCAAATACCGTAATGTAGAAAGATATGATCAGAAAAAAAGAATGTTGGAGGTCTTGGAAACAGCGTGTATTTCGGCGACGTATAGCCATACTTGGGTCTAGAAGTACAAAGTCACTGCTGATTATCCTCCCTGATTACCCTTTCCCTCTCTTTTTCTGTCAAAAATGCATAGCAAACAACGTATGTTTATGCATATATCATTAAAATTTTGAGGGCGAAATAAAATACTAAACTGAATATATTTTAAATATAATTTATTACAAACTTTTCAAAAAAAAACACTGATAAAATTTAAAAAAAGGAAAAACAAATACACAATACGCAAAAAAGAATATACAAAAATTCGGCAATTGAACGTAATTACGCAAATGCTTTCTTCTGTGTAGAAGTGTTTATGATTTTTGTGTTAAAAAATTAATTAATTTCACAAAAGGTATTTTAAAATTGCAATAATTTTGTTGTCTCCATAATTTGCGACTAGAACAAACGTAATCGTCATACACAAAAAAATTTTTTTTTAAATATCCAAATCGTAATATTACAGGTTATTGCTTAATTGAAATTCGTTTGTCTCTATGAAAAATTTTAACAATTTACTAAAACTAGCTCTATATAGAACGATGGAACATTGCGTTACAAATTCGTTTTTTAAAATCACGTTTGTTTTCATAAAAAAACTAGCTAAAAAACAGTAGGTAAAATCGGGCAGTAAGCAATTTCCGGACAGAACCTACCAAAAATATTGAGTAATAATACCGATACACGTAACTCGTAGAAAATGGTAAGAATTCTTTACTGTTTTTCGCTGCCGTTGGACTTGATTGAGCCGTTTTTCTCATCGCTGTCCTCGTCGCTGAAATCTTCGTCGTGGGTGTGCGTCAACGTCTGAGGCGTTTCCGGACGTATGTGTGGCACCTGACTTTGGGAACGCTCTAACACCTAAACGAATTTAAATTGTAATAGGAGAATCAACCACTTGAGAAGCAAGGTAGGAAGCGACAGGTGAATATTATATACAAAAACAATTGAAAAATAATTTTGAGGGAAGCTTTGAGTAGATTATTTCGTACCGACGTTCTATGTTCTACATTGTGTGGGCAACCTGATTCCAAAATATAAAATCTTGCTATGTCACCTTCTAGGCCCTAAAAAAGAGAATGTAACAGTTGAAAACTTTAAATGATAAACCAAAAATAAATGACAGGTTTAAATATAGTTAATAATTGGCGAACGCGCCGGGCAATAGTTCCCGAGCGAACTTTTAACCTGTTGCGGCTCGTCATCGAGTGTGATTTATTGATTGATTATGTGAATTCTTTGATTGTTCGATGGATATTAGGGAGTTTTCTAGATTGTAATATTTAGGTATAAAAGTAGACGCTCGAGTCAGTTTAATTCTTAAACGAACACCCCGAATTCGCAACAATATACTTTTTTTATTCAGCACAAACGGCTTTCTCACGGATCTGTGGAGAAAGATCTTTTACAGCGTTTTCGGGTAGCCGCTCTAGACCGCTCTCAAAGTATTCCCATCCTTACATGTTTATTGAGAAAACAAAGTATGGGATTACTCTCAGAGCGCTCTAGAGCTGTCACAGAAAACTTCTGACTGAATTTGACTTCTATTGACTAATCCAGAACTACGTCATTTGACATGTTTGCCTCCCCAAGCAATATGGCGGACTAGCCTATTTAAATATCACACGGAACTTAAAACTTGATCTTGATCGTCATGTTTATAATTTATTATATATATTCTTAAATGGTCTGTTTTAGGAAAAAGCTCCAGGGCAGAATTTATAGTTTTGCATAGCTGAAGCACTGAAGAAAATCCTAAAATATCAAAACAAATATGCTCTTAGTAATTAATAAACAGCCGGTGTTGCCGTTCTTACTATTTTTTTTATACTTCAAATTATCTATATATGATTATAAGTTATATAAGGGTGATATAAGTTATATAAAGATAATGTTAATAAAATGCAAATAACAATAGAAAAATATTGTTTAAATGAAGATATATCATCCTAAAAGAACAAACAACATTCAATTGTCGATTCTTATTCATCATTTCCATATACACACAAAAAAATCGGTATCTTTGACTACACTGCTTTAATGCCTCTCAAAAGTTTGTCAAAAGCAGCGGTTTTGGAATAGTCAATTAAGTTGGTGACAAGATGTATAAAAGGGTAAGATTAAAATGTTAAGTCATGTTTTCTTAAATAGTTTCCTTTCCGGTTTTTCTTAAATAGTGTTTTATAAAAAAGTTAGGGCCTAACATTTTTATTCCGATTTGACGACAAATTTAGTTTTTAACATTACCGTGTATGGCTCAAATTCGCCTCCTGATATTTCGATGTGGGAAAACCATCACGCATTTTGTTCAATTATATACCCTTAAGGAACCGCTTACCCTTAAGCTTTTCGGCTTTCAAACAATTACACTTTGGATTAATCACATTCAAAAAAGGCAATTATTCTCTAATTTAACCGAAATCGTAACTTTTTCCGATTTAATAACACTAATGGTATGCATATTGAAAGAACAGTTAAGCTAAACAGTCACACTCTAACCTCAAAAATCTATGATGACGTTCCTGTGTACTAATCGAATACTAGCAATACAAAATAATCCAAATACACTTACCCTCGACGATCTTCTTTCATCTTCAAAGTCGTAAGGATCTGGGATTAGTTCAGCGGCGAAGTGCTGTTCGTGTCCTACCGTTGACTCGTGAGGAAGCAGCATGGCAGGCGCCCGGAACATATACGAGAATGGATAGTACAATAGATTTAAATGAGTAGCTGCATAGAGGTCTGCGTATCTAACAACCTGCAATGAATAACAAAGATTTTACAGAACTTTTGTAGTCCAGAGAATCGGTAAGATTTTTACCTGCGAAGAGAAAAATGTTTGTCTAGATCCAGATCTAAATAAACTGCCCATCATACCGTAGGACATGTCCATTTTGTGCGTCACATCACGTATAGCAGTTCGTAGTTTGGAAATATCGGGCTTTTCTTTAGTACTGCTATCTAAGTTTCTAAAATAATTTTAAACACTTTTACATCTTTCTTGCGGCTTGAAGAGTGAGCGTTGGTGCAAAAAACACCACTAGGTAAGTAAATTACATACTTGTACATTTCTCCCAACTTTACGTCTAAATTTTGTAATTCGTTGAATAACTGGCACTTATCAGTCCATACGTGCAGTTCACGCACTAACTCGGGCACTATCAAAAAGGTTCTCCAACCCCTAATTTTCTTACTTTTCAAAATATCACCGAAAATATGATCGCCCACGTACAGAACGTCTTTCCCTGAAAATGTATTCCATCGCTCTTGCATATATCCGAGAAAATGTGGCTTCAATGTCCTTACCTTTGGCACCAATAAGTTTAGTGAAAACGTCACAAGAGCCCCCGGAGTAAACGTGATCCTTTTGGAAAGGTCCAGTATGAATTCCGAGCCTCAGTGCCCCGGTAGAGGTGTCCACTTGCCGTAAAATAGTGCCATCTCCAAAGAACAATGGTTTACATGCATCTACCACGACTATATCAAAATACGTTGTCCAAATCCTATGCGGTTCTCCGGGCTGAAAATCCCTCAAGTTGTTAAAATGTGAGCCAGCTACAGTACTACCTCTACCTTAGCTCCATGTGGAAAATCAAACAAATACGTCATAATCTTGTCTGTAAAATTATAATCGCTATTCGTAAGTAGGAAAGTCTTTGCTCCACTTTCCCTTAGCCTAGCCAAAAACGTCGGCAATCTTTCGTCTTTTTTCACGTATTTTTCCAAATTTTCCGTAGTGCGCTGCTTCAGCTCACCGCGCAAGTGTACGTAATCGACGGCATTTCTAACATCCTGAAATAGCGATGCAGTGTTAAGGACTAAAGCTACTTACGTCTACATTTAAAATACTTATTACTTTAAATCCGGCAACTGGCCGACTATATTGTCAAGCAATGCCGTTAAGCCTAAAAAATATGCAACGAAGTTATCCTTACGAACTAACCAGTGTGTATTTTGTTATTTTTTTCTAGCCTGGTAACTTTTTACTAATTACCTAACCTAAATTTTATTTAATATAAAGCGATTTCGGCTGAAATACCCATTGTGTTCTCCATAAACAATAATCCAAGTGTGATGTATGGGGATAAAGCTACTTTGCGCATTCTCCCCGAGCTTTATTTTTTTAATAACGCTACTTAAAAACAAATAAAAATGGAATAAAAACATATTAGTTTTTTCTAACTTCTTTTGTCAAGTACAAACATTTGCAGAGTTTAGTGTATGTCTTTTGATTCACCCGGTACGAGTTCACTGACCAAACTCGCTTACAAGGCAGTAGTTTTATCTCGGACATTATAAAGTGTTCAGAGGAGTGAGTCTTCTTGCTAAATTGAGGGTCGGTGATGGTACTC
Source organism: Taphrorychus bicolor (assembly GCA_951812265.1). Classification (NCBI taxonomy): domain Eukaryota; kingdom Metazoa; phylum Arthropoda; class Insecta; order Coleoptera; family Curculionidae; genus Taphrorychus; species Taphrorychus bicolor. The sequence continues at coordinate 46,615,660 of OX638297.1, read as the reverse complement.
AGTAAATTAGATCGAAAGAAAATCGAGGAAAAATGAGAACAGAATATTTGTATTCAAAATGGCGAATGTATTATATTCTGCGAAATTAGGTTTGAATCAAAAATAGTAGAAATAAGATAACAGGTAAGTGCCAAAATTTATATTTCGAGATAATAACTCTTCTCTGTTATGTTAATCTATTTCAAAGTATTATGGAGATTTATAAACAAGACTTGGACATACTTATGAATTTTTCTCGTTGGCATAAGGTAGTCATGAATTCCACAGGACAACCCTGCAAACTTGCGGTTTATTAAACCTTGACATTTCTCCCCCCAAAAGCTAACTAAAAGTGAGTTACTAGCTAACATTTATTTACTTTCTTGAACCCACTATAGATCAAAGTTTTGGTAATTTTAGAAGGAATATAATTTCCAAGGATATAAAAAACTGGATAATGGTGTACTTCCATCGGTCCAATCAATCAGCTGTCAGATTTTATAATATTTAAACTAAAAATTAAAAACCTTAAAAATACAAATAAAAAATTATGGAACGAGAGTCAAGAGTAGAAGAAATGAAAACGTACAACCTGTTTTCGAAAAAAAAATACCCATTTGGTAAGTTGCCAAGATATTGTTGCAAACTCAGGGTTCAATAATTCCAGTGTAACGACTTAACACGAAAACACTATTTATTTATTCCACAAATACACACACTAAATAACTCACTACTTAACACTTAGAGCCTTCTATTATAGTTTGTTACTTTAGCTTACTGATAGCTCGATTAACATAAGACTACTCGCTAACCGCGGCACTATTCGCGTTTTATACACAATCCTAAAATTACAGAAAAACCTAGAACGTTCTTGATAAGAATTCTTGAATAATCTCACATAAAAAAAAGGTTGGAAACAACTGCCTTCTAGATAAACAGAGCAATAAATCACTCGTGTCAGCCATGACGCAGCGCGGATAGGTCGCGAAGCTCCACCAACCACTCGCGTTGCCCCGCCTCCGGCGCTTCGTCGCTGCCTACCGTAACAATATTAATCAGTTGAGCCTTAGACTTTGTTCAATGCGTCTCTTCTTTTTTATACAAATTTCTTATGCTTTATTTTTCTTATTGTCTGGTTATTGTAATTATTAGCCATATCAATATATGTCAGAACTTAACCACGGAACTTTTTCCACTGGACTTGGAGGATATTAACAACAGGACTTCCCCGTTTCCCTAAGGTAGACGCGTATTCTACAGAACAACCCTAGAAGCACGGCTACTTAATAAGCCTTGATACTGCTTGACAGCACGGTTACCAGAGTGACCATTTCCGTGACCAATAAGCGCCACAAAGGCTAATAATAAGTTCTAGGTTTACCTCCTAATGTCTCTCTACAGTTAAAGCAAGGCGACACTCGTAGTATTGTTAATTGCGAATAGTGTTCGAGATCATAGCAAAAAGTTGATAAAACGATGTGGATATAACATTTTTTATTTCGTTGATTTTTTTTTATCTTTCTTTGCAAATATATGACCTAAAAATGAGCATTGGCACATTTTACCTTTACAAGAACATTAAGGCAGTCACTTAACACCTTTTTATGGATCTATCCCAAAATGACGAATTTTGGCATCCCCTTTGTTACTTCTACTCCTCAAATATTACCTTGCTGTCTCTGTTAATGTGAACCATAATTTCTTTACATTAAACTTAAAATCTTACGTTGAAACGTAACGTACGAAAGTAGTTTGCAGGTGGGTTGAGTGACAAATTGGTGACCACCTACTCTTACACTTCGTTCTGGTTCCGATAACCTGCGGTACCGGAAGTAGGTACAGAGCAATATGGGCTACTTCTCGAACTGAGAGCCATCTGTCCTGCAGTATTAGATCTAATACGCTGGTGGATGACGCCTTCTCCTGCTCTGTAACACATCTCACCGGTCTTCCGTACATTTTTGGCTTTAAGCCGCGAACTCACGGTCTCCAGATGGGTTATCCGACAAATTGGTGACCACTTACTCTTAAAATCTTGCGTTCTAAGCTTCATTCACAACCACAAAATTAGCAGTTTAATTATACTTGTCACGCAATCCCGGAAATTATAAATTTTGCTCATTCACTTCGGGAAAAACCTTTGCCTTTGCAAGCTACCAAAACCGAAAATGCAGATATCTGAACTTGGTTATGTTCCCAAATACGTGATATTTTAACTCAATTCTACGTCATACGTCAAGTCATTTATTACAGTGCCTTAGGGTAGGTAAATTAACGCAAAAACTTGGCACAACTTGCAAGAACTAATTCAAGTGTACATTTAAATTGTAATTTTGGAGCCTGTTGATAACCTACACTGCAATTCTACGCCAAATTCAACGCAGGTAATTTATATTACTAGTTTTAAAGCTAATTATGTGGTTGTAAATGAAGCTGGTTTTAACCCAGTTACGAGCTCATTTGCACAATAGAATCAAAGACATTTCGCAAACATCGAGAGGAACAGAATAAAATGTTCTTTGGCTTCTTCTATGGGAACAGGTCCGGCCTATTTAATTACGATTTATTCTTATCACGCCAACGCTTTCGGGACCTTCCTATATGGTTGAAACCCTTGAATGAAACCACCCCATCTCCTCTAACAAATTAAAAATATAAAAGAGTTATTGAAAGGAGCATTGGAACTACAAGCAGTTTACGCTTTTTCTCTTGAAATTTTTATTAACTACTCGTAAGTGATTAAGGGTGGCTTTTACAACTATCAGTAAACTTCAGTTTGAAGTTAAAACACCAGCAATGACGTAGAATGCATTGTTTATCTGTCAGGAAACAATGCAATCCAAGTCATTACTAGTGTTTTAACAAACTGAAGTTTTACTGATAGTTGTAAAAGTCACCCTAAGCTCTATAAAATAGAAAACAATTGAAATAACTAATACATGCAAAAAAGAGATTTGTTAGTGAACAGCAGAGTATGAAAATTAAAGAAGAGTTCTGGCAAAGGTTTAGAAACGAAATTACTACTGGGTATAAAAAGAAAAAAAAATAATGAAAACTAAAGAAAATTTCCAAAATATCTCAGTAAAGGACAAAGCTAGTCATAACAAAAACATGGAAGAATAAAGTTTGAATAAACGACCTCAAGAGGTAACCCATTGACCCACAACACAGATGGATAAAAAAGAAACAGAAGGATTTGTAGGGATCTATAATAATCTAAATAACCATCACATTTAAAGGTATCACAGAAAACAACACATCATCAAAAAACACTCTCATTGGTTCTAAAAGGAGAAAATTTTGACAACCCCAATTTCTTTTGCCATTTTGTTATGAATAAAATGCTGAAAGAAATTATTTGCTTCTTACACTCTCAGAATATTATTTACCTACTTAGAAAACAGAACTCTCATAAGACACACGCAAAACATGTTCATTGGAAAAAAGAACATTCGTCATTTCATTATTCATTTTTCTGCGGATTTCTTTATTGCAGTTTAACTCACTGAGCACTGAGCACACCATTTAAATAATGTTTTATACATTCTTTATGTAAAATGAGTGTTTGATATATTTTTTTTTTTTATTTTCATAGTAACTTCTCTGTCAAGAGTGTCAATGTGTAAACGAGTTAATTGCGCAACTTATAAGTAATGAATTCACAAATTATAACCCAACAATCTGCATTCCTTGTAAGATTGCTTATTCTCAGAAAAAAATATCTGTTTTCTTAACACTCAAGAAGCCCTTAAACCCTAAATATTACACTTAGTCTACAATTTTATAGTGGAATTATTGATCAGTTAAACTGATAATAATTATCACCTTAGCATGTCGCAATTTTGTAGCAATTAGTAACAGTTCGATAATAATCACTTATTTACCTTAACAACATCCTATTGTTTTATCTAAATACTGATGTGTAATGATAAGCCGTAACATTAAAATTATTATTGCTACGATCAAAGTGATTTCTTACCTGGAAAACTGATTGAAAAGACATTAGAAGCTCGCCACATATCACCCCCGTGTCAGTTTTTGTGTAGTCGGGTGAATTAGTAAAGAAATCGATCAGACAAGCCAGCAAATAAGTTTCGGGCAAGTTGAACAACGTATTCAAAACATACACCCTGGATTCGTCTAGAGTTATGAATTTGTTAGAATATAATTCATATATTCGTGAACTGAAAACAACGAATTAATGGCTAAGAAAACTGGCCAAATTGAAGAGAGTGCTCAACTTACTGTTTTAAAAATTCGAATCCATGCACCGCCACTAAGATGTTTCCGTAGGCGTCCACTTTCAAAAGGTTCCCATAGAGAGTGTCAAACCACAACCCCCTGAAAATTATACATGAAATGAGATTTTTAGACAGTGTAGAGCGGAGTCTTACCTGATGGAAAACGAAGGGTCATACTCAAATTGCAAAATTTCTTGAGGATATCCTATAGTGACCATATGACGCTTTACTAAGTCAAACCCCAAGGTCTCGTAATGGGGAGATTTATACTCTGGAAAATGACAAGCGCTTAGATTTATTCAGTTTATGGAAACTACCGATTTGTTTTCTCGTAAGAGAAGCTTTTAAATTTTGTAAACTGATACGAAAATAATCATATTAGGTACTATTTAACATTTTATCTTACCGGCGAGGGTGTAGTCCATATCGAATCCATAGAACTTAATGTTCTCCAAATGGAGACTTCTATTGACAAAGATTCTGAAATTAAACAAAACAAATATAGTAGTAATAAAATTTAATTATGTTTATTAATAAGATTGCTTATTATATAAACAAAATAAATTGAAAAAGATTATTGGAGAAACTTGAAACTCTTAAGTTATGGTGATAATTTTGTGAGTCATTGCGGCTCTTAGGAATGAACCATGAACTTGGATTTCACACACTGCATCGAAGATAGGTAGGTACTTGGTTTTTGTGTTCTCTAATCAGATACATCGTGCTTTGTGTGATGAGCAGGTGTTTGCCGAATACCTAATGTGATTGTCATAAACTGTTTTATCAAAAAAAAAAAACCGGTATTTTATGTAAAATGTTACTTTACTCTTTGAACTCCATTGTTTATCGTCTCGGTAGAGCAAACACCATCACAACAATCGATCACAAAACGAATGATGATGACACAGAAACGAAGGACCTTTCCAGGACAAATATTATTTTCATAAACAGTTTACCATAATAGCAAAGCCGGCAATGGATAAGAATTCTTAATTAAACATGGACATATCGGACTTATATTTTCTAGGTATTTATAACGGTAAGAAAAATATTATAACAGGGAATTAATTGAGATAATTTAAGAAACTGTTATTGATGAACTTCAAATAACTTAAAAGTAAATATTTAACTCTAAAATTATTTCCTTCTCTCCCTTACATAATTTTACAAAATCCACTTCAATCATTCAAGGTCAGGGTTCATTATTTGAAATTGCGACATCACTAAATGTGCGACCATTAATACGGTCGCACGTAGCGCTTTTTATTTAATTTCCGCCTTCGGTTCCATGTAATTTGCCATCTTGTAACTTCGGAGCCCTCTTTTTTTAATAGCAGAGTGTTCAGCTATGAATAAAATTGTTGTATATAGACCGCCTTGAGTTGCAATTGCAACAAGACTTGTTCTATAGCCATATAGACCTATCTAGCTATATAGCACCTCATATATAGGTGCCAACCTATAAAGAGTGTTTCCGAAAATAGTACCATAAATGTAACCATTTATTCTAGAATCCAAAATAAGACAAAAACTCTATATGAACATTAGTTGAAAAATGCTTCGATTTCCATCTACAGAATATGAAGGGTTAGTTCCAGAGAGTGTATGACTATTAATTAAAATCGTTTTGTAATGCCATTCTTTTTTTTTCAAGAAATGTTGCAGATATTGACTTTTAACAAGAGTACCGTTTTTTATGTAGAAATCTTCAAATTTGCCATTTATTCAAATGAATTGTCAAGATCTATACAAAGCAGACAGTATTCTCGACTGATTAGCATGAACAGGTGAGAGCGTTCTTGGGTCGAATCTAAGAACACTCTCACCCTCACCTGTTCAATATGAACACACACAAAAAAGATTGAGGACTTTTTAGACACTATCCCCCCTTGTATCACCCGCCTTATGACAGATGTGACCATATCTACTTATATTGTTGAAAGGGCATATAAATTTACGGTATGGCAAATTTCACTAATTTATGTCAACACGTTTCGGAAATATTAATTAAAAACAGTCCTCAAGATCTAACCTTTCATACCCTGCATATTTTAAACGCAATTTTCGATATATGTTTATATAGTTTTTTTTTCTTATTTTGCACACTAGAATAAGTGGTTACATTTACGGTATCTTTATGAAACACCTTGTAGATTGCAAACATAAACCATCTAGAACAAAGTTACATATTTAGACAAGAATTTAATTCTATAAAATGTGTCTACAACAGGTTCTTCCTGAAGTGAAATTCCACGGTCAGCTGATAATTAACTGATGCATGGCATTTAAAAATAAATGTATCTAAAAGACGGTCTAAGGACAGCTGCACACTGTTATGAGTGTTAATTATAAACGGAAGTGTACGTGCTTAATGTCGGATTACTTGGAAAACGCTATATTCGAATAATGTAAACAAATTCAATAATTCTAATGGAATATTTCCCCATTGTTATGAGAAAACACGGAGAAAAGTTACTTATAGGACTTACTCGTTTTTAGGCACATCCCTGGCATCTATTGTCCCCCATTGTCCATTTAAAAAGCGCATCGTCACTTAACACAAAGAAACTATCTCGAATAGGGGCAAGGCTACTACTTAATCTTTAAGTGAGAAATGCGCACTTCTAAAAATATCGCACATTTGTGATAAAACTTATTTAAAACTTCCGTCACGCCACGTCCAGGTCATATATTTTTGAATCAACGTCCTACATGAAACTTTTAATAATTTGTTCACTCTATAATCACAAAGAAGGTCCTACAGTGGAACGTTAGCCTCGGCGTCAAAGTTTACAATGAATGGCAAGGGGAAAGAGAACGTGCTCGTTCGGATTGGACTGTAAACTCATTAAAAACTTATCAAGATTGGTGTGTATATAGTAATTGTTACACCGAATTGTGTAAACGTCGGTTGTTGTATTATGCTCAAATGCAATATTAATAATGACGAGATAATATGTATACTCTTCACAGATAGTGGTTTGAGGTATATTTAGACACGCTTATCTTGCATGAAATTATTAGCCACAAGGTTTCCCATAACATGCTCAATAACCCCTAAAAGGACTATTTACCTAAATGCGCAACATTGCATGGAAAATGCTGTGCAAAAATGTGGATTTTAGATAAAAAAAAGTGCCATATAATCTTTTTGCTTACATAAAAATATCAGGTGTTCGATAATAAACGTCATCAAGGTGTCTATAAATTTTTCATTAATAAAGCTTAAAAAAGGTTTTATTTTTATTACTGTTTCCTTTTCTCTCTACAGATAGCCAATTTGATAAAACTTTTTGCTTTAGCAATCCCAATCGAGATTAATCAATATTTTGATTAGTGGATTAGTACGTAAAGGAATTTTATCATTTCATTTTCATTCATTGGTAGGGATGTAATAAAAGGTAGAATGTGTTTATATGTATAATACGCATGATAACTTCTGCGATCTAACGTAGAATCGCAAACGCTTTCTTACCGAGATACAAGGTGATGAATAGTGTTGAAAATTTTTCTTCTTTCTCACTCTGTGAGATTATGTCTGATTATCGCTCCTAGGGTTTTTGAGATATCTAATCCCAACCAAACCTTTATGAAACTGTGCAAGGAGGACTTTCTACGTCCCGGACCACCCCAACCTTTCTCTCTTTCTTCTTTGATTTCAAGTTGGAATTAGCAGGCTCATTTTAAATTACTTAAAATTAACTGTAATTGCTTTCGTTTCATTTAGCATTTAGTAATTATTAATTATTACTTTCATTTATAATGCATGCAACTTTTTGCTCAGAATCAGATTCCCTATTATCAGTTTCATTTACAACTGATACACTTTGTATGTGACATAACTATGATTGATTACTATGCAGGCTGAGTATTTGCATTAGATTGACTAAACCCAGTAAATGGTTCACACATATTTTACTAGTAAATTGGTAACCAATGGCAAATATTTTGTTGGTATTTTTAAATTTACTGGTAAGCAACTAATTCGTACTTTTGTGAGATACCTGTGCCTATCTCACAAAATACTCCTGGTCACCGGTACAACACACAAGTTAAATAAACCAATAATAACCTAAAATAGCTACCGCACTAGTAAGAGGGTTTTATGGTTCTGATAAATTTGTGTTGAAACGTCAATGCTCACGAAACTACCATACTTTAGGAATCATTCAAGAACACATTTTTAGCAAATTCGATGTTACATATTTCTAGACAAAATTCTGCTACTAGAAGCAAAACACCGTAACACCAATTAAATCTTTCCCACGCAGTCGTTTGCAGTACTGTTCTTACAAAATAGAAAAAATAACCACGTTTCTTGCTACTTACTGCCAATTTCTATGAAAAATGGAAGCGTGCATTCTGATTCACCGAAATTTGCTAATTTAAGAATATATGAGAAATCGTTTAATAATTTAATACACCTGAATACCCAAAGCAAAAGATTATATTTATTTTCGTATAAGATATTAATAGAATTATAGTACAACTTATAAAGTTTCGATATATGTTTTTTGGTGCTTTATTGTTTCATCCACTTATTCATTTTTGAACACCTGAACATAGAAAGTTGTGTAACCACTGCATAAATTTCTACATCAAAGTAATATAAAAAAATGACAAATGACAGCTGTTTTTTTTACAATAAGGAATTCAAAACATAATGAAAGAAAGGGCTTGATTACAATATAAATAAAGCAACTTTTTATAACCCTTATTTATCTCACCTTTATCTCTGTTTACCTTCTGAAAAAGAAAAGTAACAGGCAAGAAAGCTCATTCGCTATTTCGTCACAAAAAGAAAGCTTTTTTTACATTGCCAACGTTTCGCAATTCTTTTATTGCATCATCATTACAATAGTAAAGTCGGTTATCCTTGCCTAAAAATATTTCACAGAGCTGGAGTGCAATAATTTGTATTTACTTGATGTTTGATTCAACCCTGTGGAAAAATTGAGGTGACCATTTTGAGTTCAACGGAATTTGATGGAGTCTCTAAAGTATTCGTAGCAATTTTGTTTTTTGGATCACGTCAAAATCTCTGTTTCCTAAGAATTTATCTTTTTAATTAAAACATTGTTTTAATCCGTTTTTTACTAAACAACTTATTAATGTTTTAATAGACAATTTAACAGAAGGGAAACTCTTTACTTATCAAACAAAAACAACTTAATAACGTGTATGTCCCCCTCTTGCGTTAATAACAGCTTGTAACCTTCGTGGCATGGATTGTACAAGCCTAGTTATTCTTTCTTGAGGAATAGCTTGATATTCCTCCATTAAGGCGATACGCAGTTGTGGTAATGTCTGTGGTTGGACATTATTTCGGCGAACAGCTCTTTTTAGCTTATCCCACAAATGCTCAATTGGATTTAGATCCGGACTACACGGGGCCAATCCAATATTTGCATTGCAACCTCATCCAGATAGTCATTCACAATCCACGCAACATGTGGTCTGGCGTTATCATGCATCAGGATAAATTGATCTCCAATGGTCGGTGCAAATGCAACCACAACATTATGGAGAATATCTCTAATGTAACGGTGTGCATATACAGCTCCATTTTCAACAAACACGAGATCGGTTTGAGTTTGGGTACAAATGCCAACAAATTTATTTCGTCGTCTATATACACGTTCGCGACCATCTGGTGATATCAAACATATCCTGGATTCGTCTGGAAGTAGGACATTACCCCATTCTTCTAAAGTCCAGTCAATATGCAATCTTGCAAATCTACGACGCTGTTGTCGATGCCGGCGAAGTAGCTGTGGTCCAGTCGCTGATCTACGTGCATAAAGTCCGACTTCTCCTAATCTTCTGCGTACTGTCCTATATCACTTACATTTACTCCACTTAGCATTCGTAAGTCATTTCTCAGCCCAACAGCAGCAGATCTTCGATCTCTTAACGATCTCAGAACAACAAACCGATCATCACCCGCAGTTGTTGATCTCCTTCTGCCAGATCCTGGTCGTCTAGTAAAGTTTCCGATCTCGACATACCTATTCCAAGCATCTCGAACTGTAGGTCGTGGGATTCCCAAACTAGGTGCCACATAACTTTTACTATGGCCATCCTCTATTAGAGCAACAATTCGAGCAACGTCTGCGTTAGTTAACACGAGGATGACAATAAAGATGTCGCTAGTGTCACTGTCAAACGCAACAATTGCATACATGCCTGGCCAATTTCAATTATTTTACAAAATTGGCCACTGCTTTAAGAAGACGTAATTCTTAAAGAGACCGAGATTTTGAGGTGATCCAAAAAACAAAATTGTTACGAATACTTCAGAGACTTCATCACATTCCGTTGAACTCAAAATGGTCACCTCAATTTTTCCACATGGTGCTTTAAACTTTTGACAAAAATCTACTTTTTGATTGGGCCGTGTACATAATCTACCAGGTGAAAAACATTATGTACTAAAGTGCCTCCAAATAATGTCAGTACATTTGCTTACATACTGGAGTAAACCGCACTAAAAATAAAAAAATTATGAAATATCAAACTTAGACAAAAATTTAACGTGGCGGAATTTTGTGCCGGTGAGTGTACCTGCACGCATTTCTAGAACAAATGGCAAAATGTCATAAACAGAACCAAGATACATAGCGAATCCATTTTGATCCATTTTTTTAACCATTATTCCAAGTCCATTATTCATTAGTCAGATATTGGAGATTAATTAAAAATAGAAGTTCATACAATAAGTAAAATAAAAAATAAATTAAAAAACTAAACAAAATGATAGAGAATAATGCTGCTCGGTGAGATTATGTCTGTGAAAATATAAATTTACTAGAGTCGTAAAGTTTCTGTTAGCAATGGTAATGGCAGTTAGAAATTGGGTAGTTATTCATTAGTGTCGACTGGGCGCTACTGGAACTCAGGTGACCCTAAAAATGGCCAACTTGCTCTACTTGCCTTTGTTTCGTTATGGCATTGGACAATATATCTAACAGCATTATCGGATAGTGGTTCTAGAGTGCTCTGCGGGTATTCCCATCCTTTATGTTCTCAATAAGAATGCAATAACCAGCATACTCTCAGAGCCGTTTAGAGATGCCATCCGAAAACGCTGATACGTACGAAGACATACAGCAAGGAACAGGTTTTAATTTTGACAGCTATCGAGCTGTCAAACCAAAGTCTGAAAAAATACGTCTTTTATAGATTATATAGTGATAATTCCTTTTAAGCGGCGGTTCACATTGTGGCCGGGAATAGGTCTTGTTCAATCTTGTCATTCGTTAAATAGAAAAGGGCAGATGCACACACACCTGGGCTATAGACAAATTGGAGATTCAAATTACTATCCCAGCGCTCAATGATGAGTTTATAATAAACTATAATTAATGGTGACGCTTTCAAACTTGTTATAGGTTAAACAAAATGGGCGCGAAAGTGGTTGATTACCGCAGCCAATCAAACTGATGCTAGTGTAGCTACAAATTGTCCTACAGCGTTTTCGAGTGACATCGCTAGAGCACTCTTAGAGTATTCTCATCCTTTGTTTTCTCAATAGGAATGTAAGGATAATTTATTAATATTACTTGGTGATTGGGCGGATTTATCCGACTTCTTATTCTTATTTGTAATCGTATTCTTAATTTTCGTCCATTATGACCCATGTAAACCAAATATTCATGGTAATGCTTATTACAATATGTCAAAAAATTTGAAAAACGATTAGGAATAAAAATAAGAAGTTGGGTAATCTCAGATATTACCTTGATAGATCGTTTGCATAAGATCCATCTAATTAAGTAGTAATTTACTCTCTTTAAATTAATGAAGGGGATAAAATTATTGTTCATCACGATCGGCCTACTCTCACTCTCACTATTGCATAAAAAAGTAATCGACATACATATATGACAGTCTATGTAAATTCATAAGCTAGGGGGACATACTATCTTAATTAAGAACTAAAAACCCTAAGGGGCATTATCCTGTAAATAATGGGTGGATACTATGTTATGTTCTTAGATTTTGGAATAATTTATCACTGTCGTAAGAACACAAAACCTACGCAGTTTAAATTAGTATTCGGTTACATGACCTAATGTCGAGCAATTTCAAATAATTTGAGAAGAACGGTGGAACATGGGGAGGTTAACTGAGATTTATATAACATTTTTTTAAAATTAAAACAATTTAGAAAAATTATGATATAACTACTTACGATAAAAAATACGAAGTCATAGGAGTGTAGAAATAAAAAATAAAATCCTATTCACAAACAAATTCTTCATTTCACTCAAAATGACTTATCTATGCAGACAAACTTTAAGCCATCGATATTTTTAAGAAACAAAACCCTGAACTAGACAATAAATAGTGTCCTTGTCATGCCGCCTCAAGGATATGATTTACTGTAACAGTAACTTTGGAACTAACGCTGCAATATTGTTCTCCTATTTCAATTTATCATCCATAAGCCTCAAGTTTATAGTCTGGAGAAATGGTTTTGGAACAATTCCAAAAATATCGAACGCTATACGGCGTTGCGTGACTCTTATAATTCCTAGGCCTATTTTAGCATATTCCACGTATATTACGTGACTAGTAAAGTTTAAACTTTCTCACGTGCAGAAAGTGTGACACTTTCCACTTATCACTCGAACTTGGCCTACTTAGCCTACTTCAATAAGTTCAAGGGTTGATATGAAAGTTTGTGGAGCTACTAAAGTTCAAACAACTTAAACTCAATTAAGTAGATATTGCCCTATAAAGTTTTATGAGTGAATAATAGAATAATACATAACGTGACATTTAATCAGACAAAACACGACAATAGTTTACTTTGTAGCATTGTATATCGCTGTTTTTACTTAGAGACATTTACGATATTTTTTTGCAGCAAGTATATAATTACTTTCAATAAATATTCACCTATACCTCGAGTGAAACAATGATTATGATTATAAACAACTGGCCTATTTGTGTATTTCATAAATACCTACAATTTTTTTCAAAATCAACCAATGGATTGATAAATCAAGATTACACATGGTGTGCTTATGATATTAAGCCCTTTTTGTACTAACGAAACATTAGTAAAATCTGTGTTTCTGTGGCCTGTTTAGAGACAAGCAAAACATTTATTTTCGAATCAAGCCACGCAAACACAAAAGCTGACCAATGTTCCTTCCTTAGAAATGGGGCCTAATGTGTTAGATTGAAGATTAAAAAAACACCTTCATTTTCATACCTTGTCTGCGCACTGCGTGTTGATGCATGACCGCTAGTAAAGTACTCCATATCCACTGCACTATATGCCCTATTTCTATCGCAACTCGATACATTTAAATGATCTAGATTCTGTACGTTTTGCATAAGTTGCGTTGCTGCAGTCCTCATGTTGCTTTGAATGAATTTTACAATGAATTAATTTACGAAATATGGAGCACAAGGGTCCGAACTAGTGTTTACAACAATAGTCGATGAGGAAAGTTGTAAAATATGACCTTTAAACTGTACACTATTAAGCCATGTAGATAAAATTATTGTTTTGTTTCTTTTAGGGGAATGTGGGGGGTATTTAATCTCTGCAAATATATGCACATAAATTAATATAATGAATTTTTAATTGCTAATATTGAGTGTTTTTTTTAAATTTATTGCGATACTTTTAGTGACATTAAATTATAGTATCAAACGTTCATTAAAAAAAACTTTAAGTAGGCCAGGGAATTAGAACAGTAGGTCTGAAATTCATAAAAAAATCCAAAATGTCATAAAATATTCCGATTTTCTTTTTTTTATAAACTTATCTCAGACATGAGCTTTAATTCCATGGCTTGCTACAATGTTTTTTTTTATGAACACCTTTTACTTATAAAACAGAAGAAGTTTAAATTTATGGACACTAAGAACGCCTACATATTCAACTGTAGATTTTGGTTGACATAAGCCTAGATCACACCTCATTGTCTTTATTTATATATAGATATTAATTGGAATAAGTAATTGATTCATTACTCCACTATCCACTATATTTAAAACTAAATGACAATAATCAAAAATATATGACATCAAACATCTCTAGGGGGGCCAGATTGTTGCAACAAATATTATTGCTCAAGTATTTACATAATTAGTAAATCTTTAACAGAGAATAATAAAATGCGGATGTACCTCATATTTGGAAGTGATATGAGACACCAATGGTGGACACCAGTGGACAAAAATTATGTGCTCCTGTGCCTTAGTTCTACAGATGTCCCCCTGTTGAAAACATTTTCAACCAAAATTTGCAAATATTTGTTCATAATTGAGGCTCTACTAATAGTATGGTCTACTTATTTCCCAATTACGGTTAAATCTCTATTCCTATTGTTAAATCCTTTCAACAGCAATGCATTATTCATGCTAGTGGAATTCAATTGGGTAGATGCTACCACCTGACCACTTGAAAAGAGCTATAGGTACTCTGTTCAGCAAGGGTTAAATATTATGTCATAAATTGTAACGTCATACAAAAAAAAACGTCTGTCTCTGATAAAATGTCAGTAGAACTGGTAAAAAATATGGTATTTAGTCTTCAAAAATACATCAAATAGAAATTTACCTTGAACACTGCATCTACTGGTTTTTCGTGCCACTTTTTCTCGCTGAAAGTAGTCAATGAGTCTTAATTTCAAAATTTGTTCCTTTTTACCGTAGCGCCAAGGCATTTTGTAACCATTTCACAAAATTTTACACTCTTTTTACGATGACGACGATTAATCTAGAATTTTGACATTAAGTGTCAAACTGACTTTAGCTGGTGGTTTTATTATTAATAAGAACTAATACGCTTGGTTTTTGGAAATCTTTTTCTAATGAAATGAGATAGGAATGTGACGTCATATTGAACCCTCGCTGAACAGAGAGTTTATGCTACCACTTGCTAACAGGGTTGCAAAAAAACATTTTTTTTTGTTTGTGGTGTTTTTAACTGTTTTAAGCTGTTTAAAACATCGTTAAAAAAAAATGTGTTTTAAACATAAGTTTTTTTTTTTTAAGTGTTTTCATTTACATAAATTGCTCAAAAAGGGATTAATGCTTATTGATGTGCAAGTTTGTTTTCCATTTTAAAGTGTCGAAAACAAACCATTTGATTTGATATTTTAAAATAACTTGTTCATGTTAGCAACATTGACTCGAATACCGACGTTGAAGCAGTGTTGGATCCCTAGTAATATTTTTCCCTAGAATTCCCTAACTATGTATTTTTTGAAATATCCCAGATTTACCCTAAAAACTAGAGCATTTATTGATATTTAGTTTGGCACTTTTAGCTTAATTTTTATTTTTAAACAAGGTAATCTATTGAAGGTAATTAATTTGAAGTTCAGTACTATAAATTAGATGTTCTCTTTCAATTTTTGTTTATTTTTTGTTAGTATATGTGCATTTTAAGTATTTTATAAAAATCACTAGAAACTCTCCAATTCCCTATAGGTTATAGGTTCAGCTTGAGCTAATTTACCCCTAGAACTGGGGAGAAATCCTGCAATCTGGCATTACTGTGCTGAAGCCACAAGAATCAAACAAATTATCATTGTATCTACTTAAATCTAGCTACCTATTATATTTTCTTAAAAAAAGATGTTAAAAAAAAAGAGTTTAAAACTAGTTTTAATCTGTTTAAAACAGCAGTAAGTGTTTTAGGTAAGCTTGTTAAAAACATTTGTTTAAAACATTTAGTTTCAAACATTGCAAACCTGGAAAGTCCTGTTTTAAAATACCACCTGTAAGCCTGCAGATTGCTCCACAAGTTCAAGTAAAAGGAGGCTTGAAATCTTAATTGATATAAAACTCAAGCTGTGTTTCACTCTAAATGAACCTACTGCACAAAAAATAGTTTCTACTATCCAAGCCAAAAAAAACACCAATTTATTACTGTTAAGGTTAAGGAGTACAACATCAACAACTAAATTTTCAGAGAACATTGAAGAGGTAGGAGATACTAAATATATTATGTGAAGAGGTGCAGATCATCGAGCAGAGCATAGGTATTCTATACAGCCTGTGTTCTTCCTGTGGCATATTATATCACAGGGTCCTACCAGTTTAAAATAAATGAAACCATAATAACATTTTCTTGCAATTGGCAAGGTAGCGCTTCAAACAAAAAATTTTCTTCAAGAAATAAATAAAACTGTTGTATCTTACCTCTGAGCAGTCTTTCGGTACCACTTCCTTCTAACATTCTCCTGAGCTTGAGCATCTGCTAAAGCATTTTCACCCATAGTGACAAAATTTTTGTTTATACAAAGAATTAACTTTCTGGAAAACTTCTGTTCAAAGAAAGGATGAATATATTTTAAAAATAAGTTGGATATCCAAGAATAGATTGACGCACTTATCACGTAGACATTGCCCAACTTGAGGGCACAATTTGGAACAAAAAACTGAGGTTTATTATAACAGACTCCGTCCCAATTTACATTGTTTTATGGAGCAAATAAAGATAAAGTGTATTTAGTGGTAGATAAAATATTTAAGTTATTTTATTATATTGTGATAATACAGATTTAGTAAACACAAGGATTTAGTAGACAAATGCAAAATTTGAAAATTATTAAATAAAATGCTTTTTCCCTTTCTACCTAGAAGTTTTCACTTGCACTGCTTAAGATAACATTCAGTTCACTGTTCAGTTGTTGCTTATTCTCTTTTTCTACGATTTTGTGTATCTATCTTTTTCTTTCGAAAATTAATTATTCACATTTGTTACTCCACTTGCGCCAAGTACTCCAGCCTACAGCCAGCACGACAGCTGTCATTCATTGACGGAGTTCGATTGACTCTCTGAATAGGTAGACAATGGAATCCACGCGCGCAATTCTCCGCTACATTGACAGCTGTTACGAAAAATGATGAGACGCAATGTTTAAGACGAAAACCGATCGTTTTGTTGGCTATGTGTTTTTTGCAATAAATTGCATTTTGCAAGACTTTAATATTATATATAACTGTGTTGCTTACAATGGTGGGTGTTATGCAAACTGACCTCTCTGTTTGCATATGAGTTCGTGTGTGGAAGCATGGCAACTCTGTAAGCCATTTTTCGAAGCTTTTAAGCTTTAATCTTATGGAAGTTTTTTCTATTTTTCGGTTTTCTAAATAAACCAGACCCATGAGGCCCTAAATGCACATGTGTTTGCAATATTTTTTATTTTTCGTCAAGAGCATTTCTTTTGTTACTTTTTGGGGCAGGCACTTTCACAATTTCTTGGGAATTCCGGCCATAAAACATGAAACCCTACAATTGCCCTTCTTCTTTATCATTAGCGGGGGGGACACTGCGCGACATGGCATCCCTGGTGGGGAACTCAAGTAATTTATATTACTCAGAGGTGGAGAACTCTAGTATTTTAAATTTTCCTCGCAGTGAAGCGAGTATAGACTATGTGAGAACGAACCCCACATCTACAGAAAATAGATCGCCTCTTGAAAGGATCAGCCATTTCAATTCGACTAATAATGATGAGCCCCAATATAACCCTTCTATCAGGAACCAAGAAAACCACCTAGATGATAGTGCTAGCGTTACACAAATAATAGAATTTTTCTGTAACGCTATGAGCCAAATTTTACAGCGAATGGGCAACAATAATCCAGTTCCATTTAGTCGCACATTTAGCGGAAAACCTCATGAGTGTCCAAAGCGTTTTTTGAGCGATTTTGAGGAATATTTTCTTCGCAACCACATCGTTAGTGATGTTGAGAAAGTTTGAATAGCAGCGGCACAAATGAGGGGGCAGCGCGTGATTGGTTTAACCCCTTACAAGAATATCCAATCACGTATTTGGAATTTCTCGTCAATTATTAGTTAACCGTTATGACAGCGTGGAAATAATAATGTCCTGTAAAGCACAGTTATATGGAAAAAATCAAACTACCGAATCAGCGGAATTATTTATCTTAGGAAAACGTGCCCTTTTTTATCGCATTTTTCCCCAAGGTTCAGAGAGCGAATTAATATGTTTGATAATAACTTTATTAAGCCCAGCCCTTCGACTTCGGGTCAGATTCATGCCAATTGAGAGCGTAGAACGGTTAATGACCGTAACGGCTACTCTAGAAAAGGACCTAGCCGATATAGAGAAGCAGGTACCCCAGCATAGAAATCAACCCCGACGACAGGACCGGCTTAGGAGACACAAACATTTTAATGCCCATCGGAATGGACCTCCATCAAATCAAGTCTGACGAAATGAGATACCTAAACAACAATCTACTAGAAAGACAGTGCCAGTAATGTACAACACAGTCCACGAAGCACGCTTTGATAAAGAAAGCTCAGAAGAAACCACATCTAAACGAAGCAAATACCTTAAGAGAAATCCTGACAAAGCTCCTATTGCAAGGCAGCTGGACAAAGGGAGACATACAGCTCAACAGTCTCAGGAGTCTCACCAAGAGGAAGCAAGAGTTTATGAGGTTACTGAAGCTACCTTATTTAGTGAAGTAGCTCGAGGACAGAAAAAAGTACGGCAACTAAGAAGCACCAAGTCCTTTGTAAAGTTGTTGGAGAGCAGGAAGCCTGAAGATCTACTTCTTGCACAGAAGAGGTTACTGCGACGATTTACCGTGCAAGACAACCTTTTGTGGAGGAAACAAGTAGCCGGATATCGATTGGTAGTGCCCTATAACCTCTCGGCCCAAGTTATTTCCGCATGTCATGTTTCACAGGACCAAATGAAACACCTGTCCCATAAACAGACGTTACGCAACATCAGAGAGCAATACTTTTGGCCTGGGATGCACAAAGATGTGGCTAGCTACGTTCCAATCTCCACAAATGTTATGAAACAAAAAAGCAGGAACAGCCATCTGATGCCCCTTTGCCCCAAGCGCCAAAGAGTCCCAAATTTGAAGACGAACAGCCTGAACACGACTCAGACCTTTTGAATTACCTTGAGGGTTTTGAATTCCCAGAATCCAGAGTAAGTACTGAGGTGGATATTGTGCCAGCGGTAGAAGCGATTAATAAGCCTAATCACTCTCAAGAAGAGCCAGGAACTGAGGAACAAAAAATCCCAGGAGGATTAACATTTGAAGCTGAGTATGCTGCACTTCAAAAAATTGACAGCATTGTAAAAACAATTGCAGACCTTAAAGCCAGAGCAACCAGGTTCTCCGGATTTAGAAATTCCCAGGAATTTAACCGGATTGATGAAATGGTGACCCAAGCTTTCCTGACGCCAGATAGCATCGAAGCTCTAAGCTCTACAGTACGCTCCATTCGTAAGCAGCTAACTACCGAGCTGCATACCATACAACATATCCTAGAAGAGAACTCTGACTGTTAATTTTAACAATAACCTGCCTATTAGCATAACCATTGGCATATTTAAATTAATTTTTACATATTTAAATATCTTTTTGTTTTTTGCTCAAACTTATCAAAGAAAATAGTTCTTTTTCTTTAATCAAGTTTTCACCTACAGAGGGGGGTGTTATGCAAACTGACCTCTCTGTTTGCATATGAGTTCATGTGTGGAAACGTGGCAACTCTGTAGGCCATTTTTCGAAGCTTTTAAACTTTAATCTTATGGAAGTTTTTTTCTATTTTTCGGTTTTCTAAATAAACCAGCCCCACGATGCCCTAAATGCACATATGTTTGCAATAATTTTTATTTTCGTCAAGAGCATTTCTTTTGTTAGTGTTGGACAGGCACTTTCACAATTTCTTGGGAATTCCGGCCATAAAACATGAAACCCTACAATTGCCCTTCTTCTTTACCCGGCAAAGGCGCCCTTTTAATGGTTTATGGCCCTTGAAAGAATTTCCGATCTGTACGTGACCCGAACAATAGTTTAGTAATTAAGGCGATTTTGCAAATATCGTTAATTGAAATTAAAATCTTATTCTCTCAGCAGATAGAGCTTTTAATTTCTGATCCTTTGATTGTAAATTCGAGCAATTAATGTCTTAATTGACTGAGCCAGGAAATTAACATTTAATTTCAATAAAAAGCTTTAATTGTCAATTAAACTATGTCATGTGGGGTGTCATTTTGAAGAGCATCATTTCTTCTATCCATTGATCACATTCAATTTACTTTTTCCAGCACATTTTCCAGAAAAGCTCATTTTTTGAATTAATGCCCGCGCTGTCCGAAGTGCCATATAATCGCCACTGGTCAGGGTGGTATCGATTTTTTCGGCAGTACCCTTTCGGGGATGCGAAGTACCGAGGGGGTGGCGAAAGAGAGACAATCTTCGACGCTCGAAAAAAAAAAGAAAAGACGATTTTTGAACTCGAGAGAGTGATTACCTAACCGGGGCGACGGGAAAGTTCGAATTTTACCGCGAGAAAAGTCAGTCCTTGGCTGCGCCGTTCTGATTATCGCCAATTCGTAATTTTTTCCCCTTTTTGAATCCCGTTTTAAGTCCGCCGCGCTAATTATTTTTATCTTTAATTAGTGCCAAAACAATTACACCGCTCATTGCCCGCCTACGAAAAGTTTCGTGGAGTGTTTTTTCGGTTGTGCCACATAGTGTCAACCCACCTCTGCCCTTTTCCTGAGTAAGCCATTTTCTTGCAGATAGCGGATACCTTGCAGACGCAGGAGATTAACGGCAATTAAGTATTTGTAGAGTAGTTGTAGAAGGTGAATCATTTAGTATATTATAGTAGTGTTTTGCTCACCATAATATCGAGGATCCCAGCTACTGGCAGAATTCTGATCTCTTCTACACTGCGTCGTTAGTTTAGTTTTCTTTGTTGTAGTTTTTCCAATTTAGTAAGAAATCGTGTACCCGTCAAACACGTTTCTGGGGACCACTGAGCTTATCGCGAAAAGTTCACGTCCGCCGCTATTTTATTTCAGATTTTGTAGAAAACTAAAAAATTGCCTTTTTTAATTTTATTTTCACTTAATTACCATTCAATTAGTTTTTTTTTGGCGTTTTACAGGTTTTGCCGTAAACAATAAAACCTTGCTGGCATCCCCAAAAATATTAAATTTTACATTATTTAAATCAACGACCTAAGGGACAATAGATCCTTTCCAAGAGTTGGTTCCCCCTTGCAGCGTGGTAAAAGAGATTTGACACACGAAGATACGTTGGACTTAGAACATCCACGTAGTCGAATCTCCTCCGCAGACACGGCGGCAGCACGGCAGCAGCCGCGAACACAGCCGCCCCCACGCAACCACCGATTAAACGGATTATTACGGATTATCATTAGCGGGGGGGACACTGCGCGACAGAACGTAAGTTAAATTTAGAGGTTATAATGGAATAAACCCGGAATCCGGAATTTTTCAAGGAATAAACCCTCAAAAATGAAAAAACCGGGTGAAAACCCATCTCTAGGCTAAATTATATGTACGTGTGTGCCTCTCAAAGCAGTATGGCGGACCTGTGTCAAAAACAGCCGTTGGAACATCAATTCAGCTGAATTCAGCATCTTACCATTCTTAGGCCGGAGTCATATACATCGGAACGGAACGGAGCAGAAATGTCAATAACGTCAATACACATGTCAATTCCTATTTTAGCATTTATCTGATTGGTTTAAATTAAACTGTCAAATTACGCTCCGTTCCGCTTTTAAACAAATTGCGCTATACGTGACGTCGCCCTTACCACCACAGTACCACTTCCTGACTTCCCAATCTTCCCATCCACTATCTACTATCGAGGTTGAGGTTAAAGTTAAAATTGAAAGCATACCTTGAAAGTAATTTTTTTCAAAGAAATTTGTATTTATTTTACTATGAATCAAGTAACAATATAAAATGAAAAACAACGATGTCGAAGAGCAGAGTGAAGATATTTATACACTGGCTCAACAGAAAATAAAGTTCGGGGAAATCCTTAAACATGTTATTGAGGAACTTAAGGATCTTGATGGGGTGCAAAAATTGAGCAGAAAAATTAATCAAGAAGTGAAATTCTTGTTAAAAGTAAGTGCACGTTTCACTTCTGTTTTTCTCCCTAGACCTCACATTTATCATTATAGGTGTATAAAAATAAAAACCTAAAAAAGGAACATTTGCAATGCTCCAATTTAACTCACTTCTCAGCATTGGTGGACACCCTTAAAACAGCCAAAAACGTCCATAGTGTCAATAAAATATTTAACTTAGATGATAGGAAAATTACCATTGATATCATATGTGATAGTGGCTTGACCTGGATTAAGGTAGTTGCCCGCAACCCAAAGTCTTTAAGTCAAATTTATATGGGCAATGCCAGTTATGGAGTTCGAAGTATTGTGGACCAGGCTGACGAGTATATTGAATGTGCAAAGTTGCATCCATGTCTCTTCCAAACCCCCAAGGTAAGCAGGCATAGGTAATGCATTATTCTAAAGTGAAAGAATTTAGTTATTAAAAATTTTTCAGATAGTATTTGTTTTCACAAATGGAATTGGAAATAATTTAGCTTTCAAATTGGAAAGAAAAGGTGTAATTGTTCAAGGGACTCGCATTGATGCTAATGACATTATTATTGAAAGTGACTCAGATGATGATAGTTTGTCTGAAAGTCATGAGCCGGAGGTTGTGGCTGTTACCCAAAGCCAAGACAATGATTTATCCACACAAAACATAGATCACATTAA
Source organism: Taphrorychus bicolor (assembly GCA_951812265.1). Lineage (NCBI taxonomy): Eukaryota > Metazoa > Arthropoda > Insecta > Coleoptera > Curculionidae > Taphrorychus > Taphrorychus bicolor. The sequence goes on along the minus strand of OX638297.1, from coordinate 46,592,857 downwards.
AAAAGTTAATCTGGATGTTTCAGCTATGTTGGCATACTGTTGTTCTGTTGCCAATGGGAGTGCACATTTGTATGATTTTGATGTGCCTGTGCTGAAACAGCAGGCTGAGTGGGAGCGTCAAAGACCTGTAAAACCTATTTTAGATAAATTTTTTGAGGGTACAAGATAGGCTTTCAAACAATTTATGTTCAAGTTAAAAAAACTAAATATCTTTTCAGGTAAAACCTTGTATTGCTGCCAAACAGCTCAAGAAAGTTTTGAAAATATTGTAAATACTGTTGGGGGTCCTACAGAAAAAGTTAGAGCTGAAGAATTTATGAAAAGAGTTAAAGTGCTACCAGACACTGCCACATTTGTAGATACAGATGAAGGCAGTGAAAGCAGCGAGGTGTTTAATAAGGTTCAGCTAATGCCTGATAAAACCTTAGTTGTAGGGGGTAAAATTAGGCAGAGATCATTAACAATTTTTTTGTTTGGAGATAGAATACAAGCTGTAACTGTGACAAGTAATGATGGCTTTGTAAGAGCAGCTAGGCAGCAAGTAAGTCAAACTTTGCCCTTGCCAAAAACAATCAGTGATTATTTATCTTGTTTCCAGAATATCAATTTTGTTGTATTTGTTCATGAGTCCAGAGCCTTAACTGAACAAAAGGAAATGTTGAAAGCGAAGCCTTTAATTATAGATAACAGTTGAGAACCTACCTTGGTAATTTAATTTGGTAGAAATATATGAACATTTTCTTATAAATACACACAGCCCATGCATATAATATTTTTATTATTAATCATTATACCAACTCTGTTTCTTCATTATCCAATGATGTTCTAGCCCATATAGGGTACAAAGAAGCAAATGTTAAATAACCAGTGTGCCCAGGTTGCTGGACAGGAGGTATTGATGTCACAGTCTTCTGTACTTCTTTTTCCTTTTTGCTGGTATTATCAACATTATTATCAACTTTGGCCACTTTCAAAAACTCCAAATCTAAAACTGGTATGTGCTTTGTCTGCACATTATATAAAGTCTGCAGCACTTCAATTGTTTCAATTTCTTTGAAACCTAGTTTGGTTAATACTTGACAGGTTTTTTGGACTTGTTCTATACATGGAGAGAATGAGCAGATGCGACCTAAAATAAATCAATGAATATACCACATAATTAAGAAACATTTGATCTAAAAATGTGCTTACCTCCAGAAGATTTTAAAGCATTAAAGGCATGAGGTACTGCTAACCATGGGTGAGGTAAATCTAAAAACACGGCATCAGCAGTACCATTTAACTCTTCACCAAAACCTATTCCACACACATCCCTATGAGTGACTGTGACATATTCTCCTAACAGTAAGTAACAAAAAAATATGTATAACTGCTGATGAAAAGTAATAAACAATTACCTAAACCATGATCTTTAAATTCTTGCTCAGCAGTTTTACTCCTAACTTCATGAAAATCAAAAGTGTATAAATGTCCATGAGGTTTCACAGCACGAATAAGTGCATGTGATAGAGAACCACTACCAGTGCCACTTTCAATTACCACACTACCAGGTGCAAGCTCCAACTGCATCAAGATCATGCTAATGTCAGGTGTATAAATGATCTGGGTCCGATGGGGAAGAGTTAAAGTCCATAATTCAGGAGTAGGTGGCAGTACATAGCCCCATCCTTTACTTAAGGAGATTTTCGAGCCATATACTGTTCCTATTAAGTCTTCGCACTTTAGGGCTCCATAGGGGGTCTGGAAAATATAGTCTACTTCTATGCCTTTCTTGTTTAGTACTTTCTTTTGGGCTTTTATACTATATATTTGTGATATGGTTAGGTACAAAACCACAGTGTCTCCTTCTTCAATTTTGTGCTTATATCCATTGAAACTCATTTTAAATGCTTAGAACTATATGGCTTAGATACACTATCCAGAGAGGAATAACAAACAAACTTTATTTTACAAATTACAAATTCTCTTCTCTTACTTTGGTATGAAGATTTAAAATAATAGCGTCTTCGGATGACCGCTCTAGACTGTTCAGAGTAGTCCTGTTCTTTGTTTTCTCAATAAGGATGTAAGAATGGCAATACACTCAGACTAGCCTAAAGTGTTCATCCGAAAACACTGTATTTATCAATTGATCATTCCAGAATGATCTCATTTGACAAAAATGCCCTCAAGGCAATATGGCGGACCAACCTATATAAATGTCAGACGGAACCAAAGACTAGGGATAAAATACGGGGTGTTCATATAAAATATCATCTAGCAGGCTATTAAATTTTGACAGAAAAGGATGCCATAATCAAAATAAATGGGCTTCTGTTTCTCCATGCTTTTCTTTTGACATTTCACAGCCAATTAGATGAAGTTTTATAATGAACACCCCGTATACTCTAATAAGACCGGACAGCCGGCGAATATCCTTTGATGTTTCAGAAAGGATTTCTATGACCTTGAACGCGCCAGCCCTTTAAATTGGAGACTCCGCGCTATTGCCAAATGTTCTTTTAATCCAGAATTGCAGCGTAGTAATTTCTTGAAAGAGAAAAAATAAAAATCTGTGCCGCATACTGATTGAACACTGTATAAAACACAAACAAAAATTAGGAAAGTTAAACGAATCGACTCTGACGATTTTATTTAAAATTATTCGAAAGAGAAAATTAATGGGGCAATCACGACGCCACAAGTTACAATCAAAACCAAACAATGATGGCTGACCCGCTGAGGCCCTAGACGCCCAAGATCAGTCAACTTTATACAGGTTGCCTCATTTCTTAGAGAGAGAACCACCTGTATACGTGAGTCTACGTCACAAGAATTAATTTCCGCCATTCTCGCTATGCTTTTGTAAAGCGTGGGTCAATTTTTTTCATTAATATTGAGTTTTGTTAAGGATTTTGGTATTTTTGTGTGCTGAAACCAAGAAGTTATTTCCTACATTATTACTATATTACAAAGTGAAGTCCATTTTTATAATTTCTTTGCTCTGTACTAGTTGATTTTGGTAATTACACCCCGAGCGCTCCGGATATCAGCCTATCTCACTCTAGCTTGTTAAGATTTTGGGAAATGGTCTCTGTCCGGACCGCTCGGATGGAATTACCGAATTGCCGAACTATATCATATATGTTCTAACCCTATTTTTTAGCCGTTTTGTGAAGTTTATTTCCGATATTTAGGAAGTATTCTGAATGAAACTATTACTTTGCATGGTGTAAAATAAGTCTAAATAAACCTCAAATTTATAATAATTAAGAATTCTTGCCGAACATTAACATTTAAAAGCTTAAATTTTCAAAAAATAAGGCATCTTTGACAAATCATTCATTTAAATGATTATAAAATTGTCAGCCGTGAATTCTCATGACGTCACAATAGCTCTTTCTTTATTTTTCAGCGAAATGAGGTAACCTATAAAGTTGACAAATCTTGCTAGACGCCGGTGTCGGAATGGACGAATTGAAGCGATGTTGTCAGATCACAGAGATATTCAACATAATTTTTTTTTTAATATTACCTTCTCATTTAATTAATTACAAGCTCAGCCATAAATGAGTATGTAAAGCTAGTTATTTACTTTTCAAGTCAGACGAAAATTTCATAGGCCATTAAACTCTTTTAGAAATTATATGCCTAAAAAAATTTGGTCAAGAGAAGACTGAGATGTTCCTAGCAACCCTAGCTAAAAACTCTGCCGTCTGGCATCACCGCACACGAGATACTTGATTGGCCAAAAATCCCTTTAAATGGGAGCCCCAATCCATCTCCCTCTAGAAATCAGTTTCTCTGTCTCACTGTCTCTTCTTATTAGAATATATTATATTATCCCTATTCTTTAACGGAACTTAAAACTTATTCATGATGTAGAAAGTATTGCGGGTGTAGGACTTGAAAATTGCACTTCACACTTTCGAAATGACCAACGTTTCGATCCTTTATTGGATCTTCATCAGGGCTAAAACATTACAAATTAGTTACCATTATTATGATATACATCTCCACAATGTAAATTAACCTGAACAATATAAATTGAAAAAAAAACTACATAAAAGAAGACAAAAATCGAAAAACTTTATCTCTAAGTTATTAAAATTGTGCATACCTTTTTCAGTGAGTGAAGATAGTCGGGTTGTAAGGTTTAAAAAAATCTTATCCATTAAAACACGCGTAATGATTTATTACCACTTATTCTTGAGCAAAATTGTGAAATGGTCAATGACCTCCGAAAATGGTCATAAACCTTTTCGGAAATCGCGAACGTGGCAGGGTCGATTATATATTATCAGCTGATGTGCAAGTGCAACCAATGCAACCAACCACCCGGACCCTAGAGGTAGCCTGGAGACCACCTCCTGGACGCTTATTCTATAGGAAACAGTGAAAGTAAAAGTGAGAATTGCTGGCCAAAGGAATTCGTTTACAGAATTTTTTGACCAATCAAGGTTGTCAAAATTCTCACTTTCACTTTCACTCTTTCCTATAGAATAATGCCCCTGTTTTACAGTTTTGGCCCCCTCTTTGAGTAGTGGGAACCTTTGAACCAATGTTGACTTCCAGCGGAAGTGACGTCATGACGTCTTACGTCAAATTATTACAAAACAGTTGTCACTGTCATTATTTTTAATACTTCTTATTTCCAATCCAATCGAATATCGAACTTATATCCATCTCCTAGCTAGAGCCCTAGGGCTCCTAGCCATTAGCTGACCTAGCTCCAAGGTTTTCTAAAACTTAAATTCTATTCTAACATAAACCAAAATCAATCGACACAATTAATATCCGGTCCGGCTTTAAGTTGCTATGAGCTTGTATGACATGCGCTGACGACAACATACGTCAGGGAAACCTTTGAAGCGACGGACTTCCGGCCAAAAAGAGACTATTTTTTGGGAAATATCGGATATCGGCTTAGAAAATGTAAACCAGAGGAAGTAGGATACGACGCCGGCGTCTGTTACCAGATTGTTCCAATCTGTCAAGTGTAAAAATGCCAGTGACGTAACATTGGTATTGTTGCACATAAGAAAATATTTTATTAAAAATAATAATGGAAGTAAATTATTGTTTGTAAAATTAGTAATATTAAACGTAATATTGTTAGCAAACATCAACTTACTATTAAATAAATAAAAATAATTGTGAATTAATAGTCGTTGACAACCCTGGGATTACATCTCCTGCGCCCCTGGAAAAACTGCTCAAAAATTTAAATAAAAAAACTGTTTACAAGTTACAGGATTAGAAAAATATTTCCCAAAATAGCATTATTGACTTCACTGCGGTATATACTAAGTCATATTTCGAAGATTTGGATGTAAAATAAGTGGTTTTAGAGTTATTTGAAATAATTTAATTGTTGCTGAAAAACGCCATTATCTGTTTACCTGTGAAACGTAACTCCAGGCTCCTTTCTATAGACGCTGCTTTAAAACCGTAATCTGCACATCCCACTATTGTAAACAACACAATTATTTATAATTTTAAGTTTTGCAAAATGCAATTTATTGCAGAAAAACACATAGCCAACGAAATGTTTTGTTTTCGCCTTAGACATGGCGTCTCATCATTTTTGGTAACAGCTGCCCATATAGCAGAGAATTGCGCGCGTGCATCCATTAGTTTGCATTTTCTGAGGATATTTGAATGGTGGCATTATCTGATACATCTAGTTTACTATTTAGGCCAGATATCACTGCTAATTTAGCATCAATTAAATTTGTATTTTTCTTATTACAAGTATTGCTATTGCTGTTAATTATTGAAATGCTTTTATTTATGTCAAAGCTGCTAATATTAGTATTTGAATTATCTAAATTATTATCTGTCAAAAAATATTTAATACAACATGCATGTATATGCTTGCATATGTTGCAATTTATTACATTGTCTGGACAACTACATTTAAAAGAATGAATGCAAATTTTACATTTAGCACATCGTAGGGCACAAAAATCTTCACAAGGTACATCTATTTTTTCAACGAAAAAGCAGTGAGAATTATCTGATTGTGATATTACAAGAAAAGTATTATTTTCTTGTTTTTTCATAAAGTCGTTTGGTATCAACTCTCCTGCTCTATGACTAGTCCTAATTTTTATATTTTTTTCAGATACTTTATTTTTCTGGATCTTAATGATTCTTTCGAACATTTTATCTCGAATTAAATTAATTAGTGCATTAATTGTGTGATCCAAACGTTTACACTTTTTACCTTGAAGGTAAAAATGTTTAAGTGTCTTATGTAACGATTCTAAGTACATATTAGTATTAATACCTGTGTATTTTCTGTAGCAATATGCCCACATTTGACATCTGTTCATATAAGTTCTCAAGAAATATTGTGAAAATGCAAATGTGTCTGTATCAGAAAGTAATTGTTGATAAAATGTTTGAACTTGATTTTCAAAAAGGTCTTCGTCCAATTCTTTTTGAATTACTTTCAACGTCTTCAAAACTAAAGATTTCTTTTCTGGATTTCTTATTTTATTTGCATTTTTCACCCAATTATGGTTCACATGCCAAGTGCATAGAAGTCTATGTTTTGCCTCTGTCATAACTGACTCCCATGCTGCATAGAATGCTGGATAGTCATCAGACATAAACACATTTGTTGTTATTAGACCAACTTTAGTTTTGAGATGTTGAAAGTATATTTGAAAAAGAACAACATCCTGTCTATTTGAAAAACAAAAAGCAACTGGTATTCCAGAACCATATTCGTCTACAACTACAACTGTAAACAATTGAAAGTCATATGCATTTAACCCATGTGTACCATCAATGCAAACTTTTTGTTTTCCAAATAAACTAAAACATGTTGCTTGAAAATCGGTCATTATTATAAGAACAAAATCATTTTTATCTAAAATAGGATGCTCATAACCTTGTTCTTTATAATAAAGGATTGGATTTTCTTCAAGATTTTTCATAGACTCTACCCATAATTTCACACTTACTGCATCATTCTGATGCCGTTTTGTGCCAAACCCTATAGAAAAAAATCTCTTGCTACATTATTAATATCCTTCCTTTCAATCAGGTGTATTCTCTTCAAGTCTCCAGTGGATAAGTCATCTTCTCTAATATCACGCAAAATCCGATCCACAGTTACTCCTTGTGATAATTTACCTACAACATAAAATTAGGCAAAAAGTTAATAATTATTCCATTGATAAACATATTATATAAGTCTTACCAGCTATTTTATGCCTCTCTTCTTTATCTATACGCAAACGACCCAATTCAGAGGAATGACCAACATGAAGTGGAAAAAACTGCACTAAAGTTTTTTGATTAACACCATCCTGTGTAACAATAAGTGTAGATGGGCAGGTCCTTCCCATCTTATTAGTCCCAGAGCTTTTGATATTTCTTTTACAGTCATAACCCTTTAATCGTGAACTATAAGAACGGTGACATATATAGTATGTTCGAACTGCTCCTGATTTTAGTTTTTTTGCAGCAGTGTCCATTACATAACTTGCTTTCAAGGATTGTTCTACATTACTTTTCCATTGGTGAAATTCTAAAATATGATATATCAAATTGTTGATATTTTTCTACAGTACAACATAATGAAAATGTCTTAGCACAAGAAATGTCTGTAATAAATATACAATATCATGCCAACCTTGGTGCTAAGACATTTTTGGTAGGTAACCTATACTTACCAGTATTTGAATTAAATTCATGTATTTCTTCTTCTGATAATATATTGTGATATTCTGAGAGATGAGTTCTCAGATTTGTATAATTGTTATATCTTTCATCACATTCTAGCACTGGACATACAAGTCTTTGGTGTTTTGTAACTTCATGTTTTGCTAAAAATAATGGATGTTTATTAACAAAAATTGCAGCAAGCCATGGAATTAAAACTGTTGTCTGAGATAAGTTCATACTACCAGTGAAATTGTACAGCTCTAGTGCTAGCCATATTGATTTTTCGATGGTAGAAAGGAAAAAGGGCATGAGGGACAAATTTTGCAAATTTAGGTTTTAAGCGCCATGTTATGCATGTTATAATATAGTTGTTACTAATTTCAAAAGTAAGAAAAAAAAACGTATACAGGAGTTCTTATATACTCACTTGAAGTGGCAGTGGCATCTCCAGCAGCACATTGTTTAACATGTTTGCACAATGTTTTCTTAGAACCAAAACACTTACTGCAATGATTGCAAATATATTCTTTATTAGAATTATTTGTATCTTTATGAACTTTGCAGTGATTTAAAAGAGCCTTCGCATTTTTAAAAGTTTCACTGCATGTACCAACATTACACACATAACATTTTTCTATAAACACGTTATGAACTTTTCGATCGTGCTTGTTTAAAGCTTTTTGTGACTGGAAAGATTTATTAACACATACATTGCATGTAAACATGTTGTTACAACTTTGCTTGACACGATTTTTGTTAATTTCCCTAAGTTTAATTATAAAGATGAAATATCTCTCGCTTGCAGAGCAAAAAAGGAAATGAAAATACAAAATGCAAAAAAGATTGATGTATTTCTTACTGTTACTTTTTAGTTTTTAGGTTAAACTGTCGACTGGTAATTCGTATCCGCGTGCCGCTAAACGTAAACACAACACGACTATTACGTCATGGATCCAAAAGTCGCTCGGTTCCTTACTGCGGCGAGTCATTCGTGCATTTGTTGGCTGTGTCCATATGATCCATATCTGCTAAGTCATTGGACCAGACTGATCTGTCATCGAATACCAATCGGATTGCTTGAAAATCAGCTGGGGGTGTGGGAATCAATCGCTGATTCAGAGTAATTCATACAGAATCAAATCACCATTTCCAAAATGTTCAAAATGATGTTATTGTTTTTAATGATTTTTTTTAATATCTATTTCTAATCTAATCTCTAAAGAACACTGAATAGTGATATCCAACGCCGAAGTCTTTGGAACACTCCTTATTAGATTAGAATGAGATGCTCTTAATCCCTTAATAGAGAATATTTTATATATCAGTGCTTCATTTCAGGTTTTTGGTATATTTGTTTTTAGATAAAATTTGATTTATTACGCTTACGTTTGAATTTTTTAAGTTGTGTTGTTTTTTGTTACTTGTTGAGCTGCACACCACTAGCACTTCAACAAATAAAGATACATAATCAAGTGACTATGTCTGATACAGAGGAAGAAAGAATTTTTGAAGTAGAGGTTGCAAAGAATGGTCGTGCTGGTTGTAAAAAATGCAAACAAAAGTGCTTGCAAGGTGATTTGAGAATAGCAAAAATTGTTGCCAACCCTTTTGCTGATGGCAAAATGAAAAATTGGCATCATGTTGATTGTCTCTTTGAAGTATTTAAGAAACAGCGAGCCACTACAAAAAGAATAGAAGTAGAGGATGATATAATAGGATTTGATTTGCTGACTGATGATTATCAAAAGTTAATAGTTGAAAAAATAAAAGAATGTAATCAGTTAGCTGGCATAAACAAGAAGTCACCAAAAAAAACCAAGAAGTCTGAGAGTTCTACTTTAGATAACCCTCCAAAACTAAAGATAGGATCTGATGACAAATCAACTGAAGACAATTTATTTAAGACATTCCAAAAAATTGTTAAAAAAGTTGCTGATCATCCCAGCTATTTAAACAAAACTGCCTTAATAAAGGATTTTTTTGATAAAGGGTCTAATGGAAACAGGTTTAAAGGAGACATAGAAATATGGTGTCGCTTATTATTACCTGGCAGTGTAAAACGCATTTATAATTTGCAAAGCAAGCAGCTTGTAAAACTTTTTAGTAAAATATTTCTTGAAGATCAGGATAAAATGCTTAAACATTTGGAACAAGGTATTTGTCATTATTATTGCTGTGTACATGTATAAAGAAAATTTTATTTAAAGGTGATATCAGTAAGACAATAAGTAGTTTTTATAAAAAAAGCAGGAAATTCTCGCCAATCCCTTCAGAATCCACAATTACTGTTCAAGAAGTTGACCTCTTTCTTAACCACCTTTCTAAATTAACAAAGGAAGATGATCAAATTAATCATTTTACAAAAATTTTAAAAAAGTTGAGTGCGAAAGATTTGAAGACAATTATAAGGCTAATTAAGCATGACTTGAGAATGGGAGCAGGGGCCAAACACATACTTGAAGGTGTTCATCCTGATGCTTATAGCATTTATCAGGCTTCAAAGGATTTAGATGGGATGATTGAAAGGTGAAAGTTTCTTTAATTGGAGGTACAATTGATGCTTAAATTTTTAATTTTAGATGTTTTGGTAATCATAAAGTGCAAAATGCAGAAATTCGAATTTTAACACCAGTGTTTCCAATGCTGGCAGAAGCTTGTAAATCCGTAGAATATGCTTTGAAAAAGTGTCCCAATGGCATGTTTTCAGAAATTAAATATGATGGTGAAAGGTAAGGATTGAATGATTTGGGTGCCTAAAAATCAATTTATCACAGATTTCTTATTTATAAATAAAGGATATGCTTTGTTTTCTCAAAAAAACCTTACATATTAAAAAAAGTAATCTTTGGTCATTGTCCTATGACTTTATCAGACCTAAAATAAGAACCTGAAACCTAATGAGTAATTTAATTATATTAATATTTTCAGTTATACTGACTATTTTCTTTGGAGATATACCTCTACGGTTTGTGAAATTTTTCAAGCATTTCATTGTTTTATTTTTCAGTGGCCTTAATGGCAACAGATCCTAGAACAGGTTGTATTATCAAATTAAAATCTTGATAGTGTTCTAGAGCGTTTATAAGCCCTTAAGATAAAAAAAAAATGAGGGTACAGTGAGCGCAAAATCACTTCTTACAATGTGTACACCAAAATTCCATATAGGTAATTCATCTTAACTTCAAAACTAGATTCCACTTAATATGATTAAATTCCACTAATTATCATTAAATTCCCGATGTGCGCACAACAAAACTCTACAATAATTTTACCTTGAGGGAAAATTACTGGTGAATTTTGAAGTGAAGAACAAAAACGTATTATTCAGCTTAAATACCTCTAACTATCAGTAGGTAAATTCCCAACGTGTGCAGACCATAATTCTTCAGAGATTTTCCTTGTTAACTGCTAGGGAGAACAGTAAAACTTCCTTTAGAAGTGGCAAAAGAAGTTAAATCATGTAAATACCTGTATTTTTGATAGTTCTGGTGATTGTTATGGTTTTAATAATTATAGATTTAATTATTTTGTTATTTTTGATCTGATTATGTCATAGGGCAAAACACCTCCCAGTATTATTTTTAGTATCATATGTTTTTGAGGCCATACCCATATAAAGATACTTTTTTTTTATTTCTTAGGGTTCAAGTTCATAAACAGGGCAGTGAGTTCAAATATTACTCCCGATCTTTGAAGCCAGTAATGCCCCATAAAGTGGCTCATTTCAAAGATTATATTCCGAAAGCTTTTCCTCATGCCCACGATTTAATACTGGACACAGAAATACTGATGATGGACACACGAACTGGAAAACCATTGCCGTTCGGCACTTTGGGAGTGCACAAGAGGGAGAAATTCCAACATGCCACAGTGTGCTTGTTTGTGTTTGACTGTATTTATTATAATGGGGAGAGCTTGACAAATAAACCCCTGAAAGATCGTAAGAAAATACTATACGAAAACATGATAGAGGTACCTAATCATATAGTGTTTTCTGAGATGCAAGAGATTGATGAACCAAAGAAATTAGCTGAAATGATAGCCAAAGTTTTAAAATTAGGTAAGTTAAGGTATAAAGTCAATTAATGGAATTATAGTGTATTTTATCTATGTATTGTGTAACATAGATAAAATGTTACACAATAATTGTTGTGTAGAATGAAGCCAATTACTAACACACAATTCTATTCATACAATTAGTTCTTAGGGAGTAACTTTCTAAGTAATTTTATTTGAGCTGACTTTTTCGGTCTTCCAGCAGCAAAAACATTGGTTGTGTAGATGGTCACCAATTTGTCGATCAACCCATCTGCATAATAGTTTCAAGGTCTACCCCTCATCAGTACAGCTTTGGCTGGTCAACAAATTGAGGACTGTGATTTGGCTACTTAAAATCGGAAACGTACAGAGTACCGGCGAGACAGTGTTGTACAGAGCAGAAGCAGGTGACATCCACCAGCGTATTTTAGATCCAATACTGCATGTCAGATGGCTCTCAGCTCGCGAAGCAGCCCATATTGCTCTGTACCTCGCTGGTTATCGGAACCACAACGAAGTGAAAAGAGTGTAGGTGGTCACCAATTTGTCGACCAGCCATGCCAAATATGTACTGATGAGGGGTAGACCCCGACTAGTATGCAGATGGGTTGATCAACAAATTGGTGACCACCTACACTCTTTTCACTTCGTTGTGGTTCCGATAACCAGCGAGGTACGGAGCAATATGGGCTGCTTCTCGAACTGGGAGCCATCTGCCATGCAGTATTGGATCTAAAATACGCTGGTGGATGTCTCCTGCTTCTGCTCTGTACAATATCTCACCAAAAACATTAGTTCTTGGGGGGTAACTTAAAATATTTGTAGGTCTTGAAGGCTTAGTCCTTAAAGACAAACTGAGTAAATATGAACCTGGAAAGCGACACTGGTTGAAAGTTAAGAAAGATTACTTATTTGATGGCGCAATGGCAGATAGTGCCGACCTAATAGTGCTAGGAGCCTGGTACGGTACCGGCCAAAAAGGTGGAATGATGTCAGTGTTTCTCATGGGATGTTACGACGAGAAAAACCAAAAATTTTGTACGGTTACTAAAGTCCATACAGGTGCTTAACGTGGTGTGATATTAGAGAAAATAAACACCAAATATTGTGTTTCTACGAATTATGTAGGTCATGACGATAAAACTTTGGAGATGTTGCAAAAACAATTGAAAATGGAAAAGATAAGCGGGGACCCAGATAAAGTACCAGACTGGTTAAACTGTACAAGGACCATGGTCCCAGATTTTGTTGCTGTAGATCCGAAAGCGCAACCTGTTTGGGAAATTACAGGGGCTGAGTTTTCTCAGCAGCACGCCGTTCATACAGCCCATGGAATATCTATAAGGTCAGCTTTACATAACCATCCTGTTGTTTTTTTACCTTGTTTAATCACATTATATTCATATTTCTACCCTGCCGTCTTAAGGATGAACGCCGTATGTTCAAAAATATCAAAATTTGAGTTGTTGGAGCCAAATGCTTTTTTTTGCTTTGATTCGGGTATTCGCCAAATATGAATGCCATATCTTAAACAGGAACTCTTCAAAACTAGTAACAAAAACTTGCCATATGTGTTAATTAGCAAATCGTGCCAAGAATGAGTGCAGTATCTAGGCTCTATCAAGAAGAAACTCCCTAAATTTTATTGTTATCTCTCTTCTTTCATATTTCATATATTACATGTTTTAAGGATTTTGTATGTTTTTATGGATGTTCGGGTTGAGGCCGAGCTGCTCGAGATGTGTAGGAAAGGTGTGTGGGGTGATGCCTGTTGTTGAAATAATTAGAAGTATGATGGCTACTTCTTTTTTCTGTTTCTAAAGTCTCTGAACCTCTATCGCTAATTCCGAACATTTCGTCATGTTCTCTCCATATTTTGCTTGAATGTTGGGGCTTGATTTGTTCTTTTTTATTTTGGAAAACGATGTCTGGTCTATTGCATGCCATGGTATGGATTTCTACATCCCAGTATAGTTTGTATTCCCTTTTGTCTATGGTTGTCGTTGGAGAGTACTTTGTAGTATGGTATCTCCTCCGTGGTGAGTCTATAGATCCTTGCGAGGGCCTGATGGATGGTTTTTGCTGCCATATTGTGTGTGTCGGTATATTCTGTGCCTGCTAATATCTTGCATTATTATTATTACAAATATTTTTTTGTTTGTGAACTTCTTTCTTTCGTGGTATAATTGCAGATAATATTTAAGGGTAAATGTGGTTTGTAGTGTTTTCGAAAAAGCATTGCATTTCTTCAAACAAAAAATGTTCCATGTAATTATCGACATAAGCTTCAGCAGAATCCACAAAAAAATATTTAAATGTTAAGGGCCAACAAGCTAGGGTGTTCACTTGAAAACGTCATCTAGTTGGCTGAGAAATGTCTATAGAAAAGGATGAAGGAACAAAAGTCCATTTACTTTGACTTTGATTAGGTCATCCTTATCTGTCAAAAACTCATAGTCTCTAGAAGACACTTTATAATTAACAACTCGGATATCACATCTGGAGAGACCCTCCTGTTTTACAGTTTTGGCCCCTCTTTTAAGCAGTGGGTACCTTAAAAATGGCGGCGATATCCATTTGAATGGACGTCTTAGGTCAAATCATTTGAAGTTGTGATTCGCCAATTGTACTCTGAGGATGAAATTATGTCCCAGAACCGATCCCTGCAGAACCCTAAGCCTCACATCTCGCATCCGAATTCCTGGTCCCCAAACGCCACACTCCGAGTTCTATGGGACAAGTATGATCGGAACCAGTCATCAGATACACCCCCGATTCCGTAACGCTCAAGCTTTTGTAGTAGAGTCCCATGGTCTACGCAGTGAAAGGCCTTCGACATATCGCAGAAGACTGCCGCCGCCACCTCCCTTTCGTTCAACCGAAGATACAGGTTCTCCAAGAATGAAAAGACCGCATCGTCCATACTTCTGCCAGACCTAAACCCAAACTGCACATCGTGCCTGACAAGAAACGACACCCCCCCCCCCCCTCACAGTCCTCTCTATGATTTTTGCAAGGGTCGGAAGAAGCGCGATAGGCCTATAATTACCCGCAATTTCCCCATCACCGCCCTTAAAAATGGGTACAACCGAAGCTATTTTCAGACAATCCTGAAAGAAGCCCGTCTCGAAAGAATGATTTATGCAGTATACCAACGCCTCCAATGCCACCTCCGGGAGGGCCCTCAACATTATAATCGAAAAGCCATCCCATCCAGCAGCTGCGGACTTCCTTACTTCGCTCATGGTTCGCCTTAGCTCACTCAAATCCACGGGATCCTTGTCTTTCACTAAAGCTCTACAAGTACATAACAAATTGACCCCTGGAATTACCATTCTCCACTGTCTAAAGGCTTACCCAAAACGCATTTGTGGACCCTCTCCTCAATACTAAAACTAAAGAGGGTGACGCCCGAGTAATCCGTTGCACGTCACAATGGGTATATTAAAAATAACAGACTTCCGGCTAAAAAATGGAAATATTTTTAGGGAAATATCGGCATTTTGTTGGCTCTATCCACATCTCCTAAGCGATTGACCAGGGCCAAAGAAAAAACTTTAAAGTAAATATCTCAGTTTGCCCCCTTATGAACTTATCGAGTTCATCCTTATGAGGGTAGAACAAATCATATACTGCGAGCGTCAATTTTTTGGGGTGAATTTGAAGTGCAGCGTCGAGTGACCTATGTAAAACAAAACCAGGTCGAAATTCTGCTAATGCGCACATCTTTATGCGCAAGATGGACGATAATGACACGCCAGTGTTTTCGCATGGTGACTCTAGAGGGCAGTGAGACTATTCCCGTCTTTTTTTCCCAATAAGAATATAAAGATGGCAGACTTTCAGAGTTCCTGAAAATTAAGGGTCGGAGTTTGGCAGTCAGCGTTTGCGCATCTGTATGTTTTCGACCTGGTTTTTCGAGTTGAATTTTCTAATGTTAGATTCGTATTATTTCAATTGCTAAATATATGATTATATTAGGTTTCCTAGAGTAACCAAAATAAGGGACGATAAATCTTGGGAAACAGCCACGAACTTGGAAGAACTGAAGGTATTGTTTAAAAATTCAAAAGAAAACACCGACGTTACTCTACTTTTAAAAGAATATAAGGGAGAACAAGATACAGAGCCTGAGGCCGGTTGCAGCTCCGCCATTTCTCCTAGAAAGAGAAAGAATTCTTCTTTGCTTGAGTCGCCTAAAAAGCGGCAAAAAGCTGATGCGGAATTACCATCAACAGCTAGGAAAATTTTAACTGATAAAACGAGTAAAAGAAAAGTTGCAACAATCACTAATCCATTGCCTAATATTTTTGAAAAGATAAAGGCGATTTTCGTTGACTCAAATGGATCCGAAGCTGAAAGGTAAGTTTGATGATTTTTGCAATTCATTTTGGCTTTATTTAAGTCTGTAAAAAATAAGCTTTGGTGTCACTTTTACTGTTTTATTTTTGTAGTAAAGCTCTTCTTTTAACTTGAACTTTCTTAAGATGGAACCTTCTTTGGATGCTACATTTAATTTGTATTCTTAGATATTTTGTTGCTTACGGGGGTACCACGTTAAATCCGAAAAACTGCTTGGAAGCAAATGTCGTATTTCATTCCAATGAAAAGGTTAAAGAGCGCCTAAGCCAGTGGCCTAAAACTGCCCAACATTTACATACTAGCTGGATCGCCGATTGTGCGAATGAGCCTAAGCTGCTGCCAATGTCCGAACAGTATGTGGTAAAGTGGAAACCGGCGAAGGATACCGTAGTGGATTCAGTTTACCAGAGAGTGTTTAGTAAGACGTGATACTATGTTTAAAAAAAAACTTGGTCTAAGCTTCTTTGAAGAAATAAAGAGTGTCTTGAATTAAACTGCAATTTATGGTTTACTACTAATAATTTTCTTTACTGAAGACCAAAAATGTTTTTTCTGAGAATGGTGTATATTAATAGATAAGAATAGTTTTATTGCTATTATTGAACTAGTGGCAGGTAAAGTAAACGCTAGGAAGAGCGTGCGCGCCATTAATTACGAAGTGTGCTGACGGCTTCAGCGGGCGCATTTAAAGCCGGGCTGAAGAACGCCGCAAACGCCATATACGAATCGCTGGTGTCCCATCGCAGGCATCGAGTGACTTCCATTCCTGATTCCTGCCCGTTGCCGTCGCTGCTTGAGCAAAGCCGCCGTCTGTCGTGTGTCGCGTCCGAAGTCCTTCCTGCAAGCCGCCGAAAATGGTAAGTGACCGATAATTTAACGTTTTGCGGTGTAGGGGAACATAATTAACTTTAATTACCAGTCGTATTTTTGTCAAAACGCAACATTTTCGTATTGAAAATGTATATACAGGGGGTTTCCGAAACTAGTACCATAAACCACTTATTCTAGAATCCAAAATAAGACTAAAACTTTATATAAACATTAATCGAAAAATGCTTTGTTTTCTTTATACAAAATATGAACGGTTAGTCCCTGAAGCATATGACTGTTAATTAAAATCATGTTACTTTTCGTAATAAAATCTTTTTTTTTCGAGAAATATTGCAGATAGCGATATTCAACAAAAGTACCTTTTTTATGTAGAAATCTACAGATTTGCCATTTATTCGAATTATATTGTGTGTATATGTGTATAAAAAGTTTAGGTACTTTTTATACACTACCCTCCTCGTATCACTCGCCCCTGGCCAAACATTACTATACCTACTTAATTTACGGTAACATGCCAAAATTCATTAACTTATCTCGATTCACGTTTCGGGAATACTAATTAAAAACCATTCTCAAAAAATTAAAAACTAATTAAAAACCATTCCCTAGAATAAGTGATTACATTTATGGTACGTCTTTCAGAAACTCCTTGTATATTTTAATACATTTTTGAATGTAACATTCTTCATAAAATGTATAAAGATAGAAGTTAGAAGTTCCGCTTTTGAACTAAAAATGTTATCCTAACTCCTTTCGAAATTAGGATTTTGAATAACTTCTGACGTACCTTGTAAGACCAGAAAATTTCATGTTGGGATTTATACAGGGCGTTTCTATACAGGCAATATTCTTTAGTAGATTTTAAGAGGGTATTACAATTGTGTTAGTTATCGAGCTTCGTTAAAAAGTTACATAGTGTGGAAGTTTTGATTATTCCGAAAGTGTACTTCCGAAACCTCGGTAATGTAAAAAAAATTGGTACGCCACTAGTTTTTCTAAACAAGACATTTTATTTTTCAATTTCGATACATCTCTTAAGAAAAAGGCCCATTCATGTTGGGGTACGTTCGGGTACGAGCATGTTCGGGTACGTAAATAAATAAACACTATTGTATTGTATCTTAGTCTTGCCCAACGCATTTAAGTTTCATGGAAAGTCTAAAATATCAAAATTCCATTTCTTATGGCTTGAATATTAAAAACTATTGATATTCAAGATAATTCTAGCCACAATTAATGGACATTTTAGATTTTTTATAAAACTGTAATGCTTAGCGACTCACATTTGGCATCACAAGCACATTATATTTATTATTTACTCGAAAACGGTGCTTCGTACTAAAAAACCAAACCAGGGCTTTTTTCATTTTCGAAAAATCAGTGGCATACCACTTCTTCTTCAAATAATATATGTCGACATGCTGGCATGAGCACCAGTGGCGGAAATAAAATTTATTTATTCCAAAATGTGCGTCTCCCGTGACAATTACAAATTTCCAAATTTCATTAAATTAAATTAGCTGTTATGCTTTCGGAATTATCAAGATATATACATTTTGAAATTCTAACTTCATCACCTTGTAATTTCATTTTGACATTTCAACTTTATAGTTTATACCGGGTGTCCAGCACAACCCTGGACATAGGAGATTAACATGGGAAATCGGTTTTTATTTTTTTGCGCCTGTACGGTTGAATTGATTGAAAAACTTTTAAGAGTAAAGTTGTAGAGCGTATGGTCAGCTATCATCCTATAATTTTTTCAATACCCCAGTTTTGGCCGTTTTTTGGAAAAACGCCTCAAAAAATGAAAAAATTTGAATTTGGCGCGTCACCCCCGCCATGCATGTGCAGTGTCGCCAACATATTTTCACTGCATAATCACGTTAATTACTACATGATAGTCCCTCAAAATAAATAAGAAAGGAAAATCGGCTCTGACTCTGACATAAGAAATTATTATGTTGGCGACACTGTACATGCATGGCAGGGGGTGACGCGCCAAGTTCAAATTCTTGCACTTTTCAAGGCGTTTTTCCAAAAAAACAGCCAAAACCGAGGTATTAAAAATTACAGGATGATAACTGATCATAAGCTCTACAACTTTACTCTAAAAGAATTTTCAATCAAATCAACCGTACAGGCACAAAAAAATAAAAACCGATTTCCCATGTTAATCTCCTATGTCCAGGGTTCTGCTGGACACCCGGTATGAACATTTTGTTCATTTGAAAACCTCATCTAGTTTTTCTGTGAAATGTCAAAACGAAAGGATGAAAGAACAAAGGCGATTGACGTCTTACATCAAATCATTTAAAGTTCTGATTCTCCAGTTGATGAGCTCTGATGATGAAACTACGTCAACTTAAAAATGACGTACTTTCGACCAATTTTTAGGGAAATATCGGCATTTGCTGGCTCCGTTCATATCTCCTAGATGATTGGTTTATTTAAATTACGTCATCCTTTTCTATCAAAAATTTCACAAAACGGCCCATTTTAGTCTGAAGAATCTGATAATTGTCAGTCCATTTTTTTTGAGACACATCTATTTTACTGGAATTGAACCGTTGAGGGGCAGTAATGTTCCATATGGATAGACCTATTGTATTTGCTTAAACTGTCCACATGACCGCTTGAAACCACAAACTGTGTTCTATATCCTGCGATTCAAAAAACATAATTTTTTTAAATCTATTTTAAAAACCAATTTTGCTTGCTTATAATAATATTTGTAATGAGGATTTATTCACCGTAACGTGCAGCGGATCTCTATCTAAGGCCACTCTATTTAATCTCTCTCTATCTAATGGAAGCGAAGTTAATTTTGGCACTTCGATAAAGGTTTCCTGGTTTCGTAGACTTGGTAGAAGGACTTACTGATCAGGCTCCTGACTTTTGTTTATTAGTATTTATAATTCATATCGACCTTTTCTGTAATTTTCCAAAACCGCCCTTAAGCCCCTAAAAAAATAACCGTAAATACCATAACATAAACGAATGGATAAGTTAAGAAAGAACATTTACAAGTGTTCTATTACCTTAAAAAAACCTTCCAAATCCTTGGTAATTGTCCCTAATCTTAGGAAATCGAAAGTATTGCCGAGCGTCTGTGGCAAACTATTATTGAAGCAATCTAGGAGATTACAAAAATCGGGAATTTTTGTATGTTGTTTTTAGTCGAAATGAGACGATGACAATCCCCGTAACAAACAATTCGAATAAAATTAGATCCATAGTGATTTTTTTCATTTACAAACAAGACATCTCTAAAAAAGTGTAAACTTCGACCGCAGAAGGAGTGGTTCTCCGAGTTATCTCCGAAATTATTGAACAAATAGACCTTTAATTTATGAAAAAAAAAGAGGACATCAAGTAGAAGAAAAAACAGTTTGATTGACTCTGATCGGTCTAAAGTTACAGGCGGTCAAAGTTGGAAATTGAGACAAAAGACGTAATACCCCCCTTCCTTTGGTCATTTCCAAAAAAATTTAGGAATTTTTTTTTGTTCTCCTGAACCTAACAAACTTAATTCCAAGGAAATTAGGCCCAAAAAGTAATTTTTTTAAAAATTATGTCGTTAAGTGCCTAAAATTCGACCACCGAAGGGGGTATAGCTCCGAGATTATTGGACCAATGGAACTTTCGTTTATGAAAGAAGAAAGAGGACATCAAGAAGAGGGGAAAACAGTTGATTCAGGAAATTAAGAAAAAATACGTTCTCCCCCTTTGGTCATTTTCGAAAAAATCCTGGAATTTTTTTTATGCTGTTTTAGATCGAAATGGGACGATTGCTATCCCATGCGAACATCACAAACGTAATTAGAATAAAATTGGGTCTATTAGTTAATTTTTTTAAAATGTCAAAAAAAGGACAACTCTACAATTGCGTAAATTTCGACCAACGAAGGGGTCTGCCTCCGAAATTATTGAACCAATGGGCCTTTCATTTGTGAAGGAGAAACAAGACATCAAGAAGTGGAAAAAACAGTTTGATTCACTTTGATCGGTCTATTCATTCTAAAGATACGTGGTATACCCGTTTTCTAGCTAAGGCCCAAATAAAGGGTTTCCAAAAAGTAACAATTACTATTATTAGCATTAAAGCATTAAAGGAATTCTTAAAGTCAGTGCAATTAATCCGCACTACAGCAGTTGGTCTCAATTTGGAGCAATTAAAGCAAATTTTAGCATTTGATTAAACAAAATTTAAATGGTAATTAGCCCCTTAATAATTCCTCGCTCTTATGTGTAGTATGTAAGTATATCTTGGCCATAAAGAGCAGGATGACTTCATTTTACCATGAAAGTCAGTTTTAAGTGTCCCGTTTCGGTGAATAAACACAATGATTTTATTTCCATATTCATTATTGTAAGAAAAATTTTGCCAACTTATGTCCTAAGTGGTTTAAGTATCTACATAAGGTCTGTCATTTTAATCTCCAATTTTTCAATCAACCCGAAAATTTCGAACAATAAGCCATTAATTTACCTTTTATTGTTTTTATAGGACATTATGTCTCATTACGGGATAATTTCACGTCATTCAAGTAGAAACATGCCTCTCCTCTTATGTGCGTTGTTCGATAGATCTCAGAACTATTATTAGATATCATCCTGAGTTAATTGACTTATTAGACGTTGGGATGGGCAAGGCAATGAAATATTGTTTGATTAAATAATTGCAAAGGGTTGCTTGTTTTTAGCTTACATATAAAATATTTGAGTGTTACTTCTTGGTAACAGTGATGGTTTTAAAATGGCCATTAAACTCATATTATTATGCACTTTATTATAGTCACTTCATTAATTTATTTCCCACTACCCGTCTACACAGAATATGAATCACTAATGATTTGCCAATTTTCAACCAAACCTGGTACATCGGGCCATATAATAGAAGATATTACATAGTTCCTTTCTGTACCAGTCACCATTATCCATCGACGTTATTATGTACCTATATTCTTTGGGTATAATATTATGTGCCGGGGTATGGATGGAAACATTGGAATGTAACATAAAGACGGGCGAATAATTTGTATACGTATCGTCTGTGATGTAGGTTTCGCCTATGAAGAGGTGTTATTATGCAGTTTTTTTTTAATTAAAATAGTGTTTGATCAATCAATCATTCCTTAGATACTTGACATAGTTTCCTGAAAAAGTAAATTCCAAATAGAAACGTTATTTTAAGGAAATATTAACTAAGAAAGTCAACCAATAGTAAAACGGTATGACAATTTCTCCCTTAAAAGATTTCATTGCCTTTTTAGCAAGGTTATAGTTTTGTCACGAAAAGTTGAGTTTTAGGTCGACAGTCAAATTATTATATAAGTGTGACACCACACTCCTGACTCCGGGTTTGAACCATTATGGCATTTAATGTACATGAAACCCCAATCGGAAATAATAACCTGAATCTGTGTGAAATTCAATTTAGTGTAATGGGAACAGTAGGGCAGTCCCCCATTGGAATTAATAACCCTGGTCATGCAATAAGAAATTCCACAAAATAATCTTTCGGTGGCGTAGCTTAATAAAATAATTAATTATAAAGTAATTCGTTTAGCTTTTACAATTTTGAATCCCCGCAAATCTAGTTGCTTGCCAAACAAATGAACTTAGAAGAGACAGTTTCTAAAAGTACGTACTTAACAGAATATTTAGTACGGTACAATGATCTCATTGTTCGGAGCGCCGATAGTTTTTTTATAGATAGATAAACTGGTAAATTGTTATATTAATTTCTGTTGCATTAAATTTAATTCGCATTAAAAGGATTTATGAAGTGGTCGATTTGCTACGATACTTCGTATACCTAACGGCACCCAAGCAGCCAGAGGTTTCGAGTAACCGACCTCAAATCGATCGTCAATTTTGAGGTTTTGTAATTATTTTACCATGACAAGAAGACGTCGTGTCTCCGAATAAACGCAATATGAGGGTCAACGTTCTTCATGCACCGTTTTTCTTTATTTCGACAGAGGGAGTGTATTTCCGTCCATATTGGTCAAGCTGGGGTCCAAATAGGCAACGCCTGCTGGGAACTTTACTGTTTGGAGCACGGAATTCAGCCCGATGGGCAAATGCCATCCGACAAAACCATTGGCGGGGGAGATGACAGCTTCAACACTTTTTTCTCGGAAACTGGCGCTGGGAAACACGTGCCCAGAGCTGTATTTGTCGACCTCGAACCTACAGTTGTTGGTAAGTCTCAACTTAGTTTTTGGTTCCCTTAAAGCTTTGGCACTAAACGGGCAAAACCAAAATTTCCGTTGCCGAATAGTTTTTCCAGTAACGCTAGGGAGCGGTTAGATCAAAATTGTTCTTATTATACAATTCATTTACTGACTTCGTCTATCCGTGTATTTATCTAAACTTGCAGTCTTTCAATTCTCTCAACTTTGATTCTTAAAATTTTTTTCTACATATTCTAACAAAGCAAGTATTACACTTTGGTAAATTGTTGGGACACCCTGTTTAATGAGCACAGTATATTTTTGCGATAAAAAACCTTCATCATTTTATTCAGCAATCTTTTTCTAAGGAATCTCAAATAACCAGTTTACATGATACTTCCATTGGCGTCTCGTAAACAATAAGAGATACGACGTTGGAATAGGGGCAAAGTTGGTGAATAATATGCAACAAAAAAATATTGAAAAGCTCCACATTCGAAAATGAACTATAACGAACATACAAAGAAATGAGCCAAAAAAATAGAGCTCATTTTATAGGACAACTGGATCACGTCAAATTTCAACTCCCTGCCCTGTGTAGACTTGAATTCAAATAATCGATGGCACTCCTCTTTATACTTGTCTGTCCCCAACGCTAGTCCTTCGGGTAATATTAGACATGAGCTCTAGACAACTTGCAATTTAATCATTTTGCTTAAGGGTGTAACGAATTCAAATAGCGTCCGTGCGTAAATTGATACTTTAGTTCTAATAAGTATTATGCAAGTCATTATTTTGTTAAGGTTTTCCAAGATATTTCTTAAGTTGTATTCCAGAGGTCAGGGTATTTTTCTAAAATTCCACCACTTTTAATAAGAAGCTTAAAATGCAACTTGTTTAAACGAGAGAACGTTTCAGCTAATCTTCAGATTAATAAAGCAGGAGCTTAAATATGAAATCGTAAACTCGTCATTTGAGCCACTATGTTAAATAGATCGCAATTTTTTCAGCTGAATCCACAAGCCCAGTCGACTGTATTGCAAATTATTTATGTAAAGACTTTGTTTGAAGAACGGCCATAATTGCGGATTTCTTGTCCATTTGGCATCACATTTGCAAAGTTTTTCTTGAAAATTAAAGCTTCTAATTCCTAGGGCAATAATTATTATTATGATCGTTTTCTGCAGCATTATAAGTCAACTAAATCGCCTATCTGTATGCACCTACTTGCAAACCCGGCAGGATTATTGCTCTTTGAAAACAAAGTAACAGTGTATGGTAAACACTGGTAAACAGTGTGCAGATAAACTTGTATAAATTTAACTTTTAGATCTAAGAACTGGGAAATAAAGACGGTAATGAAATAATTATTGGTTTGGATTAAAACGATTCACAATTTACGGTTCGTTTATAAACTTTTTAAGGCATGTGAACAAGCTGTCTAGTAAATGTTTTAAGGTTTGTTTTAATAAACGGTAGGGTAATTTGTATAAGAATAGATGCAGGATGTTTATGTATAATTTGTTCAAAATGTTGATGTATGTCTTTATTAGCTTGTTGTTAAACAAATACGTAACATAAAGAAAGGAACTAGCCCTTTTTCCCGTGCTTAATAGATTGGATAGAAAATCAATTACACAAACCGATGATTAATCATAAGATCCTAAAGCGTTTAGTTGCCCAAGTGCAGTTCCTTTCATTCCCGTGTCATGATTTCAATGTGGGTGTCGATCGCCAGTGTTCCGTATGAAAGCACTGTCGGTATGGCTTTTATATTACTTCCTAGACCAAAACCCAAAGATGGATATCGTAGTTGATTTGCATCAGAAAAAATTATATTCTGGATGGTCCGCCAGAAATCCTATTCCTACTCAAAATCAAAAAATTCGATATTGTTCTAAAGTCTTCCGATAGTTTTTATCATGACCTATCGATGCAGTTCTCGGCTGACCATCCCATATATTATAAATTTAAGGTAAAATACCAGGTAGGCCCTGTAACAACGACTGCTGCTCTTGCTGCTCAGAGTCGGTGAAAGAGTAGAGTGATTCTTTTGTTTTCATAGATGAAGTACGTACTGGAACGTACCGCCAGTTATTCCACCCAGAGCAACTTATTACCGGCAAAGAGGATGCCGCCAACAACTACGCACGTGGACATTATACGATTGGTAAAGAAATCGTCGACGTTGTTTTGGACAGAGTCAGGAAGCTGGCTGATCAGTGTACCGGATTGCAGGTGAGAACGTTTGTTACCGTTTTTTTTCTCATCTTAAATAGGTAATCACTCTTCATTTAGCGCAAGTCCGAAAGGATTTTCTTAGAAATAACATGTCGTTTAACTAAACAATTAATTGCACTTCGATAAGTGCGGGATATCCTCTTCCGTCATTAAGAGAACCATGCTTCATTGATCTTTATGTAACAGGATTTTTCGGTGGATTAAACTGAGCCGCTAAATAGGCTTTTTGGCGTTAAATTAATTACACTTAAGGCAATGGTCAATTAAGATAGTTAAAAGTGCCGTCTACTTCTTTTATGCAATTTTTTGTTAAAAAAAGTTATAACCAGTTTGATAGCTTCTATTATCGATCTTGTATTAATAAGAATTGCTGGTTTTAATAATAAGTGACTTATAACGCCCCCTTTTCGCTTTATGTACATCTCTTTGCGACTTATTTAGGCTTTATATTAATTATGCGGCGGTGAATGTCTGATTTTATCACTATCGGTATATCTTTTAATGGCCGGTTCCGCAACAGAACGCCGCATATTTCATGCAATGTTTTCGCTCACCCGCTGTCTGTACAAATTGTAATCTTCCCGCGTAGGTCGATGAAGATAATGCTCTTTACATCCAACTACGGAGGTCGGCCACATCAGTATTTTTGTTGAAGCGCTTCCGTTTCTTACCCCATTATGCCGCTAGGACAGCATTCGTGTTGTTTTTGCATTTGTCTATGTTTGCAATTAGGAATAAATCAGTGAAAGTTACCTCGTGGGCCTGCGTCTATAGTCATTTTCGTTCGCACCGGTTCTGGTTGACAAAAAAATGACAGACCAGCTGATTTCCAACCAAATCAGCTTTGATGACAATCAGCTGGTCTGTCATTTTTATGTCAACCGGAACCAGAACCGCTGTGAAACGAAAATGACTTATATATAAAGGTGTGTGTGTGGCAGCGAGAATAAAATTTATGGCGACATTGATTGGTCAAAAAATGTTATTGTCTTGTCCGGTTTTATGGGCTGAACATGCAATTTTTTCTTTTACACGTTACTGTAGAGTCAGGCTTCTAGTACATAGTAAAGATGGTAAAATCTGTCACCAAAAAAATCTTCAGTCGCCTTTTACACAATAAACCGTTTCTTAACTGACGAAGACACAATGGGAGTTTATTAAAGACTCGCTAGAGCCATTACGACCTTCGAGACCAGATTTAGGTATTCGCAAAGGCACGGTGTTGAGTCTCCTACTGGGTCTGGTTGAAGGAACAAAAATATCTTTTCGAAATTTATCATGCACCAAGGAAGCGGACTCCAAAATGAAAATGCACGTCAGAGTAAGTATTCTCTGGCTGACAAATATATCTCTGTACAAGTCAAGCGACCGAGACCCAGCCAAATATCTGAGCGCTCGCTTCTGCAAGACGAACAACGAATGGAACAAATATTTAGAACAGCTACCCCAGAAACAAATTCCGTATCTTAGGTGAGACTCTTATCAATGCAAAATAGACTTTCCTGGCAATTGGTCGTCCGAGCTCATTGCCTATGGTTCTCAAGCCATAACACCCCGATGACAACCTCACTTTCAATGCCGCCACATGGCTGTCAAAAGAAAGTCGGCTGTCCAAGTTCAGACCCAGGAACTCATTGCTTGAAAGACAATGGAGAGGCTGGTCAACCAAGTTTATATTAAGTTTACATTTAAATTGCATTGTCCAAATCTTTTTGATGTTTAAAAGTAACTCATTAGCATCACACCAGTCCTGCTTGATCTTAGCAAGGTATCCATTCGCCAAGCCTTCCAGAGTCATCGGGTCCTTATGGTGCCAGAGAATGGCTGAGTCATTAGCGAAGAGAGTAAACTTTCCGCCATTCTCCAGGTGCGTCAAATCATTAATGTACAGCAGAAACAGTACCGGACCGAGAACGGAGGAACACCGCCGTCGCAGCCCATTAGCCAGAAGCGCGACGCCCAAGGATAACCTCTGAGATCTGCCGCATAAATAGGACCTGAACCAGTCATAGAATTTCCCCTGAAGCCATAAAGGGACAACTTATCCAGGAGAATATGGTGATTTACGCTGTCAAAAGCCTTGATAAAATCACAGAAAACTGCAGTTGCAGATTGATTCTCATTCAAGTTGGTAAAGAGAACCTCAGCGAATGAAAAAACAGCATTCCTTGTACTCCTTGAGGATCGAAAGCCAAACTGGGCGTCCGTTAGAATATTATACTTTTTCAGAAAATCAAGCATACGACGTTTAACAATTTGCTCTATTATTTTAGAAAGAGTGGGTAGTAAAGCGATGGGCCTGAAATTGGATGGCTCAGTCCTGTCGCCACACGTAAATCGCGGATTGGTATTAGCCATTTTAAGAAAAGAGGGAAATGATCCACTCAAAAATGATGCATTTGTGGCTTCAGTGAGTACCTGCGTTGCAGAAGTTGGGAGAAGTTTGTAAATACTCGCAGAAATGTATCACAACCAGCCGATTTTTTTATTGTTAAGGTTTGAAATTACTTCAGTAACCTCCTGTGGATCAGTCGAAGTGAGAAAAAATGATTGTGCAATGCTTATATTATACATGCTGCGATCCTAGATGCCATTTTATTGGCAAATGTACACTATTACTTGTTGAACGTTTCACCCTTTTAATCCATTGATGTATAATTTGTTTTAATTTGCTTTCGTAAATGTCCAAACATTTAAATGAAACTAACATCGTCTAAGTTGTCCTTGACTTCATCAAAACTTTCTGTTTTATGACATCACTTGACAGTAGTTGTTAAACGAGATTAGGCGGTTAGCACATAATATTTTCAATTGATTTTCATAAAGTCAAAAGCTTTATAGGTACTAGTCATAACATTCGCATTAAATCACGTGTGCGCGCGCAAAAGCGACATAGTAAACCTCACAAATTATTCGGAAATGTACCATTTTTGCTGTTATTTGGATTCCCAAAATGGTGTTTTACGCTTGATTGTAAAAAAATAATTCTTGTATTTGGACGATGTATCAATAGCACTTTTAATTTTTAGGGATTTTTGGTTTTCCACTCCTTCGGAGGCGGAACCGGATCAGGTTTTACCAGTCTTTTAATGGAAAGATTAAGCGTGGATTACGGAAAGAAATCAAAATTAGAATTTTCGATCTACCCAGCTCCACAGGTTTGTGTTACGCCAGGTTTTTTTTGTGGTAGTAGGTTTGATATTTTTTAAGTGCAGGTTTCCACGGCAGTGGTGGAACCCTACAACTCCATATTGACCACCCACACAACCCTTGAACATTCAGATTGCGCCTTTATGGTGGACAACGAAGCCATCTACGACATTTGCAGGAGGAACCTCGACATTGAGAGACCGACTTATACAAACCTGAACCGATTAATTGGACAAGTTGGTTCACGCATACATTAACACATAAGTCGCTAATAAACAATATTTTTTAGATCGTGTCTTCGATCACAGCGTCTCTGCGTTTCGATGGTGCTCTGAACGTAGATCTGACCGAGTTCCAAACCAATTTGGTTCCTTACCCTAGAATTCATTTTCCTCTAGCTACTTATGCTCCAGTGATCTCTGCCGAGAAGGCGTATCATGAGCAGCTGACGGTGTCGGAGATTACAAACGCTTGTTTTGAGCCGGCAAATCAAATGGTGAAATGCGATCCTAGACACGGGAAATATATGGCATGCTGTATGTTGTATAGGTAAGCCAAGTGGTTTATTATAGGAAGAAGCAAATAGGCCAAAATTTATATTCGGCTCTTTGTCTTGAATAAATTGGTTGTTAGCTTAGTTCCCCAAAATAAACAGTACCGAAGTTAGTACGCTGTAAATATAATAACACATTGATATATTTACCATATTTGACTTAATTGTCATGCGGTTAAATTTGTATTAAAAATGAGTGGGACGACAATTATCCTGTATTCATATACATTATATGCCCTTCTATTATGTTTGGCAGATTCTTAAAGTTGATAAGAAAAAATATCGAAACGTTGGCAATTTAAGAAATAGTTTACTTAACGACCTTCATTTCTTTACGAAACGTTTTTCAGAGGTGACGTCGTCCCTAAGGACGTTAACGCAGCCATTGCCACCATTAAAACGAAACGTTCAATACAGTTTGTAGACTGGTGTCCGACAGGGTTTAAGGTCGGAATCAATTATCAGCCGCCCACTGTTGTTCCAGGTAAGTTTTTGAAACGAAAAATTATTTTTGTTATTTATTATACAGGGTGTACTAGGTGTTTCGTGACGAAGTTTAGGTGAAAGGTCTACTGTATGTGGATCAATTTCTGGGTATGCAAAAAATGGCGATGTTGCCAACTTATTTAACACATCATCGTTTTACTTTTGATATTTGAATGTTTTTTAGGTAATAATTCAGAAAAGTGAATATAGAGCCAAGCCAAACAAAGGTAGGTATAGGGACATCTTAACGAAAGTTGAAAAAGATTGAGGAGAATAAGTTGCAATGATGAGATACATTAAAAAAAAATTGGGGGTTTCATTAAAAAAAATCCATTGAACATGCTTTGATTATTCCAAAATTTGGTAATCTGTAGAAAACACCTTGTATGACTTAATGTCTTCTGTGCTTATTTGAACTGTTACTTATAGCTTTGACATCCCTTTTTGCTAATTATGATTACTTTATTACAAGTAGTTTGGCAATTATCGCCGATAGCAATGCAATAATACTTTGCCTAATTTCAATATGTTGGTAAATAACTCGGCAACGTCGCCATTTTTTGCAAAACCAAAAATTGATCCACATGCAGAATTTACGAAAAATTTAAATGTGCAAAACATATAGAGGTTATTCCACTTGAAATAACAAGATATTGTTCTGCCCCGCACTTACTCAACACCCTGTGTAGCCAAAAATATTTTTAAATTGATCATGAACAATTTTCATATAAAAAGTTTTTTGTAAAGTAAAAGAGAACAACAATATGGGACTTAGTCACACCATGAAGCTACCCTCTATATAAACTGCAGTTAAAAAATACTTTATTTCGGCAATACAGGGTGTTGAAGGCTATTTGGAAAAATCAAAAAATTATTATTTTTGAAACAATTTTATATGGAAGGGTCAAGTTTGGCAATACAAAACATTTTTTTTGTCTTGTCACTATTTTTCGATATTATTTTTGACGACATTATTTTCTTTAACAAACTGGTGATAAAAAAAACTTTTTATCACGAATTTCGAAATATTTTACTTTTTGTCACTAGTTACGAAAAGTAGAACAATACGTCACTGTCATCAGTATTGAAAAGTGTCACTTTATGTGACTCAAAATTAGAAAAAATATTTTACACAAGGACACGAAACTTATAGTTCTATAGTGTTTTTTTTATTCTGTAAGGTGGGGATTTGGCTAAGGTACAAAGAGCCGTTTGCATGTTATCGAACACCACGGCAATAGCCGAGGCTTGGGCCAGATTGGACCACAAATTCGATCTCATGTACGCCAAAAGGGCGTTCGTTCACTGGTACGTCGGCGAAGGTATGGAAGAGGGCGAGTTTTCCGAAGCTCGAGAGGATCTAGCTGCCCTAGAGAAAGATTATGAGGAAGTAAGTTATTAAATTTCACTGGATTTGTCTAAAAATTGCGATTTGCCCGACTTTGGTTGGTCCAATTAATTAATAATAGTCGAACCAAAAAATACTGAAGATTATAATATTTCACTATTATACCTAAAATAGCAGGTACTGGAGCCTTAACAATATTTCTTCTATCCAAGAATTTTCTTTTCAACTAAGGCAGGATTGAAAGGTTAACTTTGAAGAAGACTTTAGTAAAGTCAAAACGTCGGCAACTTTTACGAGGAGAAAAGTTTCTTATTTTTAGTGTTCTACCGACTAATCGTAAATCTTGCTTCTACCGGCTATCTAATATAGGCATAAAAAATTTTTTTGCTCATAAGTAAAAATACTTGCAGGTGGCCGTAGACTCCATTGAAGGCGAAGCTGATGAAGGGGACGAATACTAATCAAACACAGGTGTTTATCTAAGCACTCTTCACTGACTCGTTACTTCTTGCTTTTTGTTTAAGTATTAAGTACTAGTTTTAATCAAGTGATTATTAGTTACTCTCATCGAGGGTTAAACTTAAAGTTGGTACACTCAAGTGCCTTTCTCGGTCCCTCCATATGGCTAGAAATAGCTATTTCACTATTGCTTCTTATCTAGATTCCAGAGAAGTATATTTAATCTCTTAATGCTCAGCTTCTGAACTAACAGATATATTTACATAAATCCCATAACTTGACTATTTATATGTGTTTTGGGGTTGTTTTAACAAGTTATCGGGCCGATAAGCTTATCTAATGAGTTCAGAAACTGGGCATAAATTGATACCTTTTTAGCATTTACTAGTTTTTAAGAACACTTTTATAATATACATAGAAATAGTATTACAATTTTATTATCTTATACATAAAGGATATTATCTTGAATTTGATATCAATCTCCAAAACTGTTTAAGTCAGCAATATACTGGCTTTTAAAATATCAGGTGCATGAATAAACCTCAAGTTTTAATAATAATGTATATGTGCCTCAGTGTTTCTCCTGTCATTTGTTTTCACCTACTACTTAATTATTCTTTGTAAAGTGGAATAAAGCCCATATTTATGATCGTGACTTCTCTCCGAATAAGCCGTAAGTCGACTTTGACATTTAATCTCCGTTTATTTCGACTTATTTCAAACATTTTTTTATCATTGAGCCCGTTCTCATGCTCATGTTACGTCTATAAATACGGGCATAATGGTGTTCCAAATTTGTCTTTCAACCTGGCGATCTCGCGTACATTGTATTGTTTATCTGTTAAAAACTTGTCATTTAACCTTATGTTTAAACGTGAGATGTAAATCTATACCTCGGTGCCACCCTGGGAGACAAAAAACCGGATTGTTGTTCAGTAATTCGGTAATGAGGGCTTGTGCTCCAACTTTAGGAGGTAAGTTCATCAACGGACGTACAATGATATAGTAATTATCTTTTATACAAGACGACAAAGATTAATTTCGGGAGACAATAATAATAAAAAATCCAAACTTAGTAACAGTAAAGGGGTTGGGTGGTTGGCAGTCTTCTTCCGTAGCAGAGTCAGACATTGAGAAAGCAATGTCCGACAAGATTGCTGTATCAGAATGTATACTTAAAACCGTGGAAAACCAGACCATTGCCAACAATACATCGTTATGTTTGTCGGATCAAAAGAAAGGTTCCTTCTCTTCCGATATATATTTTTGGGAATGTTGAAGCTTCTAATGAAAATTGTATTGGTAGTAACGGGTGTTCCGAATAAAAAAAACTCGTAGCAAGCGATGGAATCTCTTGTCTTGGATGGAAAACTGTTGTCTGAGATAAGTTCATAAAACAATGAAAATAGGAACATTTTGTGACATATTCAACTGTTTTTATGAAGTCATCTTAGACCTACTGTTCTAATTTCATGGCCTACTTGGAGTTTTTTTTAATAAACCCATGATATTTTCCTGTTAACTACCGATGAACAAGAGATCGTTGAAAGTACTATGAATAGTTGCTAGATGTAGCGTCCTGAAAAGTATACTCCAAAGGTTATCGGAAACAGGACAAACGAAAATTTCCACAAATTGAGCAGAATCTGCCGACGTTTCGACGTTTATTGTCGTCTTTATCAACCGTTTTATGTCCAGTCTTTATCATCAGTTTTATGTCGCCTTGTTTACTCCGCAGCGCCTGCTCTTCTTCGGCTGTGCTGATGGCTTTTGAATATGAGTTTTATGACACAATTAGCATACCCCTTTGGTCACATTAAAAATAAATTGTTGCTTTGAAACAGGAATCTTCTCTAGATACCTAAAAAGAGCCAAGATGGTACCGGACTTCAAGAAAGGTGATCGTCGGCTGGTTGGCGACTACAGACCGGTCTCCATCCTGCCTCCATGTCGAAAGTGTTTGAGACGGTTCTGAATGTTCAGATTGTCAAGTTTGTCAAGTAGGCGAATGCCTGGTGATTGCCAGTTTGGGTTCAGATCGGGCAGATCTACTGAACAGGCTCTATGCAGCGCGATCGAATGTATTGTTTCGGATCTGAACCGGCGGAGTAGATGCATGTGGCTGGACTATTTTTTGACTTGTCCAAAGCCTTCGACAGAATAAACCACATTTTAATGGCGCTCTTTGATAGTTCTGGCGTACGCGGCTTGTGTGCTGACTTACTGAGGTCCTACCTCTCTGATCACTGCGTCCACATTATTTCGCCTCTACTGGCCTTGGTCGAGGTGTGCCCCAGGGCTCTATTTTGGATTCACACTTTTCTTGACGAACGACAAACGAGGTTGGATCGGGACAGGGTCACGCCATGTTTTCGATTTTGAAGGAGTTGTATGTCGCTATGAACGAGGGTGAAGTTGCTTTTTCGGTCTTTCGCGACCTCACTAAGGCTTTCGATTGTGTTTGTCATGCAACCTTCCTGGGAAACTTGGAGCTGTATGATTTTAGAAGCTATATAGTGAGTTGGTTCACATCATACATGCTAGGCCAATCCCAGGTTGTTAAATTTGGGGGTAACACGTTTGTGGTGGGCTTTAGTGGGCGTAACAGTGGGCTTCAGTCGGTGTAGTGGAGGGTGCTGTTCTGGGTTTACTACTATTTTTTATATACGTCGATAATTTGCCTGCGGTTATAAGGGAAGGGAAATGCATAACATGTGCTGATGTGACGACTGGAGACACAAAACCTTCTATCTTAAAAGGGATAAGAAATAGAGATCTGTCTTTAATAAAACTGTAATGCATTGCAAATTACCATTTCATTGATATATCAAAGACTAATAGCTTCAGCTTGTTAAGTATTTCGAAGCATTAGGGAAATCTGGGTTGGGCGTTGGCTCGTCGTTCATATTTTGCATTGGTAAAGTCGCACTTCAGATACGGCATTTGTTTATCGGGAAGCTGTTCATCCACACCATTTGAGTCCATTATTGAGTCCAGTCCATTACTGAGTTGACCTATTAGATATTTGTGTGGTTTAAGCTCAAGAAGCTCATGTGGAAACCATTTTTCCAGATGCGAGGTATTGACGCTGCCCTCGTTATTTATTTTGGAGACTGCCTCACGCAAAGATTTTTTTTTTCTACGACTGCCTTGAAAATAAACAAATGCGCACTACTAACAACCGTTGAAAATCGCATATTGCAAACCCTTCTATACAGAAGTGTGAGCAAAGTCCACTTTGCACACGTATTTTATAATAAGAATGATCATTTATGAAGCAAAATCTCAGTCGTAGAAAAAGTATAGTGTGCAACACGTACGAAAATCACTCTTCACACTGTTGTGGCGTTGTAACACTTGCCTACGGCTCATGTCTAAGCCGTCACACTCTTATGAAAAGTGCAATTTTCGAGTCTAGTTGCACAATATACTATTCGTCGTTATTGCATCGCGCTCTCCATATCAAGCTTTGGGTCCCATCACCTACACCTCAAATAAACTTACTAGGTACCGGTTAACTTGAGATGTATTCGGGAGTGTGGTAGGTACTTTTAGGCGACAACTGAGAAAATAGTTGATTTTTTTTTGTTCTGCAGACGAATTGTTATCAATTAATCTTCAACAGGATGTGTCTAGGATCCTCTTTGGGTAGAAGTACTTTGAGTAAAAGTACATTTACTTATCTTGATATATACTTTATCATGACATCCTTTTCTGTCAAAAATTCATAACCTTCTAGATGACGTTTTCTAATGAACAAGGGGTATAACATAGTTATAGTTAAGATTAATTTTTTCCCAAAACAGATGAAAGTATTGAAACTAGAGTTCAAAAAAATCAACTGAACAAGAACTTATAATACTGCAGTTAATCGACTTGTTTCATGAGAATAAAATCTTTAATTCAAAGAATATGTTTACTTTGCCTTTCCAATAACGTTCTGAGTTCTTTTTATATTATATTATTATTTCTTTTTATATTATTTTATACATTCTTTTATTATTTGATTAAAAATCAACTCTGTCATAAGTGTCTTTTTTCACTCAAGACAATAAAGCGTATGATTACTTGATTACTGATCGAGAGCAATGAGAGCAATTTCCAGTTCTGACTGATTCAAATTAATGCTTTTTAACTAGCTCAACGTTCGATGAGCCGACTTCTCGAAGTAAATATTGGAAGAAAAAAGTTTTACTGAGAAAAGTGAATTATTGGAAGAATAGAAAATAGATACCTAAATATCATCTATCCCCGAAAATGAGAATACCAGTGACCACTAGTTTTAGCATTGTTAAAATAAGAAAATAAGAAAAAAGTTTATATCAACATGGGTCCAGAAACGCTTTAATGTTCCCGAGCTACAGCTCTTGAAAGTTTTGAAAACAAAAAAAATAACCCATCCATACCAATCCATATAGTGATGCCAACGGAACTCATTTCGAACTTTTTTTTTTGTGAAAATTGTGTGTATTATTGTTTTATTTAATTAATCATTCAGAAGCACATTATTGCTTAAGTTCAATATCTCGAAAAAGGTTTACTTTAAACATTGGCTATAAGGGTGCCTTTTTTACTTAAAATTATCCATTATTTCCTATTGTAACTGACTAAATTTAAAATAAGTGACCACCAACAACATTATTATTAAAAAAAAACACCCCCTCCTTCCCTGGAAACTTACCATTAAGAAAAGATCATCATGACCATTTTCTAATTTTAAACTCTATATAACGTGTAACCTAAATGTAACAAATTTTATTCAGTTTCAGCTTCTCTAAGGGTTTCAATAAAATATAATATTGATTTTTAAAATATAATATTGATTCAATACAATAATAATATAGAATAATAAAAACGTGTACGTTTAAGGGCGACTTTTACAAGTTCAAGTAAAACTTCAGATTGAAGATAAAACACCAGACTTGATGTACATTGCATTGTTTACCTGACAGATAAACAATGCAATGTAAGTTATTTCTGGAGTTTTATCTTCAATCTGAAGTTTTACTTGAACTTGCAAAAGTCACCCTTAGTAGCACGTTTTACCTTAGTGACACGTGTTCAGTAAAGACAATAAGTTGTCGTAGTAATATACATAAAGAGGATGGTATTTCTTTTATTCCCCTCCTTGTTTATAACAGTTTACACTCAACTTAATGACTTTTATTATTGAGCAACCCTTAATATTGAAGATCAATTAAAATGTTGAACATATTTTATTAAATCTCTACAATTGCTACTCAAAAATTATAAATCTAATTAGTTGTTTACATTAACCTTGTAACAGGGTTGTAACAGCCAAGACACGGGCTTCAATTTTTCAACCAGCCAAAGCCGTACGGATGGGTTTAGACCCCGAAACTTTTCCTTCTTGATCTCAGATTCTCCTTCGGAGGTTGGTAATCATCATGGCTATTCTAACTTTGGAGGCAGCTGTCCGAAATAGTTCGACAGATGAGAAGTCAAACCAGTCTCGCTGGTTATTCGCAGGCATTGCCAGGAAATTCTACGTAGACCGACGCATCTGCGTCCCACGATCTTCCCCTGCATGACGAGCTGCAGAATGTCATATTTTGAATTACGCATAACATGCCCAAGAAATTCTAGTTTTCTTCTCTTAATTGTGAAAATAATTTTAATTTCCTTATCCATTCTTTTCAGAACTTGTTCGTTCGTAATGCGGTCCATCCAGGAGATCTTTAACATTTGGCGGTACACCCACCACTCAAACGATTCCAGTCTCTTCGATGTTTCCTTGTTCGGTGTCCATCCTTCAAGACCATATAGTAATACTGAAAAGACGCGACACCGCACCATTCTCACTCTCAAAGTCAAAGATAGATCTCGAGCTGTCAGCAGTTTTCTCATCTTCATAAATGTTGTCCTCGCTTTGCTCAATTCTTGACAAGATTTCTTGTTTGTGTGTAACATTTTCATTTATGAGTTCCTATAGGTATTTGAAGTGATGGACTTGCTCAACCATCATATTGCGTATAGTCAGCTAATCACTGATCTTCCTTTTGGATATTATTAGCATTTTTGTTTTATTGATATTAATATTTAGCCCATAATCTTCGCTAACTACTGTTACTTTGTCTACCAGTGTCTGCAGATCTTTTAGGCAGCTTGCTATTACAGCGGCATCATCAGCGTACCTGATGTTGTTGGCAGTTCTGCCATTGATTGCTATACCCGCCAGCTCCTCTTCCAATGCCTCCCGAAAAACAAACTCAGAGTAAATATTGAATAGCATAGGAGAGAGAACACACCCCTGTCTGACTCCCTTCCGAATACTAATTTGTTCTGGCAAAGCATTGTCCCCAGTAGAGATTATTCGGACATTGTGGTAATCAATGCCAAGTCGTTGGAGTATATCCAGAAGCTTTTCATGCTTGACATTGTTGAACGCCTTACTGTAATCTGTGAAGCATACGTAAAGGTCTTGGTTTAGATCTAGGCATCTCTGAGACAAGACATTCAAAGCAAAGATGGCCTCTCTCGTGCCCATTCCGTTGCGGAATCCAAATTGTGTGTCTGATGTTTCAGCCTTACATTTTTTGTATATTCTAGTATGTATAATTTTTATAACTTGATCTTCAGAATCTGACTCATCAAGCTTATTAGTCTGTGATCATCACACTTTGATGCTCGAGATTTTTTCGGGATAGGAATAAAGGTGGAAAGCAGCCATTCTCCGGGAATTACTCCTGATGTATAAATGCTATTGAATAGATCCACTATGACACTGATTGAACGCTCATCCAGCAGTTTGAAGACCTCACAGTGCACCTCATCTGGCCCTACTGCTTTACCGGATTTTGAGGTTTTAATGGCATACTCTACTTCTTCCTTGGTTATTTCTGGAGCGCTCTCTGATATATTTACGACATATATCTCCGTTCTTTGGTCATCAAACAGTTGAGTTATAAATTGCTGCCACAGTCTCAGTCTGGCATCGAAGTCAGCAACCAGTGCGCCCTTTTCAACTTTCAGTGTACCAGTTTTCTTCTCTCTCACCACACCGGTAACTTCTTTTATTTTTTTTATGTAGGCCGAAACTGTCGTACTTCTGTTCTAATTCTTCAATTTCCTTGCACCTTTCAGTCATCCAGACCTTCTTTGCTATTCTTATCTTACTTCTAATTGTGTTCTGTATATCCTTGTACTTGTGTTATCCCTGCCTTTGTATCTCCTTCTTTCTTCCATCAGTGCCAAAATTTCCTCTGTCATCTATTTCTGTCTAGTTTTGTTCTTGCCCTTACTAATGCTTTCTTGTTGTGTTGTTATTACTGCTTCTTTAATTTTGGTCCACTTTGCCTCTTCACCCAGATCACCAACACTTTCTTCCTGGAGTTTATGGAGTCTATTATAATGTCTATTGTAATAATAATGGTTGATCGACAAATTGGTGACACCCATGCTCTTTAAATTTGTAAGGCCAAAATATTGCTCTGGTTTATATCGAGACCGAGATTAGTATACGCTGGTTCTCTGAGAGCAAGACGAATTCATGTTGCTGAGTGGAAAGTTCGAGCCTTCAGAGGTCTGTGTGTCGCGAAGCCCTATACATTTTGAGCTATCGACGATGCATGTTTTACCAAATTAGGATATTGCAGAGAAAGAGCAAGATAATATCCTGTATATAAACCTTGCAGCGCTTGAGGTTAACCACTTGATCATTTTTTCGTACTCAGGTCATAATCATTATTGTTTAAAAATCTCGATTCTCGGACCATTAACAAATAGTCGAAATGTTACAAAATATCCACTCTTGTGTAAGAAACACCTTTCTACCGCCGCTAGACACGTTGCCTCCATCAATAAACATCCGATATAGTTTTTCTACAACCTAATCTCTCGCCTCATCAAAGAAGACAATTCTCACATCATGCCTGTGAAGAATAACAGGTCTTCAAGTTGTTGATGATGAAGAGAAAGGGGATCCGTAACCATTCGTGGTACTTTTACTGTTAAGCCAAGACATTCTTTGGCGGACGGTTTCTTGTTTTACCTCGCCTAAGAACGCCGTAACGTAGGTCTTGCACCAGATGATCTATCTCTTTCAAGAACTTTTTAATTCCTCAGAATCCAATTGATGTTAGTACCGTGAGAGGCCTTGGCTTGGCGGGCACCGCGGCTCTCAAAAGAACTATTCGTGGGCGCGTACCACGGTTTTCTCGAATGCGGTTGACCTTTCAGTGGAAACTAACGCATACTAATTTGTAATATTTTATTATTAATAATAGGTGCTGCAACAAAACTGACAAAAAAATAAGAACACCGTACAATTGTCACCATACGGTCACATTGTAGAATTTGATTAGAAGTGAAAACCTGTCCGGTCGTAAATGTGGGTTTTTATTTGTTTGTGAGTGAGGTTTACCGTGGACGCACCTTAAAGAAAGCAGTTTTTTAACGTAAGTTCGTAAGGCATTTTTAAATTGAAGGGAATATTGACCTGTATAAAAGCTGTTTTATTTGCGTCGCTTACTCCTTTTCGAACCCAAATATTTGTATTAAGAAAGTTGCTTAATTATTATTAATGTTCCAAGTACATATTACTTTGCCTCACCTTTTATTTTCAAATATTTTGTAACTTTAGGGCTTAGTATTAGCAAAACAACCCTATTAACAGGTATTATAAACAGTCTTAGCTTTTCACGGACTTCTCACTTGACATGAAAATACAGGTGTTTTCATTTGTTTAAAAATAATTAATTTGTCTTTATTTCGTGTGCAGAACGATAAAAAAATTACGCTCCAAAAGTATCAAGAAAACTCATTGGTCTAAGTTGTTTCTATGTGAGGTTCTTCTTTTATGTATTGCACCATTGATATTTCGGAAACGCTAAAAGTTACAAAGTTGCTTAAATTATTTTATTTTAAAATTAAGTTTTGAGAAATTTTCACTTTTTACTTAATAACTCGGAGACCACTGAAAATGTGGCAACCTCGAAGTGGAATCTTAAAAGAGCTCCAGAAAAGGCAACTTTTTCCTAAGTCAAGCGACCTTACTATTTCGGAGATAGCCAGTGGTGGGAACACATAAAAGAAACACCTTGTATATAAATGAATGACATATATAAAGGCTTTTCATTTGATCCATACTTTTTGAGAAAAAAAGTTTTTCTCAAAATGTATGAAATGAAAATGGACGGATTTTTTTGAAAGTTCAACTCAGCCCATCTTCCACAGTCACAGCTTAGTTTCGTCTCAGGTGACATTTAAAAACAGATAATAAAAGAGTTGTCGAAACTAACTCTTAAAAATGAGCGATGATCATACAGTAATTGAACCATGGAATAAACCATGGTAATAATGGAAGCCTTAACTAAGTGTACTTAAAAATTGCTTGATGCGAACGGCCATTAAAGAATTAAACCTAAATTCAATAATACAAAACTTATTATCTCTGGCTTACAAAATCACATGTGGCGATTGTGAGACTAGTTTACTTGCGGCAGACTGGTAAATATGCCAAAAATCGTAAAAGTCACAAATTTTAATCTTTATAACCTTTATCTTTAGCTTCAAAAAACGTTTCCAAAAAATTAAAATATGTTTCTATTTTTTAATTCGACCCTTTCGACTAATAACCCATTAGTTATGTGGGAATATCATGTTTTTCTTTTGAATGATACTACTGGTTGAATTTTAGATGTCAAAGTGCACCAATTGTGGATTAGTCCTTTTGATAAACCAGAATCGCAAAGAAAGTTTCAATATACTAAATATTGGTAATCAGTAATGGGTAATTGCCTTCACCGGAAACATTATCTATCCGCTATCTTTTGTGCCCGTAAGGTCCACCGTCCGCTAGACTAACGTTATCCGGAGCTGAAGTAGGTCTGCGTAATAAAAATATTCTTTAGCAGATATCTAAAACTAGAATAAAACCTAGTTAGTGATTTTAAAAAAATGTGCAGGATGTTTATTAGAAAAAATCATCTAGAAGGCAACTTATAAATTTTTAAGAGAAAATAATGACATAATCAAAGCAAAACGGATTTTTGTTCCTTCATCCTTTTCTTTTGACATTTCGTAGCCAACTAGATTGAACACCTCCTATTATTTTGCCGCTTTCATAATATATCTAAATTCACTACCGGCAAGAGATCTTATGAGTCTCCTCGACAAAAATGGCAAAGGTAAAACAAATAAAACAAGAAGTAGTATGATGACGTTCATAAGGAATGTGGTCGTTTCTGATGTAGACGTGAAACGTTGGGAAGAGATGACCTAAGTCAATTTCAAGGCAAAGTTTTTATATAAAAACTCGGGTAGGTATATAGCTTTTGAAATGGGAAGTGCTTGAACCTATTGTAATGTAATGACAATGCATTCGACCATGTATCAGGTTTGTAGGTTTAATGAGCAAATTTGTTCATTTCATCATTTCACTTTTGCGTTTGCACAATCGTCAGATGTAATATACCGTATACCGTTATTTGTCTAGCAATTATAATTTAAAAAGTGAATTTTAGACTTTCTTCATTCAAGATTTTTTTATAGAAACCATAAAACCATGAGTATAATCCCATGAATGTGTTTTTTTTTAAATCTTTATATTTCAACTTAGTTATTACAAGATTTTGCACCAACCTGAATTTAAAACATTATAAATTGCGCCAGGTCTTTGCATGTAGCGGGACATGTGGAAACTTATGATTTGTGCTAAAGTAAGTAAACTGCAGGATTTTAAAAAAAAAATCTCCTTACCGTGTGAAGAAAACTTCAAAAATAAACAACTTCTAAGATTTTAGAGCTGAACTTTTATAAAAATAACTTGCTTTAAAAAAAATGTTTCTAAAATTCTTCTCTAAGAAAAAAAGATTTTCCTTCTGACAGAAACCACTTTAAATGCAACGCATGTTAAGCTGTGCGTTCTTGTTACTACCGGTCCTAGAACTAGCAGAGGTTCAAAAAATCCGAAAAAATTGGTTGCTGGAGGAAACAACTGTGTTTAATTCCGGAAAAATTGAAAAAAAAGAATGAAAAATTTGAGAAAGAAAAATTAAAAAGCAGATACATAAGCGAAAATAAGTTATAATTTATTAGAATTTAATTGTCATTAATAAATTTGAATATAAATGATTATAATAAGGAATAAACCGATCGGACCGAAAATAAAATGCTAATAATGTTATTATTGATCAAGACGTCGAATTTGAGAAGCCAGAAGCAGACCTTCAAATTTTGAGAATGCGGATTCGGATTATTTGTCTTGAAAAAAATTTTTTTTTTCTTTTCTAGGTTAGTACAATTACAATATATATTTTATTTTTTTTTATAAATATGTTTTAGTTGTGTTGTGTTGCTCTTATCTTTTGTTTTGTTTTCAATTTGCACTTTTTTCATTTTTTTCGTAATTTTCTGAGCCTTGGAAAAAAAAACGAAAAAAAAGCCCTTTTCTTTTTGCATTTTTTCCGTTTTTTTCCGAATTCTTTAATTCTCTACATCAACTATCACTCTTAGAAGATACCTGGATGGGTAAACGCTAGAAGAGCTTTTGAGGTTACACTAGTATGCATTTTCGTGAAGAATAGTGAAAAATTCCAGTAATTGACGTAGTTAGAAGTTATTCTTTATCAGGTGTATTTGCAAGATAAGAACTTTTTGAAAGAACACTGTATCTTCTTCCCTAAAACAAAAATAACAAAATTGAAGTCGAAGAAAAAATGCATATACTTTGTGCACTTGTTATATTTACTATCCTTTTTTTGGAGGATCGGTTTCTGCT
Organism: Taphrorychus bicolor; assembly: GCA_951812265.1. Taxonomy (NCBI): domain Eukaryota; kingdom Metazoa; phylum Arthropoda; class Insecta; order Coleoptera; family Curculionidae; genus Taphrorychus; species Taphrorychus bicolor. The sequence continues at coordinate 46,549,808 of OX638297.1, read as the reverse complement.
CCAAATATGTCCCGAGATATCCATATTAGAACCTCTAAATGTAGTAATAAGAAAAATTTTGCAATGATCTTAGCAATCAAATGCAGTGGGATAAAATTCCTAAAAAATTAAAATCAAGGTCACATATAATGTCACATATAATACTGCAAAAAATGGATTTTGTGGTTATATCTATTTTTTTTTAATTGGAATCGGTTGAAAGATTTGTGTGAAACAATCTCTAAATAATGACCAAAAACTTGTCAGTTTTGTCTGTTTTGTTGAGCAGTTTACTTCAAATACATCGCGTCCTGAAGAATTAATTCTGCTATTCCTGTTGTCAATGTTGGTCCGAAAAGAAATGTTTCGATTTTCATCGCTTCAGTAACGCAGCTTTTTGCTTCACTCTTTAAAAAGAAATTGTTTGTGTCAATTTGGGTTTTGTGGCAAATTGGGAAGAAACTCCATTTGGAAACACTAACAGAAAAAGTTTTGGTTTTTAATAACTATAAATATAAAATTTATATGATTATAACAATAAATGCTATAAATTTTTTCTTTTAATTAATTTTAGACCGTGGGTCGGAATCCAGACATCAAATTTTCATGCAATTATTTGTTACATTATGGTTCTATTATTAGGTTTCGATACCACAATTGAGTTTTTTAGGCTCAAAAAATACTTTTTTTTGTTGCCAGCAATTTGATCGATTTTACTTTATGAATCTTATTTCAAAGTTATCGACTCTAGTGTATAAGAAGGTTTTAGTTGAAAAATATTATTTTTTAAACTTGAGACGATTGTGATGAGTTTGCTCAAAAAATCATCGTTTAACCTACAAATCATTTTGTTAAAAACTCGAAAAAAGTGATTTTTATCGTTTTTGGCGTAGCATATTTACTTTTCTGTCTCACATGTTTCGAATTAATGTTTTTTTTACCAAATCATGTTTGCTCCTCTAAAGATGTTCGGAAAGTCAGTCATGCAACGAAAAATAATTGCATTTTTGCCGTTCTGAAAGGATTTTGATCGTTTCTCGTTTAAAATTGATTCGTTTTTACGATTTTGTTGAAACAAGCGAATTTTTTTAGATATCAAAAGTACAGCTTTTCGTCGTTTTTCAGTTTATAGACACAGTAGAAAAATTGCATGTTCATCCTTTTAATCGATTTTGGTTCAAAGAGTAAATTATTTGATAACTTTTAATTTCAGAAGAAGATAATTTTTTTATATGTTAATTAAATTAGCGCTTTTGAAAACCATTCGAGGTTTCAAAACTTCTTACTTTTCGCAACCGAAAATAAAATTTTATGGCACTGGTAAGAAAATAGTTTTGACCGATGATTGCTTGGTATGGATCAGTGAAACTACATAATGTAGTTATGTTTGTGCCAATTAGTGCCATCTTCAGGACACTAAAAATTTGTATTAATAGAAACATTTATACACTCAACAAGCACAAAATATTAAGCAGTTATCAAAAATCTTAATCTTAAAAAAGAAACAGACAGAGCGAAACAAACAATAAAGCTCTCTGTAGTTACATACAACACCAGCCACCTCCTGTGTGTGAGACTCAACAAACATGCGAGATATTCTCATTTTTTTTATTTTCTTTAGATATTATTATTTATTATATTGATGTTCGAACAACGAGAAGAGAGGACTATTCAGCTACGCAGTACAAGGCAGAATGCAATTGTTCAGTCTTTAGGAATTTATTATCCATCGGCCAAAAGGAATCTTCAAAAAAAAAGGCAAAAGAAGTTCAGAAAAGAAGAATTCTTCCCATTTTATTTATTTTTGTTTTAACTTTTTTTTTTGTTTTGGATTTGTCTAATAAGTGGAAATTAATTGCTTAGTTAGGGTTCTTTTTAATTTCGATCATTTCTTGTAAGAATCTTTTATGATAGTTAGTTTGATGTCCTAGGATTTTTACATCAGCGAATCTGAACCCATGTAGAAATTTTTCCGAATGTTCTGCAAGTGCTGTTTTTTGTTTAGAGTTAACCAGGTTAGATGGGCGGATACTCTTTTTATGTTCTTGGATTCTAGTTTTTAGGCACCTACCAGTTTGTCCGATATATGCACCCTCACAAGAATCACAAGGAACTTCGTAGACCAGCTTACTCTCATAATCTTTATTTAGTTTTTGTTTTTGGTTTTGCAAACAATTTTTTCATAGTCTTACAGTACTACAAATTTCATAGTCTTTAAGCATCTTTTGCTTCACTATTGAAAACTATTAACTGTTAGTGTTAGTGTTGGTGTAGGGCTAATTGTGAAGTTTTGCTGTAAGATTTCGCACATAAAGAATCTTTATATATATTAGAAATTGAAGTGATTACTGATGATCCACCGTGATTTTTCTCCAAAAACTGGACGAAATATTGAAAAAAAAAGAGAATTAAAATTTTAAATATAACCCTTGTATCTATGTAATGAACGTTTGAGGACCTATGATTGTGTAAACTTCTGGTCATATTTTTTGGTCTAGAATAGGCTATAAAATTGTTGCACTCCAATTTCTGACTTCTCTTAACGTAATAGCGACAGTATTATCCGATGACCATATCGACGTAAAGATCACAAGCAACAAAAATATGGAATAGAGGAGTCCATTTACTTTTATTATGTCATCCCTTTCTATCAAAAATTCATAGCCTTCTAGATGCTGACTTTAATGAACAAGGGTTTTATAGATTTTAGTGCACATTTTACTTAACACTGAGTACAAGTTTTAGTTCACGTTCATCACTTTTTTAGATAAAGCAGTATCAATTAATATTTGTTTACAATTTTGTGCCATGCGCATGAAATCATGTTTAAATTTTTTATTTGCTTTATTGCACTGTCAATTACTTATATTCCGTATGCTGATATTCATCTGATTTTTGTTGCAAAATGTTTATAGAGCTGTAATGTTCTCTATCATAAGCGATTTGTAATCGACGTCTTCCAAATACAAGAATGTTTACAAGTGATCATATCAAATTGATAGAAATTGGTAACTTTGCTCCTCGATGAAGATGATGAGGAAGAAATAATCAACTGTTTTGAGAAGTTTAAGAAATGATAATAAAGAGTGTTACGTCAGGAAAATTGTTACCTTTATTATTTAAAAAAAAATCGACAAAGAACATTGGACGCATTCTACGAAAAAAATATCATGAAAGAAAAAAGTGATTGTACTAGGCACAAAAACGCCCAAAACGTTTGTTAATGTGAGAAATTACAGTTTCATTTAATAGTGCAATAATGCGCACACAAAATAATGATAAAACAGCGAACAATGTATGTAATAAAACGCCTAAACATGTTTCTCACGTCACCCATGAAATCAGCCCACCAATCTCGAACAAAAATAACAAAACTAGATCATGCAGAGAAGTCGGTCATGCAATTAAAACAGCTGTATATAGTTTGAACGAAAAAATGTACGAATAAATAATGCATGTCCTATAATGGGTACTAAATCTGCAAAGATAACAGTACACTTTACGGAATTTAAGAGATGCACATCAACCTTGTAAACCGATGGAATTTTGTTTGATTTGCAGATGATTTTCATGCTTGTGCTGCTATGCGTGCTAGCTAAAGACACCACGGCTCAACAGTACATACCCTGCCAGGAAGTGTCTTCGGAATTGCGCTTTCCTTGTACTTGCGCTTTAGGTCCTGTCGAAGAAGCTTTCGAAGGTAATCCGTCGCTCTCTATCGACTGTGACAAGATAGTCTTCCCCAACGATGCCCCTTTTATGCCTTACGGAGCGCCAGTGATCTCCTACCGGCAAAGATATACCGGGTATCAGACGTTACCTAGCCAAATATTTACGTCGAGCCTGCCTTTGCGTTCCCTCGATCTATCACATAACTCTTTGAGGAAACTAACAGAAAGGATGTTGTCTAGCGTGCAAAATACTTTGACGGAACTTAAATTGGCCAATAACTTGCTTGGAGACACCCTAAATCCCATTTTTTCCACCAGCGAATTTAGAGGGCTGAAATATTTGCACCTTCTCGATTTGAGCACCAACGGCATTAAAGCCATAGAGGAAGGAATCTTGGAGGGATGCCTTGCTTTAAAGGTAAGACGTTATCCATTACTGTGCTTAACAGCAATATTTACCAAAATGTCAAAGCGTTGTTAAAAACTTTCCAGCCGAATAAAATGTTGGTTAATACAGATTTTTGTTTTTTTTGCAGGAGCTGTATTTGGACCAGAACGACTTTAGAGCAATTCCTAACACTTCGCTTAATGGGCCTCAGGCTTTAAAAGTTCTCTCTCTACGGGATAACGATATAGGTAAGAGTTTTTCAAATCATACAGGTATATTTTAAATTCAGTGATCATTATTGGAAAACCGTTAGAGATACGAATTCTATTAACTAAATAGAAGCAGACTTATCATTTTTTTTATATGGAGGAAAAAAAAGTTGAGGTTGCAGTTTTTGGATTGCCTCAATTGACTAAAATGGCACCATGAGTATCGATATCAGGTTAGTTCAGAGCATCATTTCTCGGAATACCCTTTCTGGTAGTTAGTTTCCTTTTTAACAAGAAATCGCATATCATCGAAAATCATATCTAATGTCCAATGTCCATCAACTTCTTTGTCTAATCTCCAATAAACCTTCTAAGATGATCTCCCTGTTTTGTAAAATGTGTGTGTGCACAGAATAACCTAGACAACATGATATATTCTTGGAATATTCTAAAAATAGGAAGATTGTATAATCTAAGAATATTCCAGGAACATCTACTTTTAACTTTTACCGTCTGATATGTGTATTCCTGGAATAAACTTGAATTTTCTAGTTGCGTTATAAGAATAATCCATTCATATTTTGAGAGTAACTAATATGGATGGTTTATTATTTTATCTAAAATCAATCACTACTGTTATACCGTTGTTTTCGATTAGCGGCTCTAAGGTATTCACATTCTCTCATTTCTTAAGGGAATAAACTATCTCAGAGTGATAGTCTCCAGTGTCATTGTGTAATGAAGCACCAATCAATCTCATTGTCAATAAAAATACTCACCCCATCTTTGGTCAATTTAAAAAAAATTATAATTTTTTACTGTTGATCGGTATGAGGCGCTTTCGATTGCCTATAAACGTATTAAACATAATATAAGAGTAAAATTAGTGTAATAAGTGGACTTTTTTCCAACGCCTCCAAAACACATTTTAAAACTGCCTAAAAATCGACTTACTAAAGTGATCTATCTTTCAAATTATGGAATCTACGGGACTTTCTTTTGTGGGAGTTTGTTTCCATTATTCGAAGAATATTCCAACTGAATGATTTTAAGAATATTACTTGAATATTCAACAGTATCTGATCAACCCCACACAGATTGGTGAACGGTATATTAGAAAATAAGCAAAAAAGCATTTTTAATTGTCCATGGCTTTAACCGTTTTAACCAAAGTTTTAAAATTTGTCGTGCGTGTACCTACTGTTTTGTCTTTTGTCATCTAGTTTTAATTTCATTGAAAAGTATGGCTTTCGAAGACGCAATATTTTTTTTTGTTTTGATAATCTCACTTTTCCAATTTCGGCGCTGATGATGGTGGTGATGACAGCCAAACCCGATTTGCCTAAAATGGAAGTAGATATTGAAGATTGAGCACCGTGCACACGACATAAGCTACCTCAACATCACCTTGTTCAGCATCAAAATGGGCGAATTAGACAGTTTGGTTCAATTTCTCGTATCTCTTATACTGGGATCCCAATTATAGTAACCGAATTTAAACAGCCCTATCTTCTTTACATAACTAATTGTCGGTTCCCTAAGATATACTATGTTCTTTCAGATTCGATTAAACTGGAGTCGTTCACTTCTCAAACCAACCTAGAAACTATCGATTTGACGAACAACCTAATTACTATTATAGATAGTGGAGCATTTTCAAAGATGGGGCGCATAACATCGCTCTTCTTATCCCACAATAGGTTGACTAAATTCAACAGTGATGTCTTTCTGGGGGCCGAGAGCCTAGTTCGACTGGATCTGTCTGAGAATTTTATAACGGAATTTCCGACAGTTGCCTCAAAAGTACTAACACATTTGACATACCTGAACTTATCGTCCAATCTGATACAGGTGTGTATTTTCAAATATGTGGTCCTCCAAAGACCGTGATGACCTCTCGTTTATCTTATTTCAGACTTTAGATAATTCAGACTTGGTATTTTTTCCTTCACTCCACGAGCTAATTTTAAGTAGAAATAGTATCACCAACATAGTTCCTGGGACATTCTTGGGCTTGAAACAATTGAGAAAATTGGATATCAGCGTAAATTCATTGAGAACGGTAAGTGGTAACACAAAAATACTTATTCCCACGTTGTTATTTATGAAGCCTGGATCTAGTTACCGTTTAAAATCGTTATCTTTAATTTGAATAACAGGTCGAAGACGATGCGTTCGAAGGACTGGATAACTTAGAACACCTCAATTTGAAAGACAACAACATCCTACTAATTCCAGCTTCAGCCTTGGGTAGACTACCACGTCTCAGCTCTTTACAACTGGACTATAATCGCATCACAGCTCTGTCAGGAGACATCCTGCATTCCATAGCAGAAAAGGTTACCAGCTTGGTACTGTCCACCAACGTGGTGCGCGAACTTCCACCAGGAACGTTCCAGTACTTTAAGAGCTTGCGACATTTGGACTTGCGCAAAAACTGGCTGACTAGTCTAAGTGCTGACGCGTTTCTTGGATTGGATCATTCCCTGGAACACCTTTCTTTGTCGAACAATAGAATAATGACTTTGCCTGACCCTGCCATTCGTCTAGGAAGTCTTAAAACGCTGGATATGAGCAATAATCACCTGATAGAATTAACAAAGAAGTCCTTTGAGTTATTGCTAAATTTACGGGCTTTGAATCTGAGTCATAACGTGCACCTTTCGAAGCTGCCGAAGAACTTGCTGATGAATTTGACCCAACTGGAAGTTTTGGATGTGAGTTATTGCGGATTACGCGAATTTTTACCTCATTCAGGCAGCTCTTTGGTCGAGATTCTTATGACCCATAATAATATTTCCGAGTTGCCAGACAATATCTTGGTAAACATGCCCAATTTGACTATAGTAGACTTGTCCTATAACAATATTAGTAGCATTAAGCAAGCCGCATTTGTTTTCGTGATGAACATTAAAAAATTAAGCCTTAGGGGCAACATGTTAACATCATTCAAAGGCGAGTATTTCAATACGGGCACCAGCCTCGAAGAACTTGACATTTCCGAGAACCAGTTGAGCTACCTGTTTCCTTCCTCCTTCCGAATACATCCACGGCTGAAGAAAGTCATTGCCAGCAGAAATAAATTTAACTTTTTCCCAGCAGAACTCATTGCCAATCTTCAGTTTTTGGAATATATCGATTTATCTTACAACGAGCTCAAATCTATAGATGAGCTCGATTTTGCAAGGCTGCCGCGACTTAGGTCGTTGATGTTGTCGAATAACAACCTGGAAACATTAAGCGAGATGGCCTTCCATAACAGCACCCAATTGCAAGTACTGGATTTGGGCAATAACAAACTGGACAGGCTAGGCGAGAGAACGTTCGAAGGTCTAATCCGGCTTGATCTCCTAAACCTGGAACACAACAACTTGGCGGATCTGCCTGATAACATTTTTGAAAGGGCCAAGCTACAGATGTTGGATAACATCGTTTTGGCGGGGAACAAATTCACAGTACCTCCATTCAAGGCCCTCCAGAGACAGTACTTCTTCTTGGACTCGGTCGATTTGTCTCGTAACAATATCGAGGAGATCTCGGAGGAAGACGGCATTATGGTCAACATTAAGAAATTGGATCTATCGTACAATCCGTTGTCACCAGAGTCGGTGGCCACCATTTTGAGTGAGCCCAAAACGGTGAGGAGCTTGAGTCTGGCTGGAACGGGGATAACGGAAATCAGTCGACTGGAGACACCTTTTTTGAGGCACTTAAATCTGTCTTTCAACAACATTTCAAGCCTTCCGAGCAGCGCTTTCGAGAGGACCACTTTACTGGAAACGCTGGACGTGTCGAGTAATCAATTAATTGGTTCGGGTGGGTTCCCCGCAGTATGGAAATTTTTAGGAAATTTGAAGATGCTCAACGTGTCTGAGAATCCTATTAAGGCTATATCCAGTGGGGCGTTCGAAGGATTAAGTGCTCTTAGGTAATTTTTTTGCTATTAATTCATATTATATAAAATTGACATATCTATGAACAATTAGAATGACACATTTAATAGGAGATGAGTTCGAAACTTCCAATAGTTTTCATACTTCCTCATAGTTGATTTATAAGGTGTTTAAAAATAAAAGGCATCAAGTTGGCTGTTAATTGTGGACAGAAAAGGACGCAGTAATTATAATATATGTTACTTACTCCCTTATCCTCTCACAAATTACAACCAATTTGATGGCTTCTATTATTTACCACCCTTTACAAGCTATTGATACCAACATATTAATTTTTTTTGTATTAGATACATAGGGATGTTGATAGTAACTTGATCATGTTTTGACAGCATCTAATTTTCTCACAACTATTACTTTTATTTCCAGGTACCTAAGTATGCATTCTTTACGCGAATGTTCGAAAGTGGAGAAAACTGTTTTCAAATACGTGCCAAATCTTCTCGAACTGGACGCTTACAATTATCCAAAATTAGGCTACATAGACGTCAATGGCGTCCTACAAAATATGCCCTCACTAGAAAGGGTAAACATTGAAACCAAAGACGCTGCCATTGGCAAAGATCAACTACAGTCGATGCTCCATCCCCGATTGAAAGAGCTGGGTATAACTGGTTCGAGACTTAGAAGTGTGTCTTCCGGGACACTGTCGGGAATCAAAGGTAGGCAGCTATACCTAAGGTCGCATTATACTTTTGTAATTGCCAATCCGTGCAATGGCCCTAAAGTGGAAGTTCACTTTACCAATTTTCAATTACAATTTAGTCACCGGATTTAATACTGAAGTGCCATTGGTTATTTCGCATTCCTCGCATACATTAATAAAGATTCAATTAGGCATATAAAAAAGCCATCAGCTGATAACTTTCGCTGATTGGTCATTGCACTCAATTTAATTGCACATGTAATGGTAATCGAAAACGGTCTTATTATCAAATAAAGATGGAAAGAGTGGCTGTAGTGATTCAGCACAGAATGTTATAAAATATACATAATACTTCATAACATTTTTTTTTTTTTTTAAATAGATACATTCAACTTCATTTATAAATAGTAAACTTTGATTTTTGGTTTAGGTCCAGAAGTGCTAATCCATTTTACCAACACATCTTTGACATCGATCCCTCCATCATTATTTTTCCCCGTGCCACGTTCTTCCAAGACGACGTTGGACGTCAGTGGTAATCAGCTGTCTACCTTGAGTGTGCAGCTGTTGACCACTCTGGAAGACAGGCGGGGTGACTTAAAGATTACCGGTCTACAGTCGAATCCAATTATTTGCGACTGCAACTCCAGGGCCTTAAGAAGGTGGCTGCCTTCACATATGATGACATTGAAATGTTTCGGTCCACCTTATTTGGCAGGTATGTTTATATTATTACGTTTAGTACATGACATGAACCATGAAACGATTAAATAGCTATATGATATTGCACATGAGATGGGCAACATCTGGGCGACGTTACGTAACTGGTAGGAAAATCTAGATAACTATGGGACCTTGTATATTAATATACCGCCAAAACAAAATGAAAAAGTAAATTAAAGTCAGTGGTACCTACCTACATAGTCTAAGCTTGATTCTGTTAAGTCATGACTGAATAGCCTAATCCTGGCCAGGGAGGCTATTCAACGACGCATAGAAATTTGTGTCGATTATGTAGAATACATATAAAATTAGGAAGAAAATGTCAAAAATATTAGCCATAAAGTTGGATGCCACGCCAGCTTCGTCTGCTCAACTTCAAAGATCATTTCCAAACTGGTCCTATGTTCACTTTTCCATAAAAAATCGTCTTTCGCCTGATAATTCAGATGTTGACTTTCATTTCTCATCATCTGAAAATTATTGAGAAAAACAGGTCTGATCAATATTAGCAGTTTTTGACTATATTAGTAGTTTTAGTTACTTAGTACTAAAACTAATAATAATGGTTTTTAGAGCAAATGTACTTACTCGGCACTCGGCACAGTTACATGACTCTACGGAGCCGAGAAACAAATCTAAAATGGCGTATGTGCATATCTCTCTGTGGAGTATTGAAACGGGGATCTTTTACATAAATCAAAATCACTAAATAAGTAATTAAAACGAAACAACTTTTATCCGTCAGGAAAGTTTCTTGGTGAAATTGGAGACGACGAACTGACGTGCGATCCCAAAAAAATGATCCTGCAAACGACCACTCAGACCGTCAGTTCCATATTGACGGACACTACAAAGTTGCAAAAGACTACAGAGCTCGACATCATCTGGTCAATGCCGTCGACCGAAAAAACCCAGCCAAAGATCAAAACGGCTTCGAGTGGTCAGTCTACGTTGAACAACGATGACACCCTTATCATCGGAATAGTGGGAGGAGTAGTTGCCTTTATTGCTATACTCATTATTATCATTTGCATTATCAGGTAATGTAAAATATTTTTTAAATCAAAATGTAGACTCAATGGGAAACAATGAGTAGATTTTGACAAGTTAAAAGCTACAGGTGGTTGTATGATAGCCCAAAATTTCCATATACTTTCATAGGGCAATAAAGCCGCGTTTTTTCGGAACTTAACTCAAGTTACTTGAAGCATCAGTAACCCCTAATACTCTTTTAACATGAGGTAAAGGAACATCACAGAGTTAGGTAGCGACCGAGTTAACCGGAGTATGTTCCCGAAAATGCATATTAACGATTTGATGCAACGCGGTGTACATAAAAGTGAATGATTGACGTTAGAACTGCTTATGGAAATATACATTTATAAATGAGTGAATGGGTGCTAGAACTGCCACAGCCTATCTACTCACACGATTATTTTACTAAAAATATTATGTATAAAAAGATAATTTGGCCTTTAATACCAACATTTTCAACCAATTGGAAATTAATCTAGTACTATAAAAACGCTCTAGAGTTGCGACTCGAAACCACTATCATTTACGAAATTGGAATAGTTTCACGTGCATTTCTGAGCTACTAACGATCACCTTATTCAACGAACACTTACTCAAAGTAACCCAATGCAGGTTGAGGATGAGCAGCTCGCAATATAGAGGCGAGGCCGTGACGAGAGGTTCCATCATGGCCCCAGCGGTCATCAGTTCCGGTAGTAGTTGTGCATGTAGCGTCAAAGGAGCCCCGCCAGGTTCTGCACTATACGCAGTTCCGCCCAGTTATGCCACTCTACCTCAAAAGATGTCGGCCATGCATCAAGGTAATAGAGAAAAAAAAATAACAAAACACTTCTCAATTTACAACTGCAGGTGCTGTTCGAGTACCTAGTACGGCATATTCTACCATGGGAAGAGGGCCGTACTACCAGCAAAGCAACGTTCAGCCTTATTTTATAGCAACTTACCCGTCGGACGATAAAATATATCGATAGTTTTAGTACTTATTCATCGTTTGAATATACCGGTATTGTAAATAACATTGAGCCACATTGGCTTAATAATGAGATGGGTTGCAAATATACAGGGTCTGTGAATGTTATTTTATAGAGATTTATGTCTAGAGTAATTTTTAGTTTTACTTAGTTCTTATTCGAGCCATAAATATTACGTTTTTTATATGCAATTATATAGTTTATGTTGTGAACATAATTTATTATTTTGTATACGAAATAAAACAATTTTATTGTTTGTATATGTGGTGGTGATATTTTTGGATCATTTTGTACCTATGTGGTGGTGAGGTGATTCCCTTCAGGTTCTGGTCTGCGGAGTAAGAAGAAAAAAAAACGAATTTCCTAAATCCCTAGTTTCACTTATTGAAGTTGGGTGACAATAATGGACGAAAGCACACAAAATTTAAAAAGAAATTAACAATAAAGTCTCCACATTTTACATAAGCAGCTTTAAAAGGAAAAATGTGTTTGAGTTAACAGGAATTAGAACAAAATGTTTTAGAAATTTTGTACAATATAAAAAAAAATCTTACTACTACTACCATGCCGGTATTTCATTTGTCTGTGCCCTCATCCAATATGAGGTACTGGAATCACAGTTTACAATAAGATTTTCTTTGTTCAGCAGCGTATTGGCGTCTAAAGAGTAAAGTTTAAATAATTAAATTATGTATGTCGTATATCACCAAGTTAGGAAGAAACCCACAAATAATAATTGTCTTTTGTGAGATATCTCGGGATTTTCTACAAATAAGTTGATAAATCGTATATAGTTGGTTATCTAAGAAAAATTTGAGTTAATTAAAGAAATCCTTTAAGGCAGCAGTGGCCACAAACGTCAAGTGTCCGTAGGAATACTCGATTCATTCACTTTGTCAAAAAAAAAAACAAAAAAATCAATGAAAGATTTAAAAAACAGAAATCAAATTTTTATTCAGCAATACGTTATACATGACGAGGTTACGAAGCAATATCCTCTGGTAGTTAGTTACACGACGATTGAATATAATAAAGTCTAAAATCGTTTGGACGCAAATAAAATAAAGTTTATGAAGGAAAAAAGACTAATATTAGGATCGTAAAACTAGCGCCTTCAATAGTGGTATCACAGTTAAAACTTGCAAGTCCATGCTGCAATAAGCGGCGAAGGACCGATTTTATCGAAAATCGATTGCTCGATCGTTCCAAATTGTAACGTATGTAACATGTTAGGGTTACGACGTGCGGCAGTGCGGTAAATCCTCAAATGGTCTATCTGCAATATAACAATGTTGTCAATCACAAAGTTATTAATGGAAGCACATACGACTAGTGTCAAGGGAATTGGAGGATACGCTGGTTTATTTGCAGCATATTCAGCAAGACCTTTAAATGGTGCTATGAATCTGTAACCAACTTTTTAAGCATTCGGCAAGTTATAACGTGTTTTTATAAATCTTGTTTCAAAATGTTAAGTGACGAGATAATTGCCAAAATGCTTTCTCTGGATCAGTTGTCGATGATGTGTTTTAAATAATTATTAAATATTTTTTGCTTATCATGTTCACCTCTATACCATAAGAGCACCTAAATTCGATACCTGCAAATAGACTAGACCACTTTAGAGAAAGAAGTTCGTCAAAAATTGTGGAACACAAAATACTAAAAAACTTTTGTACTGATAGAAGAGAAAAACAAATTAAGAAATTGAATATAAATCGAAACACACAATAGACTTACCCATATTCAGAAAGATTCCTTGTGGAGGATATCCCATATTGATCAGCAAAGTCTCGAAAGGATCCATAGCCATCTTTTGTTGGTTAGCTCGGACTATCGTTTCGATATCCTTGGCAACTCGAATATTCTCGATTCCGTCCTGAAAATTGCAATATAAGAACTCGCGCAAAGGATAATAAAAATACCCCTCTACCTCTGGCATTGGAGACCATAATTTTACGACAGGATCGATGCCACTCGAAGCTATCAAACACGTGGTCGGATGAGGCTGCAGACAGTTTACTATGGAACTATCGCCAATTAAGGCGTGTATAATGGATTGAGTCTTGCGTTCCCAGAAAAATATGATCTTTTCATCGGAGCCGGCGCAAATAAATTTGCCGTCTTCTCCTAAGATAATGTGTACAAACTTGAAAACTCCGGTCAAAGTTAGTCTCAACATTGTTAAGCAAATGTTGACCCACTTGGGCTCAAATTTGAAAAAATAGTGAAATGACAGAGAATTACGTATATACTGCGCCCTAATACCAGTGGTTTTTTTTCCAATAATCATGGTTTTCAATTTTATGGTACTCAAAGATTAAGGACTAAGAAAAGTTATGGCCATATTCATAGTGGTTACTTGAGTGTAGAATTTCCGAAGAACGCCTTCAGTGGACATTCAACTTTTTTTTTCTACCCATTTCTTTCTACATTACGATTTACAAGCTCAGATAAGGTTGGCTTCTTTTGTTGCATCTTCCACAAAACAAAGATCCAAGCACGGACAGTGGCTTGGCGTCATGCTTTCTTATGTCAGTGTTACTGTCTTATAATGATAATGGATTGCGCCCACTAAATTCACAGGTGTAAAGTTTCACAAATAAAACTCCGTTGTCGTTTGGATATCGGTCAACGTTTCGACGTCTAATTCAAGTATTCTTCAGCAACACTGCTCATACTGCACCAACATACAACGACTAATCCATCACATAAGCATCTCACAGCAACAATAAGAGTCGACCCAGACTTGTCGGCGGTACTAACATACAACGATTATTTGTTGTATGTTGGTGCAGTATTGCTGAAGAAGACATGAATTAAACGCCGAAACTTTGGCAGTTATTCAAATAACAACGGAATTTTATTTGATCTAAATTTACAAAATACACCTGCAATTATTGACGTAGTTGATTAACCCGGTGCCGAGATAAACATAGAATATAGAATATCGGAGTTCATAAGGACGAAATAGAAGGTCTTTATAAATTATCCTCTTGCAGATATTTTGACTTTTTACAATACACAGACATTTAAATAGTGAGTACCATAAAATTAAAAACGCAAACAAACACAGTCAATGTAAAAATCAATAACTTTTAAATTTAGAAAATAAGATAGTAATTAAATTTTCAGTGACAAAAAAGTTCCAGATTTCGAAACTATCATCAATTTCAAGTCTACCAACTTTCCGGAAAATTGCGTTATATCTAACAACACTACCATCAGCGGCTTTCTAAACACGGAAATGTAAATATAGTACCCAGAAAATTGGCCTCCATTATATCCGTGGTGGTGTTACAGGGCCCGATAAATCTCAAATCGTAATCCTTGGCGCCTAAACGTTTTTGAACTTCATCGGATTCGACTTTGGTTAACTCCATATCTGAATAACTGTTGTCTTTCGGCTTTTCTTCTAAAGATGTTATGATATCCCAAAGCTTTTTCGCCTTGAACAAAAAAAAAAAATGTTGATTGCATGTTTTCTTGACGATTAAACACGCAATAGTACCAGCTTCTGGAGGGCAAAGTCCGGCTCGATTTGGCAGAGATGTTCGTACCAGGACTTGGCTTCGTTCGCCCATCCCAGCGCTATCAAACACTTAATTAAGCCGACAAAAGCTTTGATCTCGCTGGGCCAGTTTTCAATGACATATAAATAATCTCTAGCGGCTCCATACAAATCTCCTACCCTGTAATATTTTTTTAAAAGAGTTTTATAATAGCATGTATGTACCTATCCCACCCAACAATTACTTACCATTTTCTTCGGTATAGGTGAAAAGCGCGCCTCATATAGAAACAAGGGCATAATTCCCGAGGTATTCTTTTGGGCTTCTTGATATCGTAATTATCTGGCACATAAGAACTGCCACCATCCTTAATGGAAAGTAAGTTGAAAGTCACATAAAACTCACAGTCAAATATTACTACGAATGCAACCACTGGGAAGTAATGATCTAGCTGTCAAACTATTAGAAAAACTTTTACCGGTTTAGTAACCATTGAGCGTCAATAGCAATTAGCAAAAATGATAATTTGAAACCATACATATCTTAACGATCTTCATAAATTTACTGCAAAACTATTGATACTACTTCAATGGTGTTTACTAAAAAGTATTGATACTACTTCAATGATGTTTACTAAATCAACACAATACATTTCAACAAGGCTTCTTATTTGAATTCTTCACTTCTTCACCACTGAAAACTTCTAATATTATGTGTTTATTCACTTCTTTTTGTGTAACGTAGTGTTCTCTGTGATTCTTTTGGACTTCTCTTGTCCAAATCAATATGCAACAAGAATATTATATTACATGCAAGGCGCCCATAGATTGCAAAACTAAACGCTGCAAATTGGCAAAGTAGGATTAGATAGGAGATTGTATCTTTAGTACTACTGCATGTGGAGTACCCAAAATTTGCAGTTTAGAATTGCCAACCACTACATGTTTGCTACATTGCAACATTGCTTACTACATGCAAAATTTGTAAAGTTGGAAACAAAATTGGCAAATTGTTTTTAAGTCTTGTGGTGGTTCCAGAAAAAGTACATAAAATGTTCTCGTTTTAGAGACTTATAGGGGGGGTGTTCATTTGAAAATGCCATCTCTGGCCATCAAAATGTCATCTTATTCTGTCAAAAATTCATAGCCTTCTATATCTAGATCATGTTTTCTAATGAACATGATGAACATGAGTGTATAAAACAATAATCCACTCTCCATTTATTGAAAAAACTGCATGAAAAAGGCCATAAATTATGAATCTCTCCTTTTCTAATTTTCTGCCTCATTTGAAAATAAAAAAATATGGCATCACAGAAAAAAATTATGACATCTGAGACATACAATTCACTTACCATACTGCACTTGCATTTGTACAAACTGTGCTTCCTACTTGCTTCCATAATTTTTGGAAATCTAATAGCACTAATCTGTCTCTCCCGATTAAAGTCAAATAAATAAATCTGTTCCCCGCCCATGTTAACAAGCATTTCTGACCCAGCTGAATTAAACGCAATATAAGTGACAACATATTTTGAGTTTGTGGTGCTCAGGTTGTCAAGGACCAAATGACCTGGAGCATAGTACTGGGCGCACTTTGATTCCTTTGATGGGTGCACAAACTCATTGTCACTGATCTGAATAGGCATCTCAATTATGTACCTAATTTGTAAAGTATACAAGGAAAAACTTACCTGTGATAGTGGATGAGCTTTGAGTTTGCGTCTGTCATAAATTCGGACAAAAGCATCATTCACACCGACAGCAAAGTAGTGGGGTTTGGTTGGATTTACAGCAATGCATTTTATTTCAGATGTCGTATGATAACTGACTAATAGATTGGCCACTTTTGATGAACAGTCATGTGGTTCTCTTAGATCATATTGCCTGTAGAAAAAGTACCCATTCTAGTGTTCTTTGAGCTTTGATTTCATAATAATAGTTGAAAACACTCACATAACTTTTCCATCTTCTCCAGCAGACCAAAACATTGTGGGGTCTAATGGTGAGTTTGCCAATCTTTTAACTCGGTTTTTATGACAACTGCAATCTAAAAGCAGGGCTCCATCTATAGACTGTACGTTAACCTTGCAATCACCTGCAGCAGTGGCTATAATATTGTTGTTAAATCCCAGAAACTGCCACAAAAAGAGTAGATGTACTTTAAAACTATACTTTAAAACTATGCTTACCTTAACAGAAAAAATATTACCAATGTGATTCGTGGACAGAACATGAAGTTTTCTATGCTTCATAGGTTCCCAGATAACCACTTGTGTATCATCAGAACCAGAGGCCAAAAATCTATAAAGCAGTAGTAGTTAATTGTCATGGAGTGTACCAAACACAAGAAAAATTACTTTCCATCAGGGGTCCATTGCAAGCAATTAACACAGCCTTGATGGCCCTGCAATTCATATTCAAATCCAAGGCGTCGTACCAGTTCATAGGTAAACTGGCAATGTCTTTGCACACTTTTAGCACCCTCAGTACTGAGTTCTCTTTGCTGTAGGAGATGTAAAATATTCTTTGGGGCACTGGCACTGCATATCTTTATTTTTCTGTCCATAATCTAATTATTAAAAACTGCAACCACTAGGTGCTATCTACTAATGATTCAAAGTTCAAAGAAATAAAAAAATTTTTTAACACCGCAATGCAACGATTGCAAATTGCAAAGGTATACGTACAAAAAAAAACTGCAAAGTAGTGCAAAGGTGTTTTTATAAATAGGTTATTCTAAGGTTATCTGCACACGTTATCCCGGTTACCCGTTCGTTTTCTCCTATATTATAAGCTAACTAACACTGCTTCAATCAACATCTACATTATTTGTAATAAATTTTCCAAATTATCTCATATTTCTATTTTTGAAGTAAAATTATAAATACTCAAAAATACAATCAAAATAACTTCCAATGACTTTTGATGTCAATGTCTATCTGTCAATTCGCGAAAGCTACCCGAATACGGTTGAGATTTATACGAAGAGTCGCCTTTGGTTCCAATGTTCGAAATGTGAACGTTCGAGTAGGCGTTGGAATCCCGACATCAGCCCGGTTGGTCTTCACTGCGCATGCGCAAAATTTATTAAAAGGATTGTGGGTTACTGGGTTCTTTTGTTTACGGTTCCGGCCATTTTGACAATCAAAAATTACGTTTTGCAAATAATTTACAGTAATTTTTTATTTCAGCAAAGTTGGTGTAATAGAATTGCTGTTTTCAATTAGTAAAAGGAATCTTTGTTTAGCAAGAATTGCGCGAGATTCGCTAACGCAACGTGTCAAGTGACGGATTTATTGGATTATCGTATTTCGAGAAAGCGTCATGCAGGTACACCAGCCGGCACCCAGTTTTCCTGTTTCTGCTCCACTCATTTCTCAATAATTTCAATTTTTCTTATTATCAAATGATCTACACACACTTTTCAGTGCAGCCTTGTGCTTGTGTAGTACCTAAAGATGTAAGTATCCAGTATCTAGGTATGTGTAATAATTTGGTATGGTGTTGGTGTGAAAGAATGAAAGGTAGGGGCAGCATGAGTTTAAGGTAGTTTTTGAAATAGCCCCTACAAAGGAACATTGTGTTCACAGCTGTTGACAACCCTGGCCTTGTTGTAAAGACTGTAAAGAATACATGAGTCCACAGTAAGGTTAGGGCTCATGTATGCTTTACAACTTTTCTTTTATTCAACAGCTCATAAGTATGGCACTCTCCTTTCATTTTGTTCATCACTTATGCCATTTGCATTTGCTAGTATGATTAAGTAGGGCTATCGGCTATCCTTACCCCTAATTTGAAATGATAAACACTGGTTGTGGTAGGCTGAAGTTAAAAATTCTCGTTTTTTAGGAAGGGTTTAGTAAGTCCTACACACTGGAGGGTATATAGAAACTTTGTTTAAAAGAGAAAAAGGATATATTTTAATCAAGTTCCAGCAGATGCTCTATTAGGTGGGTGATCCACTATCCCAGTTAATAATCTATTTATATCCTATTCATATAAAAGCAAAGTGACTCTCGTCTTGCTAGACAATTATGCTATGGGTACATCCACAGTGCAGTTAAGGTTTGTATAAAGATTTTGATACTTACATTAAAACTACTAGGACTAGAAATAGATTATGCCTATGCCATTTTCAATGTGTGCACAATAAGCTCTCCTCTCATTTTTGACTCAAAAGCAAGTAGCTGGTTTGGCAATTTATGCTGCATTAGCTTTTCTGCATACTTATGTCTATGTCAGCTACCTTACTAGAAATGTATTTATGAAGGTTTACGGGTGCACTATTTACTAAGAAGCATATTAGAAGGCATACTTTTGTACCAAAAAACTAACAATATACGGATGCATCTTAGCACTTAAGTTAAATTATTACTTTTCTTTTGCAATGACTAAAGTTCAGAAGCCTGTTACTGTTAAGGTACCAAATTAATTTTTTTTTTAGTGAGATATGAGGGTAAATAATTACATATTGTGTAAACCCTGTTTTTTATCTCTTTTTTTACTTACCTCTTATCTTGTTTTAGGGTTTCAGAATAGTCTTGAGAAGAGGTTTTTTTCTGGAAATGAGATGTGGCAGAGTTTTTTTCCTTATGTAGTACCAACCTAGGATTCAACCATGGAAAGGCGACTTATAAATAGATAATAAAGGAAAAGATTTGTGTGTTTCAAAGAAATTCCAGGGTGCCACTAAGGTTTCAAGCATGTAAGTTAGCATCAAATTTCATACTTGATTAAACCCTCCTTTTAATCTAAACTAAGAATCAATTGAAATGATACACCTCAAATTTTGAATGAACTTTAAAACTGTCTACCTTTAAAGCCACTCAACCGATTTTCATTGGAGATGCCATTTTGGTAAGATCCGTGTATAAACTGCTTTAAGTGGTTATGTACTCACTTATATGTTTTGCAGGTTACATAATACAGGGTTCAACAAAAGTTTTTGAGCAGATAATTTTGCGGAAAAAAAATTCAGAACATGTTTTGCTACGGGAGTATGTGGAGACGCGTCATACCTTGGGACATATTTGGTGTTTTTTGGATATTTTGCCTGGTTCCATAGATATTTAGTTTTTTCTATAAACGAGGTATCATTTAACACTGGAGCTCCAATTTGCCCCATAATACAAATATTGATAAAAATTTTATATGGAATATAAAGACTATGCACAGGGCAAGCTGGATCTTACCAAAATGGCATTTACAACAAAAATCGGTTGAGTGGCTTTAGAGAGAGACAGTTTTAAATTTCATTCAAAATTTGGGGTGTATCGTTTCAATTGATTCTTAGTTTAGTTTATAGATTGCTCACATTGTTAACACTTAACACACTCAATAATTTTCGCTCAGTTGATTCCTGAATGTAGTTCCTATTTTTTTGTCTTTTCGTCAAGTCTAGCCAACAAGATATGAAATGTGTGGCCAGTTTACCAAAAGTCCTTTTTCCACTTGAATGATCCTTTTTTTGCGATTGTCTTACTATATGCACATATTCTCCTCACAAACTCATTTATTTCTGTGTAATAATAATCCTGAAAATTGGATCAAATACTTATTGGTCAATTATGGATTTGCAATACGCTTTATTAATAAAAAATGACGGGTTTGTATTTCACATATTTTAGGTATACTTTATTTTCATTATGATGAAAAATCATGAAAAAAAGTAAAATGTTTAAGTACAAAGATAACGTGCGTTTATTAAAAAAAAACCTCAAGCAGGCCATGGCATTAGATCAGTAAGTCTGAGATGACTTCATAAAAACAATTGAAAATTGGAAATGTCATAAAATGTTCAGATTTTAATATGTTTTGTAAACTTATCTTAAACAAGAGTTTTAATTTCATGGCTTGCTTCGAGGTTTTTTGTTAGATACCCTATCCCTATAGAAATACTCTATTAAACTTTATAGGTATACATTTATATTCAGTGTAAATTAATGTGTAAAGGCCACAACCATGTTGCAGTTGAAGAACCAAATAAGTTAAACATTTACTTCATTGGCATAGATGAAGTTAGTAATTCCTCTCTATTATATATATGCCCTCTACTAATTACTCCTGCTGAAAAGTAAGCAGAGGATCGAAAAATTAATAGGTAGCATATGACTTAATCAATTAATAGGCATTCAGTGATCACATTATTACATTAATTATGATTAAGCAGTCTTTTGATCAAATCTGCTCAAAACAATTAATTTTTATATTAAATTGAGAATTTTATTCGCCAATTCAATTGTTACATATTCAACATTAGAAAAATGTATCGGTTTTTTTATTTGTTACAGGGTTGATAAACATTGGTCTAAGTGAAGGACAAAGAAAGTCTGTCATACTGGCTTCCAATTTCCTGGGAAGGAAAACGGAAGTAGTTGAAGCATTGAAACCCACAGTTTAAATTTTAAGATGAATGAAGACAAGCGCGTAAAAAAGGTCGCGCCACTTCTGCATGCTGAAGAATTGTACTGCTATGACGTCTATAAAACTCTTGGGTACCACTAGCCTATAAAAAAATATCTTCAATTGAGTAATGGTCAATGAAACAATACAACTATTTTACGGTAATCTGAAAAACAAAAAATGTGGATTTCTTCATTCAGAGGTTTAGGAAACATATGTTGAAGATATGTGATATTAAGGTTTGAAATGTTAGGTAAATTAAAAACACATATTTTATATATGCCATGTTTATTTGTGCACCAAAATCAAAATAAACGACATTGATTCTTTACTTATTTTACTTAAAAAAACGTATAAGTTATGTATTCAACGTATAGGTTATTGTAGTGTTATTTACAGTGTATTTCAGAAAGCAATTTTCAATAATTCCAAAGGATCCTTCGATTAAGTTTTATTTCTTTGTAAAGCTATTAAAGTTAAATAAGGCGATTACATTTATTATTAGTTGAAACTGTTTCAAAACATACAAGGCTCAAAAAATATGTAAGGTTAATTTGTTATTATTTATTTTTTTTGTGTCAGTTATTACAAGTCTTTATAAGTATATAAGAATTATAAAAACCATACCTAAATAAAAATAAATTAAAAACTAAAGAGCAAAATAATTTTTTAACATCCTGTATTCAATAACTGATTTTGAGATTTTTTTTAAAAATTATCTATGTTTTAACAATCTGTGCTTTGAAGTAGAGCTAACATGATAATTATTATAAATTATTATTGTCATATTATATAATAAAACAATCTTTCCAGTAGATGATCTATGGATTCATTAGATAGAAGTTCCTTTTTCCTGAGAACTATTAGAAGAGATCTCAATGATTTTATTCGGGCCTTGGACCCTCTTAATTGTTTTGCCTTTGAAAATAATGTGACGCTCTTGCGACGAACATATTTTGCCTTCTGCGGTTCCTCCATGTCAATGGTTCTTCAACTCATCAAACTTGAATTTTGGACCTATGAGATTGACAGGAAATAAATATATTAACGGTCATACATTCCGCCAAAGCGATAAGGGCGGTCGGTTAATGAAAACAACTATTAAGACTTTGTGACTATTAACTGTGAAAATGAAACTTAACTATGAAAATAACTATTAAGACTTATCCATGCTGAAGCAAAAAACTGACAGATATATATTATATAATTTTAAATAGAACATAAATAACTTTACTCGCTCATCTGATTGTATTGTCTGTAAGTACCATATTTTAATTAGAAAAGGCAATGCCTTATTAAGGCACTTGCTCTTTCTAATTAAATTTAAAAATTAATTATTAATTGTTGCATATTAATTATTGCAGAGTTACAGGGAGATTCAGAATCTGAAATAAAAAATACAGGACTGTATCTAAAAAAAATTGAAGCAATGGTGTTTGCATTGAAAATGAAACGTCGGATTTTAAATTTGAAAATACCGCGTTGAAGAAAGCAAGAAGTGGCTATGAAGAAGTTTTAAATTGTTTTTAATTAACTCATTAAATTAAGGCTAGAAAAAATAAAAACGTTTTGTGAATATTTCCAAAACCATCCAAAGTTTTCAAAATTTGAAAACAACTTTTATAGACTTCTAATTGCGCAACTTTGCCCTAATTTAACCTTCGTTGTATCTCCTCAAATAACCAAGATCCCGATGGTTAAACTCCAAACGATCACCCTGTATTTCTTCCTTTAATGTTACAAAAGTTCATACCAGGTTATAGGAAATTATATACAGGGTCAGAGTCTGGCAATAGGGACTGATAGCTTCCAAAGTCTTATGATAAGGATACCACTCAGAATGTCATCAAAACTTGTGGAAAAAAGTTACACAGTTGCCCATGCTGCAATGTATCTTTTGCTTCGCATTGTTTTTCCAAAGTTGGTCGAAAATCTAACATTTATAAAATCCTTTGAGTTTTGAGAAATGAGAAAAAATTCAAAGTTGAAGTGCCAAATTGCATAAATGCTCTGAAGGACACTTGATGTTGCCCAAACTCCATGGTGTTGTTTGTCAATATTTTCTAGTATCCTATCATCCTGTAGGTTGTGGATGTACCTAAATGTTCTAGGTATATAATATCAGTGTTATTGAACCTTTAATTGATACATAGAAGAAAAATATTGTAAGCATGACATACTCTATAGGGTCTACAGAACAAATTACTTTGTGCTGTTTATACATCAGAATAACAATATGGCCTTAAGCATAAGAATATGGTTTTACTTAGGAATGAGCTTAGGAATAACCTACCTACATTATTATTTAAAGATAAAACCATTTAAATTGAAAGATAGCTTAATCCTTAGCATTAAGCAATATTTGTTTAATAATCACATGTTTTGATTAATGCCTAACCAACCATTATCTTATTCTTTCCGAGATTTTTTCATTCTTAAACGTTGTTCTTTATTCTCATGAATAAACCCACCATTTATAGCTAAAAAAAATAAATCAATGTTTTTTTTTTCTCTACATATTGTGTCACTATTTCTGATCTCTATCTAAATCTCTCATCATGTAAGGCTCGGAAAACTATCAGTACCCAACCGTTAAATTTAACAGGTAGTTCTAAATTTAGAAGAAAAACAAAAATTAGTTTTGCATAAAGAATAATTTCTAATTACCTGGACTTAAAATAGTGGGAGCAGCATATTTTCTCAACTTTTTCTTTCCCAGGTCTTCTGCCATAAAGTGCCATTTGCCTATAAAGTGGCTCTGGATGATGAAGTCAATTTCTCCTAGATGCATAACCCCACAACCAACACTAAAATCTATGCAAGAATTCTTAACCACTGGATCCGATAGAAATCTGAAAAGATTTAAAAAAAAATTATTAGCTACCTCCAATTCTATTAAATAACTCTTATGACAAGCTTCAACACTTCTTAAATTATAATCCTCATCATTTCCTGGGTTGGAATCCATTATTGGTCTTATCATGTTCAAAATATGAGTTCAAATTTTATGGTAGTTGGTAGTATATTACCTACACCAACAACATTTAAGTAAAAATAAAAATAGGTAGTACTTCATATCATATAAGTAGCTACCTAAATACCTAACTCACTACTTTTCCGATACTCATTCAACTAGATACATATGAGAGAAAATTCCTTTTTCTCTCATATTTATTTTAGAAAAATAGACTTTTTAAAAAAGTGCAAAAATGCTAGGTACTGATGTTGCTATAGGACGGCATCTATTTAATTGTGAAGATTTCTTCCAAAGCCTTTAGTTACGCAATATTGTCAATAAAGATGTTATCCCTTAGTTATCTACATACAAATCTACAAGTATAAAAAAAAAAGTAAATACATACTACATCTACTCACCCCAAGAAAACTCCATCCACTGGAGATTTTTCAGCATCTCACACTTCTCACACTATGCATTGCACGTTTATAATTTTGTTCTTCTTGGCATCCACGTTTTTTTTTATGGATATTTGGGCTTGTTAATAATTGCAAATAGAATAATGTTGAAAGGTTCCGGAATCTTCAGTTTCAAGTCTAAAGTAATCATTTAATAGCACAGAACTTAACAGAACAGCAGAAAAAAGCAAAATAGTACAGCAATAAACTGAAAGGCTATTGAAATAATTTAAATTTGAAATTAAAACAACACCAACACAAACTAAAGCTGCTAAAAAGCCAAAATTTACAACCAAAATTGTATTTTTTTGGATGCTTACGATTTACAATTTTATAAATTGTACGATGATCAGGAAAAAGGTTCTATACTAACACCAAGCGCTTTTGCATTTTACGTCACGAAAATTATGACGATGTTGTTTGGCTGAGAAATTCCTTTTGCCAACGTTGGGTCCACACAAAATCATCCAAAGTAAAAACATCCAAAATAAAAACGTCCAAATTAATTCAGTCCACTGATGATTTTGTCCAAAATAAAAACATCCACCGAAATTCTATCCAAACCAATTTACATCCAAAGTATTAACATCCAAAATTTTTCGATCCACCGTATTTTCATCCAACGAAAAATCATCCAAAGTGTCCTTAAATGACCTTCAAACAGGGAGTGCTTACAGACTACTTTCCGGTATTTTAATATTTTGAGTGTTGTCGGTCGACTATGTTTATTGTTATAAAAAAACATAACCTAATTTTAAAATAAAGGGATTTTCCATTTAAGTAGAAATTGTTCATCTTTAATTTTTAATATTTCAGTTTTTCTTACAATTTTAGCATTAGTTGCTATATTTTCCAATATTACAAGATTTAACACACGTCAGTAACAATATTCCTTAGTTTTATGAAGTGCTGTGTTACAATAATTCGAAAAATTGATGATCCTTTCCATGTATACAAAAGCGTTAAAAGCAGTTCATAAATCATAAATTTCAAATCTTTCCCGGAAAAGTCAACAAGGCTCCTGTGGCTGTTACTTGTAAACAGGCATCTGCATATGCAGATATGCTTTTTCCACTATAAGCCAGATGCCAGGCCAGCTAATTATAAAGAAGGTAAAACATATAAATATATACATAGTGTTTATTAACACACATTTTATTACTAGTTTGGTTACTTTTTAAGGCCCCAATATGATATGAAAAGGAGTATTAGATGGCACCGTCTAAAACATGATGCTGTACCATCATGCAATTTACCTCAAACTGTTCCAAATGCAAAATGGTGGATTCACAAGCCACTCGAGAACTTCAAGCAAAGAAAAGAAACCTAAAAAAATTGAAGCTGTCAGTGAGTGCAATTATGTACCTATAAGTTTTATCAAAAAACTCCTAATAAGCATTAATAACAGGGTTATTGATTATAAAAATTATCATCAATTTATAGGATATTCAATTCATTAGTATGCAGCCTGAAACACAACCTCCATCAGACCTCAATATCAGTCATCCAATTGGTGATGAAAAAAAGGGGAATTTTCTAAGACGCTTGAGGGCCATTGTGAAGTTGGGTGAGAGGTCTTCTAGAGACGTAGCAGTGCAAGTAAATACCCCAAAGATTAAAAAACTTTGCAATTTAAATGATCCAGATTCAAAGTTAAATAGTTAAATTTTAGACACACATTGACAGACATTTATTTCAAGAAATGTGAAATATTCTTCTAGGGACAGTCTCATATAGTTGTGAAGACAAGGACAATGAAGATGTTCAGGCTAAAGCATACACATACAAGGATACTTTTTTAAATTTTTGTATTTATATGACTTCAGTTTATAATTCAATTGTGGATTGAAGAAGCTAAGCTGTGAAATTAAAAGTGATGTTATATTTTTATCTGTCCTATTTTTTAAAAGTGGAGGAATAAAGCGCGCCCACGTTTAATTTGAATCGCAAATTTATTTTATGATTGCTTGTTGAATAGTTGTAAAGTTGTAATATTAAATTATATTATTCAATAAACTTTTCATAGTACCAAACCCGATTTATTCGTAATTATAATTATATTAAGACTTTAGCGTTATTTTACATAAAAGGGCGCAGATGTTTTGTGAATAATTGGAAAAGTTTTTTGTATGTTCATTAAAGATCAGTATCTTGGTAGGTCACGTAGGTGAATTTTTATCACCAAAATTTCACGTGATATAATTTAATATGGTCATATAATCACGTTATATTCACGTCATAGGTGATTTTCTGGTCGACTGGATATGGTCTAGGGGTCCTTAACTTTAGATTTACCTAAATTTGCTTGGCGGAAATAGGGGTAAGAAATTCGTTGATGTAATGTTGACATTAATTTTGATACCAATGTGTTTCTTATGGACGTCAAATATAGGTACGAAGGTCGGGTTTAGGGTTTAGGTGAAGCTATGATTATACAAAAGGGCCTTCTTAAATGTCCATGATAGACTGCATGGAGGTGTCTGGAAGGACCCAACAAATGGCGAAGGTATGTCCTTAAAAGTGGCACCGTTTTTGGCCGGAAATGCGCTATGTTTAAGAGTACGCTGACGTAATATTGTCGTCAAAGCACAGCAATTGGCAAATTACCATTCCGAATCATTTGACGTAAGACGTTGACTGACGTCATTTCCGGCGGAAATGGCGGCCATTTTTCAGAGTACCGCAGCTAAAAAAGTGTGCCAAAACTGTAAAACAGGAGGGGGACTCCAGATGTAATATAGTAGCTCGTTGATAGACTGTGATATAAAAGAACGAAGAACATACGATATAGGTACTGTGAAAATAATTGTCATGCAATAATCCAATTAATTTTTTTTATGTAGCGCTATTTTTTCGGCTTTACAATCACAAAAGGTCAAAAAAATCAACAAAACGTTCCAACTGCTTTCAAGAAACACTACGAAATATTTACAGGAATCACTGTTGAAACAGTCGATGTCTAAATAACATACTTATACCACACTTATACAGACAAGAAAGATATTTTAAAAGTGGAAAAAGTAGCCTGAAGGGCTTCAGCCTACTTTTTTTTAATTTAAATTATTATTCTTCTGTCCGCTGAAGCCACAAATATCACTTGTAAGCCTTAAAATGTATTAGTATTGTTAAGGCGAGCAAAGGATCTAGTACCTTCGCGTCTCGCGGCTGTCCGGGCGCTTCAGCATGGGACTGTCACGAGTGATTTATTGCTCTGTTGCTCTCTTTATTTAGAAAGTAGTTGTTTGCGACTTTTACTTTATGTGTCTCGTATTAATTCGTCTTATTTTAATCGAGCTATAAGTAAGCTAAAGCACCAAACGATATTAGAAGGCTAAGTAGTGAGTTATTTAGTAGTCGAATTGTACCTATGTGTAATTGTGGGATAAATAAATAGTGTTTTTCTACAAACGTCAAATAATGATGCATTTTACGCTTTCATTAGACAAACGAAAACCTAACCATTTTTGAGGATCAGAATGTGAGTTTACTTTTCCGCGCGTTGCCCAGGACAGCAAGCGAAAAAGATTTTATCGCTTGCTGTCAACAGCAACTACCACCACTCAACCAATTATTTAAAACGTCATTGTCAGTTTGATTTAAATTTTCAGATTGTGACTTCAGCTATGCACAGTTGTGATTCACATTATTTGAAATTGATCGTTTGCAGAAAAAACGTTGTATGCATTACGAGCAAAAAGTAACTTTTTTGCTCTCGAGTGATTGCCGCTCTCCGCTTCGCGTCGAGCGGCAAACTTCTCTCTCCGAGCAAAAAAGTTGTACTTTTCGCTCTTAATACATAAATAACTATTTCGTATTAAATCGTTACACTGGAATTATTGAACCCTGAGTTCGCAACAGTATACGGGGTGTTCATTATAAAATTTCATCTAGCAGGCTATGAAATTTTGACAGAAAAGGATGACATCAAAATAAATGGACTTTTGTTTTTCCATCCCTTTCTTTTGACATTTCACAGCCAACTAGATGAAATTTTATAATGAACACCCCGTACCTCGACCGAAGGCGTTATGTCTTATAATGCTCATGGTGTCTTCAACGTTTAATGTCTGACTTCTTGTACTTAAAAAAAGTTAGATTTTATATATTATGATTTGATTTATCGTGGCAACACACAACAATGATTATTTTGATTTATAAATGATTTACTTATCAAATTACTGTCAATTTAAATTCACAATGCCCAAGGGCGTTATTTTTTTTTGTTTATACACCCTAGAGCATTATTTTTAATAGAAATAATATTTTGATAGAAGTCAATTATATAGACCGGTCGGACATTAACGTTACTTTGGTCCGCAACGCAAAACCTCTTAAAACGTTCTTGGTTACTCTATTAAAGTAAAGCCTTACAGAAAAATCGTTACTCAAAAAGTAACACTTTATCTTAAAGCAAGGGTTAAGTAATTGAAGTAATTCGTTAGGTACTATAAAACAACGTGTTACTTTTATAGTAAAGCGTTAATTTTGGAGTACCACTCTGAGAGCAGGTACTGTCATCTTTAAATCTTGATATAGTCGATGCGAATTCACAATCTTACCATAAGTAGTTCGAAGGCATAGGTTTAATAACTGCAAACAGGATGGCTATTATATTCACATATACCTATCTAATTATATTAGGTTTATTCAAACACGCCAGAAAACCGTTCCAGAATCGTTAGAAAATTATTCTGGCCAACATTCTAGTAAAAATTCCAAATCGAAATTAGCAATTTACGTACTCGGAGAAATTCCAGAACCTTAGGTATAAGGTTTGTTCTAACCCAACAAGGAACCGTCGCAAGATCCTTGCAGAACCACTATGGACAACCACATTGGTTCTCTCAATTTAAAATTTATATTAGTGGATCGACCAAAATGATTTTTGAACCGTTCCGGAACGGTTTCTTGGTTGGTTGGAACAAACCTATTAGATCAACCCCGTTTTCAGAAAATGTAGATGGCCCACTACGAGTTCCTCTGTTGGAGGGAGAGACAGAGCCTTTGACCGAAGACGACCCACACCTCACATCATGTGGATCTTGTAAAGTAAACAAGAAGGCGTATTCATTAAATTGTGGTCATTTGTTGTGTGGTCATTGTGCGGGCTATTTCTATAATAGGTTTGATAAATGAGACACCCTGCGTATAATGCTTATTTCGACATGGGTGTCTTGTAACTAAAATCATCTACATATGTACCTACAATGCTTTCTTTTTGTTTTGTGAATAAAAACACCCAAATTTAGTTTCAAATTTTGGTACTTTCTATGTAGGATCCCCACAAATTATATTAAAGATAGGGACAAGATCTTATTCGGACGATGTTTTTCTCATGAGAACAATTCGTGGATAAAATGGCGAAGGCCAAGTTACGCCCTTATTTTTAAATGCTCGAATCTGGCAATCCAAAAGTTTTGATCTGTCTTAGAAATTAATTTTTGATTGTTATAACCTCTTGCATTAAGAAATGTGCAGTTATTAGACGCGTATACTTCTTATACAGTGTGGCCCATTCAAAAGCGGGACACCCCCAGAACTTTTTTATTTAGTGTTCGATTTTGACAAACTTTTTTTTGTATTTTAAGGCGTGAAAAACTGTACTTTAGGGCAAAGTATCACATTTTTATTACAAAAACCAAGGCCTACTAGGTAATTTTTATGGTCGAAAATTCAAGGAAACTTATTATCAATTTTTTTACAAACAATCTGAGTACACCACTGGATTAAGCGCCCTTTCAAATG
Source organism: Taphrorychus bicolor (assembly GCA_951812265.1). Lineage (NCBI taxonomy): Eukaryota > Metazoa > Arthropoda > Insecta > Coleoptera > Curculionidae > Taphrorychus > Taphrorychus bicolor. The sequence goes on along the minus strand of OX638297.1, from coordinate 46,519,161 downwards.
AACAGGTACCAAATTTTATTAAAACATTTTGCTTGGTAAGATTTCTATGGCAAAATTAAAAATTATGATCTTTTTAAATATTTATTTCATTTTATGAAACAAGCCATGTAATGAAATGTCAAAAATAATTGACAAGATCAAAAATTTACTAATCATTAGTTCTCTCATGTCAGAGTTTTTAAAAATATTGCAAGAAGTGTGCTACTTATAGTAGGTAGTTTATAATGGAACAACTGATAGTGTAAGAGTCAAAATTGAAGTTGTGCGTCTTGTGGGCGGCAATATTCTTTCGGCAAGAGATGCGGCCAGAGAATTTCAGACAGACATCCCGATAGATCTGCAGTGAGCAGTAGTACTGTACACCGCATAAATAAAGTTTTCAACGAAACAGGACAGTGTAACAAGGCATATTCTCAAAAATGAAAATAATCCACTTCGAGATATGAGATACCCAGCGAATATTGGAATACTTTCACAAATAGTCCTAATTCAAGCTTGAGAACGGCAAGTCTAGACTTAAATGTCCCTAAAGAATCTATTAGAAGGTGCCTTGTAAGAAGTAAGATAAAGCCATTTAAGCCTAAATTTTTGCATACTCTTGAACTGCGAGATGAGGAAAGAAGAATGGAATTCTGTTTGTGGGCGCAAGGAGAATATCTGGAAAATAGGAACTTTTTAAAACAAATTTTGCACAGTGATAAAGCCACATTTACAACAAATAGGGTGGTGTCGTCTCAAAATTCATAAACGCAAAGAGACAGTATTCACATAAAGTAAATGTATGGTGCGGGATACTTGATAATAGAATTATTGGCCCTTTTTTCTTTGAGGGTAATTTAAATTGACATCGGTTTTTGACCTTTCTAAGGAATGAATTTTGGGACGCAGTGCATGAGTTACCATTTCTTATTCGCCCGAAGGTGATATTTCAATTAGATGGATCTCCCGTACACAACGCAGTAGTGGTGAGGCAATGGTTGAACGAAAATTTTGAGAATTGGTGGATAGAACGAAATAGTCCTTTTATTGAATGGCCGCCAAGGTCACCGGACTTGAAACTACTGGACTTTTGTTTGGGTATCATTAAGCAAGAAGTTTATAAATCAAGGCCACAGTCGGTATAAGAACTACGTGCTAGCAGGATAACAAAAGCATGTGCAAATATTACTCCAGAACAACTGGGAAATGTCACCTCGAAGATACGAAAAAGATATGATAAATGTATTGCAATACACGGGGGTTTGGTGGAAGCAACCAGAATTTGATTCTTCATAGCATTGTATTGGCGAGTTGTCGAATATTTATTAGTAAAAGTTATTTTTGTCATTTCATTCCATGGCTTGCTTTATAAAATGAAATAAATTTCATAAAAAGAAGATAATTTTTTATTTTGCTGTAGAAATCTTACCAACCAAAATGTTTTAATGAAATTTGGTACCTGTCCATTTGAAAGGGCGCTTAATCCATTGGTGTTCTCAGATTTTAAAAAAATTGCTAATAAAGGTTTCTTGAATTTTCGAACATAAAAATTACCTAGTGGGCCTTGGTTTTTGTAATAAAAAAGTAACACTTTGTCCTAAAGTACAGTTTTTCACGATCTAAATTCAGAAAAAAAAATTGTCAAAATCGGACCATAAATACAAAAGTTTGGGGATGTCCCGCTTTTCAATGGGTCACACTGTAGAAAGATACTGTTTTTGTTTTGTTTTATGATGTTACTTTTATGTTTATGCATAATAAAAAATCACTTACGTTTATTGGATTAATTCTCTGTTCAGAACCCTAATAGATCCATCCGACAAAGTTGATAAATATCATGATATATAAATAGCAATATATCGGATATACATCAGATATATATCAAATGATGATATTTATCTGAAAGTCACCTTTATTCTCATTTCTATAACCGCTGTTATAGAACCTAGAAATGTTTGTAACACCTACAAAAAAACAAAGAATGTAAGAACAACCATAAATAAAAAATGGTTTGATTCAACTAACGATACTAAATAAGAAGAAATCGGTATTATATGTTCCATAACATTATATTATAAGCAATAATAGTAATACTAATTATTATTATCACTATATTAATATAAAATTTATACAAAGTGAAAAAAATTATTTAGCTTATTAATTGGAAACCAGCAAATTTGGTAATTTGATCAATCAAAAGAAAAAATAAATATCATGATATATATCAGACATATATCATGATATATATCAGACATATATCATTTGATATATTATATCATGACAACGTTGCTATCGGACGCAACGCGCCGATCATGAAATTTAAATAATTTCTACTATATTATACAGTCAGTATAATGTACCTCCGAGTTAATTAAATCAGTGCTGCTTAAGTAGATACTATTATCTATATTCTATAGGATGCTACAGGATAATTTGTTCATTTTTAGGAAAGTGAAAAAAATTATGTGGATGATTTGAGAAAAGAAAGGATCATATGAACATAGATCTGTTTACAAAAAAATAAGTAACAAAAAATGAAACAGTTAATTAACATTTTGAACACACAATCTACTAAATCAATGGCATTAAACATCTGCTTTTAGTTGTATATATATCTAGGTTATAGGAATACATGGATATTTGTTTTTTTATTTTTTTTATTGCAAATCTTTAGATATGAAAAAAAATCCAAAAAATGTTTTTTGTTTAAATTTAATAATAATATTGCTAGCAGTTGAACTGAAATTAAACCCTCTAAAATTTTGCAAGTATGTTCAGGATATATATACGGGGTGTTCATTATAAAAATTCATCTAGCAGGCTATGAAATTTTGACAGAAAAGGATGACATAATCAAAATAAATGGACTTTTGTTTCTCCATCCTTTTCTTTTGACATTTCACTGTCAACTAGATGAAATTTTATATTGAACACCCCATACTTGGTAAAAACTTAATTACCAATACTTCATGTAGGTATACTACCTGAACTAACATTACACCGAACCTAGCAGTAGAGGGGCCACAAACATTAAATACACTAGTCTGTTGTCTACCAATAGTGGGGTTTCTATAACATTTATCCTCTCATTCACCACACAGTCGTAGGGTAGGAGTAGTGGTAGTAGTAGGGCTCCATAAAGATTATTGTATTCTATGTGAGTGGACTTATTCAGTCCTCCGCTGCAACCTGTGTGTCTATTGTGGCTAGTGTGTCTATTGTGGCTCCATAAACATTAAGCACTCTGGTGTCTGGCAATAGTATGGCATTGCTCCCTTTAACATTTTCTATACTGGCTCTGCCAGTTGTAGATCCTCCACAACCAACACAATCACTCTGTGATACACTTTTGATGTTACTTGAGTATCTGAAATTAGTAATTTAAAGGTGGGTTTATACACCAAATAAAACAAAATAACAAATAAAATAAAATAAGAGTTGGTTTCATGTATACCCCTATTAGCATTCATGCACCAAATAAGACTTATGTTATTTGGTGCATGAACGCTAATAGGGGTATATGAAACCAACTCTTATTTCTAATTTTATCTTATTCGTTATTATATTTCCACCTTAACTGTTTGATGGTAGGGCCTCATTCTATAGGTATCATTAATATCCAATCTCTCCTCCGATTTCCTCAATAACACCCTGTCTCTGTCTTGTTATTCAGAGTTTTCAGAGGTATACTTTCTGTAGATTTATCCTAAAAGTAACAGAGTTTACCATTGACTGTCATCAGGAAGTCATCATCAGTAAACAATGCACTGGAATTTGTTCCATTATCTAAAGGCTCTTACCCATTCAGCATTTCTCCTGTGGCCCATCTCCCGCCTAAAGAGGGGCCCGAGACATCTCCGTCATTCAATTAGTACAATCCCTTCGTTTTATTTCTTTTTACTAACACTACTTACAATAAATGTGTCGAATAACGTTTTATCAAAAAAACCTATCAAAAAACTTCAGTAAATACATTTTAATGTAATTTTTTTTAATTAACGAGCTAACAGATTAGCATTTTAATAATTAATAATTCATGCAAACAATACATTATAGTTTTTAAACCGATTTTTTACGTTTTGGTTTAAACTGAATTCAGATTTGTTTACGTTTCGGCCGACTCGGATCAATAATCTCCAGATATCAATCCGCGTAGCGAACTAATAGCAACCACCATAAAAAGATTAGAGGTCATTTCAAGGAGATTTTGGATGAAAATGCTTTGGATGATTTTATTTTGGACATTTTCTCGTTTGGATTGAACTTCGGTGGATGTTTTTATTTTGGAGAAAATCATCAGTGGACCGATTTACTTTGGACGTTTTTTTTTTGGATGATTTTCATTTGGACAAAATTGTGCATCCCCCCAACGTTGATTGGCCCGACGTCGGCAAAAATGAAGCTTAACTGTTTAGAGGACGCATGCGGATTAGTTAGCAACCGGGCTGATCTTCGGGTTCCAAGCTACATTTTTGAGGCCTTGACTACTTCTATATTCAATTGTTTTCTATTTGAAGCTACCAAAAGGTTGACATCTATTGGCACTGATAGTGTTCTTCACAAATGTATGACTATCCTTTGTTGAGTTAAGCGAAATTTAAAGGAGAGAAGTAAACTTGTGTCGTAAGTAAATAAAAGATTATGTAATCAGCTGTTTTTAGTCATTTAATGTTTAGTCTCTGTAGGGCGCTGTTTAACATTATACAAACGTGAGAATATTATTAATAAAATAATAATAAAAATAATAAATATACAGTTTATTTCTCAATTATTTGTATTTTTAGTTTGATTGAAATAGTTTGTTTATTTTCCTTTCTTAGGAAATAAAACTTTGTTTGTGTGAAGCAGAGAGTAGATTTTTTATTCATTTAATGTGTTTTTTTAGATTTGTACCTCATGTTTTGAAAATTAAGCTCATTCTGAAATGGGTAATGAACAATCCCAGATATCTGGAATGGAAATTGAACAGAAAGCCATTGAAGTGTCTGATTTTTGGACACAACACAATGCTGCAGTGCACAACCTTCAAGTTGGATCAAAATTGTCCATATTTGTAGGGGATCTTTTCTTGAGTGAGCCTTTTTGGACTCCCCTAACTCCTTTAGAGAAGTTTAGCAAGGTAGATATGAAATCTCACAGTAATAACTATTATGCCTTGAACAAGCCTCATTTGAGATGTTAAATTTCATTTAATAAAAAAAGCAAAGAGGTAACCGAGTAGGTACCTGTGCATAAACATAAAATCCATTTATATTAGCTTTTATGTCAAGGGCTATTTCATACAGGAACTATGTAATAATTAATAGGCAGTATCAGACACTTGTGAGAACTAGTGGTAAGAAACAGAACAGGCAATGAAAAAGGGCAGACCAGCGGTAGACATTCAACATTATTGTGGTATACATACTGCTTTTATGGAAATTTTAGTAGTTGAGTAGATACTTAGTACTTATGTACTTACTTACTCACATAATATATTATTCATAAAACAACAAGGCATTGGGGGTGAAGATTTGAAGTTTTTTAATAATCAGTTCTACCAAAATTTAACAATTTTTCTTTTTTTTTTCAAAAGTTTATTGCTCACCTATTTTTAGTTTTACTTTTAAGCATTTTTAGTTTCCATTTAAACATATATTATTTTTGATTTTTGACTGGCAGCACATTTTAATGTTTTATATTCAGTTTTTAACCAGTAATTTCTTTGAGGAATTATTGTTTAGGTACCTGAAATGACTAACAAAATGTTTCATGCCAAGTTTATACCTCCAAATTAACTATTAATTTAAACTTTTATTTACATTGAACATAATTTAAGTATCAAAGTTCAAAGTGAACTAATAAGTGGACTCATTTATACTTCCAATTTACAAGAAATCGGTATAAACAGGTCCATCTATAAATTAGCATTTAACTTTTTTTTTATAAATATATTTTAGTGTAAATGGAAGTTTATATTAATTCTTAATTTGGAGGTACAAACCAGATAATATTACGAAGGCCTAGAAGAGGCAACAAGGTTTTTTTTTCTTAAATTTCGACTTTAAACTCAGAATTTAGTTAACTTCAGAGTTTAAAGTCGGAATGTAATTAAATTCCGAGTTTAAAGTCAGAATTTAGTGAAATTCAGAGTTTAAAGTCGGACATTACAGTTAAATTCCGACTATACTCTACTCTTACGTTAAACTCGGAATTTCACTAAATTCCCACTTTAAACTCGGAATTTAACGAAATTCCGACTTTAAACTCTGAATTTAACTAAATTCCGACTTTAAACTCCGTATTTAACTAAATTCCGACTTTGAACTCGGAATTTAACCAAATTACGACTTTGAACTCGGAATTTAATTAAACTCCAACTTTAAACGCGGAATTTAACTAAATTCTGAGTTCAAAGTTGTAATTTCGTTAAATTCAGAGTTCAAGGTCGGAACTTCGTTAAATTCCAAATTCAAAGTCGGAATTGAGTTAAATTCCGACTTTGAACTCGGATTTTAAGAAAAAAAATCTTGTTGGCCCTTCTATGCCTTCATACAATAGAGTGTCTGCAGCCGGAAATTCCAATAGGCTAACACAATCTGCTTCAAAAAATGCACACACTTCATAAAAAATAAGACAGATAGGTGACTTTCTTTTTGCTGAAAAAAAAGCTTTTTACTCTTTGAAGTTAAACCTTTGCAGTCTTGTTTTGGACAGCACCAAACTAAAAAGTGAAACAAAAATATCAACTTTGCCCATCACCATTTGCTGGGAAAGTTTTGTGAAGTTATTACATTTTACCAAAAAAAAAAGCTTGAACTGAACCAACAGAATTGGGACAAACTCCAAGAAAACAAAGTTCAAATTCTTAGCTTCTTGTAAAACAAAACATACATTTTAGTGTCAACCTGGAGAGAGAAACTTGCTTGAATAAATAGGAAAATATTCTAACTTTTTCTTTGCTTTATTTCATTGCTAAAATAAACGTCTTTAAGTACAGAAACATCAAGCAACATTTAAGTATGTATAGCTGAACTGTGTGACTTGTGAAATACCCCTTTGACATATCTTGTTACTATTAGATATCAGCTGTGCATCACCTTTTAGAATCTAATGCTCTACCGTCATCCAAGCATAATGCGCTATGTTTCGTCTTGGCAAAAAGCCAACAAGTTTTACTTGGCCGTTGAGGAAGTAACACCATTGTCTCACTTACTAGCTCACATGCCCACGATAGAAATTTGCTTGGGATTGTACTCAATTTTAAAGGCTTTGAATTTTCTCCATGAGAAAGCAAATGCTTCTCATAACAATGTTTGCCTTGCTGCCATATTTGTTACCAAGGATGGTAACTGGAAACTTGGCGGTTTGGAGTACCTCTGTCACTATAAGCAGTTAACTGCCGAGTACCTGCAGAGATGCAAAGCTCATAGATATGGTAAAGCTATAGACACTAATGAGGATAAGCATTTGAAAAGCAATGCAGTTAGAAAAGATTGTGTAGATACGTTTGCATTTTGTGTTTTTGCTGGTGAAATTTTAAAAATGAAGCACAGGTCAGGTAATTGCTTTAAACGGTCTAATAAATATGTATCTCCTAAAAAAATATATTTTTAGATGATGTAGAAGCTTTAACTTCAACATTTAGAGAATTTTGCACGGAAGTCGTTCAAGAGCCAAATATTTCACTTCGACCTAAATTGAGTTCTTTATTGGAACATGAATTGTTCAAGCAAAAATTCATTTCAATTCACTCTTTTCTTATTGAACTGCCTTTAAAATCTGACCAAGAAAAAATCGAATTTTTCTCTAATTTAAAGTGTGAACTTGAGGAGCTGGATGAACAAATTGTAGCCAGTCAGTTTGGTCGCCTTTTAGTATCTCGAATGGTGCTTCTAAATAAGGCAGCCAAGGATTATTTCTTGCCTTATATATTGATTCCAAAAAAAGGTGTGTATTAATGATATTAAAAGTGTTCTTTGAATACTCCATTATCTGGGTTATAATTATATTGTTTTTATACTTATTGGCATTTTGCTATTGTCGAAAATCTTTGAGCACTATATGGCACTGTATCAAAAGCACGCAGTTTTATAAATAAATGTGGGAGAATACTTTTTCAGAATCTCTTCTAATTTTCAGGTGAAAATGGCGCTTTATTTTCTGATGGAGTATTCAGAAAGTACATAGCCCCGCAACTTTTAAACATATTTTGTGTACGAGATGCTCAAATTAGACTGCTACTTCTAGAATATTTCTCTCATTTTGTAGACTGCTTTACTAAAGAACAACTGCAGCTGCATATCCTACCCGAAGTATGTCAATTTTCCAATGTTTATAGTCTTCAGGTACTTACCTGCTTGGTAATTTTTAGCTCCTGGTTGGGATTAAGGACACTAATAATGACCTAGTTGCAGCCACCTTGCACACACTGGCAGAACTAGTACCACTTCTTGGAGCCGAAGTAGTTATCGGTGGCAAGCGGGCTAAATTATTCAACGATGGTCGTCCTAAACATCACAATTCGTCTAGAAAGGCAACCAAAAATGTCCAGAAACTTGACTCTTCTGGTGAAAACCTTGAAGAATTGCGTGTAGAAACAAGCGTGTCAAGTTCAAGTGTTGATTTAAATATCAGCCAGCATGACTTACCGGAGAGACCGCGACCGGATGGTGAAGAAGGAGAAACGTCTACCGAAGAAATTGAACAATCTGCTGATGAAGACGCTGAAAACTGGGAGGATTGGGATAATGAGAATGTTGGAGCAGATGATAATGAACTAGTAGCCGAAAATTCGGAACACTTGAATGTGGATGTACTTCACGAAGTTAGCAGATTACCTGAAATTGTAAATAGCCATAACGGGCGTGACAATAGAGGAAAGAAAATTTTAGACATTACGGAATTGGACATCAAAAATCAAACGAAAATCGAGATGGAACAAAATGAAATAGACTTTTTTGAGGACATGGAACCTGTGATACGCTCAAATAATACATTTGTAATAAATACTAATAAAGGATGCTCCGATATTGTTAGTAGCAAGCTTTCGGCTAATATTGACGACGTTCGGGAAGAAGGCTGGGGCGACGACTGGGAATAAGATTTGATCCAGTCGGGTATTTCGTTAAGTTTTACTAAAGTTGATTTTCTGTTCACTCTTATTACGAGTTCTTTATGCTTAAACAAATGATGTTACTAGTTAAATATATAATATGATCTAATTATTATTTATTTCTTGTAAAAGTACCTTTGTTTATTTATTTTTGGACAGAATTCCATTTAATGGAAAACATTCTCAGTAATAAAATAGTTAGGTTCAAGCAAAACTACATTTTATAGCATTTTTCGGACTTTATTTTTAAGCTAAAAGATACTTTTAGTTATGTAAGTTTGAGGTTGACAAAAAGTTTTGATTACGAATTACGAACATTTTGTTTTACGTGAAGTTGATGTTATTTTTCTGGACGTTTTCTAACCTCATATAGTTGTAACATGTTTCGGATTTCATTCAACGCAAACACGGGTTTTAGATGAAATTGAAATAGGAATAGGAAACTTGAAGAGCTCTGTTTGTCCTCTACATCCCCCACTCCTATACTCCTCACTGTATTATTTTTTGCGACACCCTGATTATCAACAATAGCATATAAATAAAAAGTATTAGTAATTCCTTTAATAAGAACAGTTTATTGTCTCACTTATACCTTCATCTCTTCCATGCATTATCTGGTATCCCTCATTTAGTGATCCATAAGAATTGAAGTTATTACAGAAAATTTTGCTGACCCGTTAGAAATCCTTGCTGACCGGTATACAGGATGATAGCTGAGACAGTACTTCACATTATGTGTGAATTTTGTAAAACTCGGGTAGAAAATAACTTAGTTACAGCCTTGTAAAATCTTAAAAAGTGAGATTTTTTGCTGACCGGTATGAAAAGTGATAGCTGAGACTGATTTTTCATTGTTTTTTGACATGTTTTATTTTTCAAACACAAACCTGTTAGAAACAGAATTTCTAGCGGGTCAGCAAAAATCTCACTTTTAAAGGTTTTACAGAGCCGTAACTATAATATTATTAAACGAGCTTTTTATGATAGCCATTATTCCCGTAGGGGGACGTTTGCGTCACGAGCCGTAGGCGAGGGGCGCAAGTCTCCCGTGGGAATAATGGCCATAACAAGCGAGTATAATACTATACTTTGTCCACGGCCATTGTCTAATAATAATTACAAATTATAAAATCTGTAAGTAGTGTAAATAAAATTATTGAAATGTCAAAAGTGACACTCGCGTTTGACGGCAAAACCTGTGCCGCCATTGCATTTTTTATGCTGCGGCGTTTGATATTGCGTTGTTGCCTACTTCTACTGGTTGCCAAGGCAACATATATAACTTAAATGGCGAGCGGGAATAATATCATTATTCCCGCTGTTTCAACTCATATCACTCTGACGCTATATGAGCCCCATTTAACTTTTGTCAACAAGCTGAATATCAGTATATTATGAAGTGGTCGTGGACAAAATTATTTACTGCCCGATTTTTACGAAATTTACACACAATGTATAGAACAGTCTCGCCTATCACCCTGTGTACCGGTCAGCAAAAATTTCTAACGGGTCAATCAATGCAATTGTTATGGGTCAGCAAATTAGGATTTTCCTTCATTATCCTCTATAATTTATAACTCACACTAATTTTATCTATTTATCTATTGAATGTAAATATTGTCATTTGCAACCTCTATCACTGACACTTTTCTAGAGTATGCATCTAAGTTCACAGCTGTGGTTATGTTAGCGTTGAAATATTCCTGAGGGGTTACCAGGTGAATCCCACCGTAGAAATCTAGAACAATTATCTGTTTGGGTACAACTTTGGAAACGTAAAATTCATGGCCTAGAAATAGAAAAAAATAACTGCCGATGGAGTTCGTTAAGGAACTATATAATGTACATACCCACCGGCCATGTTTTCATGGCAGGATGTCTCTCGAACAAAGCTTCCTGTCCAAATTTGTATTCCTCGGAGTTCTTATCTACCTGTTTATATACTATAGATAATAAAAACTTATAACAGAATCAAACGTACCTTAACGAACTTTCCAGTTATGATTACTTTGGCACATTGAGGGTCCTCAGGGTCTAAGCTCCTGCCTTTGCAGTAGTCGGTTTCTGCCAGAGTAGCCATTATTGTCACTTTACTGTTTTTCTAAAATATTAAATTATCTACCTATTTCTATTTCTTTTTAATATTATTTTTAAATCGCTGACTTGCAAATCTTTCGCAGATACATCCATGTTGCTTATGTAAATGTAAGGTATTCCCGTGGAGTTGCTTTCTGGTCCGTCGCTTAGAGACTTAAGTCCGACGAATGGATACCCCTCGATGTCTTTCAGTGTCGAAATTGTTGCCATTGACACCCAATCTAAACAGAAATGATTATTATTATGTTTATTGTGAGAGATGGAACTCATAATTTTTTTATCAGTTTAAGGTAAAGGCAGAAAGAACATAATTAAATTATTCAAAAATTGACATAGGTAGGTATTTTCAAGGTGAAGTTTAATTTAACGCACCTAAGCTGTTTTAGTATTCAGCTACCACTGTATCTTTGGGTTTGCGCCTATTAGTACTTTATTCACTTCATCGATATGATCACGTGGGATTCCAATTCCTACACCAATATATAGATTCCAATGTATAGAGCGTAGGGCAAGGAGGCTTCTTACGAGAAATCTCATATGGTATAGAATTGGGGCAATAAAGTTTTGCCAGAAGCACCACTTGTTGTGATGAAATGTATCGTCGCTTTTCAACTGACGAGGAATTCTTATGTTTCTAGCTTCTAATAAATTCATGGAATAGGTAGTCCAATAAGAACACATATCATTATCACCCATCATTATAGGCAACAGGACACAATTTGATTTCCTCAATTATTCAGATATTTTCATAAATACTCTATAGGAAACCGTTATGTAACCGTTTTTTGAAATGGGCATAATCTAGTTTTATGGAATTTCTATAAAATGTGTTTCTATAAAATAAAAATATATTGCTTTATATGTCGGGCCTCTGAACTTTGCAACATTACTATGTATCTTCTTAGAATAACTATAAGTAAGGTTTGTTAAAACATAAAGTTGGGCAGATCCCAAATCGTTTTAAAAGCACAGCAGCATTATTAATTTTTGTAATACTTTCTGCTGAACAGAAACTTAAAATTCTGATAATTGTGCATAATCTAGTAAGTAAATCCGAGTAAATCGCCAAAAAGGACATACACTCTAGCGAAAACATGAAGTGTTACACGTCATTAATAAGTTTGGAATAATAAGAGCGTTCCAATTTTGGATACTCAAACGTCGGAATCATATTGTTACGGGATACGGGTTCCAATAATTTATCGTCAATTAACTAAAAACTTTTATTTACTTTTAATTATTACAACACGATTAAAACACAATTACTTTCTACTAACCATTCGCACTGTTCGCTTATTTACTACACTGCACTATCTATTCGATCCCATCTCGCGCGGCTTGCTGGTTTATATACCCGGCCTGAACATACTCTCGTACTTTCGAGAACGACTGTTCCCTGTTCTCGTTTAGTCTAGATGGGTTCCTGGAGTCGCGGTCGGCTCTCGGCTTTGCCGCTTCGCCCGAATCTCTGTGGACCGACAGTCGGACGTAACATTGCCCCCCTCTTGGTTCTGATCGCCCCGATCAGAGAAATCTCCACGACTGTAAGTCTTTAACCGTTCAAGATGAACCACTTTCATCTTTGCTTTAGGGGTACGTTGGATCCTGTATACCATGTCGTTGATCCGTTTGATGACTGTATATGGAATCTCCCAACTTGGTAGACTTTCCTTTCTTCCTCTGTGGATTATACAGCCACACCTAGTCATCTGATTTAAATCCTGCAGAATTCGCCCTTAGGTCATATCTGGCTTTTATCCGATCGCTGGCAATCTTTATCTTTGTCGTCACTTTTCGATGGATTTCCTTTAATCTTTCTCGAAGTTCATCAGCATAGTTCTGGACATCTTGGACCGGTTCTTCTGGTGATCTATACACCAAATCTACCGGAAGACGAAGTTTTTCAAGTATAACCTTGGCACGGGTATGTCCTGTCGTGTTATGTACTGCACCTCTGTAAGCCATCATTAGAAGAGGTAGAAATTTGCAAATCTTGAAAAGTTGCAATTCAAAATTCCGTTCCTGGTCCGAATGAAGCTCTAATGGTACGCCGAATCTACTGAAGAATTCGTCTACCAAGACGCTTACCACGGTGTTAGTTTCCTGATTTGGTAGTGCATAAGCTTCAGGCCATTTACTGAAATAATCCATGGCAACTAAGATGTATTTGTTGCGATCATCCGTTTCTGGAAAAGGAGCAGTGTTTCAAATGGGGTGCCAACATTGTATTGCTTCATTTGTCTCCTAGTCTTTCTTTGGATCTTTTTACGGAGCAGCAGGTATCACAATTTCTGCACCACTCTTCGACGTCATCTCGGCAATTCACCTAGTAGTACCTTTCCCGAATTCTATCCAGGGCCTTATTCCCTCCAAAATCCTATTGTGCATTTCTTGCAAGACATCTTTCCGTCTACTTTCTGGTACAAGTTGGAGCGTGGACTTTTCCCGTCGGGGCTTTCCCAAGTCCTCTTCAGTAAACCATTCTGAATCGCCGAAGAATCCTATTGAGCTACATAGCTTTTACTTATCCGGGCTCTTATCTGCTATGCCCTTCCAATCAGGTCTTTGATTTTCCAACTTCCATTGACGTATTAACCCCACAGCATTATCGGTTGTTTGTTCGACCTTCATTTGTTCAATGGTCCAATGTTCGTTGACATCAATCCTGGTTCTCCTAAATCTGCCTGGACCATGTTCAATTTTAAAATCGTACTGCTGAAGGCGTTCTATCCATCCATTTTTAACTGCTGCCGCCTCAAATTGGTTTTTATAAATGCTCCAAGAAGTAGTGCCGTCGATGCCGAACATTATTTAAAAAACTGAACTTGATGATGGTTTTTTAGACGCCTCAGAAAAGTCGAAAGGTCGGGACTAAAAATTAAACAACATTGTAATGTAGATTAGAAAACGTGTCGACGAGGGAAAAAAATCAAAAACCATCCTAAATGTTTGTTTCTTTCGAATATCTTCCAAAGTAGTCGAAACGTTGGGAACTTTAAAATGTCACTATGTTTCGCCCTCCAATGCGCAACTTTGCCCGATTTTAATCGAATTCGTATTTCTTATAGTGTAGGTACATACGAGATGTTCATTAGAAAAAGTTATTTAGAAAGCTATATATTTTTGACAGAAACAGAAAAGGATAACATATAGTCAAAGTAAATGGTCTTTCTTCCTTCATTATTTTCTTTTGACATTTCATAGTTTACTAGATTACTTTTCCAAATAAACGCCCCTTACTTTACTTAACGACTACTAGTGATTACGAGAGTTACCTTTAGAACAATGGCAATGTAAGTGTCAATAAAACGTCAGCGATTTCTCCTTAAGTTAGTGGAACATTTTATTGATTCTGTTCTCAAGAACCTTTTTGAATCAGGTTGAAGAAGGGAAGAAAAAAAATTTATAGGTAGCTAGTGCATAAAATGTTATTAAAATCCTTCATGCGGACCTGTTTCGGCTTTAAAGCCGTCATTAGCGCCCAAAATTACTTAAACTAAAATACGCAAGTAATTTGACGCATTTTTACGTTGGTGTTGATGGCTGGAAAGCCGAAACCGGTCAGCTAAAAATATTTCAGTAAAACTTGCACGAAAAATGATCTCCACTTCAACTTCTTTTTGACACTGCATGCACATGCATAAGTAGGCGTTGAAAACCTGTCTTTGACAGTTTTATCCTATCTTCTCAACATGTGCTCAAAGTAGATAGTAGATAGGTACAAAAAAAATAAGATTTTGCAGGTAAGTAGATGCCAATAAGAACTGAATAAGATGTATATTTTGCATTAGTTTCAATTGTTATTTCCTACCAGTACGGTGCATGATGTATCGAGCCATTAGGGCATACTCATAGTAAGGTGGTGGTTGGGGTGTTGTAGTCAATGGAATTCTTCCTTGTCCTTCTGATAATGTCGCCACCATCCACATCTAAAAACAATTAAAATTAAAATTGCTTTTATGAAGTATAAAACTAAAATTGGAGGTGCATTTGTAAAAATAAATAGAGTATTATTAAAATTATAAAAATATTTAATGAAACAAAAACTGTAAATACGGTGCTGCTTGCTAAATGAATAATTGGCAAGCATGTAAAATTGATGGGATATATAGTAGGTACGCGTGTAGAGATTTATACGAAAATAAATTTAAATACCTAAGTATACTATGTATTTAACGCCTAAACCTAAATATGTATGTGCCAAACAAAAAAGTGATTAGATGATATAAACACAACGCGTAGTAGCAGAACATACGTGAATATGACCAGCATTTTTTCTATTTATATATGGTATTGAGAAAAAAGCTTAATTAATTAGATAACTACAAATAGAAATAAGCAGATACTTATATTTAACATTTATTATAACATAGATTAACTATTTAATAGGTCGCTGTATATGCGCGTACAAGGTGTCCCTTGTACGCGCATATACAGCATACAAATTAGGTTCCATAATTTCCACATCTACATAAGTTCTCATAATTCTACGATCCAATATAAAGCACAAAGTTTATATTACCATATTTCCCGCAAGGATATTGTGCAACTAGTGTCGAAAATTACACTTTTCACACGAGTGTAACAGTTTGGACACGAGCCGTAGGCGAGTGATACAACGTCACAAGAGTGTGAAGAGTGGTTTTCGTACGTGTAGCACACTATAATATACTGTTTCTACGACTGCGATTTTGCTTCATAAATGATAATTTGTATTATAAAATATAGGCAAGGCGTGTGCAAAGCAATCGGAAGCGTGTGCAAAGTGGACTTTGCATACGCTTCTGTATGAGGGCGTGCGCAATGTGCTCTTTCAGCGGTAGTTTAGTAGTGCGCAATTGTTCATTTTCTCGAGGTCGTAGAAATTACTATATTGTTCAACTAGTGTCGAAAATTACACTTTTCACACGAGTGCAACAGTTTGGACACCATCCGTAGGCCAGTGATACAACATCACAAGAGGGTGAAGAGTGATTTTCGTATGTGTAGCACACTATACTTTTTCTACGACTGCGATTTTTCTTCATAAATGATCATTCGTATTATGAAATATATGCAAGGTGTGTGCAAAGCAATCCAGACGCGTGTGCAAAGTGGACTTTGCACACGCTTCTGTACGAGAGCGTGCGTTTTCCGCACGCTGTTTGCAATATGCAATGTTCAGCGGTAGTTAGTAGTGCGCATTTGTTCATTTTTCAGATATTTAAGCCATGATTGGAATATAAATTGTATATTATAAATTGTTAGTTATATATAAAATGTTAGTCAAATATCTCAAAAACTAGCAGAAATAATACAAAAATTGAAAAAAACAGCAAATTTAACATAGAGCCACAAACAACTTTTTGCCTGATTTTTGGTCATAAAATATGATGTTAAAATTATGCAACCTAATTTCGGTATACTGTATACACTTATTTGTTGCACCAACAACTTTTTATACATTTGCACCTATAGGTGACTGAACATCTTTGTGTGTAAAATGGGAGAAAATATTTATATTATAACGGGTGACACAGGAATTACTAGCGAATCGATAACTCGTTAAACTCGTTAAGTAACCTTAAAAAAATGCTAACATTTTGAAATTTTGGGGACGAATATCTTAGTACCTACAAATTACACATGAGTATGACTAATTTGTGTTCCTGGTATTTTGTAGCATTATTATCAATACTAAATTAATAAAAATCACATTGACAGATAAATATCATGACGCGCATCACATTTAACAGACGAACTCAGAATTCGATAACATATCTGTACCTCAGAGTCAAACTATGTTAAGTCACAAATTCAAAAAAATGTGATAAAAATGTAAAGTCAATATGCCTAAAATGGTCTCCCTATCGGTATTTTTTATTTATTTTTATCTTGTTCAGTTAAAAAGATAGTCGCTTTTGAATACATATTTTGATATTGACATAACTGTTAAACCAAAACTTGCTAACTTGTTAAACTAAAATGCCTCTTCTGTAAAATAACAATTTATGACTTAACATAGTTTGGCTCTGAGGTACAGATATGCGATTTTGACAAGCCGGGTTCGGTAATCCATCCGATCGCTCTGGACACAGACCATCTCCTAAAATCTTAACAAGCTAGAGTTAGATAGACTGATATCCCGAGCGCTCGGGATGTAATTACCGAAGGCAACTTAATAACGGTTTCGGGTGATGCTCTCAAGCGCTCTGAGAATATTCCCATCCTTTGTTTTTTCAATAAGTATGTAAAAATGGCAATACACTCAGATCGGTCTATCTGGTGTCATCTAGTGTTCAAATAATTTTGGTAAATGAAAATCGTTTATATATGCGCCACCATGACAGAAGCGGTGACTTTTTACTTTACTTTTACTGCCTAGGACTTTTTTGTTACTTTTTTGGTCTCAAGATTAGAAAGCCCACTTTAGGTGTGCGTATGGAAAAAACAAATATAGGTACTTTTAGTCCGCTTGAAAAAAAAGTTTTTTCAAGTCATGGAAAAAGAGGAAAGTTGATTTTTTGAAGACATTTTTCTTCATAACTTCCAATGGAAACACCTACCTATTTTATTCCTAACATATGGCTTCCTGATTCAATTTCGAACATTATTTCTTTAAAGTGTTTGAGTAAAACCATCAGTGGTTTTCGAGAAATTGTACTACAAATAACAGGTCCAAATGTTAGGAATAAAATTAGGTGTTTCCATTGGAAGTTATGGAGATAAATGTCTTCAAAAAATCAACTCTCCATTTTTTCCAAAAAACTTCCTTTTTTCAATCCAAACAATATTTGATATATATAATATACACAATATACCGGGTGACACAAGAATTACTAGCCAAGCGAGAATGAATATAGTAGCTTAGTAGCTACAAATTGCACATAAGTATTACTAATTTGCGTTCCAGTACCATCGGAAGTGACGTTACTTTTATTATTTTAAATATAATCCCCTGTATATTTGTCCATTTTCGAATTCTAAGTTATTAACATATTAGTGTATGTCTATATAGCTTTTACTTTTTCAAGCAAATCGCGCCTGATCTTTTTTATGGACACAAATGAATATCAATCAGCCTCAATCTCACAGATTACTATTTTTTAGGTTCTCTACCAACCAACATTAAAAAAAGTTTTTTTTTTTATATTTTATAGGAAACCTACTTTTAGGCCAATTTTTTCGAAACTTAAATTTTGAGCTTCAGTTGAAAAGTGGTCCTTAATGTAAAGTTTGGAATAAAAATATTCGCGGAAAACTAAAAAAATATTTTATTAACATATACACATGTAGTTAATTTTTAGTTAATTGTTAACTATAGATCAAAAAATTAAGTTTATATACCTACCCACTTTTTTATAATAGGTACATATAAAATTTTATTTTAATTTTTTTAATGTACCTATAGTATGCAGTCTAGAGAAAATTACTGAAGGCAAAAAAAAATCATAAACAATCCAAATGTTATTTGTATATTTAAACTTAAAACTACCATTTCATGCATGTCTCATAAATAACTACTTACAGCTATTCCCAAAAAGTAATGCATTCTTGCTCAGTAAAATTGCGAGGACGGTACACTGTAAGAAATTGCTCTACAATGCGCTTTAAATATACCACTCTTATAGTTTTTGGTGGGACAATATTAGATTAACGCTCATCAATTACTCAAAGTGGACATAATAAGCGATATCGCCGAGATTAACAAATTCTAAATGAGCTGAAACAAAAGGTATAGGGTATATAAGTCAAGAGGTCTGACTGCTACTATTATTAAGTGGTATAAACAAAGGCGAAAATTGCCAAGTTGTGTAGACGGCAGGATCGTACTTAGAATTTTTTTTCTCACGTCTTATCATGATGATGAATAATCAATGTTTAGCAATAGCTATTTATGGCCACGTTGATTTCATTAACAATTTAATGCTTATTAGCATGTGGCATGTGTATTGAAGAAAGTGCTGCGCATTTGCCCCTGGCATGGCCGGTGGCCTTGATCTCCCGGCTCCTTTAATTCTAAGTTACTTGGTATTAGAATCTCCTTCTTATCGTTTTGAAATTATGGTCTTAGGTAATTCACTATAACAGTTGCTTTTTTTTGCGTTTTGGAGCTATGCTTTCATATGGTGTAGGTGCATATAAATACCCTGTGTCCCCGGATGGGTGAAAGGTCTCATGTAAAAAGTAAAAAAATGCCAATTTGAAACTTAATTTCTTGAGGTTCAGCCCTGTTTGCTCAAAGACCAGGACAATTTCTGGTCTGATAGGTTTTGCAAAGTCAACAATACTTTGAAAATTGCCAAAAACCTCTTTACATATGACCGAAAATCATTAAGAAAAGTTGCTTAGAATCATCAGTTAATAAGCTTCTATCTCTAGCAGATTTTAAAATCTTCGATCGCTTATCACTTTTTAACTTTGTTTTAGGTAAAACTTAAAAGAATTTTATGTCAGCGAGCAAAGTCGGCAGAGGATTTTCAAATTTGGGAATCATCCCTAAATTTTTATTTTAAGCAACTTTTGCGAATGTTTTTGTAAGATTGAATCTGAAAAATTATAAAAATTCCAATGCCGAAGGATCATCTTCAAAGAGCCCTAGCTCCCTTAGGTTGTGTTTTTGGATAAGCCGATTTACGTCAAATAGGCATGAAGTCATCTCTAGAATTTGCTGCATTGGTTTGTCGAGGCTGGTTTCCAGACATCCTGCATCCATTGCTTATTTTTGAAGTCCTGGTAAGATACTCTATTAGTGTTTTCAGAAGCACTCAATAAAATGTGCATAATCTCTACTTTCATGGAATTTCTACAAGATATGGGCTCATAAATAAAGATATATTTTGATTTTGATTGCAGCAATATTAATGTATGTTCTTAGAATGACCGGATAAATTTTGAGACTTTGTGCTGAACAGAAATTGGTAAATAATCCTAGATTCTGAGTATCGTTTATAATGAAGTTTCATCGAATTTTTAGAAAACATGTTTTTATACATAATAAGTACCTAAGCCATCTTTTTAGAATAGCGGGGAAATTAACTATAGTCTCTTTGTCATTTAGCCACCTGACTATGGAGACCGTTGAATCAACTCACGATTGATCCATTCGCTCCAAAGTTATTGACTGTTAAAATTGAAATTTGAGAAAAAGGAGGTTTTTTTAAGCGGTCTAAAAGTACGTGATTTACTATCCCTATACAGGGAAAACTGTCTAAAAATCGACTATACTATAGGAGGGAGCCATGTCCGAAACCATTCAACCAATGAGACTGCAGTTAGTGGTAAGTGACATCGGTGAGCCAGAATAGTAAAAAGCCGTTGGGTTTACTTCGATCGGTCCATTCGTTCCAAAGTCATCGACGATCAAATTTGAAAATTGAGAAATTGGAGATAATACGATCCCCTTTGGCCTTTTTCAAAAAAAATTGCAATGTTTTTCCTCATTTTGGTAGCAATATACGTAACAAAGCAAACGGAAGTGAAACCATAGTCTCTTAAATAAGTTTTTTTTAAAGGTTCAAAAAAGCAGAAAAGTGCCTAAAAATTGACCATAGAAGGGGCCCATCTTCGAAACCATCAAATCAACGAGACTTTTTATAGTTAATAAAAGGTGAGAGTGGAGAGCAACAACAGTGTCAAATCGTTGGAATCACTCCGATCAGTCAATGGTTCCAAAGGTATCAAAACACTCCAGGTTGAAAATTGAGAAAAAAGAAGTAATACATCGCCATTTAGGTTTTTCAAAGAAATTTGCCAATTTTTTTTTTACTGTTTTTGATAGAAATGAGGCAAATTTAATCCCCATGAACGAAACAAAGCGAATGAGAGTGGAACTAGTGGCTTAAATAAGTTTTGTTATCGTTAAAAAAACCCACATTAAAAGTGTGTAAAACGACTATAGAAGTGTTCTACCTCTAAAAAAAAAGAAGCAATTGTAATTAATGGAAAGTGACAGTGGAAATCGTTGGATTCACTGCTATCGGTCCATTCGTTCCAAAGTTATCGACGGTCCAGTTTAAAAATCGAGAAAGAATAGGTATTATAATACGCCACTCTTTGTCCTTAAAAAAAAATTGTAATTTTTTTCCTGTTTTTGGTAGAAATTAAATGATTTCAATACCCATGAACGTATCAAAGCGAATGAGAGTTCAACTAGTCTCTTAAATAAATTTTTTTAAACGTCAAAAAAGCTGATTTTAAAGGTGCCTAAAAATCGACCATAGACAATCTCCGAAACCATTGGGACTATAGTTGGTGGATTCAATACGATGCGTCCATTCGTTCCAAAGTTATTCATGGTCAAAGTTGAAGATTGAGAAAAAAAAAGGTACTATACACCCCTTTCGTTTTTTAAAAAAAATTGGATAAAGTTCAATTTTGTCGGAACGGCAGTTTAGCAAGGAAAAAAGGATAGAAAAAGAGACCTTCGCCATTTTGTCCAACAATTCTAAAAATCTAGGACAATTTTACCTTTAATGCAGATTTTCTCGCTTTTTGTACCGATTGTCCTCGTTCTAATCGTATTTAGAGGTTTTTGCTTACATTTCCTTAGTTTTGATGTAGTACGAGTATTTTGCCGTACACTGACAACTTTGCCTATAATCGTCTTTTGTGGTTCGACTACAAATTTAGCCTATTTACCGCAGTCTATAGACAGTAAACATTTCATCGTATATATCAAACGGTACTTATTTTACACTAAATTTCATGGCCGGCGAATACAAATATTTTTTGGGTTTGAAGAAAACCTCAAATGTCTCTCAATAAAATACATTTAATCTGTAGCAACATTTAAGCAAACAACTAACAATAAATTTTTCTTTTTTTTTACACATACGTACATATACTATGTAATTATATAGACACAGATGATCTGCTATTAAAAGAAAAAAATATATAATCAGCCTAAAATTTTGTTTAAGTAAGTAGGTATATACCCCTATCAATTATAATTATTATCAAACTGTGTAGAGGTACCAGTTTACAACAACATTCACCAACAGTAGTAAATATTAGAACTTAGCACTAAATACATATTTATTTCTAATTTTTAATATAAAAATTCGCTATTATTTATTTGCTTTTAGCCGAAAATAGAAAATAGATACCAAACAATAAGCCTATTTTGTGACTTTTAGTAGGTGTTTCAAAAATATTGTAAAGGGGATGGCCTAATAACTTTTTTTTTTGTTAAGAAAAAGAACTCTTAAAAATGTTCGCACCACAAATTCAGTATAACCATCAGATTGTTTCATTTTGTACCTAGTGGGGCTACTCTGTATAAAAACTCTAAACAAGGAAGCAATAATTAAGCGCACAGTTTCAGGTAATAAAAAATTGTATCACATTCTGCAACAACTAACTTTTTAACTTTTTATAACAACGATGTAATATACGCTTATTAGATCAGATGCGTTCAAAGATTGACAAACAGGGAACAAACAAATGATTGTCACACTAAATGTAAAATTAACAGGCAGTACAACAACATAATAAACAGTCTTTGAAATTAGCATAGAAGTCAAAGTTGTTTTTTTTTAATCATTAGGAAAAAAAAGTTTAGTTTCCAATTTGTTTTGTTTTGTTTTATTTTGGCGGGTATTATTCTATATGTAGGTATAGACAATTCGTATACCTGTTGTCTATATTTACAACAAATATCTAATGTCCCAATCTTTTTTACGTTTGTAAAACTGTTTGGAGCAGAGGACCTGCAATACTCAATTATTTCATATAATGTTCGGTACACTTGTTCATGCTTCAATTTAGTTCACTCTTGTCTTCTTTTAGGTTCTTTCTAACAAATTGAGGAAAATGGCTTTTCATTCTGATATTTTTTAGTAATTCAATCTAACATTTAAAAAGAATGACGATTATTTAAATAACAATGAAATAAAAGGTCTTTCAATCTAGTAAAATTTGTGGATATATGGTCTTACTAGACAAAATAAAATAAAGTTCTCTACTGCAGTCGAGTACACCATTTTTATAAATACAGGACAGTGTTAAATAAAATACTAAACACTGAAGCTTACAGGGCTAATAATATACAATAAAGTCGAAAGATATGCCTACTTACGCAAATCGTTTTTTTCTTTAAATATCTTACAAATGGTTAAGGGATGTTTCCTGAATATTCACCCACATTTTGAAGGGGTTATTTCTTGGATCAAAATATGAAAAATCCCTATGAACATATTATAATCAGTATTCGCCTATTTCTGAAATACAGGATATTATCACAGTATAAGTATAAGGAATAATACATTATATCAGTATCGTCAGTTCGTGTCGGCACTTTTGATATTTCCAAAACTAAAGCGTGCCGCGCACACTTGCACCCGGCAATTTTCTCGAGTAGTTACGAGGGACTTGTAAATGCGATATAGCTATGCCGTTGGGTGGAATCTTTCTAGGAGTATGCTACGGGGTCTTTTTTAAACGTAATTTTATTTCTTAGATTATGGATAATTTTACCTTTGTAATACTTCATCATAGATAATGTAATAAATAATGAGTTTATTAGGAGACCATTTTTGTAATACACACATTTTCTGTGTTATATTATTTCGGATTTATAGAATTTAATACATATCTCGATACACATCTACCTTTCTTCATCCTGTGAACATCTAAAAAATGTCATTCCTTCTCTTAAACGGCTTTAGCAGCGATCCACTGAACACAAATTTTTCCCTCACATTTTTAAAAGACACTGTCTAATATCCGCGCAAATTAAATTTACTGCCGAGCTGGCGAGCGCTCTCTATCACTCGAGCACCATCAATGCATTGCCAAAATTGGTTTGGTGGTGCACCGCCGGCGGCCGGGCCGACGGGGCAGGGGGAGAGGAGTTTCAATTTTTCGACGGACTGACGTTACTGATATAATGTATTATTCCTTATACTGTGATATTATAGTTTTATTATTATTGAATTTCTGTTCCTATTTTAACTCAAGGATTATCCTGTTAAATATAAACACTTTGAATTTTTTTTCTCAATATTTAGTGTACCAGCAGCTGGTGTTTAGGGAAATAAAATACGCGAAGTTACATGAAATTTTGTCATACGCTTAAATTCTTATTATAAACATTCAACAGATCCTATATTGTATGCTATAAAGTTATTTAATGAGCATCTCAGAACAACCAGCTCTTACCAACCCCAAAAAAAAACTCAGTTCTGAGACTAAAGCAAATCATATCACATATTATATTTTCACGTGATTATGGGCATCACATTGCCCTATAGGGCCCTTGCATTTTCAAGTATTGAATCACCAACGACGGCCCTCCCGCCACTATTTCCGCCGGGATTTGGGAGAGCGGGCAGTTTTCGATGCTCATTATCTGCAAATTCGAACAGAGAGCCAGCTCGAACGGTAAATTGTGAAGTGTGGGATTATCGTTCACGTACAGAGACTCGAGGTTTTCTAAAGTGCCGATCTCTTCCGGTAAATAGCTTAAGTTGTTCTCACCGACACTGAGAAACACCAAGTTGGTCAAGTGACCGATGGCACGTGGAAGTTGGGTGAGCTGGTTTGACTGCACGATCAGCTTCTGGAGGTCTCGCAAATAGCCGACTTCATTGGGCAGCTGTTCCAAACGGTTCTCCTCGAGATCTAGTACGCGGAGTTTTCGTAAGTTACCGATGCTCGGCGGTATCCGTTTGAGGAGATTGTTGGAAAGCACCAAGACTTCTAGTGCTTGGAGACACTGAATATCGTCGGCGAGTTTTGTGAGTTGGTTGGTACCTAAGTGAAGCTAATGTTACTTGCACAATGCACACTTCAGTAAAACAATATACAAGATAATTACTAAAAAAACAAAACAAGGATCAAAAAAGGGTAATTACAGTCATGACAGATATTTTTTGTAAAAGATGAGAAATAATTCCAAGAAAAACTTCATGCAAAATTACATATTTTTTCTTCAACTTTATTATTATATCACACTGACTTTTGGTGTTGTGGGAAACCCTGTAATGTAATGAAGTGGAATGGTAAACCTACAGAAATTTGTGTGTCTCAAAAAAGTTCCTCAATTATTGTTGTAATTTTGTACCAATAACTTGGTACAAAAACAGTGCGTTGAGAAGAATAAAAGAAAAAAATTGACAGTTTATATATGTTGCATTGTCGTGCGGGACTTAGGGAATCCCATGTAAATTTCGATAGGTTCTATTATTGGCTTCCCTAATTTTTTTAAAGAAAAGTTCTATTTAGATTTTTTGAAGAACACCAAAAACCACAACTAAAGGGACTTTTTCTTCGGACAGTAATGGCTACTTTTTTTGATGTCCAAGTTTGAATAATAAAAAAGCAGAAAATTCCTGAACGACATCCTTATTTGTTAGCCAACTCTTACGTTGATGGGTGTATGTAAATAGGGCGACAAGAAAGACAAAAATATAACAAAAAGTTATTGGGAATAACTCATATATGGGTTAATAAAAAATGCTTGAAGTTGTCCCTTTAGTAGTGGTTTTTGGTGTTCTTCAAAAAAATCTAAATAGAATTTTTCTCTAAAATAATTAGGGTCAATAATAGACCCTTTGATGATGCAACACCCATTATATCCAACATAAAAACTAAAACAGAAAATAGACAATTCTGCAATCTTTCTGATGATGAAACTCTTCTGTCAATCACTCTCCATTTAGAAAGAGCACTGCAACATGTTGCACAAAATTGTATGTTCAAAACTTTTAATGCTTTTAAATTTTGGTGGGTCCTGATATACAACTGATTTTTGTAGTATGTACGTGACTTACCAAACTAGATTGTCTTAATGTTGACAATTATACAAAAGAATGGCTAAGTTTTTTATTTTAAAATTCTGAGCATAGTCTCTAAATGAAAAATAAATCTTAAAATTTTGAGATAGGAATAATAGGTAGATAAGAAAGAATTTAGCACTGCATATCTTGCAGAAATTATGACAAACAGTAGACCATATTAATTTTGCCTTAACAACTCATACCATCATGACACGACAATTATTACTAAAGACCCTACAAATCCTTATACCTCCTTATTAACTTACCTAAATTCAATTCAACCATATTAATCCAAGTGCCAACATCCAAAGGAAGAGATGTCAACTGGTTCTCCTTCATATTCAGCTTGGTCAGTCTCTTGGCCCTCGAAAAAATTCCATAAGGAATCTTGTCAATCTGGTTGTGTTCTAAATTGACAGAATCCACATCAGTAAACTGAGAAGGTCCACCAGAAGGAAAAGCAGCAAAATTATTCCTTGACAATGTAATACTGGTTAACCTGCTGAGACTAGACAGCAAGCCCTCAGGCAATTGGCAAATTGCATTGCCTTCCACATTGAAGTCCTCCATATTGCGACATTTGCTTAAACTAGAAGGTATGGAAGTAAGTCTGTTGTAGCGTAAGCCCAGTCTTGTAAGTTGCTGGATGTTGCCAATAGATTCAGGAATATCAAGTAATTCATTGTGCTGTAGATCTAAGGTACCGAGATTTTTACAGTTTCCTATTTCCTCTGGAAGATGTTCTAAGTGATTATGGGATACGTCAAATGTGCCTAAGTTTATGAGACATCCAATTCCAGCAGGTAGTTCTCTTATTTTGTTCTCTCTTAAGCTGAACATTACCAGTGAAGTCAAGTTGCTTATTTCTTCACCTACATATCTAATTCTATTAAACCTCAAATATAATGTTGTCAGTGAAGTCAACTTATAAACCACCTCAGGAATATCATTCAGTTTATTGTGCCTCAAGTCAAGAACCTTTAAATTTTTCAGATTCTCCAGAGAGTCTGGTAGACTTGTCAATGAATTCTCACTTAAAGCTAACATTTGCAACCCTGTAAGGCTGCCAATCTCAACAGGCAGTTGCACCAATTTATTACCGTACAAATATAACTCAACCAAATGAGTTAAGTCTCTTATTGTTTGAGGAAGCAGGGTAATATTTGACTTACTCAAGTCCAGTCTTTTCAAACCTTCTTCTCGACATCTTATAAACTCCTTACTGACATCAAGATCAGCTTGTATGGGGGTTTTATTTTTCTTTGCAGTTGGCTTTAGCTTATTGGAATCTGGATGCTTGACTGTCACCACTTTGGGCCTGGACATGTCCTCCCTAAGAGAACCAGAACTGAACTTTTTCTGTTTGCCATGTTCCAATGCACTGGCCGATTCTGTCTCCAACATATTGTCCGGCTCTGATAAACTTGTACTGCAATGATTCATGCCGGTGTTCGTTTAAAGTTGGTTTTTCTTTGAGGCAAACATGTTTTTTTTAAGATACCTCTGAACTGAGGAGGGTTAATGAGCTTTGCATTAATTATGTTGTATACAATTGTGCCTAATTAAAGGGATTTAATTACTGGGTAATTGGTAAGGCAAGGCAACGAATAAACAACTCTTTTTTCTGAAAAAACCCAAGAAATTTACAAACCCCTATATTATTTCTCTTATGTATTGCCTCCGCCCAACAAAACAGCAAAACAAAACAAATGTCAAATTAAATATTAGTGGAGTTCAGTAATTACATCCCGAGCGCTCGGGGTATCAGTCTATCTCACTCTAGCTTGTTAAGACTTTGGGAGATGGTCTCTGTCCGGAGCGGTCGGATGGAATTACCGAACTCGGCTTAATGTGTGCTGTCAATGCGTAGGTTCCGCCGACTTCAGCTGCTGAGAGAGAGAGTCAGAGAACAGTCAGTCAGAGAACGCTGAAAATCGGCACCTGATTGGCCAATTTCAGGGTTCGCTGACTAAACTTCTCAGCTGCTGCCGTCGGCGGAACTTACGCAATGTATCTTTTCAAAAAGCAAATGTCATTGGTGAAACGAAACAGTGAATACTGAATTCTGGAATGGACGCAAGATATCCCCAAAATGGATGTATTTCTGTCTCCCTTTAGTAAGGGGCATTTAAACATTTCAAACAGTGCAGTCAAATAATAAGAATAAGAATCTACAACTCAGTGTCGTTTCTTCTTTTAGGATGACATATCCTCTTTACAACAACATTTTGATGTTACTATTCTCATCTTTTTAACATTATCTCTACCCTTATATGACTTATAACATAACGACACATAAATAAATTAAACTCTAATAAACATTAAGAACGGCAACACCGCAGCCAGTTTAACAATTATGAAGACCATATTTGTTTTGACATTTGTTTGGACAATCTTAAATTTAAGATTCTTTTCAGTACTTCAGCTACAAGACTATACATTCTGCGGATTCTGCCTTGGAGCTTTTGCCTAATAGAGACAATTTAGGAATATGTTATAAAATTTATAATATCATATTTAATTCATATTTTAATTCTCAAATCAAATATGAAACATAACGATCAAGAAAAAATTTTAAGTTTGTTGTTGACTTCCTGATGGCGTCTGCTCCAAGTTAGGCAATTTGCCAAAGTTTTAAGTAGAGATTGGTTTTCACCCGGTTTTTTCATTTTTGAGGGTTTATTCCTTGCACACATCCGGGAAAATTCCGGGTTTATTCCATTATAACCTCTAAATTTAACTTTTTCAATATGCTTAACTCCTACCAATTAAGCAATAATTAGTTGGCTTGTGCAGCTTGAAGCTTATAATCAATTGACCAGCGTTTAGTTTATCAAAAAACAAACCAGAATCTGGATTTACTGAATTCTAATCTAAAATCTAACCTTAAATCTTGAAACTGCCGGGTGCTTTCAGGTAAAGATGGGAAAAAACCCTAAATTGGGTTTAAAGGTTTTTTGGGAATTTTCCCTTCGCCCATCTATAGTTTTAAGTTTCGTTTGACATTTAAATAACTTGGTCCGCCATATTACCTCGAGTGGTAATCATGTCAAATGACGTAATTCTGGAATCTATTGACATTGACAACTGACATTCATAAAGTCAATTGTTTGTTTTTGTTTATTATCATTTAGAAGAATTTGTCAAAATATTCACTTTATTTTATTTTATTATTTGTTTTATCAATAATTGGACCAAAATATAAGTATGGTGAATTTAAAAGAAAACCCTTCAAAGGAAGAGGAGCCGTTCGGTTTAGGTTGCGCTTTAGACTATTTTTCTGAGTACGAGGATGTCCTGCAAATGATAGATAACCTCAAAACTTTGGTGGAAGCGGAGCGTTCAGTACAAGAAAAGGCATATGAGAAGTTTTCTTTTATTCTCAGCCAGTACATCGAACAGCCCCATTTGTTGGACAGCCACATTGACCACATCTTAGAAAAGTTTATTGTTATCTTTAGAAACAATGAGCACTCACATCAGTTGAAACACACAGCTTTCAATTACATGTTTGTTGTTGTAAATGTCCGAGGATACAAAGATATTGTTAAGCATTTACCCCATGAGGTATCTGACTTTGAACCAGTACTGTGCTTCTTGGAGAAACAGAACCCTAATGCTCCTGACACTTGGACCACAAGATACATCTTACTTTTGTGGCTTTCTATAATTATAATGATTCCTTTTGATCTGTCACGGTTTGATGGTTTTGATCAAAGTGAAACTGGCAAAAGATCAGTGATGGATAGAGTTCTAAATGTGATCAAGACATATACTGTGGTTCCAGATAAATGTAGAGATGCAGCTGCTTTTTTGTCTTATAAATTTGTTAACAGGTAAGTAAATTACTTGATACCTCTCTCTGGTGCACTTTATCAAACCACCTACCCGTAATTTTGTAACATTATTTATATAGTCTATTCCAAACATAATACCAAAATTCAAAATGAATGAATAAACATAAAGAACTTCCAAATCTAGAGTGTCACTCCATATTTGCCAGGTTACCAGATATCTTGTTTTATCTATACCTCTCTTTTTGGGCGTTCAATATATTCAAAATATCCTTAAATATCCTTGAATGTGTGGCTCATCCCTCATGTCTAAAATGTGCCAAATTTATTTTATTCTTTATTACATGAGTTTTCCTAAAAAATAAAATAAATATGTTCTAGAATACTTAAAACACCTATATATTCTATATAATAAACATAACACAGAATAAAAAATGCTTTCTTTTTAAGTTTTTTGACCTCATAACTCTACTTATGTAAAAAGAAAGTTATTGCAAAGTGAGAATAAAATTTTCATATGTAATATAACAAGTGCATTGAAAATTATCAGTAATTTTTGGACAATATGCATAAATGCAATTTGGGATGAAAAAAGCATGAGTGCACAAGTGCTTTTTTCTGATCCAAATTGCATGAATTGCATATCAGTCTAAAATTACCTATAATTTTCAATGCACGAGTTATATTCGAAGGAGAATTTCATGAACAAAATAATTAAAAACCCTTGTTACATTTGCGACTCCCCTGTAGGTATAGCTATTTTGATTCGAATCAATGTCAGAAAACTTATTGCGGGGCCAGATGGTATGACTATGGATTGAACTGTATTAATTTGCATGGTTTATGCTATGAGCTTTATCGCGATAATTTTTCTGTTGTTGAATATTACTATGGTTGCAATTGTTTTATAACAATAGAATATTGGACAAATATTGAATAACGGGTGGTAAATGAAATTCTCAAGGAAATTGTTTTCTTGGCATGTTGAATTGTTAATTAATTTTTGTGACCAGTTGCATTCTGACTCTCAAGCCTCTGACAGCTACTTGATTATTACTGCTTAATTATTCTGTTAACTCTCTTATTATAACTCAAGACATGACCTTAATGTTTGTCTGGTCTTCAAGGAATGATGTAAAGGAGAAGCACTTAGTCCCATTTTTTGACTGGGTCATAGAGCAAAGCCTGGCAAAGGATAGCAGTGTGTTCATTAAATATGGCACATTGGCATGTATCGCCATGATTATAAAACATGGTAAAAGGGAAGATATATTGCCTCATGCCCAAAAGTTGCTAAGGTGGATAATTAATTCAGAATTTAAAGAGAGCTCTGGATCCAATGTCCAGAAACTAGTGTATAAAATAGTTCAAAGAATTGGTAAGTAGTATTAAAAATTTTACGTCTATGTGTTTTGTCTAAACGTCAGAAAAATATTTCTTAAGTCTTATTAAATTGTCAAATAATATAGTAACAGTAGAAGTAAAATTTCTAGAATGGTGGCCAAAGTTAGACAGTAAAAGTACTTTGTTACTACTGGAAGTACTGGGGCTCCTAGTTTTAAGACTGCTTTTCATATGTTTGGAAAAATGGAAGCTATTTTTTTGCTGACCTGTTTTTTTGCAATACGGGGTGTTCATTATAAAACGTCATCTAGCTGGCTATGAAATTTTGACAGAAACGATGACATAATCACAATAAATGGACTTTTGTTTCTCCATCCTTTTCTTTTGACATTTCACAGCCAACTAGATGAAGTTTTATAATGAACACCCCATATTTACTTCATGGGGCCTTTAAACTACAGCACCAGCATGAAAAAGTAAAGCTTGTGCTTCTAATACCACATTATACTCATTTCAAATGATTTACCATGACCGGGTCAAATGACTAGTCAACTTCAATTATTGATGCGAAACGGTGCTATGAAAATTCTTTCTGTTCTTGATTATTCTCCTGTTTTATAGATGATAGTAGATAAAAAAAATTTTGTAAGTTTTTTTGTAGTTTTTTGTTTAGGTTTTTGTTATTGAACTTAAGCAGTTGTGACCTCTTATCACTTCTACATTTCAAGCTTAAAACCTACTTTTATAAATCCTAGTAGCTTAAGATCATAGGAGTTTTTTAGTATTTCATCCTTTTTTAAAGGCTTGACCTTTCTACCTCCAAAACTTGCCACATGGAGATATCAACGAGGAAATCGTTCTTTAGCTGCAAACCTAAACGCCGCGGGCGACTTGTCGCAAAATTTAAATTCCAATCTTGAAGACCAAAGGCTTGAGGAATCTTTAGATGTTCCGGATGAGGTCGAAGAAGTGATTGATGAACTTATACAAGGGTTGAGATGCATTGATAGCGTCGTTAGGTAAGGTTTTTAAAAAATGCTTACTTATCATACAACGAGATTTATTGAACGCGATTTGTTGTCAATTATTGTTTCTCTGATTTGGAAGGGATGTGCGTCACTCTATAAGTTGCAAGGATTTATGAGGGTGAAACATTGACTTTTAGGTGGTCAGCTGCTAAGGGTGTGGGTAGAGTGACAGCTCGGCTCCCTAAAGACTTAGCTGATGAGGTTGTAGGCTCTGTGTTAGAATTATTAGGGCCTCGAGAGAATGATGCTGCCTGGCATGGAGGTTGTATTGCCTTGGCAGAATTAGGTACTTTACCATTAATATGTGCCTGTCAATAAATTCGGTAACATTGGGTTGTTCCCTCTTTAGGAAGGCGAGGTCTTCTTCTACCGGAAAGATTAGCTCAAGTGGTTCCCCTAATTCTAAAAGCTTTAGTTTATGATGAGCCAAAAGGTTATTCTTCTGTGGGGTCGCATATCAGAGACGCTGCTTGCTATGTGTGCTGGTCATTTGCGCGAGCGTACGAACCTCCCGATTTGGCTCCTTACGTTCCCGACATTTCCAGCACCTTATTGATTGTAACATGTTTTGATAAAGAGGTGATGATTGGAGTACATTCTGGCTTTCAATAAGTGAATAATGGATTTTGTAGATTAACTGTCGCAGAGCTGCTTCTGCAGCATTTCAGGAAAATGTTGGTAGACAAGGTACTTTTCCTCATGGAATTGATATTTTAACCACTGCTGATTTTTATTCAGTCAGTGTCCGCAATAATTCTTATTTAACTATAAGTGTTTTTATTGCGCAATTTGAAGAGTATACTATTCCGCTAATTGATCATCTGGTGGCGAGAAAAGTTGATCATTGGGACTGCTCTATTAGGGAACTTACTGCAAAAGCATTACATAACCTTTCCCCACAGGTAATCAATCTTAGGGTCACTTAAGTATTACCTGCTACTTTTAATTTGTTTTTAGGCTCCTCGCTACATGATAGATAAAGTGCTTCCGACTTTGTTCGAAAAAATCGAGTGCATTGATTTAAATTGCCGACATGGGGCTGTTATTGCCGTTGGTCAGATTGTTTACGCTCTTTCCCTGTTAGACAATAGAGCCGAGTTTGCACTAACAGAGTCTTTGCTCGAAAAAATAAAGGAGTTAATACCGAAGTTCCGGGACAATTTGTTCTTTCGGGGATTGGGCGGAGAGCTGATGAAACAGGCTTGTTCTGATTTCATCGAGAAGTGCTCGTTATCGAAACTGCCCTTTCACAACGACCCCGTTATTGGTAGCGTATCGTTCTTCAGTAAAAGTGATATTTTTCATATTCAATTATCAGTGCTATTTTTTCTTAGTACCTGTTATTTTTTTGTTTGATATCATACAAGCTTTCGGACTATTTATGTTGTTGACATCACAATGACATACCGATGTTTCGGTGATTGGTGTCTACCTTCTTCAGTTCTTCTACTCTCTGCCTATCACCGGCACACGGTTTTAGGAAATTGGACAGACAAGACCCTAAGGGAAGGTGATCAATATAAATAATCCAAAAGCTTGCATTTCAGTACAGTTAATATGAAAATATCACTTTGGATTCACTTAAGAAGAAAAGGGTATAATAATACATATTTTTAGATTCTTGGCTCTCACTACTAAACGACTGTCTCTCTTATGAAGTGGCCAACGTTCGTTTAGCCGCAGTGGCCGCTCTGCCTATTCTTCTTAACGAATATTACTCCTCTCCTGACAAATTTGAATTAAATAAACTTCTAGTAAAAAGTTATGTGGCTGAAATGTCGCTGGAAGTAAAACAAGCCTCGCGAATGGGCCACGCCTTGGCTTTGGGTTCGCTGCCAAAGCTCATTTTACAGCCCCACTTTCGACTTGTGGTTGACGCTTTGATAGATGCTACAAAAATATCCAAGGCTACTGCAAAATGGGCGGAAAGTAGGAGAGATGGCGTGAAGGCTTTGACGTCTATTGTTTCTACGAGAGGAAGTGACATTGGAAAAGGTAAAGCCTGTCCGGTTTTTAGAATAATTTTTATGTTTATACCTTACAATGTTAACTTCTTGTTTTTCAGATTTTAATGAAGACTATATTATGAAAATATACCACACATTCTTTCACGGACTGAAAGATTACACCCACGATAACAGAGGCGATATTGGAGCTTGGGTTAGAGAAGCTTGTGTAACAGCCCTGCAGGTGGGTATATCTCTGCAATAGTATTATTAGTGAACGTTGTGCCTAGTTTTTTTAATCGGTAGTTAGGTATATACCCAGCCGAGGTAAAGTAGGTGTGCTCGCACTGCTAGCCACCTGCTGTTTACGCTATTTCTTTTATCTTGGTCTAGAGTTTTTTCTTTTTGATAAAGAATGCTATTTTTGACATAAAAATTTTCAACTATTTTTAAAGGAACACCATATTGCAACTCCACTATTAGTAGGCATATTCAAGGTATTTATGTGCCAATAAACATCGAACTTGAAACTTGAAATTTCATCTTTTCTTTGTACCTAAAAAAGGATCTGATCCATAATGATTTGGTGTTTGGTGCAAGATTTTCCATGTTCAAGAAAGACAGAACTGAGAATCTTTTCTATCTTTGGTTTCATTAACACTCATACTCTAACACTATTCGCCAAAAATTAACATTAATCCAAGTTACTGCTTGTTTTCACTGTAGCAATTGGTAAAGAGATATTGGTAAGCCTGAAATGTATTATTAGCCTTTGTGGTGAAAAGTGAATTTCTATTGGTAACGGTGCCGCCAACCGTTTCAAGGTTATTAAACTGCCCTCCTTTTAATCTTGATAAATGTACGACTACGTTAAGTCAACGAAGAAAAGTCAATTAATAGGCCTGAAATCTTTTTGATGAGGTACCAAGTAGCTGCTCTGATATAGGTTAATTTCACAAAAAATTGCAATAGCCTCACAAGAAAAGATATAATATATATTGAATGAAGTCTAAGGGCCAACAGACTAATTTCCTTGCAACTTACAAATATTTTTTTTTTCGTTTTTTTATTTTTTCCCCTTCTGATCTTTTTTTTTTTTCATAATTTTTGACTTGAATTTTCATGTTTTTAATTTTTAGTTTTCTTTTTTTTCAGTTTAAAGATAATAAAATAAAACAGATGATTAGAACATGAATGAAGCCGTTTTTATTTATTTTTATGGAAATTATATTTCTTGTTAAAATTACCGGAACATTGATCTATTGGGGTTAGGAAGGCTAAATAAAGGTAATCCTGCAACTCACCATTAACCTTTAAAGCGCGAAATGAATTTCTACTGGCTACGCAGTCAGTTACCATGGTAACCGTTCTGTGAATCCCTGTCAAGGTTTACTAAACCGCCATGTTTGTAGGAGTGTCCTACAGAATTCATGACTACCGTAAGTTAACGAAAAAAATCGATATAAATGCGTCAAATCTTGTTGGGTACTGTAAAGTAGATTGACGTGACAAAAAAATTACAATAACCACGAAAGGGCAAAATTATCGCAACATTGGATAGAGTCTAAGGGTGACTTTTACAAGTTCAAGTAAAACTTCAGATTGAATGCAATGTACGTCAAGTCTGGTGTTTTATCTTCAACCTGACCTGTTGTAAAAGTCGCCCTCAGAGTTTCGTGTTCATCCACTTATCAAGACGATAATGTTTATCCAAACTGTTTGTACGTTTTGAATTTGTTCACCTTTTGACTCTTTATTCGATCATTTTTGTCCTGCATTTTCAACTTTCAAACACTTTTTCTGTTTTAAAATAATAAAATTATAAAAGTATAACATAAATTAAAATAATAAAAAATAAAAGTTCCATGATTGGAACATAGATCTAGAAAACTGGCCAGTTTTTTTCATTTCCGTGGTTGTTATATTACTGATAAAATAGATCCAAGACATTGATTTACTGAGTGCAAAACGGGTAACAAAAGTGAGGTTAAATAACTGTAAACTTGCAACTCACCATTAGCCCTTCAGGCGAAAACTAAAATTTTATTGGCTATGCAATCGGTCACCAAGACAACCGTGTTATGAGCACTCTCAAAGGTTATTACGTTACATGTCAGTAACGTTGTCTTTTGAAAAATTGTGAATATATAAATGTTGAGTTCTAAAACATAATAAAATGAGTAGGGCAAGGAAAAAGATTGAAAGTCATTAAGCGTATCTTTCTTAGAGTATTAATAAACATCGGTCTTGAAACTTGAAGTTTTAGTTGTAAAAAACTAAAATAGAAATTCTGATGTAATGCAGAAATATCCTGTGTGTGGTTATTATTGATCTCAGTGTAAAGATGTCAGTGTAGATGAGTATTGTTTTTGCTTTTTCAACTAACAGACAGCATAAATAATTTTCTTGCATGCATACATTACAAATAAGTTATTAGTAAAAATTGAAATTAATATAAAAAATAGAACTCTTTTTATTTTTTATTAATTAGGCAAAGAAAATCAAGCTGTATCTAATTTCTATCTAAATATGCTAATAAAAAATGAATTATCCAAAGTACCCAGATTTCTATTTTATTTTTTTACTGTTACCACTCTAAATTTCAAGTCCGATTTACTGTACATGGATACCTTGGTCACGACATCTAATTGTGGCGTTGCAATAAAAAGGGGTTCTATTAGAAATAGTTGAGAAATTTAATGTTGAAAAAGGGCATTTTTTTTACTCCCACTGTACAAGTGTTGATACAATTTGGTACCAACTAGAAAACACTTTAGACCAAGAGAAAAGGAATGGTGCCAACGGCGCAGGTGGCTAACGCACCTAGTTCAAAAGTTGTAAGCATTTAAAATGGGTCATTCTCGGCTGGGAATGACCCATTTTAAACCTCAACATTTGTTATTCATTTATTAATTGCAATATGGCCTTAAAAATAGAAATGGTTATATAAAATTAACCAGTAAACTAATCAATTAAACATTCGTGTTTCTACTTTTTCTTAATTTAAAAATATTTAGGTTCTTACTCTGTTGCTCTCAGAGCATTATCCCCGGATTCTAACGTCCGACTTAATGAACGAAGTTCTATCATTAATAGCTCAGCAAGCCGTAGAGAAAATTGACCGCACTAGAGCTTTGGCCGGAAAAGTGTTCTACAGTTTCATTTATAAGTAAGACTCGTTATTTTAATGCTTGTGCCGACCTGCATGACGTCAGGGCGTTTTTAGCAATCCCCGAGTGCCTAACATTGAGCACTATGACGAACTGTCTTTGATATTCCCCAAAGAGGAATGCAGCATTTTAAATTGGAATTCAGCTGGAGCTACTTTCCCAAAATTCGTTCAACTCTTGCAGTTCGATCAGTACACTTATCACGTTATGTTGGGGCTGGTTTGCAGCGTTGGAGGCTTGACCGAGTCGCTGGTACGCAGTTTCTATTATTAAGCAACTGTCAGGAATTACTTTGTGTCCTTTAATTTTAGGTAAAAGGTTCCGGACACTCGCTATTTGAATTTCTCAAAGACCAGGAACGATTAAAAGGCCCCGGGGAAATTCAGAGAATTTGTGAAACGATTATCAAAATATTCACAGATAATCAGAAACATGACAGAATAACCGTACCTTTGTTTAGATTTTTGGACAAATTCTTCGATTCTGGTTGTATTGGAAACATTATAGGGGACTCGAGCAGCGATTTCGCTAAACGGACTTTAAAGCTCGTGCAATTGGAGATTTCTGGTTGCAAGGACATATACAAGCTCATGGATGGCATAAGTGTGCTGTGTCAGTTTATTCAGGTAAGTGAGCATACAGGGGGTGTCCCAACTCTATTTATACTCTACATACAGAGTCAGTCAGGACTAAACGGTCATACGTAAACCACGCATAAGGAAATGGCTTCTAAGCAGAAAGATGTATCCGAAATGCAAGGCGGTAAAATTTCAGATTTTTTACAGATTTTATTTGACACAGCAAGGTGAAATTTTATACATACACTACTCTTTAGAATATCCACAAGCTCAATTTAGAGATCGTAGTGAAAATCTACAGGGTGATACTTTTTCAGGGATCAGGCCCCTTTTTACCTTCCCAAACTGTTTTGTGGTACGCCACCGATCAGTTATTTCTAAAAATTATTTTTTTCTTCAATTTACAGTTTTTTTTGTCTTTTGAAGTTTTCTTATCTGTGACCGTTTTCGATTTATCTGCAATAGTATATAGCAACACACGAAATTTTCCCATAAGTTGCATAACAAATTGCATGAAAAAGTTACAATCACAAAAAAGTACTGGTAGTTAGAAATAATTTAAAAATGTACCCCTGTGGAAATAAGAAATGAAATAAAAAAAATCATATAAAAGCGAAAAGCTTGCAAAAAGTAAGCAAAATACAAAAAGTTTCGGCAAAAACACCATATTACGAAAAATTAGAAAAAAAAAGATAAAAATGCGACAGCTGGTTTTCAAATATTCACAAAAACTGCGCAAAATGTCCACTTTCATTTTCATTGCAAAGTTCGCATCTACGGACGACAGGTTGTACATCAGAGGGCACTCTGCTGGCGAGATTTCTAAATCTGCTTGAACAATCTTTTCCAGGAGGGTAGTTAAAGGGCTCCACATAAACCTTGGTTTTCGTTGTACCCCATACAAAAAAATCCAAGGTGGTTAAATCCGGAAAGCGGGGAGGTCAGGGGCGGTCTTGACCACGACCCATCCATCTTCTCTGACTCCTCTAACTGGAACCTCTGTTTGCTCTATCAATAGAAGCATGGCATCTAAGATTTCTTCAATGTCATTCTCCAAGAAACGAAGGAACTCGGATCATTTAGCCGTGGAGGCAGAAAATACGGGCCAATGAGTGAGTCGTCGCATAATCCCATCCAAAGCTTGCATGAAAACTGCTTTTTTTGATGGTGATTTTTATGCGTCCAAACATGACCATTATTCTAACTAAACATATCAGCACGAGTAAAAGTTTCCTCACCAGTCTAAATCACGTTCCGAGGAAAAAAATCATCATTCTTTATTTGTCCCAAGAACCATTCTGAAAATTCTCTTCTTCGTGGCAAGTCTTCAGGGAGCAAATTCTGAACTTTCCGCAAATGATATAAGATAAAAAGAGACCTTCGCCGAAAAAATAACACCCTGTAGATTTTCAGCACAATTTTAAATTGTGTTTGTGGAGATTCTATAGAATAGTGTATTACAAAGACTATTCTTGCTATGCCAAGAACTGAAGCAGCTATGAAATAATAACTGTAAAAAATCTGAAACTTTATCACCCTGTATCTTGGCATATAAAGTTGTATCCGAAAACAAACCATTTTTGGACACAACTTTACTACACTTTCTGCGTAAAATCCATTTACTTCATACTGTATCATTTAGAACACTTTTACGTACTTGATTTTAATCCGGTAAATAGCTTTTTACAGGATTGGATATCGTAGTAGTTATGTACGATACGTTAAAATGTTGAACATCATACGTCCGGTAACGTGTTACAGTAGTCGTTTACTACTACTGTAAAACTGTATTTACCGGACTTATAAGGTAAATAACTATTTCCTATGGGTAGGTTACGTAAGACGTAACCTACCCATTAGAAACGCCCATGCCAGGAAAATTGTTTTGAAAAAAAAAAACTTAAAACTTAACAATTACCTTGCAAAATCATGTAGTTGCATTGGTTTGAAAAGTAAATGTTCCTGCAGGTTCCTGGGGAGGTTTGCCAAACTGCTTTGGTCCAGTTGAGTATTTTGCTGTGCCACCGACAAACTTATGTCAGACGCTCAACTGCAGCTAAACTATACGATTCGCTGCTCGTAATCGGCGATAGCAGTAGTATTCCTCCGGAAAATATGGATGAAATTATGCAGATTATTAGTGATACCAACTGGGAACTTTCTGTTGAGGAAGTCAAAATCACCAGGAATAAGCTGTGTCAGTTGATGGGGGTGCGGGTGCCTACAGCTGTTAAAAAGAAGGCGTAGCCCAGAGAGATTGCTTTACATTTCGTAATAATATTACTAACTTTGATCCACTTTTCCGATAACATAAAGATTGAGTGCGTAACTAATTCCGAAATGATGTTGATTGGATGCACTGATGACTGTGATAGGCAGGCTAATGTATGGGGAAGTGCTTGCAGCGTCATATTGTGTACCTACCATTGGTCTACCTTTTTTATTGTTATTTTTATTATAGAGGCATTTCTCCGGAAAAAAGGGAGTGATCATGATGCACTCAATACCAATTAAACATCTTTTAAAACAAGACGGTTAAACCGATAACCTAAAGCCAGTATGGGCGGCATTTGCATTATATTTTTAAAAGTTAATGTTTTTAGTTTTTCATGCTTCAATTCTGTCTTTTGTACTTTCTATGTTATTAATATGCAATTTTTAATAGACTTGAGATATCTAATAATCCATTGTAGTTTTTTTCTAGTCAACCGTTAATATGATCTAGGCAGTAGCTACGTGGTATACGTGCTATTATATATTCGTCTTCCTTCTAGAGAAGAAGTCGCCTCAGTTATGTTTAAGAAATGCCGATGTTTTGACTATAGGTTTAGTCTTCCTCAGTGCTGGAAATAAACCAGAGGCCATGTTTTATTAAGTGATTAAAATCTAACAATTTTTTATATACAAACGTGCCAAGTAAAGCAATTTTTTTAAACACCCTTTAAATACTGCTTAATAACATTGACACAGTAGTGTTCACTATGTTTTTATTACTTCAGACTCTAAAGATGTCAGAACATATACAGTCAAAACGTGGGCATTTCTCAAACAGAAGTGACCGATATTTTATTTTCTGCTACCCGTCCATATAATGTTATATGGATATTTGAAAAAAGCTATAATATTTGAATTCAGTAGTCCGCAGTGCATTTAGTTATCTGGAATATTGAGTAATGTAATCTTGAAAAAGGAGATTAAGTAATTTTGCTGGGTCCTCTTTATTTAACTATCATGTTAATATCTGGGTTAATATATGTTATATTAAGGGCACTTTGAATCCTCACATTAACCAATTATGGTGTTTGGAGAGGATACAGATTTATTATAAAATCCCAAATAATGAAACATTAAATAAAATTAAACATAGTATAAACAATATCTGTATATTTCCCTATATACAAAATTATTCAAGCAGCAACACCTAATCATATTCTGAACCTTAAAGTTTTAATAGATTATGGAAACACTATCACAAAGTCTAATAATAATTATTGAAGAGTAATGAGGCGTTTTAATAAAGGTGCTTAAGATATGATGGTAGGTACTTTTTATACAAATTCAACAACCTACTGGCTATAATTTTATAAAAAAATAAGTAACTATCCATAAAAGTTTGACATGTTTTTGTGTTGTCCTTTAAAACATTAGTATAATGTTTACTTTCCGCAAAATTAAAACAGATCTTTTATGATCCAATGTGGTTGTTTCAAGTTTCTAACTTTATTGTAAGATTTCCTAAAGTCTAAGGTCGGGTTAATAAATTTTGTGAAATAAAAAGAATATTATGATAGAAATAAAAATAATGTAATATGTTTACAAGTTCAACAAATATAAAAGTAATTTTTGAAATTATCAGCACACAGCATTCCCAGAAAGATTATTGGCTGTTGAATTTCATCCAAATTTTAATAAGAAATGTCTAGCTGAATTATAAGCAACATATGTAAACCATTCACTTGTCACATTATCAAGTAAGAGTGGGAAATGAACTTAGACATTTTTATTTATCTTCTCAACATGTGCTGAAAGGAGATAGTTATGAAAAAAGGAGGTTTCAAAGGTAACGAGATTGACAAAAATAATCGAATGAGTTAGTTTAGTTAAGTACTTTCACCTATTATATTGTTTTTATTTCATGTGTTTTATAAACCCACCTTTATAGAATTCTTCCTATTGCAGTAATTTGTCACAATTGAATTATTATTTATGGTATCAGTTGTTGTTGGACAAAATTAGCCACAAGTAACACTACTTTTAAGACTTAGCAAGCATAGAAGTTTATTTACCTGCATGAAAAAAAGTTTACAATATTTTACATGAAAATGCACGAATGGTTTTGGGGATTGAAAAGAAATAATAACTATTGCTTAAACAGCCACGGTAGGTTCAAACCAGTAACATGTTTTATGTGTTTTATAAACTGCTTAACTATATTAAGATAGATAATAAAAATAAACATTTTGGACTGAATGGCAAACTCTATTTTATCATTTCAATGTTCATACATTATCTACATACAGGGAGGGTAGTCCATTGGGAACTGCATTAATCAGTTACGGAAAAAGTTCTTCTACTAAAAATTTTTAAATTCAATATTGCTATAAAGTTAGGAATGGCGGAGTGGCAAATCACCTAAAATACTGTTGAACACCAGGTTGAACACTAAAGTTCAATAACAAAAGAAAATGTCATTACAAGGGATGAATTTTTGACAGAAAAAGATGACATAATCAAAGTAAATGGACTTTTGTTCCTTAATCCTTTTATTTTGACATTCTACATCCAACTAGGCGACTTTTTAAACACACCCTATTTTTAAGATGGCAAATTTCAATACTACTGTTCTACTGTGCCAGCTCTAGTTCTGTCTTCCGAGTTGCACTTTCCTATCTGTACAGATAGGAAAGTGCAACTCATTGTGCTAGGTATATCTTCAACAGTTTTGATTTTACCAAATAGAAAGCTGTTGGATCGCAGGTGTAGGACAAATAGCCACTTCACTTTCTCAAAATCGCCAACGTTTTGAACATTATTTTTAGGTCTTCCTCAGGGCTTTTTCAGTCAGTGAAGCCCTGAGGAAGACCTAAAATTAAACGTCAAAACGTTGGCGATTTCGAGAAAGTGAAGTAGTTATTTGTCTTACACCTGCAATTCAACACCTTCCTAGTTATTAGAGATTCGGAG
The DNA here is from genome assembly GCA_951812265.1 of Taphrorychus bicolor. Taxonomy (NCBI): domain Eukaryota; kingdom Metazoa; phylum Arthropoda; class Insecta; order Coleoptera; family Curculionidae; genus Taphrorychus; species Taphrorychus bicolor. The sequence continues at coordinate 46,476,188 of OX638297.1, read as the reverse complement.
AAGTTGAAAGATCTGACTTTCAAACTGCATTTTCTTGAAAATGGATATCTTTAAGAGCATGCTTTATTTGATAAAACTTATTTTGAGCTGGCAGTAGAATTCAATCAAAATTGTGTGGTTCTATTTGAAAAAGAAAAATAGCATTGGTTTCTAGAATAACCAAGTGCTGCTACCTTGAAAAGATTTTAGGTGATTTACCCCCACTGATAATACAAAATTTTCAGATTTTTAGTATGAGTAGTTTTTCCATAATGGATTGAGGCAGTTCCTTGTTGGACAACGTTTTACCGTCCCTCCAATCCCAAAACCACAAATGTGCAATTCTAAAGTTCTGCACATTCGTGGTTTTGGCATTGGAGGGACGATACAGTTTAAAAGAATCCTCAAAATTGAATTTTTTGTATTAGTTGCATTTGAAAAGAGATTGAAATTATTCAACCCCTAACATATCTTGCAGAAAATAAATTCCTTTCAACATTCATAAGATTGCTCAAGTAGTTTGCTAATAATTCAGACCTTCAATATGAAACCCTTTATGGTTAATTATAGAAAGTCCATCTATAGAATTTACTATTCATGTGACAGTTAAGAAAATCCAATAAACTGTATAAATAAATAATATGAAAAATATATAACTGAACAACCCGTCTTTGAAATAGCTCTATGGATATATTATATTATACAGTCAATTTAACAATGTAAGTATGAAAACCTGAAAATGTGTGAGGTATAGATTGAGGCATTAATTATGAAAAATTAATGCTTGGGTTACAGAAGTTAATACTAAATCCCAGTGTTATAACAAGTTCTAGTATTAAATCTGGTAAAAATGAGGTAAACAGTGGTTGTTCAAATTACAAAGTAAGTGGGTGACAAATTGTTATGCAACAAAGTCCAAGGGCCTGTTAAAACCACCTTTTCGATTCATATATTGTCTGTATTTTCTTTTGAGGATCACATGTACTCCACCCACCTCATTTCCTTCTACTTTTTTACCTTTAGTTGTATCAAATGAACAAAAACCCATCGTTCGCATCATTTGCTGCTCTTCTTCGTTTTTACCGGCCAGATCAGCCGGCGTGACTGTGGGTCTCTGAGGGACTGAATTTCGATGCCCTTTTCTTCCTATAGATGGGGAACGGGATCGGCTTCTTGAACGCGATGTTCGTCGTCTTTCCTGGGAATGACGTCTCCTTTCCCTTTCCCGCGACCTATCCCTAGACCTTTTCCTTCTGTGTCGTTCCTTGTCTCTATCCCGTTCTCTGTCCCTTTCTTTATCCCGTCTTCTCCCGGATCCATAAGGAGACCTCGACCTACTACGACGGCCCATTAGAGAGTGCTAGAAAAAAATTAGACGTTTTTAATTATTACTGAGTAGAAAAAAAATCAAAAAATATTTGATTTTTACCTATTTTTTCTGGGTTTTTACAACGACAACAACACCACAGCAGACATATTAAAAATGTCAAAAAGAAATGTCTATTTTAGTTGCGATTTTTTACGCCAAGCGCTAGTGTCTGTTTTGTAAAAATCGACCAAAATAGTCCCTTTGCACGTTTCCATACGGGCTAAAGCACTGCCACCTAGACTATAAGGCCGTGAAGCAGAGTCTGTGACGTCACAGTCGTGGTCCAAGGTCACCATTTGGATTTCAAATGATTTCGTGTATATTTTCCGTGATTTTACTGTGATTATTCGGTTTTTTAATGTGAATTTTGTTTTTATGAACATTAGTGGACTTTAGGAAACGCACTAAAGTTTGTGCTAAATTCGGAACTATGCAATTTACTGTTTAAAAACTGTGAAAATGCCTTACCGGTTCTGTGTCGGAGTGCAACACAAACTTAAAGAATGGACCTAAAAAATCGGTTTTTTGGTTTCCCAGTGATGAAGATTTAAGAGAAAATGGATTAGAGCCATTAAAAGAGAAGATTTCGTGCCTGGAGAACATAGTAGGGTACATTTATACATAAATAAGAGACAAGATTTTAGAGAAAGTTAGGTTATCATCCCTCAGATTTCATTTATAAACAAAGCATGAATTCCATGAACTTTGTAGAAAACTGGTGTTTTAGGTATGTGAGATGCATTTTCGCAAGGATGAAGTACAGAAAAAGTTCATTTTTTATAATGAAGAAACAGATCAGACTTTGCAAGCGATGTCAACATTTTTGTCTCCTGTAACAATCTTCATAGTTTTGTTAAGTCTTTTTTACACTCTTTTACAGTCTCAAGCTGCTGTTGCCTAGGCTGTGGCTATGCAGCTATCACTTAATATCGTATACTTAAAATATACTCAGCATTATTGAGTGACTAATGTTGCCTTGGATACGTTGTTGTATAAACTATACCTTCTAAATAAAAAAAGTATGTTTCTTGAATTAACTGTTTTATTTTTGATTGCTAAGGGCCAAATGTTGTAGTAATCAAAACATGTTTTATTTGTGTGAGTTTATCCAACTTCTTAGTTGTAGTCATAATAATTGTATTCTCAATTTTCACCCATTACAACCCATGTAAACAAAATATCCATGGCAAGGCTTGTTATATGGGTTGTAATGGATGAAAATTAGGAATAGGATTACAACTATGACTAATAATAAGTTGAATAACCCGGGATTTACTACAATGAAAAGTTGTTGGCATACAGTTTCTATTACTTTGAGTCCTTGCTGTTACTACACACACTAGAACTCAAATCCTCTTGGAAATAGGCTCGATACATCTCTGTTTGTGGAAGGTACTTTCTGGACACTGGCACTTTCCAACTACTATTGTGTTTCTACCATTTTGACTGTGAAGACCTCACTAAAGAACTTCTATGCAGGACACCAAGTTTTTGGTATAAATGGATATGATGATCTCTTGCTGATTCCTTTAAGAAAAGTAAAAGTTAAAAGATAATGTAATTCCTAAATTTTTAACAGAAATATGAAGTTTACTGAGTTTGATATTAGGGTGACTTTTACAAGTTCAAGTAAAACTTCAGATTGAAAATAAAACTCCAGATATAACCTACATTGCATTGTTTATCTGTCAGGTAAACAATGCAATGTACATCAAGTCTGGTTGTGAAGCGATCCAAAAACCAGTTTTCTGCAATATTGTCACTTTCCACAGACAAATGGCCGAGATTTCTTACCTATATTGTCTGGGGGCGACGTTTAGCAGAGTATCAGGCTCATTTCTCTATCAGGCAGAGGAACCATAGACCGGTTTCGCTCTTATTAGAGCTCATCAGTATGGTATACCTCGAACCTGATAGAAAAATAAGTCTGAACGGCAATTGGATCTAAATCTTGCTTAGACGCCTGTATGTGTATGTAAGTGGCGCCATCTGACGACGGCGGGTGCTTCCACTAGGGCATGCGAGATGATTGTGAAGCGATCCAAAAACCAGTTTTCTGCAATATTGTCACTTCCCACAGACAAATGGCCACTGATAGAGAAATGAGTCTGATACTCTGCTAAACGTCGCCCCCATACAATATAGGTACGAAATCTCGGCCATTTGTCTGTGGGAAGTGACAATATTGCAGAAAACTGGTTTTTGGATCGCTTCACAATCATCACGCATGCCCTAGTGGAAGCACCCGCCGTCGTCAGATGGCGCCACTTATCACGTCTGGTGTTTTATCTTCAATCTGAAGTTTTACTGGAACTTCGTAAAAGTCGCCCTTAGTCAAGTAGTACATTTACACCACGTGGACCAAATTAGACCAAGGAACAAATTGAGTAGGTACCTAATCAACTTGAATCAAAGTTTGTCAAAGAACAGCTGTTTTAGTTATAAATGGAAGCTTTTATAACTAATATATACCCTTTTTGGAAACTGCAATCCAATTCCAGAATCCAATTTGGGGCTAAAGTGTTTACACCATAAAAAAGACCTGTTTGATCTACCTCCTTTACTCTGGACCAAATATTTGATCCCCAGTGTTTACACCATTAAGAAAGTACTAGCGACATCATTTGATACTTGGACCAAATGTTTGGTCCATGCAGTGTACCTAAACGAGTAAATGTAATACATGGTCTATATAGGAATACGTTGAGAGCAAATAAATCTGTTTATGTAACAAATTTTGAAATTTGTAACAGGGTGTTACATAAAGGAGTTAGGGTTTTGTAGAAAAGAATATAAATGATTAGAAACTCTTTTTGCATCTTTGCTCTGGGTGAAAAACTCTTGGGGAAAAAAGCTACATTCTTAATAGGTATATATTAAAAAGTTAAATGGAACCCTCTATTGGCAAGTTTACTGTACTAGTTCATAGACTTCAGTCTGGCCTTTTTCAAATTCAGGAATCAGGATTAGTCACTGAGGGTTAACCTAACTTTTTTTATGAATCTATGTAGGTACTCTATTTTAACTTACCTTACTATTTTCTTCAGATATAGATTACCTTACATCAATTTTTTTCTTCACACCCTCATTCCTTTGAAACCAAAAAAACGGATTTGCTAGACCTGTTTACATTGATTTCGCACCGTGACACCCAACCACGTTTGAGAAATTTTCAACACTTTTAAAGCACTTGTTGGTAGTCTAAATGCAGCACTAGCTGCAAGAAATGTCCTAAAATCCGGCACAATTTATAAAAACAAAATTATGAGTACAAAATGAACAATATTAGTCGCAAAGTCGGAAAAAATTATTGAAGTCCAGACAATTCAAATGGTCTCACACTAATGACCTTGGACCACGACTGTGACGTCACAGCTTCTGCTTCACGGCCTTATGGTCTAGGTGGCAGTGGCTAAAGTCCCGAGTCTTCTACTATAACGCAGCATTGCCAGAGTATTTGGTTTTTCCTTAATTATGATTTTAGGTTTTGTAACAAAAATTGTTTTTCAACTTTAAAGAGGCATAAAACATGTGTGGTTAATTTTTGATATTGGCGCATGCAAAAGTGAACATTTTTAAATTAAAAAAAAGTAAAAGTATAAGTAAAATCTATTATAAAAAATCCATACACCACCGTATGACAACGCCGTATTAAAAAAACTCCAGGTTGTAGAAGAAGCGCTTGCGCTTGTCCGTTATGATTTTGGGCTACGGAAAACGGAAATGTCAAAATCTCAAAACGAAGTAGAAAGGAGGTGGAAAAGGGAGTTGTTGATGGAGTGACAGTGTACAGTGTGCTTGAGAAGCGGTTTTTGAAAAATTAAACCTAAATTTACTTCACCAGAAAACATCAACCTCACTATTTCCAATCCAACGAAATAGCTAGTGCGGACGCCTGCCGAAGACTTTAATGGGGCGTAGCTGATCGGCGCTTCAGTGACAGTAGTGTGTTAACTTTTCGGCCGTGCCGCCCTAAATTGTTTAACGGGCCTTGTGGGTGATTCACATTCAAGGATACACCAGCATTTATTAATACACAAAACGGTAAGATTGATAGTTGTTATTTTATTATATTACATGTTTTCCGCTATGGGATGGGGAATAGTGCAGTCCCATGGCTACTATTGATAACCGCCAGTTTTTCCATGATCGCCTGTTCGCCAAGACCTTTTGACCCAGGCTCAGGGTGTGTCGACTTTGCATTTGTTCCTGTTTTTAGGTTTTTTGCTATTTGAAAACTCTTTTTAACACTTTAAGGATAACTTTATTGAACATCTGTGTCTGTATCTTGATGACTATGATAAGTAGTATAGGTACTTAAAGTAAATAGTTGCATGTTTTTATTTTCATGACTATTTCTTTTGATAACCCATCAGAAATCTACAGAAATACATATCAGTGAGTTTAGCAATTAATGAAGCATTACGCTTCTTATTGAAGGGGATGAGACTCAGGATCAGGGACTTTTCCAAAACTTTCTCAGTTTCTCATTATAACATACTGTTTGGGTCTCAGTAGTTGATGTCCCACGAGGTGTTTAGAGTGCCCCAGGAAACAAAATTAGCCATGGAATAGGAATAGTAACATTTAATAACAAGGTTAAAACCCTGGCTTAAGGACTTTGTGTTGAGTTTATTGAAAAAGTTTGAACAAGCAGAAAAAAATTAAGGTCAAGGGTCACACAGGTGTGATTACTTGTGATTGTTAATGGTACCTACAAATTGAATGGTATTTTTTGATACCTGATATAGATTATGTATATATAAATATTTAACTCTGAATTTAACAGTAATTATGGTCTGTTCAGTATATGTCTAGCTAAAGTGCTGCTTCAAGTGGTGTAGGCTAGAGGCGCAAAAAATATATATTTTTTTAATTTCGGTTTTTCTGCCCTATTATGATATCAAAATAGTATCGAAATAAACATCTTTTCAATACTTACCTGTTTTGGTTTTCATCTTGTAATGTTGGTAACAGTGACCAATCAAATGTCATCTTTAATAGATATCTAAAATGATTTGATATTGAATTATTTTGATATGGTAATCTTGAAACGCATTATTCACAGCATCTAATGCAATACTTTTGTTATGCTGGACAAGTACAGCTGATTTCTTGGTTCACAATTTTCTTTTAATGAGACAGTTATTGGTGATCCATGTCAAAATTTTACATTTCTTTTAAATAAAAATTGCAGCAATGAGAAGGTTTGTCACACATATAAGCCATTCACTTATTATTGTTGTCAAGTAGGTGTTGGAAAATTGGCTTTGATATTTTTATGTAACATGTGCTAAAAAGAGATGGGTATAAAAAAAATGAAGGTTTCAAAGGTAACTAGATGACAAAAATAAGTGAATGGGTAACACTAACCTCTACTGATATTAGAAGGTAAAAAAGTATGTCTACTTAGAGTAAGTTTTAATTTATTCAGTTTTTAAGTGCAGTATTACTATCTCTGAAACGGCTGTAGTTAGGAAGTCGGTCAAATTAGCCTTACTGCATGCACTTAAAGACACCTTGTAGTTATCAAAAATATAAAAATATTTTTCTCAATAGAAAAAATAATACCTATAGATTACCTCAATAGAAAAAATAGGTTTATAAGCCTCTTTGTGGCACACTGCCATTGGACTGGTGCAATAATGAGCTTCCTTTTGAAACTTGTATTGTATTGTATTGTATTTGATGTGAGTGGACATAGGTATAGTCCTCCAGGTCCTGTACGGCAACTTGGGGTCTATTGTGGCTCACCCCAAAGTGTTGCCAGCAAGGTTTACCCCTGCTTGCCCCACTAATTGTCACCCGTTAAGCCCAGACCCTCAACGAATCTGATGAGTCTTTTGGGCGACACTTCATTTGCATCTTGAGGCTCAATGATCATGTTACTGAACAGTGAGTATCTCAATCTGGCAATAGCCAGGCATTCGCATAGAATGTGCTCTACTGTTTCATCTTCCTCCAAGCACAGCCGGCACTCCGTTTCTTCGGACAGTCCGCGTCTGTGCATGTGAAGTCTTAGATGGCTATGGCCCATGTAGAGTGCAGTAGCCACTCTGATTTGTGTACTATTTAGTGTGAGGAATGTTTGGGCCTCCCTGTTCCTGTGATACATTTTTTGGGGTGTGTTAGCCCCCGGGGTAGGCTCTCCCACCATTCTTGGGACTTGGCATTCCCCATTTCTGGAGTTCAGCCTTGACCAGGGAGTATGGGACCCCCAGCACCGGTTCTGGCTAAGGAGTCGGCCCTCTCATTGCCTTCGATGCTCTGGGATCCATACTCCCATATTGAAATTTGTATCTTAATATTCTATTCTCATCAATTTTTTGAAGGTCCGTATCTCAGTCGCTATACTCACTTTGTACAGGGCTTAGTGCTAAGATTTGCAACATAAAGATGATCTAAATTCTAATTTATTAATTAATTTGGTTTGCTGTATGCTATATGGAATGCCATATTGTAGGTAGGTACCACAAAAGTACCTACTACTTATATACTTATAAGATAAGGAAACTGTCATCATTAACTTAATGTTGGCTTAAAAGGAGCTGTTGCAAATAACATAACGATTTTAAGATCCTACAAAAACAACTCAAGTGTGGTTAGTTAAGTTAGTTTTAATGTGCACACATCAGGAATTTAGTGGTATTTAGCAGAATTTAGTGGAATTTGAGGTGCATTGTATGGACTTTGGTGTACACATTTTATGAAGGGATTTCCCCCTCCGTTATAATTTTTAGGAACTCTAAAATAAGCTATTAGAAATGGAGGATTGCCATTTTACAAACGAGGTTACAAAGTTTGGGTGGGTTGGGTTGACAAATTTTAATCCTTTTTCCTGTAAGATTTCGATTATAACCATTTCAAATTTTTTAAAAGTTTTCCTGTACACAATAGTAACTAGACATATTAATCATAATGAAACTGTAGTCGTGATATGCACCATTCCTGGCTCCATGTATGAGTGGCTCGATATTTTGTTCATTCTCCTTCATTTTAAATGCTGGAAAGAATACCTGCAAAATGGACCCTAATCATAAATGATTGATCCATTGATCACCTTCCCACCGCCCACATAACGCCGCCCCTTTAGTCACCAGAGCCATGATGGATAGTGCTGCAGGAGGTACTGCACTTAATATGCCTGGAGATGTAAATAAGGCGTCGCAAAAATGAAAAGCTGTATCTTTGTGCATGTCGTACCTCGTTGTCGCGTCACCCATGATACCAACACCATAAAGCGGACATCGACCGAGTGGTTAATTCTTAGTACTTAACTAGCTGTAAACTTCTGCTGAGAACTCCTATATTGCAGTTACCTAATTACATTCATTGGTTGATTTTATAAGTAATGCCTTTTTGTGTAAATAAGGCTAAGTAACACGAAGTTAGTTAAAATTATCATAACGCTTTATATTAATTTGCACTTTGTTGGTTTTACGTTCACGTCTGAATGTTCTGCGTTGCGTAGGAAGTAGAAGAAGTCCAGGTCACGGACAATTAAATTTATTTTTTTATCGCTTTTTATCGATGCAATTCATTGTTGCCTATGTCTTTGTTTTAAGATAACATAAACAGGGTCTCTGTAATTATGACCTTCTCTCATCATCCAATCAATATCTAAACCATGGAAAGGGTCACTTTGTCACGATAAACACATATATTCCATTCCTGTTCTTTATTATCAATCCTGTATTATAAAGGATGATCTCATCTCGCTTCCACTTCCAATGCAAAAGGTTGTTCGTTTATTACACAATGTTCAGGTTGTGTTTGTTTATTACACAACGTTCAGGTTGTGCCGGTCTGTTTTGTACTTATGTGAATTTTTTCAGTTTAGAAGTGCAGCTTAGTATTAGGCAAACCATAGACAGTAAACAGAACGTAGCTCTAAGTTTAAATGTCAATTACTCCTTTGCTTAACCTCTGAATTTCAGAGATGTAAACCCACCCACTCTCAATTACTATTCCCTCATTACCATTGCTTCTCGTAATGATGCTGCTCGTATTTTATAGTGTAGACTACTACTTGTTAAGCTATTACATATTTAAATTGTGTTTATATTCACTCCCTCAGCATTTGCCGGTGTTATTCGTTCTTATAAGTGCTTGGCTAATTCCTCCATCTTGTTTAATCGCGCGATTTAAAATTAAAATGTACTTGTATTAAAAAAAGGGTTGTTAAGTTTTTCGCAGCTATCGATAAATCAAAGGAGGAATCGAGGAAGGAATTCTGTTTTATCTGGGAAGGTATGCATAAGCACATAATTGCCTTGCAAGGATGGATATATTTCTCATATGATACTTTATCTGACTTTCTTATCACAAATAATCGTAACCGTGGGTATAATTATTATTTCAATGGCTCTAATGGGATCTATTTATATTTGCTTTTATGATAAAAGCGATAATAGTGACGTGGGCAAATATAGCTAAAGGCTAAAGCTGATACGAAAACCGCCACATGCGAGGAAGGCAAAATATATAGCGTTTCTAGCAACTAGGAACACATGGCAAACCTGGAACAATTTAAATCTTGTGGAGTGATACTAACAATACTTGCTTAAGCTGTAGTTTGTGTCTAACTAAAAATCTCCGTTTGCATCCTATTTATTGTCACAGGTCATCTTTTTAGGTTTGAATGACCAAGGACCACACAGCTGCCACACCGAAACCCTGATAACATGTGCTGACGCTCTTTTGAATCTTCGTCTTCTCGTGTCGCCCTCAAGAGAGCAGAAATGTCAGCCAGCAACTTGAAAATGCTCAGTGAAGAAAGTCTCACCAGGCAGCCCGATGAGGTGTTTGACATAATTTGTAAGCTAGGTGAGGGAGCGTACGGCAGTGTGTACAAAGCTCTTCATAAAGAGTCGGATAATGTGGTGGCCATCAAGCAAGTGCCTTTAGACACAGATCTTCATGAAATTATTAAAGAGATTTCTATTATGCAACAGTGTGACAGCCCTTATGTTGTCCGATACTATGGTAGCTATTTCAAGAACACGGATTTGTGGATAATAATGGAATATTGTGGGGCAGGCAGTGTTTCTGATATCATAAGACTGAGAAAGAAGACTTTGACTGAATGTGAGATTGCCACGATTCTTTCCGATGCTCTTAAAGGCCTTGAATATCTACATTCAAACAGGAAGATCCACAGGGACATCAAGGCTGGCAACATTCTGTTGAATACCGATGGTCACGCCAAATTGGCAGACTTTGGAGTTGCCGGGCAGTTAACAGAAACTATTTCGAAAAGAAATACTGTTATTGGGTCACCATTTTGGATGGCCCCAGAAATAATTCTAGAAATTGGATATGATTGTGTGGCCGATATTTGGAGCATTGGCATAACAGCGCTCGAAATGGCGGAAGGAAAGCCACCATATGCAGATATTCATCCAATGAGGGCTGTCTTTATGATTCCCACCAAGCCACCTCCTTCATTTCGTGATCCTGACTGCTGGAGTGCAGAATTCATCGATTTTGTTAGTGTATGCCTTGTTAAAAATCCTTGTGATAGAGCATCAGCCACTGACCTTATTCAACACGTGTTTTTGCAGAAGTCAGGGGGAGCCCAGGCGCTCACGCAGATGATTTCCGAGGCATGCGAAATTAGGAAAAATCAGAACTATAACAGGGTATTGATGCATGGCCCGAACAAACCTGCCCTCGCTGAAGCTGACTCAGATGCCACCTTAGTTCCTAATAAAACAAACAGTCAAAGTGGCACTATGGTAACGATTCAGTCTGATTTAGGTACTATGGTGGTCATAAATAGCGACGACGAAGATGGAGAAAAGACAATGAAATCTGAGGAAACCAAAAAGTACAAACCATGGTTCTTGGAACATTTCGATCAAGCAGAGTCTGAGCAGCAAGCCATGAATGGAGCTGTAGCGAGTACTAGTGGACTGCCAGTTGCCTCAGGTGGAAGTGTCGTGCCACAAAAGCCTCAAGACACTGAACCGTTAGATATAAAACTGCAGAGGATTAAGCCAATTAATACAGATTTCGGCTTCTTGAAAAATTTAACATACGAAGAACTGAAGGAGAGATTTGACTTGTTAGACGTGGCCATGGAGAAGGAAATTGAGGAGCTGCAGACTCACTATATTTTGAAGAAGCAGCCGGTGGAGAATGTGATACATAATAAGCGGGAGAGGAATAGAAATTTCTAACTGTAGTTTCATGCTTGGTTTAAGTAAGGCAACCCGATGTTTGATGTTTTTGAGTTATTAATGTGATTAAAGAGCCATTCAACAAGAATTGTGTCATGTTATAAAATGGGGGTATGTGATGTGGGAATATACAGTAATTTGATAGCATCTAATCCATTTTCTTTGAACTACATTTTACTGCCGTTACGATTCTATGCTTAGGGTGTTTTGACCTTGTAAATACTTTGAGTTATGTTTCTATGAGGTTTTTGTTGTACCGGGTGGTCAAATAAGTTAGATCTCTCATTTCGTGCAAGTTTCTGCATAGCTGTGATGGCAATCTCTGAAACATTTCTGGACAATGTGAAACTTTGATTTTTGCTTGAGTTTTTGTCTCATTCTCTTTAAATAGGTTTGGAACTATGAAATTGGAATTTTTGAGGTTGAGTTGGTTGGGGTTTATGTTACTCGTTTAAACGTAAAATTAAGTGCTTTTGGCTTACCAATGTCAATTTGCCTTTAATGTCGACTAATATTTTAAAACGCCTACATATTATAATAATTATTGATGGTATCTTTACGTACGTGACCCTTAAAAACCGCACTCTACTAAATTAGGTATATATTGTTAATCCGAATCTTGTTTATCCATTATAAATAGATATTGTGGGTACTAGATATGGCTTTAAGAGAATAAAATTAATGACCCCAACATTCTATCTCGATTTTCAGCTATTGAAACCTTCGTTTAAACAATGTAGTCTCCCCCCTAACGCTTGAACTGTAGGCAGATACCCAGTTAGGTAAATATCCTGTATTGAATATATAGCCTTCAACTTCTACTGAGTTGAAAAAGCTTCTTGGTAGCTCAAAAGCTGTGAGAATGTTTTACTTTTATGAGAATCTGTAAGAAAGTAATCTTTTAGGTCTTTGTACAGCCTTAGACTATTCTAATTTTTAACCATTCAAGGTGTTTCAGTTGCCTACTCTGGAGCATTCTGAGAATAATTCTGGTATATATCGAAACGATTTTGATAACTTTAAGGTAACTTTAAGAGTATGGAACCAAAAAAGTCATTGAAAATAGGGTTAATTTTGCAAAAACAAAGTGTGGCTACTAGGGAAAGTGTATTAAACTGAAGGAGAGTAAAATTGTCAAAATGTGTTTTTGGAAATTGGACTCTTGCGCAATGATAGTTGGTTGCAAAAGAATAGTATATTACAATACGAGGTGGGTAGTGTTCTCGGTAGTGTTTCATTACTGTCCAGAGATTATGTCTATCTTATGTACATGTCAATATTATGTAAACCTCGAGAGAGTACCTAATGGTAGTTCCCCATCGAACATATAATGTATACTATTTTGTTTTCAACCACTAAGTACTTTCTGAATAATATTAAAAAATGTTCTTGAATATTATTTATTCATGTAATGTATTTCATTCTGTCTGAAATCTTCACTGACTAGGGCGAAATGTTGATGGTTGCTATGGTATAGAGCATAACGAGTAGTACCACAATTGTAGTAGTCACAATATTTGTTACTGGTCTAGGACAGTAATGGGATTATTTCCCGTCTTAGACCATTAATGTGACACTTTCAAGGTTTTAAAAAGACGGTAATGTCATCATTACATATGTGGTTGAAAATAATAGTATAATATTCAACAAGCATACAATGTAGGCTATCATTATCGAAGATGTTGTTTTCACGTGCAATTCACCTGAGGTAATGATGCCTATTATATGCAAGTTGGATACTATAGTTTGTCGGTCGCCAACAAGAGTTTTGTTTTGATTGTCAACGAAGTGACGTTAAAACCATTATGGCGGCCGCATCAGGACGACCATAATAGTTGGAATCTTCATTTGTTTTGTTTGTGATTTCCAACATTGCAGTGTCTGCATGCAATTTTATGAATTGTATAATGAAGAAATAAAAGACGCAGCCTGGATAATGAATATTATTCATGCAAGTCCAAAGGTTATAACACACCATAATATGTGCTTACAGCCTGACAAATGATGACAAAAATATTTTGAATATTTGTACCTTAACTACCACTTAAATTTTTTGTATTAATCAAGTGACTGAATTAATTCAGATTAAGTTAAGATAAGTAGAATGGGAGAGGATGTGCAACTATATTTGAGTTATGTGGGAGTTCAGCACAGTAACTAGTTTTACAGTTTGTTTAGGAAAAACCACGATATTGGTGCAGAGCCAGAGAAAAAAAACAGTTTTTTATGCTTTTAATTGCTTCGAAAAGTAAAATAAAAGTACTAGCTGAAGCTATTCTATGTATTTTAACCAATCATAAGTTTAAGGGCCGCTAGGTGCGGTACCGTTAGGGCCGTTCAGGTGTTAGTATTACCGTCTATATTTTTATGGTCCAAATGCTATTAGCTTCTGAGATTCAATAAATGGTGAAAATCAATGACTGGAGTGAGACCTTAAGATTTTAAGATAATGGAAGTGATTAAAAATGTAACAAATATCCAAGGGGCGAGTCCTAATTGAAGGGTAACTCAAGCACATTAATAAACCCACAAATCGATTTATTGACAATATGAAGTTTGCGCTAAATGATAAAGAATAGAAGAATTTACCTTTTCCTGAGGCTTTTCCAATACTTGTTGATAACAGTTCATTGAAACTCTTATCAATAATGATAAATTTAATATTATCATCTAGTGCAATTCCACATCAAGTCCAGGTTGTGTAACCAACGTACAGTAAGTCTTATTAGATTATATTTTAATTTTCTTAAAAACTGGAGTTGGAGGCCAAATATTATTAACGAATGTCACAGTTCCTTAATTGGCTCCCACACATTTAACAAGTACTTGCACGGTTGTGACGAAAGTTTAAACATATTATGACACATTTGCTATTAATAGACATTCCGCAAAGTGTATATGAGGATCACATAAATAAATAATTGACCTTGTGATACCAAATCCAAACTAAACAATTTACAATTGAAAGCGAAATTTGTCCCAATACCCTTAATGAATACTTTTTTTTTTGCTTTGGAATATTAGGCTGGTTCAAACCCTGGAAAACCGCTTCTGAAGCAGTACGTACTTTTTTTCCTATTATGGGTATGAATATTTAAACCTGAAATCTGTGATTGGATTCTCTATTATTATCGATTTTCTTTAATGATGGAAGAACGGTATAGTACCTAACGAAAGCATCATCGCCTAGAGACGATCGGACTGGCGGTCGTTGACATTTAAATGTGCATTCAGTATTCACTTTTATTTTATTCTAATGGTAGCTTTGTTGCTGCAACGCCTTTGGAAACGATTGGACTTTGGTAGAGTTTGTTTACTGCTATTTATGCCAGAACCGGATTCAGTGGCTTCGTGTATTGCATTTCAAACTGCTTCAGTGGAAACATATTATAAACACATTCCTCCATCTGTTCATTCTGTTAATGTATTCAAACAATAATACACCTGTGTAGGTGTCGTCTTTGCAGATAGGCATATATTTTGATTTGTTAAGCATTGTCAAAACCATTATAACAGTGTTATAAACCAATTAAACTGCTTTGTTACTATTTATCAATGATTTACTAAAGATTGAAACTTAACCACTAGCTGTCTAACATAGTAAAACATTAAAGTCGAGATTTTCCCATCAGGTTGTTCACTTTCAGTATTGTCTGATGTGCTTGATCTATTTTAAAATTATATGTTTGGGTGGAACAAGAAAAAATTAACGATCTGTTATTTTTAATTCTAGAGTTATTACCTGTGGGAAAGCTTAGGCTTTCCAGAATATGTAATTTATTAGACGCCTTTTTCTAAAGATGAAGCTTTCCCTGCTGATTCTCTTTAGTCTGAGCTTATTTCAAAAGCATGAAAAAACGCTTTTTGAAATTCTGTCGGTATACAGTGGCTGAATCTACTGAAAGGGAGATTTCCTGATTATGTTTTAAATATCATTTGGCCTAGTTTCTATATACATACAGGTTTTTCCTGTGTACTGCGTATATCGCGACGTATACATTAGGTCAAATTGCTTATTTGAAATTCTATTTTGAAGACCAATGTTTCAGTTTTATTTTTTTTTAACTTTATGCCTGTAATTTTGTTCATGTATTCAGCCTTTTTGCTTGATGTAAGTAATGAGAAATAATCAGAATGTGCTTTACATGTCGGTTAAAAATAAGGTTGATTAATCTTTATTATACTCAGGCCTTCAGGTTAGTAGGTAGTAGCGCCAAAAAAGACAGACTTAACGAATTCGGCGTTGGAGATGGCCTGAAGGTCAAAACCGGGTAACTCTGAAAGAATATTATAGAATAGAATAGCTCTTTATTTAGCAATATTGCTAGTACATATACATTACATCATACAACTTAAAATGTTAGTTACTGATTCTATTTTACTACATAGAACAATTTATAGCAAATTTTGAAAGGCAAAAACCCTCTTTTAACATAAATTTTGTAATCCTATTTTGAAAAACTTTTATACTATTAATCTGTTTTATATCCTCTGGTAACGAATTATATAAACGAATACCATCATAAAACAATGACTTTTGTAATGCACTGGTCCTAACCAATGGAATATGAAAGTTAAGCCTCGATCGAATATTATAGTCAATTAACTCAGTTCTTCGTTCCAAATAACTGTTGAAATAGCTCGGATAACAGTGGTGCTCAATCTTATAAATAATATGAATGTTTGCCTTAGCGACAAGCTGCCTAACGTAGTAAGTTTGTAACATATTATTAATGGGTTGGTACCTATCACAATTTAAGATAACTCTCATTGCCTTATTTTGAAGAATTTGAAGCCTTCCAATATCCTCTTGGGTGCATGATATTAACAGTGAACAACAATAGTTAAAGTGTGGGAAAATTACTGTATTAAATACCAGCATTTTTGCCCATGGTGATAGATGTTGTGATAGCCGCCGAAAAAAACCTATTTTCTTCCCTAACTTTTTACACAAGTAATCCACTTGGATAGAAAAATTCAATTGTGGATCCAATGCAACACCCAAGTATTCCATTTCCGACACCATCTGTATTGGAGAACCATTTATTAACAAATTTACACCTAAGTTAGTGTATTTCTGACAGTTACCTCTCGACCCAAGTATCATACATTTAGTTTTCCCTACATTTAATTCTGTTTGCTGTTTAATCTGTTTTTACATAACCAATCATATAATACATCAAGTTCCCCATTTAAGCTATCTACCAAATCTTTGACTTGTTTTCCTGCCATGCAAATAAGAGTATCATCTGCGAACAAATTAACAAATGATTTTCTCAAAACCAAATGCAAATCGTTTACATAAATAATAAATAACAAGGGCCCTAAGACGCTGCCTTGTGGAACACCATGTTCACTTCTGGTTTTTCTTGATACCTTGTTTTGCACTTTGGTTTTATGGTACCTGTTTTGTAAATAATCCTTAATCCACGCAAAGGCAGAATTCGAATTAATTTTTCTGCACGAGAGATACGATTTCTCTTCCACAACTTGACTGCCTAACTCGATACAGAAATCTTTCACATCATATCATTGTTTCTCAAGTAAATTAACTTTAACAGGGTTTTAAACTGATTAAAGGTTTTCAACATTTTGGCTCTTTTTACTTCTTTGAAAAGCCAGTAGAAGAGCTTGAAACTAAAAAGAAATGAATATTTAGGAAAAGAAGCTTAGGAATGGAGAACTAAATTAGGAATCTGCTTGATGGCTAACTAACCTTGGAAGAAGTTTCAATTCAAATTCAAGAATTTCAATGACTGGCATACTTAAGTTAAGTAATTGATCATTCGGATTAAGTGATTTTTCGAACTAACTCCACTTCTCGCTGATTTCTACACACCTAAATAATTCTAAAAGAGACATAAAAAAAATGATAAATCAATTTTGGGTCAGGTTAAAACTTTAAAAATCTTTTAGAAGGCTTGTAGGAAGTAGTTACACGATTTCACATGAATATAAGACAATTTTGACTTCACCGTTATTTAAAAAAAGAAGAAACTGGTACAACAGTGCACTCTCTTACTCAAAATCAATTTATTACGGTATTTGTGACTTTGCTTGGAAACAAGAGAGGTGCCGGTACCAGAAACTTTTTTGTCTCTTGTTGGGCGCCAAATGTTTTAATAAAAAATTTGGTTTTATCATTATTAGACTTATTTACTTAAGTGAATATGACAATTGTCGGTGAAGCTCCTAAAATCTATATATCTGATGAAGGACAAAAATTTAAGTTTTATCTTTATTATTTTCTTGATATCTTTTAAGAATTAAACTCTGTTTCACTTTGTGTCCTAGAGTGTGGAAAAAAGGAGATGCTTATAAAAGTAATTTTTTGCTCCACGTTGAAAGTAAAAATGTATGTTTTTATCAGTTGCACAATACACTATCATCGTGATCTTTGCCAATATATAAAAAGAGGAAAGCTAACAAAAAAGTATACACCAGTTTGGGCGCCAAATGCTGTATTTTAAACCTCTGTTTTACGGTAGGAATTAAGACTTACTTATATCTATGACTTGAGAATAAAAAATTAGAAGTAGTGCAAAAAGAGTCTGTATGTTTTCTGTATTATAGAAGAAGATATGTCTCAAAGCTACATTCTCTTCTTCTCTCACAAAACTCGCTTTGTGACTGCAACTTATATATTTAGAGTTTTCTGCCAGTGAAATGTTAAGGCGAAACTTTGGTTCTCAAACTTCATAGTAACTGAGACATTGTCTACATTTAGGGTAAAAGTGAGTTTTTGTTTCAGAGTAAAACAACTTGAACTTTAGCTTCTTCATTTAAAGTTATTATGATTTTGGTGAATAAAAGAGAATGGAATTAATAAAAGAAACGGTAAACTTTATGGGGTCATTTGCTTTGTCCCATTTTGTCCCACCAACTAAAAAGCAATGGGACAAAATGTGTTGTTTTCAGTGAAACTTCAGAATTACGTTAGATTTAAGTGATTATAAAAAAATTCTTTTAAACATCTTAAATCAGATAAACACTAACAATTCAGATAAATACTTAACATCTAAGGAATAAAGTTCAAGTTGGCATCACTGTCACTTCACTGCTTGGCTTGACACACTGACAACAGACACCAGTGACATGTGTCAATGTCAACTGGATTTTATTCTATAAGCCATTCAGTTATTATTGTCGTCAAGTAGGCGTTGGACATTTTGTGGCGAATTTTAGGCGTTGTTCATGGGGAATAGCCAAAACCACTCCAGCGTGAAGTATTTTAAATAGGGTTTTGGACGAAGTCGGACAAAATATATAACCGTTTCTTTCCCAGCTATTTGTTTGTCTTTTTCAATAATTACTTAGACAAATAATAGTGCTTTGGTCCAATTTGAACAGGTCAATAAAAGACAAAAGGATTGCTGTAGCTTAGATATTATAAATCAAGAGAGTTCAAAACAAAAATCTTAAAAACAAAAATCTCTATTATGAATTATGAGAAAGAAAAACTTGTTAAACATAGATTGGCTAAGGCAGAGTTGTTAATTCTACTCGAAAGTAAAACATCATAGGAATGTTGAAAAACAACCTTCACATCTGATACACTTTTTGGTTACAGGTACCATCTGAGAAATGTTTTCCATATTTTCCAGAAAATGATAATGGGAAGTGAAGTGTTGGACTTTTTAAAAATCTGTAGAACCGAAACCATTTATATGTTAGTACAAAATGCTTTGCCATTTAGGTACATCGTTAGTAGAAAATGCTTTGCCAGTTACATCGTAGTTGATTGTGATCTATTCGGTTATAGTATTTCCAAAATTTTACTCAGCCGAGTTTGAACCATTATTGAGAAGATACAATTGGGCCTATAAAAGAACTTGTATGTTTCATTTCAGCAGTAAATAGTCTGTAAAATAAAATGAGAATATCTAGTATGTGATATAAAAAATAAATCGTATTTTGAAAGCTTGGTAACTTACTCTAAAACATGTTTTTTTTTTCACGAAAATAACGATATAATGTTAAAATGACTGCTCTGTACCAAGTGTACTAGCAACGATAGCAGACCATGTACAGATTATCGATACTAAATACATAACAAACACATAAAAGTATAAATATACCCTTGACGTATTTTTCTTGTTATTTATAATTTGTTTTGCTCTAGTTGAGGTTTAACGAATAAGTAAATTGAGCGATCATTGAAATTAACTATATTTCATGCTGCAGTAACTTTTGATCATGGATAGAATCACGATCGATTCGGTGTTTTTATTTAATCTCGTTAGTCACAATCAGTTTTGATTCAATGACCATAATTAGATTAATTTCAGTATTAGGTCGAAAGTTGTATTCGATGATATCAGAAACTATCAGTCCAAATATGACTTCAAAATTCCGCAAAAAAAAAATAAAAGTGTGTCTCTCCTTTAAAAGCAAACAAAACTATTATCAATATAAGATAATAAAAACAAACAAGACCCGCATCGAACGAGTGGTACCGTACTGATTAGAATTTCAAATAGAGAATTCCTATTAGCCAGCAACCTGCCTCGGTATTCTCAATTATACTTTTTGTCTGCCTCCGCGAATACCAATTGATCAATTATTGCATGTTTCAACTTTAATTGCCATTCGTTTACTGGTGATCTCCTCTAATGCGTGTTTTTATTGCCGTTAAGTAGCATCCAGGGCGTTTCATCTAAACGTAGTCAATATTAGTCAAGTATGGCCATTAGAAATGGGTTATACAAATAACAGTAAAGTGCGAAACTGGTAACCGACAGTCGTAAAACATCTAGGTCTTAGGGAGGAGCGAGACGTCCGACTTGAAAAACGATCCTTTGCTGCAGTGTTTCACTCTGGGCCTGGGTTGTCAATTGATGGCATATGTGGTATCCATTTTCAGTGGTGTCATTAACCCTTTTTCACATAAAACACGCACTACTCGTACATTCATATCCGGCATTTATTATTGCTCATTCAATACTAATTTGCTTAATTAGTAAATCGGCAATAGCGAGATTACATCTATAAATTATTCTGTGATGGTGTAACTTACCTTAATCCCAAACGCCCAGTAGATTAGCCGTGTAATGGGATCCCGTGTTGATAACCTATTAAAGGAGGGGTCACTACACCTTTACGTATATGGAACGCTTCAATTAATTTAATTAGCCCCTTTTATTATGTCATCGCCCTTTTGGAATCTTTCGTGAGTGTGGTGTGTGTGTTTGTTTAAAAGGGCGAGGCAAATAGAATAAAACATACTTTGGTCTAAGAATTAAGTCATGAGGGTAGTTTAAACAAGATGAACTGATTTTCAATAGTCATTCACAGTTCCCTTTAGGGGGAATAATCTAGAAACATACAAATTAAATTATAAATCTTAAACTTTTTCAATAAGATTATTCTATTGACGAATTTAAGGGTATGCAAAAAGTGGTATCTACGTTAACTACGCCATCATTTCCATTCAAAACTGCCAATTTGATTACTTTTATTATTGAACACCAGTTGTTTTCGTTCCGTTCACTATTTGAAATTGGCCACAATGCCAGGAGACCTTGAACTAATTTCTTCAGCTGTTATAGTCCATTTCAAATAGATGTTCTCCTAGTTAGTCAGCTCCTGTCTAGTAAGCTACTTGACTTGTCTTATTTTATTAATGTAAATATGTCATTCTCATTGTCACCGTCTATTAGACGAATATTGTCAGATGTCGCCCACATTTTTGTCGTATCTTCTCAACATGTGCTGAAAAGAGATAGGTATAAAAAAAATAAGATTTCAAAGGTAACGAGATGGCAAAAATAAGTGAATGACTTATAGGTATGTATTGACAAAGCGGGTTACAAAAAAGATAACCTTATGATAAAATAGAAATGTGTTTCAAAGGGGTGGGTACATAAATATAAAAAATAAAATATAAAAAAGTATAAATAAATAATATATAAGATATCTGGTTGGATTGAAACAAAAGCTACGCGTTCATGTGACACATGTGAGAACCTCCCTAGACCTGACTATAACAATGGGCGAATTCCAAAACTCACCAGGTCATTTATCTGGTGGTAGATCAGTCACCTGCTTAATCCATTGAACTGCTAGATGGCCATCACATGACCAGCTTAACCGCTAGATGACCTGGAGAGTTTTGGAATTCGTCCATTATGTAAAAAAAATTCCTACGACTGCCTCGAAAATGAACAAATGCGCCCTTCTTACTACCGTTGAAAATCGCGCATATTGCAAACACTTTGCGCACGCTCCCATACAGAAGCGTAAATCGCAGTGGTAGAAAAAGTAAAGTGTATACTTACGAAAATCACTTTTCACACTCTTGTGACGTTGAATCACTCGTGTACGGCTCGTGTCCAAAACGTCACACTCGTGTGACACTAGTTGCACAATATACTATTAAACAATCATTGTCGCCATAAAATTTAATACTTAGTTTGCACACTCTGATTGATCAAGAAATTTTTAATTCAAGTTTCATTGCCAAACAAGTTTTATTTTTATCTTTACACGTTACTGTAGAGTTAGGAGCTCATTGTCAAAGTCAGTTTTAAAATGGTTGCTGATCGGGAAGGGCTAGGAATAGTAGACCTCATCTAAAGAATTGCTTATGTCCTTAAGAGACAATGTAAAGCGCTTCTGATTATTGCGCATCACAAATCATGTATCCGACTGAGCTGTGTTAACACCATTGATGGCAAAATAGTGCGAAAAACTGCAGATAGCCAATCGAAACGTTTTCACCATCAATCAGCTAGATTTATTCGCCTAGAACGTGGTTAGTTAGCTGCGTTATCTGCACGTTAAATTGGTAGAAAAGTCAGACAAGTTAGGCCATCGTATCTTATAAATTCCAACATTTTTTGTCCAAGGACAGTATAAGTAAAGGATGGTCCGGTTTCATGTCGATGACGTAGTGCAGGCATATTTTGTTGTGTTCATAAAAAAATGAAAATCGGAACATTTTTATGACATTTTCGACTTTCAATTGTTTTTATAAGGTCATCTCAGACCTACTGTTCTAATTTTAGGCCTGCTTTTTTTTTTTAAATGAACGCATAATATTTAGTAAGACCTGTCTTATTTAAAAAATGACAGTTTTGTCCAAAACGTTTAAAACGGTTTATAAGATTTCTAGACGAACATTTGTTGTTTAAGTTTTATTTATCGACCTCCGTTTTGCACCCTGCTAATATTTTACTATCTCGCTAATTATCTTCGGTTTTTTTATCTGTGACTGTTAATTAAACAATTCGAAGCCGTCCAAAGGTATCGGCCAACATCAAAAAGAAACTATGGGGTGTCCCATATTTCCCAAATCATTGACCAAGAATTTGAAATTTTTTTGCAAGTCGTCCAAAGAGCTAGCTTTATTGCAAAAAACCTGTAGTAGACTAGCATCACACCCACACAAGGTAATAAGGTTTACATTTTGCTATACATGTGTTTACATTGGGCTAATTATTTGCTTCAATCGAGGCTTCAATACATGTGTTTACAATAGAACTAATTATTTCCTTCAAAACATAATAGACAAAAGCACAGCGTCATTTCTCAGAAGCATGCACCTCTCTAAAGTCAGTTGATATATCTCTGCTAGTGCACTATCGTGACGTCATGCTGACGGTCTACAAATTGAAGACATTGAGCCATTTTTTACCAACTATAGCCCTTGACTGGTCGGTATCATGGAGAAATTATGTAGCGGTTTCGGGTGACTCTAGAGCGCGATCGAGTGTATTGCTATCCTTAAATTCTTATTTAGAGAACAAAGGATTTCGCTCTAAAGCGAAGCTAAAGCGGTCTAATAGCGTTTTTAACTAGTAGCACTTGTGCGCACTGACTGTATTTCTATCCTTTCTTAATTCAATCAAAATGTAGACATGGAAATACACTCAGTACGCACTAGTGCAGCCTGTGAAACACGCTATTAGATTCAGTGTAGCCATTCAGTACTATTTATTTTTAATCAATTTTTTTTTGTATTTTTTAGGGTTCTTAATAGGGTGTGTGAGTATTTTTTATTTTATGCTACTTTAATCTTTCAGGGTCAGTTCAATCCTATAGGTAAAATGTTTTCTAGTTTTTCTTTTTTTTTTCATTTAATGTTTTGTTTCAACGGTTTTCCATATTATCACGTCGTTTTTGGCTTTTCTCAGTGATCTCTTCAATGAGCTTGAAAAACGTTGCATTTTAAATAAATTTTTAAATTTCTCTTCTTTCTCCAGTATACTTTAGTTGAAGTTACACTTGAAGTCTCACCTCTGGTTTAATTGGGTTTGTTTACTCTTTTTTTTATTTTTATTTTATTATATTTAATTCTTTGACCTCTCATTTATTTTTTAACTCTTCCTAATAGTGTTTCGACATTTAGTCCTAACTTTGTTCTGGTTCTCCCTCTAATTTTCTCAGTAATTTTCTCTTTTCCTAGAATCAATCCTTTGCAACCTCTATGTCTTTTCCAGCGTTTAAAAAAAAAATGTGCCGTTTCATATATTTGTTACCTACACCCTGTATACCGTATTCTCGGTAAGGGATGTCAATATAGGTACAGGAAATAACGTCTAGCTAGCTAATCGTAGGCCCAGCCCCAGTATTTATAACATAAATATGTACATGTTTTCGATCTAGTGACAGAGCCTATCAGCGATGTAGAATAGTATTGAAGAAACAACTTAAGCATGGATGTCTGAAAGTAAATATACTTTTTACTAATTGATAAATGACATGAAGAAAGTCTTGTTGATATATCCCAGCCCAGTTAATGGACTCACGCCCTTGTAGCCATTGCACCGATCATTCCGTGAAATAATACATTGTTTGTATAGACCTTAGAGATAGTGTCGAGGTATTATGCTCGGCCGTTGATTGGTTTCCGAGCGATAATTATTCGTTTTTGCCTCAAAGGTCAATGGCTCGAAATAATCCTTTGCTTTTTTCACATGTGTTACTTAAAAAAGCATTACGTCTTTGATGGTTCTGGACTAACAGTACTCGCTGTTATACCGCAAGAGCATTAACAGTAAACAAAGAGCTGCGAAGTGACGTAATACGCAGGTTTTATTGGAAACGCGTGAATATTGGGTTAGATCACCCCCTTGAGCCATCGACCTCCACATGTTGCTGGAAACCCCGTTTCTGAGGGATCGATACGGCAGTCGCGTCGAAGCTTGGCGCCTAAAGTCCTGAATAAAATAGAGCCACAGGATTGCGGTGAAACACGAGGACAAAGAAAAAAACCTATCACTGAAAGAGCAGAACTTCCTGGAATTGCTTTTTCAGAGAAATCCTAGAAGAAAATGTTAGCTTAAAAATACTCCCTGTTTTGTATCGTAACGGAAACCACAAATAAAAGTAAGTTACTTATATATACTAATGTACTCTTTTAGGGCTACGCTTTATCGAATTTCATCTCACCTACATTACAAGGTCCAATGCTAATGCGTTCGAATCTAAATTAAGCGTCTTAACTGCACCAACACTTTCTGTCTTAACTAAGAGGACCTTAACAAATTTTCAAAGTCAAAGTATTTTTAAATCATCATCAGGGATTTTTATTAGGCAGTCTTGTTCTGTGGGGTTTTATAAATAGCCTCTGGAATTCTTTATGGATGTGAAAGTCTCGAGCCAGCCCATTTTTTTTTCTCTCTCTCTAACGACTTTTAAGTTTATTTAAGTATTTCGCTTTTTGATGCAATTATTAATCGTTTTGCGAAACCCGGAGGCACCCAACCGTGCATTTTGTCGTCCAGTTGTGCTCAAACAAAGGACGTGTCTCTCAACCAACGGGCACATTTTATATAATAATGTTGCGAACTCGGGGTTCAATAATTCCAGTGTAAAGATTTAATACGAAAACACTATTTATTAACTCCACAAATACACACGACTACTAAATAACTCACTACTTAACACTTTATAGCCTTCTATTATCGCTTCGTAACTTTAGCTTACTTATAGCTCGATTAAAATACGACTATCCCCTAACCGCCGCTCTATGCGCCTTTTATATACAATCCTAAAATTACAGAAAAACCTAGAAAGTTCTTTATAAGAATTCTTGAATAATCTCACATATAAAAAAAAACCGTTGTAAACAACTGCCTTCTAGATTAAGCCAGACGAGCAATAAATCACTCGTGTCAGCCATGCCGCAGCGCGGATAGGTCGCGAAGCTCCACCAACCAACACGCTCCCATGCGTTGCCCCGCCTCCCATGCGGCGTTGCTGCGATCGTAACATTGCCCTCCTCCTAAGTCTGTTCGTCCCGAACAGATAGAGTTCCATGGTATCGTGCTAATCGATCCAAATGAACGACCTTCATCTTTGACCTAGGGGTCCGCTGGATCCTATACACCACATCATTAATCTTCTTTATAATTGTATAAGGTCCTTCCCAATTTTGGCTAAGTTTGGGCGACTTCCCCACCTTTCGCCTCGGATTGTATAGCCACACCAAATCACCATCCTGGAAGCCGCGGGAGTTAGCTAGTAAGTCATATCTTGCTTTGGCTCGATCACTGGATATCCGCAGTTTATTCCTGACTTGCTCATGAACATTGTTCAGCCTCTCCTTAAGCTCCGCCACAAAATTCTCAGAGCTGAGCGACTCTTTTTCTGGTGTTCCATACATCAAATCCGCAGGAAGCCTCATTTCCCTTCCGAACATCACTTTCGCCGGAGTATAACCAGTGGCTTCATGCGTAGAGCCTCGATATGCCATCAACATGAGAGGTAGATGTTGGTCCCAATCACGCTGATGATCTGCCACCATTTTAGACAGGTAATGTTCCATGGTCCGATTAAATCTCTCTACCATCCCATCCGACTGTGGATGCAAAGGAGTTGTCCTGGTCTTGCGAATTCCGAGAAGTTCCATGACCTTCTGGAAAACAGCCGATTCAAAATTTCGGCCCTGATCAGAATGAAGTTCGAGAGGGACTCCAAATCTGCAGAACATTTCATTTACTAGCACCGTTGCCACAGTCGTTGCTTCTTGATTAGGCAGGGCGTATGCTTCAGGCCATTTAGTGAAGTAATCCATGGCGACCAAGATGTATTTATTGCCCGACTCAGTCTGAGGAAACGGCCCCGCGACATCAATTGCTACCCTCTCGAATGGAGCACCCACAGTGTACTGTACCATTCGGCCCCGTGATCTTGTTCGAGGTCCTTTTGTGGCACAACAAACTTCACACTTGCGGCACCAAGATTCGACGTCTTCATGATAGTTCACCCAATAGAACCGCTCTTTAATTTTGGCCAAGGTTTTATTGACCCCAAAATGACCTCCACTGGTTCCGTCGTGCATTTCCTGTAGTACGTCCGATTTTCTGCTACCAGGAACAACCAACTGACTGACTACGGTCTTGCCATCCGGACTCTCCCACGCTCTCTTCAGTAATCCATTTTCTATTTTAAGAGAGTGCCACTGGGCCCATAGCGCCTTCAGGTTTGGACTTTTACCAGCAATTTCTTGCCATTCTGGTCTCTTGTCGTCAGTCTTTGCAGAGAGGATGGGTCCAATATCTGGATCATTCATTTGTTCTTCTCGAAGGGTCTGTGTGGTCCAGCCATCGTTTATTTCCACCGACGTTCTCCGTACAGAAGGAAGTCCCTCACGCTGCTCAGTTCTTTGACAATGCCGACAATCTTCTTTACATGGCCGTCTAGACAATGCATCGGCATTTCCGTGAGACCTTCCTGGTCGATGTTCAATTTGGAAATCGTACTGCTGCAGGCGCTCTATCCATCTGGCTATTTGACCTTCAGAGTTTTTCATCTGTAATAACCATTTCAAGGCTCCATGGTCAGTTCTAATCAGGAACCTTTTTCCATATAAGTAGCGATGGTAATGTTCGACTGCTTTAACGATGGCCAACAGCTCCTTTCTAGTGACGCAATAGTTTCTTTCTGGCTTACTTAAAGTCTTACTGTAGTATTCAATGACCTTCTCTTGCCCGTTTTGTCTTTGAGAGAGTACTGCACCTAGACCACAGTTACTTGCATCCGTGTCCAAAATAAAGAGTCCGTCCTTTATAGGGTAAGCCAAGATAGGACTAGAACAGAGGGCAGCTTTAAGCCTTGCAAACGCCTGACTGCATTCGTGGTTCCACAAGAACGGTGTTTTCTTTTCCGTTAATTTGTGCAGCGGTTTTGCGATGTCGGCAAATCCCTCTACAAATCTCCTGTAGTAAGTACATAGTCCCAAAAAGCTCCTTACTTCGTGTTTGTCTCGGGGAACTGGCCAATCTTTAATGGCAGATATTTTACTATGGCTAGTTTTAATGCCTTGTTCTGAGATAGTATGCCCCAAGTACTCGACTTGCTTCTGGAACAGGCTGCATTTCTTGTAGTTTAACTTCAGGTGAGCATTCCGTAACTTGTTGAAGATTTCTCTTAAATTCTTCAAGTGCTCGTCGAAATCACGTCCCATGACAATTATGTCATCTAAGTATACCAGGCAAGTTTTCCAAGTCAGCCCCCTCAAGACAAGTTCCATTAGTCGCTCGAAAGTTGATGGAGCATTGCACAATCCAAAAGGCATAACAGTGAATTGGTATAGTCCAGAACCAGTAGAAAATGCAGTCTTTTCTTTGTCTTCGGGAGCAATCTTTACTTGCCAGTACCCACTTTTTAAATCGAGAGTGGAAAACCACTTTGATCCCGATAAAGTTGCTAAGGTGTCGTCTATACGTGGCAATGGGTAGCTGTCTTTCTTGGTTACATCATTAAGTTTCCTGTAGTCAACACAGAACCGCGTTGAACCATCTTTCTTCTTAACAAGAACCACAGGCGACGACCATGGACTAGATGATTCTTCTATGACGCCCTCCTTTAACATTTCATTCAGCAAACTGTTAACTTCCTGTTGTTTAGCCAGAGGGACCCTTCGTGGATGTTGTCGTATTGGCTGGGCATCTCCTGTGTTGATCTTATGGACAACTAAATCGGTTTGACTGTCGTTGCTCTTGAAGTTAAACATATCAGATTCATCCATAGCAAATTTTATAGCAGACTGAAGTTGTTCCTTTGACAGGTGACTCCACTGTCGCTTAAAAGCATCAATAACTTCTGGGGAAGCTTGGTTAGAAGATATAATTTTGGATGTCTCTGCTTCGACACAATTGCATACCCATTGTACAGGCTCATAATTGGCAAGAACTGTTCCTTCTTTTAGCTTGATGGTCCTTTCTCCAATATTGGCAACTCGTACTGGCATAGTCTTCTTCGTGTCGGTCAAAGTTCGGGCTACCATGATTTCAGTCGTCAAATCCAGGTTAGGTTCTATAAGTCCTATGGACCACCCAGGATCATTTTCAGAAGTCACTGTGATAATTTGTTCTGAATTTGGAGGAATTTTTACATCTTCCACCACCAGTAGACGGATACTAGTTTCCACATTTCCATTGGTTAATGCAAACTCCTCATCTCCAAACGTGAGAATATTCTGTTTGTGATCATAGGAGAATCCATGTTTCCTGATGAGATCCATTCCCAAAATAAACTCGTCTTTGATCCTGGCAACCAACACTTTATGCCGAACTTCAAGTCTTTCTCCAATAATGATGGTGACATCAGCTTCTCCGTCTATAGAGCAAGATTCTCCAGTGACTGATTTTAACATAATAGGGTTGGGCAATGGTTGTATGGTATATCCGAAAAGTTTATCTGGCCTTACAATGGTCACATCTGCTCCTGTATCGATGGTAATCTGGATCTTCTGGCCTTTAATGCGTCCGGCCACTGTGAGACTTTTGCCACCCAAATTATTGACTTTAAAGATCCTGGGGGTCTTAGCGGCCCCGGTCAATTGCCCCCTTGCATTGACCGGAATTAGTTTTCCTGGGACCTAGGGCGGTCTTGGTCGCCGCTTGGTCTTCTAAACGACGGCGACGGACTTCTTGCCCTATTACGGCAGTTACTCTTGATGTGACCCAGTCTGCCGCAGTTAAAACATTTTATGCCCCGATTGTCTGTTGATCGAGGAGTTCTCTCTAACAGGGCTTGCATATTGACTGCCATATCCTTCATCGCTTTATGTAAACTGGCCATGGATTCAGCCATAGACGTATTCGCCTCTTCATTGCAAGTTGCCATTCTTACACGTGGAGATGAACTAGATGACACTCGTGACGCCTCGAATTCCAGGGCCCGAACTAGTGCCTCGCTGATATCCTTGGGCCTTACTAGACGTAAGTGGTATCTCATGTCACTATCGCGAACTCCCTCAATGAACCTTTCGGCGGCAAATTGCATTTGAAAAGATTCAGGGGCCGATGGATATGCCAGGTGAATAAGTCTGTCTATGTCCGCCTCAAATTCTTGTAAGGATTCACCTGACTTTTGCTGCCTCATCCTCAGCTGGGCCTGGAACACGGTCTCTTTGTGCTCATTCCCAAATCGTAGTTGCAGAGTGTGTACTAAAGCCGCATAATTACTTTGATCCGCTGCCGACAGAGATTGGAGTAACTCAGCCGCTTTTCCACGAAGTGCTACCACTAATGATGTAGCTTTCTGGGGCTCGGACCAACCATTAGCTTTTGCAGCTGCCTCAAACTGAGTTTTATAAATTTCCCAGGCCGTAGTACCGTCATAATCAGGAGGCTTAATTTTAGGGTTGGCTGTGCTAAAACTCTCTGTAGACACGGTGTCGTCCTCAAGTTGTTCCCGGAATTTCTTTTCTAGCTCGAGAACCCTCTGATTGACAGCTTCGAGTCCTTCGTTAACGCCGTTAATGGATTCGTTCACGCCGTTAACGGATTCGTTAACGCATTGCATTATTCTTTCTTCCAATTGTTGCTCCCTAGCTGCGAGATGGTTCACTAATTCTTCTTTAAACCGTTTCTGTTCTTCCTTCTGTTCTTGATAACGTCTTTCCTGCTCGTCTTTCTGTTGTTGATAACGTTGCTCCTGTACTCGATCACGTCTTTCTTGTTCTTCTTTTTGTTCGTTATAACGTCGCTCCTGTAATTGATCACGTTTTTCCAGCTCTTCCTTCTGCTCTTTATAACGTTTTTCCTGCTCTTCTTTTTGTTCTTTATAACGGCGCTCCTGAATTTGATCACGTTTTTCCTGTTCTTCCCTTTGTTGTTGCATAAGGGACAGCAGGGCGGCAAGTTGATCCTCCATCGCTTGATGCTGGCTTCTAGTCACTGGCATAAACAGGTAATGTCCGGCAATGAAGCACTCACTTACAGTAATATCACGTTCAGTAATATTGGTCCTCAAATTCCCACTGGAATCGCACTTCTGACACCAATTGTTGCGAACTCGGGGTTCAATAATTCCAGTGTAAAGATTTAATACGAAAACACTATTTATTAACTCCACAAATACACACGACTACTAAATAACTCACTACTTAACACTTTATAGCCTTCTATTATCGCTTCGTAACTTTAGCTTACTTATAGCTCGATTAAAATACGACTATCCCCTAACCGCCGCTCTATGCGCCTTTTATATACAATCCTAAAATTACAGAAAAACCTAGAAAGTTCTTTATAAGAATTCTTGAATAATCTCACATATAAAAAAAAACCGTTGTAAACAACTGCCTTCTAGATTAAGCCAGACGAGCAATAAATCACTCGTGTCAGCCATGCCGCAGCGCGGA
Source organism: Taphrorychus bicolor (assembly GCA_951812265.1). NCBI lineage: Eukaryota > Metazoa > Arthropoda > Insecta > Coleoptera > Curculionidae > Taphrorychus > Taphrorychus bicolor. The sequence goes on along the minus strand of OX638297.1, from coordinate 46,445,065 downwards.
TAGGTCGCGAAGCTCCACCAACCAACACGCTCCCATGCGTTGCCCCGCCTCCCATGCGGCGTTGCTGCGATCGTAACAATAATTTAGCACTCGCTCAAGCTGAGAAGAATCGAGGTTTAACGATCAAACGAGTGACTAATAGTTTAACAGTAGTTTGTTGTTCTGCGGCCGTTTTTACTCTTTAAGGCACTAGTTCGAATTGAAGAACTGCTTTATTTTGCTTCGCCATGAAGCGTGAACCGTTATAACACGGTCAGTATTTATCGCGGATTTTTAATCAGTACCACGCTTTAAGACTTAATAAAAAAATTATTATTCTACTAGTTGTTCAATAAGTTCAAATGTATAACTGTGTCTAAATAGAAACTTCAAAGCAGTAAGGTTTACTTCTTAAGGATTTTGAAGTTAGTTTCAGTTAAGTATGCATGTGACAAAAAACTATACAATCCGACAAGTATTCCTATACCAATTTATTCTCGTCCGCTATTTTTTTCGTGCCACTTCTTCGCAGTTGTTGTGACCAGATTAAAAAAAAAACAAGAATATCTGCATAATCCTTTTATTTTTGCTTATTCATTCGTGAACCTTGTTTCAGATCGGCTGAATCCAAATCACAATGACGGACACGAGTACGGCGGATGAGCTGCCGCCGCAGACCAATGGTATAGTGGACAATGGTCTACTGGACGAAGAAGAAAGGGCCCGAATGCGTCCCGCTGACATCGACGCCGACGTGCGTGAAATGGAACGAAGAAAGAGGGTCGAGCTGATTATGAACAGCAAGTTATTTCGAGAGGTAATTACCGTCGTTTTTTAAGGGGTAAATTCGTTTCGACTTTGCGAATTTTAGTACCTCGTTTGAGGTACGTTACGAAAATATCCTTTTTTCAAATATCCATTATGTCCAGACTGTATCTAATGCGGCCACAAAATAGCCTCAATTCTGTAGAAATTCTTAACACAGTTTTTTTCTTCTAGAATAGGTCTACGAACTGTTTCTTCTTCGACCTCATCTTAGGTTTAAATTGTCGCAACATCTTTTTCGTAGTCGGCCTTTGCTGCATATACCAGCAGGAGATTAATCTCTTGCGATCAAGGTCTTGAAAATATATAAGTCACTTCAGCTAATGTCATTAACTTTTGCTAATTTTCGGACTCAGGGTTCAGATAGCTACTGCAGTTTAATTCTGAAACTTTGTGTTGGCAGCAATCCTCGATGCTGCAAAAATACCTGTTATTATACCCCATTCAGTTATTTCTGTCGTTAAGTAGGCCTTGGATCTGACATATTTCACCCGATATAACATGACTGACAGTGACAGTGATTAATAATTAGTTTGAGGTTAAGGTTATTGTTTACTGTTTTGCTCATAAAGTTGCCAGATGGCTGCATTAGTTCAAACTTTTCATTGGAATTATAAGTATTATTTCCAGTCCTCAAACATCAAATAACTGAAAAATGTAGTTATAGATCAGAGCAGAGTTAATGCTTACCTCAAAAATATTGGAAACTTTAGGTCATAGAGGGCAATTCTGGGGGAGGTCTTTTCTGAATTGTAGGTAGCATTTTTTTATGCATATTCGCCTTTTCAAGTTAATCACTTGTTGGTTACTGATTAGTGTTAATTACTTTTGGCATTTTTTTGTTAGGATAACACAGTTTTTTAATAACAAAATACAAAATGCACGTGTTATGTGTAAAAAAAAATCGGCAACCGCGAAATTTTAATGTCACCTTGATAAATTTGTTTTGACGACAAGTAAACAAACAATCGCAATCGTTGTTATACCGGAGAAATTCCATGACATGGGTTGATGCCAAAAATAATTGAATGGATTATAGTAACTGTAGAACTAGAATCAGAAGTAACCAGTGTTACCTTAGTTTTTACAGTAATTGTTCTTTCCACTTTTTTGATTGAGGCGAACCTGCTAGTCTAAAGTTATTAGTCTTCTGCTCGCTTGTTACCACCCCAATTCCAGTACCCGTCTTCAAGTTCTTCATTCCACCAGTCGTTTACTATTCATTTTTTCTTACCATTTTCTTTTTTTTTGTGTTCTCTACGTTGTACGTATTGCACTCTGCGTCTTTTTCTTTGCGTGAATTGTGAGTATTATGTCACCTTACTTGAAACTTTTTTTCCTATCTGAAGTACATTTGGAATCTTCTGGATATATCTACGTAGCTTCATTCCTTATTGTGCTAACAGTAGCATTCTGTTTCCAGTCATTCCATATTGTCAGGAGTCAAGAGACTTGTAAGTATCCAGTTTAATACGTCTTTTCCCTGCCCTTCAGAAGTGTTCTTCTCCAAATTCTGTTAATACACCGTCCTATACCTGATATAGCTCTGTAGATACGATTCCATTTTGTCCTCTACTGCGTTGACTCTACTAAGTTATACTTCGTTTCCTTAGGATATCTTCTCTGTTTAAAGTCAATTTGTCCCTCGGTTTGTTCTCCTGAAAAGAAAGTATTATGTTTTATTTTTCTATTAACACTTCAATCTTCAATTCATTATCTTTTATCTGAGCTTCCATGTTGTTTCAATTAAGAATTCGCAACTATATTTATTACATTTTCAGGAACTTGAAAGAATCATCGAGACCCAGCTCAGGGAAGGCTCAGGCACCACCGGTTTACTACAGCAAATCTCGGATATGGTCGGAGTGAACAAGCAGGCAGGAAACGTATTCAAAAGCTCTAACTGTGTGGTACCAATTAACGACATTCGAGGTAAGGACCAAATCGCCTTAATATAAGCGACTATTGCGAAACACGGAAAACCTAAAAAGTTTCAAATTATCAAAAAAATAAATTTTATGAGCCATCGAAAAACTCTGTTATGGTCTAAATTTCGAGTTAAATAGGGAGTGTTGAATAAAAAAAGTTATCATGTTGGCTGGGAGTTAGTTGTTGACAGAAAACTATAGAGTAACAACAGTGTTATCTATTTCTAATACTCTTTCCTTTTCTGTCAAAAATTCGTCTCACAGCGGTGTCAAAACGAAGCTTATTGACGCGGATTCTACAGTTTATATTACCAAAAAAAAAAGATACAGTTTTTGTAGAAAAAAAAACACAAAATGGAATATTCAGTGATATTTTACTAACTTTATGGGGAAAGGTGACATTCACGATTTTGTTTACAAAATATCTTTAAGGTGGTGCGAAGTTCCCACCGTATACTCAATATAAGGAGAAGTCACTGTATTCGAATACAATCAAAAATTGTTCAGAAACATGCAATTTTACCATTTCTCTCAACAATTCATTACCATAAAATAATTGATGATTTCTATTATTGTACAGCTACTTACTATTGTTTTATTGAATTTGAGCCAGATAAAATATATTTTTACAGAAAACAACAATTTTACTAAAAAGAGTAACTAAAGTGTTGCCCATAAACTTTTATTGGACTGGCTATATCATAATTCATATAAAAAAAATGTGTCTTGACCGGCTTTGACTTTTTAGTTTCGGGATGTATGGTGAAACAAGTTGAAAAGCTATTTATTTTAATTTTGTTGATAAAGTTTGCGGGGCATGAGTGATGGATGATCAGTTAATTTTAGGGTATTGTGTCCGCATCCTCCAGTTTTATTCTTTTTACTGGCATTATGCATAAACCCCTAAACGTATAGTCAAATGTTTAAATCTAAAAAATTGAAAACAGACAAATGAAAAGTGCATCTTTCTAGAAACATGTTTTAAAATAACCTGACTAACCTTTAATTTTAAAGAGCAATTTGTCGGTTGTTACGTGATACCTTATAACTGTTATCGGTCAAAATTCATGGCTACCGGAAGAACTGTAGATCCATGCAAAGGCGTTAATAATAATTAAACGAAAGTGAATCGTTTTTATGTTCTATGGGATTATTGCATCTAAATTAATCTCAGCGGTTAAGTTTTTTTACTGCGTGGGTCAAGACAAAGGCTTTCACTTTAAAGCCAATCAGGAGGGCATGTTATATACGAGCTGAGAAAGTCTAGTACTTTATCCAATTTATTATGACTCACGATTATGTAATTTAACTTTATCCGGTTTTTAATAATTATTATCGTTGCGTCGTTCACGGTATTACATCAAGATATAGAAAGCATCTTGTTTGCTATAAATAGCAACAGAATTCTCTATTCAAGACCAATTTGCTGGATGATTTTAAACTCAATATCAAGCGTTGGCACTTTACAATGGCCCTAATCGGCAATTTCCTAAGTGTGCTTTCATTCATGTACTATTTGTGCTGGGGTCGTTTATGCAATCAACAGTGGACGCTTGCCGTTTCAGTCTGGAGCAAAAAATTGATTTATGTTTTATAACCAGGCGGTTACAACATCGCGTTTGTGTAAACATGGCATAACAGCTTTTTGTTGATCATGTTCACAGCATGATATTTAAAAAAAAATAGCATTCAATGGGTATTAGACCATTAATATTAACTACATTAGGTATTGAGTCTATGGGCTATGGCAAAGGAGAAAAGATCCTGAGATGTAAACTGGCGGCAGTGTTCAGGCTGATTGACTTGTACGGGTGGACGCAAAGCCCCAATACTCTAATCACCGCGCGATTGAATCAGGAGGATGAACAGTTCTTGGTCAATCCATATGGCATGCTCTTCCATGAACTCACTGCGTCCAGCCTCATTAAAGTTGGCATGCAGGTAATGTCGCCCAAATAATACAGTGGCATTAACAACTCATTAAAAAAATTTTAGGGCAACGTGCTAGAACAAGGAACGACAAATTTTTCAGTTAACGTAACCGCTTTTTCGCTCCACGCAGCGGTCCACGCGGCCCGCCCGGACTTGCGCTGCATCATCCACGTTCATACTCCGTCCGTGGTTGCAATTTCTGCTCTCAAGCATGGGTTCCTTCCTCTGAGCCAGGAGAGCGTGGTTATAGGGGAAGTGAGCACCCATCCCTATTTGGGCGGTCTGTTGGATGCCGACGAGAAGGATAAGCTGGCCAGAAACCTGGGACCCATTAATAAGGTGCTGTTGCTGTCTAATCAAGGTAAGATATTTGTATTTTGTTAATATCTTTAAACCGGATATTAATTACGCATTTCCTTTTTCAAAGTCGGTAGTAGTTATATTGGGGAAAATTTTTCCCTTCCGAGGTTAATAACTTTTAAACTATAAATAGCATATGAAAACGAGATATAAGCTGTCAAAGTCGGCAATGCAAATTTTGAATCTCCAAAATTTAGGTTTGGGGCCTCTTATGCTCAATATACAAAATTCAATTTTTTCATAGAAATCTTTACTAATCGATTTTAATCGTTGGTTCAAGTAGTTTTATAGTAAATATGTTGTTATTTAACATCTTTTAGATAGTGTAGGATGTCCCACAAAAATGCTATAATGTGCAGTTTTAGATTTTTGTTAGAAATTATTTATTGTTTGTTAATGCTTATATTTTTATGATAAATAGGGCGTTTATTTTTTTATTTGAGATAGTACAGGGTGTTTTCCTAAGAGTTCTGTGACAAACAGAACATCGATTTCTGTATTTGATTAGAGAGAGCGTCCAAAAAAAAAATATGTTTTAACATACAGCTGTAACATGCAATTTTAGATTTATGGTATACTTATCTATACTAATAGATTTCTTTCCTTAGTCCCAATGATTATATGGTAAATATGGCGTTGATTTCTCTTTTAGATTCACACTCTTTCCGACGTTTCGACATTACATTTACGTTTACACATCATTATGTTGTTTTTCTTCCATAATTTTAGGTTAGTTAGGGTACACAATTTAGAACCTTTCTCCCCCGCGCATGTATTTTTCTCTGAAATAACACTGTATCCAAAACTAATGTGCCAATTTGCCCGCACAGTTTCCTTTTTTAACTACAGATGCTCCGCATTCGTGGTTTTTACCCCGAATACTTCTTTGTCCAAGAATAGTGCGTCAGTTTAGCAAAGTTTATTGTTTTTATTTTAAGCTATGTTCGCCTAGCGCACATTGACTTTATCTCGAAAACCAAATCGCAAGTTTGACCACAGAGTTTGGATATTTCTTTAAATTTAAGGGTCCTGCACGAAGCCTTTACTAAAAAAAAAAAGAAACAACACTCGTGGCAAAGTACATCAAGTTTCAGCATCTAATATCGGATTTATTAAATTTTATATAAATGAAATTTACACGGAGATCTTGAAAGTGGGCATGTATTAACGTAAGGTTATGACTAGGTTCATGAGATTAAATCGTATCTGATTATGCTTCGGGAATTCTATATAAATAACTCTCTCGAGTTATATTTTCACTATTTAACATGATATAACATTGTACCAGCCGTAATGACTCGTTAGATTTTTGAACCTTGATGATGAGACCCTGACCTGAATGCGAAAACCAGCTTGTCAAAAAGATTTTAATAAAATTTGTCTTGGTCGTAAAATAGAAAGTGGTGGTCACCGATTTGCTAATCAACCCATCTACATACTAGTTTCGGAGTCTACCCTTCATCAGCAGAGCTTTGACTGATCTCACATTTTGTCAATTATCCAGTGAATAATGTAATTTTGTAAAAAAATTGGAAGTGGTTTTGAATTGATCTCCTAAAACTGTATTTTTTCCCTATTTAACCCATTTGTAACTCTGTTGGATACTGACATCTCTTCACTAAAAAATGTATATATAAAGCAGTTTAATTTTGTTTTTGGTACTGATAATCGACATTACTAGGGCGCTATAGGCAAGTACTCTCATAAGATCTTTAGACACCGGTAGATGTAGTCCACTTTAGCACAATATCCGCTTTTAAAATAGAAAACATTCCATTTCAAACATTGATGCCTCGACCTTGAGTGTAGCTTTTAAGTGAATTACCTCAAATAAAGTACGTCTTTAGTACAACTTAAGATATCGTAAAAAAATTCATTTTTCTCTCTCAAAGAGACTGATAGAAATTCAAGGTTAGAAATAATAGAACTCAATCAGCAGTCTCGAATTATAATAACGGAAAGTTATATATGAAAAATTCCGATTAGAGTGGCAAACATTGGGGAGACTAGTATTAGGGTACAAAAAAGGAGAGTTTCTGGCAAATTATCAACCAATCACTTGGATATGCCGTTGTGAGGAAGAAAACGGTGTTGCTGGTGGAAGTTCTGAGGAATGGTTGCCCACTATTCTCCATTCATTTGAAAATAACTGGGTGAATTGACGTCGAAAAGTGGTGCAAAAATTGTGATACCTGCTGCTCCGTAAAAGGACCCCAAAGAAATACTAGAGGGCAAATGAAGCAATTCAGTGATGGCCCCCATTTGAAAGAATTGCGATCGACGTGGCAGGTCCTTTTAGAGAAACGGAAGATGGCAACAAATACATCTTAGTTGCCATGGATTATTTCAGTAGATGGCCTGAAGCTTCTTCTTCTTCTTCTTGATCTCAGCTTCTCCTTCGGAGGTTGCTGATCATCATGGCTATTCTAACTTTAGAGGCCGCGGTCCGAAATGGTTCGATAGATGAGAGGCCAAACCAGTCTCGCAGGTTACGCAGCCAGGGAATTCTACGTCGACCGACACTTCTGCGTCCCACGATCTTCGCCTGCATAATGAGCTGCAGAATTTCCTACTTTGAATCAAGCATAACATGCCCAAGAAGCTCTAGTTTTCTTCTCTTATTTGTGAAAAGAATTTCCATTTTCTTATCCATTCTTTCCAGAACTTGTTCGTTCGTAATGCGGTCCATCCAGGAGATCTTTAACATTCGGCGGTACACCCACCACTCAATCTTATGCACTACCAAATCAGGAAACTAACACCCTAGCAAGGGTCTTGGTTGACGAATTCTTCAGTAGACTCGGCGTACCATTAGAGCTTCATTCGGACCAGGGACGGAATCTTGAATCGCAACTTTTCAAGAAGATTATGGAACTTCTGGGAATCCGCAAAACAAAGACAACTCCGCTCCATCCACAATCAGATGCCATGGTCGAGCGTTTCAATCGAACCATGGAACAATACCTTTGCAAAATGGTAGCGGACCACCAGAAAGATTGGGGCAAATGTCTGCCTCTTCTAATGATGGCTTACAGAGGTGCAGTGCATAACACGACAGGACATACCCCTGCCAAGGATATATTTGGTAAAGAACTTCGTGTTGGGGTAGATTTAGTGTATGGATCACCAGAAGAACCGATGAAAGATGTTTAGAACTACGCTGATGAACTTCGAGAAAGATTAAAGGAAATCCATCGAAACGTGAGGACAAAGATAAAGATTGTCAGCGATCGGGTGAAAGCCAGATATGACCTAAGAACGAATTCTGCAGGATTTAAGGCAGTTGATTTGGTATAGCTGTATAATCCACAGAGGAAGAAAAGAAAGTCTCCCAAGCTGCTTCCAAATTGGGAGGGTGCATAAACACTCATCAAACGGATCAACGACGTGTGGTATACAGGGTCCAACGTAGACGGGCAGACGGGAAGAAAATTCGTGATTAAAGCTAACGAGTTAGCTTTTATAATTAGTATCCAAAATTCTGACATCTCCAATAGTAATTCGACTTTCTAATCATTTGTCGCAGAATCGTCATTATGCCTAGATTCCGGAGAGTCTTAAAATTCGTCCCCAATGAATTAAATCTTAACTTAACCTTTTGGAAACAATGAAAATAACAAAAGTAAAAAGGAGCCAATAGTAAAGTGCATCAATGACGTGTTCACTTTCGAATAAACCTTAATTTTTAACAATCTAAAATGATATTTGGCATACGTCCCTGCCCCACCAGTGTTTTCGTATTTTATATTCTACGATCTTCAATATTTGCAGCAATTTTAGTCCTCAACAATATGTAAGTCTTGTGCGTGTATTTTATTTGTTCTTAAGAACTTTTAGCAATGTGTTGGTTGTGGTGAGTTGTGTCTAAATGTTCTTGTCGTGCAACTGGGTTATGTAATTGATATTTTAGGCCTTTCTAGACAAAACATGTAGGTTTGAAAAAGTACTAAATATAAATTATTTGAAGCTGATGAGTTCTATTGTTTTCAACCTTGAACTTAAGATTTATTGTGACAGTGTATCTAAATATTTCTTTTTTTTATTATTTATTCACCCTTGTTAAGGTGCTCTCTGCTGTGGCGAGACCATCGAAGAAGCGTTTTACAACGCTCGAAACACCATTCTCGCCTCTGAATCGCAGCTCAAGCTTCTGCCATTAGGAGTAGACAACTTAGTGATATTGAACGACGAAGCTCGAAAGAAGATATACGACGCCGCCCATAAAGCACCCGAAAGTACTCCAAGGTATTTCCCTCCACGATATTAACCTTAAAAATTGTTTAAACTGTTAATTGTTCTTGTAACAGGCCTGACCAGCCTTCCATCTTGGAAGGGAAAGTGGAACGAAAATGGAGAGTGGGAGGAACCGAGTTTGAGGCGCTCATGCGCATGTTGGACAACGCAGGTTTTCGCACCGGATACATCTATCGCCATCCTTTGGTCAAAGGTGAGCCGCCTAAGCCTAAAAATGACGTAGAAGTGCCGCCTGCCGTGTCCTCTCTTGGGTATTTGTTAGAGGAGGAGGAATTGTATAGACAAGGGTAAGTTTTAGTTGAACAATTTTGGAGCTAAATAAAATATAACATTACGGGATTTGTTGCAGGTTGTGGAGAAAACTAGAGGGAGGTAGAAAAGGACACGACCGAAGCCGATGGCTCAATTCGCCAAACGTCTACCAGAAAGTTGAGATTTTAGAGACCGGAACCCCCGACCCGAAAAAAATTACCAAGGTAGAGATTATTAAGTTCGAAGATAAGAAGTAGGTTCTTGACAGATCTTTATCTTTCCTGCTGTATTAGGGTAGTAGGAATTTAGGCTTTCAGGAAGTTAAGCGATCTGGTATGATATTATTTTTATTTGAGTGCAAAGCACGTAACTATTATTTGAATTCCAAACCAAAGCAAATATTGATATTTTTATGATTATTTTTCTGAATCTTAACCTCTAACCAAAGCTCGAACATTCCGTACAGTTACGGACGTGGTGTGTCCCTTTTATTATTATTATTATTAGTATTTATATTATATTTATTTACTTATATATTGAGCTGCATGTCCTAGAGTTTTAAGTCGCGCTAGCTTGGCATTTATTGCAATATTACGAAACTACGATATTCTAGTCTTCAAGATGCATTTATTCATATTTAGAAAAGCGTATTTTATTGCGAACAGTATATATCGCTTTGTGCAAAATAAAATGTGTTTCTCTTTGAAAGTAGCAAAATAGTTATTGGTTTAACGAGTGCTGGAAATCGTATATTACTACTTGCTGAGATATGCTTCTTAAACTCATATTGTTCCTCAAATCATCTTTCAAGATTTTTAAGTAAGTTAACTCTTGTTCGGTTCTGCTGCTGTAAGAGAGTTTACATGTTAGGACACTGGAACAATGCAAGTTGTAAAACTCAGGAAAAATCCAATCACAATGTTAATGGATTTTCACATTGCGAACTCTACAAGTTGATCGTTTTTCGAGTTTAACCATGGGATGATCGGTTATTTTAAGAGATATGAGGAAAGTGGCAAAAAATCGAAATTTAAAATAAACGTTTTCATTTTTTTGGTCTTAATTTAAGGCAATCAAAAATAATTGATACTTCTTCATAGTCACTTTTCGCTCTCTTCAACGTTTTCATACGACCATTATCAACTTATTTGTTTTTTAAATGCGGTCTTGGATTTTTTATATCGGGTTCTGAATTTCACTTGGAATTTTGCATTTGGTGATATACTGGAATTAATAATTCTATTAAGTTGTAGGTTGGATTTTTCTGATTTTGTAATTTGATTGTTTAAATTTTTAAATAAAAAAAAGCAGCAAAATCTAACCTAAAACTTAATAGAATTATTAATTTTGGTATATCACCAAATGCAGAATGACAAGTAGGTTCAGAATCTAGTATAAAAAAATCCCGAAACGTATTTTAAAAAAGTAAAGTTGATGACGGTTGCATGAAAACGAAACGTTGAAGAAAAAAATACGTTTTTCTAGTTTTGATATTTTGCGAGAATTTCCGTAACGAGTAGGAGTTATAAACTTCTAATTGCGCAAGTTTGCCCTAATTTAACCGCTTTTGTATCCCTTTAAATAACCGAGATCCCCATGGTTAAATTCGAAAAACGATTATCCTGTAAACCATCCATCTAAATAAATCAAATTCAGTCTCTAACAACATACTTTTTCTGACATCCTGTCCAGGTGACGAGTCATTAAATCAACTAGATCAATATTAATCTCCCTTCACAATACATTTTTAATCTGTTATTTTTTCCGCCCACTTTTTCATAATGGCCTGATAGACAAATGCTAATTATATACAATTATAACAAAACCATTTAAGATGAGATCAAATCATAACTCTTTATTCACCGATGAGGTCCGTCCAAATCTAGCTAAACTAAAACTTAGTATAACCCCACTTGTCTATCTGGTTTACTCGCGCGTAAAACTACACTCGCCCATCTCTAAGCTGCCGCGTGTGTCGCCACCTTGCGATGATACGAAACCACAGTATTTCCGATTTTAAAATGTCTGCCTGTGGATCTGCTAGTTGAATTTTAAGAACAGTTTGCCAGTTTTCGGATGATATTTCAACCGTTTGTTAACAGTTACTTGTGCGTACAATTACTTGAGAGCCAATCCTGGCTTTTACCGTTGCACAGCATCCAAAGTCTATAAAGGGCACGAATGCCGGTAATTATACCTCATTCACTTATTTTTTGTCATCTCGTTACCTTTGAAATCTTCATATTTTTTTTTATATCTATCTTCTTTCATCACATGTTGAGTAGGTGCGATAAAAATGTCAAAATCAGATTTCCAACGCCTACTTGATAATAATAAGTGAATGGTTTATACTGGGATATTCTTTAACTGGTTCAAGCAATAGTGTCATACATAAATATTTCCTTTGTAACACCTTATTCTTTTCATACGTTCAGTTAGAATTTATTGTTATCTACTTTATAAAAAAGTGTGTCGGTAGTGCGTGCTTTTGTCACTCTTTCTCTATTTTTTTTCACCGTCATTTTGTTCATCAACTGCCACGACAAAGCCAGTATATTAGACCAATGACATTGCACATAATATCGGCACACCTTTTTATACGCCTATGGCCTCGTTTCTGCATTCGAACTGTGTTTCGATAAAAAAAAGACACTTGATGTCGCCATGCCTAATATGCTGGTTTTGCCGTTTCAGTGGGTCGCCGAGAGTTCGCCCAGTCATTCCAGTACGCCCGTCAAGATCGACGATGCGCTTCAATTTGTGCCAAAAGGCACCAACCCTAAAGAATTTAAGCAGAGACAACAGCAGGTAAGTAAAAGTTTCTGCTTTTTTTTATTATCGATACAGGGTTAGGTAAAGTTTATTTAACGTATACAGGGTGATTCAGGAGGAGATATGCTAATTAAAAAATATGTTTTGCTTCTTTTCCATTAAGTTGGAAAGTTGCTGGATAACGGTTGTAGAATAAAAATCTCTACTTCACATTTATAAAATTACCGACGTTTTCACTTGTAATGAGGTTTTGTGTGTATTACCACAGTATAAGGAATATCTAACAGTAACTATAGTAATATATCGACAAAGTGCAACACGAAAAGCTCATAAATATATTGAAAGATACTGGTGTTGATGGGAAAGATTTACGAATAATTAAGAACCTGTACTGGCGACAGAAGGCAGTCAATGGAAGATTTACAGATGAACATTAAATCCAGCGAGGCGTTCGACAGGGTTGCGTCCTGTCTCCACTGTTGTTCAACCTATATTCTGACAAAGTCTTCAAAGAGGCTTTATATGAAAAAGAATTCGGGGTCAAAATCAACGGCGAGCTCATTAACACCATTCGCTATGCTGACGATACGGCTATTTTATTTGATGACCTTCAGGGTCTCCAAAGTCTCATAAATTCTGTTAGTGCAGCAGGACTGAAAATAAATGTTGCTAAGACAAAGTTTATGGTCTTTAGCCGTCAGCCATACCTCAACGCGTCACTGCAGATAAATGGACAGAACGTTGAGAGAGTATCCAATTGTAAATACCTCGGATGCTGCATCACTGAGCAACTCGACCCGGATAGGGAAATTAGATGTAGGATTCAAACAGCCCGTACAACGTTCCGGAAGATTGTACTGTTTTGTAATTACAGCCTGAACCTAAAGCTGAGACAAAGAATGATTAAATGTTACATTTGGTCTGTGCTGTTGTACGGAGCTGAAGTCTGGACACTGAAAGCTGCCACAATCAACCGTCTAGAAGCATTTGAAATGTGGTTACATAGACGGATGCTAAGAATACCATGGGTGGCTTTGCAAAGAAATGAAGCAGTCTTAGACAGGGCAAATGCAGTTCGTGAGCTTTTGACAACAGTTAAATGCTGAAAACTGGCATACCTCGGCTATGTTCTCAGAGGAAATCGCTACGGGATCCTACAGCTTATAATGAAGGGCAAAATAGAAGGGCGTAGGAAGAAAACAAATCTCCTGGTTAAAGAACATCGGGGAATCATAAGGAGAAGGGAAGAGTAATTAAGTGTTTTTCAAAATTTCTTATCGTCCCATTACAAGGAAGAGAAGCCACGGGTACGCATAAGAGTACCCCTGAAGTACAAGGGAACATCGAAATACCTGAAGGGAACATCGGAGAGTGGCTGAAGACAGGGATCAGCTCGCCATCGTGATTGCCATCGTCAGGGGGACCTGACAGGGCACAATAAGAAGAAGAAGACGAAGAATCGTCACTCTATCACGTGACCGCTCCTTGCTAACAATCTTTCCTCTCTTACTTCGCTTAAGATTTCGGCTTAAGTAAACAAAAGTTTGATCACTTTGCTCCACCGGCCTGTGCTGAATACATTGCCTAATTAGCGATTTCACTCTCGAACGCACACGGCGGCAAAACGCGTTTGAACTCTGAATTTCTTTGATCTTTCAGAGAGTGACGTTACTGGTAGATATTCTCTATACTGTGGTATTACATATGGGGGTATCTCCCAAAGTATTGAACCTGCGAGACTGGTGCTGCAAAATGGATTGGTGGGAGGTGAAAGAGAACGTCAAGAAGAACAAAAAAACTGTTGGAGTCATTCACTCCAATAGGTCCTGTAGTTCTAAAGTTACCGGAGGCAAAGTTAGAAATTGAGAAAAAAAGAAGAAATCTTCCTCCCACCGCCCTTTGCTCAAATTCGAACAAAATGATAATATTTTTTCTCAATCCCCTAGGAACGAAACAAACATAATAAGAGTGAAATTAGTCCCATAAATGGACTTTTTCAAAATGCCTTTAAAGCACATTTTTAAAGTACCTAAAAATTGACCAACGGAATGGTGTATCTCCCTAAGTATTCAACCGACGGTATATTTTTTGGTGAAAGAACATACGAACACGAGAAGAACAAAAAGAAACGGTTGGATTTATTCCAATCGGTCCAGTTATTCTAAACTTACAGGTGGTCAATGTTGGAAATTGAGAAAGGAGGAAATTCCCCCCCCCCCCCCCCCCTTGCTCAATTTCGAAACAATGATAATAAATATAATGGCAATAATTTGTGCTGCTTTGATTTAATCGAAATGTAAGCGATTTCAATCTCCTATATGAACGTAACAAACATAATAAGATTGAAATTAGTCCCATAAGTGTAATCAAATGTGTACTATGCGGTAAAAAAAAGAATAATTTTACCTGATCAATGGCATTGGAGATCGATCGTTCTTAACACAAAACACTATTCAGTAGTAAGAACACTCGTTTTAGAAGTAACTAGTTTCTTCTGGAAAAACTTATTTAATTTGGTTTTTGATGTATTAATGTAAATACCTATACTCCAAACGTCACATTGATTCAACCGGTTTTTTTGAAATTAGATTAAAGACTACAGAAGAGCCGACAAAATATCTGCAGGTCCTCAATCGCACATTCTCGAAGGCGTTACGTGGGAAGAGGCTCGTAAAATGCAAGATGCGGTTGTTACTCAAACTGGTAACATATCCGATGTTTGAATCCGTATTGGTACTTACCGAACAAACATGTTCACAGGTGATCAGGTGGTGTTAATGGGCGCAGCTTCTAAAGGTATAATACAAAGGGGACATCAGCACAACGCCACAGTGTACAAGAGTCCCTACGCCAAGAATCCGTTCGACTGCGTTACGGACGAGGAGCTGGAAGACTACAAGAAGGTGGTCGAGAAAAAGGCCAAAGGGGAATGTACGTTTGTTTGTCTGCTTTACCTCATGGGTCTGCTTTGAAGTGTCTGATCTTTGTTCCAGATGACACGGATTATAGTGAATCAGAGGGACTGTCTTCAGCTCAAATCAACAAGCGGTTAGATAGCCTCAACCTCAGGTCTCCCACGTCGATAACTAGTGAAACTGAGGAAGAAAGTAGAGATGGTAAGTGCAAAGCTAATTTAAGGGAAAAAAACATGTGTGTAGAGTGTTTTTCTCGTTCTGGTTCCGATAACCAGAAAGGTACAGAGCAATATGGGCTACTTCTCGAACTGAGAGCCATCTGCCATGCCGTATTGGATCTAAAATACGCTGGTGGATGTAGCCTGCTCCTGCTCTGTACAACATCTCACCAAAAAAACATGTTATGCAGATTATTTTACTTGCTCGGTCTCTATAGTGCGTAACTACGTTTTTTGCAGAGCCCCGGATTCTCCGGATAGAAACCACCACGGCTCCAAAACCGAGCCAACCAGAGGTTGTGTTAAGTGATGGTAAGTTAATTCAGAGAATGCTTTATTATTGAGATAAACTTTTATTGTCGCAACAAAAATAAAGCGCAAGCCACTTTTACTTTTCTTGAGTAGGTAGTGCATGAAAATTGTCTTTATTTTGCATGTATAGTCGATTCGCCAGTAGAGCACTTCCTAAGAGCCGAAAGAATATCTTTCAACAGTTACAAGGGTAAGTAGTAAAGTTGTCTATAGTTTTGCTTCGTTAGCTTTTTACTAACCCTGTTTAGTAATTTCTTCGCTAATATCAGGCTTCCAGCTTCCTTTCTGTAATCCTTGCCTGGGAGTAAATATGTACAACTTTTTTACAACACTGCTGATTCAATTCCAGGTTCCGAAGCACTAACATTCGAATTTCCTAACTCCCAAAATGGCCGCTTTCGCTCAAACAGTCACGCGGGTCATCCCAAGGGCTCCTATACGGTGCCCAACCCAGTCCATTTTCATATTGCTCGCATTGTCAGTCATATCCGCATTAACCGTCCAGTTATTAAAACTATCACCAATCCCTTTAGGAACTCATGCTTTGGTTACCTCAGACAAGAAGGTTCTAGAAATGTGAACAGCGCTGTATCGCTTACCCTTAACGAAACCCGTTCAGTTGCCGTGAATATTTCATTGCAAAATGTCAGAGATTTCATAAGTCCTTTCGCTAGGGCCTTAAATTTTATTCAGTTACCTATATTGACAAACAATCGTGCTTGTCAAACGTCTTACATGAATGACTTTGAAAATAATGTCAACGTAGAATGTACTCCGTTATACTTCAATGATTTCTCAGAGACTCTGCATGCAGAGACCAGTTCCTATTCCTTTGAGAGACGTATTTTAAATACACTACAAGATAATCTGAGGGCTGAAAATTACCGACTTAACGAAACTGCAGAGTTTGGCGAAGAAGATGAAAGTCCAAGGGGAGAGAGCCTGGCCGAGGTAGGTCCTGACTTCGACCTGCCTCTTGTTCTAAGTAGCTCAAGCAGTGAGTCTTCTGAGATTAAAACGTACGTTGTACATAGAGGCTCCGTTCCAGAGCTCGTCAAGTCAGATAATAAATTTAGTTCAGTCGTTAATGATGCAAATTTAGATTTGAACCTAGAAAAGCAGATTTCTTCAACTTTGCCTCTACATAGCTCTAGCAGTGATATTTCTGAGAATAAAACGTACGTTGTAAATAACATTGTTCTACCAGAAGTTAAAGTAAGGAAATCTGGAGTTAATAAACGGCCTTCAGTGACTGATGCATCCAAAATAGTTTTACAATCGAAAAAACAGAATACTTCAGAATCTGTCTTAGGAACTGAAGAATTGTTAAGAAGCCCTAACGCTGAATTTAGAAAGAATGAACAAGCGAGAACTTCTGAAAATATAGCAACAGCAAAGCATTTTCAAACCTCGGGTGTGGGACAAAGAGAACCTGATTGTTGTATATCATGTCACCATACTGACGACAATTTGATGAAAGGAACTATAGAAATGTTTAAAGAAGTTTCTTATGAAAATACAGAACTAGCAAGTAATGTAGAGGAAAACGAAAAGGTTGTCGCTAATTTCCCACTGGATGACCAAATAAAGAAGAGTGATGATTGTGAAAGCAACAATGCAAATAAAGAGATTGACTTGTCTGTAATAAATTCCGTTCGTTCGTTTATACCAGAGACCACGTACGTTATTGATCTGGCTACCGATGAAAAATACTTGAGCAATCAAGCAAAGCATCTTGAGGTCTTTGATATAGATAAAGAGCTTTCCCAGGGTATAAAAGAAAATGCTTCTACTCGAGCATCGTCAAATATTTTCCAAGGTGAGCATAGACACAGTAGTCCCGAGGAACAAAAATCTTCAGAAATATCGTCTAGCATATTCGATAAAAATGGTTCGAGCGGAAAGACTTTTATTATTGATCAAGATGAGAATTGTAATCCCCCCAAAACTCCTCTTACGGAGATATTAAGGAACCAAGACACAGAACCCATTGAACAATCGGTTTATTCCGCAGTAGTTTTCAACGACTCTTTCATACAAGCGGAAGGTCTAGAAAGCGTCAATGCTCAATTGAAAGATCAAACCCAGTCATTGAGCCCTGAGGGTGCTATAAACGAACTTAATTGTACTAAAACACAGCACACTATCTTGGATTATAGTCAATTTGAAGCGCATCAGGGTAGCCCAGAAGAACAAAAGTCTTCAGAAATATCTTCGAGTATTTTCGATGTTAATGGCTCCAGTAAAAACGGATCAAATGGAAGAACTTTTAATATATATCAAGACGAGAATCTATGCGAAATTGACTCTCAGACTGAAGAAACTCCACAGGCGTACTGTTACCTAACTGCTAATGATGTGTTAGATGATATCATAGAAGAAAGTTCAAGTATTGAAACAGATCATCAAGTATCTCACCAGTTCACAGAAACTGCAGGAACTGCTGTTTTAACTAAACAGGAAGGGCCCATTCAAGGTCCTATCCTGGAAGGTTTAAAATTATCTGAATTTGAAACAGAAACCATTGACCAATTGACTTACTCAGTAGCAGTTTCCAACGCCTCGCTCATACAAGCGACAGATCGTCTTAAAAGCGTCGATACTCAATTTAAAGATCAACCCCGGTCACTGAGCTCTGAAGGTGCTATAAACGAACTTATTTGTACTAAAATACCGCACACTGTTTTTAATTACAATCAATTTGAAACTCAGCAGGATAGCCCAGAAGAACAAGAGTCACTAGAAATATCTTCGAGTATTTTCGATGTTAATGGCTCTAGTAAAATCGGATCAAATGGAAGGACTTTTAATATATATCAAGACGAAAATCTTTGCGAAGTTGACTCTCACACTGAAGTAATTCCACAGACTTACTATTACCTAACTGCCAATGATATGTTAGATGATATCATAGAAGAAAGTTCAAGTATTGAAAGAGATCATCAAGAATCTCACCAATTCACAGAAACTGCTGTAACTGAACAGGAAGAGCCCATTCAAAGTCATAACCCGGAAGGTTTAAAATTAGACGAAGATTTTGTAGTTGTTAAGGATGTTTTAGACAACATTCTCAACTGCGTTATTAGAGAAGAAACTGACATGGTTATGCATTATTCGAGCTTTGCCACCGAAAGCAATGATTCTGCTCAAGCTCACGTCAATAATAACCAAAGTGTGGACTTCAGCAGTGACTTTCTACGAGTAGTGGATAATTACGATGCCGCTATAGGTGTTATCAAAGAAGTCAGGCATATTTTACGTTTCAGAAATATAGACAGTGACACTATGAAGAGTATTGATGAAGGATTCGAAGACCCATCAGTGGCGACCAATGATACTTTAAGTAACACTGACACACGTATTAAGTGTCTGGCCACTGTCATTGCTGACCATTTAATAGAGCAAGGCCTTGAACTGAATGAATTGGTAATTTTTCCCGAGGTGAATAGCGACGTGCACGTGGTTAAGTTGGTGGCAAAGTTGAAGAGCATTTATGAGGAACTTTATCCGGATGAATTGAACACGAAGGAATTGAACTGTCTTCGTCTGTCCCTCGGCAATTATGTCATAAGCTTGTTGTCTCTGGAGGAAAAATTTGCTAATGACAGCACAGCGTCAGATAATATCTTTAACGTATCTGACAAAATCTACGCAATCTCAGAGTACCTATCGGAGATTCTTGACGCATTATTTGAGGTCATCGGGCATACTGAAGAGTTTACAGAATTTTCTAAAGATGTGTCCAATAAAAGCGTTGCCAAATCTACACCTGATAAACAGGCCATAAAAAGTTGTCAACAATTAGATGACTCCATAACAACTTTTCAGAAGGACGCAAAGTTATCTTCAGAGAGTCTGTGGATAACAATAAGTCCCAAACCAACATCTAAGTTACCGGTTTTAAAACGTAAACCCATAAACGTGGACGAGATTCCATTGAGGCCTCCTCCAGATTTAATGTTAAACAGATCAGATGACGGCAACGGAAATGTTGACAACGTAAGGCGATTATCCCCCATAAGAGAAGAGCCTAGGTCTAATTTATTTAACAGCAATTTATCCTCAGTTTGTAGCGTCAAATCCGCTAGTAGTTCTTTTTCTGATAACTACGATGACGTGAACTCAATTTGCACCAAAGACTCGGCATTGCAGAATCGTGAATTATCTCCAGATGTAAATGTCATAGTTTCTAATGAAGTTACCATGTACCGCACCAAATCGAAAAGATCTCATTTCTCTTCCACTAGCAACATAGTTTTCACTACTGACGTAGTCATAAAAAGATCATATCGTTGCAAGCAAGAAGACGAAGATAAAGAAAATCTTAACGATTCAGGCGACTGGATGGGTTTCGAACAAGCCAAATTTTAGTTTTTAAGTTCTACTCAATGTTTTGTTCAATAACTAACTGTATTGACTTAAATACTGAAATAATTGACTAAAATAAAAATAAAACTATTTGGTGTTTGCTAATGCATTTTGTGTGTTTTGATTTGGTGTACTTATAATAACTTGTCTAAGGAGAGTTGGTGTTGGATGGTAGCAGGTAATAAATAATAATTTAACATTGGTGTTATTTAAACCTTTTTTTTTTGTTTGAAAATTGTAATAATTGAAAACCACTTTTAGGTGAGAATACCGTAAATGGGGATCAATCGGATGCCCACATGAGCACTTTGTCGCAAAGCAGTAAAGAGGTAAGCTGAGAGCTTTATGTCAATAAAAATGTTTTTAAATTTTGCAAAGAACTTAGGAGAGAAAGTTTTTACCATAAATGGCTGTAAATATGGTGTAAAAGGAAACATTTAGGTTTTTTCATATTGATACTCAAAAATTATGCAGTTTTTATAATCTAAATTGAACAAAAAAATCTCTTCAGGGAGCTGTTAAAAAAATGAATTTTTGTAAAAACTTTTTTTCCATTTGTATAGTTCCGTATAGTTCCCTGTAATGTTTATTGAGGATGGTTATGTGTTTTAGGATCGCTCTATATCGGAAGGGTCCCCCAAGAAAGATAAGAAGAAGAAGAAAGGCTTGAGAACTCCGTCATTCCTTAAAAAGAAGAAAGAGAAGAAGTCTCGTGACGCATAAGGTGAGTAATACGTTAGTAATGTGTCACTAATTTAACCATTAAGGATATTTGGGCTTTTTCATCAAGTTGCTTATGAATTATTTTTAATAAACAAGGAGAATTTGTGTTTGAAAAAAGTAGATGGTACTTTTTATTAGACTCTATCCTTTTCTTTCAACAATTTTTAGCTGTCTTGATAACTTTTATTATTGATATCCTGTACAATTAGTTCTTTCTCGCATATCAAATTTAAAATTTTTCGGAATAAATAAGAAAAAAAATATTTTGTGTGACTTCCTTATATTGGGAATTCACCTCATCTTTGGGTTGTTTCTCTGTTGAAAAAGAAAAGTTGAAATTGCCGGATTGAGATGCTGATGACGGAGGGCAAAACCCATTTAAAGATCGTTTTTTACACATTCCTAATATTTATTCATGATTTTTCTTGTAGTTACGTTGCTTTTTCCGTCTATTCTTGGTTAGAACTTCTTCCAAAACATGATTTTTTGCTTCGGGCAAATCTTGGTTGGTTTCTTCCAGAAAGTCATTGTTCGGTAAGTTTGGGGTATCATTTCCTTCATGGCTTCACTCTCTGAACCCCAAACGTTGGGTTTCAATTTCAAAGTGCGTTTTTACCGACATAAGGTGTGATTTCGTTGCGACGTCCAGCGTTCGCGGCCCGCCGCGGCTTCCGGCCGTTAGGCACTGCTATACATGTTCTTTAATGGCAGCGATTTCGTTGAAGCGGCGCGTTTTAAAAACGCAACGACCGACAGTCGACGGCCGACCGACGTAGATGTAATTTCGTTGAGACGTCTAGACTTCGCGGTCCATCGTGACAACCGGCCGCCGAACATTGCTATACATGCTTTTCAATGGGAATGATTTTGTTGAGGCGGCGCGTTTCGTAACCGCAGCGGGCGGTTTTGAACCGCTACGCCTCGACTGCTCAAAAACAAGTCAAAACGCAAATACCGCCCAGCTCCTAATAGATTTCAATTATAAGTAACAAAACAATATAGAGGAAAAGCCAAAAAAAAATGTTGATAAATTCTTCGTAATCTGTAATATACCTCGAGCGGGCCTCGATTTGAATAATTGTGGGTTTTTTCTAGAATTGATTTTCATTTTTGAGCGAAGGTAATATGGTTGATATCGTCAGGGTAACTACCACTTAATTACACTCACCATACCATCTCAAAAATTGATAAAAGAGAGTGTTTAGAACTCTCACATGGATTCCTCAAGAATCTTCTTTTTTGCATCTCATAATTATCTTTCCTTAAATTGGAATGTCGGTCTACAAACCTACAGTAAATATACATAAACATATTTATCTTGTAGAAAACAAGAATAAGAAAGAGACTTATAAATGAGATACTTGAAGTGAAAGAATAGGATTAACTTGTCAATTTCTCGGTCTACTTGATGAATATTATTCTGAAATAGATTTTATCTAGGGTCAGAAGCATCAATTTTATGGTGAGATGTTGTACACAGCAGGAGCAGGCGACATCCACCAGCGTATTTTAGATCCAATACTGCATGGCAGATGGCTCTCAGTTTGATTGAGCCCGTTGACCACCTACACTTGTTTCACTTCGTTCTGGTTCCGATAACCAGCGGGGCACAGAGCAATATGGGCTGCTTCTCGAACTGAGAGCCATCTGAGAACTGAGAGTCGTCAAGCAGTATTGGATCTAAAATACGCTGGTGGATGTCGCCTGCTCCTGCTCTGTACAACATCTCACCGGTACTCCGTACATTTCCGGCTTTAAGCCTCTAAATCACGGTCCCCAATTTGTCGACCAGCCAAAGCTGTACTGATGAGGGATAGACCCCGAAACTAGCATGTAGATGGGTTGATCGACAAATTGGTGACCACCTACACCCATATATTTTATGTTAAGTGTAGTAGCGTCTTTATGTAAATTAGACTGGATTGGTAGCAGGTAGAGGAAAAAACTCTCTATCTTCTATTGAAGAATGTCGACGTTTCGACTAAATTTAGTCTTCTTCAAAGGTATCTTTTATGAAGAGAGATAGTCATTCATTATATACGAACAGTCCCTCTAGACTCAGGACAGATAGTTTATTCAGTCGAGTAAACACCGTACCGCTTCAGTAGTATGATATCAATGATACATCATCATGACAATATAGATTGACCTTTAACCTACTTTTGACTGAAGTCGTAGTTTTTATATATGTGGCTAATTTTATCTAGATTTTTTTTTAGCTTTAAACGCTTTTCTTTTTGAACATCATGTTGTTACATGTCAGGTACAAAATAAACTAAACTAAACTCAAGGTGGGTTTATACACAAAATAAAATAAAATAACGAATAAGATAAAATTAGAAATAAGAGTTGGTTTCATGTATATCCCTATTAGCGTTCAATCACCAAATAAAATAAAACTTATTTGCTGCATGAACGTTAATAGGGGTATACATGACACCAACTCTTATGTTTAATTTTATTTTATTTGTTTTTTTATTTAATTTGGTGTATAAACCCCCTTCATTTGCATATGTTTTTGATTTTAAAGGACGTTAAATAAACGTTATCGTAGGGTACCTACTAGGTCACACTACAAAATGAATGGACCTAAATTTTTTACACGCTCTTTAAGGTCTAGCTACTATACTGATGCTTTGCACCTCTAACAACTCTCCCTGAAAGTTAAATTAGTATCTTGTGTATCCTTCTTCGATTCTTGACTGGAATAATTTGAAGGCTTCTTCACCCATTGCTGACTCTAACTTAAGGACATCCTCTTCTTCGTTTTCTTCCAACATACCTACCGCTAATGCTTCTTGATTCATTTATTAAAATTTGCTTCACCAATCAAAGTTTTGAAATTGAGTGACGGCGACTGACAGCGGTTCCAAACGTTTCAAGCAAATCACGAGAACGCAACGGCTGACCGTCACTGCCGGACACCACGGTGGACCGCGAACGCTGGACGTCGCAACGAAATCGCACCTTTAGAGTTTATATGAGACAGTTTTGTTTTTGGGCCACGCAGGTTAAAAATTGGAATATATGACGGGCTATTAACGTGTTATATAGCTGTGCTATGCCTAAAAAGCAATTGGTCCCGATTTGCTAATCATCCATTCAAATTGTGTTAGTAATCTCGAGTAAATTTATAGACAGTACTTTGTCGACAAAATTGTGTTCTTTCAAGTTTCAAGTTCTTTCAAGTTGATTTGATTTGGTCTAAAACGTATTTTTTTTTCAGGCACTGCCGACATGTAATAATTAAATAATTTTAAAAACCGCCTCCTCCACCGAGACTGCCAGCGACATATTTCGTTCACTTAGTGCGTAGCGCAGCAGCAGCTAGAAACAAGTTTTTTGCAGTATGTATGACGTCGACAGCAGCGGGTTGCTATGGTCTAATTTGATTAAATAAAAAAACTTTATTATTATAATATATTACGATTATATTTTAGCTTTAATTGTACAGGAAAATCAGAGTTATTTACTTTTTCAGTAAGGCGTCTATTAATCTATTATTAATTATTTTACTCGGTGACAAAAACAAAATAAACAATTTGAATTTGCTGAAAAAATAACTCTCAGTTCTGTATTCGGAGCTTCCTAGAACTATGCGGAGTTTACGAAAAATACATTCATATCTGTTACATTACTAAAACTAAATTCATTGTCATTTACCATAATTATACCTGAGTGCTTGCCTGTGATACTCAACCTGCAATACTCTTTTTAATATATTTTTCACGTAATATGTTCCGCATAGTCCTATCTTTTAGGCCACAGTTTTGGTCTTTTGGGTCAGGCTCCTACAATAGCGTTAATTAGTGACATCACACATTTAAATTGTTTATTCTGTGCAATATATTATTATTAAAAAAAAATGGTTACTCGCATGTCTCTATTTTTGGGTGACATTTTTTTAACTCAATTCGTAGCTTGATACGTAAACTTGTAGCTATGTTGGTGTTTTTATTGGTGAGAAAAAGTTTATATAATTTTAACAGGTTACCAAAAATAGAAACCTGTAACTATGATTGAACACGAAAGGCATTTATTTTCCTCATAATATTAATAATTAAGTAGGGTATAACGTCTTTTTTTATAATACTTTTTATTACATATTGTATAAAATTTTATTGCTTTTTGCGGACAGTCTGATTGTACGAAAAGATGAATTTATTATTTCTATGAGCAGAATTAGCTAAGAAATGAAAACGAACACATTAAGTAACTTAATTGCCATATTTGTAAGTGATTCGCAGGTTTGTCGTTCATATTCGTCTTTTGCATTGGGTGCGGGATTTAACTCTTATAATGTTTTGTTTATATTTTACGGTTTACTTCCGACTATAATAATAATTGATGTTTTGCACAAAACTACGCGTTTTATATATACATACATTATTTTTTTGTTTTTTTCGTTTAAAACGTAAGAAATAAATTAGCTTTTTCTTGGTAAAAGCGTTTTGTTTTTTTTTTTGTGCCAAAGACAATTTTAATGAACAGTAATAATTGTTAATTGGTTGAGTTGTAAAGGAAATGATGTAAAGACATTTTTTTACTTCATACTGTATCATTTAGGACACTTTTACGTACTTGATTTTAATCCGGTAAGTAACTTTTTACGGGAAAATAATCGACCTTACGGCAAAAGATTTATATCATCGGATTGCTTAAAGCACGCCCTTTGTGAGCCTGCAGAGAGTGAATAACTGTGTCTTGTATTTACTGTAAAAATTACTAAAAATACTAAACAATAAGAATTACAATTGAAGCCCAAACAAAGGAAAAAGTTTACAGCAGGCAGGAAAAAAAACTATAAACACCAAAGGAATCTAATCTGATAAAAATCCACAGTGGCTTGTACATAAATAGGGTTATCCTATTCATCATATTGAAGAACGATAACACTGTGAACTCTTATCTTTTACTTTTAAATCACTTTGGATTTGTTTCACATATTACTTCACCAACTCGTGTGAATGAAGAATCACAAACATGCTTGGACCATATTTTTGTGTGGAACAAGCTAAATATTGAGGATTTGAACTGTAGCTCATATCACTCACTGAATGCAATAGTGGCACAACTCAAAAAAGTTGAAATTCTAGATAACAAAATATCCGAACTGGAAATTTCAACCTTTACCTTAGAACAAAAATTGGTACAAAATTATTTCCTTCTATGATCGTATTATACATAATTCATTTTCAAGTCAAAACAGTGTCATAATTATGATCCAAATCTTAATTATTGATATTCTCAAAACTACGTTTTTTGAGTTGCGCCACTATGCATTCAGTGAGCGATATATCATACAGTCCGACTTGACCCATCACTATCCTGTCATGTTGAATATCAACAAACCAAGCAGCAAAATCAAGAAACAGACAAAAATAAGTATTAAAACTATAACTAAAACTAATGAACAGGCTCGTAAGAGATCCTCGACTGGAATAAACCCATGTATGTCGCTCTACAGACACAATATGGGCGTATTGAGCAATCCTACGAAGCAAGTAAATTGTACTAGCCAATTTTGTTTGTTCTTTGTGCCACATGAGATCCCCACTCGAGTCTTCCTTCCAGGGCCATTCCCAAGAACGTAGCCGACTCCCGACCAGACGCATAGTCTCCGAGAGAAAAATGGAACTCTCTGGTCTTGTCTACGTTCAGATGGAGTTCATTCGCCTCAAACCACTCCTGAGCCCTGTCAATCACATCAGTTGTCGACTCACCCTCAGTGCTACCCGTGGTGCTACCCAAGCGAAAAAGTTCACCAGTCCTTCTTATGCCGGTCAAATCCCGAATATTTCTAAGCCACGACTGTTGCTTTCTTCCAACTCCACGGCGCCCCAGAATTTTGCCCTTTAGTTTGAGCTGTATTAGACGATATTTATCACCTCTCAAAATATGCCCAAGATATGATGTCTTTCGGTCGTCAATAGTTGCCTCTCGATGTTTACTCTTCGTAGTATATTCTCGTTTGTGTCCACGGAATACGAAGCATTCTTCTGTGTAGCCACATTTCGAATGTCTCCAGTTGATTCATCGTCTTGACCTTCAGAATCCACGCCTCCACTCCGTACAGCAATACCGACCATAGCATTCAAACGTGCATTGTCTTAACTTCAGACTCAGGTTGTCATTGCAAAGAAGGGATCTCATATTATTAAAAGTTGCACGAGCAATCTCTATTCGGTACTTTATCTCGCAGTCCGGGTTTAGATCCTCTGTAATAATACTACCAAGATATTTGAACTTAGAGACAAGTTCAATTTGGCTTCCATTAAGTTCTAGGGTACTACCATTTTGGGGTTGCCTGCCTCATAAATTTGGTCTTTCCTACATTGATTTTTAGACCTTGTGTCGCTCCCACGTCACCGATTTTGTTTATAAGCAACTGTAGTCCCTCGATTGTGTTTGCCAGAATTATTGTATCAAGTTTTTTTTTTTATGCAGGAAATTAGTTAAACGACTCGCCAGTGCCGACTCTCTATCATTTGTGACATGACTGGGATGATTGATATGGGTCTATAGTTACTAGCGTCGCTTTCGTCCCCTTTTTTAAACACCGGTATGACTCGGCTTACTTTTAATCTGTCTGGGAAAGTTCCCGTTTCAAAGTATTTATTTGTTACTTCTGCAAGTGACCCCGCCAATCCATATTTGAGCTTTTTTAGAGTTTTTTGCTAAAATCAAAAACATCCAGTCCCCCAGTGTTTGGGAGACCACCAAGGATCATCTCAATGTCGGTAGAGTCAACCGATGTAAGAATTATGCTCTCTTCGTAATTTATCTGTGAAGATGCCACCACAATTGGGTCCAATGAGGGTTCGTTGTCCCTGAGATATCAAGTTTTTTGCAATATTTACATTTATGATCGTCCACATGATCCTAGGTTTGTTAGCTGATTGCGAGATCTATTCCGAGTAAAATTTTCTTTTACTTTCCTCTAGATGATTCTTATATTTTCTTCGTGCACCCTCCAGATCATCTTGGATGTCAAGGTGTTCATGGCAGTTCTTTACTTCTGTTAAAAAAGTTATGTAGTCTCTATCATGTTTTAGTTCAGGTATTGAACGTGATCAGGCAATGGTCCATTTTTTTCGTTTATTATTTTTATGGATACCTTTTGTTTTACGAGGAAAGTGCCTCTCAAAGAGTTCTCTAATACAGACCAAAAATAAACTAAATGTGTAATTAATGTCATCGTCGTCGTGCGATAAGCCCTCCCAAACCGTCAGCAGCAACTTCGAGACACAGTGATGCACCGCGGCGTCGCAGATTGGTCTAAAATAAATTATTTCTGTATCGCAATTCTTAATTGTCTGTTGCAAAAGATATTGAGTAAAAATGGCCAAATGATATGAGAAGTGACAATGTAAAATGTCCATCAAACACTCACCTGCAACATGCTAGAGTATCTAGTATAGGTATCCTTTATAAGAAACATGAAGCCGTAAGAATTAACCAGCTCGCGGAATTGCCTAGGTTTCGCGTCGTTGTCGCCCATCAAATCAATGCTAAAATCCCCATATATGAAGACCCTTTTCCTCTGCTTTAAGAACAGATCAAGTACACACTAATCTTATAATAAAAC
Organism: Taphrorychus bicolor; assembly: GCA_951812265.1. Lineage (NCBI taxonomy): Eukaryota > Metazoa > Arthropoda > Insecta > Coleoptera > Curculionidae > Taphrorychus > Taphrorychus bicolor. Next base: position 46,416,639 of record OX638297.1, on the reverse strand, counting down.
TAATCTATATCACCAGACGGCGGTCTAGAAACACATACAATCCCAACACTGATCTCCGTCAGTTCAACCCCAGTGATCTCGAACTGACTCTCTGTGCACAAGGCATTAATGCCTAGAATGTTTTTAAACCGGAAACAGTTCTTGACATATATGATCACGCCGGCCGCCCCTGGAGGTGGTTCTGGAGTAACAGCCCGCCACAGTGTAGTCCTCAATTCTACAGCCTTTCTCTGATCGCTCATTGAGTCAGTGCTCACACAGACAAGCAACATCAAGTTCATACTCGTTCATGATAGCTTCCACTTCTTCCACTTTATTCTGTAAACTTCGAATGTTCAGGAACATTGTCTTCAATGCTTTTTGGCAGGGATTTGATGGTGGACTTAGCGATGTTCTTTTTCGTCTTTTTAAGCAATCAATTTCCAAATTCGGTTGAAGGTTCAGAGTGGGACACACTGTTCTTTGGTCGGCAGGGTGTACACTTGTCGCGTTTCCATTGATAGCAGTCAGGGAAGAAGCTGCCAAAATTCGTACGAGTCTACCCGGTCCCCGAGAGGAAGATTCTTGCTCACGGGTTTATTGTCTGCGGAAAATAATTGTCAGGCATCGATTTGTTCGGATGGTAACCCCTGATTCTTGCCTAAAAAATTGCGATTCAAGCCAAAGTTGAAACGCTCAAAACGCACACCATTTGGCCAGAAATCTTGTCGGTATATAACCTCACTGAACTCTGGATCCACTCCTATCATGAAGGATCTCTGATCAGGGTTAGTTCATTTAGCATTGCATAACTTGACACTTACAGAATTGGCCGAAGCTGTATTGGTATTTTTCATTATGTATGCATGAACCGTCTCCGAGCGAAAATATGGACAAATAGCCATATTTTTTTCTGTTTATTGAGTGGTTTGATTGCCTGGAACTCTTCTCCTTCCTCCTCACGACTACCGACCTTTCTAGCAGCACTGCCTCTCTTCCTCCGTCGTATAGTATCGCCCTCCTGACCTTGATCAGACGTTAAGACTCCTCCAACGTCGCACCACCTGGGACCACCGCGGCGATGGTAGCCGTACTGAACCTGATGGTGCTCGATGTTCGATAGTGGGGGGAATACGCCCGCCAGTACCATCCTGGTTACATTGTTTCCTTGCAGACCTCCGAGCTTTATCGTTTCCAGAACCAGTGTTGTGTTCTGATCGTTTCCAGAACCAGTGTTTCTGATTCACGCCGCTCATCCGATTAATTCACGTCCAGCACTCGTCTCGGATTTAAATTGTCTGTGGTTCCCATTTGTGCACATAAATCCTCCCTTGGCTTTGAGTTGAATTCTGGGACGGTATCTGTATTTTTAGCCAAATCTCTCGAGTCTGGCCGATAATCGGCCTCATATTGCCGTTCAAGCATGTTGTATAGCCCTTTCATATCTTTCTGCAAGATTTTGAATTGTGCATCAGTTATGGACGTCAGTTCTGCCCGACTGACTGCAGGCCGCTCATTAGATTTCTTAACAGAAACTGAGGTCTGTTTGTGTACCTGTTTCTCCTGTTCCAGTGTTTGAATGAAGGTAAGCATTTTTCTATTGATGTCTATCAGCCTTTCCGATTCTGCCTGGTGATATTTCCCACTTGTTAAAGCATCTTGAAGCTGCCTCTGGCAGTCCCTGTGCTTTGCTTCAAGTGCAAGTCCTTTAGCTAATCGATGCATGATAAGATTGTTCTTGAGTTGGGATAGATACGTTTCTTCAGATACAGAAACCTAATCTACAAATGCTGCACTATTTCTTTTCAGACGTTCGATGTGTTTGTTTCTCTTGGATATTTCTTGTTTAAGAGTGGCAATTTCGGCATTATATTTCTCAGTTTGTTGTTCCTTTTCAACTGCCTGAGACCCTCAAGATGCTGAACAATAAATAAGTGAACCGTTAACCTTGGTAGCCTCACCAATGCGTTTTAAGACAGCTGGGGTGGAAAAAACTCAAGCAATTTATGCAGTACAGGTTCAGGAATTCTTTGTTCGTGCAACATTCCTTAGTTGAGGTGGTTGAAGGCTAAATATGGTTGTTTTATTGTTCCATGTTATTTTATAAAGGTAATTTTAAGCAGCTATATTTGACACCTACTTAATTTATAACAAGATTGGCATCTAGGCAAAGGATAAAATGATGTCATAAACAATAAGGTCTCTATTAGTTACTCCGTTGCACTAATGCCTAATCAATAGTTCGATAATAGCACAAATCGCAACTTGATTATAAAAGCAATCAGTATCCCGAGCGACATTTCAACGGGTTATTACGAACAAAAGCAGCCGGCACTTCCTCACGCTGATTTATTCATGTAGTGAGTTATTTTTTATTCCGTTGGTAACTGTTTATATCCCATTATTCAGTCGAGTAATATCCGAAGTCATTATGACGATCATTTATAACAATTGTTTTCCATGTGCCCTGTATTTATTATTGACGAGCACCTGTATTTTTTCTATGTGCCAGGGGTTAATGTTTATGATCTCTCCGCGCCTTCACGTGTGTAATTACGGGGACACGAATGATTATTATAACATTTTGAAAAATATGTGCATGTATGTGGAAAAACTGCTGAACACATGAAAGTTTAATATTGAGCAACTTAAAGGGTATTAGGTCGACAAAAATATGGGTTACTAATTTATTCTCGTGGAAGTTTTTGTGACATTTTGAAATTGCCAAATCTAATACATTGCGCTCAAGTAGCCACTTAAAATCGCTCTAATATCAAGTGACTGCCGATTTGAGAAAATTAATTATTGTAATTAATACAGATGATATGCAAAATAACACGAAAGTCATTCGCAACGTGCCCTAGGGCGAAGCTGCAATAATAATCGGCGTGAAGAAATTGGTTCGACTTCGACCTCAACACGAGACACCTTTGTTTATCTTCAATCAGATCACTTTTAATACTAATTACCTTTTATGCTAGTTATATCAAATATTGATTAATGTTGTAATTTGCAGTACTGCAAGGTATAGCAATTCATTATTAATGTATGGCACTGAATTGATTTCCTCATTTGTATATACGGCAAGCACTAAAATATTCACACCAAACCCTATGCAATTAACCCCCTTCGATCACACCACGTAATAATTGATAGGGTGGTTGCTTAAAATTTTATCATTCTTCGAAGTCTTTTTGTGAATTCTTAATTCGAGAAATCGCTTAGTTATTATCAAAGAAAAGGGCAGGCCTAAAAATACAGGGCCTGGCCTGTTACGCCCTAAGAGGACGCGTTGTATAATTAAAGCCTTAACTACTTCTAATTACTATTAGACAATAAAAGGGTGTTGCTGGCTTCTATTGGTATATTTTAAAATAAGATTTAGCTACGTAAGTATGTTTGTATAAACTGCGCCTAACTTTTTGTTTGAAAAATGCGTACTACGAGTACGTACTATAAAAAACAAAACGTCTCAAATAAACTTGTTTACTATCACAACTAGGCTCCATAAATCATCGACAAATAGCAGAAAAATATATTAAAATAAAAAGAAAATCTGACGATCGCTTTGAACGGATTGCAGGATAACAATTAAAAAAATATATATGTATACATCATACCTATATAACATTAAAAAACCCTTATGATGTAATAATCAGGTTCGATTGCTCGAAAATAGAACTGGCATTCTTCCAACGGATCATTAACATATTTCATTAATTCGTCTCCAATTAATTTACATCTGAAGTTGCAACATCATCGGGCGACCCGGAGGTGTGGCACCGGTCGAGACCCTGATGGAACCGCTTTTATAAGAACTGAAGATGCGATTAAATTTCTTTGAGAGTGCGGAGTGTCACGTCTTCGAAACTTCTCGTTTCAGATGAGAAAGTAGTTAATTGTCGGTATTCATGATATATATTGACTTGAACTTTGATGGTGTCCTTGTAATGCTTTGGACTTTTTCGCTTAAGCATATCAGTTCTTTACTTCAAAATGGCGACTTAATGCTATTTTAAAAACGACATTTTCAATTTTTTTAATAACTGTTGTTTTTAATTAATTTCATTTGCAATTTTTCAATAATTTCTGCTGTGGGCCGAAAACTCTTAAAATGGCGTGTTTGAAAATCTAAATAATTTGAAGGGGGTCTGAGTTCGGGATTGACAGATTCAAAGTGATGACTTTTGGGAACTGGTGATGGCTTGAAATCCGAAGCCGCCAGTAGAATTTACGCAAAATATACATTCTTTTCTTCCCCCTTAAGTTGTCTGTAGCCGCCTCATTGTCCATACGGCAGAAACCAGTCTTTTTTTTACATTTCAACAATGATCTAGCTATTGAAGAATCTATTGAAAGAAAATAACATCCAGGAAAAAGTCAAAGAAGAGCTTAACGAAAACTTCGCCAAAATAGCTGAAAACTACACCAACGACATAGAAGAACAATGGAATGAAATGAAGACATCTATTACCACAATAACATGTGAAAATCTGCAATCAAGAAAGGAAAAGGAACAAGAATGGATGACAGACGAAATATTAAAGATGATGGAGGAACGACGAAAACACGAAGATAGAATTGTCAAGGAATACAATAAACTCCACAAGAATATACTACGGAAAATAAAAGAAGCAAAAGAGATGTGGCTAACTGAAAGGTGTACGGAAATTGAAACTCTTCAACAAAAACATGATGACTTCCACATGCACAAGAAGATTAAAGAGATGCAGAACACTAGTAAGCATCGCAATACCGGCGTAATTCTGGACAGCAAGGACCAAATTTTGACCAGGATTGAGATCAGACTGGAAAGATGGAAGGAATATATGCAGGGGTTTTCCGAAGATACAAAAAGAACACCACTCCCAATTAAACAACCCCTACGGCCCAGAAATAACAAATGAAGAAGTTGAAAAGGCCATTAAACGACTTAAAGATGGGAAATCGCCAGGACCCGATGATGTTCATGGGGAAATTTTGAAACTATTAGAGGCATCCCAAATCTAAACTCTTACTAAGCTATTTAATAACATTTAACCCCTTTAAAATGTTTGCTGATCTGAACGCAAGATGATAGCTGACACCAATATGAGTCAAAAACAAATTTTATTACGATTCTGCGAATCTTTTAAAATATGATTTTTTGCTGACCAGTATGAAGTTCTTGTCTACCGTACTAGAAATGATGGCAGAGACTGACAGAGAAGCTTAATACGGCCCTATAACATTTTCAAGATATACGATTTTCTTTTGAAGACTGCTCCGAAATTCTTACCGACAAAATTGCAAGATACAAGATGATAGCGGAGAATGACAGTCTACAAAATAAGCTTATTAAAGTAATATAAAGTATTTATTGCTCCAGTTTTCTTTGCTGACATCTTCGAAAATTTGCTGATCGAAATGCAAGATCATAGGTGACAATGACCGAAAAAACAAACGCTCAATTTTTAGAAAATGGATAAAAAATTCGTTAATTACGCCCCTACAGAACTTTCAAATTGAGATATTTCTGATTCCTTTTAATTTTTGTAATTAATAAACGGAAATTCAAAAAGATATATCAAACTGTCATGTTGGAAAATATTCTTACCTCCGCACCGTCGAACTTTTATAAGTCACTTTCTTTTGCTCAAAATTTTCGCTGAACGAAATAGAAAATGGTAGCTGAAGTTGACAGAGATCGAGAAAAAACCTTATATAACTACAGCCTCTGTGTAAGTTTTAAAATAATTGGTCAGTAAATGTTTAGTTATATGGAATCCTAAAGAACTTTTGCTGACTTCCTTGGACAACTTTCTAACCGAAATCCGAGCTAATAGCCATAGTCTGTGAGGCAAGAAAGTAAGGTTTTATAAAAATTTGAAACTTTCTGTCTCTGTTGCTGAAGGCACACAATTTTTTTAGAAAAAGTAGTAAAAAAATAGTTAATTGCGGTCCTGTAGTACTTTTAAAGAGAGATTTTGCTGACCTCTTTTGACATTCGCATTAACCAGAATTCACCTTGTTTTACCAAACAATCAGGCAAGAAAATAAGCTTACTACCGCCCTCCCAAATTTTCAAAATGCCACTTTCTTTTATTGGTTTCGAAACTTTTGCTGACCGGAATGCAAAATGATCGGAATGAATGAAGCTGAAAATGACAAAAATCGAGACACAAACCTACACATAACTATAAGCTTTGTGTATAGGTTTTAGAGAATGAGTCAGAAAATAAAGTAAATTACGGCCCTGTAGGACTTTCGTACGATATTTTCTTGGTTCACTTGTACAATCGTTCTAACTGAAATTCAAGTTGATAACCGAGACTGATAACCGAAGCCAGAAACTAAGATTATTACCGTTCTATAAATATTTCAAACTATGGCTTTCTGTTATTGTCTGCTTTGAAATTTGTGCTGACCTCTAAAATTTTCTATGGTGGGACGGCTTCGGTCTAGTACCTGACAAAAATGGAAGATTGTAAGATGATAGGTGATAACGACACACTAGGAAAAATCTAATTACAGTCCTGTAATAATTAAAAAAAAATTACTTTTATTGTTCCTATGGAACCAACTAACGAGTCAGAAAAGAAGTTTATTGCGGCCCTGTAAAACATTCAAGGTACGACTGTTTTTTATTGCTGACGGCTGCGACCTTGTTTGTGACAAGAATGAAAGAAATGTAAAATTTTATTGACATGCCAGAAAAAAAGGGTAATATGATTGATGATGAAGGGACAAAAAATAATTTTTACTGATCCGCTTGAAATTATTGCTGTACGACTTTCTTTTCATTTCATTCTTTTTCTTTTCATGATCGCCACAAAATTATTCCTGACCGGCATGCAAACGCATAAAAGCTTACAAAAAAATCTTATTGCGGCCCTGTTTTTTCTGGTCGACCTGATCGAAACTCCGGCGACCGGAGTGGAAAAAATGTCCGAAACTGACAGGCCAAAAAAATGAGTCTACCTATTACGTACTAATGTATATATTTTAAAGTGTCACTTCTCTTTACTGATCGAAAAGCAAGATGACAGTCGGAAATGCCAGAGATCACGAAAATAAGGATAAAAAAATTTTAGTGAATTACGGCCCTGAGAAGTTTTAAAGTGAAATTTGGCTGACTCTATTTGACATTCGAATTAACCGGACTTCAACATGATAACTAAAACTGACAGGCTTAAAAACATGCTAAATTTGACTCTATGTTAAAGTTTCCAGGCCCGAATATCATTTTCTAACCCTTCAAAATTCTTGCTGACCGGAATTCAAACTAAAAGACAAAAAGAAACTGTACGTTAGTTATGCCTGACGGTTCTGTAAATCTTTGCAGGTGACATTTTTCCTGCTGCGACCTCAATGCAGTATAATAGCTACTAGTAGACTGCAAGCCAGGTGTTGAGAGGTTTGAAAGTAGGTATCTATAGGAAATCGCTGTTGTAAGTTATTCCTGCAAAGTTATATTTTTTGTAGATCATCTTTTTGAAATTCTAGCTGACAAAACGTAAACTGGTAGCGGAATAGTGAAACTAGTGTCGAAAATTGCACTTTTCGCACGAGTGTGACGGTTTGGACACGAACCGTAGGCTAGTGATACAACGTCATAAGAGTGTGAAGAGTGATTTTCGTACGTGTTGCACACTATAATTTTCCTACGACTGTGATTTTGCTTCATAAATGATCATTCCTATTACAAATTATATGCAAGGCGTGTGTAAAGCGATCAGAAGCATGTGCAAAGTGGACTTTGCACACGCTTCTGTGTGAGAGCGTGCGCGATGTGCACTTTGCGCACGCTGTTTGCAATATGCAATTTTCAACGGTAGTTAGTAGTGCGCATTTGTTAATTTTCGAGGCGGTTGTAGAAAAGTTATCATTCGTATTATAAAAAATATGCAAAGCGTATGCAAAACAATCAGAGGCGTTTCTGTAGGAGAACGTGCGCAATGTGCATTTTGCGCACGCTGTTTGTAATATGCGATTTTCAACGGTAGTTAGAAGTGCGTATTTGTTCATTTTCGAGGCAGTCGTAGAAAAACTAAAATTTTCTGCAGAATTCTAGACTTTACCTTCTTTGCTGTTTCTCACGATTCGTAGAATAGCTCTCAAGGTTTGTAATGTGTAAAATCACAGGGTGGACGAAACGATTATACCAACTTCATTTTTTATTCAATCCAACAATGTTTCGACCCTTTATTATATCGTAAGTTAGGGTTAGCTCATTACGTTTTAGTCACAGACAGTTGCGTGAGCACCAAGTGTATTGAGTATGTGGTACATTTACTTTGGCTCACCATATAAGGTGATCACAAACACATCAATTAATTCGTCCTTACCCTATGATCTGCACCACAACTATTGATATTAAAACAGGTTAAAGTGTCAGCGATCATCTTTATAACTGAGTTTCGAACAAATCTGGACTTGACCCTAAACCGACTTGAGGGTAGGTACTTATTTTGAAGTAAGTTACAATAGAAAGGAAAATGTTATTAATATGAGAAAGCGTAGTAAGATTAATTTGCTAGCGTATATTAGAAGGTAATCAGATTAGAAGTAGCCTTCACTTGTGAGGCCGGTGTTGGGACATGAAGGAAGACTAATAAAGTTCAAAAAATGATGACTTTTGTAAACAATTTAATGCAATAAACATTTTTAAACCAATAAACTGTTTTCATAGAATCATTTGAAACCAAATCCGGCATTCCATAATGAGTAGTTTTTCGGAATGATAAACCACACATGTCCGTATAATAAACAACAATTATAATTACTAGACCATTAATAATACCTTTCAGTTTTTAGACCACAAATTTCTAGTTAATTCAAAAAACAATACGACAATTTATCGCTGTGTTTTATTACTAAGCAAACAAACAATGTAGTCGTTTAAGTAAGCAGGTGAATTGCCTTCCCACCACCCATTTACGTTAAGTAACATTTGTTTACATCAGGTTTCCATCAGCTAGAAGAACCTGGCAAAAGTATAAAACAACAACCGGCAAATCGGTTCTTCATTTCATTATCGACGCATATCGATACGAAACCATAAATTAAAAGCGCGGTTGGCTCGTGAAATATTTTTAGATTCCACCATATTGGCCCTTAGCCAATAAATGAGCAGTTTGTTTAGTTACTTGACGTTAAAACAAAGTTTCACTTAAGTTAGCAAACGATGGATAATTTAATGAAAGAATGCAGACATTGTGATCTTTCGGTTTTTGTGAATTCAGTTAATAATAGTCAAATAGACATTCATGATGACTTAGTGCAATTTATGAAGGGCCTAGGGAGGCTGTTCTACTTGGTCCGTCCAGAGGAAACTAGCTTCGCCGAAACCAAGGATGTCCCTAAATTTTTTTATAATGTAAGTTAGTTTTGTGCTATCCGTTTAGCAAACAAAACTTTTTATAACCACTAATTTATGTAAGTACTTAAATAAACAATTCTTCGATAAACTCTTTATCATGCTATTATGTTTACGACAAAACTGCGACCTATATGTGACTACAAGTTGCATATGCTTCAATCAGCGGTTAGTTTAACACTTATCTACATCTGAATTGTTAGTTATCCTTGACCAAATAGCATGGTTTCTGACTTAAAATCAATATGTAAAACCTTGTACTTTACTCAGGCATGGCCCTATTTCCTGCTCTTTATGATCATCGAAAATTGTATTCTTTGGTTGGAGAAGAAACCCACTGCACGACTAAACGACAGCATTACTAGCTTATCCCATGGGTTATTCCAAGAGGGCGGAAGGTAAGTTCCACAATTTTATTGAATAAGCACATTTTTTACTTACTATATATTGGTTTTAAGGTTGGTTTTTAGAGGTTCAGAAAGTTACCTTTATTTTTATATCTACCAGAACTTCAGGTTATGCGACCTTTCGTGGGACTGGCCTGTTACGTGGTACCTGGCAGCCATTGGAGTGGATTTTTGCTACTACTGGGTGCATAGGGCATGTCATGGTACGTCTTTATTTTAGTCGTTTTTGCGTGATTTTGCTAAAGCAAACTTCTTCTGTGCAGAGGTGCATATTTTATGGGCCCAACATCAAGTGCATCACAGCTCAGAAGATTACAATTTAGCAGTGGGACTTAGGCAGTCGGTGTTGCAAGGATGGTGTGGATTTGTAAGTAATTTAAAGTATTTTTTGCTGATTTTTAGTCATAAACTAGAGAAAAAAGTTTCAAAAATTGCAAGACTAGGTTTGTTAATAGGAATAGAAAAACTTTTGTTTTTTGTTGCCTAATTCTTGTCAAGGCAATTTATCCATACTTTACCTATACCAGGATGAATGTTTGATCATTCGATGAATCACTTCAGATAACCATCTCCAAATAAAAAGATTAATGTTTTGACGTTTAATTAATTAATATACTCTTTTCCTTATTTGGTTTTTTCATCAAATTTGGCATATGGTTTTGATAAGTAAATTAAATTCATTGAGCTATGACGTCGAAGATGAGTAGTGTTACCACATTCAGCATGAGAAGTCACGTGGATTAAGAAATCCACACATAAGCTGGTCCACAATTTTTTAAAAAGCAAACAAAAATGACGTGAAATATGAAAGCCATGTAGAGCTCTCACATCTGAGCACGTTCTCATATAACAAAATCAGAACAATCTGTTGCCAACTTAACAGAAAAAAATCCAATTAATATTATTTCTTTGCTCGTCAGCAAATTTATTATATTTATTTGCGTTTTGTTTCTTACATAAATCGGTTCTTTCTATGTTGCAGATATTTTACTTACCACTTGCTCTGGTGGTCCCTCCCTCACAGTTTGTGACCCATCAGTACTTTAACTTGCTCTACCAGTTCTGGATCCACACAGAGACTGTGAAGACACTCGGCCCTTTGGAGTGGATCTTTAACACGCCTAATCATCACAGAGTACACCACGGTAAGTAGTCTTTTATCCAACAAAATCAGAAAACTGAGAGGAGTAAAAAAAAAGAAGAATACAAAAAAAGGTTCAAAATATGTTCAGAAAAAGCTAATCGTCTTCTTTTTTCTACCGACTTTGACGGTTACTTTGTCTTCCTATTTTACTAGTTGATTGAGTCAATCACAAGTGAGATCACTTCGCCCATCGACTTTGATAATGTCAGCCGCAGTTGAGGACAAAACATCAGGAAGAAATTCCGCTGGACCACGGTTTCAAAGCCCGGAAAACACTATACAATTTGTTGATTGCTTTTCCAACTTCATCTCAGTAATAATTGCTGGTCTACTTGTTCCTTTTAGATTGATATTTATGCACTTCATCTGTTATCCACTTTTGATTTTCAGAGTTTAATTCTGTTTTAGATTTTTATTCATCGTTTGTTTTAGAATTATGTCATTCAGTTTCCACTTTAGTTCTGTGCAAATCTGTTCTTCATTTATAGTTTTTTTTGTTTGTGCTTATACCTTCTTTAACTTTGGATGTAGGATTTCATTGTTCACTTTCTTCATACCGTATAGCCCTTTCATTTGTCTGTTTTGTATTTTTTTTTCAATTTCAACCTAATCACCGACAGCAATAGATTATAGTCGCTTGGGATATCGCTACCTGGGTGGGTTACCGCAGAAATTATTGGATTGCAAAATCGTCGAGAATTTAATTACTTATTCGTTTTTTTATCGTTCTCCTGGTGGTCTCCAGCTGTATGAATTCCTTGACGATACCTGGTAGAAGTATACCAGGTATCGCCAAGTCTGGTATAAGCATACCAGATATCGCCAGGTATAGGTATTTTTCTAATGAATCCCTGTTCTTCCAAATTTGTATCATTTTATCACCCCTTTCATTAAGGGGTGATAAAATGATGCATCACTCCCAAACCAAACTAGCCTACGACTTACGACTTCTCCGTCTCTTCTTCTTCCAATCTTGGTGTTAATATCTTCAAACACAATATTGACCTTTCCTCTCTTGTTACTTTTAATACTTTAGTAAAGTCTTGATAGAACTTTTCTTGAAGTTCCTCTTCTGTATTTTCTGATGTAGGTGCAGCAGACAGGCAAAGCTATTCTGTCAGAAAATGAGAAGAATGCTTTAGTTGATGGATGTAGTTCTTCTTCTATAATTATGGCTACTCCGTATCGTTTTCTGAAAACTATAAGACATCATATTTGCTGATATTTTGTTTGTAATTGTCTGGCCAGCGTACTTCACTAGTATATACATCTTTGGTCTGGAACATCCCGAAACTGAAGGCCGTTGTAGATTTCTTCTGGACCATTGGGGTAACCTGGGGAAACTGGCAATGCCTATGCTGTTTGGAACCGCTTCTCTAAAATACCATTTCTTCGGTACCACCTGTTGGAAGGCATTTTCGAATCCGCCACCTAGGTGGGTCTGGATGGGGGACTGACAAACCCGGGCGAGGAGATAAAATGTTCTATTTAATTATCAGTATTATGATTGAATTTGATCGAGAGAGCTAATCAGAACTTGTTTAAGCGTTTTTTGAACTAAGAAAGAAATGTACTGTTTTGTATAAAATATACTAAAATTTAGTAAACTTTTACTGATTTGATTAAGAATGAAAGTAGATGATAGTAAAATAAAATATTTCTTACTTCTTCATTAATTCATTCATTTTTTCTACTGTTATCTTTTGCAGGAAGTAACATCTATTGTCTGGATACAAACTATGGCGGCGTGCTAATAATATGGGACCGTCTCTTTGGAACATTTGCGCGAGAAAGAAAAGATGAGGAAATAATTTACGGCTTAGTCTACAATCAACCATCTTTCAATCCTCTACATCTACAGGTAAGTCGTAAACGAAATGATTAATCAAAGCATATATTATTGCCATTGCAAGAGCGTGAGAAAATTAACTCAAAAGTTTTACACCATCATTGATATTTGGCAATTGGTTATTGATTGCATCGTAGGATGAATTCAAATAAAGATCTATAATGAATTTCCTAACTAGTTTGTAATTATTGGAAACATCTAATGATGATAAATCACTTATCACACTTAATACTAATCCTTCAATAATTTCAGACCTTCTACACAAAATATGTAATAGAGAGGTTCAGTGCGATGGAGGGATGGAAACATAAACTAGCTGCAGTTTTCTACGGTCCAAGCTGGCAACCTGGTAAACCACGCTTGGGGCTTGAGGAGGACAAAGTGAAGGTGACCAAACGAGAAAAGTTTGACGTCAAACTACCTCTGTGGTGTAACGTCTACCTTCTCGTTCATTTTACTGTGATGGTCTATGGATTCCAACAGTTGGCTCTACGCTACTTGGTAACAAACCTCTCCATGCAATATTATCCCATTTTAATGCTAAAATTATTTGCAGACTTTAAGCCCAATCACCGTCTTAATATTCGTGCTATACATCATCGCTTCCCTGACCAATATCGGTCTGCTCTTCGAGAATCACCGATACGCCCCCATTTACGAAGTATTGCGTTGCATGGTACTGGTAACAGCAGTACAAAGACTCAAGTTCCCAGACTTCAACTGCACCACCCTCCTCGCCGCGGAAACCTTTTTCTTACTTTCGGGGATGTTTTGGTTTTTGAAAAGTATCAGGATTTTGGATATAAGGTGTAAGCTAAAGCCTAAGCACGTGTAAATAAAGATTAGTTCCTAATCAGGAGTAGAGTTTAGCCAGTATTAACTGCGATAAGTGTTAATACTGGTCAAGTGATATAATTGATGTGATCCTTGTAAATATATTAGTGATTTTAGGGAGCGTTTACTAAGTAAACAACTGTAATATAGATGATTTTACTAATCTGCTCAGTCTTTTTATTGGTATTATGGCCGAAAATAATGGAGGGATGATGAGGGTAAACAGCGACACGTGTAAAGGTCCCACGGCCGGTTCAACCCTTGTACGCCCCATAACAATGATTATAGGCCAAATGGTCATGACACTGTTACATTAATTTGTGAAGCCAGAAAGATGAGTGTATGTTAGGCCTATGCGATATATTACATTCACCACTTATCCATTCCACCTTCTACTTCTACGAAATACTGTAGAGAATGAAAAAACGTTGAGCAATGGGAAAAACAGGTCGTTTGGTATCCATATTTGGTAATAAATAGTAATATCTTTATTGCCATCAATATCGAACAATGAAAAGCAACATCAACGAAACAAAAACTTTATAGAAACACTAATTAGAAACACTAATAATATAGAAATATTATGGTGTCAGCCCATTCTCTGACACTTTTCCTGAAGTGTGCATCTGATCCAAATTTTTGACCTGATTTAGAAGTAGATTGAGGGGCTCATAACCTCTATAATATAAACTTAAACCTGTATTATGTAAAAGAATTGCGAGTGCCTGTCCATTCCGAGTTTCCGTAGACAAGTCATTTGTATATCTGGTGTTGTTTGTAATTGACTGCATTTTATCTTACGGGCGTGATTAAAGCTTGAAAATATAGAGTCAGTAATAGTCCGTTCTCTTTAAAGAGTTCTTCAAAATATTCTGGGATGGAGATTAAGAAGACATCAATTTATTCTTCTTTGCATGTGGAATAATCTTCTCTGATTCCCAAAATACGAGCCTATATGACATTATTCTCTGCACCCTATATAGAAAAATACAGCAATTTTAGGACATTAAAGGCGACCACCATATTACTTCCTTCGGGTGGAGGCACAGAATATACCCAGACGGTTCAGAAAGCACTACTTACTGAATCTTTGTTGCAATCGATTATTCCCTGAAATTGACATAGCTTGAGTGACTCATTCAGTCAACTTGCTGCCAAGATCAAAATTACAAGATCAGCTTTCGTTTTATTTGGTATCAAAAGGACATTTATGCACCACTGGTCCATTTCTGCTACTACCTGTAAATAAGTAACAGACAATCTTATTTCGAGACTATTGGATGACAGAATGACATGAATTTGCGACTAAGCTCGTATATATAAAAAAGAAAGAGAATTGGACTCAGAATGGAGTCTTGGGGAACTACCATACCTAAGTACCAGAGTCCAGTACACTACTTTTTTTGACAGTTATATCTGTAGATTTCTTTGGTTTCCGAATAATTCCGAAATAGGTCCGGTATGTTAAATATACTTTTTAATACTTTGTCAGTAGATTTGGAATTACAATTGATGGACATTGTAGAACACACCGAAACCAGTGGATTTCGTATATATTTTAAGCCTACGGTTGCTGAGATATTGGCCTCAGAAAATGTCTTAAAAAAATCGAAAAAACCCGGTTGTCATGTCTTAATACGAAACAACCAAATTTTTAAAAGGTATTTACTTTATTGACGTCTTATAATAAAACGTCTTATAATATAACTGGCAAATTAAATAGGGGTAGGTCATGAGTGGGTTACAATTCAAACTTTTGGATTTTTTAACCTTAAATTAATTTACAACTAAGTTTTCCCATCCTAACAGCAAGTTCAATTCTACCCTTTTTTTAATCTCGTCAATTTTCAACGTCAACTTTTTTTGAACTTTTTCTTTGAACTAATGAAAAATTACCAAAAAGAGCTGTCGAGCCATATTTGCTGTCTTTTAGTGGTTCGACTCTCTTTACAGTTCCTGAGTAAGGCTGATAAGAAAACGTTGACAGACATCATAAAATCCATTAATTGTTCGCTAATTTTTTCATTAAGCAAAGCCCTTCTTACTAAACACTCTTAATGATATGAGATATCATTAAAACAGAAGAATTCTTTATTAAAAATTTTAAAAATATATCTCTTTTAATTGCATCTCCTACCAGAGTCAAATAAGAAGAAAGTTTTTAGCAGCCTCTGTCAAAATTATGTAAGATCCTATTTATTCCAAATGATCAAAGTAAATGTACCTACTTTTGTTCTTTCATACTTTTCTTTTGACATTTCCCAGCCATCTAGATGACGTTTTCAAATGAACACCCCCTATTTCAAGATAGGTATGGGATTATTCATATGAGACCATTGAGATCTTAAGCTAGATTGTATAACTATTTTAGAGGTAATAATAGATATCTTTCTGTAAATCGAAAAAATATATTATTCAAAAGTAAAGTTGATATATTTAGTCAATACTTAACCTAGCAGCAGGAATCAAGTAATCTTTGAATATCTATATCCTTAGCTATTTGACTAAGAATCAGTAAGACCTCAGTCAGTCAGTCAACTTAGTCAAGACTATAAAAGAGGGCGAAAATCGCTACTAAAAGTTGACATCGTGATGTGTGAATATCCTAGCAGTAGCGCTACTCAGCTTAGAATGGGATAAATTTGGAAAATTAAAAATTCAGAAAAATTATCGTGAAATTTCCGGAAACTTCCAAAAAGTTTTCTTTTTCACTGATTAAGTTATGTGTAGTTGTAAAACATTATAAACTGAAGAGTGGAAGCAATAATGGGAGTAGGTGCCAAAGCTTGTCCTTTTGAGATGTATTCATAGAGAGTTGTAAGTTACTGTCTTTATATCTATGTCTTATGCATTACATTGTTGTATTAACTTTTTGCTAATTATCTCACAATATGAATTTTGGCCCTTATTACTTCCACTCTTCAATTATCAGGAAATAGCGTGGAATACGTACACGCGTTAAAGATAGATATATTGCATTTGCATTCCAGAACGATATGACAATTCCAAAATTTCAAAAACCACACAAATGATTGAAAACTGTTAATAAAAGATTTTTAAGAAATTTAAAAAGAAAAATTATAATAATGGTGAGCAACATTGAATAGATTAGCCTAAGGCCTAACTAATCTCCTGACAACTTACCAAATGATAGCATTTATCGAAACTTTTACGTTTTCTATTTATTTTACTTTTCTTCCATAACTATTGACCTGAATTTCCAATCTCAGTTTGAATATAATAAAATTTGACAAATGATTTAAATATGTACGCAGACCAGTGGCCAATTTTTTTTTAAGCCTGTAACTTCATGATTATCCTTTGAGGCGAGAAATGAATTTTTATTCGCTACACACCCGGTAACGTTGGCAACCGAGCTATCAAGCCCTGTCAAGGTTTATTAAATGGCCATGTTTGTAGGGTTGCCCTATAGATTATGTAGCCAAATAATAAAATCCATTAGTGTGCTTCAAATCTTGTTGAGAAAGTTCTGTGGTTACTATCACTTAAATTAACAAGACAGAGAGAAGTCATAATCTCAAAATATAAATTTAGGCACTTTATTACTTCTGCTCTTCAACTATCTATTTATTAATTCCGAAGCAGTAGTTTTGTTCATTTTGTTTTTTTTTTCTCAGTTTTCGCAAACATTTCTTGACTACCGATAGAGTCATTATTCTCGAACGTAACGTTTGAGCCCACGAGCGAAGCGAGTGGCACAAGTTGCCCGAGAGAATGTCGCTCATCAAATGCGAATAAAATACTATACTTTAGCCACGACCAAGATTTCGGGTTTTCTCAGATATGGTAGGTTATAGATGCCACAAAGATAATTCACAATTTTAAAATTACGACTGGTTTCGCTAATCGACGGCGCGACGTTCGATGCGTCAGATAGATGACGGTCAAGTCGCTCGTGCATGTCCATTTCAATGCTACGCGGAACAGTAAATTACTTAATTTCCAGTGACTTTGTACTACTAGACCCAAGTATGGTTACACGTTTCCAAGACCTCCAACATTCTTTTTTTCTGATCATCTTCTTCTACATTACGGTATCTGCATTAAGCTTATCTCTCTTGTGGCACCCTTTATTGTCAAAACAACGATCCAAGCACCGACGTATGCATGATTTTTCCTGATTTTCTGACTTTTCTTTATTATAATAAATAGCGTTTTCGGGAGATCGCTTTGAGAGTATTGCTATCCTTAGATTCTTATTAAGAAACCACGGGAATAGCCAATTTTTAGCTTCGTATGTCACCGTTGGTGTCACTAATTGTGCCGGTTCCACGACAATGACAAAATATTGGGAGTTCTGTTACGACGAAAGAGACATGCTTATATAAATACGTCTTTGCTATATTTACAACAAGTGGTGTCGCCATGCTTGGGTCTAGTAGTACAAAGTCACTGGCAAGTAGTGTCAAAAATTGCACTTTTCACACGAGTGTGACGGTTTGGATGCGAGCCGTAGACGAGTGATACAACTTCACAAGAGAGACGTATGAAACGTTCTATTTGGGTATGAAACCTCGTTGGTATGAAGAGGTCGTTGGCACGAAAGTCCCTGGTATCAAACGTCTCTGTAGAAAACCTTCCGGTATGAAATGTCCTGCTATAAAACATACTGGTATGACATGATGCAAGGTGAAAATCCCTCTGTCTTCACATCATTAAACTAAACTATTACCTTGAGAATTTATAAATTGCTGGAATAACCTCAAACTGAGGCACTTGAAGTAGAGTCCAGCTCAAAAGAAGCCTCCGAATCCTCAAATACGGGGCCAATAACCAATATACGGGGTGTTTAATTGAAAACGTGATCTAAAAGGCTATAAATTTTGACAGAAAATGATGACATATTTATAGGAAATAGACTTTTGTTCCTTCATTCTTTTCGTTCGACATTTCATACGACTTTTTTAAATGAACACGCCCTATATATTTACAATGTAGGAACCATCATCGCAACAGTTGGTACGTAATGGTATCTAAAAAAATCCGGTGGCCGCGATTTGGGCCGCTCTAAGAATATTGTCATCCTTATATTCTTAGTGAGATAACAAAGGATGGATATAGTTTCACAGTGCTCTATATAAGCGCCGCAACCCGAAAACGTTGCATAAAACTGCTAGTTGAATTAAGATTATGAAAAGAAAAGGGTGGACATTATATATCTAAGTCAGTTTGTGATGTATTTTATAAAAAATTAGGAATAATAAAAGAAATAGCCCAAGCATGCAATAATTGAAACACAGTAAACGACAAACCGCATCGCAAGCCAATGTTCAATGGCCAGCTCAAGTTGCTAATTTGCTGTTTAGTGTTTACTACTGTTTACGTCAAGAAGTATGACTTATCACTTACCCGGAATACGTCAATATCGCAGCTGAACATATCAAGTAACCCTATCGGCCCGAATTTTGCCATTATCCGTCGATTTGGGGCGAATTTTAAGCAAAAACTTAGCAGATTATTGAACTTGTCCCGCTGTTGACGCCATTATTAGGCGCTTGACGCAAGCGTCGAAAGATGCCGGTGGCTTTCAATGTAATTTGGCAGATCTCATAAACAAACACTCAAAACAAAGTTTTTGCAGTGACTTTGTACTATTACTAGACCCAAGACCTCCAAGACTTCCAACATTCTTTTTTTTGATCATCTTTTTCTACATTACGGTATCTGCATTAAGCTTATCTCTCTTGTGACACCCTTTATTGTCAAAACAACGATCCATGCACCAACGTATGCACTGACGTATGCATGACGTTTCCTGATTTTCTGACTTTTCTTTTTTATAATAAATACCGTTTTCGGTTTCGGGAGACCGCTCTGAGAGTAATCTATATATTATATTCTTATTAAGAAACCAAAGGATGGGAATAGTCAATTTTTAACTTCATATGTCACCGTTGGTGCCACTAATTGTGCCGGTTTCACGACAATGACAAAATATTGGGAGTTTTGTTGCACGAAAAAGACATGCTTATATAAATACGTCGTTGCTATATTTACAAACAAGTGGTGTCGCCTTAGAAAAGGTAAACCAGAGGAAATAGGATACGACACCGGCGTCTGTTACCAGTTTGCTCCAATCGGTCAAGTGTGAAAATGCCAGTGACGTAGCATTGTACACTGTGTGTGTGTGTGTGACGTAGCATTGTACATTGTGTACTGTATAGCATTGTGACGTGGCAATGTAGCACATAAGAAGGTATTTTATTAAAAATAATAATGGAACTAAATTACTATTAGTAAAATACATTAGTAATATTATACGTAATATTACTAGCAAACATCGACTTGCTATTAAATAAATAAAAATAAATGTGAATAATATAGTGAAAATAATAGTCGCTGATAAACCTGGGATTACATCTCCTGCGCCACTGTCTACAAGTTACAGGATTAGAAATTGAATGGAAACAGGAGTAGATTTCCCAAAATAGCATTATTGACTTCACTGTGGTATATACTAAATCATATTTCGAAAATTAGGATGTAAAATAACTGGTTTTAGAGTTATTTGAAATAATCTAATTGTTGCTGAAAAACGCCATTATCGGTTTACCTGTGAAACGTAACTCCAGGCTCCTTTCTATAGCCGCTGCTTTTACAACCGTAATCTGCACATACCACCATTGTAAACAATACAATTATTTATAATATTAAAGTCTTGCAAAATGCAATTTATTGCAGAAAAACACATAGCCAACGAAATGTTTGGGTTTCGCCTTAGACATGGCGTCTCATCATTTTTGGTAACAGCTGTCAATATAGGGGAGAATTGCGCGCGTGGATTCCATTAGTTTACATATTCCGAGGGTGTCGCCATGCCTGGGTCTGGTGGTACAAACAAAGTCACTGTTAATTTTATAGGCTATTATATGTATTTTTTAGTAAAAAGGAGACACTGTCCCTTACATTTGTCACAATACATCCTAATAGAAGGATAATTATATATATCCAACTACCGATTTCATGTTTAGGGCGGTTTACTTTTTGAATTTCCAGTTGCCTGTGATGAAAGATTTGCATTAATCTTGAAAATGTACAAGAATAATGTGATTTTTATAGTATGGTCGTGGATAAAGGCTTATTTTAGTTTCCCCAAATATGCATCCTAGAGAGAAAGAAAATTGTTTATTTTCTACTATTCTTAAGTTTTAAACTCTTCCTTCATAATAAAAGATCGCTGCGTAACTCAGTCTTCATGTTGTCCGTTTATTTACCCCATTCCAATTTCTTTGTCAATAATAATAATTACATGCATCACACGCAATCACTAAATTATGTCTCTCCATACTTTATAGTTATGGCACCAAAGTTGGCGTTGTAATAACTGGGAAAATAATTGCGGAAAAAAGTTCCTTTGAAGACGAAGTTGTCGTTTGATTGATGAATGTTCAGCTTTAATGTTTTGTAAAGAACATTTCAAATTAAGTTGCATTGGTTTGGGTCACTCTTAGAGCAAATAATAACACTATATGTCAACTGAGGGCAAGGGCCGAAAATTATGTTTACTCATAATATGTTTTAGAACAGTTGACCAACTCTACGAGTAATGGTTATATAATGTTTGTAAGTGCAGACAAATAGTCCCTAATAAACGCAACAATTTTACTAGAAAAATAGACACAGAGAGGTAATTTTTATTAAATTAAGTTATTTTGTATTAGGAGTCTAACTCATTTTTATGAGATTAGCTATGAGCTATAAGAATTATGTACAAATTATGTATAATTTCTTTAGAAACTTCTTCAAGTTCCCAGCATATTTGTTTTAATCAGCATTTTTTCTGCTTGTTTCAATATAATATTTCAATTGTGTTCCTGACAACTATGTTTTTGTTTTATAATAATAATTCAATAAAACACGAAATGGTTTCTTTCTATGAAATAAAATATTAATAAAACGATCGCACCGAGAATATAATATCAAAAGATTTAAATTAACCAGAAGAACATTTCAAGTAAAGTCTGCATCAGTTAAAATATGCAAATACGAGGCAATAATGAGTGGTATTAGAGACCATAAGACGTGAACCATGCACGAGCACTTGTTACGGATCCATGCCAGAAAGTCATAAGCCCTGAGAGAATATCGAACGTGAACAGGTGTTGCAGGTGACACGTAGGTTACGATCCCTTTTATTAGACAAATCAGTCACCCTTTCAGGGGGAAAATAATGTAGTTTGTGACCGGAATAATCATTATAGATTACGGGTATTCAAGTCACGGCGAAATGATGGAAAAAAATTTGTCGAAAGAACGGTTAAGTATATCCGAGTCAGGACTTTTTGGCATGTTAGTAGCCATGGAATGTTTACTTTTCCTGTACCCATCTCTCTTTTGCTCATGTCGAAAAGATTGGCGCACAACGTCAACTTCAAATTTCTAAGGCTAACGAGATGTAAAACTTTTAGTGAATAGAATAATATGCCACGTTTGTGTTTATATAGTGGCATGTGCCACGTCTTTGCTATTAGAGTTTCTTAATAATATGTCACAATAGCAAACCAATCACAACTTTCCAAAAATAAGACTCAATAATAAACACATGTTTTTATTTATTACCTTGCTAAAAACCAGCACATCTGAGACTTTGGAATTAAATATTCACTAGGGGCTGACTTCAAAGACAAGCACAACATCTTTTTTAACACATTTATTTCAATATGAAAAAGTTAACACAGTAACTTAGCTGGATCCCTAAGGAAACTAAAAATGATTTCACATACTTTAAATATATATCGTTCTGAACGAAAAATCGAAACGTCGGGTGCTTCTACGCTATTGTGGTTTGTCTTTATCATTGTTCCGATCTCCTTCCTGGAATTAAAAATTCTTAGACAAATACCATTCCTAATAAACAACGTTTTCTAGTAGGAAATCAGTAGTTTATAGAAAACTTAGCTGAAAAACGTAATTTTCTATAGTGAAAAGGCAAAACGCATTTTATGAAAAATACCAAGTATACGCTTAAAAGTCACTCTTGTTGCTATTGCGACGTTTTTACTATGTGACTGAACCATCATCAGAACTGAAAACATTTTTTAGTAGCCTTGCTTGTTATTTACCTCAAGTATGAGCAAGAAAATGGGTGCCTTGTGACGGATAGTAATATCATGCCTTTGCGTTGCATTTAATAATAACGCTTGTATTCACAGCGTTGCCTGGTAGAATTTTTTAAAATTGTTTACTTTATGGTTATTTTCTGTTAAGCATTACCCGTATGATATGTGATACGGGGTGTCCAGCAGAACCCTGGACATCGGAGATTAACATTGGAAATCGGTTTTTATTTTTTTGCGCCTGTACGGTTGATTTGATTGAAAAACTTTTAAGAGTAAAGTTGTAGATCTTATGGTCAGCTATCATCCTGTATTTTTTTCAATACCTCAGTTTTGGCTGTTTTTTAGAAAAACGCCTCGAAAAGTGCAAGAATTTGAATTTGGCGAGTCACCCCCGCCATGCATGTGCAGTTTCGTCAACATAATAATTTCTTATGTCAGAGTCAGATCCGATTTTCCTTTCTTATTTATTTTGAGGGACCATCATGTAGTAATTAACGTGATTATGCAGTAAAAATTTACCGAAAAACTGACGATAATGTTCTTAAATCATGGCGGGGATGACGCGACAAATTCAAATTTTTGCACTTTTCGAGGCGTTTTTCCAAAAAACGGCCAAAACTGGGGTATTGAAGCTGACCATACGCCCTACAACTTTACTCTTTAAAGTTTTTCAACCAATTCAACCGTACAGGCGCAAAAAAATAAAAACCGATTTCCCATGTTAATCTCCTATGTCCAGGGTTGTGCTGGATACCCGGTATAGAGCAGGAGCAGGCGACTTCCACCAGCGTATTAGATGTAATACTGCATCGGCTGCACCCGATATTGCTCTGTACCTCGCAGGTTATCGGAACCAGAACGAAGTGTAAAGAGTAGGTGGTCACTAATTTGTCAATCAACCCATCTGCATACTAATTTCGGGGTCTCCACTCAGTACAGCTTTGGTTGCTCGACAAATTGGTGACCACCTACTTATTACACTTCGTTCTGGTTCCGATAACCTGCGAGGTACAGAGCAATATGGGATGTTCTCGAACTGAGAGCCATCAATACGCTGGTGGATGTCGCCTACTCCTGCTCTGTACAACATCCCACCATTCTTCCGTAGCTTTTTGACTTTAAGCCGCGAACTCATGATCTCCTATTTGTCGACCAGCCAAAGCGTTACTGATGACAGGTAGACCCCGAAACTAGTATGCAGAAAAGTTGATAGACAAATTGGTGACCACCATACTAATTACGAGTATTAAATCTAATACGCTGGTGGATGTCGCCTGTTCCTGCTCTGTACAACATCTCACCGTTCTTCCGTAGCTTTTTGGCTTTAAGTTAAGCCGCGAACTCACGGTCTCCAATTTGTCGACCAGCCAAAGCTGTACTGTTGAGGGGTAGACCCCAAAACTAGTGTGCAGATGGGTTGATCGACAAATTGGTGACCAGCTACTCATTACCCGTATGAGTTGTCCTCTTTCTGGTATTCACTACTTATTAATTAAATGCATGGCTACTAATTCTTTTATGGTTGCTTTGCTTGCAAAATTTTTGTAATATTTATGGCCTTTTATATCCGATTTTTTTAGGTGATGGTTAGTTTAGCCAGTGTACACTCATCCGCAATCATTGCACAATATTTATATTTTTGTAATTATGATTATAAATTATAAAAGTATATCAGAAACTGTAACTTAATTTAAAAAAAAAGCCTTTTGAAGAATTTGACCAAGAACACCACTTAGATTTATGATATATTATATTCGATACAAGTAAATTTTGAAAGACAAATCCTGCATTTGATGCAATTTCGGGATAGAGGTTTAATAACTGAGCAATTTTTGTCTTATTTTTTTAGTAATATCTTGTTTTACATATATCTAAATCACCGGTGTTCAATTAACTAAATTGAATTCCGAATTTGAAGCAATCAAAAAATCTAGTAAATGCCTGTGTTTAATAAAAAAATGAGTGAAAAATTATTATTGAATTCTATGATATCTGCCAACGTTTCGATGGTCACATTAAACTGTCTTATAGCTGTACCTAATATGAGTTTCAATGAAACGAGATACTTCACGCAGTTTAAATGAATAGGATCTCATATCATTGAAACATATTTTTTTTTCTTTTTTTTTAATCTAGTAGCTTTAATTAAACGAGATCCTCAATCATTTGAAACTATTACACTTATCCAGTCCAGTTATTTATTGCTGTCCTCTAGTTCTCATATCAACAATTAAAATTTTTTTAAGAATTAAAGGTTAAAGCAAACCGACTCTTTAAAATGTTTGTATTTGAATAGATTTGATACCCTTAACCTGAGTTCACACTTTCCTCCCAAGGAAAAGAGCGGTTTCTCAATCAACCAATACTGTATTATAAATGAGACTTTTGTTAAAAACCTTTTACCATTAATACCTACTTACGCTGGACCAATCCTTAAGTACGAGTATTATCCTAAATCCTATACTGATTGCAGTTTTCAGTCAAATAGCTGGGAGTGGTTGACTTCTGAACTGTGCCAGGAAATTTTTGTGAAATCCGCAGCCAATAGAATTTTACCTGGGATGCGCATAACACAAGTAGGCGGGGTGAATTTTTCCCCAACACTCCCCAACCGTAAAAGTGGAGTTTTGGATCCACCACGTCCTTCCTGCAACTCTATAGGGAATTTTACACAGTTATAGAGTATTTTACGCTTAGATTTACTAGGTGTGTTGACTGTGAAATAACTGCTGCCGAGGTTGGAATAACACTTTGGGAGAGGGGTTGTGGTTCATGGTAAAACTCCACCCCATAACAACTCTTAGCAACGTTATGTCTCTCTATAACATAATAATGTTATGACTTTTCAAAAGCTTTCATGACCATTCTTTGTTCGGTGTTTACTCAAGGGGTGATTGTTTGCTCCCGTCCGGGTTTAATGGATTTATTTTCCTGTTATCGAGGAAAAGTGTTGTATTATAGGATACTAATGGTTTTCGCAGAGTGAGGAGTGGTACGCCTTTCGTTATTATGAACCCTTCTCCAAGGGCGTTAAACTGTTCGCTGGGAGGACTTGTCGAGTCTAGCTCGTTGTTACCCTCAATGGCGCACCTTTCTACGTACAATTTTTTGAAAAACTGCAACTATTTGTTTGACACGCCTGGCCAAGGTACGTTTAAAACACTGAAAAGAAATGGCACAAAAACTGACAAAAACAGAACAATATTTTCAAACAGTTTTTTTCTTTTCTCTATGTCACTTTAAAAGCTTTAGTCATATGTGTAAAAAGAAGCATTCTGTGCTGACCACTTTTGCAATTAGGTAGAAACTGCAAAATTTCAAATAAATAAGTAAAAACTGAGTTACAAAGCGAGTGTTTAAGTTTTACATTTTTAGATTTTTTGCAGTTATCTCAGTTGTAGGTCATCAAATGTTTTTAATAACATGGGTTATTTAAAAATATATTAAAAAAATGTTGAGGCATTTTAAGTAAAATGTTTATACCTCTATAGATTTTTATCTTTTATCTTAATTTAAAGTATTTTTTTTGCTAGCAAAATTTGAAAAATTTAGTAATAGAATCAAAATGTGAGTTACTGACAAACGTGACTGAATTATAGGGTTGCAATGAGTTCAAGAGAGTTAGATTATTACAAAACTATTACAATTAGACCAAATTATTACAAAATTTTTGCAATTTTCTAACAAAAAATCTGCAAACTTGATTTAATTGCTGATTTCAAGGCAGTTGGTGATGAGTTGCGACCAGCCCAGGTTATATAAAAAATGTTAAAAAAAAAATTTAAGCCCACCGGGTTTGCGCCACTTAGAGCCAAATTTGAGCGGGTTTGAGGCAATTGAAAACGAGTGGCGACGAGATAGCTTTTTAAAAGTAATATTTTAAATGTCGATCTATTTTAGATGGCAAAATTTCAAATAACTAATATACTAGAGCACGTGTTAAAACTAAAATTTTTTTCCGTTGTTATCTCACTTAGAAAACGTTCTAATTTTTTTTTAAAAACGTCACTGAGTTTTAAAGAACCTTGAAAACGATAATCAGATAATTTAAGATAAAGAAATAACAGAAGGAATGATTTCGTTCCCACTGCCGATGATTACTTAAAGAAGAGAAAGAAAAAAACGCAGGAAAGTAAAACCGCCTGAGGAAGTTGCGTTCACTGAAAGAAAGGAGTCTTTTCAAATTTTCAAAATTTCATATATTTCAACTTCATGAAAGAACTTGTACAAGCATTTTCAAGCCAAAATTAAAAAATAAGACAGAGGAAGAAACTCTCTAAATTTTAAAAGGTGCATTAAAGAAAGAATAACGACCGAAATCTCATGAAGTAGATGCCGAAACAGCTTTTTTGAAGAAAGCATCAAAATTCTGAGAAAGCGGAAGTGGTTGAAGTAAAAATTACCGTATATCCCAAAGAGATTATTGAGGAAAAAAAACATCATTAAGAAGAGGAAAGCAAAACCATAGATATGCAGCAAAAAATAGATTTCTTAGTAGAGCCCCTTACACTACTCGCTATAAATAATTATAACCAGGGCGGAGATACTGAGGAAAATGTGGTTGTAAGCAACTCTTTGTTTTACCCTTTTTCTTGTTGTCTTTTGTTCCTTCTATTGTACAATAATTACTCTCCGCTCTTTGGCCCCAATAAATCAGCAGACATTAGAAGAATGTGAGCGTATAGAAAGAAATGAGAAAGAAAAAGCGTGAATAACTCGAGAAAGAAATAGACTACAAAGAGAAGAGAAGACTGTCAAAAGTTCGGTAACGCAATAAAACGCTTCAAATAGTGTCACAAAGAAGCAAAAAGACATAAAATTGCAGCATTCTTAGAAATAGTCGGCCGATGACCGTTTAGTAACCAAGCACTAGTTGATCCAAATTTAAAAATGACGTTTCGTCAGATAGACGAGTGACCCCCAAAAAGATCAACCCGAACTTCAAATCTTGGAGTCTTGCCTACGAGCAAGTCCCCAAACTAGACTCCATTCGTGTGTCTCCAAAAACGACTCTTTTTTCTACTTTTAAACAAAGGGCTGATACCTGGGGGAATTTAAGTAAAATTCTATTTTCTACGCCCTTAAAAATAACCTATTCTAGCAAATTTAGGATATCCAAAATAAACGCAGAAATAACGCAAATAGAATGTACAGTAGTTCTTACCAAAATTTTAGGTAGGTACCAAGCATGTAGAACGATATGTAGTATAACGTATAATGTGGAACAAAATATTTTAAAATAGAAAATCGTACATCAAGAGTCAAAGACTTGTAAAGAAAGTAACATTTTAAATGAAAAAAACAACAATCTTAATAAAGAAAAACTAAGGAAGGAGAAACAAACAAATTCATAACATCTTTAAAACTTGAGTTGAAAGTCCTATGGGGATACAAGACATTTAGAGAAACCATAACCAAATCAGTGAAATCTAGGAAGTAACTAGTAGAAGCAACAAAGAATGATGGGGCAACAAGACAGTTTAAAAAAAAATAGAATGAAAACAAGCTTCAAAAAAATAACAAAAAGTTGAAGCGTTAGAAACTAAATAATATGAAGGTGAAGAACAAAGTCCGATAGAAACGGAAACCAAATAAGACAATAACAAAAAAAATATTTGTTTGTTTGGGAATTAAAACATGAATTTATGAATATCTCAAAAGAGAACATAAATATCACTGAAACAGACTCTTGAGATTTGAAAAGCAAATAGTATCAGAGAAGTGAATATTAACTTCAAGAATGATCAAAAAGCCACCAGAAAGAAACCATGAAAATATACCACCGATATCAAATTCGAAGGGAATAGAAGGACTAAAAAATGTTTAGCCACCACAAGGTTGAAAAAAAACTAGAAGGGTGAGAAGATTGAACTACAAGACCATTGACACAGTTAAAGCCGACACCACTGACATTGTTTTCCAACAATGGGAGCATAATATGTTGATGACATTGTGCTAAGAGCTAAAAAAACTTTTTAATACGAGTAAACCCCAATGTTTACAGTCCGAAATATGTGCAAGACACCGGATATCATTCTCTATTGGAACAATTTAACTCAGTAAAGTGACAATGGATAAGTAAGGACAGCTCTGAGACAAATTCAATAATTTTCTCATGCAAACTCCCATAAGATCTAGAGAATCTAAGATTCATTTGCCGAAAACCGTACCATACTGCTCAATCTCCTGGCCACTGATCAAGGTCATCTCTACTAGTCCATGATCTATCCCTGCTCATCTCTGGTCACTGGTGAAGGTCATAACTGATCCATGCTATCTCATTTCAGATTACTGGTCATCTTAGTTCTAGTATTGGTCATCCCATGACTGCTTATCAGTTACTAATGATCCCATACCTGGTATTCTCTAAATAGGTTATCCAACTCGGGGGTTCTGAGTCATTTATCCATAAGAAAATCTAAGTTTTATTTTGCAGAAAGCCAGACCAAGAAGATCCTCAAGACATCTGTTTTATATTGTTTTGTGCCTTTTAGGGTTTAGCTGTTAATGGTGTCTGATGTTCTCTTGGTGCACGACGATGGTGAGTGAAGCTTAACACTCGGCAGCGCCAAGTTAAGGGTTTTTTGGTTTGCGGAGTGTTAACCTGAACAAGAGCTAGATCACATGTAGGGAAAACCTAGACAACACCTAAATAAAACATAAATATCTAAAAAAGTTTTCTGCAAAATTGACATTATATGTTCTTAGGGGAATAAGCACAAAAAAGTTACTGAAATTGACCCAGAAGCTTTGCACCCCATCTACTAGTGGCGCTATTTAGTTCGTAAATTACAGACTTGATCCTCAATCTGCTCTTTTTAAAAAGTTTTAAGAAAAATTAGGTAAAATAGGTCGTCGATACGTTATTCGGTTAATTAATTAAAAAATCTAGATAAGTTTATCAGAAACTTCCTAAACAGCCCAGAAACGTCCAAATTTCGTGAGTATTTTTATTAAATCATCACGAAATCAAACGTAACAATTAAGCCGGCATGCAAACGGCCTAATCTACGTTCCGTGCAAAATTACAAAACCTTATTTTATTTCCAAATCATTCTTTATCATCGTAAAATACAGCATGGTGTGATATCTATGTGACTGGATTAATTTGCTTTGGAACGAATACCTATTTGTAAAATGTAAAATGATAGTCACGCAACATAAAAACTTTTTAAGCTAATATAGATGGTTCCTACTTACTTTTTGTCTTTGCAGAGGTCCATTTGAAGGCCTTCCGGGAAATAGCGATAAACCACAACTCAACAAACACGGAAAATCTCGGCTTATTCGGCTCGAGCCAAGAAAATGATCCAGGATTACAGAATCTAATGCCGAAGCACGTGTTTGCCCAAGCCACCCTAATGCCCTACCCTCACCCTCTTCATTTACTTCAGAGGGAATCAATTGGTATTATTTGCATAATGTTTTCAAGTTGAGAATTTGGTGGTGTTACTAATTCTTTCAGAGCGCTCATTAGCGCTAGATGGCGACATATCACCCACGCTACAAGGTGTTTGTAATTTTAAAAGGCGTAGTGAAAAAAGGCCCATTCCGGAGGACCAAAAAGATGACAAGTATTTTGAAAGGCGGCGAAGGAACAATCAGGCTGCGAAAAAATCTAGGGATGCTCGGAAAATGAGAGAAGACCAGGTAAAGAAATTGTTGAAAATGAAAAGAAGAAGAAACATCATTTTGTATTAAGCTGCTAATTTGAATTTAGAACCGTTTTTCTGAAGTCGACCAACATAATGGTTCTAGATATTAGTGATTAATCTATAGTTATTTGATTGTAAGCGATTTCTGTCAAATAATTAAAAATAATCGGAACTAATAGTCCATCTCTACAGTTGATAGCCATACCGGAAACTTTTAACCAGAGACCTTATTGTATACTAGAAACCAAAATGGTCATACCGCGCAGATTAGTCTTTGTTTCCAAAAGGTCCAAATTTTTTTTTTCTACCAATCTTTATTTTCATTAGTGTTTCTGATAAGGTTGTCTCTCTTGTGATAATCTTTGAGCTTGTGGTCCGGTGCCAATAAGACAAAGGTAAAATATCTGAGTCTTTTCATGACGAAAGAGATAAGTTAAAAAATGTTGGCAACAAGTTGTATCGCTGCAATATGTTGGTGTCTAGTAATAGAAGGTATTTGGTTAAAAGTAAATTTGTTTCTTAAGTTATCTTAAATTTTCAGCTCTAATTCCGGAGTTTGCTATGTTTTGCATTAATGAACACCTATCATTATATGTGTTGGTCTGATTCACCATCAGTTTACCCAGTTAGTAATAATTCCATAACACTAAACATTCTACTTTAGATTGCTTTAAGAGCTACGATATTGGAACACGAAAACGCAATCTTAAGGGCCCAAGTGGTTACCTTGAGGGAGGAAGCTTCGTCCTTGAGGCAAATGTTCCTGCAGCGGAAACCTTTTGACGTTACTACGCCGGGAACCACCCAATTATGTGTACTTACGCAGCGATAAAAGTTTAAATTACAAATAATTGACGTGTATTAGGAAAGTATTATGTTAATATTAAAGATGGCAATTTTTTCAAAAAACTGGTTTGCTCCTTAAAAAAAGAAGTTGAATCACGCACTACTCCCTATGGTTTGATAACTCTCAGCTTAATGTTAACACTGGTGAGTATAGTATCTCTGGTGGATAGGCCACAGTTTGAAGATCAGAAGCCCAGTCTAACCAAAACACATACCCAATTTTACGCACCCAATTCAAATCCGGGAAAGTAACTAATTTCTACAGATATAGCTTTTTTTTCCAGCCTGCTGCTTTGCAAAACCATAATTAAATACTGTATATCTTGTCAAGCCATGGGGAGCACCACACATGGCAGTATGGGCATCGGGCATACTTCATTCATAAAATCGACGCGGTGTTCATTCATAACTACTGGCCAATCAGGACAGGAGACAGGATGTAAACAATATCAGCTGATCGCTCATCCAATTTAAAATTATATTAAAATAATTCTGCTTTTAAATAATTATTTATTAAGAAGCATTTTTTTGAAGTCGATATTATTGAATATGTATTTCAAGAAGTTATAATAAGTTAAATAGTAAATAGTTCTATGATGTGCATTGCAACAGAGAAATAAAAAGCATCAGACATATTATTATGAATTGAAAAGAAATGTTGGGCTAATGTGGACTATCCGAATCAAAAGATTTATAATTTTATAACAGGACATGGAAGACGAGGAACTAAGATAGTAAGAGGAACTTTTTTACTACCTACCTGTTCATGTTTAGTTTCTGCGTAAAAGGGTAGAAGGGACAAACATATTTTGCAAGCTTTTGTTAGTTAAAATCAATATCACCAATAGTTGCAAAAGTTTTTTTGTCTATAAGAAGACAAGAGGAGGACTAAGATAGGATCCCACACAGTTCTTTGATATGCAAATGCAAAAAGGGTCAATTAAAAACAGGTAGGCATAAATAAGCTCAAAATTGATATTTATTAAATAAATTTTTAAATAAAGTTAACTATATTACATTAAAGATAGGTATTGTATACAGGATGGACTTTTTAACTTGAGACAGTCAGATATCTTGAGAACTAGTAGTGGGGAATAAATTTTTTCCAACGATGGCCTATATTGTACAGTAGAGCCTATTTTAGGTACATATTTTTACCTTCACATAGGTTTTTGAATTTGAATCATCTTATCATTGCAAGAAATACATACCCTTTGCTACAGTGTCACATTTTTAGATAATAATAATTTGTGTTTTGTTTTAACGTAGATGTTATTCAACTAGTTAAGTATAATAAGCTTATTGGTAATATTTGACTGCCTATTTAAATGTTAGTGATACCATTTGTTTCCCCATGAAAAAAGTTGTTACGTCTTTCAACAAATCTTATATTTAAATTGTTACTAAGTAATTGATATGTGTCTACCAACCTTAAAAAATAAATAATATATTTACAATTATGTTATGTATATATTTATTTATTCCCTTATCTTAACTTAGCAATCAACATAAGTACGTGATAAAGTAGCGGGAGAAACGTCAAAAGAAAAAAATGAAAGAATAAAAGTCTATTTACTTGAACACATGAAAGTGTGAATTTTGTTATTGATTTAACAGTTTACAGTTTGACTTTTAGGTGTTTGCACATGATTATGGCGATTTATCCCTTCATTTTTTCCTTGTAGGTAGTACCAAGCAAAATTGATTCTCACCCATTTTTAAGCAACCCTAAGGGTTCAAAACTTTTCAGTTTTGCTTCCACCCATTTCTGTAGAATAATTGTCTTGGTCAACTACCACTCAAGTTCAGTTGAACCACAATTCTACAACAGACTCTAAAATGGTCCATGCACTTTCTCTTTGGACCCAGTTTTATAGTTAAGTCACCCTGCCCCGATTATTAAAAATATTGAGAAAACACAGCTGACTCTTTAAGTTCAGTCTTAGGGCAGAGTCAAGTTAATTCAAAGAAAATCTGCTGTTTTCATCAGCAAACACTGCTGAAGATGAAGGTGATAGTAAATCAGCTTCATCCAGTGATTTCAATTGTGTTTGTGTTCGTTGTGTCCAAAAAGGGCTTTTACTCATACCAGTAAGTTCATTTCAACAAAGCTAAAGCTAACTTTATGTATAAGAATAATGATGAATTGTAAGGCTTCTTGCATAAAGAGTGGGCTCTCAACGAACTAAAGTGTTGCCAGTAACCAGTTGCTGAGTGTATACTTATCAGTAGGGTTATTCTCCAATATGCATAGGTTGGTTGCATTTTTGCGTAATTAAAATCTTATTGTCCAAGATCAGCAAATATATGTAGGTACCTATTCTAGTGCCTCTTAACTTAATTCACTTATATATGATGAAACTTACTGCCATTTGCACCACACAATTTTCAAGTACATCTAATTAAGGCTTTCCTTATTACTTCCTCATACTAATAGCTATGGCTAAGGGGTCCTTAAGTTTAGGTTTACCTAAATTTGTTTGGTGCAAATAGGGGTAAGGTAAGTAAAGTGTGCATGAACAAAATCATCAGGACTTATGAAGAATGGCAAGACTGATCGAGAATGAAACTAAATAGATATGGTACTCAGGCACTATAATCGCTGGGAACCTGTTCTATTTTTTTGATGGGAAAACGATAAGAATTCTAATTTTTATGTACCAATATTCATAAAAAAATAGACACAATATGGGCACAAGGTATACAAAATCTTTTAAATGCAAAAATAATAACAAAAACAAACTAACCTCAAAATTTCGTCAACATCGTATCTTTACTATCATAGTAAATTTAAGGACCGCCTCCAGTACAAGGTTGCCGATGTGATATTTCTATCTTTAATCAACTGCGCGCAATGGGAATAACAAAAACCAAAGTAGATAAAAAATAATTATAACGATTTATCCTCAATTCATTTTATTCTATTATTAATTTTATGGCCGAAGAAAAGCATTTAGAACTTCTAACTGATGATTTTTACTACATTAAAATACATTATAGGTTACCTATAGAATAGGTATCCTTAAATATCTATAATGATGAAGCATACATTCATGCGCAGAGTATCACCACAGTTTAAGGAATATAACGTATTCCTTAAAGTGTGGTACCGCTTAGGTAAATACTTCATTTACAGCAAATAATTTATAATTCCCTTACATGAACCTTAGGAATGGGTTCGTCCTTAAGACAACGAGTTGACGTTAGGTCAACCTCCCATATATATACATAATATAACCACCAATCTATAACTACATAACTTGTTCTGCTTGTTGGAGGATTAAAGTTACCCCTGGTTCAGTGTAGATATCTACATTAATTCTCGAGAATTGCCAAAATCACTTACAAGTATATAAATTAATGTCATTAAACAATAATTGTTAATTAAAACAATTGATAAATTACCGAAACTTTATTATTTATATATGATTATTACGAATATACCCTATGACCCGCAGAAATATTTTATTCAAAGAACTTTGCATTTTATATGTGGCAACGTTGCAAATACTGCCCCGTGCGCATACTGCTGGATGCAGCCATCTCAAGCCATGCCCGTCTATAGGCGTGTATGTAGGGTTGCAGGATCTACGGGGTTATCTACAAAATGTTTACATTGTGGATGAGGGTAGGCCCAGATCTTCCAATTACACTTGTAAACATGGAAACTAACGGAATTAAGGTTTCGTCTTGAAGGCGTTTGGGTAACTAGAAAATAATTTTAAGCTTAGAGCGAGACGGCAACGCTACGCCTCGGTGCACCTTCTTCTTCCTCTTCTTATTGTGCCTTGCAAGGTCCCCCTGACGTTGGCAATCACGATGGCGACCTGATCCCTGTCTTCACCCACTGTAAACAATTGTTAGACGCTATGTATGTCCATTCCCGGATGTTCTTTAACCAGGAGATTTGTTTCCTTCCTAAGCCCCTGTGGCCTCTTTTTTTGCCGTTCATTATAATAATAATAATAAATAATAACATTTATTGGCAACAACAAAGAGTAATAAAGATAAAAAAAAAGATAAAAAGATAAAAATCACATCACGCGTATTTTCATAACCACCCTTATTATATACAACTAAGTACCTATATAATAACATATAACAACCAACATAGAACAAACACAACAACAAACAATCTAACAACTAGCACTTAGGTAGGACATAAGTGTGCAACTATAAGTACAATTGTGTGTTCTTTATATAATCTTTAATTTTGAGTTTAAAAGAATTATAAGCTGTAGGATTCGGTACCTAGCGATTTCCTCTGAGAATATGGCCGAGGTATACCTACCACTTTTCGGCATTTAACGGTTGTCAAAAGTTCACGAACTGTATTTGCCCTGTCTAAGACTGCTTCATTTCTTTGCAAAGCCAAGCCACTCATGGTATTCTTAGCATCCGTCTATGTAACAACATTTGAAATGCTTCTAGACGGTTGATTGTGGCAGCTTTCAGTGTCCAGACTTCAGCTCCGTACAACGGCACAGACCAAATGTACCATTTAATCATTCTTCCTTTGTCATTGCAAAACGTTGTACGGGCTGTTTCAATCCTACATTTAATTTCCCTATCCCGGTCGAGTTGCTCGGTGATGTAGCATCCGAGGTATTTACAATTGGATACTCTCTCAACGTTCCGTCTATTTATCTGTAGTGACGCATTGAGGTATAGTTGACGGCTAAAGACCATAAACTTTGTCTTAGCAACATTTATATTCAATCCCATTTCCTGTCCCACTGCACTAACAGAATTTATGAGACTTTGGAGACCTTGAAGATCATCACATAAAATAGCCGTATCGTCAGCATAGCGAATGGTGTAAATCAGCTCGCCGTTGACTTTGACCATGAATTCTTTTTCATATAAAGCCTCTTTAAAGACTATGTCAGAATATAGGTTGAACAACAGTGGAGACAGGACACATCCCTGGCGAACGCCTCGTTGGATTTGACGTTTATCTGTAAATCTTCCATTGATCATTCCATTTTGTCGCCAGTACAGGTTCTTAATTATATGGAAATCATAGGTGTACCAACTATATCTTTTTCGTTACTTACTCGTTTTCGGTCTTCGGTAACATTTATAACTATTCTGGCTTCACCTCGGGCTGGGTGAGTCTCAAGGGAGGGCAGGACAATACTGTCAATAGCATAGCCGTCGTTGCACGTCTGTACTACTTAGAATAAGCTATGTTATATAGGTAGTAAGTAAATAAGGCATGAATAAACAGATTTGCTAATCTAACAGATTAACGGTATTTAACTGCTCACAGACCTGGTTTAAATACTATATGCATTAAAAATTAGTCTTTCTCGGCTAGGACATAACGTATTATGGGATATAGAAAACACAAGGGATCAAAAACAACCGACATAATTCTTTATTATATTAGTAACATCTCAGTCTTATATAATGGCTATAAATCAAGACAGGTAATAAAAATACGGCGAATGCTCAAAAATAGTTTATCACCTCGGCAAAGTAGATATTAAGTTAAGTAATACCTACTATTAATGTATATTTTTAGATGTCACACATGAAATATCTTAATGCGCTAGGTATAGACGATCGATGATTAAAAAAACTAAGCTTCAGCCATTTTAAACATTCACTTCAATTTTCTCACAAGTATAACTAAGGGCATTATCAACTTTTGACTCTTAATAAGCTGCCTCACCTACAATCTCCTCGATTACCTATGATTGATCTGACTAGATTCTTCATATGCCCATTTGTTCTAATCTCTTCAGTCGTCGATCAGAAGTAATCTGACAGAGCATTAGGATACTAAACAATTGGTTTATTAGACCGTCAAGTGACCCGAACACAAGCCACTAAAGTCCAGAAGGTAAGTATTACTTGGCCACCGTTCTCCAATTAGGCCGTTTAGTGTTGAAATTGTCAATGAAAATTTGAAAATAGAAAAAATAGAAATTGTAAAAAGAAGAGTGTACAGTGCTTTTGCCTTATTACAATCATAACAATAATTAAAAAAAAAATGAGGAATTCTTGTTAAATGTAGTTTGTTTCTTGTGTTTTTAACATCATGTATAGAAGTTGCAGACTAAAAAAATGAACCAACGCTCTGGAAAGGATGGAAAACATTTTGGACGAAGACCTCGTTATTAACTTATACCTTTTAAGTTCGAAAAAAGAACTTATTATAGATGTTTAAATATTTAGAGTAACTTTGGCCGCTTCCTCGGGAGATTTGTAAACCGCCTCAGTGTTTCCCTTCAAAGTTACTGGTGCCTCGTGTCCCTTTAAGTACGTTTTGTGCAGCACCAAGTGGGTCACGCTACAAAGGACACCCAAAGCACTAAAGGCGTGAAACGCGCTCCTACCCCCTATGTATTTGTAGAGGATTCCCCCGATAATGCTCCCTATGGCATAACCTAAAATGTGCAATCAGATTAGGAGATTTCGTTATTACTATGAAATCGAATGGTAAAAAGGATTAAAGAATTCTTGGAACGCATGGTATGGTGGGTTAAGAAAAAATGACCTTAAATTTACATGAATAATGGATTATAAATAATTTCAATTAAAAGTCACGGATGATTAATAAAGCCCCATATTGATACCAGGAGCAATCCTACCTATAGACAAAGGAGTGCAAAAAGCACCAAAAATATTAATTTTACGTTCACATACCAGAATTATTTAATTTTTCTGAAAGACTCAATTCGTTTTTCTTTACATTTAGGTATTGTATCAATAGAAAGTGAATACTGTGAAGAAATTTGCTTTGAAGAACTAATATCATGTTAGTATCTGGCATTTCTTAAGCTTGCTCTTATACCTTTGGTATGGTTGGACGCGACTACGATACGGTAGGTGTCTTTTCTTCTTTAGATTTTTGTTCAAACTCGTATTTTTCAGGAATGTATTTCTTAGCATCAGAGATAACTGGTAAGTGTATTTCTTCACTCCTCCTTTCCTAAAATTTATTTTTCTTTTCAACCACCGTTGCTTCTTGTAATGTTGCCTGGACCACCAGCTTCAGCAGTACTTTCTCTAAGTCTTTAGTTTCTTCCGGTTTTTTTACTCTAGCAAATGTAACCAGGTTTTTTTCTGGTTTCTCTAGCAGTTGAGCGGACCTTGGTTTAATTTCTTCAGGCTTCATTTTTTCTTGATCAATAACCATTTTCTAAAAATCTTGCGTCTCTTCGGTTTCTATTGGCTCAGGTTCAAGTTAATTGTATCTTCGCTTTCGACAATAAGAGACACAGTAACCTCCAGCTGTTTTCCTTCTTCCTAAATAGTTACAATTTCTGTAATTTATTCTTTATTCATTTCTTCTTTTTCACATTTCTTTTCTTAACGGTCTTCTTTTCGGGCTTACATTTTACTTATTATAATGATATTCTTCTTCAGATTACAGGTTTCTAACCCTCTTTTTTCAATGTTATAATTTCAATGGTTTCTTGTTGGTCTAATTTTTGTTTTTAATCTTGCGTTTCTTAACCACAGTTTTCCCAAGTGGTTCTTGTAATCGTTTCTTGTATTTCTACACGAAGTTCTTCAACAGTACAACTCCCAACTTTGGGATTCTTCGGAATTCTAAAGGTGCCACTTCTTCCTCTAAAGTTACGGCAGTCTCAGGTTGTTCACTCTTTTTTTCTGTACAAAACTAATGAGTGCTTTGGCAGCTTGAATGCAATTGCAAGAACTTTATGTCGAGAAAACTTGTAGCAATGATGATGTTGATTTAGACTCCACTGTACGTAGTGAAGATAGTGCTGAAACTGTGGTGATTAATGACTAGAGTATTGATGACGAGGATGATGAAAACTTGGAATTAATAGATTTTTGTAATGAAACTATTGATACTGCCAATTATGGTTTAGTTGATAAGCAGTGTGATTTCGTATAAGACCCTGAAGGGTCTAGTTCTTTTTGCCCACTATGATCTTCGACAAACATTAATTGTTGTTGTTGGTGCTTTTGGTATCAGAGGATTGTATTATACGCCCCCTCGTTTTATGATTTCAGCATTGAATACATCAAAATAGATTAATTTTGTCGCTCTTTTACATATTCTCAACGTGACTTGTCAAAACTCAATCGAAACAGAGACAGAACAACTCATATCCATTATGCGAAATATTAGATTGCTGATAATACTAATCAAGAATTAGGTTTCAGTAAAGAAGGTCAAGTTCTTCAAAAGACACTAAATTCCGCAGAACCCTAAATAAGCTTAAAACCTTTACACAGAAGGATCTGATTAGGTCAGACTCTGATATGGCTCCTGTTCCTTTTTTGAAGGTATGAGTGTGGCGAACCACATCACCCTCTACGGTACCACTTGACCGTGGACATCCTGGAATTTTTAGAGTTTCAACGAGGACGAGGACATAGAACTCACCATAAAGAAATGGTGTGTCAAACCAACAAAGGTCCCTCTTTGTTACTGGCCACATGCAAACAAGCCCTGTTCTAGGATCCATATGAACTTTGCAGAACGCAGTAAAGGCTTCCTTGTGCTTGCAAACTATTTTAGCCTCCTCATCGTCGTTAAGTGGATAAATTTTCAACAGCTAGTGGCACAATGAAGTATATAAGGACTGTCTTAAATGCTCCAGACATCATCATCACGGACAATCGAACACAGTTTACTTTAATAGAGTTTGCCCAGTTATGTCCAGAATTTAACGTGACGCACCTTTGGTCGTCTCCACGAATGCCACAATCTATTGGATTTGTGTAACGAAAGTTGTCAAAGATTTTGAATAAGTCATCAAATTCCCACAGACAGTTGGCCTGCGCATATAATTACATTCTTCACTGAAAGCTTGATGGCACTACTTCTACTGAAGTTCCAAAAGATCCAAGTGACTCAACATTCCAAGTTTTCAATGCTATAATAAGGGTTTATAATATCTATTTGTTTCATCCGAAGAAAGCGTTTTTCAACTCAATGGGTAATATTAAGAAACAACTTGGCCTCTACCCACAAAGACAAATAATTATTATCTGCCTCAATCTTATAAGGAACATTGCTTCTATGGAAACGAAACAACGAACCAACCCTGGTATTCATTTCAAAGTCACTCTGCACTTTATCTGGCAAGGTCTTATAAGTCAATCATAGCAGCAAAATAAGTCACAAATCATATGTTTAGAAGTTTTTAGTACCTATACTGTAATTGACATGAGAAGCAAATACATTAAAAATGTGATGAGCTAATGAAAATTTACAGTTGATGATGAAAACCTACCAACACCATCGTCCATTCCAGCTGCGATCCCCTGCATAGTGGCCGATGCCCCAGTAGGAGCTAGATCATTGGCGTACGCTACCACACAAGTGTACGTCAGGGCGTAGGTGGGTCCTTGGAAAACTAGCTCAATAGGTAGAATCCACCACGGATTAGGGACAACAGATATCAAACCCAGCCGAAGAGCGTAGTTTATGAAGCACATGCTGAAGCAGTGGACGTGGCCAAAGCGCTCCAGGATCTTACCTGCAAATTTCAGTTACATAATAAAATTATCTGAGTGACAAGGTGTTATTCTTCACCTGATATGGAGAAAAACACGACTTCGCCCCCCAAAGTCTCCGCAGCTACGATTAGTCCCTCGAGTAACTTGACGTTTTTAGTGTTCGCAAAGTCAGCCAGGTCCTCAATGTACCAAAACAAGAAGTAGATAATGAAACCGTCCAGAATACCCACCAAAATGGCGTAGGCCATGAAGATGACCACATGTCGGTTGTTGAGCAGTTTTTTAATGTCTTTGAACAGGTTTTCTGGAGCCTCCATTATTGGTAGCTGGAAAAAAATGCTGATAAGGGCTATTTCAATTATATATATCGATGAAAAATTTCGCATAGAAATAACAGGAAAATAACAGGACGTTGAGGATGCAACTCTAGGGTTACTTCATCGTTTATGATGTAATTTAATTATTATTCTTATCAAAACCGGATTTCGGGTTAGTTAATTTCAGAGCATATTGACAACAAATTAATGTATTTTAAATCAACAGGAAACCCATCAACATAAAGCTTTTCTTGAAAAGTAAAAACTCTTTTTTGAGAATCTTTGAAGAGAAATTATAAAGACGAAACTAAAGACATTCAGTACCACCCCAAATAATGTACTAAAAATTACGGCACTTACCTTTAGTTTGAAGCAGCATAACAAATCCAATGTAGAAAATATTACCATAACTATAATGGCAGGAATGTACGTGATAGTTTGTCCAGAGAAAAAATCCACCGCATAACCACCGATTAGTGCCGTAGTACCAAAACCGATAGTTCCCCATACACGCTGTTTTCCATAGTCGTATTCGTCACCTATAAAAATAATTTCAGATATAGAGTGTTAAACAG
Organism: Taphrorychus bicolor; assembly: GCA_951812265.1. Lineage (NCBI taxonomy): Eukaryota > Metazoa > Arthropoda > Insecta > Coleoptera > Curculionidae > Taphrorychus > Taphrorychus bicolor. The sequence goes on along the minus strand of OX638297.1, from coordinate 46,375,145 downwards.
CTCGTCAAAATACATTCTAAAGTGTTTCTCTGGCTTTGAAGACGTGGTCCAATAGAATTATTTTCCTTGACGCTTTGTCCACAACTGCGGCAGACTTTATCAAAAAACGAGGATTTAAAGGGCGAAGTGATCAATATGCGTCTCGACGTTGACTGATTCGACCACTGGGACCACTGAAGGCTCCATCGTTTTTGTACTCTTACTAGCACATTTGACGCACATGACGCAGAACTCGCTTCCAATCTGAATTTAGGACCATAATTTGTTAAATTCTCTGTTTGAACAACTCCTTTTTTAATCCGTAATCCTCGTGCTGATGCTGCGTTCAGTAGCAGATCAACCAACAATTCAAGAAACGGTTGGCACGTAGGCTTCTGGATTCTTGGACCCTTGTGGTTGTATGGTTGGTTGTTATCTATGGTTCTGGTCCTTTTGTTTGATTAAAATGAGTTACAGCGGGTGCTTCTAACTTCGTTGTTTATTGACGTTTCGACACAAACTGGTGCCTTCATCAGATTACTACAACACATGGAATACTTAATTTAAAGTTAAATTTTTACAATAGTAGGAAGGAATGGTATAAAGGAATACATGAAAAAAAATATATATATAAAGATTACTACAAGTACAAAATAAAATGTTGAAACATAAACGTATTGAGGGATGATTGAAGTAAAGAATAAAGTCGGTAACTCAAAGCAAAAGAGCGTTAAAAGTGAAACCTACGATGCATATGGTGATAGGTTAAGAAGGGGGGCCAAAAGGGTAAGAAACGTAAGAAAAGGAGGGAATCTGAGGGTGACAATGACTTACCACAAAACGATGTACAGTTTTGGTTCGAAGTTTGTTGCAGTTTTTTCTTTATGTACTGTTACTATGAATTCGAGATGTGAATGTTTTTTGTAATGAAAATTTTGAAAAAGAAATAAACGAAAGTTGCATTATTGCTTTGTACACTTGTGTCGAAACGTCAATAAACAACGAAGTTAGAAGCACCCGCTGTAACTCATTTTAATCAAACAAAAGGACCAGAACCCAAGATAACAACCAACCAATTCAAGAAACTTTCATCATTATTTTTCCTATATCTTATTCCCTCATTGTTCATCTATTTACTCTACTAATACTACTCTTTCTCTGTTGTTCAATTCTTTCAACCTCGAAAAAGGGAAATGGATCAAATAACATTTGATCAATTTCTGAAGAATACTTTACACTAACGTAATCTTTATCTTCTCTACCGCTTTAATTTTTGAAGAACGTTTACTTTTGTATATTCATTTTGTTCATACAAAAGTGTTTTAAATCATTATTACGTCTATTCCCTCATTATTCATCTATTTCTTTAATAGTTTTAAAAGAAAAGATAAGTACTATTCTTCGCATCGTGATCATCAAATTCAAGTTCTCGGAGAGCGCGCCAAAATTTTAATATTAGGTCCACTTATAACCATTTTCTTAATCTTGCGTTTAAGTTAAACTTAACCCACAGTAATCTCGCGCTGTTTATCTTCTTCCTCAATTGTTAAAATGTCTGTGGTTTTGAAAGGGATAACCCTTCTTCTTTTTCACACTTCATTTCGTAATGGTTTTCTTTTTACGGGCTTACATTCTTCTATCAACATGATATGTTCCATTTCTTCAGGGAGTTCTTAAAAAATCTTAGCTGGAAGTTCTTTTGGAGTCTCCTCTTCAGATTTCAAGTTTCTCACCCTCTTTCCTGTTGGTCTCATTTTTGTCTCTTAATCGTTTCTTAACCACACTTTTCTTAGGTATTTCCTTGATCGATGTGATGGATTTTTGAATTTCTACACAACATTTTTCAACAGTACAACCTCCATATTTGGGCTTGAATTCTAAAGGTGCCTCTTCTTCCTCTACACTTACAGTAGTCTCAGATGGTGCACCATCTTTTTCTGCAGTTAGAATTTTAGTTGTTTCTTGCTTGTCACCATCTTTCTTGAATACCTTGCGAATTTTGGTAACTTTATTTTTAGGAACCCTCTTTTTAATCACCACAGTCTCTTGAATTTTCTCAGAAACTTCATTTTTGTGGTGCTTCTGTTTCTTCTATAGTTAACATGGTGGCTGGTTATTTTTCTTGCTCTTTGGTGATAGTAATTTCTATACGTTTCTAATCGTCACCGTATTGTTTTGTAATACCCGTTTGTATAACATCTTTTTCGTGGCTTCTAGCAAAGCGAAAATTACAAGTGTATGATTTAAGGTTTTGTTTATTGTGTTGCTTAGTTTGTGAATAATTTCACTTATTTTCAACTTCCTCTTCTTACCTTTGTTTCTTCTCAAAAACAGCCGGAATTAGGGACGGCCGAAATAGAATTGCACATCACTCCTGTTTAGTACCTCTACGTTGTATGATTAGTATACTGAGCAACAGCTGCATGTGACCCTGTAAACTCGGGGTGGCGATAGGGATCCCTCTGGTCAAGCACGAGAAAAAGTTCAACAGAAAAGATTCACATTAGGAGTGAGTTTTGAGTCATTCCACTGTGGCATTGAGAGTATTCAAATACAACTTCAGTGGCCGAATCAGTAAACGTCGAAACGCAGGGGAGATTACTTGACCCATTGCCCCATCGCCTTTGATAACGTCCGCCGCAGTAGTGAACAAAGTCAGGAAGAAATTCCATAGTTTCAAGGCCCGGAAAACAATTTAGAAAACTTAAAAACTTACACATATAAGTACTTACCAATTACATCGAAGCAAATGGCATCACTAATGGAATTAGTCACATTGAATCCAATCGTCCCTATCGACATCAAGATTAAAAACCCCCAAAACGTTATCGATTTGACTAAGGCAGTGCCCTCTTCTTCAAAGTTCTCCGTACACCTGAGATGGCAGCTTTCGTACATTGAAGACACGTAAGTTTCATTGTCTGGCGAACACAGCTTCAAAATGGAAGACGAAGATGAATTAATAAAACCCTCCAAGCTGCAGGAGATCATGTAAAACTCCTCAGGATGCTCGAAGCAGCCCGATTCGCAGGTTACAGCTTTTGTGCGATTTTGGCAATTTATTCCGCTGAAATCCTAAAACAAGAAAATCTAAAAATTGTTGGTCAGGAACTAGAGTCCTAATAAGTTTAATAAGGATTTTGGTAGGTTTCCTAGTGTAACTGTCGACATTCGTGTGTAATAAATGCTACAAACCAAAATTGCACTTGGAAATTACCTCATCCTACTACTAACAACTACTGACTATCAAATTACATGTGTCCAAGAAGTACTCCTGCAATGGTCCGTCCACTACAGTCTGACTAATGACTTTCGGTACTGGAATGAATGCTATCAAAGCGTACGATATCGTCATGATGAATATTAATAGCATAAAAATCATTTTTCTATAATCCCTATAGACGTCGACCAGTATTCCGAAAAGTGGTTTCGCTATCAGGAACGTTATGGGTAATATTCCTGTTACTGTGCCCATGACTAAGGTGGAGATGCCCATTTCCTTGCCATAGACTGATAGTTGCGGGAGGATTGGTCCCATTGCTAAAGAAAAAAAGAGCAAAAATAAATTTGCCAAAATAAAAAAGTGTAAAATGAAAGAAACTGGTAGGAACGAAAAAGTGTTTCATTCGGCATTATACAAAATAATACATATATTATAAGAAAGACTAAAGCAAAAACTAAAAAAAAATAAATAAAAACAGGGCAATAAATAAAGTGATCATCAAAAGTTTAAGCAAAATCTATGAGAGTTGAATTGACAAAAAAATATTGTTTAATAAAAAAATTCACAGTACCACACTATTGCCTCAAAATGAAGTTTATAAAAAACATCGTGTGAGAGAGAACATTAAAAAAGTAAATGGAAAATAGGGATAAAGTTTTAATACAAAGAACGTTAACAAAAAGAAGTAAAAAAAAAACTACTGACAAAAACACCGAACTTGATTATTCACAGTACAAGCACCTCACATTTTTTTAGGTTAGGAATGTCATAGGAAACTAAACTGATGTGACAAGAAATAGAAACAAAATTTGCATGCTTAAAAAAGCGTGGTTAACATAAAAAAATAAGGGCAACATAACAAAGTTATTTGAAATACACGAACACTTACGAAGTAAAAGAATAAATAGAAGGAAATAAAAGAAGACTAGTAAAGAAAACAGGAAATCAAATACATACAACAGTCATGATAAAGAAATACAAGCAGAATAATGAATAAAGTAGAAAATAAAAAGTACGACATACAACACATATTGAAAAAAACGAATAGACTATTAAATAACAACACAAACACAGACACAAATAATGAGGTGAAAAAATTTAATATTAGCAAATCAATTATTTATTCATGTTAAAAAAATATTTAAGCTACTTAATAAGCTCCATGAGTAGCAAAAGGAACAGTTGGCAATGGATCTGCAATCTCCTATAATAGGTTCCTCAAGATCTTTTTTGAAATATTCTTCATCACTAATATTTTATCAAAAGGGAGATAGTGTTGTGAAATTTAACTCCTTCACTAAAGAAATTAAAATTTCACCTTGCCACATTAGAAGAAAGGATCTGAAGGATATAAACCAAAGGAATCAGAAACCAAGTGAGATGTTATCTGGTATCTCTGGAGCTTGCAGAAGAAAGACGCTATTGACACCAAATGTGAAAAATGCAGAAAGACAAATATTAATAAATCCCCCATTAAATAACCACAAAAAGCAAAAAAAAAAAAAAACAAAATTCTTGAAAAAAAATAATGAGAATATAAAGAAAGTTAGAAAAACTGAAATACAATCACACTCTCAAATCAACACACTGAAAGCAAAAGGGTAAAAGTAATTAGATAAAAGCACACTGACAAACAGTCAAATTTTAAATATTATCGGGCTCAAACTAAGCTACAAAAGAAAATAAAAAACTGTTGTGTAGAGAAAGAAAGGGAAAATATAATCAATATATAAATATTTCAATATTTAATAACAATTTGCCCGATATATACTTTCCCTTTTTTCCTACACCTACCTATGTATTTATCTTTGTGCACACTGCAGTAACCAGTCGAAAAAACTGAGGCAAAAATGTGAAAACTGATAAAACTAACGTAATTAACAGAAAAATAAAAAATTGAAAATAAGACTATAAAACAAAATACGCATTTGGACAAATTAAACTGCTTAAAATCAGTAAAAAATAAGATATAAAACTTTATTTTAAAATCAGTGGAACAACTAATAAAACAATGCATAAATTGAACAATGGATAACAAACTTTAAGAAACAAGAAAACATCAATTATATTGAAGGATAAGGATGGCAGGTGAAATGGAAAAGTGCTATTCACCGACACGCTAAATTCCGAAATGCGTAGCACCGAAAAGTAAAAGAAAAACTATATAAAAAAAAGAATAGTAAAACAGAATTATAAAAAAGAACACGGATAAAAATATAATTCACTAAGGAATACAACAAACAAGAGCTAAAATAGTCGCGAAACTGATTCAGAGATACTGGAAAATAATGACAACAGAGTTGCAATTTTAGCAAAATGTTTCAGGAAGAAGAAAGTAAGAAAAAAAACATGTATTAGAATAGTTCAGCTTGCTAAAAATAAAGAACAATGTGGAGGGTGACAATATAATAAACGCACACACAGAGAAAAAATAAAAGAACCTTACAAGTATCTCAAGGATAACGAAGCATACCTACTAAGCAAGCAGAGGAAGATAATGCAAGCAAATCCGGGATTAATAAACCTAGATGATGAGATGTGAGAGTCAGTAATCAGTAAATCAGTAAACCCCACAAAACAAGAAACAAACAGGAAAAGGGCTTTGATAAATAATATGAGAAACTCTGACTGTGCAAAAAACTAAAACTTAAATCTGACAACCAGAATTAACCTTTCCTTTAGTATGTAATTTTTTAAATCAGTTATTTCAATACAATAAAACAAAGAATTTTGTATGATAAGGTTACAGTTTAGTTTTTTGAAGTTATTAATTAAACTCTTACCTGACATAAAAAAGAAGTAGTGTGCCTTTATAGGCAGCAGATAGTGGTTGATCTTCATGGTGGCACGACTGCTTTTTCTGTTAAAACCTGAAAATAAAGTAAGAGGATAATAGTAAAAGTTATCAATTGTTTCAATACTGGTTTTGGCTTGTTTATATAGTGACGCAGAAAGATAATGCTACAATGTAATTGGTGAAACGACAGTATGTGAGGCAGAATATTTATAAATTAGTTTACGTTTTTGAGGAAATCGTTGTTTATATAGCATTAATATTCATAGACTGTACTGACCTTTACAGATAATCATGTTGCATTCATCACGAATGTCTTAAAAACAACATGAGTGATCAAAAGCCCATAATTCCTTTCTACCAATATTACAACAATTTTAAATTATATTATAAATATATACAAAATTTTCATTAATGTGTTCATTAAACTTTGCCCCCTTTTGACAATACATAAATACACACAACTAGCGTTCTATTTTAAAAAGCAAGTTCGAGGTGAAATCCTATTTTTACTTCTGATCATTACCTAATATGTTACCTTACTCTATTTGGCTTGCTTTGCAGGTTGATTCACATAATCTGAGGGGCTTCAACAAAAACCGAATTGCACTTCAGGTATCAATAACTACTATTGAACTTGACACCAAACCCACTCCTCCGCACATGTGATGTGGTATAACTACTGGGCCACTACAAATTACAATACGTGGCGTATAAGTTTGCGCAAGTTATTTTTTATTTTAATTAAAGTGGTTTTTAAGCGGGACATCAGCACATTAATGTATCAAAAACGGACGTTTTAATCTAACCTTGTCTGGAGATAGTTGAACGACAATTTGAGTGCTTGAAAACAATTTGTTAAGGATAATTATTGCGAGATATACACGCACAATTTAATAACCAAATGTATTTGATGTTACTGCGGAGAGCTTAAGCTAGGATAAGATAACGGTATCACTAAAGTTAGAATTTAGTAAAATTTTTATTTTTAGTATGCAGGAGAAAGCTTTTTTGCGAGTACGACCTGCCTACAGTCAAGGAGTGTCTGCGGCAGAACCCGTATCGTTTTTTCGGGACTTCTTCGAAGCATTTACATGAGCGACCATGTTTCACATTCTGGTATACCCTGCTACGTGCGTGATTGGTATTGCGTAGCAAAGTTGGGTGGATTACGATTATTATTAGCTCTGTTACTATTTTCTTCCTTTTTAGCCTGAATTTACTCTCAAGATCTTGCTGACCTTTTGAGGCAAAATACCCGCTAACTACCTTACGCCGAAGAGGGGTCGTGGGGTAGTAGATAGTGAATTTTTTTTTTTATAAAAGGCGCCACCCGATTTTAAAGCCCCACAGTGGGATCCGCAAGTCGACTTAATTGACAGAAGCCTCAAAAACGGGAAAATAAAATAACGCTGTAATTACCAGGACTCAAATTGGAATAAACAATAAACAAAAAAAAAACGTCAAACAATTAAAATGATGTTTAATAAACTAATGACCCTTTCTCATAAAAAAAAAAAGAAGTTATTAAATAAAGGTTTAAACTATCGGGCGAGGGTCAGGGCCCCTTTAAGTACAGGTAGAGAACTGATAGTACCTAGCACCTAGCAGCTGATTTTCTACAATCACTTAAGAATTTGAACCCAAATATTGTTATTGCTTCCAGTAGGAAATTTGGTTCTTAACGTGATAGAACAGAAGTGAATATTTAAGTGTGGGTTAATTTACATTAAACAAAGGTGTGCGCGTAACTGAGGTTAAGTGTAATGTGTGCTCCACATGAAGCGTAAACTTTATGAAATAACAGTTAAAAGGTAGTGATTTGTAGAATAAGTTGGGTTGCACTTGAAGTCAAGTAAAACTAAATAATGCACACCAGTTTCTAGACAAAAAAAAATAATACCGTTCATATATATATGGAGGGCTTACACAGATGTTATGATAAATTAAGTGTTCAATTCTTAGTGTGCGTATCTCAGTTATTCACTACGAGTGTTCCACGGTGTAAATAAACTGGAAAGAACCCACCTGAGTTTCCTGTGTTGCTCCAGAGGTCCAAGCGAATGAGCTGTGCACGCAAAAAGCGGTGTCAAGCAACCAGGGATGATTCAGAGCATGCAGTCAGCGTCTACTGCAGTATGAAGCAGGATGCAGGACGCAGTATAAATCAGTATCAAGCAGTATGGAGCAGTATGAAGCAGTATGAAGTAGTATCAAGCAGTATCAAGCAGCATCAAGCAGCATCAAGCAGTATCAAGCAGGCCTGGATAGAAATGGCCCCATGCAATTCAAACTCCGGAAATGAAAATGAATGAAAAGGTAATCATATTTCATGCAATAATTTAACGGTGACGGATTAAAATCATATGGTGCAAATTAGATCGATACTATTGATCGCAATGAAAACGTGCTACGTACCTGGGGTTAGAGGGTGGCCTGATGGTAATTACCACGTGATCTACACTTGGCAAATTTCCTTTTTTTTTCAAATGGAGTGAGATATTAAATTATTCCGTATGGTAAAATCAGTCAAAGACTATAAGGTATCAACCTTCACTAATATACTGGAAATTTAACACTCTTTTACACTCTCAAAAATCCGCAGAGCGAAATCTTCAGCACAGCTTTCTTAGCCAAGAGCCAGAAGATGAAGAAGTTTCTAGAAGGAAATTTTGTAGTGGTAAGCAAGACCAAAAAAAAAAAGAAAGTAAGGTCAAAGGAGAAGATTTGTTTGAAGGTACTATTTTGTAGCAAAATTGTACTAAATGTTTGGCACCATTTTGATTGGAAGAGAGTAGCATGACGTTACAACATGTTCACTATTTTTAGCCAATCACGACTCCCGTTTCGTTTTACACCTTTGTTGTTATTTACAAAAATTCAATAAAAATTGTTAACTTAAATTTCCATCATCTTCAATATTACAAAGTTCATCAAGAGATATAAATTAATGTTTATAGAAAATCAGCCTATCTCCCTTAAATTGTAAAGAGTCACAAAAGTTCAACTAATTAAACCCTAAGATTGATAGTCGTCCGCTGCCTCTGCAGGGCCGGACTAAACGAAATAACATTACACAATAAAAATCGTAACAACCCTTCGATTTTATCTTAAGGGTATCAATTATAACTTAAATCTAATACGGCCAAATTGACACATTGTTATACCGTATACTTATTATTTTGGGAAAACTGAAAATAAAACTTTGGTTTTTTTGTACCAAATGCATAACGATCGAACAACAATTTATACCACTTATGTTGGATCCACAAAAATCCTATTTCAGTCATAGCGCTTTGAGAGGCATAAGAAAATAATATATCATGTTACGATTTTACATGCATTGCTTTAAAATACATGGGCTCACAGTAAGACCAAAACGAATACTGTTTCTTTCCCATGTCTTTCAGTCCCAAGCTTACTCATACTAAAGCAACACAAGGGCTTTATTATGTGACAGATTATGATTTATGAAAGTTGAAAGAAATTTATTTTCTGCGAGGTATGTTAGAGATTGAAATTTTTGACGTTTTTCAGAAAACTATGTTTAAAATAAGCAAGAAGGCAATATTTATAATTTGGAAATTAAAAACTTATCTGGTTGCGAAATATTGCAGCTGCTAAGAAGGAAATGACTACTCCGAAGGCTGATACCCCTACCGGCATTGAATTACACTGTTTGTTTCAATGATCATTTTATAAAGCAAAAAAATATATTAAAATGAATTAATAAAGTAACAAAAAATCAATGCTTAAAGCAAAATATAATAAGCTTTTTGCAAAGAAATTAGAAACAGGGTTTTATTATACAGTTAGAAAGTTTTATTAAAAATATTTATATATAAAATAAAATTTAACTGCTTTCTGCATTTCCAACACTTTGTTGCTATACATAAAGAAGGAAAAAAATAGAAACAACCACTCCGAGGGCTAATATCCCTACGGACATTGAATTATACCATTTGTTTCAAACCTTAAAATATTAGAAACTATACATAAATGCAAAGACGAAATACAAAAAAGTGCTCTAAAGTAAAACAAAAATATAACATAAAAGAGAAAATGAAGTTTCTTTTTGAAGTACGAGTGATGTTACTAAATGTATAACTTTTGGTTAACATATGCATTTAATAAGTTTGACCTATATTTCAAAAAGAACCTTCATTTTCTATTTTATGCTATACTTTTGTTTTATTCTAGAGCACTTTTTTGTATTTTGTCTGCGTTTATGGAGTTAATTGAAGTTTCTACTTTCTTTGAAAGAAGCTTAATATTTTTTTTCCTTTTAAGCCTTGATTTTTTATTATGCTTAATTAATTTTCAATTTTTTTTTGCTTTATAAAATGAACTTTGAAACAAAACAGTGTCATTTAATGCCGGTAGGGGTATTAGTCCTCGGATTAGTTGTTGTTTCTGTTTGTTTCTTTCTTAACAGTAACAATATTTTAGAAATATAGAAAGCAGATTCAGTTCAGTTTTCAATTTCCAAATTGTAAATATTGCCTTTTTGCATATTTTAAACTAGAGTTTTCTGCGAAAAAGCTAACAATTTCCGTCTCTAGAACATGATTTCTTACGATGATAACAGTTCACTGTATCAGATAAAGTTAATATAAATTTCTCTGTTTGGGAAAGAACAATTAAATTTAAAATAATTTCCAAATATATCAGACCACCCAAATTAGTTTTTATATTCTTCGATTTTTTTTCTTCTAACCATGAAGTTGTACTGCTTCTTCAGCATAGTATAAGGATCAAAACTAGGTAATTAATTCTTAGGAAATCGGTTTTTTAAGTCATTGCGATGTCACAATATAGGCGCTTCGCCACTATTTAAAATATCTTTTTCTGTTGTGGACACACTAAACTCTACCTGCGTCAAATTCTTGCACAAAAACACACAACAGCCCACAAAAGCACCAAAAGAATTACGCTACGTTACCCCACACCTCGGACGCTACTACGAATTGGGTCAATCAATAGCGAAGCACGGGATGGGTCAGCCGCAGGCAGAACCCGTCCTCTGTAACGGATTCAGGGTTCCTTCTTCGACGCATCTGCGTGAACGACCATGCTTCGAATTCTTGAATACTCTTGTCACTTGTATATTGTATAATACCCTGTATGTCCGGCTCGAAAAATATTCTTGACATCCTGGCGGGCGATGTGCACGTGTCTTATCTATATACAGTGACTTTGTACTACTAGACCCAAGCATGGCTAAACTACTTGTTGTAAATATAGCATCGACGTATTTATATAAGCCTGTCTCTTTCGTCGTAACAAAACTCCCAATATTTTATCATTGTCGTGGAACCATTGAAGAATTTAAGGATAGCAATACTCTCAGAGCGGTCTTCCGACAACGCTATTTATTATAATAAAGAAAAGTCAGAAAATCAGGAAACGTCATGTGTAACATTGGCAGTAACATTAGTGTACATTGGGCAGTAAACGAAATTATCTCGTGTGGGAATGATAGTTCCCCATAGGATTCTTGCCAAGGTGGCGGAAAGAGAAATGCCTCCCAGAAGTCCCAGATGTGGGTGGTTCTTAGAAAATGAAATAGAAACTCGGGGCGGAACAATACTAACATACCGGACAAGACAGTATTCGGAGCATTAGTAATAATTCGACAGGATTCGTTGTATTGGAGCAGTTAAAGAAAATAGTCAGAAAGAAAACTGAAAGAGCCCTCACTTACAAATACCCCGGTTTTTCAATAAACGTTTCAAGATAAGTCACGAAAATAGTATATTGTGCAACTAGCGTCGAAAATTGCACTTTTCACACGAGTGTGATGGTTTGGACACGAGCCGTAGGCGAGTGGTACAATGTCGCAAGAGTGTGAAGAGTGATTTTGGTGCGTACTGCACGCTGTACTTTTTCTACGACTGCGATTTTGCTTCATAAATGATCATTCGCATAAAATATATGCAGGGCGTGTGCACAGCAATCAAAAGCCTGTGCAAACTGGACTTTGCACACGCTATTTGTAATACGCGATTTTCAAAGGTCGCTAGTAGTGTGCGTTTGTTCATTTTCGAGACAGTCGTAGAAGAAATAAATTGGTACTTGGAATGTACCACGTTGGAAAAATAGCAAACCTAAAGAAAGAAATGAAACGACTACTAGCAGATCGACGTTTGGGATGCAGCAAGACGAGACGGCCAAACTTGGGTCACTGCGTGATAAAAACTGCATATATTTGTCCAGAGATGACACTGCCAGGAACAGCCGCTAAAAACGGAATGACAATAATTCTACAACAACAACAAAATAAACAAACTAACATGACTTTAAACAAAATAATCAGCTATACGCACCGAACTGCGATCAAGAGTTGGAGGGAACAGGAATTTGTGCTAAAATTGTCTCAATAGAAATCAATTTAGATTACAATTATTTACCTGATAGAAAAGTTTAATTTTACACCAAAAAACCTTGAAATAATGAAAAAACAATGAAAAATCTAATTTAAGTCGATAAAAAAATTAAACAAAGTAACATATAAAGAGAAATAAAAAAACAGAAAGAATTTAAAATTAAATTGAAAATAGAATATTATAGAAAAGAATAAGTCCAAAAGAGTTAGGTAGAGGCACAAATTTAAAATATTTGGGACACAATTTTGCAAATACTTTGCAAAAAGAGTTTCCTTTCCAGATCAGAAATTTTTCATTAAAAATCGATTTTTGGCTCGTTGGAGACGTTCTAATTCGGACCAAAACTATATAAAAACTTGAAAAATTAGGTATTATATTAGGTATTATTTAAGAAAAAAAGGAATTTTAGGCCAAAATTACCCCAATGGGAATCAATTTATATTACAATTGTCGAACCGAAAAAATAAAAAGCCCAATTTAGATAGATAAAAACAATATAAAAATAAACATCTGAATGAAACATGACAAAGAATGTGAAAAGAAAAACATGAAAAAGAACAAATAAAAATTCAAATAAAAACTACGAGAAGCAGCGAAATTAAAAAATCTGGATTAGCTAAAAAACTGTAAGAAAAATATGACCAAAAAAAGGCAGATAGTTAGAGACATAAATTTAAAATATTCATAGTTTTAAGCCAAAATCATTTAATAGTTTTAAAAAAATTGCTAATTGAGGTTCCTTTTGAGATTATATTTTTTCGATACAAATTGAATTTTAGGTTTTTGGGAAAGTTTTATTTTCTGGTCAATACAGATAAAAAGAAATTATCACGAATCATTAATCGAAAACACTTTTTTGGACCAAAATGTCCCAATAAAATACAATTTAAAAGCGTTCACTCGTTGGGAGTCCAATCTAACGTCAAAATTACCTCAAATGAATGAAAACAATGCAAAATGCAATTTATATCAACTAAAAGAATATGAAAGAACAAAAATTTTACGGAAAATGGCTAATACTCGAATAAACTCTGAACCGTCGAAAAACTACGAATAAAAAAATATGAAAATAAAAGGACAATAATAAGAAAACAAAATAATTAAGTCTAAAATAAGTAGAGGCCCAAAATTTAAATATTGGGCCAAAATAGTCCCATACAAGAGTACATTTTTGTTTTAGTGTTTGGTTGGTTAGAGAAGGAAGAAATGCCTAAATTGCCGGAATTTGGGGTTGAAGAACTTCCACCGAGTGCATATAGAGGAAACAATAATTTTTAATAGAAAATTAAGAAAAAGAGAGATAGAACGAGCACAAGTTGTTACAGTAAAGAACACTGGAAAAAAGCCACTCACTACAGTTATTGTTAAAAAAAAAACCTGAAGAATAGAAATCCCAAATTCAAGCAGTTCCCAAGAATGTTCAACAAATACCAATATTTGACTATGTACCTAAGAAACGCGAGTAATTATTAAAAAGAAGAAAAGTGTCAAAAAAGAAAAAAACGAAATTGTGACTGTAGAATCCCAAAAGCTTTAAACCACAGTCACCCTGGAAAAGAGTTTAACTTATACTATTGAATAGCTACCAGAAAAAATACAGAAGGGCACAGTTCTAGAGGAAAGTATTTCAAAGAAAAAACTTTGAAAAACCTTATCATCAAAAAAAAAGGACCCAGAAAAGAAAACTGAAACTGTTACAGTTAAGTAGGAAGGTAAGTTACAAGAAATTATCAGAGAGATAGAATAAGACTATCAGAGAGACAGATAAGTAACGTAAACTGTAAAAAATAAAAAAAAAATGATAAAAATATATATGAATATTTTTAATTAATCATCAGAATGAGTTTTTCTCAGGTGTCATTAAAATCGCATAAGTGGGCAAAAAATCACCAGATTTGGCGACACTGCTCAGAACAAATAAAGCTATTGACCACTCTCTTTAATGAAAATTACATGGTAGTTCAGATTCCAAGTGATTAGTTTCTGTTCACATTCACCCCCCTCCCTAAAAAGCCAGGGTAACCAACTGTTCCCTCCATATAATGCTTGAATAAAGCTATTATTGAAATGAAATAATTGAAATATTCAAAAAAAAAACAAAAATAAAACAAGGGTACTCTACATCATACTACTACATAATATACACATCTCTATTGTTACAGTTTATCCAGGACGCTTATTCTATGGGAAAGAGTGAAAGTGAAAGTGAGAATTGCTGGCCAATGGAATTCGTCAACAGAATTTTTTGACCAATCAAGGTTGTCAAAATTCTCACTTTCACTTTCACTCTTTCCTGCAGAATAATCGTCCAGGCGTCAAAAAAATATACCGGGTGTCCAGCACAACCCTGGACATAAGAGATTAACATGGGAAACCGGTTTTTATTTTTTTGCGCCTGTACGGTTGAATTGATTGAAAAACTTTTAAGAGTAAAGTTGTAGAGCGTATGGTCAGCTATCATCCTGTAATTTTTTCAAAACCCCAGTTTTGGCCGTTTTTTGGAAAAACGCCTCGAAAACTGCAAAAATTTGAATTTGGCGCGTCACCCCCGCCATGCATGTGACATTTTTTCGGTTAATTTTCGCTGCATAATCACGTCAATTACTATATGATAGTCCCTCAAAATAAATAAGAAAGGAAAATCGGCTCTGACTCTGACATAAGAAATTATTATGTTGGCGACACTGCACGTGCATGGCGGGAGAGACGCGCCAAATTCAAATTCTTGCACTTTTCGAGGCGTTTTTCCAAAAAACAGCCAAAACTGAGGTATTGAAAAAAAACACAAGATGATAGCTGACCATAAGCTCTACAACTTTACTCCTAAAAGTTTTTCAATCAAATCAACCGTACAGGCGCAAAAAAATAAAAACCGATTTTCCATGTTAATCTCCTATGTCCAGGGTTCTGCTGGACACCCGGTATATAAAGAGTCATTGACTGTTAGCTATTCACAAAAGTTTGGAGTCTCGTTAGCCTTGGAAACTTGACTTTGACGTTGCTCTTCTTGATAGGTGGAAAAAGGAGATGAGTAGAAAAAAAACGCCTGATATTTACCTTTTTTGTACAGCCTGCAATGCACAAAACCACTTTCCCAATTAGTTCTTTTAGAGTTCGCTGTTATCTCTTTAATATGCATTTCTTATGACAAATTTTTCTTCGATGTGACATAGCCGCCTGGAGAAAGACTAGGATTCACAGTCGAAACGTCGGCAAATAATAATACATTAACTCTTTAAATTTATCATTTATCTAACAAATAATTATATAATAATAGTATATTATTAAACGAGCTTTTTATGATAGCCATTATTCTCTTAGGGGGACGTTTGCGTCACGAGCCGCAGGCGAGGGGCGCAAGTCCCCCGTGAAAAGCGAGTATAATACTATACTTTGTCCACGGCCATTGTCCAATAATTACAAATTATAAAATCTTATAGATAGTGTAAAGAAAATAATTGAAATGTCAAAGTGACACCCGCGTTTGACGGCAAAGCCGGTGCCACCAGTGCATTTTTTACGCAGCGGCATTTGACATTGCGTTGTTGCCTACTCCTACTGGTTGCCAAGGCAACATATATAACTTAAATGGCGAGCGGGAATAATGATAATATTCCCGTAGTTTCAACTCATTTATCCCCCTGACGCTATATGAGCCCTACTTAACTTTTGTCAACAAGCTGAATATCAATATATTATTAAGCTGCATATTTACTGCTACCGCTGACCTTAGTCCCATTGAACATATGTGGGACATGTGGAAATCAAAAAGAAGTCTGGATGAGAACGTCTAACTGAGAATAGAAGTAATCTCACAGAAAGTATACACCGCAGATTCGACGCAAGTGGTGTTCGAATTTTCAATAAAATGCTACCTGCAACTTTTCTACAAAACGGATTCTTTTCTAAAATTAAAAACAAGAAATTTAATGAGGGCATTTATAAAGAAATACCCTGTAGGTACTAGATTTGTGTTAATGGCCTCATTTATTTATTTATTTATTCAATTGATTGCAAGGTTTAATAAGCACACATAACTACGATTGGCTAACGAACTTTTAAGTACCTACGAGGTACCGGTTTCCACCAAATCATAATTAAAAGCAAACAATACATACAGATACCAAGCCGAAAGTTCCCAGAAATAAACACTTAACCCGACAAACGTGCGGGTAAGTTCAAAACCAGTAATTAAGCCGGGATTACCAATATCGACGTTACGTTCACACACGAAGATTAGCAGATCCGAGAGTCCGCACTAGTTCCAGTCTGCGACCTTCAAATATACGGTTGACATACGAATAAACTTGACCATGATCATAGGCGGTACATAGGTACATGTTATATGGTAGTAGTTAATTAATTATTGTATGTTGTTATAGCGCCCTTATTGTATTGGGCAAAAATAAAAACCAGATCTTGTTTTAAAATACAAAATTCGTCGACTGTGTACTGCAAAATTCGTCAGGGTTTTTTAAGCTGAAAACATAGTTATGTAGGTAATTTAATGTACCAGCAAATTTAATGAAGAGTTCCTCCATGTTGATGTTGACAGTCGGATGGAAGAAACGGTGTGTTGCTTCAAAGCACGGTTGGATGCCACCAACTGTTTTTCGATACGTTTCCTTTATCCTCAACAACATTGAGACAGCCCTTTTGATTTTAATTATTTTTCCACCCTTCATTATGTGTGCTAGTGTATTAAACGCTACCATTTTACTTCTCAACTTAAAAAAGCCCTGAAGAAAATTGACCATAATATCTCCGAAACGGCTGTAGTTGCGAAGACGGTTAAATTAGCAAAAAGTTGACTTTTGTAGAGCCCGTTAAGAAAACCTTCACAATGTTGCCACATTTTGATTAGTTTCTAAAATATTTAAAAAATGTAAAAAATTATAATATAACTCAGATGAAATATTTTGATGATGGATTTAATTTGTCGAAATGTTTAAAACCCTATTTATGTAATAGCCGTTATATTAAGAATGAAAGAAACTATCAAATTATGAAAAAAAAACAGTTCTAAATTTGCAAAAAAAATACTTTTTCTAATTTTGACATATAAAGTGGCACTTTTCAATACTGATGACAGTGGCGTAACGTCCTACTTTTCGTAACTAGTTACGAAAAGTAAAATCTTTCGTAACTAGTGATGAAAAGTTGGTGTCACCACCAGTTGCAGGTTTCGGCTGTGGCACACCGTTGCTACAGTTTTACGGTATTAAGTAGATACAAAGTGGTTTAAAAGTAAATATTGAAGTTTAATAATAATAATTCTCTCTCTAAGTAGGTATTTGTAGTCAAAATTAGAAAAAATCTTGTATGAAACACGTGACAAAAAACCTTTTTTCTAATTTTGACATATAAATTGGCACTTTTCAATACTGATGACAGTGACGTAACTGCACTGGTGTCACCACCAGTTGCAGGTTTCGGCTGTGGCACACCGTTGCTACAGTTTTACGGTATTAAGTAGATACAAAGTGGTTTAAAAGTAAATATTGAAGTTTAATAATAATAATTCTCTCTCTAAGTAGGTATTTGTAGTCAAAATTAGAAAAAATCTTGTATGAAACACGTGACAAAAAACCTTTTTTCTAATTTTGACATATAAATTGGCACTTTTCAATACTGATGACAGTGACGTAACGTCCTACTTTTTGTACACCTCCGGCTGACACTACATACCCGCTAGTGTCGACTGGGGAGCATAAGAGGTACCCCCAAAACTCTTATGTATCCGCAACCCCAGAAGCATAGTACTATCCCCACCACTTGAGGTGTCGCCGGGGTTTTTCCTCATCAGTATATGCATATACATTATCAACAACAAAAATAACTTTGCCTAGGTCTTACCAATTTAACACCTCCCTTCGGTTGGGCCCCCAACTACTTATCACACACCGCTACTTTCACAGAACCACTCCCTTTCGATGCCGGCACCATTCTCTTCTTTTTCGCTCAATCTCGCACACATCAAACATTCACCCTCTCTTCCCTCCTACATTCCAGAGCCCCCCCTGTATTCTAGGCATGTGTCCCTTATTCCTCTTATTGACTTTGGTCTCCAGTTTTACCATTTCACTTTTACCAGTATTTAATTATCTTGAGACGTAGGCCTGACTGAATTAGGTTATTAAAGCAGCTAGAGTAAGCAAAAGTTGTATACTGATTATAAGCGAATTAATAGGAATATAAAAGTAGTAATTAAGTTTATAAATATAGAAAAATATTGAAATATATAAAGAATACTTAAGTAAAAAAATAGGTTTTACACATGTTTCTAAATATTTCAGTAACTATTTCAAATGTGGCAACACTGTAAAAGTTTTCTAAAAAGTTTCCATAAAAGACAACTTTTTGCTAATTTAACCGACCTTGTAACTACAGCCGTTTCGGAGCTAGCAATACTCCACGCACTTAAAAAAGACACCCTGTATAAACCAACATTCTGACCAATGTGGAGGCTGCAATTTAAGTTTTATATAAAATAAATAGTAAATAGATGTTAATTTGGGCGCTACATTTATAATTTAGACCTGAATTCGTTCACCTTTGCTTTACAAATAAAAATTTCTTCAAACATCAAAAAGCGTTACTTTGTATCGTCAATTCAGTCGACAGAAGAGGTCAAATTTCTAAGATGGAGGCAAAAAGGAGACAGTCGAATGTATTTGTAGATGATCTGGCAAACAACAGATATAAACCATTCACTTATTATTGTCGTCAAGTAGGCGTTGGAAATCTGACTTTGACATTTTTATCGTATCTTCTCAACATGTGCCGAAAAGAGATAGGTATAAAAAAAGAAGGTTTCAAAGGTAACGAGATGCCAAAAATAAGTGAATGAGGTATACAGTCTTTATCTGCCTTCCGCCGCCGGCACATAAAGTGCGGTAAGCCAATGTTAAATAAATCGAGCGGCTGGGAAAGATTTGACTTGCCAGCAACGAGCAGCGGTAAAATCCTTTGCCTGACGCCGGGGTAACTGTTGGGAAAATAATTGGCTTACCTTCCTCGGTTGTGTCGAAAAATCTATAGATATGTAATAGAATTAATACAAAATCCTTTATCTCGCTACGCCACTGGAGGATCTCGGGTACAAGCGTAAAAGAAATGAGCAGCAAATTAAAACGAACGATTTGGAAGCACAATGGTTATTATCTGCATTGGTTTGCGGATTGTCTAGCCGGTGGTCGAAAGTGAGTACTTCTCTGCCTTGGCGGCAACATGATCGCCTTCGAAAAATTAATATATTATCAATGGTGTTTTCTTTATTTTCTGTGTCTCTTCGTGTCCTGCATTTGTGCTGAGAAATGTAAGTATTAAAACGATTGCGTTAGAGTAATAATATTTAAATTATTATTTTAATCCAGTTAAAGATAAATATATATATATATATACGCCCATTTATATTATAATTTGTAATCAAACAACAACAATACAATAATAGTTGTTGATATGCAGTAATTTGATGCTAAATTGCAGTCAAGAATTAATCAGTAAAAGTGGGATTTTTACAAAAACAGCTTGTGTATTTATCCCATACAAATTTATATATTTGATGGTGATTCAAGAAATAAAAATCGCTACCTGATGGCCTTAAAATATTACAAACTAAAAAGCAACTACTCTTAAGTACCACATTGAAGTGGAAGAAATCGCCTAATTAAATCTAAAGCGAAGGCTAATGCATGTCATCTTTCTTCATTTATGGTTGGATTCCAAATTAGATATGCTCAAGATATCATTGTTAGTATGAAGAAATATATAAGATTCTTACTACCGCTTTTTAATTAAATGTTATAGACAGAATCTGCGTGGTGGATGGTAAAGAGGAGTACAGGAACTCGGCTAGGTACTGTCCTAAATTGGACGAACAAGATAGTCCAGTTGAGTGCGTAGTAGCTTTAGACAGGTCAGTGCTTACGTCGTTAGTGGTAATTAATTGTATTAGAGCTACCTACCTATTCAAATACCATACATCAGGAATGGAAATTCCGCACATAATAAAAGTAAATATCCCTAATAAACGAAAAATGCATAAATGAATATGAGTAGAGGATATGACTGGATGGAAAATACGTAGCACGATTTTCACTTTTTTTTAAATTGTTATAATTTCTTAGGTTGGATTGTTTAAGGCGCATCCACAAAGGGAAAGCGGATTTTGGGGTTTTCACCGCGGAAGATTTAGTAGCCGCCTCCAATTCGGATATCGAGCTTTTAATAACTAACGAGCTCCGATATGTTGCAGGTTAGTATTTTTATATACTAATGATAAAATGTCAAAGTCACATTTCCAACGCCTACTTGACGGCAATAATAAGTGAATGGTTTATACCACATTTAATTTTTTAAATCAATATATCGAGTTATTGAAGAAATATTAATGTAACTGTCATAAATGCCTAATTTTTATTGCTGCTGAATGAAAAACTTTAGGCTTATTAAAGTTGCGTTATGACCTTGAGTAAAAACTTTCTACTACAATGGGCGTATAGTTTGTCTTTAAACGTACATAGTAACACGTTTGTCTATAAATCACTCAAATGTTCCTTCATTTTAGTGTAATAAAATGCATTAGTGCAAAAAGTAGATACTTCTTGCTACTTTTTGCAAAAAGTACACACTTTTTGTTTGGCATCTACGAGCGAACGAGTAGATACTTTTTGCACGCTCGTAGATATAAGTCATTAATGCCCGTTCGCGCCAAGGAAAATTTAAGTATACTTAAGGTTAAGTGGCACATAAACAAGCAATACCATTGCACCACATAATAAGCATCATTTTAAGGGTAGCTTGTCTAAGCCTAGAAATTCCGCGGCTTAACGTGGGTTTATACACAAAATAAAATAAAATAAGGAATAATATAAAATTAGAAATAAAAGTTGGTTTCATAACATAAATCTTATTTGGTGCATGAACGCTAATAGGGGTACACATGAAACCAACTCTTATTTCTAATTTTATCTTATTTGTTATTTTATTTTATTTGGTGTATAAACCGACCTTTATTTCGCCCTTAACTTTAAGTGACAATCGTTCTCAGGTGCAAGCTGGAAAGAAAGTCAAACTGTCAAACAAAAATTACAACTCAATCTAAAAAAAGTAAAGAATTTTTATTGTTTTGCTGTTTTGCAATTTATTTTATATTGTGTCTGCATATATCACATACTGGTGAAGACTGCTCTGGTCTCTCGTTCAGAACTGGCAATGATCGCACTTGTGAGGCTTTAAACCATCACAATCAAAAAACACTTTAAGAATTCTTGGTTAGTAACGCACCTCTAGCAGAGCTTTCCTGGAACTCTTGCGGCCGAAAATGTTACAAATGTTACAAATAAATATTCTGTTTATGAACGGTTTCATCGTCTTATTGTGGAATTTCTGGCTCTTGATTTTGAAAAGAATTCCAGACACTTGACGCACTTTTTAACCTTCGACCACAGACTTAACTAGCATCATAATGTCTTAAAACAGCAATAACAAGACCACTTCACTAATACTCTTCAGGGGATTTGTGCAGGATCTCGTGGTTTCTGAGCTGGGCAAATTTATTTTATCTATGCAATTTTAATGCTCCGGTTGACAAATGCCAAAATTGATAATCATTATAGGTTCTGTTATTAGTGAAAATGAAAAATCCCTAGAATCCGTCGGGGAGATTCAACGTTGCCAAATTCATCCGACACTTGCTTAAGATTTTACTTAAAAGGACTGGTGCAATGCAGGACGCTTATTCTATAGGAAAGAGTGAAAGTGAAAGTGAGAATTTCGACAACCTTGATTGGTCAAAAAATTCTGTTGACGAATTCCATTGGCCCGCAATTCTCACTTTCACTTTCACTCTTTCCTATAGAATAAGCGTCCAGATTGACACAAGTGTCACTTAACTTTTATGCGACCCTTACCTATTCGGAACTTAAGGCAATATTGGTGAGAACGGGCATTAGTTAGTTAGATGTTTATGCCCTGAGTGTCTCTTGCCCGAGGGTTCCTAAATCGCCCGAAGGCAAATTACATTTGCATTTTTTGTTTTCTATCTCTAAGGTTTCTTTAAATTAATTTTTACTTTGTTCTTTCCATCTTCTCGTCTCTTCTAAGCGCCTGTACGTCTCGATCTCATTAATGTAGCATTTGTAATAATGTGTAATAATTAAATTCTAATTTTGTTTACGAAATCTCCTGTAGATTGTCTCCTTGCCTTTTAACCTTTCAGAAACTGTTTATTTAGCAACTGGTAATTCTTTTTTCCAACACTCTTTTTATGAAACGTATTTCATTCCCGTTTAACCTTTTTCGTATTAATCTTGCAGATAACTTACTCATTGTTGTGTGGATTGAAGTTACTTTTTTTTATATCTCCTTCACAAGTTCTTTCTCATTTTGTTCTTTCATTTTAAAATGATTTTCCGACATTTTTATTTATTCATATCTTCAATACGGTGCCTCGACCAAAGGAAGTTACTTCAAAACAATTCAAACTTTTTCCTAAAACTACTTTTTCCCCCTCCTCTTATGGCATCGATAATGACGTGCCATAGATGGGAATTGTATTCCCAGAAAAGAATTTTTGTTATTCAGGGAAACACTACTGGGACGACCTCAGATCATTATAGCATGTGTTTCGTCCCGGGGTCTACCTTGGACTTGTCAGTAAGGTGTGGTAGACCATGATGAGCTATTATACGCGGGGGTGAGAGTTTGTACTTGAAGACCAATTCGGCGCAAGGAAGGCGGTGTGATGTTATGAAGTATTTCGACTAATGCTGCCACCTGTGAGTCGGTAGATGAAGTTCCGCCACAATACAACAAGGACGGAAGCGAGGCTCTTTTTTTTGCGATCTGAGGGGAACGAAGTTGCGTGGCTGTTGCTTGAGCGAGGTGAGTGATGAAGGAGTGCCAGTGTTGCCGAGAATGGTACCAGATAGTGATGTGTGTGAGATTACTCCGAGTTGCAGTGAGTGAAGAGAGAGTTTTGCTGGATGCTGATTGCTGCGTGCGGTGGGTATGTGAGAGATGCTGCTCTGGTAGTCTCGTGGCGTTGAAGCGACCCTTGTTGCGGCCTTGTGCTCGGAAGATTGCGTGTTGATTTTGTCGAGGGTCATCAATTATGGCGTCGGATAATGACGTGCTATAGATGGGAAATGTATTCCCAGAAACGATTTTTATTATTCATTTCTGGTACGACCTGAGATTGTTATAGCCTATGTATGTGGTTTGGCCTTTCGTCCCGGAGTCTACCTTGGACTCGTCAGTAAGGCGTGGTAGACCCCTGCCTTACACGCCGGGGTGAGAGTTCATAGTTGGAACTTGTATTTGAATGCAAATTCGGCTTTGGAAAGGCGGTGTGATGTTACGAAGGATTTCGACTGATGCTGTCACCTGTGAGTAAGTCGATGGGTGAAGTTTCGGCGCTGCCACCTGTGAGTCGGTGGATGAAGTTCCGCCACACTCTTTACCTGAACCACTTTACTAGTTTGTCTGCACCTATGTTATTCTTTTGCAACATTGAAGCAAAGTTTGACTTGAGCCAATTCGTTGTTTATTATTACTACGCAAGAAAAATACTTTCGACTTTGATTTACGTTTTAATCTGAA
Source organism: Taphrorychus bicolor (assembly GCA_951812265.1). Classification (NCBI taxonomy): domain Eukaryota; kingdom Metazoa; phylum Arthropoda; class Insecta; order Coleoptera; family Curculionidae; genus Taphrorychus; species Taphrorychus bicolor. The sequence continues at coordinate 46,351,159 of OX638297.1, read as the reverse complement.
GAGATAAGTAATACAGTAATTCTATTTCTGCCAGCATAATTTGCATTCGGCCATCTTTTCTATCTCCATGAAAAATGCATTAAGGTTCTTCTCATTTTCTTCTTCATATCTTCATTATTCTCACAAAATACTTAATTCTGTAGCTTTATCTTCAGTTTGCCTGTCTTTTTTTTGGTCACCAATTTTACCGAGAATTTCCGGCATTGCAGAGACCACAAAGTTACTTTGTTTTCGAGTCTGTGGACCTTATTTTTGACTTGAAATTACTCAAAATGTTTTAATGGAGCCTTTATGTGATTGTTTTATTCGTTCGAAAGAGACAAATTTACGCGACAAATAATAAAAAGAATAAAATATACATAGCGAGTAAATATTAAAAAATTGTTCTTTATTATGTGTGCTTATCTCTGTAGACATTAAGGTTTAACTGGAAACTACTTAATACAGTGTGATCTAAATTTTATGCTCATCACTGTATCCCAAAAAATGATACTTATACCATGAAAATTATTTAAATAATTTCGAATTAAGCAAAGGATTTTTTTTTCGTTTTTGTGATCGGAACGGGACGTTTGTAATCCCTAAGAACGTAACCAACTTAACTGGCATGATATTAATGAAAAATTAATTATCAAAAAATGGCAAACAATCTAGTGTAAAGGTGCCTAAAAATCGACCACCGAAGTGCTTTATCTCCAAAAATGTAGCACGTACAGGACCTTTGTAGTACGTGTAGTACCCACACGTTTTAAAGAGACATGCGATCAAACTGACATTTGCCAATCAATTGAGAAAAAAGACGTAATAATCCCCTCTTTGTTCAAATTCAAAACAATTTTAGAAAAGTTTTTTTCGAGACAAAATGCCCCTTAAGAACGCTTGTAATCAAGTAGGATCTTCGTGGATGGGAGGTGAAAACCGACATCAAGAAGACCAAAAAAACAGTTGGATTATTTTCAATCGGTACAATCGTTCTAAAGTTACATGCGTTCAAAGTGCAAAATTGAGAAGAAACAACGTAATACATAGACAATGGTAATACTCCTACATTTGGTCAAATTTAAAACATGTTGGAAACAAGAACGTAACAAACTCAATTCGCATAAAATTATCGCCAAAAGTAAATTTTTTAAAATGGCAAAAATTTTGACAAATTGCCTACAAATCGACAAAGGGGTTTAACCCCGAAAATTTTGCACCTGGGGACCTGAAGGTAGGTGTTACAAGCAGTCAAAGTCAAAGTTACAAGCAGTCAAAGTTCAAAATTGAGAAACATGACGTAACTCTTTGGCCTATTTGAAACAAAATTTCGGATTTGGATTGGACTTTTTTCAATTGGGCAAATATAATTCGCATGATATTAGACCAAAAAAATGTTTTTTTAAATGACATTCTTTAGGTTATTAGGATCATACAGGATTATACGGCGACGTTTCGACTAATTCCTCTGTGATCATTGTTTATTGGCTATTACTGCAAAAATAATTTTCTTTTCATAAAAAATTTAGAAACAAAAATATTTCGATAAAATGATTTTGCAACATCAAGAAAGTTTGAAAGTTTTCGTTTTATTCGTTTTTAGCTACTCATGCATTTTTTCTCAATATCTTAAAAACCAATAAACAATTTGACACCTCCCAAGGTGCTCATGTTAATGTAGCTTGGGTGCGATGTAAACTCTTGTTACCAATATTTAAAATTTTGTTATAAATCATAAAATGTTTATTTAAAAGATAAATTAGACATACAACAATATAGGAGATACATGATTATAAGAATACAATTAGGCATTATATATTTGCAAAAGTATAGCTGGAAATTTGACTTTGACGTCCTTTGCAAATATTGATATGAAAAACCGGGAGATGACTAAAGAAAAAATAAACAATCTCAGACGACTTAGAGGTCTTAAAATCCTGATAGGCAAATATTTAATGGTAGATACAAGAAGTTGTTTCTGTTGCTGCAGTTGCACCGATTTAAACAAAAAAATTTGTGATATTTTAAATATCACCCTGTATGTGGTTTTTAATTAGGGCCATTGCTGCACATGCTGATTTCAAAAATTCTGGAAATTCTCAGTAATTTATCTTCAACACTTTTCTCAAAAGTTATAAATAGGTATCTGTGTAAAAATTATCATTGTTTTGTATCTGTTTAAAACGATGCAAAAACAAGAACAAGAACAATTTTTCTTTAAGTTTTATTAGAAATTAACTCAAACTTCAATTTTTTTTGTTGGTTCCTCTGATACTATTTTTTTACGCGATAAAACTGCGCATACTGATTTCAAAAATCTGGCAAATATCTGTTAAGTAAAAAATAATGAGTTACATAAAAATGTTTTTCTTTGTTTTGTTTCTAAATTTAAGTGTCAATCGCACCCTCCTTAAGCTCCCGTAATGATAAAGGTATACGTTAAATTCAACTTTTGAATACCTGGACAGCAAAGCGTTGAAGAATTTTCTCTATATGACTAAGCTCATGAAACGTGCGCCTAAAAACATCAATATCTGAACGCTAATAACGTAAATCTTAAATATGCCCTAGATCAACCCTTTGAGTATGAGATAGTAGCAGTTATATCCAACGAACCAGGAATCAGAAGCAAACACGACCTGAAAGGGAAAAAGTACTGCCATCCAGGATATGGCTACGAAGCTGACTGGACGAGAATTTTATCTAATGTAAGTACGATCATTATCTACGAGAAGAAACCCGAAATTTTTCTTTTATAAAACAGTACTTCGAAGCCTCAATTGTTACACCCCAGTGCGATCCCAAGCTGACCATAACCGAAAATCGAGTCAAAGCCTCTTCGAATTTTTTTGGAGCAGCCTGTAAAGCTGGTCCTTGGGTGAACGAACCTGGGCTAGATTACGAACTCAGTATGAACCTGACGTGATCTGATTCGTACATCTTTTCATACTCCCTTATTTTAGAAAGAAAATATCCAAATCTCTGCAGTCTATGCGATGATCCGAGAAAATGCTCGCAACAGGACAAGTACTGGGGCAGAAGAGGCTCTTTGTTTTGTCTAACAGATCGTGCTGGAGACGTAAGTTGGGCTCGCCTAGAGGACGTAAAACAACATTTCGGGTTTATCCCTGGAGGACAGGAAGCTACTCCGGACGATTACAGCCTACTGTGTCCAGATGATAGCGTTATGCCTCTGAATTCCAGCTCTCCCTGTATATGGGTCGTTAAGCCTTGGTCTGTAGTGGCCAGCAGAATGTTAGTTCGTATATACTACGCGAATAATGTTAAGAATACTAACAAAATGATTTAAGGTCCAAAAGTGTTCAGATACAAAGTTTGATCGCGAGTTTGGACCACACAACTGTCGACCTTGATACTTCCTCCTGGAAGGCTCATCTGCAGAACCTCATTGAACCCATATACCTTACAGCACAGAGTGTCAACCCTATTATATCAATTGAAACATATTTTCATAGAGCAAAAGGTAAAAACAAAATAGGTGGCTCAGATGAGAGCCGTTATTAGGTATGTTTGTTTAGGATTTCTAAACGCAAACAGCTTTTCCGCCTGTCACCCTCCAAGAACGATTCGGATTTGTACCACGTCGAATATTGAAACAGCCAAATGTTCTTGGTTGAGAGAGTCCGCAGCTGTGTATGGTATTGAACCAGATCTGGACTGTCTGAAGGCGGATAATAAAACTCACTGCATGATGGCACTCACAGATAATGCTGCTGACTTAATTGTAGTTCCTCCTGATTTGGTCAGCACAGCTACGAGGTAAGACTTTTTATATTAAGGTCATTTACAAGCTTACTAAAATATCAATTGTAGAGAGTACAAATTGAGGACTTTGTTCTATGAAACTGTCTCGTCAGAGTCAAAAAAATACATTTCAGTGGCAGTGACAAAAAAAGATAAGAAAATCGATAGCATTGAAGAATTAAAAGGACAAAGAGCTTGCTTTCCTACTTACGATGGAATAGCTTGGCATTCTGTAGCTTACGCCCTACAACGAAAAGGTCTAATTGGTATGTCATGGTTCTTATATCAAATCTTCAAAACTCTTTAAAAGTTGGTCATTAAAATAGGCTGCACCATCGATAAAGATATGGCAACATTTTTTGGATCATCTTGTGCTCCTGGTTCCCCAAACCTATGGAAGCCATGCCAAGCTGACTTTGAAGGCGACTTGGGGGCCCTCCACTGCTTGGCCAGTGGCAGAGGCGATGTGGCCTTCGTATCCAGCAATTCTATTAAACAATTTGCAAATGGTCTGCCTTTGAATCTCCCAATTTCCACATCAAGAAACAACTAAAATATTTACAGAACTATTGAACAACTTTGACTACCCAGACATTCATAACGATGTTGAAAGCTTCCAGGTTAACTGCCTGGAAAGAAACCAGCCATGCCACTTAAGCTGGTCACCTCCTGGGCAAGCCATGGTGCGCGCTTCCAGCTCAGATATCTGGATTAAGGACACTTTGGATGTATTTTTGCATCTAGATGGCTTGTTCGGAAAGCAATTTAGGGACCCAACGAACTCGTTTACTTTGTTCGGAAGGTTAGCGTAGAAGTAGATGAGTTTTAATTAGTTCTAGAAATTTGATTTTAGGTATGATGGTGCATCGAACGTACTTTTCCATGATGCTACAGACAAACTAAGGGATCTACCAACAGCAAAGAACACCGACTTAATGGACTTGCCTTATGAGAGTGTTTTAACTAGAGAAAAGGTTTGTCATTTGCCTTCAGCAAGCGTTAGGGCCTTGTCAGATAGATGGTGGTATGTAGTGTTATTAGGTTTGTATCTATGTGTCTGAATGAAGTAAGAATTATAGAGCTCAGGTAAATATTGACTGTGATATATGTTATATACTGAATAATACAATATAAGTGTGATAAGCTAAATAAATAATTTTGTATTCCCAGAAAAATTACGTTTTATTAACCTCCAACTTCTCCCATAAGTCACATAATCTCTAGGTCTGAAATACCCGAGCTAGGCTCTGTTATTTCATCAAAACGGTGAATATGAAAATAAACGACGCCCACGTGGCGACGCCATTGGAGGTAGGGCGTCCGCCACTCTAAACTCTCAGTTTATCCCAGCGATCGCGCGAAAAGCGGCGTCGAATTTACAGGTAAAAACTTCCAAAAAGGCGCTTTTTGAATTGAGAAGTGTTAATTTTTTTTTCTGAGGCGTATAGAGAATGCAGTGGCGCGCGCACCTGGCTTTTTGTTCAATAATAACATGTGTGTTTCAAGTTATCGGTTTCTGATTGGCAGGATGCCTGCCTGGCTTTGAGTTTGATTGACAGGACTGGGCTGCTATTGGCTGCTAAGGCTTCTGAGATTGACTAACAACGTTTTTGGTAATTTTTTTTTATTTTAACGCACAATCTTTGTAAATTTTTGTATGTAACAATGCATTCAGTTGTTAAGTATATCATAGTAAAAAAAAATATTAAGTTTTCCCGCTGTATGTTTGAAAATATGAAAAAAACAAATATTTCTTTCATTTCGTAAACAGTAAGGCCACGGTTCGGCATAAATCTCCAGTATTAGGCAATTTGGCAGCGGTCTCTAAGTGAAATTTGAGCCAGTGATGCATCTAATTTTATGTGTGTTTTTTTAACATTCTAGTTATTCCCTGGTTTTGACTATATTTGTGTTAGTTGCTGTTTTTAATTGATGCGAATTAAGATTAGAGTGGGTTGGTGAAATATATGTTATGGTATTTTTTTGCTCGAAAACTGTAGCATATACGAAGAAAAGTCAAGAGACAAAAAATATGTCTAAATGGAACGGAAATTTGAACCGTTGTTCTAAACTGCTGGCCAATTGCTTTGCAACACTAGATTTTTGCACCAAGTTTGAAGGAGCATAACTCTGAAATGGACCAATCGATTTCATCAAACAAACCGAATTTGAGTAGATTTGCCCCTGCACTATTTTACGTGGTACGTTTAAACAAGATAAGTTATTCGCGTGAAATTATACAGGGTGGAAAATAATGGGATGTAATTTTGCTTATAATTTTTGTTTGCAAAATTTTCAGAAAATAAATCAAAAATTATTTTTTGTTACAGGACTATAAAGAATGACGTAACACCTTGGAACGTGTTCGGATTTTTTCGATATATTGCCTAGTTCGATAAATATTCAATATTTTCGAAAAAGTCCCAAAGTACAGTTGACATTTTTTTTCAATGGATGATGCAGAATTGATGAAGTAAGATCACAGGTGTTTTATTCATGAGCTAAAAATTACTTATACATCCGCTAGATATACCAGTGGAAAGAAAAATAATGAAATTTTATACTCATTTTTAATCTGTTAAAATCGACACCCATGATCGATATTATTCATGAGGGTTTTTATTGTTTTTTGAAATTGTTTTGTAACATTTCTGAGCAACTTCATAATTATCTATTACTAAACAAGAATATTTGGAAGTTTGACCTTAAAACATTTACTACATCATACGGCAGAATTGCATTTCAAATGTTAGAGATGTAAAATGGACTTATTAAAAAAAAATCGTTTCACTTCTTAGGTATAACAAGATATCAGTAATAACAAAAAAAGGTTCCTAGAAAAGACTTGGTTTAATAACTTTCCATTCGCAAATTTCAAAAAAAAGAACAACCTGTATAAATAATATTAATCATGTGTGTATATTTGATTAGATTAGAAAATGTGGTGCAAGTTTAATATTTTTATTTCCCCTGGTATATCTAACGGATGTGGAAGCCATTTTAAGCCCATAAATAAGTTCATATAATCTTAGCATGATTGATGATAAACGGAGCATTGAATAAAAACATCATGTTGAGTCCATTTCATGCTAAAATATTTGAGAAAATGGACTTTTTCGAAAACATGGTATATTTATCGAACTAAGTAATATATCGAAAAAAATGCGAACATGTCCTGAAGTGTTACATCATTCTTCATAACCCTGTATCAAAAAATAACTTTTGATTTTTTTTCTGAAAATTGAGCAAATGAAAAATATAATAAAAATTACATCACCTTATTTTCAACCCTGTAAAATTTCATCTGAATAACTTACCTTCTGTGGTGATACCACGTAAATTAGGACATGGATGGGTCTAAATACTCAAATTCTTTTCGACCAAAGAAATCCGTTGGTCCATTTCAGAGTTATGTTTTCTCAAACTTGGTGTAAAAATCGAGTGTTGCAAAGCAATTTAACAGCAGTTTAGAATAGTAGATCAGTGACGTACCAGAAAAAAAATTGAAAGCAGGAAAGGTGTCCGACTGCCAAAAACTCGTCCTGTAGACCGTGAAGCTTTTAGGCACGGTGATGCAATTTACATTTTTGGCAAATTTGGAATACATATCTCAAAAGCTGTCGGGAATATGAAAAACAAAAAGCTGAAAAATTATAAAAATTTAAGCACCCTTTAACGATGTGTTTGCGGACATATGCTTTTAATGAGTTATTTTGCTTTCTGTTTAAATTATGTAGGGACATAAAATCACCCTGTGTACTTACAGTTTGAAACCTTATAATCTCTATATATATGAAAAAAAGAAAAAATAATAAATATCCCTCAAAACTGTTTCCCTAATATGCATAAACATCCTAAAAAATGAATCTATTGTTACGATCGCAGCAACGCCGCATGGGAGGCGGGGCAACGCATGGGAGCGTGTTGGTTGGTGGAGCTTCGCGACCTATCCGCGCTGCGTCATGGCTGACACGAGTGATTTATTGCTCGTCTGGCTTAATCTAGAAGGCAGTTGTTTACAACCGTTTTTTTTTTATATGAGATTATTCAAGAATTCTTATAAAGAACTTTCTAGGTTTTTCTGTAATTTTAGGATTGTATATAAAAGGCGCATAGAGCGCCCGAGTAGAATAGTCGTATTTTAATCGAGCTATAAGTAAGATAAAGTTACGAAGCGATAATAGAAGGCTATAAAGTGTTAAGTAGTGAGTTATTTAGTAGTCGTGTGTATTTGTGGAGTTAATAAATAGTGTTTTCGTATAAAATCGTTACACTGGAATTATTGAACCCCGAGTTCGCAACAATTGGTGTCAGAAGTGGGATTCCAGTGGGAATTTGAGGACTAATATTGCTGAACTGTAAGTGAGTGCTTTATTACCGGACATTACGTGTTTATGCCAGTGACCAGAAGCCAGCATCAAGCGATGGAGGATCAACTTGCCGCCCTGCTGTCCCTTATGCAACAACAAAAGGAAGAGCAAGAAAGACGTTATGTAGAACAAAAAGAAGAGCAGGAAAGACGTTATGTGGAACAAAAAGAAGAACAGGAAAGACGTGATCAAGTACAGGAGCAACGTTATAAACACCAGAAGGAAGAGCAGGAGCGCCGTTATCTAGAACAAAAAGAAGAGCAGGAAAAACGTTATAAGGAACAAAAAGAAGAACAAGAAAGGCGTGATCAAGTACAGGAGCGATGTTATCAACAACAGAAGGAAGAGCTGGAAAAACGTGATCAAATACAGGAACGACGTTATCTAGAACAGAAAGAAGAGCAGGAAAAACGTTATTTAGAACAAAAAGAAGAACAGAAACGGTTTAAAGAAGAATTAGTGAGCCATTTCGCAGCTAGGGAGCAACAATTGGAAGAAAGAATAATGCAATCCGTTAACGAAGGACTCGAAGCTGTCAACCAGAAGGTTCTCGAGCTAGAAAAGAAATTCCGGGAACAACTTGAGGACGACAACGTGTCTACAGAGAGTTTTAGCACAGCCAACGCTAAAATTAAGCCTCCCGATTACGACGGAACTACTGCATGGGAAATTTATAAAACTCAGTTTGAGGCAGCTGCAAAAGCTAATGGTTGGTCCGAGCCCCAGAAAGCTACATCATTAGTGGTAGCACTTCGTGGAAAAGCGGCTGAGTTACTCCAATCTCTGTCTGCAGCGGATCAAAGTAAATATGCGGTTTTAGTACACACTCTGCAACTACGATTTGGAAATGAACACAAAGAAACCGTGTTCCAGGCCCAGCTGAGGATGAGACAGCAAAAGTCAGGTGAATCCTTACAAGAATTTGAGGCGGACATAGACAGACTCATTCACCTGGCATATCCATCGGCTCCTGAATCTTTTCAAATGCAATTTGCCGCCGAAAGGTTCATCGAGGGAGTTAGAGATAGTGACATGAGATACCACTTACGTCTAGTAAGGCCCAAGGATATCAGCGAGGCACTAGTTCGGGCCCTGGAATTCGAGGCGTCACGAGTGTCATCTAGTTCATCTCCACGTGTACGAATGGCAACTTGCGGTGAAGAGGAGAATACGTCTATGGCTGAATCCATGGCCAGTTTACATAAAGCGATGAAAGATATGGCAGTCAGTATGCAAGCCCTGTTAGAAAAAACTCCTCGATCAACAGACAATCGGGGCATAAAATGTTTTAACTGCGGCAGACTAGGTCACATCAAGAGTAACTGCCGTAATAGGGCAAGAAGTCCGTCGCCGTCGTTTAGAAGACCAAGCGGCGACCAAGACCGCCCTAGGTCCCAGGAAAACTAATTCCGGTCAATGCAAGGGGGCAATTGACCGGGCCCGTTAAGACCCCCAGGATCTTTAAAGTCAATAATTTGGGTGGAAAAAGTCTCACAGTGGCCGGAAGCATTAAAGGACAGAAGATCCAGATTACCATCGATACAGGAGCAGATGTGACCATTGTAAGGCCAGATAAACTTTTCGGATATACCATACAACCATTGCCCAACCCTATTATGTTAAAATCAGTCACTGGAGAATCTTGCCCTATAGACGGAGAAGCCGATGTCACCATCATTATTGGAGAAAGACTTGAAGTTCGGCATAAAGTGTTGGTTGCCAGGATCAAAGACGAATTTATTTTGGGAATGGATCTCATCAGGAAACATGGATTCTCCTATGATCACAAACAGAATATTCTCACGTTTGGAGATGAGGAGTTTGCATTAACCAATGGAAATGTGGAAACTAGTGTCCGTCTACTGGTGGTGGAAGATGTGAAAATTCCTCCAAATTCAGAACAAATTATCACAGTGACTTCTGAAAATGATCCTGGGTGGTCCATAGGACTTATAGAACCTAACCTGGATTTGACGACTGAAATCATGGTAGCCCGAACTTTGACCGACACGAAGAAGACTATGCCAGTACGAGTTGCCAATATTGGAGAAAGGACCATCAAGCTAAAAGAAGGAACAGTTCTTGCCAATTATGAGCCTGTACAATGGGTATGCAATTGTGTCGAAGCAGAGACATCCAAAATTATATCTTCTAACCAAGCTTCCCCAGAAGTTATTGATGCTTTTAAGCGACAGTGGAGTCACCTGTCAAAGGAACAACTTCAGTCTGCTATAAAATTTGCCATGGATGAATCTGATATGTTTAACTTCAAGAGCAACGACAGTCAACCGATTTAGTTGTCCATAAGATCAACACAGGAGATGCCCAGCCAATACGACAACATCCACGAAGGGTCCCTCTGGCTAAACAACAGGAAGTTAACAGTTTGCTGAATGAAATGTTAAAGGAGGGCGTCATAGAAGAATCATCTAGTCCATGGTCGTCGCCTGTGGTTCTTGTTAAGAAGAAAGATGGTTCAACGCGGTTCTGTGTTGACTACAGGAAACTTAATGATGTAACCAAGAAAGACAGCTACCCATTGCCACGTATAGACGACACCTTAGCAACTTTATCGGGATCAAAGTGGTTTTCCACTCTAGATTTAAAAAGTGGGTACTGGCAAGTAAAGATTGCTCCCGAAGACAAAGAAAAGACTGCATTTTCTACTGGTTCTGGACTATACCAATTCACTGTTATGCCTTTTGGATTGTGCAATGCTCCATCAACTTTCGAGCGACTAATGGAACTTGTCTTGAGGGGGCTGACTTGGAAAACTTGCCTGGTATACTTAGATGACATAATTGTCATGGGACGTGATTTCGACGAGCACTTGAAGAATTTAAGAGAAATCTTCAACAAGTTACGGAATGCTCACCTGAAGTTAAACTACAAGAAATGCAGCCTGTTCCAGAAGCAAGTCGAGTACTTGGGGCATACTATCTCAGAACAAGGCATTAAAACTAGCCATAGTAAAATATCTGCCATTAAAGATTGGCCAGTTCCCCGAGACAAACACGAAGTAAGGAGCTTTTTGGGACTATGTACTTACTACAGGAGATTTGTAGAGGGATTTGCCGACATCGCAAAACCGCTGCACAAATTAACGGAAAAGAAAACACCGTTCTTGTGGAACCACGAATGCAGTCAGGCGTTTGCAAGGCTTAAAGCTGCCCTCTGTTCTAGTCCGATCTTGGCTTACCCTATAAAGGACGGACTCTTTATTTTGGACACGGATGCAAGTAACTGTGGTCTAGGTGCAGTACTCTCTCAAAGACAAAACGGGCAAGAGAAGGTCATTGAATACTACAGTAAGACTTTAAATAAGCCAGAAAGAAACTATTGCGTCACTAGAAAGGAGCTGTTGGCCATCGTTAAAGCAGTCGAACATTACCATCGCTACTTATATGGAAAAAGGTTCCTGATTAGGACTGACCATGGAGCCTTGAAATGGTTATTACAGATGAAGAACTCTGAAGGTCAGATAGCCAGATGGATAGAGCGCCTGCAGCAGTACGATTTCCAAATTGAACATCGACCAGGAAGGTCTCACGGAAATGCCGATGCATTGTCTAGACGGCCTTGTAAAGAAGATTGTCGGCATTGTCAAAGAACTGAGCAGCGTGAGGGACTTCCTTTGGTAAGGAGAACGTCGGTAGAAATAAACGATGGCTGGACCACACAGACCCTTCGAGAAGAACAAATGAATGATCCAGATATTGGACTCATCCTCTCTGCAAAGACTGACGACAAGAGACCAGAATGGCAAGAAATTGCTGGTAAAAGTCCAAACCTGAAGGCGCTATGGGCCCAGTGGCACTCTCTTAAAATAGAAAATGGATTACTGAAGAGAGCGTGGGAGAGTCCGGATGGCAAGACCGTAGTCAGTCAGTTGGTTGTTCCTGGAAGCAGAAAATCGGACGTACTACAGGAAATGCACGACGGAACCAGTGGAGGTCATTTTGGGGTCAATAAAACCTTGGCCAAAATTAAAGAGCGGTTCTACTGGGTGAATTATCATGAAGACGTCGAATCTTGGTGCCGCAAGTGCGAAGTTTGTTGTGCCACAAAAGGACCTCGAACAAGATCACGCGGCCGAATGGTGCAGTACACTGTAGGTGCTCCATTCGAGAGGGTAGCAATTGATGTCGCGGGACCGTTTCCTCAGACTGAGTCGGGCAATAAATACATCTTGGTCGCCATGGATTACTTCACTAAATGGCCTGAAGCATACGCCCTGCCTAATCAAGAAGCAACGACTGTGGCAACGGTGCTAGTAAATGAAATGTTCTGCAGATTTGGAGTCCCTCTCGAACTTCATTCTGATCAGGGCCGAAATTTTGAATCGGCTGTTTTCCAGAAGGTCATGGAACTTCTCGGAATTCGCAAGACCAGGACAACTCCTTTGCATCCACAGTCGGATGTGATGGTAGAGAGATTTAATCGGACCATGGAACATTACCTGTCTAAAATGGTGGCAGATCATCAGCGTGATTGGGACCAACATCTACCTCTCATGTTGATGGCATATCGAGGCTCTACGCATGAAGCCACTGGTTATACTCCGGCGAAAGTGATGTTCGGGAGGGAAATGAGGCTTCCTGCGGATTTGATGTATGGAACACCAGAAAAAGAGTCGCTCAGCTCTGAGAATTTTGTGGAGGAGCTTAAGGAGAGGCTGAACAATGTTCATGAGCAAGTCAGGAATAAACTGCGGATATCCAGTGATCGAGCCAAAGCAAGATATGACTTACTAGCTAACTCCCGCGGCTTCCAGGATGGTGATTTGGTGTGGCTATACAATCCGAGGCGAAAGGTGGGGAAGTCGCCCAAACTTAGCCAAAATTGGGAAGGACCTTATACAATTATAAAGAAGATTAATGATGTGGTGTATAGGATCCAGCGGACCCCTAGGTCAAAGATGAAGGTCGTTCATTTGGATCGATTAGCACGATACCATGGAACTCTATCTGTTCGGGACGAACAGACTTAGGAGGAGGGCAATGTTACGATCGCAGCAACGCCGCATGGGAGGCGGGGCAACGCATGGGAGCGTGTTGGTTGGTGGAGCTTCGCGACCTATCCGCGCTGCGTCATGGCTGACACGAGTGATTTATTGCTCGTCTGGCTTAATCTAGAAGGCAGTTGTTTACAACCGTTTTTTTTTTATATGAGATTATTCAAGAATTCTTATAAAGAACTTTCTAGGTTTTTCTGTAATTTTAGGATTGTATATAAAAGGCGCATAGAGCGCCCGAGTAGAATAGTCGTATTTTAATCGAGCTATAAGTAAGATAAAGTTACGAAGCGATAATAGAAGGCTATAAAGTGTTAAGTAGTGAGTTATTTAGTAGTCGTGTGTATTTGTGGAGTTAATAAATAGTGTTTTCGTATAAAATCGTTACACTGGAATTATTGAACCCCGAGTTCGCAACACTATTAAGTGACACGTTCTAAAGTACCTCTTCACCTCAGCCACCATAAACTTGAATAACAACCCTTAATTGTTACAAACCTTGTCTTTTTTATTATATGTTTTTATTATTATATCTAATATTATTTATTTTTATTAATTTATTTTTATTTAATAATAATTATTTATATTTAATATTATTTATTTTTTTATTATATCTTTAATAATATGTTAGTTCCATCATATCCTTAAACAATAATAACGCCATTATTTAGAAGATTTATTTTCACTTTTTAAGTTTTCTCTGAAAATAATCCCGGGGTCTGGGTGTCTCTTAAACAGAATCTTTTCTTTCAACTCACTGTGTAACTGCACCTACATATTGCAGGGGTGTATCTTGCTGAAAGTGAAGTAAGTACTTACCTTTTTATTTTGAGACACATGTCCGATACGATGTATCTCCTTCCATTGTTTCCAGTTTCGAAATTTAAATAACACTGATTAAGTAACAGAACAGGACAACATCTGCCAATCTGGTGCATTAATTTTCTAAGGGTTTTGAGTACGTCCTTCCCTAATTAAATGTAGTTTTCATAATTGCAATTATTATTACTTCATTCACAACGATGTGTTTATACAATTTTTATTTATTAACTTATCCATTTAAAGAAAAACCACACTCATCCCCAAGAATCTTTTTGAAACTGATTAATGGACTCATTACAGCACAATTTCAGTTATAAAAAAAAAATTGTTCGCCGCTTTGAATTGAACTCAAGACAACCCGTACGCCACTGCTACAGAACTCCGCGCTGACTGAGGTGTTAATAATTTACTTTAATGAATATACTTGTTTGTCACCGACCACACCGCATCAACCATTTTGGATATACATCTACAAGACACCGTGGGGTTATTTTCCAATATGAACTCGAAATGTCTATCTGAGAGAAGTAGTTATCGGCTGGCCAAATTTGCTACTTAATGTCGAATGAGCACAATAATTAATAATTATTGCTATGTTTTGGCTCAATAAATCTCCTATCCATTACAAAATTCGTTGCTGAGTTTCTCGTTTTCCAAAAATTAAACAGTTGAGATAAAAATTGTTATTTAGGCTGCAAAATATCCCTGCAACGGTAAAACATTTTTCTTATTTACGTGCAATAACGGTAAAGAGACCTTACTGGTAGACTGGTAGCTATGCAACAAAAAAACGATTTTAAGACCTTGAAAATACGTTGATGGAATAAGTCTTTCTTGTACAGTTAGACACTGCTAAGACAAGAATTTACATTATCATAATATTAAATGACATATTTCTGATGTCATCATGCTGCATTTTCTTCTTCTTTTATATAAAAATTTATACAAAAACCATGCATTTTACAATTTCAAAACCGTTTTGTTTTTCAAATTTGGAGATGCCACAGCTGGCAAAACTCAATAGGGAATTGAATTTTGAATATTCTGATCGTTGACCTACTTTACCATCTATTACATAGTGTCATCTGGTGTTTTTTAGTAAGTCTACTTTTTGGCTCTCCATTACATTTTCAAGACTGTCTCTGGTTGCTCTCATTTTTGAAACTTTTCTTGATATCTTGCGTAGCATTTCTCGAATGATTAGTAAATACTTTGTAATGTTCCTTTGAAATTATTATCTATTCGATTTTAAGCTTTTCTCTTAGAGGTCTTATTTTTTTCCTCTACAACTCTACTGTTGTTATCCAGGTTTACTATTTTCCTTTGTTGTAACAGCTGGACTTCCAACTCCAACTTTTTTAAATTAATTTTTTTCTTCAATTTTTTCTTATTTGTTTAATTCTGCTGATCACCCAGATTCAACAATCAAATTAATTTTTTGGTTTTTGTCCTTTTGCAAGCTTTTTGATTAATTTGACTTTATTTTTACCTTCACTCTATGTGTTTTGCGCTTTTTTTTATCTAGAAAGGTATGAAGTAGAAGGTGTAGGACAAAATAGCCACTTAACTTTATTGAAATTGACAACGTTTTGAGCTTTATTGTGGTCTTCCTCAAGGCTTTTTCAGTCTGTGAAAAACATCTTTTTTTTTTTACTTCATATTTTCGATTCTTACTAACGTTATGATATGTCTACCTACATTATTGCTAAAGATTCGAATAGACACATATAACAATATTTAATTGAAATGGGAATTTAATTTTGAATAATCTGGTCGTTGACATTGTTTACCATCTTTATACAGTGCGATCTAATGTTTTCTAGTAAATCTACTTTTTGGTTCTTCCATTACCTTTATATTTTCAAGACTGTTCCTGATTTGTTGTCATTTTTATCCTTTTCTTGGAATCTTAGAGAGCAATTCTTCAAGGCTTTATGATTTTTCTAGTTATTTTCTATTCGATTTTTAACTTTTCTCTTAGAGGTATTATTCTTTTATTCTACAACTCAGCTTGTTGTCAATTGACGTTTCCAATAATCCAGGTCCACTATTTTCCCTTCTTGTAATTGCTGAACTTCCAAAGCCAACTTTTTGAAAGTATCTTTTTTTCTTAATTTCTTTTTTTTATTTGTTTAATTCTGCTTTTCACCCAAATTTTACAATTAATTTAGTTTCTTAATTGTTGTCCTTTTGCAAGTTTTTTAGATTAATTTCAATATATTTTTACTTGTGTGACTGTATGTGCTTTGCGCTTTTTTATCTAGAAGGATGTGAGGTAGAAGGTGTAGGAAAAAATAGCCACTTAACTTTATTGAAATTGCCAACGTTTTGACCTTTATTGTGGTCTTCCTCAAGGCTTTTTCAGTCGGTGAAAAACATTTTTTTCTACTTCATATTTTCGATTCTTACTAACGTTATGATATATCTACCTACATTATTACTAAACATTCGCGTAGACACATAGGTATAACAATATATAATTCAATGGTGAATTTAATTTTGAATAATCTGGTCGTTGATACTGTTTACCCTCTCTATACAGTTCCAGCTAGTGTTTTCTACTCAGTCTACTTTTTGGTTCTCCCATTACCTGTATATTTTGAATACTATTCTTGGTTTGTTGCCTTTCTTGGAATCTTAGGGAGCTTTTCTCGAATGCATTATGATTTTTCTAGTTATTTTCTATTCGATTTTAAAACTTTCTCTTAGAGGGCTTATTCTTTTATTCTACAAAGCTTGTTCAAGTCTATTCACGTTTCCAGTTATCCAGGTCTACTGTTTTCCCTTCTTGTAATTGCTGGACTTCCAAACCTTTTTTTAAATTAATTTTTCTCTTCAATTTTTTTCTTATTTGTTTAATTCTGCTCATCACCCAAATTTCATTGTTTGGTTTTTGTCGTTTCGCAAGTTTTTTAATTAATTTGACTTTATTTTTTGCCTTCACTTCTTTTTATCTAGAAATGTGTGAGGTAGAAGGTGTAGGACAGAATAGCCACTTAACTTTAATGAAATTGACAACGTTTTGACCTTTATTGTGGTCTTCCACAAAGCTTTTTCAGTCGGTGAAAAACCACTTTTTTTTACTTCATATTTTCGATTCTTACTAAAGTTATGATATATCTACCTACATTATTGCTAACCATTCGAGTAAACGTTATAACATAATACATAATTCAATGGGGAATTTAGTTTTGAATAATTTGGTCGTTGACACTGTTGACCATCTTTATACAGTGCCATCTAGTATTTTCTAGTAAGTCTACTTTTTAGTTCTCCCATTACCTGTATATTTTCAAGACTGTTCCTGATTTGTTTGTATCCAGGTCCAGTTATCCCTTCTTGTAACTGCTGGACTTCCAAACCCAACTTTTCTTAAATTATCTTTTTTTTTCTTATAAATTTCTTTAATTCTGCTTATCACCCAAATCACAACTAATTTAATGTGTTAATTTTTGTCCTTTTGCAATTTTTTTTTTAAAAAAAAGACCAATGAGGGGAGACTCTTCTCCATTTTCAACTTTGACCGTTGATAACTTTGGAACGAATGGACCAATTGGAGTGAATACAACGGTTTCTTATTGTTTTTGTTCTCCACACTGATCTCCGATTAACTACAGTCTCATTGGTTTAATGGTTTCTTATATAGACCCCTTCTATGGTGGAAGAAATGGACCGATTGTAGTGAATTCAACGGTAAAATTTCACAGTAAATGTTTTGAGCTACGTACTAAAAAACTGTGAGGTAAAAGGTGTAGGATAAAATGGCCACTCCATTTTACTGAAATTGCCAACATTTTGACCTTTATTGTGGGCTTCCTCAGAGGTTTTTCAGTCAGTAAAGAACGTCTTTTTTTCAAATATTTTTAAATATTGCTAAACATTAACATAATTAAAAAGTAGACACCAATAACAACTAATGGCAGCTTCTTAATAGACATTCCACATATAACGTTACCACGACTAGTTTAGAATGCATACCTGCATTATTCGTAATTTTTTTTTAAAGAAAATCGCGTTTGTTTTTCTCTGATTTATGGATTTTATTAGTTGGTCGAGAGCACGTATTTCGTCCAAAGTTATTTGGCTGCCGTAGTTTGTGGCCAAATTGAAATATGTTGTTATTGCGTCGCCAACAACTGTTTTCATAATTCTGCGACAAACGTCATTCAAATTTATCGCTTGGGGGGGGATTACCTTGATTCTATTTTTCTGATTTTTGGTAAAACACAATTTTTCTTCTCACGTCGAAGATTCATCAAACAGTCTACCATTACTGAAGAAGTGGAGGATCCTAAACTCTTCAGCCCAACTTATTTCACCTTGTTCTCTCTTCATTAATTCAACTAAGCCATAGCACTAATTCATCAAAAGTCTGTCTCTATGAGCAGCTTAATCTTGAAATATTTGTTTCATTGTTTTGAATTTGGAGGCTTAGGATTTGAGACAATGCCAGCCAGAAATAAATATACCTGGACCATTGGGGCTTAAAATAGCTCTCCTGTAAAACTAGTGTGGGAGTGCAATCACTTGTAACTATTTTGCACGTTTTAATGACAATTTTCTAGTGATTAAAGTTAAATATGATTATTGCCATTCGTTATAACTTTAAGACCGTCACCAACCAAATTACTTTAAAAACAGAGTTGTTTCAGTTTTTATTATTAATATAGCAAAGAGTAGACATTTATTATTAAGCCATCCAATTATTAGCTTTTATCTTGTAGACTGATAATTTGTCATGAGAAAAGATGCATCCCAGAAAAAATCAAACTCGTTGACAAATCGCCATTCCGTTGAAACTTTGGCACACCTCTAACACCTACCTCCGGATTCTTCGAATATATTCAAGGCACCTGAGACCCTACAAAATTTACGCACGCAAATGCGTTCTAAAAATATCGAGTATCTCCGACGACCACCTACTTTATTACGATGACCCAGGGGACCTACATTTCCATATATTTCATAAAGATTTCCTGCAGTTTCACAATGACATTCCCGAATGCGACTTTGCGACACGTTTCCTGTTCCTTATGCGCCAGAGTTCTAGAACATAACTAGTTTAATGACTTTCGTGATAATCATAGAAGTTGATCCATGTGTGTATTTGAGGTTAGTTGGAAAGCAGATTTGGTGTTGGGCTCCTTATTTCATCACAGAGCGAATAAACGTTTTCACCACTTTTTTGAAGTTGCTTTTCTTTCAACTTTTTTTTAAGCCGGTTTGTGAGGTTTGGTAACACGCTCATTGATTTCAAAGTAACATACAATAAATCCATAATGTACGTCACATCCTGAGTTTAAATCTCAGGCGGTGTTTAAATTTTTCAATGTAAAAGTGTTTAAGTCATAAGGATTATTCTCTTTATCTATTTCTTCAAATATGCCTCTAGAAATCACCAAAATATTTACTTCTGCTCCCAGGGTCCAGGAAGACGACAACGAGGTCGGAATTAAAAGATAAAATTGAGTGAGAGAGGGCAAACGACGGGGTGTTGATGAAGACCACGAAAGAAAAAAAGCTAGCAGATTCCTTTCCATTTGATTGACTCTAAAGAATTATCTAAATCATCTTGTGGAGAAGCAGTCGTCAAATTTACAGAAAAAAATATGTAAGAAGAAAGAGAAATAATGATGGCAAATATATAAACATTTTCATTTATGAAGACCTGTAACCTGCTGTCAAAGATCCACAACAGGCGATATTGTTAAACAAAATTGCCAACTCGGATGTGCGAAGGCACAGAGAGAACAAAAAACTATAAAAGCAGATTTTAAAAGTGCCTAAAATCGACCATAGAATTCAATGGTTTCCTGGATAGGCCCCTATCCCCAAAAACTATTGAACCAATGGAACCCTTGTTAATGGGAAGTGCGACCGGAGAACAAGAAAACCGTTGAACTCACTACAATGAGCCATTTCTTCCACCATAGAAGGGGTCTATATATCTGAAACCATTGAACCAATAAGACTGTAGTTAATCGGAGATCAGTGTGGAGAACAAAAACAGTAAGAAACCGTTGTATTCACTCCGATCGGTCTATTCGTTCCAAAGTTATCGACGGTCAAAGTTGAAAATTGAGAAGAATCCCCTCTTATTTTAAAAAAAAATGGCAAAATTTGTTTTACTGCACATATAGGAAATTTCGTTCTTTTAAAAATAATGTTTTTGTTTAAAAAATGTTTTATCAGATCAAGTAAATTGCACGTTATCTATTAGAATATCGTTATCGTTTAGAAAATTATTTTTCTAAACTATTATCTTTCTCCAAATTTCATTCAAGATTCTCATAATCTTCTTATTGTTTTCTCTAACGAAAAAAATATGTTTTTTTAATAAATTTGTGTAAAATGATTAGTTTATATGTTATACTTACGGGTAAGACAAATACCCTTTTTCAGACGAAATAATTAAATTTCTGTTGTCTTACATAGATATGGCTTACAATTTAAATGAAGAAAAATTTAAAATAAAAATTATTTTGAGAAACATACTGATCTATTCGCTTTCTTGACGTGAATGGCCAATTACATAAAACTGTCTTTTTAATTAAAAATATTTTGGTTAAGTATGTCTTAGTCCCGAACGGCAACTATTACATTTTATTTAAGCCATTTATAATTATTTCCAATTAATACAAAAGTTCAGTTCAAGTTTTTTTTTTGGAGTCTCAAGCCGTTTCTAAGATATAGATATTTAATAATTTTCTAATTTTCAAAAATAAACCAATAAAGCTTATATACATTTTCAGCTAATTATTTCTAACCAAACCAAAGGTTCAGTTCAAATTTAGAAACCTCAAACAGTTCTCAAGATATTTAAACATGATTCTTATTTTTGAAAACTGATCACAAAGTTTCTGCTTCTATGTAGCTCATTTTTTGCATCAAACATGGTGGTTTAATATATTTTTTTAAACTCTCAAGCCGTTCTCAAAATATTTAGTAAATTTCTAACTTTCCAAAATAAATCTCTGAAGTTTGTATTCATTTTTAGCAAATTATTTTCAATTAAACAATGTTCCAAAATAAACACATTAAGTTTTTATTACTTTTTAGTTACTTTTTCAATCGTTTATCGAAATCTTGGCAACCTCAACCCGTTCTTGGGATATTTAATAATTTTACTATTTTGCAAAACATGCGATAGTTTAATGAATTTCGTCGAAAGCGTAGAGTCTCACACCGTTCCCAAGATATCTATCTATTAACGTCTTTATTTTCCAAAACATTTCCATGAAGTTAGTCTCTCTAACCTGAAGTTAGCGAACTAATTTTTCCCAACCAACACAAAAGTCTAATGAACTTTTCGAAAAAAAAAGTTTCGAACTACGTAGAACCAACTGGACACACTGTATATTAGGTATTGGCAGCAATTAAATGCCACTAAAAGAATATTAAACTTGAAAGCAACATAACTATTTCTTATGTCCAGAAACTATATTTTTCCTTAAAATTTTTCGAAAAAATTCAAATTAAGGTTATGGCCAAAATCAATTAAAAGTTACTAAAAGCGTCAAAAATGCAAATTTGGAGCCTTGGAGAAATTTGGATTGGAATTAGAACTGAATTTTTTTGAAAAAACTCATTTTACCTAAAAAATAACAATTTTTATATGTTTTGAAAAAGTCAGGGTAAGATTAATGCCAAAATACGTGAAAAATTACTTAAAGTGTGAAAGCATACAAATGTGTATGCCTCATTCAAATTAACAATATTTCAAAAAAATTAATATTAAGTTAGAAATAAAAATTAAATTAAGAAAAGTAGAAGAAACTAAAAAATTTTCCAAAATTTGTAGTTAAAGGAATAAATTTAAAATATTTCTAGTTTTGTGCCAAATTTTCCTTATTACAATGTGTATAACAAATAAATATACTTTGGTTTGTTCTTAAACCTAAAATTGGCCAGTTCTTAAAAAAATCAATTTTGTGTCAAATTTCTCTCAAAAGAATGAAAACCTAATAAAAAAAACCCAATTTAGATCAAAGAGAAAAAAATTAAAACAACAATAATTTGATTGGAAGTAGAACTAAAATTTTTCGAAAAGAACTCATTATACCTAAAAATGGCAATTTTGATGTTTTTTTTTTAAAGGTCAGGCCAGGATTAAGGCCAAAATACGTGAAAAACGTCAAAAGCGTCAAAAATGCAAATTTAGTCTTGGAGAAATTTAGATTAGAATTAAAACTGCAATAAAAAAAAACTCATTTTTGAAAAATCAAATTTTTTTTGAAAAATCAGATTAGGATTAAAGCCAAAATACGAGAAAAATGACTCAAGAACGGTACATACACAAATTTGGCAGGCTTTGAAAAAAATTCAAATTAAGATTACTGCTAAAATCAGTTAAAAGTTTATAAAACTGTCAAAAAAATCCGATTAAGATCAAAACTGGTTAACAAATTACCCAGAGCGTCTAAAAATGAAAATTTGGTGTCTTTCAATACATTTACAATAGAATTAGGACTAAAATTGTTCAAAATTAACTCTTTATCAAAAAAATGACAACTTTGATATTTTTTAAAAAAAGTCGAGCTAGTATTAAGGTCAAAATACGTAGAGTATGACGCAAAGTGTGTAAAAAATACAAATTTGAAAATTTCAAACAAAAATCTAATAAAGTGTGTGGCAAAATCAATTAAAAATTAATAAAAGCGGGAAAAAATCAGAATAACAGTTTCTAAGCAAACTCAGGTTAGCATTAGGACTTTTTACACGGCTAAAAATGCAAAATTGATGTCTTTGGAGAAATTCAGATCAGAATTAGTACTAAAATTGTTTGAAAAGAACTCATTTTACTTAAAAATAACAATTTTAATGTTTTTTTAAAAAGTCGTCAAAATTACCACAGAAATTACTTAAAGTGTAAGAATTTAAATTCGGCAAAGAATACAAAACTTTGACATTTCTTGAAAAACATGGGCTAGGATTAAGGTCAAAATACGTAGAGAATGACTAAAAGTGTGTAAAAATGCAAATTTTTAAATTTCAAAAAAATTCAAATAAAGAGTATGCCAAAAAAGAATAAAAAATTACTAAAAATGTGAAAAATTCAGAACAAAAGTTTCTAAGCAAACTCACGTTAGCATTAGGACTTAAGAATTACGCAGAGCGGCAAAAAATGCAAATTTGAAGTCTTTGGAGAAATTCAGACCAGAATTAGAACTAAAATTGTTTGAAAAGAACTCAGTTTAACTAAAAATAACAATTTTAATGTTTTTTGAAAAAGTCGTCAAAATTACGTCAAAAATTACTTAAAGTGTAAGAATACAAATTTGGAGTGTTTGGCAAAATTCAAGTTAACATTATTTCGACAAAATTAATATTAATTTAAAAATAAAAATTAGAAGAAGAAAAGTGGAAAAAACTAAAAAAAGGAATAACTTTAAAATATTTATAGTTTCGTATCAAATTTTTCTGTCGTAAAAATTTAAATCTAAAAATCCAATTTAGATCGAAGAAAAGAAATAAAAGAACAAGACATTTGTAAACAAAACATAACAACGAATATTTGAAAAATGAAGAAAACAGTAAGACAGAAAAACTTGGACAATGAAAAGTTACAAGAAAGAGAAGACAGAAATGTTTATAGTAGAAAAGAACGCAAACAATTCCAAAAAGCAGTAAATTTTGTTGGTGACTTAGACGAAAAACAAGTAGCTAAATTGCCGGAATCTGATTGCAGAACTGCCACAACAAACATGACAGCTAATATTTGCAATAGAAAAATAAATAAAATAGAAAAACCATAAATGAAACCCAATAAAAAGTCGAATTTAGGTCAATGAATGATCAATAAATGATAATAGAAGATAATAGAAAAATTATTATTACAAAAATGTGCACTAAAGACCTTTTCTAGAACAGAGATCAAACTAAGAGAAGGATGTTGTAAATTCAAGACATTTTTGGTTTAAAAATAATTATATTGCTCCTTCCTTAAATAAATTACTTATTTGACATTTTTTTGCGTGGAAATAAAATTATCTGAAAGAAAAATTATAAATTTGTTCCTTATCATAAAATATATTTTTCTTTTAAGAAAATTAGTTCATATAAGATAATGTGTTGAAATAATGCACTAATGCTTCATACAAAGTAACTAATTCTGAAAAAACTAATTTCTCTCGAGAAAGTATTATTTTCGTTATATGGAAAGCAGAAAATGTTTCAATTAAAAGCAAGTTCATTTGATCGTAGATATTTCTTATTTGTGTATGTTTTTAACATAATTGAGACAATTTTGATCCCCCATGAATGTAACAAAGCGAATGGGAGAGAAACTAGTCCCTTAAGTAGACATTTTTTAAACGTCAAAAAAGCTGATTTTAAAAATACTTAAAAATCGACCGTGGAAGGAGTCTACTTCCGAAACCATTAAACTAACCGAACTGTAGTTAATAGGAGGTGAGAGTGGAGAACAAGAACGGTAAAAAACCGTCAAGTTCACTCCGATCGGTAGATTACCGAATATAAAATACAAGTAGTGTAGCAATGTCAAATTTTATAAAATACCCCATTTTTTCTTAAAATAAATTTTTCAGCGACTCCTTAACGTTGGAAAATTAGTTCTGAACTATCGTTTTGGTTGAAAAAGTTAGCTGAAAATAAGTGTACAAACATTGTACCTCTTTAATAGAAAATAAAAAAATTAGGGGTAGTTGATATCCAGAGAACGGTTGGAGTTTGGGTAAATTTATTTAAGCCATCGCTAGGCTTGTCGAAAAAAGAATAAGCTACAGTCTATCCTCACGTATCTAGACAATTGTGGTTTTTTGTTGGATGACCAAAACCATTAAGCGTTTTTTTTTTCTTTGTACTTCATGCTTAATATGCTTTGAAACCCTCGTACGCATATTTTATCGTCATCGTTGTTTTTCAGGTAGTTTAGAAACGAAACTAACGCTAAAATGACGAACCAGCCGAAACTGGTGAACAAACAGTTCAATTCGCCCATCGGCCTGTACTCCGAGCAGAATATCAAGGAAGTACTCCAAAGGGAGCAACAGATTCTAGCCAACGGTGCAGTAGGGTAAGCATTGTTAAAATATTCCTTTACCAACTCCTGTGTAAAGAGTACTGAAACGGGATAACGCTTTCTACATACAGCAGAATGAATTTCTTGCATAATTCGAAAAGTATAGCGCAGGAGAACTCAACATTGAAACATGATGTAAAATTAAAATGTTTATTTCATACTGTCCGGTATATACGTCCTATATGCATCGATTTGAGTTCGGTAAATGGAATTTTTAAGAGATGCAAAATTTCCATCACGTGTAGAGTTTTCAAATTGGATTCTCAATAACCAAATGGTTTCTCGAATCATTTTATGGTCTGACGAGACAACTTTTTCAAGGAATAAGGCATTCAACATGCATAATACTCATTTTTGGGGACTTGAGAATCCGAAATTCGTTCGAAGAACGAACTTTCGACAAAGGTTTTCCTTTAACGAAGGGCAGGTATGATAGGCAATAAATTAATTGGGCCTATTGTTCTGCCAAATAGGTTAAATAACTATTTAAAATTTCTTCAACACTAATAGCTATTTAGATTTTCTTCAAAATGATCTGCCCGAATTGCCAGAAGATATTCTCATACGTACTCGTTTAGAGATGTATTTCCAACATGATGGAGCACCTGCTCATAACCTATAAGAAATTGGTTAAATCAGCAGTTTCCAAACAGATTGATAGGTCGAAGTGGTCCGATAAATTGGCCTGCTCGGTCACCTGATTTAAATCCTTTGGATTATTATCTATGGGGTAATATGTGCAACATGATTTACGCTACAGAAATAAACAGCGAAGAACTTCTGAATCGAATTCATACTGCTGCAAATCATATTAAAGAAAACCCTTTCGAAATTCTTCGATCTACTCAAAATATCATAAAAAGGTGTAGAACGTGTATACAGGAAAATAGAAATTTATTTGAACATTTACTCTAATCAATTAAGCAAAGTTCCTAAATTAATGTGTTTACTGTTTTCAATTCAATAAATAATTTTGTATTTTCTGGTATGTAATGCAGTAATACTTTTCACTTCATACTGTATCATTTAGGGCACTTTTACGTATTTTATTTTAATCCGGTAAATAGCTTTTTACAGGACTGGATAGCGTACAGAAATTTTGCAGTATTGTGTACCGGCACATCCTGTGCCGGTACATCCATTGTATTCATGGTATCCTGTACCGGTACCTTTACCGGTACCTTTACCGAACTTATAACGTAAATAACTATAAAAAAATTATGTGGAAAAATGGTGCGTCTGAGCAACAAAAACAAAGAGTTCCTTTTCTTAACATAGTGTCCATAATTTCAAAATTCATTAAGAAAAAAGGTGCTAATAATAATAAATGCTAACCCGAAACAAGTTACGGCAAATTGTGTACTAGTTCTTACCCAAATGTTACGCCTATGATTAAATTTTCACAACTTTGATTCTCGTGTTAGACTCAACATGCAAACATTATTACATTAGAGAAACAACTGTAATTCTAATATCAACAGTATGAGAATAAATTAAAGAAAACTATAGTTCTGTTCCTCTCTTTAAGAAAGGCAAAGCTCTGATAGGAGACATTTCTCGATATATGTATATTTGACAATTCAGTATTATTTTGGCCTCAAGAATGCCACCTAATTTCTGGACACCCTGTATAATAGAATCCCCCTAGAAAGTAAGAATGTCGGCAGCACGACTATAAAGAGATAAATTAAATATTATTACCCTAAAAACTAAGTGGTATATTCAGGCAGCAATAGGGGCTAATTAATAAATTGTTACCCAAGGTCCTTCATGAAGTCCAGTCGATGAACTGTAAACATACTATGCCTTTGTGCTTTAAGATGGAAAGATAGCTAGCTCAAAAGCCTAGACGATTGAAGCTAATCAAGTTTATACTAAGAACAGTAGTCGAAAATTAATGAAAAACAGAATTGCTAGCAAGTACTTGGGTTTATATGTAAAGCAGCATTTCATCGTGACCACTGTAAAATTATCAGCAACATTGTGTGAGGGTCATTGTCTATAAGGGTCATTGCCTATAAAGTCCAACATGACTCAGTAAAAAAAAATCACATTCTCAGAGTCAGAGACTGAAATTAATTACCCATGGTGACACATAACCTACCTGGAACGGATTACGTTTCACTCTAATTGAAAAACAATGATTTTTGCGTTTCTTCATAGCCAAAAGTCCACGTAAACAAACTTTTCTGATGTCAACTGGATAATGGAATGTTTATTTTGGCTTCTATGCGGAAATTGCTGCCAGTTAATTAAGCGTCCCAGACTTTTAACATTTTAAGTGGCGAGCAAGAGCTCTAGAACTTTAAGACCTTGTTTATTGTTACCTAAAAACCATTTTATCGCTTTTTGATTAAATATTCAACAAGCCGAATATTACGAGGCAAGTGAGAATTTTATAGCAGGGCCGGAGCTCAAAAAGTTATAAAAATTTAAATTTAACCTATTTTAATAATAACTTTTGGTAGTGATACTTCTTGAGTTTATAATAGTCTTGCACTTTCATGCGGTTCTCAATACAAACAAATCGAAGAATTCCTACCTGGAAGTTCGGTCCTGTAAGCATATTTCTGAAATTCGAAATTAGATCTGAAACTATTTTTGCACGAATCGCTTATTTATAGATTGAGATGTAAACGAACATTTGGTCAGGGAGGCTAGAATTACAAAAAAAATTATTTGAGTGCTTGAGTTCTGGTTGCTTTAGAAGTGGCACTTTGGAGAAAAAATGTATATGTTACATTTGTTTGATACTTATTTGAAAAAGTTAATATTTAATGTACCAACTTAATAAAAAAAAAATTCAAAATTGTATCATGACAAATTTTTCTGATATGAAAAGTTTTGCTACAATACTTTGAATATCATATTTTTCTTATCGAAAAAAGCTACGAAGATTAATGACTGCAGCAAAAAAAAGTAATCAAACTAAAAGCTTAAAATAAAAAAAACTAATGTTACATAGCAACTAAGATTTTCTTACGAGCAAATTTAACCAATAAAATGCATTTTGCTGTATTCCATAAAAAAATCAAAGCTCACAACCGTAAACCAAATGAGCTTTTTAAATCAGTCGGTGGGAAATGTCTACTCGAGCAAAAGTTATTTTAGGGAAATTTATGAAACAAAAAAGGTTTTGTCAGTAGTATTCAACCATTGAAATTTCACGACTAAAATAATTCAAAAATTCGTTTGGTTTTTCGAATTAGGTGTGACAACTGACATTTCATTTCCAACTTCTATGAGCTAAGGAACTCGATGGTAGCGACGGAAATTAAGTATCTGTGTTTAAGAGAGAAAAAATGGTTCGAAACATTGGCCGACAATAGTGATTTAAAAACAGAAACATTTCTTGTAAAAACGGATGTGCAAGCAAAAATGATGTGGTATGTGGCTAAAAAAACCGGTTGAAAAGAAATTGCTAAAAATCCTTACAAAAATTAATTTTATTGCATCGGAAATATCGTCTTAGTAGTTGCTTTTAGGCGTTTTGCCCCTATAATTGAGATCGAAATCGGACGTGTCGACTTTACCATACACCAATAATCAAGTTTAGTGGGCCAATCACCATACCGAATAAATACGTTATGCACCGATCAAAGCAAATCGGGTCTATCTATCTCTTTTTCATATACTATTTCCTTCACAAGTTTCTTTTTCTCAGTTTTTTTTCTGATGTTAAGAACAAATTTGAAAATATGTTTCTTTTCTTTAGGTATTTCAGAATTTTAGATTTTTTTGCTTCGTCTAACATGAAGCTCAGCAGAACAAAAAAAAATCGTAAAAACCAAGCTAGGTTAATTAATTTATCAAAAACTCTCAAAAAAGTTTAGGAGAAAAACCATTCGAAATTTGACCAAAAATCTTTTTTGCCTTTATGATCAGATATGACAAGTATTCATTTTTAGGTGATTTGAACTAAAGAGTGCAACGGTACAGACAGAAATCAGTAATCTGCGTTTAGAAGAGAGAAATTGCCCAACATGCTTTTAATTGCATGCTTTTGCTATTTAAGATTGTGTTTGGAACCACAATCTTGTAGGAAAATTTGTATAAAAAAATTGTGTTTTCTCACTCATTCAAGTTTTCCCTCTCTCTCTCCCTCTCTCTCTCACAAATTTGAAAAAAGATTTCTCTTCTCTTGGTTCTTCAGTATTTAATTTTTTTTGCATCATTAGACATGAAGTTCAAAAAAATAAAAAAATCGTACAACAAGACTTGATTAATTTATTTTTCAAAAACTCTTAGACAAATAGTAGAAAAAAAAAATTCAAAATTTCGATTTGTTTCGGATATCTCCGAAAATCGGGTCCTTTAGGTTTAGTGGACTATAGAAGACGCCAAGTCATCCAACTTTTGCTTATAAACCCATAGCAGCAAATGCACCGTTTTTGAGAAACAGGGTCCCAAAGAAATATTTTTTTAATCAGTTTTTAGATTATAGATATATCAGGAACCAATTTACATAGATAATTGAAGTTTTGTACACGGTTTACCATTGCTTGGATGTACATTATCAGGGTTAAAAAGCGCAATTTTTATGTGCCAGTGGCGTACATTTTGAAGTCGCCTGGAATTGTTTTGCCTCTAACGTCTACGGCACTGAAAAAAAAAATGCAATTTGGAAGCATTTTGTGAAAAGCAAATATTTTCTACACGAAAAAGGTACTTTTAATCAAAATCACCATTCTGCGCCGTTTTTTAATTAAATAATATTTTACGATGAATAACATGGGTAAAACAGCAAAAATTACTTCTTATAATTTTATTATCGCATAGGCATTTCTTAGCAATTCTACTGTTTTCAATCAATTTCTGTATCTCAAAAATGGTGCGTTTGCATCTAGAGGTTTCTAAGTAAAAGTTGGGTGGACTTGACGTCTGCAACTCTCCAAAGTTTGTCAGCACCTTTCTGAAACACTGTGTATAAGATTGTGTTCGTAGCCACCTTCTTGCAGGCAAATTTGACTAAAAGGCTTTTCTTCTTACTCTTTCAAGTTTCTCTCTCTCTCTCTCTCTCTCTCACTGATCTTAGAAACAAATTTGAAAAAATGTTTCTTTTTTCTAGGGTTTTCAATATTTTAGACTTTAGGATTAGATATGACAAGTAACAACTAATTTTTGGGTGATTTGAGCTAAAGAGTGCAACGGTAAAGACAGAAATCAATTATCTGCGTTTAGAAGAGAGAAATTGCCCAACATTTATGGAGCTAAAAATACCTATTTATGATTGTGTTTTGCAGGCAAATAAGTACAAAAAATTTTTTTGTCTCACTCATTCAAGTTTTCTCTCTCTCTCTCTCTCTCTCTGAGGTTAGAAACGAATTTGAAAAAAGATTTCTCTTCTCTTGGTTCTTCAGTATTTTTTTTTTCGCATTATTGGACATGAAGAAAAAAAAAATTAAAAATCGTTTAAGACTTGGTTAATTTATTTTTCAAAAACTCTCAGACAAAGAGTAGAAAAAAAAACATTTTTATTTGTTTCGGTTCGTCTTTGACGAAAAGCTTTTCTGCCTTTAAGATTACATTATGGCAAGTAACATCTCATTTTTAGCTGATTTTAACTGAAGACTGCAATGATAAAGGCATAAATCATTCATCTGCGTTCAGAAGTTTCAAAAAATAGCTATAGAGGATGTTTCCAAAAGATGCTGACAAACTTTAGGGAGCTGTAGAAGGCTCCCAGTAATTCAACTTTTTCTTATAAATCCCAAACAGTAAATGCGCCGTTTTTGAGATACAGGGTCTTAACAAAATATTTTTTTAATGAGTTTTTAGACTATGAACAAATTTACATAGATAATTGAAATTTTGTACACGTTTTACCATTGCATGGATGTACTTTATTAGTGTTAAAAAGCACAATTATTATGTGCCAGTGGCGTAGATTGTGAATTCGCCTGGAATTGTTTTGCCTCTAACATCTACGCCACTGGAAAAAAAAATGCAATTTGGAAGCATATTGTAAAATACTTCCACGCGGTTCTCATCCAGAACCTGAACTAACCTAAACTCACCTGAGATTTATTTTCTACACGAAAAAGGTACTTTTAATAAAAAGCGCCTTTGGGCGCCGTTTTTGAATTAAATAGTATTTTATGATGAAAAACATGGGTAAAACAGCAAAAATTATTTCTTATAATTTCTATTTATTATCGCATAGGCATTTCGTAACAATTCTGCTGTGTAAAATTAGTTTTTTACCTGCATGTCTGGTACTGACGTTTTGATTAAAAACTTTAATAACAATTTAATGTCAAAACAATTTTTTTGACACCCTATATCTCAAACACGGTGCGTTTGCACATAGAGGTTTCTAAGCAAAAGTTATATGACTTAAAGTCTTCTATAACTCTCCAAAGTTTGTCAGCACCTTTCTGAAACACCCTCTATAAGATTGTGTTCGTAGCCACCTTCTTGCAGGCAAATTTGACTAAAAAGCTTTTCTTCTTACTTTTTCAAATTTCTCTCTCTCTCTCACTGATCTAAAGAAATAAATTTGAAAAAAGGTTTCTTTTTTCTTGGGGTTTTCAATATTTTAAACTTTTTTGGCTTCGTCTGACATGGAGCTCAGCAAAACAAAAAAATCATAAAACAGGACTTTGTTGATTTATTTTTCAAAAACTCTCAAACAAGTTTTAGGAAAACGAAATTAATATTTCGATTTGTTTCAGATATCTCCGGTAGAAGTCGACAAATTTTACATTTAAAATTTGCCGAAACACTTTTCTGCCAAGCATAGCAAGAAACACCTCATTTTTATCTGATTTGAACTAAAGTGTGCAATGGTAAAGCGTAAATCAGTTATCTGCGTTTAGAGAGAGAAATTGCCCAGCATTTATGAGTCAAAAATAGCTGTAAAAAATTTCATTCGTGACCGTATTCTCGGAGCCAAATTTGGCTAAAGAAATTTTTCTTTGCCGCACATAGCAAATTTAATTATTCAAACTGCCTAAAGGAAATAAAACCCTTGGGGATGGTGTGCAACAGCTGCACTTTTTTTTCCTTTGTTTTCATTCTCCAAACCATTGTCAATAAAATAATCATTATTTCGAGCCAAATGATTCAGCGTATGTGTACCTACTTCAAAAATAACTCAGTCGATGAAAATCTGCTTACTTTTTTGAATCATGTGATCAGTCGACTTGGGATATTTGTAGAAGTTCCGAGACGACTTTAATGACCGTTCGACAACGAAAGATATAGTGTTAGGTTTGTACGAAGTTCGAAAAGCGTGTATATCGACGATCTATTTGTTTAACTTAGTAATTAAATCGCCTGTTTTGTCTGTGATATTCAGAGTTTCCAAAGAAACGATATGGGCCCCGCAGTTGAAAGGTATTTTTGCATCATATCCGTTGTTTAAACGTTATGAAGATTTATGTGGGTAATGGTGCTGAGTTCTCTGTAACGTTTCAGGATTGATTTTCACAATTCGCAAGTCGGGAAACCGACCAACTTGCAAAACTCAGCCGTGCTACGTATGCTAGAAGAAGAGGAGCACAGACGTGGTGTACCCCCAGGTGAGTTATAGAATAGTTTCTATACAGACCACCCATTGCAATTCATCCTGATTAGACCTTTAAAAAAATTGCGAAAAAATTATGATTACGAATCAAATAACTGGTGACACTATAGGTGTTTACTATCCGAGACCCCTCCAAGACGTGTCCTGGCCACCCCCAGATCACGATCAACAAAATAACCTCCGATCCTCTTTTAAAGATGTCGTCACTCCAGGTAAAAACTATGAGCGTGCGCGTCTGCATCACTTTCCACCACCATCTTCTCTCCATTATCCTTCATCAGAAAGCATAATAATAATTGAAAGTATTCGTTACATGTAAACCCAGTCAGTCGACGCAACCACATTTTCTGTGTTAACCCGTCCATTGATTAGTTAGTAGTAAGAGTGATAATTTTGTGCATTGTGCCACATTTTCGGATAAAGCTCATCAAGGTATAATATAACAAAAACGTCTGTAGTATTCCGTCTAAAGTATTGTCTCGTTTTTTTTTACAACGCTTGTGAGTGCTTTTTTGCGTTTTTTTGATTTTTGTTTATGATAAATGTGTGATTATTTACGCTCTAAAAAAAAACTCCGAAATAGTTTTTCCATCAAAATCGCCACCCATTCCATGTACCCGTGCAACATGAACCAGTTACGTGCGGTATTCTATAAAAAAATGACAAATAAGCCTAGTAATGAGCGCACAATCTGGAATGAAGGGAGATATTTGTTTCTCCAATATGAATCAGATTTTTTTGACACCGGGCCAACAATTTCGTCAGTTGTTAGTCAGACAGTCCACCTATGTATAAACATTTAGGTATTTAAATGTGCTCATGCCACGTAAATTTTTACTCATTAAATTTTGATTACATCCAGTTTCCCTGGTTTGTAAACTGTGACCTGTGATTGTGCCAGTTGCTAATAATTTTCAAAATATAGCTTGAGGTAAGTCGCGCTACCTAGAAAATTATTATTACTAGAAAATTAATAGTAAGCGTAAGCATGTCTTACCGAACACCAAAGGAATAATCTTCTATTAGCACTCGGAGTTCATAGGACTCCATACAGCTGTGGTTTGGTATACACTAGCATCATTAAACGCGGCATCAGCAAAAGGATTGCGGAACACAAAAAGAGTTTGAGGCTGGAACAAATACAAAAGTTAGCAGTAGCAGAGCACGCTCGTTCTCGCTGAAAGTGACAATATTCTTTTCAACGCGAAAATCTGTAGTCAATCGCAACGGTACTATCCGAGACTAA
This sequence comes from Taphrorychus bicolor, assembly GCA_951812265.1. NCBI lineage: Eukaryota > Metazoa > Arthropoda > Insecta > Coleoptera > Curculionidae > Taphrorychus > Taphrorychus bicolor. The sequence continues at coordinate 46,317,394 of OX638297.1, read as the reverse complement.
CCAGAGAAGGCAATGAGATATCAAAAAACAACAACTTCAAGAAGAAAAGGGAAGTTATACATCATTCACTTATTTTTGGCATCTCGTTACCCTTAAAACCATCATTATTTTATACTTATCTCTTTTACGTTTTTGAACATATAGAACATGTTAACAAGATACTATAAAAATGTCAAAGTCAGATTTCCAACGCTTACTTGACGCCAATAATAAGTGAATGGTTTATATTACCCATTCACTTATTTTTGTCATCTAGTTACCTTGGAAACCTTAATTTTTTTTATACCCAACTTCTTTTAGCACATATTGAGAAGATACAATAAAAATGTCAAAGTCAAATTTCCAACGCCTTCTTGACGGCAATAATAAGTGAATGGCTTATACGTCCCTAAATTCAGACTAAAAGCAAATGTCACCCCTACCGCCGCCTCCCTCACCCTCACTCCATCAGTGGCAGTGAGAGTACAACAACGGTAGAGCTTTTAGGGGTTGAAAACATCGAGACGCAACAGAGATCACTACGTCCCGACGTTAATTTAATGCTTAATGTCTCATTGCATATGATAAAGTCCACCGAAGGTGGGGACTACACCTCAGGAAGAAATTTCATTGGACAACGGCTTTAAAGGCCGGAAAATAATTTAGAACGTATTTTCAGAGATAAATCCTCTTATATATATCTGAATATATATTTCACTCTCTGGTTTTAAGCCCTTATTGGATTGACCCTGAGCTTTTCCTAGCGAACTTTCATAGAATTTTCTTTTATTCAGGTCCAAAAGTGAATTTTTTCGATGGTTACGAACATTTTGAGGCGATTTAGATCATTTCTGATTACAATAATCTATCAAAAAATGCATGTTTGTCGGTTGCAAGCTATGTTGACTGACTTTGCTCAAGATTGGATTTTTTTTATTGATTTTGGCCAAATTGTGATTTTAGCTAAAATAATTCAGTTTGAAAAGATACATTTCCGGCTCGAGATGATAATTCTTTTCGCTTTAAAACTCACAGTTTTTGATCGATATGACTAAAAATGGAACCATTATTTTTTGGGTCGATCTTGATGGATTTTGCACAAAAAAATCATGGTTTTAGACCAAAAGTCTTATTGCATCTTTTATAATTATTGGTTTAGAAACCCTCTCTTTATGGCCAATACATCTGAAATTGCTTGTAATTCTAAAATAGTATTCTATTCTGGTCAAGAAATTATTTTTTTGAGAAATATCAAACAGTTTTGATGGTTTCGAATCTATCGCTTCTAATCATCTAAATACTCCAAACATACGGATCATTAAAAAACATTATCTAGAAGACTGTGGGTTTTTTACAGATCTACTAATCAAAGTAAATAGACTTTTTTCCTTTATCCTTTTCTTTTGACATTTCACACACAACTAGATGACCTTTTCAAATGAACACTCCCTATATCTTTGTCGTTTTGAAGAAAATTTATTCTAGTTCGTAATTTTTTGCTGAAATGATTTTGGGCCAAAATAGAGATTGCAGTTGATTAATTAGTTTTGTGTTACTCAATATTTCAGATTTTCAGCTCTTTTTTCATAAAAACTTAAAATTGTTGATCAATATTCGCCGAATATGACTTTAAACAATTGAGTTTTTCGATTTTTACCTTTTGAGTAACCGCAAGAGCTTCTTTAGGTTTTACGAAAGTTCTGATCAGTTTTATTTTAAAAACTGATTTTTTTTTTGCTGAATTTATATGTAAAAAAACTTTCGAGAGAGGTAATAATATGTTTATTTGATTGATTTAAATAATTTTCATTTTCTGTGGCTGTTTTTTATGTTTTGAGACGATTATGATCGAAGATACATAAAAAAATCGAAGTTTTCAGATATTCAAGAAGTCGTCTATCAAACGCATTTTCGTAGACTTTTTTTTTAAATGATTTTGATTAACAATATGTATTTTAGTTCACCAGGTTAGTTCAGGTTATTTTCGTAAATATTTGGATTCAATCTTATGATATGCTTCTTTACCTGCTGAATCGATTTTCTCAATATCTGCACTAAGAAAATCCTTACAGATTTTTGCATATTTTAAAACCAAATTTAGATAAAAAATTTCAATGGTATTATTAGGTTTTTAAAAAAACTACGTTATCTACATTACCGATACCATGATTACTACCTTCGTGATATTTTTTATCGAGTCTGAAGCCAAATTAGGTAGGGATTGTTCTTTTTCAAAATTTAATAAAATCACCATCTTTTATGATGATGACCATCAGAGCTAAAACTGCCATATAGATTGTTTTTGGGTATAAAATTTTAAGTCAAATTAGAGCAGATACTTTCAGTGTCCTCAAGTTACTTTTTTGGATATTTTCAAACCAAATGTAGATCAAAATCATATGACGAGTCTACAGCCAAATTAGAGGGTATAGCTTTCAAAGCTACCATCAAGTAAAATAAATTAAAACAATTTTTTTAACGGTACCACCATTTAAAAAAAAATAATGTGAAACTGGTAACTAAAGTACTTCGGGTAAAGTTATCTTCGTCTAATAATACTTTATAGTATCGAGGCAATGTTTTTTTTTTTTTTGTATTTTTTGCCCAAAAGCTTTTTTGATCCTTTATAATGGAAACAAAATTGATTCAAAAATATTTTCATTGATTTTAGTAAGAAACTTTAAATCAAAAGTTCTAAATGACGCACAAAAATGTTTTTATCGATTATTGTTAAAGTGCACTATTACTTTATAGAGTGCTCTTTTTCAATTTTGTTACTCCTTAATGTAGAATTACACCCCGAAGTTTGGCATAAGAATATCTGAACACCCTGTATAGTGTGGTTGCGTAATACCTTATTTTGTACAAAAAGGGTGTTTCATAAGGGTGTTTCATAAGGGTGTTTCTTCCTACAAGAAATATTACTCAAATACTATTGAGCTTAGTCTACATAGCTTATCAATGATTAGCTATGCTGTCTTTTATAATTAGATTTAAGCTAAAAGCCTATAGTTTGGATCATTGTGATCTTTATTCCAGCCACACACACCTTATGTTACTATTATGTTTTAGGCTCCAAGAGAGTCGCTTGGCCTCCACCACAAGAGGGCATCTTAGATCCAGCTAACGTCACCCAAGAAAGTGCTGCACAAACTGAGGTAAATAACTCTGTCGATAAATCGCCAATTTATTGTCCAATCGGTTCTCGCCTTGTTTCAGTTAGAAAATATATTTAGTTTTGGCACTTCACGCCAGATTAATTATGACTAACATATTTTTAGCTCGAACCGAAATACCTTGGAAAATTCAATGTAACGAAACCGGTTTGGGGTCGAAACCGAGCGCGACTAATTAGCACGATTTATTTGCTTTAGGGAGGGCCACCCCAATATTATACCCGATCCCCAGGCTTGCAGAACCAGAGTAATATCGCTCCTCAACAGGGAGCGCCCTACCAGCAGCAATCCTCTCGTCCCTTGAAACCTTTAGACGTGAGTTCAGTAAGCACTGGATCGCCTTTGACTTCTCCCGCCCTGAACCAAACTCCCCAAGGCTTCCGATCAGCCACCCCTGCCGGAGCTAAAGGCTGGGCTCCAGTTCAGTCACCTGGCACCCCGTTGGGAGCTGGTGCACAAAAGTATTTTGGGGCGACGCCAGCCCAGTCTTATCCCACTCAACCACCTTACCAACAGGCGAATCAGCCTAGTCAAGGATATCAGCAGGCCCCGGGACAGTTTCAACAGCCCGGTGCTGGTCAACCTTATCAACAACCCGGACAAGGGTATCAGACTCCTGGGCAGTACCAACAACCCGGACAAGAGTATCAGACTCCTGGACAGTACCAGCAGCCCGGACAAGGACAGTATCAACAGCCTGCTGCTAGCAAACCTTACCAGCAGCCGGGTCAAGGATATCAGACCCCCGGCCAACAGTATCAACCTGGTGGCCAGCCTCAGCAACCAAGTCAGCAACAATTTAGCCAACCTCAACAGTCCCCATACCAGTCCCACCCGGTAGCCCCAGCCCAACAAAACCCATCCCAAAACCAGTTTTCTTCTCAACCTAAACCGACGGTTGCTCAAACACAGGTACGAGTGTTTTAGAAATTTTTGAAAGGTTTTTTTTGTTTTGCTTTTTGATACGACTTTGAAAATGATAGAAACTGTCACTGTTGACTACAGCAAATATTACTCAAGACTACAATTTTTTAGTTTTCATATTTTTCGTGTTTGACGCAAATTCATCGGCTACAACTCCGTTCAAGTTTTATTACGTTTACCATGCTTCCCATCTCAAAGAGTTTCAGTTTAGCTTTGCATTTTGTAATAAAGTTATTATTAATCATAACTTCAGATTTTCTGACATGCATGGTGACCTTTTTTGAGTTTAACCATGAGGATCTCGGTTTTTTGAAGATATACGAAGAAGATTAAATTAAAGCAAACTTGGGCAGTCTATAAAAATGACGTTTTCAAATTTCGAAAATTCCGACTGATTTCGGAAATATTGGCAAAAAGTCAAAATTTTGAAAAAACGTTTCTAGTTTTTCTAGTTTGAATAAAAGTGATAATTAAAAATAATTGACGCTTCTTCAAGGCCACTTTTTGCTACCTTTATTAACGTGGTATTGATTTATTGAATTTAATGTGATACTTCACAGCCAACGTGATGACTTTTTCTATTGAACGTCCCCCATTTACGTTAAAGGTTATATCCTTTAACTAACCCCTAAAACCAATATCGTTAAAAGCTGTTATTTTAGTTCTAGTTTTTCCTATATTTAGCATCAATAGTTGGCAAGAATACTTAAAAAGAAAAATAAATTGTCACAAAAAAAAGAACTCTTTTTCGAAGAAAAAAGAAATTTTGAAAAAAAAACGTTTGTGTTTTCTCTAGTTTTAAATAAAAGAGTTAATTAAAAATAATTGACACTTCTTCATAGCCACTTTTTGCCATTTATAACGTGGTATTTACAAATTTAAAATCCGATGTTTCGTTTTTATTCAACCATTATTAACTTTTTTGAATACGGTCACACAACAAGAAAAAACAATTTTTTTTTTCAAAATTTCGATTTTTTTCGAATCTTCTGAAATGCGATGATTGCGAATTCTGCAAACAGAATTTCCGAAATTTGAAAACGAAGTTTTTATAGACTACTTATTGCGCAAAATTACCCTAGTTAACCATTATTCGTACGTACAATATTAACGAAGATCCCAATGGTTAAACTCCAAAAAACGGCCACCCAGTTTGAAGTAAAAAAACAAATCTTGCTATTCATTGCTAAAATATTCATATTTTTGCCTTTTTGGGCCATGTGATGTGAACTTTAATGAAATGAACTTGCAATGTTTCAATTTACACCTTCAGAGGTGTTCTGCGTTCCGCGTAGAGAAATCCCCTAACTATGCTCCATTCCTAGCAAAAAATCCTGGCACAATGTGCTTTTTATTACATCTTCTTTCCAGTAAAGATAAACATACATTTCTGCAGAAAATTCGCACACAAACACTATCTTTGTTTCCAAATAACTTTCAACATCCAATCTTCGAATTTTGTTATCCCTTTCATCCATTCCAGTAAGTGTGTTTTCTCTACATTGGGTACATCCCTCTGGATTTATCTTACCAGTAAAAGTTGCAGTTTTTGGCTGTTCTAACGTGGATAATTTTTAAGAGACGTACGATCATATTCAATTTTAGCTGCCCATTTCTTGACTGTTAAAACAATAGAAATAGAGTCGTAAACATTTTCCAACTTTTCTTTCCTTCATTTCCCGAAACGTAGAGTTGGATAACTGCTCTCTACATGCAACAAAATATACTGACAATATCTACTTAAAAATGGCTCTTGAAGACTATTTGACTGATCAGATCAGTAAAGAACGTCACACATGTTATTGAGATATGGGTGCCAACTGCACAAAAATGATTTTAATATAAGAGTCTGAGTCACTTTTTACAAGAACCCCTTTCCTAAACCTAAATACTAAGACTAGAAGAACTAACCTAAATAGTGAATATCCTGCCTAATGATATATCCAGAAAACCATTGTTTGGTTAGGTAATTCTATTCTTTGCTCCAGATAGCTGGCAAAGTAAGGAAGCAAAAACTTGCGAAAAATCCAAGCTTGTTTATTAAGCTTTCTTGAAAATACGTTAAAAACCCATCTCAAATTACTCTATTTTAGGTAGCAGCTCCCAGACCGCAGCCAGCCAAACAAGTGGAACCCCCACCGTCTACCATAACACTGAGGCAGTCCGCCCCAGTCAGCCAAACTCCAGCACCAGTTTATTCAGCACAACCAGCCACGGCGTCCCTTAAAGGTTTGTCTCTAACACCACTGTCACAAACTACGTCTAATAACTAAAAAAATCACTCGAAATATCAGTTTTCTCCGTCACAGTCACATACAGGTCTCACTCAGCACTATAACTAAAAACCAACGAATTAACAAGCACTTGGCTTAAGCAGTGGGTGATTTATCCAGAGCATCTAAAGGTTGCTTTTTCACCATTTAGATATTTCATCTGCAGAAGTAGTTAAGTGCTTTTTACTGCTTTGGCATTGAGTCATAATCTTTTTTGTCTTATAAAAAACCTTCTAAAACATAGATAACGTGGCCACAACAGATCTACATAAAAAATTACGTACCACTCTCTACACTAACCGTGCAATAATTTTAAGACAACAGCATAAAATTTTGATTTACCTTATACGTGTCATCACTTGCTATCGTGCATTTAACCCATACTTCTTACAGGCATTCCCATTCTAAGTGTTGAAAATCAAAATTTTATGTACTAATATTTAATCCCTGTATACTAAACAGTCACTGTAGGAGGCAAGCACCTTCGGGGTGACCTCAAATGGCCCCCAGACAACGTTAGGGCACGAATGGCCGAGGAGCAGCGGCTTCTCATGGAGTTGGCGAAAGGACCCGCCTGCAGGTAAAACGGAATTACGTAGTCTATCCATTGTGAGTGATCATGGACTTTTTGCAGACCCTTGAGACCAGAGAAAGACTATACTCCCTTCTTCGAGTCGCACGCCCTAAACCATGCCTACCCCGGATACAAAATCCCTCCTGGAACCCAGTTCTACAGGCCGGAATACGACCAATAGTTGGGGATATGTGATATTTACTAGAAGCTTTTGTTATTCACTTTTTTTTTTAATATTGGTAACATCTTTTTGAAGTGAAAGGAATTTACCATTTTCAATTCGCGACATACTTTTGTAAATACTTCTCTACTGACTATAAAGAGCTGCAAAGAACTTTTACAGCTGAACTGATGAAACCCTGAACAATTCGTCAACGGACCAGGAGAGGTAGATATTTTGGAAATCAAAAGTTCTATATTACCATCAGGGTTGCAACCCCAAGATGTCCGCCCTCAGTCCGTTGACAATCGCCGTAAAATGTTCAAGAAAATTATTTATTATATACATTTCTTAGATGTTAAGTGTCATACTGTGTCCATTCAATATTGAGTTCTGCAGAATGTAGTTATCATATTATATAATACATTGTATACTTACAAATAGCAGTGTTCTGGCGCTGAACTAACCATGCAGAAATAGAATTTCTAAGTTGGTATTTAATAATATTTAGTATAGCTAGATGCTAGTTTACGAGTTTCGCCGCTTTTCGACAAATCCACGTATCGATACGAGCTTTTGCTTTATTTCGCAAAATTGCCATTGAAATTATGTTGTTTAACTACATTGAATTTTTAAATTAAATTTGACATTGTACTGTGTACGATACGAAATAAAAATTACAAAAAATAACATAATTTGACTTACTGAAATATTTTTTTTTTCAGATACTTTATTTTCTTCGAGATACTCTCTTATTTTCTACATGTTTGGTAAAATGTACTTCCTTGCGAAGCTTTAAATTTTAATAAAAAAATAATAAACACAAATCAAACAACGTAAAAGAAGTTATTGAAATATATAGTGTCACAGATCAAAGTGCAAATATACTGCTAACGGAAATGATTGATACAGCAAAATTTTTAATTAATTTTTGAGGGCCTGTATCTCGAAAATACCTTAATCGAAATTCCTAACTTAAAGAGATTTTGCAAAACCGTTTGTTCTACATTCAGACTAGGAAGTTAGTCTTAAATAAAATGATTTTTAAGGAATATACAGGGTATAGAAAAAAGCACTGTAAAATTATTGCATTTCAACTCACTGCATTTGGTAGCTAGAGTAATTTCAGAATATTCGTTATTATTGATATACAGGGTGAGTTTCTAAATAAGGATCAAATTCCATAAATAGTCGCAAATTTTCAAATTTTTATAAACTGCCAGTAGCAAGATAATTAACAATATTTATTTTCTTTCAAACATCAATTCATATTAATAAATATTCTACAATAAATGCGCAAAAGTATGTCCATTCACTAGTTGGCAATACCCTAAACGTAACTGAAACTCGATTTGCACATTTGCAATTACTTCACGGGAAATTAGTCTGCACTCATGCCTTACTCGTGCTTTCACTTCCTCAACATTTTCACGTTTCGTTGTGTAACTTTGTGTTTTAAGTAACCCCACAAAAAACCAATGGAGTCAGGTCTGGTGATCTGGGTGGCCATTCAATGGGGCCACTTCTACCATTCCATCGGTCCGGAAATATTTCATCCAGATATTGGCTAACTGGTCTGGTAAAATGGGGGAAAAACACCATCTTATTGAAACCAGATATTTCTGTTGAGGACATCTTCTTCTATAAAACAAGAAAATAGAGTAACCAAATTCGGAATTAGTTCCTCTTCCAAAAATTCTAAATATCTCGCATCGTTGAGAATTTCTTCAAAAAAGATTGGCCCTATAACTCGATTATCGACAATTCCTGCCCAAACATTGACTTTTTCTGGGCGTTCACTGTGACCTTCTCTTATCCAGTGGGGATTCGCGTCTGCCCAATAACGTACATTTTGTCGCTTTACCTCACCATTTAGCATAAACGTCGATTCGTCCGAGAACACAATGTTGTTTGTGTTCACAACGTTTCTGTTCAGGAGATCCATCATTTACTCGCAAAACTAAAGTCTTCTCTCAGGATCATCTTCGGTCAATTCCTGGAGAATTTTTAGTGTATATTACCCATTCACTTATTTTTGTCATCTAGTTACCGTTAAAACCTTCATTTTCTTATACCCATCTCCATTTAGCACAAGTTGAGAAGATACGAAAAAAATGTCAAAGTTAATTTTCCAATGCCTACTTGACGACAATAATGGCTTATAAGTATGCAACATTTGGTCTTTGATAATACTTTTTGAAGAATCTATGAAAAAATTTTTTCTGGGCCAAAAAACTGAAAACCGCCAAACACGTCCCGAGATATAAAACAAAGCCATTAAATGTCAATCATTGTTCTTAAATTATACTAGCTACCTCATGCAGTGGGTTGAAATTCAACCATTTGTAAGCTCTTTACTTACATTGTATAATCTTCAAAAAACAACTTTTGTTACAGGTCAGCCTAATTCTAGAAGAAATAGCATTTCAAAACCTCTTTAAGTAAAAAAATTCCGTTAAGGCATTTCCGAGACACCCAAAAGTAACGAATTTGCTGTATCGATCTTTTCCGTTAGCAGTATATTTCAATCACAGCTTTTTCTGATAAAATCCGTCGCTTAAGCTCCAAAGCTCTTTGGATCTTGGGCCCCATTTGGAAATTTATTTCGGAAAAACCATTATGAAGAACGGACCATTATGACATTTGGTATACTGATATTTGTTTTATCATAGAAATAAAAAAAAAGACAAATAAACTAAAAAACGGACTATAAGGACAGGAGCCCCTACTGTGCACCATAAGGTGATTGGCGTAAATAATGTAAAAACCACCCTGCTGTAAAAACCAACCTTCTTCAATCTGATCTAGGTCCATCATCATTTCTAAAAAAGTCCCAAAATCTCTAACATCAAATGTGCCTCTTCAACATCTTGTTTGAACTATAAAATCGCTATTCTGGTGATATGCAAACCCACACCTGGTTTTCCAATACATCATCTGTAATACAAATTGTTATTCACTAGGGCACGCTGTTTCCCCGCATATCGATTATTTCGGAGCAGTTTAGTTCCATGTTACAAACACAAATGACACATTCGTTTACGTCAGACGGTGATGGTTAGAAAAGAATTAGACGAAAACATCCTAAATTAATTTTGTCTCTTTTATGTCTACATCTAAGGTAAGCTTACACCTACCTACTCAATAACTACTTTATTATAATAGGTGTATCATTGGCCTAAGTAATAATAAATACCCTTTTGACGCCAAATCAATAGCCAACGTGGCCTACATTATAATTATGTGCAATGTAATTGTTTTTTCTCATTTCCATAAAGCACTAATTTTTAGAATGCAGCGGCAAAAAGAAAACCAGCAACAACGACCAAAAACGGAACGTCATCATTATCAAGGACTAGCACACGTAAAACCACTGAGGAAGAGGTTAAAAATCAAACTAAGGCTACTAAAAGTAAACTACTAGAAGATCGAGAGGTGACTAAAAAGAAGGTGTTAGATTCTTCAAGTACAGATAAAAATGTATTGGCCAAAAAGCCGTCCTCGGAAAAGGGTAAAGAACCCGCAAAAAAGCCAAGAACTGGAGTACCTGCTGCCAGCCCCAGAATTCAAAAATCTCAATATTTTCCTAGTAAGAACTTATACTCGAATGCTCTGAAGTCCTTAGAGATGCAGCAGAAAATAAGAGAAAGCCCTCGAACTGTTACGGAGTTAAAAAGTAAAACGACATCATTGCAAAAGAAAACAGCTGCAAGTTCTAGTCCAAAAACAATACCAAAAAAGCTGGAGAGAACTATCCCAAAAGAAAGCAGCAAAAAGAATCAAAGAGACTCCTCTCCAGAAACCACTAGCTCCAATTTAGATCGGCCCAGGACTGCTACTCTAACAAAGGGCAAAATCGTCAACGCAAACCTAGTAGGACCGAAAGCACCTACCGCTCAAAGTCATGCTACTAAAGAAACTGAGGGTGAAGAAACTTACGAGGAAGACTTTGAATCATATGAGTCAGACTTTGAAGCAGCAACCTCGAGTAGTGAAGAAACCTCAGCGTTACTGATTTCCGGTGCAAGCGGCTCTATGAGCACCAGTACTGAAGATATGCAAGATAAACCTGAGCTAACTGGGACCGCTAAACGGCTTTCTTCAGCTGAAAGTGACGAAAGGAAGTTGGACTCTGGTACGTTTGAACTTACCGACTTCAAGCATCGTCAAATTCTAAAGTACATTGAAGATGCTATCAAAAAGGAGGACGCGATAATAGAGCAACAGCCGGAAAAGTGCGCCCATCACTCGTTGAGCGATGAGGGTTTCGAAGACCAGAGGTCCTTGCAATTCATCAATTTTGCTGATGCCAAGAAGAAGTGCGAAAAGAGGAGAGCTAGTGCTGCCAGAAAGAAACGAGGGGATGAACTTCTGAGCATGATCAAGCTTGACGCCATGAATTTTACCATTTTTGACTCGCCTTCAGTGCCTTATGAAGTGTTTATTAAAAATTATGGTCAGTGTTGTACGGTACAAGCATCAGTTCAAACTGGAGAGGATAATGTTAATGAAGAATTGCAAACGGATAATGTTGGTCAGAGAACTATATGGACTCAGATGCCGGGAAAGTTTTCTGCGTTCAATGACTCTGTAGATGGGTTTTGGGAAAACTATATAAGCGAGCGGTTGGGTGTAGGCCAAGAAGTTAAGAGTGCAAAAGAAATATCTGTGAGCACTAACGAAAGCCACCTAGAAGTTTTTCTCAAACATACTTCAGATTTGGTGCTACAAATCCTTTCAGAAGAAAAACTCAGTCACATAGAGAAGCTTAAACAGAACAAAACCGAGCTACCGTTCAGCAGAGGGTACCTCCAGTTGAACACCACAGGAGGCCTGCTTAAGGAAACCACAGTCCAGACTATATCAGTGCATCCAGGAAATATTGGAAAAATCCTGACGGTTCATTCAAATAACAATATAAACTTCGACCCAATGAAGTCCATAGTTTGCATCTGGGACCTGGCCAACTTAGACGCGCCCTCAACCACTTTGGCCTCATTTGGCGACGTTACTTGTGCCGCTTTCTATTTGGGTGATGATGACAGTTACATCATGGCCGGTCAAAATGAAGGGTAGATGCCAATAATATGATTTTATGCAATAGGTAAACCATGAGTATTCTTTGTAGGGCTTTGTGTGTTTGGAATATCAAAAAGAGGCCTCGGATATATGACATGGTAACAAGCAGTCCATCGTTTGTAACGCTCATTGGGTCGGGTCACTTATCGAAAGTTGTGGCTCTGCAGATGGTGTGTCATAATAAAGGGGGAGGAATAGAGCTTGGCAAAATATATCAGGGTAATGAGGTAATAATTATTTTTTTCTAAAGATAGCTTTTCCTAGCAAAGAATTTTTAAGAATGTTTGTTGAAATTTTGAGCTATTTATGTCCCAATTTGTGTGTTTGTTTCTTAGTGACCTTATTCTAATCTGTTATTTTTTCTTTCTACAAAGGCAGTTTTCACTGCTTTGGTTCCACTTATCATGAAACAGGCAATTTGGCTTTGTTTTCTTTATGTCTTTTTTTAGATTTTGATTTTTGATTATTGCCCCTGGCAATTCTTTAGAGTTAATTGTTATTTTGTCTAATTATTTTTGACTTTCAACGTCTTTTATTTTTTTTTCTTGCCTTTTCACCCTTTCGCAATCTATTTTTCTCCATATTTCTTCGCTTCTTCACTGATGTTGTATCAGTTTATTCAAGATTGTCTTCTAGCAGATTTTTGTTTTCAATAGATACCTTTTCCGTTTTCTGTTTTGCTAATTTCTGCTTAAAGTTCAAAACTATCTTTCGAGACTTTTGTCCAATTCTTCTTTGTGTATTTTCTTTGTTATTTAACTTTCTTAATAGTAACTTTCAACATTTTTTTTTTAGTTTGACCCTCCATTGCCTCTTAGCACTTGCGAATGTTCATTGTTTTCTTTATACTTCACACATCTTTATTTGAATTAATTTCCGTGTGAGTGTTGCGCCTTATTTCTTAATGTCCTTATTTTCATCATATATTTTTTCATTCACAAAAGCTGTTTTTTGCCATTTTGCGACCATTGTCTTAAGGACTTAAGCTTCTTGCTGTTTTTCTTTTGTTCTCACTACTTTTTGTCTTATTTTTTTGTCCATTGCTCTTACTTTGTTGTCCGCTTCTTTAAAAGTAATTTATCTTCTTTCAAATTACTTGCGTTTCAAAACACGGATTTCTTTTCCTTTAACTTTGCTTTTAACACTTTTTCTTTAAAGTTCTTTAAAGGTGATTTATTTGTACGTTTTTCCCTTTTTTTTCCTAGCCTCAAATACCTTCGGAAAGTTTGAGTAAGATACCGGGACATTTTCGGCTGCCACCTGCTGTTATTAATTTCTCAAAAGGCACTTTTGCCATCGCCTCCTTTGCCTTTTCGAGCTTTCTCATAATGATTTTGTTGTAACCTTTCTTACACTTTTCTTCCACACTCTTTTAAAGGTGATTTCTATCATTTTTGTCTTATTCTTTTCGAATAATTTCTCCAGCAGTATTTTGTTCCATTCAATAATAAGAATTCGCTTAAGACTTGAGCACATTTTTGTCACTTTGAACTACTGTGTAATTTTGGTTCCAAGTCATATTTTGGCAAAAGTCATATTTACCTATTTTTATTTTCTTTGTATTCACACGACTTTTTTCGTTTTATTTTTTTAACCATTGTTTCCGATTGGTTGTAGTTAAAAAAACTATACAAATTGCTATCCTCAAAATTCAATCAACAATGTTCTCCTTTAAAATGTTTGTTTTCTGGTAGATCTATGCTGCACTTTTTTCTTACTTTATTGGTTCTTCGAGTCTTTTAAAAGACAGATTTCCCTACTTTCGCCTTCGGCCCTCCTTTGGCTGGTTTTCTTTGCCTTCACACGATTTTTTGGTCCATCTGGTTTCGCATCTACAGGTAGTTGAGGCAAGATGCACCTCCTTTTCAACAGCTTTGAGGCCAGCAGAATAGACCAAACGTCACCTTTAAAGAAAAAGTAGCCAAACCGATAAAACACAAATTTTGTAAAAAGAAACACAAAATAGTTATTTATGTATTAAGAGCGAAAAGTACAACTTTTTTGCTCGGAGAGTGAAGTTTGCCGCTCGACGCGAAGCGGAGAGCGGCAATCACTCGAGAGCAAAAAAGTTACTTTTTGCTCGTAATGCATACAACGTTTTTTCTGCAAACGATCAATTTCAAATAATGTGAATCACAACTGAGCATAACTGAAGTCACAATCTGAAAATTTAAATCAAACTGACAATGACGTTTTAAATAATTGGTTGAGTGGTGGTAGTTGCTGTTGACAGCAAGCGATAAAATCTTTTTCGCTTGCTGTTCTGGGCAACGCGCGGAAAAGTAAACTCACATTCTGATCCTCAAAAATGGTTAGGTTTTCGTTTGTCTAATGAAAGCGTAAAATGCGTCATTATTTGTCGTTTGTAGAAAAAAATATATATAAAACGCTCTATCCTCCAAATAAGAATACCGAGTTCACCTGCAAAATGCAATTACAGGTGCTGTCATTGGACGATTCTGGAAAAGTGGTGATATGGACCCTTTATCCAAACAAAGACCCTGCGGAAGCATCTAAAGACGTTACCCTTATTAACAGCCAAGTTATTGATTTAAGACAAATTTATCCTCAATTAGCTGAGTTTATTTGTACCGACTGCTTGGTATTGGACAACCACATTTATGTATCCACTAATCGTGGGTTTATACTGCATTGTTTGGTTAGTGGAAAACCTGGAATTACTAAAACGTTTCATACAGGTAAATTACGTAGATATCAAAGCTAATCGAATATTTCACGGTAATATTTCATTCGACTTCAGAATCAAAGAGCGAAGCAACTTGCCTAGAATCTTGCCCTTTCTCTTCATCGCATTTCTTAGCCGGATACTCGAATGGTGACCTAAAGCTTTTTTCTAATACAACGGACAGACCGCTCTTGGTTTTGCAAAATAAGGACCAAATTGATAACTCTGAAGTTCAAATCATTCAATGGTCCAAGACGAAGCCGTTTCTCTTTTACGCCAAAGACTCAAGAAATGCCATCCACGTGTGGGATTTCAGTAAAAGTGACATGTACCCAGAGTATTCTGTGCACTTTCCCGAGAAGATCAATTGTTTAAAACTCTCACCTGCCGTTAATATGGGAGAAAAGGATGATGAAATGGCTTATATGGTAAGTGGCTATATTTAAACTGTGAGGAAGAGAAGCTAATTCTAGGTGTTATATTCAGTTGATTGGGACGTCAAACGGCAACATTTACATGCACCTTCTACAAAAAGATGAGGGAAAGAACGCTTTGGAGCAATATAATAAAGATGTTCAGGTATTTTTAAATTATCTGAGTAGATTGTGAGTTTAATAAGAATTAAAATATGTTACTTTCTTATAATGAATGAAATATTATTAATATCCTATTTTAAACAGAGAAGTTCATAAACAAATAATCTATAATTTGAGATTTATTTTTTCAAAATCCACGAAAGTAGGTGCTTACATGTACATACAAGCGTACTGGCACATATGGCGAAGTTTAACATTATTTACTGCGTCGGAAACACCAAAACGACATGAAAGTTAAGTATCATCTGCAGCATATTACCAACACGGGAACTATAAAGGATATTACACAGGTCAAAAACGTTTATTAAAAACAATAGAGGAAAAACCACACGGAAGGCACTGTGACACTGGTCACTCAAACAGGAGAACAAAAAAAAGATACGGAGCACTCATCAAATCCCATATTCGTAAGTTTCAGAGGTCAACTGTGTCAAAGACCTGGGAGTAATCAAGCAGGACAGACACAGCTGCAAGCGATTTTGAAATTTTATATCTATTCTCAGCTGTTTGATGCATTTTCGTTACAAGCTTTAATGTAGGAGTAAGCGATGAATCAGGAAGTTTTCTAACCCGAAAAGTAGTAAATGGAGCATGCCTATCTAAAAGAGAGGCTACAGACTAAGTCAAGTAGCTGATCTTATCATCTATAAAATATATTGTCCCACGGTACACGTCGAGGCCCAAAAACAAAAAAGTTTTTATCAGTTTAAAACATCTGCATAAATAAAACAATATTAATTGATTTTTTTGTCTATTTTTTACAACCTAAATTTGAACATTATAACGTTATCTCTGATGTCCGGTCTGTAATTCGTGTCGTCTCAATGAGCTTTTATCCGTAAAAGGTTTCTCACACTCGCTGCATTTAAACAGCTTTCCGGTGTGCATCAGTAGGTGGCGGCTCAGTCCTGAGGCATGGCAAAACAATTTCGGACATAAAGTGCAATAATGCAGCTGAATGTCGTTTGGGGTATTGGCGTGTGTCCGCATGTGCAGTTTTAGTTGCTCTTTTTGATTGAAACCTGTAGAAAACATTTATTTCGCATAAGCTATGCCTCTCTTACTATAAACTATAAAATAAATCGTGGTGTCAAATAGATTTTGTATTCTCTACATGTATAGAATACGCAAGAAAACAACACAAGATATACGTATTTAAACAATAATTAATCAATCAAACGGCTTTATTCTACTGTATTAAGAAAGAAAAATGGTCTAGTCAAACTAAATTACTTTACTAGGTGACACTGCTGTATGCACGGTAACAAACAGGAAGGTGGAAAAATGAGCGTTACTTTATGCAGATTCAATAACCCATTTTATTGACACCTGTTTCTGACGCGGAAGTTCCATATTGGTAGTTGTAAAGGAAATGTCATCGTGATTTTTACTTTAGTTTTGGGTAGTTAGCTTATGTTAAAATTAACCGATTTGGGCTAAAAATTCTTGTGTGTGTTGCCAAGATTCATTCTTGAAGATTGTGGGTAGAATAAAGTTATAAAAAAAGGTATAAAGAGGTGTTTTTAATACCTACGTTACTCATTTAAGTCCGTGCTAATTATTATCTGATTATTGCTTTATGCTACATATGTATTGCCATCCTTAAAAACTAATTTTAGGTTTAAGAAACAAAGAAAACTACCGGGCCTCATAATGCCTCGTTAGGGCCTTTGTGAGGAAGGAAGTTTGTACATTATAGCACAAGTTTGATATAGATAGTATAAGTTTAAGATTGCTTCTTAAACTTAAAACTTTTAAACACTTTCTCAGGATCTCGTTTAAGCCCTTGGCGGTACATCTACATTATACCCAATATATTTAAGTTCAGGTAGAGAAAAATTAATTTTTTCTCGGGATACCATCAATCCAGCACTTTGCAGTGACAACACTGTTTTCAAGAAGTTCAGGTGCTTGAGTGAGAGGAAGGAAGTTTGTACATTATAGTATACTCAAGCACCTGAACTCCTTGAAAACAGTGTTGTCACTGCAAAGTGCTGGATTGATGGTATCCCGAGAAAAAATTAATTTTTCTCTACCTGAACTTAAATATATTGGGTATAATGTACCGCCAAGGGCTTAAACGAGATCCTGAGAAAGTGTTTAAAAGTTTTAAGTTTAAGAAGCAATCTTAAACGCGTCTTCTGGAGAAAAGTCTGGCAGCAGAGCAGTGGTTGGTAGTACCAAGGGATAAGCGTCAAACAGTTTTATCATCAGCCTGGACTTCATTCGTCCTTGGTCGTGGTCGCAAACGCCCAAGTTCTTTCCCACCTTAAAGCTTCCAAAACGAGTTTGTCTATCTGACGGTCGTCATCTGCTTAATGTTACATGAAGCGAAATGTATTTTAAGCCTTAATCACGCATTTACGATTGTTAAAAAGATGCAAATTGCAGTTAACAAATTACACCGACCTTTAGGACAATGTGGACAAATATACGGACGCAATCCTGTATGCGTCAATAAATGCCGATAGAGAATTTCCTTCTGAGTGAAGCTTTTCGTGCATACTTCGCACTGAAACGGTCTCTCGCCGGTGTGAATTCGTTCATGTCGCACCAAGGCCGATCTGGTTGGGAACCATTTTTCGCAAATTCCACAAGTGAGACCTGCAACATCAAAGCATTGGTGGTCTACAATGAGTAACTAAATATGAGGGCAAATGAATACACAACTTAACTTACTTCAATTAGGTCAGTGATAAAAGATCGTCTACAACACAAACTAAAGCTCGATTGCAAACAAAGATTAACTGCATAAATAAACATAGACGTAGTGAAGTTATGCCATGCAAATTGGATAACTGCCAACAGACAAATAGAAAATAGCTTCAAATTACTTTACCGCCCTGTATATAGATCTATTGCTACAGATAGTTTACCCATGGGCCACTTTTCGTTTACAAAGAAAATCTCCATTCAAATGAATTGCAAGTTTTGCTTGTTTATTCTTAATTGTAGAGTTTGAATATCTTACACGCAAGATAAAAGCAAAATTCCTACTAGTGTCAATCTTTTGCCATTGCCATGGATTGAAAGTGAAGCGTCGAGTGACCTATGAACATGAACCAAAACCAGGTCGAATTTTTGTTAATGCGCACATTTTTAGTGCAAAACCAGGCCCAGCCAACAAACAGCGTTAACAGATGGTGGCTAGAGTGCACTGAAACCATTCCCGTCCATGGTTTTCTCAATAAAAATATAAAAATTGCAATTAGCTTCAGAGCTTCTCAAAATTAGGTGGTGGAGCTGGGCGGAGCTTGGCAGCCTGCGCATGAGCATCTCTTGCTTTTCGACCTGGTTTTCCGAGATTAATTTTCGTATGTTACGTTCATATTATATTCAATTGTTAATCATATGGTCTAAAGCTGGTTAATATATGCATGAACAATCACCTATAAACTGCGTCATAGTAGCAGTTTCAGTTAAGTTTACAGTGTTCTGAATCCAGTGTGTTTTGTGAAAAAAAATGCACAAAGTCTGCAAATTCAATAAGCAATCGGCAGTTCAAAGTGTCTTACTCATATCATTTTTAAAATCACTTAATAATAACACATTTTTCTATGACCAAACTATTTGTGAGTTTACTAGTCAGTATAAACTGAATTTCGGTTTTTATACTAAAGTTTTTGGAAAGAATAAATATTATTCATTTTGCACAGCTCAAAATTACTTAAATAAAATGTTTATCTATTTGGGCCTAGAACCCAATTCAGAATTTCCGCGAAACTAAAGCCCAAATGCTACACCAAGTACTGAATACCTACTACTGTCATCATCTATTCGTTTTAAAAATAATGCATTAAGCCAATTTGCCCAAATGCCTTTTTTTTCAGTTACAATGGTAATTAATCTAGAAACACCATACTAAAGTATTTAAAACTTAATGAAAAGTGAGCTTAGAAAAACGTCAGACCAAATAGCATAAACAAAAATAGGAAATTTAAAATACTCACCCCTCTGCTGCATATGAACTGAGGAATGCCTTCGAAGTTGTATCCTCCGTGAGAATGATTTGGGACAGTCTGGGCATTGAAATACCTTCAACTCTCCATCTTCGTTTATTTCAGACTGATCTGAAATGTGTCAACAAACACATTTTGAGGAGAAGATTATAAACTAAAAAACAATCCTAGAGTTCTTGCCATGATCAAGAAGCTTCTTAATTACATGTTAATTTATGAAAATACTCTATAGTTATATATAAAAAAAGTGTTTACCACAAGCAACTTGTTCTACATCGTCGTCGTTTTCTTGAGATTCTTCAGTCATAATTTCCATCACAAGCACATGACCATCTTCTGTAGTAACTTCAACTTGTGTGGCCTTGCCAACCTTGTTTTTCAGTCTCAGCTGCAACTGTCCATCAAGATTGATTCCTAATTAACAACCCCCCATGGAAACTTAGGATAACTTTGTTTAAAATGCTCTTAACTAATTTACCAGACTGGCCAGCTAATGTTGCTTTAACAGCGTCCGCGATTGCGCCCATATTTGCATGCTCCATGGAGGTTTCTTCATTCTCCTCTACAAATAATATGTTGTCAATATTTTCACCTCCTTCAGGTTCCGCCTTAAGATCATCTATAGTCTTTAAGGTGCATGCTTCTTTATTCTCTGTATCTGCTTCCAATGGCAAGGTGATATTGTTTGGCACATCATTCTCTTCTTCTGTAGCTTCAATGTATGCCACTTTAGTGACACCTGCATATTGGGTTATTAGCTAGACATGACACAATATACTTCTAAGCAGGTGATCAAAGAAAAAAAAAATTGTTAACATAAATTTTCTTAATATTATGGTGGAGGTAAAGTTCCATGCAGGAGGTAATCTATGCACTTATTTCACACTTTCATAACAACCTCAACAAGATATAAAATGAAATTTTATATCCAATAAATTGGAAACAATGCCAAACAACGTGGAAAAAACTAACAACATATAAAAGCAGGTTTGCGAACCAAAACTCATGCATGAGATTTGTATGAATGGCAGGAATTGTGAACAATTAATAATGTACAAGGGGAGTAAGTAATACAAGTTTATAAATCCAGCTTTAGGTACTCTAAAAAACAGTTTTAACTTACCCACAAGATCCTCTTCAGTACTTGGTTCAGTCCTCTTACTTTCTGTTGATAATACATCCTGCGAATTGGCATCAGCTATATCAACTACCTGGGCTTCCCCCTGGTCTTGTATATTCAACCCACTTTCTTGCTCTTCCACAAAACTATCACCTATAGAGTTCTTTAGCTCCTTTAAGTGAGCTCTTAGCCTCGTGTCAGACTGCTCACATTTCTTTCGGAATACATAGGACTTATCTAGCTGATAGCGGCAAGGATAACAAATTTTTTCTGGGAGGCCATCACCTTCAAATACCTGAAAATATGCTTTAGCAAAACACAAGTAAAGTGGATACATAACTAATAATAATGTAAGGAAATTTCTTGATATTTTCAACTAGACTTACTTCCAGAGAGACACAAGCCATAATTCGCAATGTAAGGGGGACAGAACCCTCATTGCTGAATATCGATATCATTTCATCTTCCTTTTCCATGCAGAGCCTGCAGACTTCGTCCAGATCTATTATTTCCTCCACCTCAACAGAATTTTCCAATTTTTTCCGACTGTAGGTTTTCATTGTGTGCCCTTGCCCTTATCCTTATATAGTTTTATTTGGTTCGATAACTCAGAGTCCTGTCCTAGTTCTATTTTCTATTAGTAGATTTACATATCGTCTTTGAATAAACGTAAACCAGTAAACTGTATTATTATGGACTTACCTCTTTAAAATTATCCTCTTTTGAGAAGCTCGTGCACCGTGGAAAACAGGAATCAGCGATTATTAGCAGTTTGTAGGATGTAGATTGTAGATTACAGAAACCACCCAAGAACAACGAACAAAATGGCGATGAAGAATAATCAAAATGGTATCTGTATTTAAGCAGGTAACAATTTGCAGGAATCTGCAGCCGAGTTCGGTAACTCCATCCGAGCGTTCCGAACACAGATCATCTCCCAAAATCTTTACAAGCTAGAGTGAGATACACTGATATCCCGAGCGCTCGGGATGTAATTACCGAACTCACTTTGTGATGGACTTCTCAAAGCTGTCATCTGTCATGCAAAAGATAAATATACTTACTAGAGATGGTGAATAGAAGCGGAATCGATTTGAAATATCGAAACGACGAAACGACCTCGAAGTAGTGAAGTGAAAGTGTATAATACAAATGTATTATACATTGTATTATACCGTTTAATACGGTATGTATTTAACCTCTTCATTTTATACAAATTACTGGCAACACTGTGAAGAGTAGACAACGCTGTAAGAGAATGACATATGACTTGAATGACATATAACTGACTTCATTTTTTAATTTTCGTCCATTTGTCTTAATTATTTTATGAAAAAAAAAATGTTATTTTATCATTAGTACTAGTAGTGAAGTAAACGTGTATGATATAGTAATAATGAGGAGGCCTGGCAAATTTGGGCAATAATACAAACACATTTTGTCATTCAACCAAATAATAACAATTCCCAGAAAAAGTGCAAATTCTGCTCAAAGCAATTTACAAAAAATTACTATAGAATGGTGAGGAACCTGCAAATTTGTCCTAAGCAGGATTTGCCATAATCGGAAAGAGGCCATATAAATGCAGGATTCGATAGCATGCGTGTATTATTTTATATAGGTATTTATTTGGAACAAAAGCCTTGTCATGTAGAAGGGTTTGAACTAGAACTACATTTTGAAAATAATGGCTATTGAATCCTGCGTTGAGAGTGGGCTGAGTGGGCCACTCTGGTTACTCTTGATCTAAAGGAAAAATTGGATTTGAATTGTAAAAATAACTCCTTAACTTATAATACTAATATCATACATTCTCTAAATAAAATTAATAATTTTGTTAATTTTTAAATGCAATAAGATCTCGCTTTTACAATCTTCCCGCCATTTTTTTGAATTTAATACTGTATAATACAATGTATTTTACTTTGTATAATACAATGAAAAATAAAATACCGTATTTTCTCATCTCTACCTCGAAGTCTAAACAAATATAAGAGGTGTTATTGATTTAAAAACGTCATCTAGTTGGCGGTGAAACGTCAAAAGAAAAAGATAAAGTAATAAATATCCATTTACTTTGATTATGTCATTCTGTCAAAACTTCCCCCCTAGCCTGCTAGATGACCTTTTATTAATGAATACCCCATACACGCAAAATACAACATACAACTCCTGATTGATCATTCCAGAATTACGTTATTTGACAAAAAACAAAAAACCCCTGAAGGCAATTTGGCGCAGACCAACTTATTTAAATTACGGGGTGTTCATTATAAAACTTCATCTAGTTGGCTGTGAAATGTCAAAAGAAAAGGATGGAGAAACAAAAGTTCATTTATTTTGATTATGTCATCCTTTTCTGTCAAAATCTTATAGCCTGCTAGATGAAGTTTTATAATGAACACCCCGTATGTTTTATGGTTGATTTGAAATATATTTTTTTTTCAAGCGGACTAAAAGTACGTCATTTGTTTTCTCCATACGCACACCTAAAGTGGGCTTTCAAATCCTGAGACCAAAAAAGTAGCAAAAAAGTCCTAGGCAGTAAAAGTAAAGTCAAAAGTCACCGCTAGTGTCATGGTGGCGCATATATAAACGATTTTCATTCAACAAAATTATTTTAATAATAGATGACACCAGATAAACCGATCTGAGTGTATTGCCATCTTTACATTCTTGTTGAAAAAACAAAGGACAGAAATACTCTCAGAGCACTCAAGAGCACCATCCGAAACCGTTATTAGTCGAAATCGCATAGGTTCTCGAATTCTGAATTCGTCTGTTAAATGTCATGCGCGTCATCATATTTATCTGTCAATGTGACATTTATTAATTTAGTATTGAAAATAATGCTACACATTTTTAGTTTACCATAATCATTGATTATTATTTAATACATTAAAACCATTGAACATTGAAAACCACCATTCTAACATATTCTATATATTTTACTAATTACATACACAATTAGGTAAGTACCTAGACCCGCTTAA
Organism: Taphrorychus bicolor; assembly: GCA_951812265.1. Lineage (NCBI taxonomy): Eukaryota > Metazoa > Arthropoda > Insecta > Coleoptera > Curculionidae > Taphrorychus > Taphrorychus bicolor. The sequence continues at coordinate 46,293,875 of OX638297.1, read as the reverse complement.
AGAGGATGAGAGAAAATTGCAAAACTGAACCACTTTTAAATAGATTTCTTATTTCTTGCATGCTTGAAAAAAAAATAGTATATGTTACTCGGAGTAAAAGGTCTTTTTGTGCTTCGCCCAGTTGCAGGCCTCAGCTTCGCTTCGGCCGTCAATCTCTGGGCTCAGCACGAAAAGACCCACTTTTACTCCTAGTGACATAATCTACTATATAGTATATTTATCGTAAATTGTCGCTTTTAGAGAAAAGGTGCCAGACAGAGTTTATCAATTTCAACCAATCGGACCACAGCGCCAAATCCGCAATATACGCCATATCCGCACATGGCGACGTACTATCAGACCTAACTGTTATAATTTTTTTCAACTAAACCCATGATTTTTCTCAAATTTAACCAATGTGACATTTTGATATATTTGTTATGTGTATAATTTTGATTGTAAAGTAAATTGTAACTACTATGGTTATACAAATTATATTAATAAAATTTACACGCACTTTTTCAAATAAAATCTACGTAAAACTCGTTGCTCATCATGTTCAAATTTCTCTCTGCAATTTGTCCTCAAAACCCCCGTACAATAAAAAAAAGAAGAACTAAAGAAAATATTGAAAAGATTGCTTTAAAAACTTTTTCTCTGTAGGTATATATTTAGTTATTTACATTATAAGTCCGGTAAATATAGTTTTACAGTAGGAGTAAGATGTTTCCGGATGAGGCGCTGCCGAGTCTGGAATTTCGAAACGACTACTGTAACATGTCACCGGGCGTATGATGTACTTCATTTTACTTCAAACTTATTAAAAACAGAAAAAAATAATTGTATGCGCGGAGAATATATTTTTGACAAATCCTCCAATTTGGCAAATAGTTTCATCACGGTATCCTGTACCGGTACCGGCGCAGGTACCGGTACAGGTTACCATGGATACAATGGATTTATAGAAGATGTGCCGGTACTCAATACTGTAAAATGTCTTTGCGATATCCAATCCTGTAAAAAGCTATTTACCGGATTAAATTCAAGTACGTAAAAGTGTTCTAAATGATACAGCATGAAGTAAAATAATAATCGATACATAAACAAAAATAAAGTATCGATTATTAGACTTTTTTCCCCATCAATTCGTTAAAACGACCTTCCCAAAAAGAGGGCGCCACATTCACCTAATCGTTAAATCATCGTCAAACTGTTAATCCAATGTCGCCCTCTAGCGATGACACTTCAAACGTCGCTTGTGTGTACAATTTTTTGTTCAATCAAAATCTGGTACTACCTTCTTGACAGATTGTAATTTTGTCACGTTAAGTTTTTGTCTTTGCGTGCGCGAAGGGTGTGTGCCAATTAAAAACCCCGTAATTTCGTTTACATGCGGTGGTCGGGCTACCTGTTAACCCCCTGAATATTAATTTTTTTACGGTAAGTACGATTGCGACCGCTACTTGCCTAGTACTTTGCTTTTAAGCGCCATTATAGTAAACAAGTACCGGCAGCAGGTTTCATGGCCTTATTGCATAGAAATTCAAAGAATGTTAAGCAAAATACCTGTATGGGAAAGTTTTTTATATTTTTTAAACGCATCGTTCAAAAGGAAATGACCTTATGACCTCTTAGTGTCGCAAATTATAGTGGTGTGTCAACATATCAGTAATAATAATTTAATTAGGGTAAAGGGTCAGGGGGCTCCGGGGCTAAGAACTCCTTAGAAAAACAAATCCCCGGTTTGGCAGAGGTGTACTGGTACCAGAAAGGTGTAGGTACTCCAAGGTACAGTTATTAAAATAATGGTAATGGCCCATGTTTAATTAGCAGTTAGAGCCTTGAAAACTGTTAAAAGACTGTGACATGGTATACCTAACCAATTTGTCTACATCATGAAGCCTAATAATGTGGAAAACCTGTTTTTTTTACATAACCCAAGTGGTATACTGTTTGCTGTCCATTTCTCTTTTCTAAACTTATAAGTGGACACTATTATTTGCCATTTAGATTTGACTGATTTTAGTATGAAATTAATTATTGGGAAAGAACTTATACTACAGAATGGGTTATCTCCTCAGTTATCTTGATATTGCTATAGTTGATCTTATCAGCATGGAGAAGACAATGCCTGAAGGCTTTGTTTAGGTACTCTTTGTTTTACTCAGAATAAAGCCCAGTTCACCCAGTGGGTTCTTGTAAAGAAAATGAAGACACAGATTAAGTCATTTTTACTTACCCTTTCTTCAAATGTTTCAATTAAATTTGGTTATTTTAGGTTAGTTTAAGATAAGTTAGTTTAGTTCACATTAGATTAGCTCAGTTCAGGTTTTATTTTATACCAGCAGCCTATAGATAGAGACAGTCAACAGTGAGACAATCAGCCTTGTTTAGAGTATATTACCTACTGATTTTTATCTTTTAAAATACTTTTCTGAATTGATTTGATTATAATAAAAAAATTTGATTACAATAAAAAATTCAAAGTTCTTACATTGGTGTGGTGTGTGTTTGGGTTCTTTACAAGACTCACCCTGTGCATTTATAGCTGCAAGTTTCTTGCTACAAGTTTCTGTTTTGAAGGTTTGCTGCCTAGTTTATTGCATATCATTTTATAGAGTGCAAGTTTATGGTAACAAACAGATTGTTACCAAAGCTAAAATAGAAATACCCATGTGTATCAAGTTTTAGTTTCAGGCTAAAAATTTTAGTAAAGATTAAATTTTACTCCTGATTATTTGACTGTCTCCCTGGAAGTTGCAGAAATAGATCAGCTGTTTCAAAATGCATTTGGCGATTTTTGTTTATAATGTCATAAGAGAGATTATTTTCCTGGCAAATTATTTTGTTTGGAATGGAAGTTTGTTGCTTGGCAGTTTTGTGAATGACATTTACGACAAAACTACTTTACGACAAAATTAGTTTTGTAAAAAATGTCATGAACAAAATTGCCAAAGAGCAACCAACTTGAATAAAATAAGAGAAATATTTTGCCTTATCAAATATTCTCTTGAATGGTATTCGACAAGACTATTTCACGAGAAAACTTCTACCTTCAGCTAAAAGCAAATAGTTGACACTTGTCAAACTGACAATACTTTTTACTTGAACTTAACAAAACCTTGTCGCTGAAAAACCATCATATTGATTTTGTTCAGGTAGGACCAGGTAGCAATTTTGTCAGTAGAAAATAGGCTGTTGCTATGACATTTTTCCTGTGTAAAATACTCTAGTGAAATAGTCGCTGAAAAACGATCATGTTGATTTTGTCCAGGTAGGACCAGGTAGCAGTTTTGTCAGCGGAAAATAGGCTGTTGCTATGACATTTTTCCTGTGTAAAATACTCTAGTGAAATAGTCAGCTAAAAGCTAAAAATTGCTCTGTTCAAATTGGGCTTCACCCAAGTTTTGTAGTTTAAATATGTAATGCACAAGTCCAAGTCTTTTGAGAAGAAGATTTATAAACTCAACTTTTAGATTCTGGCAAATTAATAGAAATTTTATTCATAAAACATTTCTGTGTCCTTGATTCTGTGGCACTTTGTCAATTTTTTTGTCATTCATTTCAAATCTCAATTCTTTTATTACATCTCTTTACCTTTGAAACCTTTTTTTTATACTTAGTATGGTCCCTTCAAATAAATGTTCATCTAACAGGCTTACAATTTGAAAGATTTGTCCCATTCTATCCGAGATTCTATCCACGTAAATATGTCATTCATAATACAATTTCACAATAAGGGTTTAACATAACAATTTTTAAAAAAATTAGATAGAGCATCTGAGATTAAATTTTATATTAAGTGCAAAAAAAATGTTCCTTTGTAAGATAAGATCTAACTGAACAAAAAAAATTTAAATGAAAGTACCCCTAGTCCACTAGATATTTTGTAAAGTGGCATTTTCAAACACTCTTTGTCTCTGCCTTAATCTGATTAACCAGCATGGACAACTGAACTGACCTGACTTCCGATCTGATGTTAAGGCTCTTATAACAACTATCAGTGATAGGCACATATTATAAACAGTTTATAATAATTACCAAAAGTTTTTGAAAATGCTTCCTTGTCAAAGTACATTTTTGTTTTTTTTGGCTCAAATGTTTTTGAGATTTATATTCGAGTCATGCTCAAAAGTTAAAGTATCTACTTATAACATTTTTTAAGAAAAACTTTATGTGAGCAAAGTGCATAATATGTTAAAGCTAAATCATCCTTGATAAGAGAGAGACATACAAAACATAATGAATAATCAATAACAAAGCACTTGTGAAACTATCTTAACTTGAACTCTTTTGCTCAAACTCAGATTATCTAACAATTTTTTTTTTATATTTTAAAAGAAACTCACTGTGTAAGTAACCTAAGGTGCAGTTAATAGTAGGTGTGTTATGATTTTTTGCATTTAAATATTTTTCTTTTTTATTATTTACATTTTTTGATGTAAAAGATACAGAAGTTTTGTTCGAATGAAAATTCCTGACTGGTGACTTGGTTTTGGATAATTGTGTTAGCCCAGTTACATGAAGAATTTGATTACCTATCATAGTTGCAAAATAAAAACATCCAATTTAAATTTGCAAATTATAATTGCAAAATAAAAACGTGTGTTTATAAAGCCAATGCGTTATAAAGGAATGGCTTTATAAACTAGGGCACAAAAATGTGTACACAAAAATACCCTTTTTTAAGAACATGTTAGAACATAATTCCCAAGACAATAACTACAAAAAATGTAATTACTTGATCTAAATTCCATTAAATTTTGCTGTACCTACAAGGGTTCTGGAATTATCAAAAATACTTTTTTTTTATTTTGGTTTGAAACTTGAGCAGAGATGCAACAGACATAAAAGCAAAGAAGGCTTTGTATTCATTTATCGCTTTTTAATATAATTTGCAGATATCAAATTTATCATAAATCGGTGTCAAAGCCCGACCTTTAGTCTTTAGCTCATCACCTTCTTATTTTTATTTCCCAGCAGCTGTACCAATCAGGAGGTTAATGTGCTATTTATTAAGCATTTAATTTTGACTGTTGATAGCAAAGGGAAGTTTTATGTTTATGATTTATTTTGGCAGCAAATATTTATCTCCCTCAACTGTCCTTGGGTTTTGCTTAATTATTGTTAATAATTAATAATATGCTAATGCTAAAGGTAGATAATATTGTTGGAATTTTTCACGGATTTCTAGATATTTATGGATAACTTTATGAAGTCTTAAGATTGATATACATTTTGTCTATCTTAACTTTATTTGTTTCTAGGTGTGGGAATCAGCAGAAAGATTTCAAGATGCCAAAACAGGTAAGGATTCCTTTATTTATAGTCATTTTAAGTTTTTTAGAAAAAAAAATTAAAAGCAAAAAAAATAAAGCGATTGCTGAGAAGTTATGTCTTATACAAATTTATCTTATTATTCACCATTTTCCTTCATAATTATCATTGAGACACTTATCTATGTATGTATAAATATGTGCGTTCATACGGCTCTGTTCAAATATATGTTTTTACTACGATGTAGGGACGTGGATGTTGTAAAACAAAACGAAGCGACCTAGAGAATTTTTTCTAATTTTTTCAGTAGTATTCTATTGGATTATGTAAGAGCTAGGAAGTGCTCTGCTTAGTTTGTACTGTTTTATGTTTAACTTTTTTTTTGTATAATGGTGCTATTTAAAAAGAAAAGTGAATGGTGGAAGTGTGCTATTCCCTTGGGAATTTTAGGTATTAATTCAGAGGGAAACCAAGATCATGTGGTAAGTCGATAGTTAACGTTTTCAACGTATTCACTTATGGATATTCATATTATTATGGCGTATTTATTTGTGGTTAAGAAATAGTATATTACATACCGGGGTGGGAAATCGTTCATTAATGTCGAGGGATTTGATAGTTTATCGAGACGCGCAGCGTCGAGATGAACTATAAAATCTCGAGACGGTAAGGAAACTTCCTACCGAGGTGTGTATACTATTTTATTTACAACCTACATAATATGAATTTATATTTTTCGTATAAGATATTTATAATATGTTTAACTATCTTTTTTAAAAATTACCAGTTAACTATCTTATCTAGTTCGATGCTACTAGGGACACCTTTTTAATTCTATAAAGACATTAAATTTTAGGGGCCAAGAAATAAGCATGGAAAATAAGGGTTGAAAGAGAGGTAGGTAATAAGCTATTACCCCGCTAGCCACCCTCCTATGACGTTTATAATGATAGCATTACATATATGGTTGTAAATAAAAATTATTGTAATGATTGATTGGTAAAAAAATATCTTAATTTTTTAAAATATTTACTATATAAATTTTTTAAAGTAGAAATTAATTATTACTACCAGAATCATAATACGTAGAGGAGCCACTTTAGTGATTTTCCAATTGGACTAAATATCAACAATCATTCTTTTGTAAGTATAAGTGGTACTTCCTATCTTATAGTAAAAAAGCCAAAATCAAAAAAAAAACCGAATGGTAAAATCAATCAGGTACAACCAACAATAACAAGGAGGGTCATGAGATCCATTACCACCACTATTGTCATTGTCTATTTTTACGCTCAGTAGGTCCAACTAATAAACATAGAAACAGGTGGTTCAAGAACGTCTGCGTTTTATGTCAGGTGGACTATCTATCTGTACGTACATCGATGCCCCGCGACGTTGTCAAATTGTTCAGATTTCAGGAAGAAGACTAAGTTATCAGGAACAGTTGTTCAAGAGGAGAAAGCATTAGTACCACCACCACCACACACAATAAATATTGCTCAATTTTAACTAAGCTCATAAACTCGCACTATATCGTTGACTGCCAATTTCAAAAGCAGGTAACTACTACTGTGTGTGTTGCCACAGTATCATGTTGTGTGGTACCTACAGAGGGCTTTCTGAGATTCCAATCCCCTTAAGTCACAAAAAGCGTCACTTAAAGTATAAGCGTTACTGTATCAAATAATATACCATACAGGCTGAAATTTTCAATAGGTTAAAGTGCTGGAATATTCACTTGAGTCACTTGCCAATTAGTGGCAACCTCGCTTCCCGTACTACCGGCAATATTAAAAAAATTATCATCGTTTCGCCATTGGCTAGACCCTTAACATTTGCCGGTCGCTCTCGTCTATAGTCCCCTTCAGAGTGTTCCTTTCTGCTAACTGAGCTTCTCGTGCTATGTCTCCATCCTTGTCCCACTCACACTTTCACCACCACGATGATGCTCATCCGGTTGTACCGCTTCATCAACGGTTTACCTTTAGCTGTTACCGTTTGAAATTCGGATTATGATACTGGACGGGCCTGGCAGTTAGTTTGGTTGGGTCGTTATTATTGCCAGTACAAAGCGTATCGCGTTGCAATTGAACCGATTTTTGATAAGTTTTGTGTTGTTTTGTCATTATCGATATCATTTTTGTAGAGGATAGACTTCGCGAGGTGTAGTTTGGACTAGGTAGAACCAGGTCTAGTGGTGACTGGTCAGTTTCTGTTTCATACATAATAAGGGACAAAAATGGTGTCCAGCAAATTGGTGAGTTCCCTACTAATAAACAGAGAATTCTAGTGAAAAAATTCGGCCCTTGCGATTTACGCTTTCGCTGAATCGAAATTTTGAACAAATGATGACCAAGTTCAAACAATGCCATATTTATGATCTAAGTATCTACTGCCCAGGACAGAAATATATATTTTTTTAAATTTTCTTCAACACGTTAAATCATTTGGACAAACATGCCGTCAGTATTTGCGATTTAATGGCGTCTGAAGCACATCATGAAGGTTGAAGGTTGAACAATAAAGACAAGTGCAGGCACGGGAATGGTTGAGACAATAATTGATTACTCATCCGGTTTAACAATTAGCACAAGCCTCCCTCAACTCTCTCAAGCCTCCCTCAACTCTCTCAAGCCGCCGTTTTATCAACTCGATTTTAATTTCGGCAATATTGTTTCATATATAGTTCATAAAACCGTAAAATTATGTAACAATTTTTGGTGCTGGTCGGCAGTAAGCATTAGGGAATTTCGAGGTTTTTTGAAATTCGCAATAAAGAGGATATCAAATTAAGTAGTTTAAAGTTAAAAAAATGCGCAGTATTCATATATGTACTAAAAAGTTAATAAAAATAATACAAAAAAAATTGAACGTTTTATTTACATTTTAATGCCCCACGGCGCATTCATAATTAAATTCAGTTTATTTAGTTCGCGTTAGATGTCGCTATCACCTATTAGGCCGGCTAGGTTGCCAGTTTCTCTCTCTCTATCCAGAAACTAGGCCTTTTCGAAAGCATTTAGTTAAGTATGTATCGGATCCCACCATGGCCCTAAAGTTCAGGCTGGCTGCCCAATGGCAAAGTAAAACTCTAGTTCAGTTTTACTTTGCTTTTAAAGAACCAACGTGGAGTTGGTTCAGTTGTTTTTCCTTTGGTTTAGTTAGTTCAGTTAAACCTGTCCTTTACGGCGGCCCCTGAGGGGCGCCCTTGGATCTGTTGGTTAGGTTAGTTCAGTTTTACTTTGCTTTGGGTTAGGTCAGGTTAGTTCAGTTGTTTTTTGTTTTGGTTAGTTTAGTTATGTTTTTCCTTTAGTTTAGTTAGTCCAGTTGTACTTGCCTTTTGCACCTGCATCTTGCAGCAGCGGCCCTTTAGGGCCGCTACGGTGCTTGTTGATTGCTGCGCATAAGTGTGGGCTCTGTTGGTTAGGTTAGTTCAGTTTTATTTTGTATTTGGTTGGGTTAGTTTAGGTTTACTTGTCCTTTACGCTAGGGGTTATCCACTGAAGCAAAAAGTGTACAAACATTGCCAGAAATCCGCATTATATTGTATAATTCACAATAATGTGAACAATGCCAGGTTGTGTTACATCTAATGCAGTATATTTATATTAATGCGCATTAATTGCTAAGTAATGTAAAAAAATGCAGTACCTAATGCCATTATACATTGCAGCAATGCAAGAAGCAATGCCGTTACATTTCGAAGTAATGCAGAAGAATGTAGGCGAATAGAGTTGCAATGCAAATTAATGTGAAGTAATGCAGATGTAATGCAAACTAATTTTGAAAAAAGTGCTTGCTGAGATAGTCCAAATTGTCCGAAAGCTCAAGTAAACATAGCTGCAAAGAATACATTTCAGGTTACAGAGGTACCCCGAATTGTAACTGATAAATAATCTAATTTTTTATGTTACCTGAAGTTTTAGCTCGTGATCTATAAAAACGTCTGCATTCGCCTCTGATGAAGTCTCAATAAATTTACATATGTAGTGTTTGACGATTCTTTTAACATGATCTACAACTGAATCGTCATCTTGGTTATCAAGAAGTTTTTCCTGAGGTTTTTCATTTTCTGCCTTGTTTGTAACGGTTTGTTGGGAATTTTTGTTCCAATCCTTGTGGATGGGCTGGAACGGAGCGTCGAGCAGAGCAAGATATTCTTTTCCTTTTACTTTCTATTCCCTCCTTTCCAGTTTCGGTTATTTTCCTTTTACATTGAGAACATATAGTCTGTGATTGTTTCTTGTCTCTTGTCGATAATTTTTTGCAGTTTTCTGCAAAAATAATTAATTTGCGCCTACTCCAAGATCAATTTCGAACAAAGAAGACTAAGAACTGCAAATTCGTAAAACAGTACCTTATTGTGGTCATTAAGAAGGGATGGTAATGTTTGCTTCGCATACGTTTAATTCCTTTTCTGATATGAAGGCTATTGTATCGACGGTGGTAAATCCTTGAAACGATAGGAGTTGCTTTATGTTTTCTGATAGATAGTTTGATGGGAGACCTGCTTTGAGATATCTAATATTTCAGCAATAAGTTAAAGATAACCTTCAGACTTTTGTACCAAAATACTACTACCGTCATTATGTTCCTAAAAATGCAGAAAAATATGGATTGATTAATTGAAAAATATGAAAATATAGCCACTAACTGCGAATAGTCGTGTATACAGAGTCTTTTCAGGTGTTTGGGGTGTTCCCACTATTGCTATTTCTGAAGTGATAAGAGTTACTAGATCGCTTAAATTACGAAAACTAAACCATTTTGAAGTTTCCACTTTTTCGCAGGGTTTTGAAGATTTACCTACATATTTGTAAAAATATACAAATTGGCAAAAATTTAACTAACTTTATTTAGTTCTTTAACTCCTCTTTAATCGGAGAGTAGAAAAATATGTCTGTGACAAGGTATTAATTCCCGTCGTTCAAAAATTGTTGTTTTTCGCCGATTGCCTTAAAAAGTGACGTTTTCGTGACTAATAACAAGTAGTAAACTATAATTTTTATTGCCCAGACAGTAGAAATTTTTTAATTCATACTTTATCATTTGGGACACTTTTACATACTTGATTTTAGTCCGGTAAAAAGCTTTTTACAGGAATGAATACCGTATTATTCACCGCGCATAAAATTAATCTTTTTCTGTTTTTAATAAGTATGAAGTAAAATGTTGTACGTCATACGTCTGGTAACGTGTTAAAGTACTCGTACTCGGCTATGGCCTCGTCCAGAAACATTTTACTCCTACTGTAAAACTATATTTACCGAGATATTTACTTTATACTGTACACCATACTTTACCATTTAGGACACTTTTACGTACTTGATTTTAGTCCGGTAAATAGCTTTTTACAGGACTGGATATCGTAATGGTATATTACAATACGAGATGGGAAGTCTTTCATTACTGTCCAGAGATTATGTTATTATAAAATCATAAATGTTTGTAACAAATTTATTGTTACAAAATTATATAACAATAAAATCTCGAGACAGTAATGAAGCTTCCCATCGAGTATACATATACTTTTTTATTTTCAACCACACTTTTTGAATAACTCAAAAAATGTTCTTGAATATTATTTATTCATATAATATTCAGGCTCAAATCTTCACTGAGGAGGCGGAATTGTGGTGGTTGCTATGGTATAGAGCAAAACCAACAATCAGGGTTTCTGCAATTCCCTGAAGTTTCTGCGCTTTGTTTGCATGTGCATTACTGGTCTAGTGATGAGAGATTTCCAGGATTTTAAATAGACAGGAATGTCATCATTACATATGTGGTTGGAAATAATAGTTATTTACGTTATAAGTCCGGTAATAGTTATTTACGTTTTAAGTCCGGTAAATATAGTTTTACAGTAGGAGTAAGATGTTTCCGGACGAGGCGCTAGCCGAGTCTGGAATTTCGAAACGACTACTGTAGCAGGTTACCGGACGTATGATGTACAACATTTTACTTCATACTTATTAAAAACAGGAAAAAAATAATTTTATGCGCGGCGAATATATTTTTGACAAATCCGCCAATTTGACAAATAGTTTCATTACGGTATCCTGTACCGGTACCGGATTCCAGGTTACTATGGATACAATGGATTTATTGAAGAGGTGCCGGTACTCAATACTGTAAAATTTCTTTACGATATCCAATCCTGTAAAAAGCTATTTACCGGATTAAAATCAAGTACGTAAAAGTGTCCTAAATGATACAGTATGAAGTAAATATCTTTTTTGTTACAAAGCATTTCACTTAATCGATATGAAATATGAAACATAGATCATGCATTTAAAACCTACTGCTTTTTGATAGTCTCTTGAACTATTACTATAAAGGATTAATAGAATATATTCATCTGCAGATTTCCAAGTAACTTCTTTTAACGTCAGAACCGCGTTTGCTGCAATAATATATCACGTAGATAGTCAATTAGTAGGTATCTCCAATTCTGTGTATAAATTTAAATTAGTTTTATGAAGTAATGTTGATAATTACCCATGGCGATTAATGGACTACCTAATTCATTAAGGTAGTAGTATTACTAGCTAAATAGGTAGTGGCGATGATTGTAGAAAGAAAACTTTCAACAAGTTTATAAATTGAATTTGTGCATTGCAAATCCGCAATACAATTTCATTAAAGTCGTATTGTTTTGTGTTTTGAACATTACTCTGTGTCCCATAAGAAACAATGCTTAATCAGGTTTTATTGCGTTTGCTACGAATTTTAATGATTCTTATTAATTCATTGAACTATTTTTTATATAATAAGATAAGAATTTTTGAAGATATTTTTCAACCTTTTTGTTTGGTATTGGCGTGACATTTTTCATACTCGATGTAAGCAGCAACCAATTCGTATTTTAAATATTTTTAGTCTTTTAAGTGCTAAATTTAATAAAGTTTGAGTGACACATGTTTCTTAGCAACACCTGTCTCGTTTGAGACTCACGATACACATTCACGCCCACCTTAAAACATAATATTGTCATATCGATCATTATTTAAATTCATCTTCAAAAACCACCTACTCAGAATTGAACTATCGAGACCTGTAGCTAATAAGCAGGTGACCGCAAAATTGTTAAGTTAACCTTGACGAAAAATAAATTTTAAATTCTATCCATATCTAGAGGTAGTGCATCAATTAGAGGCCACGTAATGTGCGAAATTAAATTGGATGAGAAAAAAAAGCACGGAATCTCTAACAATCGTCAATTTGATGGTGGCTGGTGATGAAAGGATTCACCCATTCTTTTCTAGTTTTTCTATATGTTGTCATAATCGAAGTCAACTAGTTAACAAATGTTATGTTCGAAAGTCGCATTTGAAACACAATAATAATTACATCATGATGGAAACCTCACATCCGACCGCACGTTATCTCTTTTAATAATATTTTAAACTCAATGCGTCATTTATAGCCAATCTTATGGAGGCTCTTACGCAAAAGTCGCTATGTGAGCACAGTCACTCTTGTTAAAACTCTGTTTTGCCGGGGCATATTGCTTTTTGGCTATTTTATCTTATCCATTTATTATTGGAGTTTTAAGTAGTATTTCATTGATCACAAAAATAATTTTTTTACTTTAATTTTACCATAAATCTTATATGTTGTGTGACACACACACTGAAAAAATGTATGTCTTTTTCTAATAGTGTCGATAACTACCTAGACCTAGAGCTAGAGACGTTCTCTTAGACATGACATAAATATATTAATTATTATTTTTTTTAGATGAACGTGAGGGTGACGACTATGGACGCGGAGCTGGAATTCGCGATCCAGCAGTCGACGTCCGGCAAGCAGCTTTTTGACCAAGTGGTCAAGACCATTGGCCTTCGGGAAGTCTGGTTCTTCGGGCTCCAGTACACAGACTCTAAGGGAGACCTCACATGGGTCAAGTTGTACAGAAAGGTAAATTATTGCTACATTAGGTACATGAATTTATCTATTTAACGCTAGGCAAAAGTCCTTGTCCTTTAGCTACCTCAAGAAAAGATCTACCTCGATCTTGCATTTTTTTTATATTTTTCAATGGTTGAGTGTCGCTGAACAGCCAACCCAAATAGTTGACCTGTGAATAAAATGAAAACTTTGGGGTTGAACTTGGGTTACAGTTATTTAACTTGTTACTTAGATTCAAATGAATGTAAAATGTAACAAAGGCTTGGTGCCTTGACATGCACAAGAAACCAAAGTTCATTTATTTTGATTATGTCATCCTTTTCTGTCAAAGAATCATAGCCTTCGAAATGACGTTTTCTAGTGAACACACCATATTTCAGTGCCTGTCTCTTATGTGTGAACTTTTTTTATTGGTATTTGTAACGTTTGAGTTAAACAAAAATTGAGCATTTTACAAGTAAAACCGAACAATTTTATTTTCCTTCTCTCGAATCTTCGAACTACCTAATTTATTCCCCTTTTAAATTACAGAAAATTAAATATTTGGCGCCCAACATGGGACTCGGCCAAATTAAAACAATGCTTCGTTTTTTTTCCGTTTTATTCTGTTCGTCCGTGATGTTCTGGCACATATTGTGGCCATCGCTTGATGTAATTGAAAACCATTATTTCGTACAATAAGAATTTGATTTCCCTGCTCTGGTGAAAATCTAGCGAAATACATATTATACCAAAAATTCGGTTGGTATTTTAAAAGGTTTTTGCGTAAACAAATTTGTATTACCACGGGAAGTCGCAAAATATAATATCTGGTGGCCTATCCTGTTGGGCTTCCGAAAAGCATAATTTTACTTGAGATAGTAGCCAGTTTACCGGTCAAAACTGACGGTTAAACCACATGCTGTTTACAGACGATTCATTGATGGTACTGAAAATAGATTGCCAGACTGTCGCGTCGGTCGATAGGTGCTTTTAATGATGATGTAAGATATTTTAATACAAATGACTGGTCCCATTGAATGACGACAGAACATACATCTGTTTTGTCGAGAATTTTAGTCAGTGCTCTGAGCCGCACTCCCGAAAGAAAGAGTGAAGTTGAAATTAATAAAGACTGAATTAATTAATTTTTTCTAAAAATTTACCTAAGTGCATAAACATATAACCTTTTTGAAGACTATCCGATATATGAACAAAGTTTCTTTTTGTTAGGACTTCTTATTTGACCAAGAAGTGTGATTATCATTATACTAATTATGGTACTTTCGGCATGATGTGTGCAAAAACGTCATTTATCTTTTTTTTTAAACTCCTCTATTACTTGCCATTAATGTCAATTTAAATAGGAAAGTGCTTAACAGAGGATGCAGGACAAAAAGCTACTTCATTTTTTTTTAAATTGCCAACGTATCGACTTTCTTTGAGGTTACCCAAATATACATAATTGAAATACCAGTACGCTGTGATAACACAAACTGATAGGCCACAAAACGAGTGGAACGCTATAGCTAGAAGTCGTTAAGTTCAGGGATAAAGAAGTAGTAGTCGAGAACATATTTACAAGCGAAAAAGTCGAGAAGAAAAACAGGTGAAAACAAAGGAAGAAATAATAACTACTACCATAAAAAAATAAACTCCAATGAATAAAAAGCCAAAGTTGAAAAAAATTGAATACATATGGAGTGACAGAACAAGATACCTATAAGTACAAAGAATAAGAATATAAGTGGATAAGGAATGAGTGGACAAAAAGTTGGAGTCGCAATTCTCAAGTCAACTAAAAAACGTAACGAAACATCGAAATCTGTAGTCTTAGAAGTTAAGAAACAACAATTCGCGTGAAAGCCACTAAAGATTAAGAGTTAGAGAAGGCTCGAAAGGCTTAAAAAGTAATAAAATGTAGAGGAGTGTCAATAATTTAGGAAGGAAAGTTTAAAAAAACATAGTACTTAAACTAGAAAAAAATAAACCCGGCGAACCATAAAGCGCAACAGAAACAAAACAAAGAATTTTAGTTCAAGAAAGAAACAAATAGCTGAGGGAGAAAAATGTTAATAAATTTACTACGATCTAGAAAATTTATAAAAGACTAGTGCTTGGGGGGCAGGATCAATAATTAAAAGTTATAAAAATAGGAGAGCACATTATAAAAAAAAGTTGGAGATAAAACAATTAATTACAAAGGAAAAAATAAGCGGAGAGAACCAGAAACTATAGTAAATTACACAAAGCTTTTGCAATAATATGAAACAATCTCAACAAGTCATTTTGTAGTTACTGTAATCATTTATAAGCGCATTTTCTCAAAAAAATGTTTAAGTGACGGTAGTTATTTGGAAAGATTTACCCCAGAGGTGAATCGAATTTAGAAATGTTTATTTGTAAAATTACTCTGTCTAAAAAAGCGTTAAAAGGAATAGAAAATATAATAAAAAAAGTAATTCCAAAAACTACTGTAAATCCTAATTTTCGCGCATAAAATGTTCTATTTTTTAACTCTTTTCTGTATTGTTTTTATTATTTTCTGTTAATTTGTTTTTTTTTTTTAATTTTGATCATTTTCTCCAATTTTGTGACTTTTTCAGCCATTCTTTTTTTAAATTATTGTAATTTTTTGGACGAGTCTTTGCCACCGAACATTTTCGAACGTAAATGTTGGTTTGTTTTTTATTTTATTCTCATTAGTTTCGTATTGTTGAGGGCAAGTTTTTCATTTCTCGAGTGCTCTCTTATTTCTCATTCATCAGTTATTGCGACCCTTCTCGTCAATTGTGCCCATCGTTTTGTATTTTGTTTCTGTTCTTTTTCTTTTGCATTCTTTTCTTGTTCAGTTCACTTTCTGCTCCATTCTCTTCTTGTGACATTTCACAGCGAACTTGTTGACTTTTTGTATTGAATCCCTCCCATATGGGTTATTTTTAAATAAGTTACTTCTGGGATTACTTCAAGTTTGTTAACTGGTTCTTTCAGAGTAGATAACAGGTTAGTACTTACAGATTAACACGTCAGAACTTACAGATTGTACAGTTTACATGGAAATTGTTTTTGATCTTTTGTAATCCTATCTTTTCCTTATTATGATGATGATACTGCAGCCTTTCAGTCAAAAGAATTTTTCTCGAAAACGGTTAGTTTAATCAAGAAACTTCAAGAAATCAAAAGTAAAGATATTTGTTTGGCTTACTAGATAGTGACGATGAATTTAACAAAGATGTTCCCGCGAAACATAAAGTGTTCGTCATCATAGTGACAGTAAGTCCTTAAAAACTGCGAATAATTAAAATTTTGTCACCCCCAGAAATGGGGATGTACAAATTTATTAGAGAAAGGGTTCATTCTCGGGTTCATTTTAGGATGTTTAGGTATAGGAAAAAAACGTATCATTTTGACCCCACTAATATGCTTTTAAAATCTTTGTACTGAATTTTGAATCACCTTGTATACTCTCAACTAAAAAGCTTTTTTTCTCAGAAGCGGTCACTTAGTCCCCCATGGCTCCTTGAATATGTGTGACATTGGCCTTACGTTTTTAGATTCTAAATTCCAAATTGGAAATCAAATACTCTTCTATAAGTTCATCTTAGTCGTACACAATAATTTGGATTACTAATTTTCCAAGTCGTTTTTTCAAATCGCTTTAGAACGCCTCATTACCAACCGCGTACTATTTACATTCACAAGTCGGATTAGCTAGAACGCGGTCATTGAAAGAAAAGTATCCGCTTTGAATGATGATGACAGAGCTATGTCAAGGCTGCTAGGAGTTATTGTACATGGCGATTTAGTGGAAAAATTGAAACATTTCTCGTTTTTTACTTTGTGGTATAATTAACCTAAAGTAATCAGAAAAATTGATTTATTCACACATTTCTTGGATCTCGTTAGCGAAGGCGGGGTAATAGTCACGTTTTTCTTAATAAACATCGATAATTTATTTCGCTCATTGATTGCTGCGGCAATTTTGCAGGTTACGTAAGCTTGTAGAAGTATTAGTTTAAAAAAGCCTAAATGAAGATGTAAAGCATCATGGCAGTCGTTTAACGAGCTATTATTGTACATAATTTAATGTTACAGATTAACGATATTTGAGAAACAATACACGACGATAATCCTGCTGATAACATGATAACTGTAGTACTACTGATCTATTTTGTTCAGATTACGTCATTCATGAGTAGCAAAGACAATTTAATTAACAAATCATACAACGGTGCCAGTGTGATAAAATAATCAAATCTATTAGATAATTGATAGCATATTTGAAAATTCGATTTCCAGATTTAATCCCTGAACCAGGCCTGTTAAAGGTGAAGATTACTCACTTGTGCATGATAAATGATTCATCCACCTCCAAACCTGTTTGCATTAACGGCTACGTCCTTTCGAGGTCAATCTCGCAGACTGAGATGCAAATCCGAAGGTTTTTCTCATAGATTATTAGAAGTGAAATGCTGGTATATTATAATTTTGTTGCAATTTAAGATTAAGCGTTATTGCATTAAGCATTAACATTAAGACTTTTTTATCCCCTCACCAGATAAACAGTAGGACGGATATAACTGAAATAAAACGTCAAAGAGATAAATTAGACACATTCGTTATTCCTACCTCGTCTTCTTTGGTACGTTTCCAACTTTCTATATGAATGCCCGCAATATCCAACGGTGTTGACATTCTACATGGATAAGTATGTGCACTCAGACCAAGTTTTATTGTAAAAGTTCAGGTACTTCTCGTGTTCTGATAAGGCAGAACAATGCCTACGCGTTATTTGCTAAATATTTAGAAAACACACCCAAGCCATAAGTGGGTATACCCAACAGTGATTCATGGGCATCCGTATTAAATTCCATTCCATAGGAGTCTTAATTTGTACAAATACAGCATTTATCGTGTTGTCTAAGCTGTCCATATGCCATAATTTTATGAATATTGATGTAATTAGTAGTGCACAGTTATTTTCCAGTCTGAAGACTGTTATTGATTATTTTAGATAAACTTTTTTTTTTATTGCAAAGTAGTCTCTTACCTTTTTATGTTGCTACTTGAATAGGAAAAATCCATATTTGAATGTCTTGTAATTTATAAGTATGTGTGCAGTGCCACGTGCAAATTTATATTTATTACAAGCATACCAAACGTTCTTTAAGAGAATACGCATCTATTGGAAAACAGTTCTTAAAGCTTCAGTTTCATACCTTGAGAAAATCTTCGCAGTAAAGATAAATTAATGTGAAGGTTATATACATTTTCTATTGCTACCAAATTTCTGATTGGAATACTCTAAATTCCCTTCGATTTTTTTTTATTCAGAACTTTTCTGAGATCTCTTCTTCTGTTTCATTTCGACCTATTCAACGACTTTCTTATTTTCTGCTTCAGTTTCGTTTATTTTTGCATTTTTTTTCTTAATCCGTGTAAGCAGAGCAATTTCATAAATATGTACACTACAATAATTCTAAACTGGAATTGAATCTGGAATTCTAATTTCTTAACATTTCCTCAAACACATTATTTATGATTAGGTTATGATCCATTTAGATTTTAAAGGCCAATATTTCAGCAGGAAGTCTTTTCCTGCTTTTTCAAAAGAATATCAAATAGTGGTAGATAAAAATCTCCAGCCACGTTTTTTTGCAATCATCTGAATAAAACGAAACATTTGCTTAAGATAATTGATGATCGAATATCCATCCTAAAGGTGGTTCGAAGAGCAACAATCTACAAAGAATGCAAAAGAAAATAGATCTGCAAAAATTACAAAAGACAGGCATAATTGCGAGAAGTGAAAAGGCGACGAAATAACCCGGTAATGAAGAAGACTACAGATGCACAATTATTTCAATTATTCAAATTGAAAAAAATGCCTTCAGGAATACTAAACTAATAGAGGAACAAAATAATAAACAAACCGACAGTTAAGCTCGAAAGTGTTCACTGAACCTAAAAAATACGCTGAATCAAAACCAAATTACCATGATCTAGAAAGAAATGGCTAGGAGTTTGGAGAAAATTAGAAATAAAAATATAGAAAAAAAAAGATTTAAGTAAATTAAAGCTGACAGTAAACAATAGAAGCAAGATCGTGAATACAGAATCGTAAAAAAATAGAAAATTTTACGGGCAAGAATCAGGATTAATAATAAAAAAATAATGAAATTTTTTCTTTGAGAACAGAACTTTCTCTGAGACATACGACAAGTTATTAAGATAAATTGCTTAGAATCAAAAACTAGACACTATACAAAATTTCAAAAACCTCGTTATACTACTTTTTTAAAACTTATTACAATAAGAGTCGTTTCACCTCTCTGTGGGCACTGTGTATATTATGTTTGCATCAACATTTTTAGATAATTGTGAGCATTTTGTGGTGTGGTCTCAAAAACGAATCATGCCAATGTCATCAAATATTACGTTTTTTCAACGTTTTTGAACGGTTTCAGCCGACTAGAGATATAAATTCATTATCATGATTACATAGTCCATTGTAAAACTTCTTTCTCCTAATATTTTTGCTTTAGAATAATTTTCTAGTATTGTTATTGTTCCATTCTCTCTCTTTTAATTTTTCAGTTTTCATCATTATAATTAATCCATAATAATTATTACTTACTACTAATTTTTCTCCTAATGCCTATATCTGTTTTGGGCATCTTCTATTATTCCCACCGTACCCACAATGCACTATTTGTTTTTCCTATATGGAAATTTAATTCCTTTTCGTAATATTTTTGTTTTCTGTTTTTTCTTCTTTTTTCTTGACGAAAGTAAAGACAAAAAATAAAAAGAAAACGATTGAAAAATAACGGTAAATAATATTATAAACTTTTTTTGATTTTATAGTTTTGATACTTTTATCTGAGTTATATCAAAAGAAATCTGATGTTAATGTTCTTTTTACATAATATGGCTGACGTCTATTTATCATTATTCCCGATTTGGACCACCGTTGTGGAAACCGACAGTACTTCTTTAGGGGTTAGATGAATTAAGTTTCAATAGGTCTGCTCCTAGATTTTGACGAGAGTACCTTTTACCACGTCCCGTCTAGTAGGCTTTGAATTAGTTTGTAAGCATGGCTAGACTCCTGACCATCTCCAATGTACGTAACTAGACACTATATTTATAGGCGCTCTGGTTCCTTGACCACTTTTGTTCATATTAAAAGTTCTTAAAGCAGAATTATTATATTACTTTCATGCAGCAGGATACTTTAAAGACCAAGTGCACGAAATGCCTTAAAACTATAAAAAATAAATATACATCCCAGGTAAATGAAGACGATAGCGCTGAGAGCGATAGCGAGTTGGTAAGTTGTGTAAGATCAATTTTGCACTCATATAGCTTAGATGCACGGTGTAAATGGATATAGTCGCATAGTTTCAAGTTACGCAATGCCCGTGAAAACTTCTTGTCCCGCATTATAAAGGGACAAGGAAGTTAAACAAAGGACCGGATATCTCTTCGGTTAAAGGCCAGCGATAAAATTTCATATCATTAGCGTTGCAGGTTGATTTTTTTTTTTGCTTCAACGCATAACGGGATAACGGTCATCCACGACTGTGCTCAGCCAAGTAAAAAAATCACTTATTGGGTCATGTGTATTCACAAATAACAACTAAAAATACACACAATTCACATATTTAGATTAGGTATTTTGTTGGTATCATTTAAATAAAACTGGTACTGTGTTTTACTTAGATAATGACCTACATAGTCCATTTTAACATCTCAATCGCTCGTGTTTTCCCATAAGCTTTTCTTGTTACGGCAAAAACCAAGGATGACGACAAATTATCCTGGCACGGTGCGTTAAGTGGAAAACGTTATTAGACACGAATAATTGGAAATAGTCCATGAGTAAACAATCACAATCAATAAAATGAAGGAACGTGAGGTTTTAGCATCTTTTAGAGTTTAAAAAACCGATTTCAAGCACCTTATAATTTAGTACGATAGGTCTATAAGTACTGAATATTTTTAGTACTTTTAAAGAAACAAATTGTTAAATAATACAGAACTCGTATCCTCATTATTACGTAACAAGACTTAGAACGAGGTTTTTATATAAAACTACAATTAACCACTACCTTGAATTATTATTGGCATGGTCACTGGTTGGTTACTACTCAGTCAAAGGTCAGGTTCGTCTCCTTATTATTTGTTCAAGTTTGTATTAGAAAGCCGAAACGGACGTTCTGCATTTTTAGAACCATTAGTTTTTAATGGTTTACTACCACTATAAATGACGAATTTTAATTAGACATTCCGAGAGAAGTACGTCACTAAGTTAATGCTGTCGCTAAGAATAACCCATCTTTCCATATTGTTTCTTTACGTACCAGCTCTAACAGAATGTCACGCAGCCACATTTAACCAGACATCTGTGTGCATTTAAGATCATTTGACCTCAAACACACTCTCTCTGACTGCATTTACATTAAAACAACGTATTACGATATGATGCATCGTCCAGGTCCGGCCTTAACGGTACCATCAGCCTTTATCTCTCTGGTGTCCCCCGAGATTTTAGTTCTCACCAATTTTCTTGCAACGTGTTACCAGTGCTATAGCAACCAGTTGTTATTTCGGTTCACAGAATTGTGCGATTTGGAAATCGAGTATTAGCATTCTTATGCTAATACTTTTGGTTAGGATCGGATGATCTAATGGCTCGGGATTTTTTTCGATTGTTAATTAGAATGATTATTTGCTCGAACATGAGATAGATAGAAGGATAGGGTTTCCCAAAAGTATTGATGCGTTAACTATCGTCAAAGGATAATGATTTGCGATAGTGGTACAGAGTGACAAACTAAGACAGCTAGTGATAGTCTGTATTACAGAAACCAAGCGACGGCACAAAATTGGTTATGGCAGTTAATAGAAAAAGTTCATAGAAATGAGTTAAAGGTGTATAAAATATATGTGTAGGCCATCAATAAAACATGCCCTTTGCAAATTTAAATCTAAATAAGTAGAAAGTAGAATAGTTACTTTTCAAACGGAACAAAAACGTACACACATTGGTACTTTCTCATTTGAACCCTTTAGTTTTTTGTAGCTAAAATCGCCATCCATTACATGCAATGAATGTGTGGGTTATATTAGTAGACTCAAGTAGACCAAAGACAACTGTCTTTGGGCAACTATTTTGCCTTAATATTTAATTACTAGCTCCTAAAAATTACTAAAATTTTTCAGTGCTATCGTGTTTATTGTGCAAATGCTTTCTTGGCCAGTAATCGCATTTACCACTTACATTTTGTATATTGCCTCCTTAAGTGGT
Organism: Taphrorychus bicolor; assembly: GCA_951812265.1. Classification (NCBI taxonomy): domain Eukaryota; kingdom Metazoa; phylum Arthropoda; class Insecta; order Coleoptera; family Curculionidae; genus Taphrorychus; species Taphrorychus bicolor. The sequence goes on along the minus strand of OX638297.1, from coordinate 46,271,416 downwards.
GAAGTGGCAACAGGATATCTATGAAGAAAAATTTCTCTGTATTCACGTTTTCTGCCTACATTTCTTATAAATAAATCATAGCACTTATTATTGTTTACCAAATTGCAACTAGACACTGCAGGTGTTTTGTGTCACTTTTCCAATTTTACTTTTGCTCAAGACGATTATGACGTCGTCCTTTTCCTTTGTAGGTGATGGCTCAAGATGTGAAAAAAGAAAACCCTCTGCAGTTCAAGTTCCGCGCCAAATTCTATCCCGAAGACGTCGCCGAAGAGCTGATCCAAGACATCACCCTCAGGCTCTTTTACCTCCAGGTAAAGAACGCCATCTTGTCAGACGAAATCTATTGTCCTCCAGAGACCTCAGTATTGTTGGCCTCGTACGCCGTCCAAGCCAGACACGGAGATTACAATAAGGCCTCCCACACCCCGGGATTTTTGTCCAATGACCGACTGCTACCGCAGAGGTAAGTTTTTCTCTAATTAAATTACATTTTTTTTTATTGTCTTTTTCATATTAAGAGTTATGGACCAACACAAGATGTCAAAAGAAGAATGGGAGAACAGTATAATGACGTGGTGGAAGGAACATAGAGGAATGTTGCGCGAGGATGCGATGATGGAATACCTTAAAATAGCTCAAGATCTCGAAATGTACGGGGTTAACTATTTCGAGATCCGTAACAAAAAGGGTACAGAGTTGTACTTAGGGGTTGACGCGTTGGGTCTAAATATTTATGAAAAAGACGATCAGTAAGTCGCGGTTATTAAATATATCAAGTTTTTTTAAGACTTAAACGTCTTTAGGCTCACCCCTAAGATCGGTTTCCCTTGGTCAGAAATTAGAAACATCTCCTTCAACGATCGCAAGTTCATAATTAAACCCATCGACAAGAAAGCTCCAGATTTTGTGTTCTTCGCCCCACGCGTGCGGATTAATAAGCGCATTTTGGCCCTTTGTATGGGAAATCACGAGCTTTACATGCGCCGAAGGAAACCGGATACGATAGGTTTGCAAGAATAATGGGAGTTTTGGTTTAAGATGCCAAACTTAGGTGTTTTGTAGATGTCCAGCAAATGAAAGCCCAGGCGCGGGATGAGAAGTTGGCCAAACAAGCCCAGAGGGAGAAGTTGCAGAATGAGATTGCTGCCCGTGAGCGGGCGGAAAAGAAACAACAGGAATACGAGGATAGGCTTAAAGGTGAATTCTTTTAATGATAATTTAGTAGGTGATTACTTATAACGTTTGACAGCCATGCAAGAAGAAATGGAGCGCAGTCAGGCCAATTTGCAAGAAGCGCAGGAAATGATTCGCCGGCTAGAAGAGCAACTCCGGCAGCTCCAGGCAGCGAAGGAGGAGCTGGAGAAGCGGCAGAATGAGTTGCAAGCCATGATGGAGCGACTGGAGGAGAGTAAAAACATGGAGGCCGCCGAGAGGCAGAAGTTGGAAGATGAAATTCGAGCCAAACAAGCGGAAGTGCAAAGGATCACTGAGGAAGTCGAGGCCAAGGATTCGGAGACCAAGCGGCTGCAAGAAGAGGTATGATTTATTCTTGTCAACAACAGCAATGACGTTGAAAGAGGGATGCCGCATTAACACTTTTTATTGTGGTCACTGCTCAATGCTGAAGACAATAGTTTTGTTTTCTTGATGACTATGTGAAAGTCGTTGTTACGTTAGCTTTGTTCATACTTGGACGTTTTATTTTTTATTAAGAGTCTATTTTTAGGTTGAGAATGCAAGACGCAAAGAGGAAGAACTCAAACAACAACAATTGGCCAACGCTACCAAGGGTCATTTGGAGGAAAACCACCACGACGAAGACGACGAAATGGTTAATGGAGACGTGAGCAAAGACCTCAATACGGACGAGAGTATCGTGGATCCGATTGAGGACAGGCGCACGTTAGCCGAACGTAACGAGCGTTTGCAGGATCAATTGCAGGTAGGTTTTCTTGTATGGGAAAGAGAACAGTTTCAAAAACTTTTTTTACAATCATTTTTCTGCAATGTAATAGTTTCGAAAATTGAATGATAGATTGCCAGTTGCTGCCGGCATTTCAATGTTTTCAATTTGTTCAATTATTTTGTTCAGGTTGACCATCACCCTTTTGTTCAGTTATAAATAAAAATTCGGAGTCTTCCGAGTTGGATGCTGTTTTTAAAACCGTGGTTCGCAATATCTGTGTGAAACTTATGCACAGGGAATGCCTGTGTCCACCCTGACAGGAAATGTGTTAAATTTAAACGTTGATTTAGTAGTATTAACTCCTGCATTTCTGCGGGGATTTTTCTTTTCTAGTGTTTTGTAGATGTGTGTGATTCATTTAACTGTACAGGAGAGTACAATGTATCACCATCACTTCGCTCATTTACCTGGCATCTGAATAAATGATGGAATAAGCTGATTTTTTGTGTTTTTTTGTTTTTTTGCAGTCTCAGATAATTGACATTTATTATTAATATTTGCATCATTAAGTAGCGCTCTTTACGTTAATTGCCGCGGTCGTCACCTGATCATTTTCTGAAAAGCGTGCACGGCAGTGGCAAAGTGTAAATATCGGTTTCAATAGACAGTTTATCTATACAGGGTGTACCAACGAAAACTTTCCACCTATGTTTTCTGTCTTATGAAGTTGAAAGCATGAAAACGCCCGGAAATGTTTCTCTGATATTTATAGCTTTTTCAGATGGATCCCAAAGCCGGGGTGTGACTTTTACCCTAAAAATCTTAAATGGAAAGGGGTGACAAGTTATATCATTTTAAAGGGCATTCAATTGCCTTTTCAATGCCAACTAACTTTTTAGAATTGAATGGTCTGTTCTCGAGAAAAAAGGGTTTTTATGTTATCTTAGGAATTTAACAACTCTGATACGGAATGTAAAATTAGAAAATCTAATTGCATTATTCCTACCTGCACTTTGATTTTTTTGTAGTTTAGTAGTTGTCTTTTACTTTTGTACACACTATCATTAAAAAATGCTTTAGTGTTCAAGAAAGAGTTGACATTATTTCGCTTTATTTCCGAAATAACGATTGTGCTAGACGGGCCGCAAATTTGTTTCATGAACAATATCCTGATAGGAACGTATCCCGTTCTTACGTGAGAGACCTGGTTGCCAAATTTCAAGAGACTGGAAGTGTAGGAAATAAAAAGGATTGTTTATCATCCAGCAATAAGAACAGAAGCAGTTGAAATAGCTGTTTTGGAACACGTCGCGATGGAACCTGCTAACAGCACTAGAAAATTATCAAATGCATCAGATGTTCGGCGTACAAGCATCCAGAGAATATTAAACACATAAATTCCATCCGTATAAAATTAAATTAGTGCAGGAATTAAACGAAGATGATTTCGATAGACGTTTAGAATTTTGTAATATAACATTTGCTTCTCTGATGAGTGTTCCTTCTTGAACGGTGAGGTCAACCAATCCAATGCTTTTTCATGAAGTTCACACGCAACATCCACAAAAGCTAAACGTTGGATAGGAATTTTCGGAGATCATATTGTTGATCCATTGTTTTTAGCTGGAAACTTGAACGGACAGGTCTATTTGAATTTGTTGGAAGACACTATTGATCCAGCTTTAACAGAAATAATCGAACACGATGACCGTCACCGTGAAGAAAACATCATTTTTCAACAAGATGGGGCTCCTCCGCACTACGCCGCCCCTGTTAGGCAGTTTTTAAATGACACATTCCCTCAAAGGTGGATTGGGAGAAGAGGACCTACAGAATGGCCTGCACGTTCCCCGGATTAGTCCCCGCTGGACTTTTTTTATGGGGTCATTTGAGGTATAAAATTTATGCTACGCAACCGGATTCACTTGAAGACTTGCGGCAACGTATTGTAAATGAGTGTAATTTTATAACTCCACAAATGTTGCAAAATGTTCGAATGCACTTTGAACAATGCCTTTACTACTGTATGAAGGTCGAAGGTGATCATTTTCAACAACTAATAAATTGAAATTAATTTAATGTCAAATAGATTTTTCTGTTTCCTGCTCCTGTTTTCTCGAGAACAAATCATTCAAATTTTAAAAATGATGCGACACTGAAAAGGTAATTGAACGCCCTTCAAAATTATGTATAGTTTGACACCCCTTTCCATTTAAAATTTTTAGGGTAAAAGTCACCCCGGCTTCGTGGTTTTTCCTCTAAGACAATAATTACATCAAAAAAATATATATGTCCTTCTTAGAATGAAAATTGACAGGTCCAAGCGTTTTCGTATCTTCTGCTTCGTAGGCCAGAAAACCCTGGTGGAAAGTCTTCGTTGGGCCACCCCGTATATCTATATCACACATTTTTGGTATCAGAGGTAAGGACGGTTGCTCTTTTCCATAAGGGACGGGTGTCATTAATCGAACGGAGGGGACAATAGTAAACAGCTAAGATTTGTGTGGTTTGGAATTGTCCAATAAGTGATATCGCAGAACAATCGCAAAATAATTAATGTACAGGGTGGATATAGGTCCTAATTCTCTTACAATTTGTGGGTTATCGGAAATGACCCCGAAGGAAAAGTGCACTATACGGTTAGGCTAGCTAAACGAATAAAGAAAAAACTGACTCCAATTCACGATGATGGACAGCGTCTTCCAATCAGTGTACTCCTATAACTTTATTGCCGAACAACAGTCTCTCCCCTTCTCAGTACTCTTAAAATGTCGCGTGATTTTGGCGGAACATTTTAAGCCCTCTACTGGTAGCAGAAACACGTTGGTTTTCTGATTTGCTGTAATGTCTTAGGCGAATGGGCATTACATGCGCTTGAACTCTCGGTCAATGCATCGGCTTTTTCTATTGTGTCAAGGAGTCGTGTGTCGTCGGGTACATCAGCACTTTGACGATGCAATCCCGAGATTTCCTTGGATCTACAGAAGTTTTAGTGTCTTTGGGCGACCTCTTCCTCGTATTATTCTGATGGTTGAGTTTCTTTCTTATCGTTCCTCTAGTCATGTTTATACCGCGTCAAGTTAGCAGTAATTGTACATGTGAGTTCTGACTAGCTTTAGTGACAACACGGTAAGGTCCATCTCGACGTGCAGCAAATCAAACAAATCAAAAACAATGAAGTGTAGGTGTCTCTCTTTTTGCGTGTGGAGTGTGTGGACATGTATATAAACCTTAACGTCTTTTCGGCTGTCTGTCGATCAGTAGCCGTGCTATCGAGCTTTATTTTAGCGAAACCCGTTCATAACGTGTTCGCTAAATTCGTCTGCATTCACGTATCGGTATTGTTCCACCTACATGGATGTCCATAATGATGCTACTAGCTAGAGCCTTCTGCCATCGTGTTTTCTGAAACTCTCAGCTTTCGCATGTCGCTTCCATATTTATTGTCCAGTTTTATAAAAACTGCAAAGAGGGGCACCTCTAACTGGTAACTAACTGAATACTGCAGTCCAGTTATTAGTGTTTTTTTGTGAGATGGGATTATTCGAGTAGAATTTAGTAGCCTCCCTGAATTGTTAGATTTTTGAAACTAATTGGTTCTTAGCGAACCATCAAGACTGACATATTTCTGCATCAAAAAAAGTAATTGCATTATTGAGCTCTCCACCTCCACCATCCAAACCAAACATGCAATGATAGTGATGTATTGGTCCTGAGGAACAGTCCCTGTAGTCATTCACATATAACGTAAAGAAAGACAATGTGAATGGCAGTTTTTTAAACAAGATTCAACCAAATCCGACATAAGGATGTTTGCAAAAGTCGGACTCAATGGATTGGAGGAACAGTTGAAGGTGCAGGTTGTTGTTATAAGCTAAATTATAATATGGAGATCCAATACAACTAACTGTGGACTAAAAGTTGTTATAGGTGTTTTTCGCAATCCGTAGATGTTTGGTGGCACTGTGTTATGCATTTAGTCTCTTTGCTCGGATGTCATCAAGGCGTTTTAGTACCTCTGGTTGTTTCACTAATTTTATGGCGCGATTTTGAAACCTTTTGTTGGGTGCTTTACACTTTATTGTCCCTCAGCAAGCACAAAATTTCCTGGTCATACTCCTTTTCCCCATTATTACCCTGAAATTCCCTTTGTCTGATTTTCCCACCATTATCGAGGGTTATCTTTAAAAAACTGTCTGGTAGTTTTCACATTAGTAAGGAGGACTTTCACTGTTTGGGAGTCCGATAACTATTATGTGGTTCTTTTCCTCTTCGGGTAAAAATTCTTAATCTTTATTGTATATAAGACAACTGACGACGCTAGCAGAGCACGTTTTTAAGTGTCTTATGTTGTACTGTTATAAAATAAATATACGTTTTCTCTCATTGTGTCAATAGAAAATAGACATGTTTTTATATACATATTCTGTAGGTAAAATTATATTTGAAAAACCTTTATTAAGATCCTATTTCAGATTCCAATTTGTTGCAAGTTGTGCAAAGACAAGAAAAAGAGATACGAGGTATTTTTTGTGTGCGTTTGGATCCAAAATAGATGGCATTCCCTCGACTAAACTATATTTTTCATGATTTTTTATGTTTCTTTTTTTCTTTTTGAGTCATTACTTTGTTGAAATATTTGCAGACATACACACAAAACTCATGTAAAAATATGGTTTAAACTTTTAGTGTTAAACTAATGTTATTGCATGAGTTGTGTCGTACTGCCTAATTAACATTAAAAATTATTACATATACATTAAACATTATTTTTAATTTTTATTTAGCGCTATTCATGCCTTCGTTTCTAAACAAGCGATTTTCGAATTTGGTAACTTTAGTACAAAACTATCAGTGCAAAAGTTTTTAATTTTTTCAACAAAAAAAAATTGGCGTTTTATGGTGATTTCATTATCATTGCTAAGCTCGACGTGTATGTATAAATCTGTATCTGTAAAACCTTGTCAAAAAAGATGTTGCTACTTAAGTGAAGTGCTGATTTTATACATTCAAGGAATATGTACTCTTTATCGAGCCTTCCTGTCGGTATGTTCCCTCACCCGTTGGTTCAAAACTTCTTCCTTCTTGTGGTGTGATTGATATGTAGTTTTTAACGGTTTTTCTACTTGCATATTAGTTGTGATCGTTGTCAAGAATTGAATCAATAAAACACGGAAGTCAACTATTTAAAATTGCCAATGTTTTGCATACATTTATTGTCGCATCATCATGGCGTTTTTTGGGCAAGATTTTTTTCTTTTGGGAAATATTTACAATCTGATTTGAGCATTACAGAGCCGATCTTTACACTTACAATAAGTAATGTTTGATGGCTTATTTCAAACTCAACGTTATTGTTGCCTTTTTGTTTTCGTTACGTACTTTTTGTACGTTTCCAAAATATCCAATATTTCTTTTTTCCCATCTTTTTCGACTTTACAATACTCTGAAAGTATTCGGATCGTTGATTGGCTTAGTTTCGGGACAAAGATAAAATACTCGAGTTCAAGATGTACGGACGAAAGAGATAGTTTATAAGAATTATGTTGCATGATCAGTGCCATGTGTCTTGCAGCACAATGGCACTGATTATGTTTAGATTAATGCCGGTGTCATACAAGAATAGCAGACAGCTCATTGGATTACTAATGAGCATGTAATCACTTTAGAATACAGCGGAACATCACTGATCGATCATTAGTACTAGCACTGGCGTCAAAATTGCAGGCAACCATTACAAAAAAATCCTGTTCCAATTAACTATTTACAGAAAAGTCAACTATAAGTTAAATTGGACTTTTTGTCAGACATCATACATTGGTCTTTAAGATGAATTTGATCCCGTCTTAAGGAGCGCATTTACCGGAGTCTCATCTATCCAAATGCTCAGTTTCCGATTTGACTAGCAAAAGGTTGGGTATTAGTTAAAAATGTGGGACTTGTGGGCTATATTCGTTGTAATAAGGCGTCGGCTCACCGCATGTAATTTCCTGTTTACGCAATATATCCTAGTCCCTTCAGCTGGCGGTCTCAATGCATGCAGTTTCTTAATTTCTTTTATGAGGATACCTCAAGTTCAAATAATTGTTTGCAAAAACTGGTACTTTCGATTCCATTCAATTTACGGTTACGTAAATATATAGGAACATAAGGATCTTCAAACGACAGTTACAGACCTCTTAAAGAAACAATCGAAAGAGATGAATATTGTCACTTTATTTTTCGACATAACCCCGTTGAACTTCAGTGCATTCAGTCCAACGATACTGGTTGGCTCTAAGGCCTTTATGCCATCTATGAGAACAGACTGGTCCAACTCCTCAAAATACTGGTGTCAATTCAGCATCTGAACCATATTTTTTACCGGCAATTTTTTTTTTCAAATTTTACAGTAATTTTTAGACGAAGCCAAATCTGGTGTATTGTCATGATGAAACAAGATGATCTTTTTCGCTAATTTAGGGCGTTTATATAGAACTCTTTGACGTAATTCTTCCAAGAGGTTGAAATAATGTTCTCCATTGATCGTTTTGCCTTTTAGTAAGTAATCAATAAAAGAATACCTTTTAAATTCCAAAAAACACACGCCATAACTTTACTGGCCGATAGAACAGTTTGGGCATTCTTTGGAACAGGTTCATGTTTAGCAGTTTGCGGTGTCTAGTGATGAATCCATGTTTATCGTTTGTATCAAATTGCCGCAAAAAACTCAGTCTGATTCTGTGGAAACATATTCCAAACATTGCCGCAAGATGTTTAAGCTGATCAGTTTTTGTTCAGGGGTAAGCAGTCACGGCACCCACCTTGCTGACCGCTTTCTCATAAGTAACGACTCGGTTAAGTGTGTTCCCTTTTTAGATATCTCCATATCAACAATTTCAATTTTATTAATGTTAGGTAATCGGATAATTAATATCCGATTACCTAACACAATTTGGACTTCTTCGATAATTTCTTCAATGATACCTGACTCTGGTCTTCCTGAACGTGTGGCATCTTTTGTACTGGTTCTGCCACGCTTGCAGTTTGCAGATGACCTAATGGTGGAAAATGGTGGGGATGAACTTCTTAATGTGGGATCTAACTCAACTTTTATTTTTGTTGATGATAAACATTTGATAAAAAGTATTTTATGACAGCACACACTTCGGTTTTCTCCATGTTTAGAAGTAGTACAAATAAAACGAAAACGTCAAAAATATTTGGCCTATTATTACGAAATTTTAATTTCAAAGGAATGTCACATGCCACTAGATAAGCAAGTTGAATTATTAGGTGAGTCGTGCTTTAATCACTTCGAGAACGGAAACTTTTCATTATCTCATCCTCGTATTTCGAAAATATTCTACTCTTTTTTATATTAATTTGTTCTCAAGACTGCTCAGTATCTTTATAACTGAAAGTTGGTTGTTTTGAAATCAAGGCAAAATACAGTTCCCCGTCCTAGTCCTTTTATATGCCTATTGCCAGTAGTTCGCCCCCGTCACATTCAGATTTATGACCGCTAAAATTTTTAAAATTCTTTTTCAGGCCCTTAAGAAGGACCTTGCCCAGTCGCGCGACGAAACCAAGGAAACAGCCATGGACAAGATCCACAGGGAGAACGTTCGTCAGGGCCGTGACAAATACAAAACTTTGCGCGAGATCCGCAAGGGCAACACCAAACGTCGCGTAGACCAGTTCGAAAACATGTAAAAAGAACGCGAAACGATAATAAGACCATAATTGTTACGACCAACTTACTATACTTACTAACTAAAACCAAGAAAGTTTACTTAAATCACGCATAGAAAAAATTCGGTTTTGCGGTTTTGATCGAACAGCAGCTATTTATGCTTTTCATATTACATATTGTGCAACTAAATAATCAAAATTTGAATTGCTCAATTTTATGCAGGTTTTTGGTTTCTTTCATCACTACTTTTTTACTTTACGGCCAAAGTGCTAAATTAAAGTTTAAACCAGTTCTGTGGCTAATTGACTAACTTTAAATTTAGTTTACCCCTGGTGTATACTTAACTCCGAATTCTGATAAGTGGCCTTAATTATCATAACAAATCAGTCATCGCGTAATAAGTATCCACTTCATAGATCTGCGTTGGCGTATTCATATTATCATTTTTCTTTTTAATTATAATTGTAATTGATTTTACTTGTTAAAAATGAACGCATTCCATTTGACGGTAGTCTTCATTTTAAGTTTAGTGCCATTAATGGTAAAAGGGCGTTGAAACTAATCAAATAATAGCATTTCTTCTAGTATTTACTTAAGGTTGTGCGCGGTAAAGTATTAGATTGTTATATTAATTACGATTGCTCCCGTATTTATTTTTAATTCTGTAGGCAGTATTTTAGAACCTCGTTTTGGTTTTAAACGATAATTTTTCAACATTCAACATTTTCTTTTAGTTACTCTTTTTATTCTTTACTACTCCTAGATCTGTTATATGTACGGCCTACTGAGGTTTCAGCTTTGCTTTTAAATCCTTTGGTGCACATTATTCAACCATATTAAAGTTACTTAATAAGCGCTTTCGTTGGAATCTACTGCGTTGTGCATTCATTTGTAAATAACGAACTAATAAAAATGACAAAATTGGATACATATTTTTCTATCAAACTTTTGCTAGCTCGTTCTGTATGTATATAGACAAATCTATACCATGTTGCCTTTCTGTAACCTTAAGAGATTTTTTTAGATTTGTAGTAACACGCTACTCGGTAAGGTTAAGGGTTTTGTCCCGGTTCAAACACGTCCCCATGTCGAATAACGAAAAGTTTTGTTTTTAATTCGTTGGGTTCCCGTTTAAATGTTTTTATTATTATTATTATTATTATTATTAGTTATTATTACCGAGGGACCGTTAAAATTGTAATGTTTATGATTATTATTATCATTTCGGGTAGTTTAAAAATACAGTTTACTTATTCATTTATAATACTATAGGGTTATCATTAAACATTTTTATTAGGAAGTTCTAAGTGTTGGTTTTGTTGCCTGTCCAGTTAAAGAGTTGCGTAATTATAGGAAATTCGTTGATTTCAGAAGTATTGGCGAAGTTTGTGAACAATTTTGTGACACTTTCAATTGATTAAATAATAGCGGTTTAGGTTTAGCCGGTTAGTTGAGGAATTTTAATATTGGATACAAAGTTCCAACTAACCTAGACTAAACTAACCTAAACTAATCAAATCTAACTTCAACGGATAACAGACTAGAAATAAGGTCTATAAAGCCTCCATCATACCGCGCAGCGGCGAGTGCGTATTTCTATGAGTACGTAACTGCTTTACAATCCGCATTTCGTACTATACTTTATCTACGACGCTATAATAATAGACATTTTGAAACTATTGCAAATAATGGTGGGTTTATATACCAAATTAAATAAAATAACGAATAAAATAAAATTAGAAATAAGAGTTGGTTTCATGTATACCCCTATTAGCGTTCATGCACCAAATAAGATTTATGTTATTTGGTGCATGAACTAGAATAGGGGTATACATGAAACCAACTCATTTCTAATTTTATCTTATTTGCTATTTGTTCTAATTTTGACATATAAAGTGGCACTTTTCAATACTGATGACAGTGACGTAAAATCTTTCGTAACTGGTGATGAAAAGTTTGTCACCAGTTGCAGGTTTCGGTTGTGGCACACCGTTGCTACAGTTTTGCGCCATTAAAATTACGAATTGGTGGCTAGTGGACTCTTGCTAGGCGACGCGTGCGGCGTGAATGATTCCACCCGGCTGAGGGCCTTGCACGTATGTTTGGTTCAGCGTGCGTAAGGAGCTCCTTACTAGCAAAGTAGAGCGTGTGTTATTTGATATTTACTTAGTAGTCGTAGATAAAAGTTTTTAAACAGAATTACGATTTGTTTACATTTCGGCCAACTCGGATCAATATTCTCCAGATATTAACCCGCCGTAGCGGCGAAGTAAAACAGCAAACATCATAAAAAGATTAGAGATCATTTCAAGGAGATTTTGGATGAAAATGCTTTGGATGATTTTATTTTGGACATTTTTAGATGTGTTTTTATTTTGTTGAAAATTATCGGTGGATTCGGTGAATCGATTTACTTAGACTTTTTTTTGGATGATTTTCATTTGGACAGAATTGTGCATCCCCGTGTGCCCAAAGTGAGCAAATTCATAAAACAGAGCTAAAAATGCTAAAATAGAACGTCAACTCGCGTGTTAAAAATTTGGTTCGCATTACAACGCCATCTCTCGGGAAGGAATAAAAGCTCAAGATTTAAACTAGGGTCGACAGATGGCGCCCCTAACTAATCCAAGCAATTTGGAATTCCGTTGGCTGTCAGTACTCAGTACGTCAACTCGATGATGGATAAACGTCATCTAAAAGTGACTGGGACTGGATATTCAAAAATTACCTGTACTTAAAAGGGTTGTAGTGGGAATTTGTGAATTCTTCAACAATTCTCAATTGCTCATAATGTATCTTGAACTAAAGCGTTTACTTATTAGTAGGAAGGAAGCATTATAGTACATCGTTTGTCTGAAAAAAACCCCGATTTTTCATTTTTGAGGGTTTATTCCCTGCACACATCCGGGAAGATTCCGGGTTTATTCCATTATAACCTCTAAATTTAACTTTTTCAATACGCCTAACTCTTACCAATTAAGCAATAATTTGTTGGTTTGTGCAGCTTGAAGCTTTTGATCAATTGACCAGTGTTTAGTTTATCAAAAAACAAACCAGAATCTGGATTTATTGAATTCTAATTTCTAATCTAAAATCTAACTTAAATCTTGAAACTGCCGGGTGCTTTCAAGAAAAGATGGAAAAAAACCCTAAATTGGGTTTAAAGGTTTTTTGGGAATTTTCCCTTCGCCCATCTATAGTTTTGGCTTAATAAAATCCTTGGAGAAATTAACCCATTTGAAATGTCTGAATAGACAATGATAGTAGGTATCTAGAAAGGCGTAAGCAAGTTTGTTTAACACTGGTTTATACAATGCATACAGTCTTTATACATCAACTTTATACATACAACATAAAGTTAAAAATGTTCCTGATTTCCACAAGAAATCATATTTTTTATATGAACTGGGGTAGGTACCTAAGTACCTAGGATTAGGAAAACTAACAAAACAACTTCTTACAAATAAAATTTATCTTAATAAAGTCGATTTCGTTATGAGAAGAACAGTAATAACAACAAACAAAACAAGATTACCGTTGAGATTGACAGCTTTTAAAAAAAAAGTCATTGGTGAATCAAACCGTTTCTCAATTGACTGTAAAATGGCTTAAATTCCGGTGTAACCGGAATTACCAGCGATCTACCGGTAGATGTAACCGGTAAATTTATTGATCAGTTTTGAAATTCGCCCGCTTCTATGCTGTTATGCAAAGTTAAAACGTTTGAATTTTTCTTTAATTTTTATTTCTTCGTTATTTTCAATTTTTGTTTTGAATAGATATCAGTGTTTTTTTTTTATTTTGAATGATATTTCCAATATTTCGTGAATTTTTATATGTAATATCATTGTTTAAGCATACCGGGTGTTCATTATAAAACTTCATCTAGTTGGCTGTGAAATGTCAAAAGAAAAGGATGGAGAAACAAAAGTGCATTTACTTTGATTATGTCATCCTTTTCTCTCAAAATTTCATAGCCTGCTAGATGAAGTTTTATAATGAACACCCCGTATGATGTGTATAGACAATGGTAATATATCAATATCGTCAATTCAGTTCAATCTATTCTAAATACTCAGCTCGCCCGGCATCTAGGGCAAAACAATAGTTTACTCTACCTTTTTTTCTAGTAGATTTTTTTTGCAAAACTTCCGTTCTTATAGCGTTTTCTTTTGGTAAATATTGTTTCACTTTCACATAAGGGTTGCACTAGTTTTCTACGAGGTCTACTATCAGGGAAAACTGTTGCAGTTTCAACGGAACACGAATTTGGTGTCAACGTTGAACGTATAACGGGTGCGGCACGAGCTTGAAGAGTTCGTGCCACAAAGTTGGTACTCAGCACTCAGTTCAAAACTGGCCCAACCAGTCATTAGTTATCCAATAGAACCAAGGAATATGCACGCGTTCTACTAAAAGAACATACAATTCGCAACAATGCTGAGTGATGCCCGATGTTACTAAAAGAAAGCGCTGTTTAGGTGTTCTTTTGGTAAAAAGTTAAGTTGAATATGCTTTATAAAATATAAATAACTGAAATAACTAATAAACCTGAAACTTAATAATTAAATATTTCGAAGAGTACTCTGACTGCTCTGATAAGTCAATAATTCCATTTCAAATAGATATTCATCTAGCAAGCTGAGAAATTGACATATAAATGACCAATTTACATGGTTGGAATAGGACGAATCTGTCAATTCCTCAGCCTCTGCTAGACGAATATTTATTTGGAATGGACAATACCGTTTTCTTTTGGTAAATATCGTTTGACATGAGTTTTCTCCTGGAATCCTATCATGGAAAACTGGTGAAGAATCCTATCAATTCAACACAAATCAGGTGTCAACGTAACGGGTGCGGCACGTGCTGGAAGAGGTGGTGCAAAAAGTTGGCACTCCGTTCAAAACAGGCCCAACCAGTTTTCCAATGGAACACAACTACGCACGCGTCGGCGTTCTACGAAAAGAACATATACAAACAAATCGCAACACTGCAATACTAGTGCTGCCCGGTTTTAAAAGAAAACGCTATAAAACTGCCTACAGCCTACAGCACCCAAGTTGATTGACAGTTAACAGTTATAATCAACAGATGATTGTCAATGTCAGTTAAAAAACAATGGTGAAAATTTGTTTAAAATTTAAGCTTTAAAATATTTTTGTTAACAAAATTATAAATTACTATATAATTATTTAGTTCTGTGGCCTGAAAACTAGTAATTAGGCTGTTACAGGGGCTGCTGGTAGCTTTATTATGGTTTCAATAATAAAAAATCAGTTGCTTAAGCATTTATCTAGGTAAGAGGTTTTGTTCAACCTTTGTTTATATTATACAAAAACGATATGAACGACAACTAAATAGTTAAAGTACACGATTTTTTTATACCCCATGACCATACACACAGTGTTTAACGTCCGGTAATATCTTAGGTTTACAAAGAATTTATCTGCTGACAAAATAAACCTCAGCACCTTCAAGGGTGAAGGGGAGCTAACAAATTTGGAATTGAATGAAGATGTGATAACTGACCTTTTGGAATTGCCTTGTTGGTTGAGATTGACCAAGGCCTGGTGCAATAAAGTTACTTTTAGGATCACTTGGACAAAGCTTAAAAATGTGCCAATATGTTTGGTAAGGAAGGATTGGTTTTTAATACTTGCACATACATACACCGGCCTTATTTATGCAGCTTCATAATTTGTTACTGCTTATTTGTAATCCTTATTCTATATACTATACTTTATAATATACTATATTTAACTGGTTCATACAAGTTTCAAGTTCTTAATAAATAAGTATTGAGAACTGACTCTTGTTTTCTGCCATTTACTTTGCAAAAATAGCTCAATATCATGTGAAAGCACAATAATATTAATGTCATACCAACCTAATATCCAGTGTACCTACTTACTGCAAAGTCCATCTGCCTTTCTTTAGTGGGTGTAATATGATACTTTTTAGAGCATTTTCAAATTAAAGGGAAGATGATTTTGTATGATGTTATATAAGATGTAAATAAAAAAAATTGTGTCATTCTTGAATATCAAAAAAAAAAGCTTTTAGTTTATTTCTGAATGCAGCATATCTTTCATTAGTGTCCCAATGGGAACAGCATCAATAAATTATGAAAACACTGCAATTAAGAAAGTCAGGTGACATACTTCTCAAATATTTTCAAGTCAGTCACTCTAGAAGACAACTCATCTTTGTTTTTTTTTTACAAATCGAATCATCCAATTTGTTTGCCAATTTCAATTCTATTGTGAGTTCTGCGTCATTTTTGGGTTTGTATGCTTGGAATGAATTGGTATATTTGCTCTTTAAATATAAAATCAATAATGTTATCCTTCACTACTTATATCAGAGTTCAGTGGAAATTGATATGTATAATTAGTTCTATTTAACATGCCAGTTTCCCTGCCGTGAAAATCCAAACTGGTAAACACCCTTCTTTAATATAATTTAATAATGGTGGTGTCATATCAGTTTTATGCAAACCCTGCTTTTATTTTGACAACCTAAATATTTTTTATTTTCTAGGTATTTCATATTTACTTACATATTTTCACATTTTGTTGAGGGCAAAGGTTTAGTCAGTAATATTATTATATTATTTGTCAGGTACAGGCCAAAAAAATTCAGAATACATAAAAAAGAGCAGCAAGTTTAGAATCTATTTAGCTCTCTGTTCTATGTTTATGAAATGTAGTTTCTTTGCAGAGTCTTGATGAAGTTGATATAAATGTAGAAACATGTGAGGAATTAAGAAACATGTCGAATGACATAACATCACCTTATGGCCCTCCTGGAAAATACAGCTTTATCCATAAAGTTCTTGATGGCATTACTATTACAGTTAACACTGTTAATATCTCTTTCAACAGTCCTGCATTTGTAGCTACTCTTCAGGTATTATTGTATTTCTAATCATAATCATAGTGAAAGATTTCATAATAAACTATCTTTGTTTTCCATTACAAATTGTTACAAATTAGAATATATTTAATATTATCACAGTATAAGGAATAATACATTATATCAGTATCTTCAGTTCGTGTCAGCACTTTTGATATTTCCAATACTAAAGCGTGCCGCGCCCGGCAATTTTCTCGAGTAGTTATGAGGGGACAAGCACATGCGATGCACTGCCAAAGCATTGCCAAAAAACCAGTTTGGTGGTACACTGGCCGGCAGCCGGGTGGATGGGGCAAGGGGAGGGGAGTTTCAATTTTTCGACCTACTGACTCACTGATATAATGTATTATTCCTTATACTGTGATACTATGTTCTGGGTTAAATAGATTCAAAGAATAACTGTGGAATCAGTTAGCCCAAAATTTGTCCGCATGGATTTGTCCATGACGCGGTTAAAAAATCCAGAAAAGGGCCAGTTATTGATATTCAAAGAACTTCAATGGCAGACTTTGAGAGTTGAGGCTAAATCAACAAAAGATAGAACATTAACACCTTTAAGATTATTGACAAATCAGGCGCGATGTCGAATTACTATAAAGAAAAGGATTTCTGGTAATATTGATTATATCATTAATAGCTTGGGAGATATGTCTGTTATAATGTTTCAGATTGCTTCATACTTGGCTCGCGGTTAGTGATTATTTTAGATGACTTGCTGTGGGTGCTGACTGATTCGCAGCTAAAGGCAGCACTTCATTTCTTAAATTCGCTCTCAGGTTTAATAGAAAGAGCGACACAGTTAACTCGCAAACTGAAAGCAGCTAGGAAACTAGAGGTACTAACTATTGTTGAGGCGACAGTCAGTCCAATTTGTGCCTTCTAGGAATTGCCTGAGTATCAGGCTCAGTTAGCTCAAGAAGCCTTACAAAATGTCGCACCTAAACCATCAAAAGCCTCTAGTCGTATGTTTGCACAGTATGATGTTATTGAGACCTCTTATCATTTTATGTCAAATCAGATTGTTTTACATTTGTGCGACGATCCAGGAGGTAAGATTAGATCTAATTCTCTTTTGTATCTAACCAATTGAATTAGCGTGGTTCTTCACTCTTGAACCTGACAATGTTTCTTTTATTGAGTCCTTTGTTTCTTTTTTTTTAAAGCCAGTGTATTTTGTTTGTTTTATATGCTATTTATTTAGCCATGAGGAGGTGTCATTCACTGTTTGTTGATAAGTTTTACTCTAACTGAAAAAGCCCTGAAGAAGCTCCCATTAAAGGTTAAAAACTTTATCAATAAATTTCGGAAAATTTTCAGTATTTGCCAGAATTCCAATTAGGTTTTATTTAGAAATACGAGGCTTAGCCTGCATATCAAGATTGATTTTAATTTGACTTAAAATATTGAACTTGGAGTGTTTGCAGATGGTAGATCTTCTTATCCAAACCTTCGTGATGGAGGGGCTCTGCAAATTTCTGTGAAACGTTTCCAAGTGGATTTTTATCCTTACCATTTAGCTAAAGGTAAACCATCTTCAGCCTTCATTCTTGCATTTCGAGAAACATTACTTTACATTTTAGGAGATAGAAAACATTGGCCAACATACAACTCTTCGTCCACACCTCACACTATATGGCAGGAGCAAGCTTTGACTTCATTTAAAAATAGATTCATGGACTTGGTAGATTACAATAAAGTTCAACATATTCCTTTAAGCAGAATGCCCAAGGTACTGTCAAATCATTTTAGTGTCCTTGAACTAAGCATATTAATTTTAGGGCGACTCTTCGAGTTTTGAGAAACCTAATAGTGCAAACTCAAACGAATTAAAGCGAAGATTAGAGATGAAGTTAAATAAATTAATGACTACGTCGGTTGTGATGCGGGTTCATGATTTTACTGTGTACAGAGTAACCACTTCTGGAAAGAAGCAAGTGTTAAAGGAGTTCCTTTGCGGTAAGCGCGTCATTTCCATATTTATTTGCCATTTTTTCTGAATACCAATTGTAACAAGTTTTTTAACGGGGTTATAATGGATTCAATTAATGTCCTCAGTTAAATTATTTTTTCGTCCGGTATTCTATTAAAAAAATTAAAATATTTATTGTTTATTAGCAAACCATAAAAGGAGAGATAATAAAGCTACAGGTACCGTTAGTTTCTTTTGTAAGCGTTGTTTGGCTTCCATTAGAGGAAGCTTCTCATAGAACTAGAATGTAGCAAGTTAGAATAATGTTTAGAAGCTATTCCTTTTGACTATTGTTGTTACATTTTGATTTTGATATCATCATTATTACAAAATTGGTTTCAAAATTTTGAGGCATATAGTTTGAAGCAGAACCAACGCCAAATTATAATAGACAGAGGATGGGGTTTCTAGGTATTTGGTGCAACAAAGCAACAATTTCCTCTACTTCTTCCTGTCCACTATCACGTTCGCTATATATTTTTCAGGTAGTATTATCGTATTTCCGTTTTCCCTTTTTACATTTAGTTTTTTTCGATGTTATTCATTTTTTCTTCGATTTTTTTTTAAGTTGCCTTTGATTGACGTAGGACGATTGCAATTCCTATCGAGATAACGAACTTAAGACGAGCGAAATTAATCCCATAAGTGAGTTTTTTTAAAACATGGTACAAAAGTCAAATAATCTCTACCAGTTTTGACCTAAAACCTCAAAATATACGCTTTTTTTCCAATCTTTTTGTAGTCGCAAAATTGCCAATTGTAGAGCTTCGGGACAAGTATCTTAAAAAATTCCGGTAGTTTTTCACAGTCTTGTGAAAAAATTTTCTCCACTGGAGAATCTGTGGAGAAATGGTTCATCAACATCGTGTACTATTTTCAAAGCCGCAGGTCATCAGGACAATTTTTGAGCATTTGACAAACATAGGCAAATTTACGTCGACAATGGTCAAAATCTCAAATTTTTCTATTATACAGGTGTATGATAATCTCTTAAAAAAATTTTGAGTCTTAGAGTCTCTTGAAAATGTGGTTATATACTGACTAATTCGAAGTAGCTGAGAACGAATCCTCCATCAGTTTTGATCTAAGATCTAAAAATATACGATTGTTTCCAATTTTTTTGTAGTCGCAAAATAGCCGGTTGGAGACGTTCGGGTAAAAAAATTATAAAGAAATTGAGGAGCTTCTCACAGCTATATTCATTGGAAAAAACTGTACAGAAAAGGTTCGTCAACATAGACTACTATTTTCAACGCCCCAGGTCATCAGAATAATGTTTGACCATTTGCCGAACGTGGGCCTAGAAATCGACCACCGGAAGAACGATTGAACGTGTGGGTCCTCTGAAAGAGGACATCAAAAGGAGCAAAAAAGAGTGGGATTGTCATTAATCGACCTACTCATTCCAAAGTTGGAACATTGAAACAAAAGGCGAAATACTTTTGGTCAATTTTAAAATAATTTTGGATTTTTTTTATGCTGTTTTCGATCGGATTGAGACCCCCCTATTTATTAGTGTTGACGTTTTGTACCTTATCATAGTACATACAAAATATGTGTTAAGTATTTCCCTGCTGATTTTTTACTATGTATTTACTATATGATTCTGTGTTTCAATAATGTCATTCCTGTTTCCCAGCAGAAACGGCGTAGTGTTTGTAGATTCACCAACTGTTGCACTTTAGCATAATTGGAAGTCGTTTTCCTTCTCCAAAAATTGGCACAATCTGGTCTTATATTTTAGGTGATAGAGGGAGGATGACCTTACCCAAAGAATCTAGTATTATTCACGCAGAATATATTTACTATTATTATCCTAGTGATGTTCCATTCCCAGGTACCATAAAAAAAAACATTTAAATTTTTTGTATGCTATAATGATTTGTTCTAGTACCTCCACCGAAATTTTACGTCCAACTTAATCCAGTTTTAATAATATTCGATCGGGACACTTGTCTATGGTTGAACTGCTTTCTTCTAAATTTATTCCGTTCCTTTATGGATCCAAACAATAAAGACACACATTCTAGCTTCACTTATATCGATATAAAAATTGAAGCTATATTGCCGAGGGTGAGCGTTAAGGTAATAGATGAAATTAAAAAACAAAAGATGTATTTTAGCTGAATTTTGAAGCCACTGCTGAATACCACAATCAAAGAGATAGGCCCAAAAGTCTTAGCTTACAAGTCACTAGAGTCACACTGACCAACGTTAGGAGTTTGGAGTGTTCTTCAAGGGCAGACTTAGGTGAAGCAAACCAGGAGGATTTTTTTTCACCTCAACTGTTTGTTATTTTGTAGCAAAGTGCATAGATTCCTTTTATATGGGCTCACTATTTTTTGGAAGTGACTTTCCTAGCCAACCAGGCGACTTCTACTTAGTTACACAAAAGTTCCTTGACCACATTTCCGCTGCTGACGATGTGAGGCAAGTCCCCAAACAGCTTGATATATCAGCTTTGGAGAATCCAGTGAGTTACTCAAGACACATTTGAAAATTATTTCTGTTTAAAATGGGTTTTTAGGGTAATAAACTAACGCGCGAGCTTTTTTGGTCCGATGCTAAGGATGTGTGGTGCATCGTATTAGACCCGGTATATGGCGATTTTCTCGGGACTCAATTGGATTTTAATAAGCCAATACCTTTCCTGGAGGCGGTTCCAATAACCATCTGGGTGCAGGCTAATTTCGATCCCAATAGCACCATGTCTCAACATGATAAAACCAAAAACGCAGGTAGCTGCATTTTAGTGAGTGCAAGCATGTGGGTATGGTTAAATGGACGTTTTTGCAGATATACATGCCTTAGCTTACATATCCAATTTAGTCAGCGTTCAGCTAAATCATTATCAATATTTGTTTCTGATGCGTTTGGCGGACCAGGTGGCGGAGTTGGTTACTTTTTTGAATATCGATTCGGACAGGATAATAAAGGTAAGTCAATTTTTCTTTTACAATGCTGGCAAACTGTGCCGGGCGATTTGCCAGCATTCCACCATGTTATGTAAAAGAAATAGGTGTGTTCACCATATCACGCAAGTAATATGAATGATATTTGGAATATTAAAATAGGCAAATTGGAATGATTCAAATCGTGCTGATTTTACCTTAAGTAAGCTTTTATGGTTTGGGTACCGGAGATTTCGGTACAAAAGAGTGCGTTTTAAGCTAGCGGCAGAAATAATAAGATGAGGGTCTAAGTAAACTTCTACAGGGTGGGGCAGAGAAACTTGATAATTTTAAAGGTCAATAAAAAAAATAAGTACTTTAGATATTATTTTATTATCGTAATGTACAAATCCTGAATTCTTGTTTTAAATGGTTTTAAAAATCATATCGGGCAAATGACGGCTCTCATCAGCGACCCACTTATCCAACCGGCTTTTGAAGTTTCGCTCCATTCTTTCCAACATATTGACAGGTATGTTGGTGATGGCTTCCCGAATGTTGTCCTTCAGGTGTTGCAGGGTCAGTGTTCGCCATAGATTTGCAATAACCCCATAAAAAAGTCGCAAGGAGACAAATCGCGGGAGCGTGTCGGCCCCGGAATTGCATCTCTCAAGGAGATGAGGCGCTCGTGAAAGTGTTCTCTCGAAAGTTCCATTGAATTTTTCGCTGTGTGTGCAGTGGCTCTCTCCTGCTGGAACCAATTTCAATTTCTTCAAGGCGTGGGAGAAAAAAATGCCTCAATCATTTCTCTGCAGCGAACTGAATTCACAGCAAAAGAGCGTTCTGCTTCTTGGAAAAAGTAAGGTCCAATCTCAAAATGCACATCACAACTTACTGAAACACGTTCTCAATGAAGTGGCTCCTGATTGGGAGCACTCCAATAAAATATACACATGTTTGTTTATTTAAGCTACCGAAAAGGTGGAAAGGGGCCTAAGTACTGGGCGAGTTCGAGGCCACGTCACGAGGGCGTCTCGAGGCAAGTTAAGAAGTGCTTCACATGCGGTTTGGCGAGAAACAAAATCGCGTTCAATGAGCTGGTGTACCACAGCAATTTTGTATGGATGAAACTTGAGTTCGTTGTGAAGAATTGGTCTCACAGTGAGCGCAGAAATACCCAGAGCAGCTGAATGTTTGCGCGCCGAACGGCATGGAGAGTGCAAAAACGACAGACTTTCGATACTTTCTGGGGTTTTGAAAGTCCAGGTTCTTTTTTTACCACACTGCCACTTTCTCTGATTGTGTCTACCTACGAAACGATCTGGGACTTGCGGAATGAATTTTGAACTTAGCCCAGAAGGCACGTTGGATGGCGATCACCAAAGGGCCATTGGAAAAGAATGACTCGACGGCCAAGGCACGCTGGTCCTTAATCCAACACATGACGCCAACTGGCTTAAATGGTAACAAAACTTTAGGATCCGGTTTTGCGCATAAGACCCCACTTCTTTCTGACCACTCGTCGCCGATTGGCGCTCAATTGATATCAGAGGGTTTCTCTGTCGCACTCTATCTTAAAAAATAAACCTGCTCTAGCAAATTTGGACTTCAAAAAAAATACACATGATTACAAAAAAATACCCCAGAGACCTAACTATTTTTCTCGTAGAGCAGGACCATATCGTGACACTCAACTAAATGTATTTTGTAGCTCCATGGCCCTCATTGGTGCAATAGGCTTATACGAAACAAAAGGGGTGCTTCTGTTCTTCCTTTTACTTTGAAACAAACTTGGTGCTTTTACTGGTCATCTTCGATGGTGATAGTTCGTCATTCTGGCGTAACGAAACCCCCCAGTGTGTCCCCCCGCCACCCATTTTCCTCTCCAAACACGACTTTTCTTCGAGGTCTTTTTCTATATTTGTAACAGTAGGCCGATTCCTGATGTTGGACGTTCGCCATTCTGGCGTAACGACCTCCAGACCAGCCCGAAAGCGACTCTCCAATCTAGTTTCTCTCCTTCTCTATCAGCAAATTTTTTCCCAATCGTTTGCAACCTTTTTTTCCATGACGTCAATGAGCGGTTCGAAATACCCATATGTTGAACAAATTTGCGAGGTATGGTTTTTAAATTAGAATGTGTATTTGTATGTCTTTTTGCTTCTTTGTAACAGTATTTTTTTATACCAAACTGGAGTTTAGTATTAAAACGCTTTCTCAAGTAGTCAAATCGAATCAACTGAACTTTATTATCTAAAAGAACAAAAATTGGTTGACAAAGAGTCATTCTACCCGAGTTCACAATAACTACAAATACACATTCCCCACCCTGAACAGTGGTTTCACGACCGCCTGCTTCAAGAAACGCCGAAAATACCTCCAGCCATCGAGCTAATCTGGAGGCCCCTCCTGTTTTACAGTTTTGATCCCCCTTTTTTAGTAGTGGATACCTTTGAACAGATGACGACTTCCGCTGGAAGTTATGGCTCGGTGACACCATGCCGTGTTACGTCAAATTATTGCAAAACAGTTGTCACTGTCATTATTTTTATTATTTCTTAGTTCCAATCCAATCGAATATCGAACGTATATCCACCTCCCAGCAAAAGCGCTATGACTCCTAGCCCTTAGCTGACTTAGCTCCAAGGTTTTCTAAAGTTAACTTCTAACATAACAAAAACCAAACACAATCGACAATCAATATCCGGTCCGGCTTGAAGTTGCTATGACGCTTGTATGAAGTGTACTGACGACAAAATTACGTCACGGGAGGCTTTAAAGCGATTCTGCTAGGTCATTGCCTCCAGCAAATGACGAGTTTATACACTACACAAAATTAATTATGCATGTAGAAAATTGCGTCGATTATGTAGAATAAGTTGAAAATTAGTTATAAAATGTCGAAAATGTTAGCTATAATGTTGAATACCATACCTAGCTTCGTCTGCTCAATTTGGAAAGATTATTTTCAAACTGGTCCTACGTTCACTTTCCCATAAAATGGGATGAATGGTTTTTATAGCCGAGGTACTTACTTTTATTGTTGATATGTATCATTTTTAATGTTTTAGAAATTATGTCTGCAGTACAGAAGGGTATGTCTTATATACTAGGTGAGTTATAATAGATGGTGGAAAATTAAATCTCAAATCATTTATTCGATTATAAGGGGGAGGGGGGGGGGGTCTGTCATACATTTGTGTGACTTATCGAGTTTCCATGAAAGTTACACTGTGGAAGTTAGAATCTCAAAAACATATGTTTCGATATTGTATCATTTTAAAATTCTTACTTTTAACACCCTGTGACTTTTTAACGAAGTTCGTTAGATAACACAAATGTATGACAAACCCCCTTTAAAATTGACCGAAGAATATGAAATTTTTATTTTCGACCACCCATGATGACTAGGTCACCCTCTATAGACATTAAAGAACGATACATATCAAAAATAAAAGTAAGTACCTTTTGCTTTAAAAACCCCTCATATTAGTACTAGTACTAAGTAACTAACACAACTAATATATCAAAAACTGCTTATGCTTTTTTTCTCTAATTTTCAGTATTACTTATGACAACCACCCATTATGACTCACCCTGTATTTTTAAGTGTTTTGTTTGTAATTTACTATTATTTTTGTTTCATAATACATTTTATATTTTGAAATTAAAACATTACTTTTAGCCACTGACGTTGATGAACTTTGGCAAAAAGTAAAGTGGTTTTTGCCCAGGTTTTTAAAAAAGTTTCAATAAAGTATTATAGAACGTTTCAAGGGGGTTCGATAAAAATTCTATAATCTTTCATTGACACAGGTGCAGTATTTAGTGTTGATTATGTTAAAAAAGATTTTGTTAAATCAGAAACTGCGTCCCAAGAATTCAATTTGAGTGGTTGATTGGCGGATCGGGACCAAAGGAAGCAATATTACTGCAACTTTTTCGCCGACGTTTCGTTTAATTCACTTCATCATACTATTGCTGCATTTGGTGTCGATGCGCCAATCAACCGCTCAAAATATAAACAATGATGTAAAAGTTGCCAAATAATTCATATCTTGGAACTTAATCTTGTGGGCTGGCAAATTTTTCGACACGAGCAGGCACCATTAAGAAGGAAGAAAGAAGAATCTTTTCGACAATGCATCAAAAGTTCATTCACTCACTTTTTACAGACCGAGACTGAATCTTCTTTAGTTGTCGGTGCCATTCTGCCACAAGTGGAAGTTACCTTCGTAATGCCTCCTCAAAGCCCAGGAAAAGAATCTTCGGGAGGCGACGATGGAGAGTCGTTTATGCCAGATTTTTCTAGTATCGACGATATTACCGCCGGTAAGTAATTATACATATTTATCTGCACAATAACCAGAAGCTAGAAATGTGGTGTTTAGGGATTTTACGCAACAGTACCCGCTCAATTCATCAAATGGAAAACTCCGGTCGTTTTGTGACATATTCAGAAAACACCAATGTTATGTCGCAGTCGCTGCCTGATCAGACCGATATATACGTTTCAACTACTGCAACTACTAAAATATTGTCCAATTCAACATATTCTCCCAATTTCTTACCTAAGATGCAGTCTAAGACAAATTTACATAATAATATAAACGCGGGTATGTATGCTGGTCACAAAATAAATTTGACTTACTACCTTTGGATTGCACAAAACTTTCAGTTTAAGTGAACAATTTTATCTTTGTCAACCTTTCAAATAAGGCACAAATTTTCAATTTTAATTACCCGGAGGATGGTTGATCTACACGATAGTATTTTCATCATTATCCCATTCAAATAATAAGAAAAATCTTTTTATTCACTTATATTTTGTTAAGATATAGAATGAGTCAGTTTAGTGTAAGTCAAAGGTATTCTTTTGGATTTTATGTTATATAATTGTAGTGATGTAACTTCACGAATTATCTCAGTTCCAGGACTTTCTTCAGTAAAAAAAGGCTTTAGTAGCCTGATGTCTTCAATCGACAGTGCGTTGAAACAAAGTCCTGACGATCTGTCTGACACTATATCCGTTCGTAGCGATGTGTCGAGCGATTCTGAACAAATTGTTATGATCAACTACGAGGAGGACGTGCGAGGTATAACCAGTTGTAGAGGCAAAACCATTTAGCAGGCAAAACACGAGACCCAAAAATAATAATGTTTTGAAACGATGTCGACCTAGGGAAATGTCTGTCATATGCTTCGTCTGTTAGAGGGTTTTGACTTAATTAGATTATTTAAAACTAGATATTTAAGGTGCCTTGGTCCAGTTGTAGACCTTCAGTTTCAACTACACCTAAAGCTTAAATATTCACAGAAAATCAATGTAATATACGTCAAATTATAGATTAAACTTCAGATGTAGTTTAACCATAAGTTGTAAAACTAGGCCTTACTAGTCATGGAAACTACCAGGGTTTTCGGGTGGCCGCTCTAGATCGCTCTAAGAGCATTCCCTTTCTTTGCTTTCCCAAGAAGAATGTAAGATCCTTACGTTGGGAAAGCAAAAAATGGGAATACTGTCAGAGCAATCGGAGCGCTCTAGAGCTGTTATCCGAAAACGCTGTACGTTTTTGCTTTACGCATCTCCCGTTTGTTCATGTCTAAAAGAAAGGCAAATAATGGCAAAGTTAAATTTTCAACGCTAACGAAATGTACAGTTTTTTGATTTTTTGGCTGCGGTTACGGGGTCTTGAACCATTTGGATGCGTTTTTCATCGTTGAGGAGGCATTATCTTCCTAATTCATATTTTTTCAAAACGTTTTAAAAAATGCTAAAAAGTGTATATAGAGCGTAAAAACAAACAACTAATTTAGCAACAATAATAGCTAAATTAGTCCATTATTATGTTATTTTCGTTTATCTTCTTTCAATAAGAAATAGTGATTGCAAACGGAAATAAATAGATGTTTTAGAGATCTCCGATTCGGGTAAGGCTTACAAGACGGTTTAATTATGGAAAAGTTGGCAATTTAAGTGCCCATTAAGATGCCACCTTGAAACTGAATTTATCTGTCGCGGTTTCTGAAATATCTCGAAAAACGTTAAAGTATTCAAAAAATTGAAAACAAATCTGCTTCGAACAGACAGATTTTTTCTGCATCATCTAGTTTTTGCATACTGATACTCTACTTTATTTTTTTTGTGGGAGCCAAATTGGATTTTTACACCACAAAATAGAGACAAAAATTACCTTTTTAGTGATTTAGTTTAGTTTAGTTTATTTCGCAGTAATTAAAATTATTTTCGATAAAGAAGCGGATCCCTATTGAATTATTCCATAAATCATCACCGATTGAAAAAGCCCGAAATATACTAACCTCAGAACATCCATCTTTAATGGTGCGTATCAAATATACACCCGAGCTGAGTTTAGAGAGAACGCTGTCAACGTGGTCACACCATGTCAGCTTCTGATCTATATTATACCCACAATTTTTGTTTAAGTGACATTTTCTATTGATTTATTATCGACCTTAATCAGAGGGACGGCTGCTTTCAAGGATGCGGCTCTTTGTGACAACCTCCAAAGCAACAGATTTTGAACCATTCAGCCGAATCCCGTTCGTACCGCACCAATTGCTTACATGTTCAATACCGGCCTAAGTATCTGCAGATGTATTATCCGGATTTTTATTGGATACGATAATGTTTGTATCATCAGCGTACATGGCAAACTTAGTGTTGGGTATGTTATCCGTTGGTAGATCACTAATGTAACAATTGAAAAGTGTTGGTGACAGGCATGATACCTGCGGTATAGGTCTTTTGATGGTCACTTGGGTGGATTTTCTTCCCTCCACTACCACTTGTTGAGTACGGTCATTGAGATAAGCTCTTATCCACTGGTTAGGAGGGCCCCTAACACCCATGGAATCCAGGTTTTTGCAACAAAAGGTCATAAGCTACACTTTCGAATGCACGGCTCATATCAAAAAATAAGCCTACCACGATATCGACGTTTTGAAACTAATGTGAATCTTTCGATAAACTCGGGTAATCTTAAGTTGAAACTCTTCTCACAGATCTTTGTGAATTGACATTGTAATGCAATGGGACGGTGATTTGCCATTTCCCAATCATCGCCTTTGTGTTTAAAAATGGTGATAACTTTCGATTTTTTTAATATTTCCAGGTACGTACCCTGTAGGAAATTGATATTTATTAACTCAGACAGAACTGGCGCTATCGAATGTTTCATATCATTACAGAGTTTACCTTTACCTCGTCGATACCGACAAAGGAGCCGTTACAAGTTTTGGTAATAATCTGCTGAATTTCCATAGGTGTTGTGGTTTTTAAAAAGAAGCTCTGTGGAAGCACGCACTTGAACTGGATTCCTGACTTCAGGAGCTTTGCGTGGAGGGAGACTATTGTTAGAAAAGTTTGCAAAGTATTTGTTAAACGCGTTATATATTTCGAATGGGTAGTCTAATGATTTGTTATCTGCCCCCTTTAGAGCAATCCGAAAATCGCGAGTTCTGCTAGATTGCGCTTTTCGCATTATTTGTATGTCTAATGTTTTTAGAATTCCTTATTCTTTAATTATTGTAAGTCCGTTTAGCTATTTTCAGTTGATTGTGGTAAAAAGATCTTACATTTGGGTAGTGATTGTTCAAAGATTGTTGAAAGGCATGAGAGATTTTTGAGTTCCGGAGTGAACTATCTTTTGTGACCGTTATTATTATCTTTTTGAACAAGTTTGCAGATTGGAAATACATTGTTTACAATACATTGTATAATACAACAGAGCTTGAGATCGGCCAAAGACAGCAGAGATCCTTTATCGGCACCCAGAGTTATCCGAGTTCCATGCAGCTGTGGCTCTGTATACATTGGCACCACAAAACCCAGTGTCAACACGAGGATTACGGAACACAAGAGGAGGTTCAGGCTGGGACAAACACAAGAGTGAGCATTAGCAGAGCACGCTCTCTCCGAAGGTCATGACATCCTTTTCAACGAGATAGATATCTTATATCAATCGCAGCATTAGTTTCACGGCACTTCACAAGCAAGGCACTTCGCCCATTGCCTCATCGCCTTTGATAATCTCTGCCGCAACTCTAGATGAAACGTCAGGAAGAAATTCCATTGGACCATGGCTTCAAAGCCCGGTAAACACTTTAGTTTGCATCATTGTTGTTGTTTTGATTTTGTTCCGTTTCCCCGGCTGGTGTTAAGCTTGACGTTTTTTTGTTTCGGCAGGTGAAATTTTGAATTTTTGTTCCTTGTTCTACGATAGGACCCTCTTAGGTTCACGTATTTGCTGGACGACGTCCTTTACTCGTCTACAAAGATGTCGCTGCGTGGTCTGCAGCCTCTTGCGGTTTATTTATCGAGGGTTTTAAGGTTAATGAGCTGAGGGATGTTTTTTTTATCGATTTGGCCCATTCTTTTGTTTTGTGTATCAAGTAAATCGGTACTTACAGTGGTTTCTAGCCGTTAACTGATTCTTGTAGGTGTAGCAGTAGATGTATCACAGTGTGTGATGATGCGTTACAGGCGGGGCATAACCATCGAATTGATAGTGTCTCCAAGACAATTTCTACTTTATCTCTGGAGAGATTGATGCACTGCTTATGGTAACTTAGTTGACACATTCCACCACAATTGATTTTTATTTCACTCGCGGTAATATCGTCAAAATACGCTGCTCACTTCTGGTGACTGTCAGTAGACGCCATCTTAGAAAAAATTATGGATGTATCACCCATCAGCAGAAAAGTAATACCGCTTCATCAGAAAAAGGCATTTTCTTAGATTAAATCAAGTCGCCTTTGGTTTTCATTACGTCGTTCAAGTTTTTGAGGGAAAAATTATTTACTGAGCTTACTTAAGTAACTAACTTATTTTCGGTAACTATTTAAGCAAATACTGCAGATGGCTAAACTGTTTATAACAAACAAAAATATCGAGATATTCCCTGCGTGAACGGCTTGACATGTACAATGTCTACATACGCAATCAGCGAAACTTTACTGCAGCGCAGAATTATGAAGAAATGTTACCCAAAAGGCGGCAACCAAGTCGAGTTATTTCTCGTCGTTTATTCGACCGCTTAGAACAGAATAGTACTTTAAAAATCTAGGGGTAGAAACTTTACTGCTCGTAACCATCGCAATGCAATAAATGTTTTGGCCCAAATTCACATAAATCCTGAAACTTTGACTGAACGACTGAAACTAGACCTGAATTTGTCTAAATCAGCACTCCAAAAGATACTTAGAAACCATAAATATCAAGATTAGTACAAAGTTACAGCCAGTACAAAATTTACATCCTGGACCCGAACAAAGAAGGCTTGAATTTTGTCATTGGTTTCGTACACAGCAGATGGAATATGGGTGACGACAATTTGGCGAAGAAAATACTGTGATCAGATGAAACTCCATTTACTACTGTTTAATAAAAGGATTAAACATTTTTATGACGTTCAAAATCCACATCTTGTACTGGAAGTCAGATCTCAAAATCGTTTTTTTAATTAATATTTGATGCGGCCTTCTAGATGACAAGCTTTGGGGACCTTATTTTAAAGGCCGTTTAAGGGGATAGAGATACTTAGATTTTCTTCAAAATGAGTTTGAAGAGATGTCTAAATCCGCTCGATTACATTTTGTGGATTGCGGTAATAAATAAAGTTCCTAATACACCGAAATTATTTTATTATTTACCTACAAGTTTCATTTATTGACAGTAAATAACGTATTCTTAAACGCAACGAGCTGAGTAGGCAATGAATTTCAACTGTTAATGTCAAAAGTTATGAATGACAGCAAAGGGTGACTTTTTAGCAAACAAAACATTTTTTTACCTTTCTGCCTATGTGTGATACACTTATTACCCATTCACTTATTTTTATCATCTATTTAACTTTGAAACCTTCATTTTTTATACCCTTCTCCTTTCAGCACATGTTGAGAAGATATACCATAAAAATGTCAAAGCAATTTTCCAACGCCTACTTGACGACAATTATAAATTAGAGAGTAGGCTTATAGAGAGGTAATTTTTATCTCCATCTTGTGATATAAACAGTATATTATTAAACGAGCTTTTTATGATAGCCATTATTACGTTTGCGTCCCGAGCCGCAGGAGAAGGGCATGTCTCCCGTGGGAATAATGGCCATATAAAGCGAGTATAATACTATACTTTGTCCACGGCGATTTACACAAATTATAAAATCTATAGAGTAAATATAATTATTGAAATGTCAAAGTGACACTGGCGTTTGACGGCAAAACCGGTGCCACTAGTGCATTTTTTACGCTGTGGCATTTGATATTGCATTGTTGCCTACTCCTACTTGCTGCCAAAGCAACATATATAACTTAAATGGCGAGCGGAAATAATGATATTATTCAACTTCATATATATCATATATCACTCTGACGCTATATGAGCCCTATTTAACTTTTGTCAACAAGCTGAATATCAATATATTATTAAGTGGTCGTGGACAAAATTCATTATGACGCTCTTATGAAAAAATAAAGTAAAATGTCACTATGCAACAACTAGATGACTTAAAAAAATCTGTCAATGTCATGACAAGCGCCATCACAAGGAACGTCAGATTTCCAAGTTTTATTAAAATTAGATTGATTGTGTTCACGGCAGAATGTTTTAAATTTTTTGCACTCGATTTTTTCGAAATATTTCAGAAACTGCGACAGATCAATCTAACCTGAACTAAATTATGATTCTCTCTCTCTCTCTCTTTCTCTCTCGAAAATCCCGTGATTGTTTTTGGTTTGTTTGTTTTTTTTAATCTGCACGTAACGCACTTCTTAGACAATGATCTTAGCATTGACACTCCTAAAAAGTCATCAATTGAAAACAGGTGCCTTATACAGCGCTTCAAAATTAAGCGAAAAAAAATTATTGACCAGCTATTTAGTCCACTGTTTTTCTCTACAATTGCGCCTAAATAGGAATGGACTATATGTTCTACGTAAACGAAATGCAGGAGTTTGAAAGAGTGGAAGAAGCGTCTGAAGTAGTGGAGGAGGCGAGTACTTCTACCAGCGATCATAGTTTAACGAGCAGTTGTCGCAGAAAAGATTTGGTAAATTGATCTTACCCTGACCCAGCGCCGCCAGGAGCTTAAAGTTGCTTTTAAGGTCTGCTTGTCGACGTTTAAACTCACGAACGTCGAGTTTTTGCAACAATCGCAAGGCTATTCATCGTCGATCAAAGTACAAGTTGGCAATATTTCAAGCGAAGAGTGTTCGAGCATTCCATGGGATGAATTTCAGGTGGGAAAAAAATTTAACTGTGTGAAAGTATGCCATAATTCTGCAATTTAGGGTAAATTCAGTACGCGCTCAAGAGGTTGGACGGAGGATCCCAGTAACAGTACTTCCACCCCAAAAGTTAGACTGAGGCTTGACCATACGTTGGCATTGCCCGGCACTCCAACCGATTTACTAGAAATAGATTTAACAGACAGGGATACCATTAAGAGGGCATTTAGGGATTATGTAGTTATAGATGTAAAGGATTTGTCATTAATTCTGAACATGAGCACTGTGGTTGGCTTAACGGACTTTATTGAAGACGAAATCATTCCTATTCCACTACCTATGACTGTGAGTATCTAATTAATCTCAGTTTTATACCTTGTAAGTGTGTACACTGTGTTAATTTTTAAAGAAATTTTGTGATGATCTACATCTTATAAAGTTGAAGGAAAAGCATTCTATTTTGTAGATCTTCGCACAAAATATTAAGTTACATCTCGTGGAAGACCGGCCACCTGTAAATATTACTTCCCCGGGTCCTGTGCCAATAGACTTAAATGTGGAGCAAGTTTACGTCACTCGTGATGACGACGGCGTCTTCACTCTGTCAAATCAAAAGCCCGAAAGTGCGTCGGGCTCTAAAAAACACGGTAATAATAATTAACTTCACAACTTTTTATACTGTATTTAGTATTTAAAATGCGTATTGTTGAAGTTTAGCATTACAAGTTGATGGTAAAAACAATCGGTTGCAGCCTTAAAATTTGTTAAAATTATTTTTCAGTTGTCGGTGTAGAGGAGTCAAATTCCATTAGACTGGCAGATTTACTTTCCGATAACGATGAATTGAGGAGAAAACTAGTAGCATTTGAACGCATTTCCGAAGAGAATAGATCCTTGCGTAACGCTAAGGAGGAGACATTAGAAGAGAGCAATATTTTAAGGAATCACTTGAAAAACGCACAAGACGACGTAAGTTTTGTTATCGTAGAATTTTTTTTAATGTTTTTGTTGCACTTTCCCCTCAATTCACTAATAATTATTATTGAGGAGCAGACTGTTTTGAGATATTAGACGCGTTGCGCTTTTAAGGTCAAATTTTTTCGTTTCATGAACAAATTAGTCAATTAATTACTGTTGGAACTGATAACAAATTATAGACCAACGAAATGAAAGTACTATAATGCATGAAAATTCTTAAACATCTTTTATCTTTATAATATAATCTGTATAATATACGACGTCAATGCAAGGTTATAAATTTCGTATGAATCAAATCAAAGTTTTCTGGGTTGAGTTTGGAGTTATCCCGCATTATCTATAATCTGCACTCAGTTTAAATAAACGGCAAATTGTATTATGGATATGGCTCATGGATCATGAATAAAAGAAATATAATTAAGCTCTTCCAGTAAAACCAGGTTAAAGTCAAAGGGGCTTTAACCCTTAATTTTTCTTTTATTTTCTATCTAAATATACCAGACATGGAAACCGTCCTTGCCAAGGGATACTGGTGAGTAGAACCTTTCGCTTTATTGGACATAAACACTGGAGATGCGGATAGTACAAAGTCCTATGTGCAGCGACTATTCGGGAGGGGGCCTCTAGTGGTAAAGGATGGCTGTCACGTAAACATAAAAGATAACGGCCCCACTGGTAAGGTGTACTAGCAACGTTCATATCATATAATCCACATGTCCGCTATGGTATTATTCTAAAAAGCCGTCGTAAAAGAGCTTTTGACTCGAATAATCCGTTTAACTCTTTTACTAGCTCGCTTTGCTCTGCCTATAAAGATTATTTTAAGCATATCGTGCATTAGTACTGCTTTTTCTAGTTGAAATGTTGCTGCAAGGGCAACCTTCCCTTTAATAAAGGCTGCTGTTATCTCATCATATGTAGGTACTTATTTGCGAAGTTGGTTGCGAAGCTATAATTCCTTGATTACTTTTTCAATTTTCAAAAGAATCCCAAAAGCGTGTTCAGATTCTGTTGTTTTTCAGGATCTGGATCAGTTCTAGTATCGCCTGCCTCCATAAGATAATTTCACTGCTCAGTTCCGATAATTTTTTTCATTTTCTGTCCTATTGGGGTTGATTGTATTTGGTTGTCTACTCTTGTGCCTGTTTACTTGATATCTTCTGAGTCTGTTTGAGTAAGTACATATGTTGGTAGGACTGATGTGTTTTCAACTGTACCTTTATAGTTCTTTCTTTCAGGTGCCTCTTGAGCTTTGTAATTTACTTGGTTCGTCTACTTCTTGCGTGCTTCT
Organism: Taphrorychus bicolor; assembly: GCA_951812265.1. Classification (NCBI taxonomy): domain Eukaryota; kingdom Metazoa; phylum Arthropoda; class Insecta; order Coleoptera; family Curculionidae; genus Taphrorychus; species Taphrorychus bicolor. The sequence goes on along the minus strand of OX638297.1, from coordinate 46,236,532 downwards.
TGCTTCACTGCATTGGTGGTTGGTCGACTGAGCATCAATTAATGGAGGTTGATCGCTTGAATAGGGAGTGGTTTGGAGGTCCAATATCTGTGATTCAATAGCCCCTCCATGTTTATTCGAGACTGTTTTTTTTTTTATCTGGAAGGAGCACGCGTAGTATTCTGAACAATTTCCTCAGTATGTAGGTACCTACAGAGACACAAATCATATAGATTTGTTATTGCTGATTCTGCAGATTTATACCTTAATTTCTGTTCTGCGATATAATCCTGAGGAAATTTTGTAGTATAGGATTTCTTTTGTAACAACTAAATCTTTTTAAATGGTTCATGATGGATATCTGTATTTCACAATCGTTAATATTAACAGTCTGTTTTACTTTCACAACTCTTTCGCGTTTAGATTAATTTTGGGCCCTTCTTATTTAAACATCGCTGTTTTCGTAATTCTGAGGGTCTCAAAAGTGGTTCTTAATCCTATTATGCGCAAGCAGGTTCTTCCTTTTGGCAAAACCGCTAGATGATGTTCATTTTCCTTCTTGGTAGCATACACGATTATTCTGTAATTTCTAGACCAACAGCTACACTCTAGAATATAAGTAGGTGATCATTAAAATGGAAAGCAGCATGAAAAATTGCAGATGTTTCTTAGTACCTCTCTCCTCTCTAGAACAGAGGAATCCGATTCCAAGAGCTCGTCATTTTGTTCCTCCATTTGAAAGTACTTGTAGATGTTTTATATATTAAGTTGCTGCGCTTGGAACTTGATTTTATTTTCTGGCATTATCTAAAGATTAGGAACCTGCACATTTAATCTACGTTAGACTTAGATTTACAGATTAAAGAAAAAAATTTGCGTCTTACAATGCAGATCGAAATTGGTCCGTTGCCGTGACTGGAAACATGCCCAGAAATTCGCATGTTTACATTGATCAAAGCAGGATCTATTCTGTGAATTAGGTTGAATATTCCCACCAATAAGAAGGCTATAAAACCCGTCGATCTAAAAAGATCTGATTTGGCTATTCGATGCACTTTATCAATGAAAAAAGGCAGAAAAATTGCGATTTAAAAATTAAGGAAAAACACGTCACACTGATACACGTTAATCTGACAATACTATTTGTCGAGGATGTACTGCGTAACCTCCAGAAAATATTTTATCTGTTGTTTATTTTCTTATTATTGGGTGTAAAATAGACAGGCAAATCTAACATACGTGTCGCATAATTTCATCGGATCGGCATTCTTTCAGCGATCCAACTGTATAAAAATAGTGCATTTGGTGCAAATACTATGCCCATCAAATCTATGAACTGTGTGATGACTGGCAGCTTTCAAATGCATTTAACAATTCGCATAACACCGCCGCCGATGCCTCGCGTTGTTAAGAATCGAATAACCTTAGACAAAAAACGGAAGATGCCATCATATTATGTACTCCTATTCGCGAGAAACCCAAATTCCCAGTCAGACAAGATATTATTTCGATCTAAGGGCGAAAAACTTAGCATAGAAAAATTCATAAACAACGTTGATGAATTTTTGTAATAAATACTCGGTGGGTACCACTTAAATATTTTCCAGTAAAACTTGATAATGACGCAAATTTCACAGGGCCGGAGACAGTTTCTTTATGCCAATTTAATTGATGTGCGTGGGTACACTTTTGTGGATTGTAGAATTACTATCCAGCAGTTTACTATCTAAATTTGAAGATCGCCCTAAAGAATACTAAACAAGTAGACGAAATATCTTACAGTTTACAATCTTCCAAGTTGTGGTATGTGAACTAACCTGAACATTGTAAAAATGCAAACCCTAGTTGATTTCAAACGAACTACTGCTTTGTTTATATTTATTGTTCTCAGAGGTAAAGGTTGTAGCTTAGGTAGACTTTTTTTCAATTTACAGTGGTTCGTAAATTCGTAAAATTGGACCAAAATCCTATAACTTTTACAAACACTGAAATCTTACTTCTCTTGAGCCCCCCTACTTATCACAACAGCCCTCAAAGCCGGCTTGAACTCGGCTGTGGATACCATTGCGGCAGTAAATGTGTTACTTTTGAGCTTTTTAAAACATTTGACTATTTCGGGCTATGTCAATAAATAATTATGTTGGAGTGCTGTATAACCAGCGCGTTGAATTTTTTTGCAATTTACAACTTTAGCTGGAATTTAATTTTCATAGAAACGAATGATTCCTTCTACTTTTGTTAGAAAAAAAGCAAGTTTGCCAGATACTATTCAGATCTCTATTTAATAGTTTTCACAGACAAATATGTTTAAATTCTAGTTTGTGTGTGTAGAAATTTTCCAAATTTGCTTTTAAATTAAGTTAATTTGTGGGGACTTTAATAGAGCACTTTTACAATTAGACAGTTTTGTGACAAAATCTTGAAAGACGAAGAAAAAACATCAAAAATTTCAAGAAAACAAAAAGGAATGGCTAAAATATGAAAAATTACAAGAAAAGAATGGAAACATTGGATAATATGTAAATCAAGAATGGCGTCAAGAATTTTTTTTGCGCGGTATTTTAAGTAAACTTTTCTGTACCTAAAAAACTTTTAAGTTGCCTATTTAAACTATTGTGCAATATATCATAAGAAGGTAACACGAATGTTATCCTGCACACGATAACTGAATTTTCATTGGCTGCGCAGTGGGTCACCGTAGCAACCGTGATGTCAAGCCATGTCAAGGTATATTAAGCCGTCATGTTTGTAGGACTCTCCTAGCTAATTCATGACCACGTTAAGCTAAAGGAAAATCCAATGGTATGCGCGAAATCTTGACAAACATGACAGAGAATAGTAATTATCTCGAATTTTGGTTGATTCGTAGAATTAGGCCAAAACGCTATGGATAACGCTGCTGCAGTAAATGCGCTACTTTTTCGCCTTTTAAAACATTTTAACTATTTCTTTCGATGTAGTTAAATAATTATAAAGTGAAATCCAATTCAAAATTCTGTTTGTCTTCTAAGAAACAATATTTGACATGTCAGTGTCACATTGTCAGAGTGGTCTATAACCCATGCGTTGAAATTTTTGCAGCTTTACTTCACGCCGTTTCTTCAATATTTTACTGTTACCTGAGTTTTGAAACACTGTATAAAAACAAAACTGAACCTCAAACGATGTAGCAGATCGAAGATTGGAAAATTATTTTATAGATGGTACTCATCTGAAGTTCAAAATGGTCCAAAACTACAGGGCCGAGAGTGACTTATTTTACATGTTTAAAATTTTTAAACCAGTTGGGCTAGCCACGTGCGGTTTACGACTTTTCTCTTAGTCCAAAGTTTTTTTCTAGTTTGTAGCAAATTTTGTTGGCACTTATGACTTGGAAGTAGAAAAGAATGCTTATTTTCGACATTTTCAACTATTTGTAATGGAACACTCTGCATATTGCAACGCCACCATCAGGAGGCTTATTTAAGGAATCCATGTACTAACATCGAACTTAAAACTAGAAGCTTGAAGTTTCAGCTGAAACAAACATTTTTCCAATCTTTTCCTTGTATCCATAAAAGGATTGATCCATAATGACTTGGTGCAAGATTTCCCATATTCATGAATGACAGGACTGAGAATCTTTTCTATTTTTTCTTTCACAAACTCTCATACTCTTAACACTAATCGCCAATAATTAATATTATTTCGAGTTACTATATCTTGCTTTCACTGTAGAGATATATTGATAGGCCTGCACTTTATTATTTGCGGCGAAAAGTGAATTTCTATTTGTCACTAGGGCGGTCACCCTGATAACCGTGCCACCAAGCCGCATCAAGGAATATTAAACCGCCCTGATTCTAGGCTTGATCTAATGAATAGACTACACGACTACCTCGAGTCAACGAAGAAAAGTCAATTAATATGCTTCAATTTTCTTTGATAAAGTTCCAAGTAGCTGCTCTGATGTAAGTTAACTTGACAAAAAATTACAATAACCTCACAAAAAAATAAAAGCGATTCTGAATAAAGCCTAAGGCCCAACAAACTAATTTCCTTGCAACTTAAAGAAAACTTTTTATCGATACCAAGTTGTACGTTTTCTGTTTTTTCTCCTTTGACCATTTTTTTTTCATATTTTTTTACCAAGATTTTCAGTGTTTTTAATTTTTAGTTCTTTTTGTTCAGTTTGTAAACAATACAATAAAACAGATGATTATAACATAAAATAAATCAGTTTTTAAATTTTTATGGAAATTATATTCCTGCTAAAATTACCGGGACATTGATCTATTGGCTTTAACCTGCAGCTCACCGTTAGCCTTTGAGGCGCGAAATTAATTTCTATGTAGTAACCATGTTGCGAAAGCCTATCAAGGTTTACTAAACCTCAGTGTTTGTAGAATTGTCCTATAGAATACTTGGCCCTCTTAAGGTAACGAGAAAAATCGATGTAAAAGCGTCAAATCTTATTGGGTATTCTAACGTATATTGACGTGACAAAAAATTACAAAAACTTATAAACAATTTACAGCAACATTATAAAAAATAGTAACATTGAATAGAGTCAAACATCTAACAGTTTAGAGTCCTGACCATTTGCCAAAGGCTAATTTTTATCAAAATTAGTTGTATGTTTTGAATTTCTTCACCTTTTGACTCTGCCTTCAATGATTTTTGTCCTGGATTTCCAACTTTCAGTCACTTTTTCTGTTTGAAAATAATAAAACATGGCAGATGGTTGAAACATAGATGTAGACCTCTGCACTGGTAGGGATGGCAAAATTTAGTAATATATCGATATATCAAATGATATATTGAAACCAACTATCAGCATATCGATGTGTTCGGTATATTGAATTAAAAATATCGATATATTTTCGATTCAGTATATATCGAATCAAAATAATTCACTCCTATGTTTGTATAACTTTTTTCCTGTTTAATGTTGTGTTCTGGCCGATTTAGGAAAATAAATAAGTAAAATAACTTTCACCAGATATTATTAAAGTAACTGATTATAGTATAATATATTTTTAACATAAAATAAAGGGTACTTTATAAAAACAACAAAAACATAACAAAAATATTAAAACCAATAAACAAATAACTAAATTCTTATTGACAACAAATTTAAATTTATTTCCATTAATCACTAGAAATTGATTGTAGGAACAACAATTTCCAAAGTATTTTTTTAGTTAATCGGGTACGTGCTTTACTAGCTGTGGCCTCTCGTTTGCATTTGCATGGTACGCCCTTCTTCAGACCCATTTAAAATAAATGTTCCGATATATCGAGAAATTTCATCGATATATTTATCGATATATCGCAACTAGAAAGCGATATGATTATATCGATATATTTCCTTCGGCATATATGGATATTTCGAATATCTCGATTATCGTTGCCATCTGTAACCACTATATATTGATACAGGGTTGAAAGAAAAATGTTTGTTTTTTTTTAGTAATTTTTGGTCTCATCCGAGAGTGATCCATTTTAAATGTTTATAACTTCTAAGCTACGTGTGCTAGGTACTTGCGGTTTACACCATTCGTTTTTTTTTTTTTTTGATCTAGAGTTTTTTTCTATTTGTAGCAAATTTTGTCGACAGCACAGTGGGGGTAGAAGAGAATGCTTATTTTTGACATAAAAATTCTCAACCATTTTTAATGGAAAAATAGAAAGCGTGCCAAAAACTATCCAGTGCTCTGTTTAATAATTCTCACAGACGAATGATCCAGAAAATAAACAGAAATTCCAGATTGTGTGTGTGTGTGTTGAAAAGAGAGTCTGCTCCTGAATCACAGTTATATTTGTAGATTGGATTTTGATAGAGCACTTTTACAAATTTACACTCATTTTTAGATTAGCAAACTTTTAGATGAGAAAAAGCATCTTCTCGACGAGCTGTTGGCGATGCGCGAGCAACTAACGTCTACGGGAATTTGGAAGCGCAATGCCAAAAGCTAGCAGTGTTGTTTCGACTGTACTAATTGCTGTAGAAACGACAAAAACTCTCAGTAGTTAGACGGTCAATCTCAAATGGCTGTAGGTATAGGTAGATTTCTATGTGAAGGAAAATTATTCTCGTCATGGCTGGTGCCCTCAATTGTTGTGCAAATCGTCTTGTAAGACTATCGTATCATATATGTTATTTTAATTATTGTATATTTTAAGATGTTAAGCGTTATTGCAATATGTGGAGAGTATATGAAGCAAAAATAATATTGAAATGGAAAGTACTTTTTATTAGTGTTTTGATTCGAACTTATTCAACACCCTAGACCTCAAATCTTCATCTTCATCGAAGACTTCTTGATGAAGATGATTAAGCTGTTATGTTGCGAAGTGACAAAGTAATTATTCATTTGGGAAATGCTACTAGAAGTGTGTGGACCTGAAGAGGTTTATTACAATAAGCGTAAGCTTTCCTCAGTTGCAAAGGTAGGAGCTGAACAGTCTACAGTGGTAAGATTTTTGATCCGAATGAGACTATTTCAATCCGTAATGAACAAATCTAATCCGAATCCCGAGGTGAGTTCAGAAGTTTGCATGAAGTTGGCCATAAACTTCGAATCATACACTTTTCAAATTTTGTAGAATCGCCCGTGGCCTAAGGGCTCTAGTTCTTGATGAAAGCAATTTATATATAAATCATTAGTGTCGGTGTTAAAGTGATGTAATAGTACCAATTCTATGGAATGTTTTAACATTCGAAGGGGTGTAAAAAAAATAAAAAAATATTAATGGCCCGTATCTATCTATTTATCTTTCTACTAATACAATTTTATTTTTAGAAGCAAAATATATGTTTTATTGTATAAGCCTCGAAGATTATTCGTGATAAGTAGGAGACACTAAAGCCAAATCTCGTGAATCATCGAAAGGCAAAGACCGCTATACCAATTTTATAAATTAGTCAGGTGAGTCACCATCAGCGTAATCCTCTACAATTCTCTTGTACAAATTCTTACATATAATTTCACTGTATGTCAATTGTTAGGATGTAAATAGGTAGGTTATTATTTGTTTTCTCATATTTAAACATGAGATATGTGAAAATATACTAAAGAGGAATGTCGTTTGTTCTAATGTTTCCCATCGAACTAGTACATAACATATTCACGAGAAAATTTAATTAATGGTTAAAGCTTCGACATGCGTATGGAAAAACGTGCATTAGCCAAGTTCAGGTCATGCAAATGATCGATTTTTAGTTTCTCTTGCGAAAGTCCTGGCGGCGCACTACAAAAATTTGAATCACGTTTTATCAAATCCGGCGAAACAAATAACAAATAACCCATACACGTCAACCTACAAGAAAGCTTTCCGAACACGTGCCCCAATAACGGTACTAACCCAGTGATCTGGCATTCAAAACAATACCACCAAGACATTTTCTGTTTCTTCGTTTTAAAGCACCTGTATGATACAACAAGTAAAGTCGCGACCTTCCTTTCTTTTTACCTACAAATACCTTTATTACTTCAGTCGTTCGTTTAGTTCGCCTTTGGTCGTGGTTCGTGCGCGACTGATAATGTAGTTGTTTGTGGGAAACCTGTTTCGACGTAATCACTGTGTATACACCAAAGTGAATCATTCACTATCTGACTGGTCAAATAATAAATATTTCTAGTGGCAATTTGAATTTACTCAAAGATCATAGGTTAAACGAACATTCCCAATGCACCGCCGACTAATAGGTGCAGTACCTAGAGCAGTAAAAGTTTAAAGTGCACAAGTGTTTTGTTTTAAATTTATTTATATACAACGCTAATGTCGCCGGATAATGAGAATATGGTGGTAGTCAAAACCACCAAACCACCGCCTCCTGTTCCTCCAAGACCCTCCAAGAGCTTAGTGAAAGAAGCGCTGGCCAAGACCAGAGGTCTGCATATTTCTAGGTAGGTATATAAAGTCTACATAATGCAGTAAGAAATTTATAGTTAATGTAACGAAGACACAAAGGCAATTTGCCTGCTCGCTATTATTAAGTAACGCGTAAACTTTTAGAAGCAGAGTAACCTCGTCAATAACCTAGATACGAGGAAGTATTACCGCGGCTTCGCGAGAGCATGAAGTCCATCTGATGCTCTTCTTGCATTAATGCCCTTCAGTCGATGTTATAGACAGGAAATATTTATATAATATTATATTCTATATTACTGTGGAGACTTAAGTCGATTTCTTGCCTCGGTTAGCTTAACATACCATGTGGCTTGCTCAAAGCATAAAAGGCCCGATAGTGTGAAAGAATAAAAGGAAAGGAACCCTAATGTAAATTTAGGGGCAGTTCCTGTTACTTATTATTTAGGTAAAAAGCTATAATTGTAATACAATTGACATAAATTCGTGAAATATTTACTGTGCAATGAAAGAATAGAACTAATCATAAAATGGAAGAATAAGAAGGCAGGTTTGGTTTTAATGTGATCCTTGAGTACGCTTGGAAAGTACCCTCAAACGAAAAGAGATGAAAAAAATTGAAAGAAAAACTCAAAACGAAGAAGAGGCAGAATCTTTGAGGGAATGTTTCCTTGAGTTGACCGGTCAGTAATTGACGAAGACAACTAATAAGTAAAATGGACGAGTACAGAGAGAGGTTTAGTTTTATTCTGATTTTTCAGTACCTATGCTTGAAAAGAACCATCAAGTGGGAAAAAACGAATAAAAATAAAAACTCAAAGCCAAGAAACTTTGAATCTTTGAAGAAAGGTTTTCGTGGAATGATTCCCGGGTAATTGAAGAATAGAAACACACCAGGTGGCTTTGCTCAAAGCAAAAAAGGCCCAGTGGTGTGAAAGAATGAAAAGAAAGGAACCCTACCATAAATTTAAAGGTAGTTACCCTTGTGACAAGCTATAATCACGTTGTTTTTATCAAATTTGATTGTCTTATCTCAATATTTATTTAAGCAGGTTTAGTAATGAATACCTGCTTGGAACTGGTGGCTCTAGTCAAGATACTTTATATACAGATAAGACAATAATTATAATATATACAGTGGGCCGTCATACTAAGGTGTCACCTCCAAGGAATAATGAACTTTTTGAAATACGTCACGTTGGTTAATAACGATGTATGAAAGGGTTACGATGTATATGATCTGTAATGCTGTTATCTTTGACTCAAAATATCATACAAAAAATTAAACAATTTATGGTATCTGGACAAGCCACAATCATGATTAACTTGAGGTGCGCTACAATGCATATACTAAACTTGTGTTTTACGTACACAATCCCGGCAAATAATAATAATATAATATATGCACCGTAATTATTCACGCTTCCACGGAGTTCACTGTAAGGCTATAAATTACATGCATTTTCCAATACATAGGACTCGCGGTTGTCACATTCTCAAGATTTTTTCTGGGTAATCTGCTATGCTAAACTTGATATAAATATTTAATAGAAAATCTTTGACGTAGAAAGTTTAGCTGCAGTCACCCAAATTAATTGTAATTTCTCGCAAGTGTTTCATTTAAGAAAGCATTATTACGGTGTATAGTTATTGTCGTCTAACTGTTGAAGTGTTTTCACTTAATCTCAACTACATCAACCAGAACATTAGCCTGAACAATAGGCTGCCCGGGTAAAGGTTTGGAACGTGTTTGCTTTAGTGCATTTTAAAGATGTGAGGCAGGAAATTGTTATTAATAATCACGTGTTATCTGATGTAAATATGTTTAATGCATAAAGCGTATCTCTGCTAGATTTAAAATGTAAATTTTGTATGGTGGGGAAAAAATATTGCTTGATGGTCATTGTGGGTCGTAAATTTCCATGGAAATACCTATAAATTAGTATATAAAGGTTGAAATTCATATCTGTAACCTTTCTCAATAAATTATTATAAATTATAAAACTACTAGGTATGAGAAGCACAATGAAAAAAAAATGCGCTATCGAGGCAAAGAAATGCAAAACTTTCAATTAAAAAAAGCGTTTAGTGCGAAAATAGAAATTAAGCGAATGTAAGAGAGATACAAAACGTAAAAAAAAAATAAATGCTAAATTATAAAAATTACAAGAGAATGGAAACAATATAAGTAATAATTTAGAGAAGCAGGGCGCCATATAATAAACGTTTGAGCGGGTTTTAATAAAAACTGTACCTAAAAATGTCTATTAAACTGTTGTGCAATATATTCATCCCTATTCTGTTGTCTACGGGGGCCTAAGAAGTTTAAAGCAATTTAAGCCTGCAACCAACCATTAGTCTTTAAGGCGAGGACTGCATTTCTATGCTTCAAATCTTGTTCATAAAGTTCTGACGTAGACTAACATCACAGAGAAGAATAATTAATTAGAATTTTGGCTCTTATCTTCTTTATTACTTCCACCTTTCAAATAGAAAAAAAGTAGGAACAAAAAGTACAAACACGTTGAAGAAAACAATATGTTGAGTTCAAAGATGAAGAAAGTGAAACAATAAGAGATAACAAAAAGAAAAAACTAAAAACTGAAATACCAATTTAAAAAGAAAAGATAATAATATTGAATAACAACAAAATCTAAGCACTAAAGCAGGATTTTAAGAAAATCTATATCCATTAAATATCCAAAAAAAACACGAATAAGAAACTTAAAATAATGAAAAACTATTGGAAATTTGGCTTAAAAACTTCATCCCTCCATCCCTCCAGCTTTAAATACTCACTGGAAAGGGATGGGCTTAAAAGTATATTGATAAAGTATTAAGCATTCACTTTAAAAATCGTTGGTTAAACGTTTGGTGAAACAGAAATTAATCGAATGTAAAGAGAAAAACGCTAAAGAATATAATAATATCTTGAAAGACGAATAAAGGAAAAGGCAACGAGATACAAAGTTCGAGAAAACAAAAACGAAAGGCTAAAATATTACAAGGCACGAATGGAAACAACTTGTAATAATTACCTAAGTCAAGAATGGCTCCAGAAAATCCTTATTCTGTTGTTAGCAAGGGCCTAAGAAGGTTAAAACAATCAGTACGTAAAGGGCCCTACAGACTTCGGTTATTTTACACGGTTTTGAACGAACTTTCCAACCTGTTCGTTCCAAACCGACAGTGTGTGGGTGCGTTCGTTCCATCAGTTATTTTTGTACGTTCCAAATCTGTCGCGGACAGATATTTACCCGTACGGTTCAGCCTGTTCGTTCCGCCCCGTACTGTGTGGGTATATGCACGAGGACGCCTATTCTATAGGAAAGCGTGAAAGTGAAAGTGAGAATTTTGGCAATCTTGATTGGTCAAAAAATTCTGTTGACGAATTCCATTGGCCAGTAATTCTCACTTTCACTTTCACTCTTTGCTATAGAATAAGCGTCCTACAGTTTTTTAACAAGCATGAGCGCACGCAGGTCGTTTCAACTTTTATAATGAAAACTTACTGAATTGTTTCAATGTCGGTAACAAATTCTGTTCCTTTTTTATTTTTTTTTTCTTTATCACAACTACCGCCGTCACTGCTAAGATTAAATTTTTTGATTCCATTACTGCAACCGCACGGTTAAACGGTAAAAAGTAACTGAGAAAAAAATACGAAGTGTGTGGGTGTTTTGCCGTGCCATTCCAAAACCGCACGGTTTTATCTGTTCGTTCAAAACCGTGTAAAAAACCGAAGTCTGTGGGGCTCTTAAGCCTGCAACTCACTGTTGAAGCGAGGATTGAATTTCTATTGGCTACGCAGTCGGTCGTCATAGCAATGCCGTGCTATCAAGCCCTGTCAAGGCTTATTAAGCCTCCATGTTTGTAAGTCATGAGTACGGTAAGCCAACAAGGAAAATCCCTCGGAAAATCCATTGGTATGCTCCAAATATTATTGGTAAAATTCCGTGATTACTGTAATGTAGATTACATGGCAGAGAAGAGTAGGTACCTCGAATTATGGCACTTACGTTCTTTATTATTCCTATTCTTCAAATAGAAATTAAGTAGAAACAGAAAGAAGAAACACGTTGAAGGCACCAATATGATGAGAATAAAGGAGAAACGCTAACATAACAAAAAGAAAAACAAAAGACTAAAATATCAGGTTTTAAAAGAAAAGATGAAAATATTGAATAACAAAAAAATCAAAAAGACCAAAATGCTCGGAAAAAAAATCATTTAGGGAGGATTTTAAGAAAATCTCTCGCTAATAAATATCTGAAAAAACGAACAAAAGAACAAGACACCTCAAATAATAAAAAACTGTTGGGAGTCTAGTGTAAAAGACGAAGAAAGGCGAAGACGAAGAACGAGAAACAATAAACGAAGAGAAAAAACAAAACACTAAAATATCAAATTTTAAAAGAAAAAAATGATAATATTGAATAACAAAAAAACCAATGGACTGAAGTGCATGGAAATAAAATTGTCTAGGGAAGATTTCAGGAAAATATGTATACGAACAAGAAACCTGAAAAAACTATTTGGACTCTGGTGTAAAAACTGGAAGACGAAGAAAGGGAAAATAATAAGAGATAACGAAAAGAACCAACAAAAGGTTAAGCTGTCAAATTTTAAAAGAAAAATGAAAATATTGAACAACTACAAAATCAAAGGAATAAAATGCTTGGAAACAAAATTATCTAGGGAAGATTTAAGAAAATCTGAGTCTAATAAATATCTGAAAAAAAAAACGAACAAAGAAGCAAGAAGCTTGCGATATAATAAAAACTATTGAAAGCCTTGTGTAAAAATTGAAAAATGAAGAAAGGGGAACAATAAGAGATAACAAAAAGAACAAAAACAAAAGGCTAAACTATCAAATTTCAATAGAAAAAGATGAAAATATTGAATAACAACCAAATCAAAGAAATAAAACGCTCGAAAACAAAATTGTCTAGGGAGGATTTTAAGAAACTCTGCATTTAATTAATATCTGAAAAATAGCGAATAAAGAAACAAACTTGACATTTAAAAGGAAAAGATGAAAATAGTGAATAACAACAAAATCGTCTAGGGAGGATTTTAAGAAAATCTATTTCTAAAAATGTCTAAGAAAAAAAAACGAAACAGAGACAGAGAACAAACGAAAAAGAAACCTGAAAGAGTAAAAATTAAAGTATTGGGAGTCTGGTGTAAAAAGTTTAAGACGAAAAAAGTGAAAACATTATGAGATAACAAAAAGAGGAAACGAAAGGCTAAACTATGAAATTTTAAAAGAAAAAATAAAAATATTGAACAACTGCGAAATCAAAGGAATAATTTTGCTCGGAAACAAATAATCTAGGGAGGACTTTAAGAAAATATGTATCTAATAAATATCTGAAAAAAACAAACAAAATGAACAAGAAACTTGAAATAATAAAAAACTATTGACAGTCAGCTTTAAAAACTCACTGAAAAAAGATCAGTGTAAAAATATATTGAGAAACCACTAAGCATTTGCTTTGCTAAAAATCACATGAAAAACAATGAACGATTGATTAAAATCGTATCATGAGTTTTTTTATTACCAATTTCACTCGATCCACTTTTTCTTATTCACTCTTTCCATCACTTCCTGCTTCAATTTTAAGTTGGCTTTTAGATCTGGAATCTGAAGAAGAAATCTGTCGTCTCAAATTTCTTATTTTCTCTATACTCTAAATGGAAATTTGTGAGTACCTTGCACTTTTGAAATGTCTGATCTTGATACTCAATTGATACTACAGCTTCCTTGGCCGTGTCCAGGGACTGCTGTTTTATAACAGGAACGTTCTTCTTTTTGGTTTCGTCCCACAAACCATCATCACCGTGTATTTGACCTTTCCTAGAATCTTCCTTCTTGAGAGATGACCGGAGAAGATAGGGATACTCCTTCGATTATAGTGTTACGATCGCAGCAACGCCGCATGGGAGGCGGGGCAACGCATGGGAGCGTGTTGGTTGGTGGAGCTTCGCGACCTATCCGCGCTGCGTCATGGCTGACACGAGTGATTTATTGCTCGTCTGGCTTAATCTAGAAGGCAGTTGTTTACAACCGTTTTTTTTTATATGAGATTATTCAAGAATTCTTATAAAGAACTTTCTAGGTTTTTCTGTAATTTTAGGATTGTATATAAAAGGCGCATAGAGCGCCCGAGTAGTAATAGTCGTATTTTAATCGAGCTATAAGTAAGCTAAAGTTACGAAGCGATAATAGAAGGCTATAAAGTGTTAAGTACTGAGTTATTTAGTAGTCGAGTGTATTTGTGGAATAAATAAATAGTGTTTTCGTATTAAATCGTTACACTGGAATTATTGAACCCCGAGTTCGCAACAATTGGTGTCAGAAGTGCGATTCCAGTGGGAACTTGAAAACTAATATTGCTGAACTGTAAGTGAGTGCTTCATTGCCGGACATTACGTGTTTATGCCAGTGACCAGAAGCCAGCATCAAGCAATGGAAGATCAACTTGCCGCCCTGCTGTCCTTTATGCAACAACAGAAGGAAGAGCAAGAAAGACGTTATGTAGAACAAAAAAAAGAGCAGGAAAAACGTGATCAAGTTCAGGAGCGACGTTATCTAGAACAGAAGAAAGAGCTGGAAACACGTGATCAAATACAGGAAAGACGTTATCTAGAACAAAAGGAAGAGCAGGAAAAACGTGATCAAGTGCAGGAGCAACGTCATCAACAATTCAAAGAAGAATTAATGAACCACCTCGCAGCTAGGGAGCAACAATTGGAAGAAAGAATAATGCAATCCGTTAACGAATCCGTTAACGAATCCATTAACGGCGTCAACAAGGGACTCGAAGCTGTCAACCAGAGGGTTCTCGAGCTAGAAAAGAAATTCCGGGAACAAACTGAGGACGACAACGTGTCTACAGAGAGTTTTAGCACAGCCAACGCTAAAATTAAGCCTCCCGATTACGACGGTACTACTGCATGGGAAATTTATAAAACTCAGTTTGAGGCAGCTGCAAAAGCTAATGGTTGGTCCGAGCCCCAGAAAGCTACATCATTAGTGGTAGCACTTCGTGGAAAAGCGGCTGAGTTACTCCAATCTCTGTCGGCAGCGGATCAAAGTAATTATGCGGCTTTAGTACACACTCTGCAACTACGATTTGGAAATGAGCACAAAGAAACCGTGTTCCAGGCCCAGCTGAGGATGAGACAGCAAAAGTCAGGTGAATCCTTACAAGAATTTGAGGCGGACATAGACAGACTCATTCACCTGGCATATCCATCGGCCCCTGAATCTTTTCAAATGCAATTTGCCGCCGAAAGGTTCATTGAGGGAGTTCGCGATAGTGACATGAGATACCACTTACGTCTTGTAAGGCCCAAGAATATCAGCGAGGCACTAGTTCCGGCCCTGGAATTCGAGGCGTCACGAGTGTCATCTAGTTCTTCTGCAAGTGTAAGAGTGGCAACTTGCGGTGACAAGAAGAATACGTCTATGGCTGAATCCATGGCCAGTTTACATAAAGCGATGAAGGATATGGCAGTCAATTTGCAAGCCCTGTTAGAAAGACCTCCCCGATCAACAGGCAGTCGGGGCATAAAATGTTTTAACTGCGGTAAACTGGGTCACGTCAAGAGTAACTGCCGTAATAGGGCAAGAAGTCCGTCGCCGTTGTTTAGAAGATCGAGCGGCAAACAAGACCGCCCTAGAATTCAGGAAAGTCCAATTCCTGTTAATGTAAGGGGGCAATTGACCGAGGCCGTTAACACCCCCATGATCAGTCAAGTCAATCAATCAAGTCAAGACAATAATTTGGGTGGCAAAAGTGTTACAGAGATCGGACGCATTAAAGAACAGAAGACCCAAACCGAACATCGACCAGGAAGGTCTCACGGAAATGCCGATGCATTGTCTAGACGGCCATGTAAAGAAGATAGTCAGCATTGTCGAAGAACTCAGCAACGTGAGGGACATCCTTCTGTAAGGAGAACGTCGGTGGAAATAAACGATGGCTGGACCATACAGACCCTTCGAGAAGAACAAATGAATGATCCAGATATTGGACCCATCCTCTCTGCAAAGACTGACGACAAGAGACCAGAATGGCAAGAAATTGCTGATAGAAGTCCAAACCTGAAGGCGCTGTGGGCCCAGTGGCACTCTCTTAAAATAGAAAATGGACTACTGAAGAGAGCGTGGGAGAGTCCGGATGGCAAGACCGTAGTCAGTCAGTTGGTTGTTCCTGGAAGCAGAAAATCGGACGTACTACAGGAAATGCACGACGGAACCAGTGGAGGTCATTTTGGGGTCAATAAAACCTTGGCCAAAATTAAAGAGCGGTTCTACTGGGTGAATTATCATGAAGACGTCGAATCTTGGTGCCGCAAGTGCGAAGTTTGTTGTGCCACAAAAGGACCTCGAACAAGATCACGCGGCCGAATGGTGCAATACACTGTAGGTGCTCCATTCGAGAGGGTAGCAATTGATGTCGCGGGACCGTTTCCTCAGACTGAGTCGGGCAATAAATACATCTTGGTCGCCATGGATTACTTCACTAAATGGCCTGAAGCATACGCCCTGCCTAATCAAGAAGCAACGACTGTGGCAACGGTGCTAGTAAATGAAATGTTCTGCAGATTTGGAGTCCCTCTCGAACTTCATTCTGATCAGGGCCGAAATTTTGAATCGGCTGTTTTCCAGAAGGTCATGGAACTTCTCGGAATTCGCAAGACCAGGACAACTCCTTTGCATCCACAGTCGGATGGGATGGTAGAGAGATTTAATCGGACCATGGAACATTACCTGTCTAAAATGGTGGCAGATCATCAGCGTGATTGGGACCAACATCTACCTCTCATGTTGATGGCATATCGAGGCTCTACGCATGAAGCCACTGGTTATACTCCGGCGAAAGTGATGTTCGGGAGGGAAATGAGGCTTCCTGCGGATTTGATGTATGGAACACCAGAAAAAGAGTCGCTCAGCTCTGAGAATTTTGTGGAGGAGCTTAAGGAGAGGCTGAACAATGTTCATGAGCAAGTCAGGAATAAACTGCGGATATCCAGTGATCGAGCCAAAGCAAGATATGACTTACTAGCTAACTCCCGCGGCTTCCAGGATGGTGATTTGGTGTGGCTATACAATCCGAGGCGAAAGGTGGGGAAGTCGCCCAAACTTAGCCAAAATTGGGAAGGACCTTATACAATTATAAAGAAGATTAATGATGTGGTGTATAGGATCCAGCGGACCCCTAGGTCAAAGATGAAGGTCGTTTATTTGGATCGATTAGCACGACACCATGGAACTCTATCTGTTCGGGACGAACAGACTTAGGAGGAGGGCAATGTTACGATCGCAGCAACGCCGCATGGGAGGCGGGGCAACGCATGGGAGCGTGTTGGTTGGTGGAGCTTCGCGACCTATCCGCGCTGCGTCATGGCTGACACGAGTGATTTATTGCTCGTCTGGCTTAATCTAGAAGGCAGTTGTTTACAACCGTTTTTTTTTATATGAGATTATTCAAGAATTCTTATAAAGAACTTTCTAGGTTTTTCTGTAATTTTAGGATTGTATATAAAAGGCGCATAGAGCGCCCGAGTAGTAATAGTCGTATTTTAATCGAGCTATAAGTAAGCTAAAGTTACGAAGCGATAATAGAAGGCTATAAAGTGTTAAGTACTGAGTTATTTAGTAGTCGAGTGTATTTGTGGAATAAATAAATAGTGTTTTCGTATTAAATCGTTACACTGGAATTATTGAACCCCGAGTTCGCAACAATAGTAACAAGTTGGTCTTCTTCCGATATGCTGTGCTTTATTGCTTTTGGAATGTAGACAAAATCGCAGAACCGTTTCATCTTCGCCACTAGTGGCGTGGCTACTTTGAAATATTGTTTTCTTGTTCTGTTATTACTTGTGCAGAATGGTCACTAGCAATTACATGTCCATTTGAGAACGTGAAGCCGACTATACGGTGTATGTACGTGAAGCGTACATCGAAAACAACTTGCTGAACTTATTCTCAGCTAGAGGGTGTGAAGAGTTTCGGACTCAGTTTTGGCTTCTCTCTCTCAAAGTCTTCATTACGCAGCCTGTTAATAGCACTAAGTTTATTTTCATTCTGTTCAAGTTTGTTCTCGTGCTCTTATCTTTGCTAGATTTTGATTGTAGTATAGATTCTACGATTTTTGTTTTTGGAGCTTTAATCACAGCCTTGGATTTTTCAAATTCTTCACACAACTCTTTAAGCGATTCCTTGGGAACCGTACGATGTATGAATTGTGAAATATTTTTATATTCTTCGTTATTTTATTGGGGTTCAAGCTAATCTTAGCAGGAGCCACAAGAAAGTTTACTCCTTCCATCCACTGATTAGATTTAGAGATTTTTCAAGCTTTTAAAGCTTAAGAAAACTTTAAAAAATATGAATGCAACTTTGTGTACACCGTGTATAAGATTTTTAAGTGATCTCTCGAAATTACCAACATCAAACGATCATTAATTCTTAACAGCCCACCAAGAAAATCGATAACTGTTTTTATCTAAAGAAGAAAAAGGGGTCAAACCAAGGTGCTCATACCCACAGTCTTAAAACTAAATATAAATAGTGAAAGGTGCGTGTAAATGGCAAATTCCAAACAGGAATTAAAACGGAGAGCCCACCTACAGGTAGAACAGGTAGACGGGTCGTATTGGATACCTCCAGGTTTGATTTAATTTGTGTGCACGTTTATACCTATAACAAATATATTCAGAGTTGCTCCGAAATTTTTACACCAGGTTAATTCCTAGTTTCTTCGGTTTTTATGAGACGAAATTTGAGAATGACCAATGACGTAGGAGGTATAGACAGGATTGCAGACATTTTTGTAAAATTTGTTCAAAAATCAGAACTTTGTTACTTCTAAAAGCGTATCCCATCACTCAGTGAGTTAATTTTTTTCTATTTTCATAACACAGGTTAAATAATACACTCAATGAACACTGTAACATTATTGAACTACTTGCTAATTAAATGATCTATTATACAGTTGATAAAGTCGCTAATAATAACTTGGCAATTTATTGCTGACACATGACTTAGTTTTAACTTTAAAAATGTCCAAATATGGTACAGAAAGTGCATGTGTTAACTAAAAAAGAATCCATCATTAGTTGTGAATTGAAGTGCTAAATACCAAACAGGCTTAAATGATAATTACCAAGGCCAGACGTACGGCAATACTTCACACTTGTGGCACTTGAGACTAGGTGGAAAAAATGAACGTTTGATATTTATTTATTTACTATGCTATCATGGTCATCAACTAAGTGAACCCAAAAGAAGTACGTATTGGTTAATAAAATTATTTAATGATCGATGTTTACACACCTCGATTACCAGCAGTTTTTAATTCCCGCAAGCCTAATACACAGGGTACGATAATCGACTTTATAGGTATTAGTTCAACAAGACTATTTAGGTCTACGTAAACGTCTTTTGATTAATGTAGGTATTTTTATATTTATTATTTAGGAGTTTTGTTTTTAATTTCTTGTTTTTATTTCAGTCCTACACCCATAACGAATGAAGTCAAACAATCGCCGCCGCAGCGCCTAAACCAGAACAAAAATAACGTTATAATCAACCATCACAGTCAGCCTTCACCGTTATGTCTTCGTTCAGACAATGTGGAAAACCGCAGCACAAGACCTGTGATTTATCAGTCAGATAACTGTAAAACGCGATCTCATCATAACCCGACCAATGTTAAGAAAAGTGCGGATCATCTTGGGAAATCTGCGGAAGTGATTAGTGCATATAACCCAAAAACCAAAGATGTTGAAGATGTGAGTTGGAAGAGCGGCAGTTTGAGGCTTCAGAATGTTGAAGAGCATGGTGGTGAAAGAGGTAAAGCATGGTCAAATGTTGTGCTTTTTATGTAACAAATACGATACAATATTATTGCGGCACTGTTTTTTTTTGCCAAATTTGGTGTTTTATCACCTACTTAAATTTGCAGAATTTTTCTTATAAACTTTCAGTAGTGACACCATACCATTAAAGCGAACTAGAATTTCCTGCATTGCTTATTAAAATTAGGGTTAATTGCAAAATAATCCGTCTTTATGGTTATTAAAATCGTATTTCTCAATTGATTTGCAAGACGATTAGTTCGTTTCTTTCGTCGTAGGTAGGCAGTTCATTAATCGTATAAGGTCCTTACTAATCTCAAACTATTTGTGCAACCAAGCTCATTTTCGAATATTTAAAAATTGCTACATACAGCATAAGGAAGCGTCGTTTTGACCGAGATAGCATAATCTCACAATCTTCGCAATGTTATTTAAACTGCTTGGACAACAATTTTGCTACCACTTTCGTCTCTTGGTTTTTTTTGGGCAAAATCTACATTTATTGCACATTTAGATTTGAATTATGTGTCAGTTACGAGAGTCAAAAAAGTAATTAATGTTTTTCTTTTTCTAGATAAAACTAAGTGGCATTCTAGTTCTTAAATTCAGTTGAATAAGAAGCGAAAGTATAGTTTGCCCCTTTCGTAGACGACAATTCAAGGTGATTATGAGGAGGCATTAAGCATTGCAGGAAACTCTTATGACGAGATGGAGAACATGGCTCATTTATATCCATAATAATAATAATAATAATAATTAAACCGTTTTTCTCATTCAGCTCTCTCTCGATAAAGAAACACTTTCTAAAATCTTTCGTCTCAAAAATTTGTTAGGTAATGCATATAGCATTAAGCAGAACCTAAATTATGAATTTTCATAGTAAACCCTGCTACACTGTCCTGTGAAAACCAGGCTTTAGGTACAGAGACATCATTTTAAGTCGCTCACTCCATCAGCAGCTTTTCTGTTAAACTTCTTAAAATTCTCATACATGGGGGTCGCATAGCATCTAAGGCCGACCTCGGGCCCTGGGCTAGCGACGTTATTGGACGCTGGATTTGACAGATACGACGCCATCTTGATTTTTTTAATGGAAACACACATGTATTACAATCTAATAGAGCTGAAGGAGCTGATTACAGAAATATATAACTTCGTATATTTATCTCTAGGCGTTTCGATTATACAGGGTGGTAGAGTCGTTAAATTTCGAAAATCATTGTAGGTCGCTCACTTTATTAGCAGATTTCCTCTTACACTTCAAAAAAATTTGTTACGTGGAGGTCGCTAAGGCCGACCTCGGACCCTGGGCCAGCGACGTCATTGGCTGCCCGGTTTGACAGATACGACGACACCATCTTGATTTTGTTTTAATGGAATCACAACTATATTTACATACAGTCTAAAAAAAAATCAAGCCAGCGTCGTATGTGTCAAACCGGACAGGTAATGATGTCGCTAGCCCAAGGTCCGAGGTCGGCCTTAAATGCCATACGAGTCATACGACCCCCATGTATTTACGAAGTTTAACAGAAAAGCTGCTAATCCAGGGAGCGACTTAAAATGATTTTCGAAATTTACCGACTTTACCACCCTGTATAATCGAAATGCCTAGAGATGCCGAAATGCCGAAGTTATATATTTCTGTAATCTGCTCCGTCAGCTGTATTGGACTATATGTAAATGTATGTGTGTTTTCATTAAAAAAAACTCAAGATGCCGTCTTATCTGTCAAACCGGGCAGCCAATGACGTCATTAGCCCAAAGTCCGAGGTCGGCCTTAGATGCCATGCAACCTCCATGTATCAAATTTTTTTGAAGTGTAACAGGAAAACTGCTAATCGAGTGAGCGACTTAAAATGATGTCCCTGTACAATCTAAAATTGCCCAAAATTGAATTAGCGAATCGCAAAACTAACTTATTGGAAATGAACTACATAATGTCTGTAATAGAAACTGAAAATATCATTTTGCATTATATCTCTTAGTGCTTCAGACAAGAGTCTTAATGGATAACGTTTCATGGCTATGAATACCCGTGGAACGTTGCGTGTATGAATCTAATTACGTCGTACCAATAGCAGTTTAAACCGTCAGCAAAACCAATACAAAAATGTTGTGCAGTTAAAAATTCACATGAATCTATGTGTCACACAAATCGACGAAGCTAAATCATTAAACTCGTAATTCTCCTAAATTAACTGTTAACAATGAACAATTCATATACAAAGTCTCTTTTTTTAAGTGCGTGCAGTATTGCTATCTCCAAAACGGCTGTAGTTACGAAGACGGTTGATTTCGCAAAAAGTTGGTTTTTTAGAGCCTGTTTAGAAAACCTTTACGATGTTGGCACATTTTGAGTGGTGTCTGAAATATTTTAAAAAATGTAAAAATACCAAAAACTTAATCTCTTTTTTTATTATATTTTAAATAATTTTTTTATATTTATATAATAATTTTAAAAACATTTTATTTAAAATTTTCGCAATTTTTACATTGTTTTAAATATTTCAGAAACTACTTAAAATGTAGCAACACTGTAAAAGTTTTCTAAAAAGTCTCCACAAAAGACAACTTTTTACTAATTTAATCGAGCTTATAACTACAGCCGTTTTGGAGATAGCAATACTGGACGCACTTAAAAAAGACACCCTATATAGAACTTATTGCCTACGCACCATATATAAGAATAAACCGGTGAAAAATCTAATCCGTCCTCATAATTTAATTTTATCTAAATTACTTTTGATTCAACAAAACGCCAACTGTAAACATTGTTGTTCGATAAATTTATATGATTGTGTAGTTGTACCTTATGAATGGGTACTATTATTAGTGATGAGCCGCTGCTAAGTGGAGGTGGTGTTTCATTCGTTTGATTTGTTATAATAAGATGTCTCAAAAAGCAGGTAAACAACCCATGACGACTATTGATTCAAAAAATGAGATGGCGGTTTACCAAGTACGTCAATACTTACAGGACATTCCTTAGTGGCCCTGAGGCCAAAATATGGGGACTCGGATCCGATTCACTATTGGCGTGTGCGTAGGAGGTTGCCAAATCTTGAAACGTACTTTTTTTTTAGATTTTAAATTAAACGAGTTATTACTGTTGGAAGTTTGCAATAATTTGGTGTTCATTTATTGACATTCGGTGCACAGTAGTTAATATTTAATACACACCGCAAAAAATCCTATGTACTATTAGTCCACCAGCCAATTTTGGTGGTTGAAAAGAAACCAAGTGCTGCATTTTCACAAAATCACGAATATCTGAAGAACGGTACGGTTTAGATGCCATAAACCTTAATAAAACTGTATTATTGAAAAAACTTAATTACTTTTGTCCGTAGGTACCGAAAATACATTAATATACTAGGTGTCTCATTTAAAAAAATACAACTTTAATCAATTTTATACTTTTGGGACCGCCTGTATACAATGACAATAATTTTAAAATGTACTTCCAATAGACCCCCATCCATTCTATATACAAAACTTTTTTTAAATCTAAAAGTTTAGCCATAATCTTCCGTGTCGAGTAACGTGAATCACCCTGTATATACTGCGGCGTTATTTGGTTAAGAATAAACGATTTGATCAAACTTTTATTTAGAAACAGTTTCAAAAAAATTGTATTTTTTGTTACATCTGGAGAACGTTACGATGAATTTCAATAAAACTTGTTTCTAAGTAAGATTCATGTGTATCGAGTAAAAGTTATTCAGTAGTCTGTCTTCAGTAAATTTCATTAAAATTCAATCGAAACGTTCTCTAGATATTACAAAAAACACATTTTCTTTTCAAGAACTTTGACCATCAATAGAACCAAAACCAGAAACTTTTTCTTATTAAAGGTTTGATCAAATCTTTTTCTTTTGAAGTCAAGGATGTCGCTGTACCCTCTCGATCATGTACTTACAGGACACCCTGTATATTTCATGGGTTGAATAGAGCAAACCGACGCAATTTCAATAATATTTGGTTTAATAGGTGTACCTTTAATACTTATGCCAAAAACGGTATAACACATTGTTAGTTAGGTCACCTCAAAGAATTTAGTTCATTTTTTAATTAAGCAGGTGTGATAACTCTAACATAATAAAAGACGCAATAAGTAACAAAATAAATAAAACTGCACTTATTATCTAGATTGTATATAAAAGCAATAAAAAAATTTATAGAAAAGTAGAGATCATGTGTCAAGATAAATGGTGATCATTTCCAACACGTATTCACATATCAAAATCAATTTTTAACATTCATTTAGTTATTGGAGAGTTGTTAAACCACTTATTTTAACAATCAACATCCTTATTTTGTCATATATTTTACTTAATCGTAATCTGGTGCACTTGAAACGTCAAATTCTATGACATAATAGCTATTTATGTAACCAGTTACGAAAAGTACGATTTTGTGTAACGAATGAATGTTTGCGGGACGAGCGCAGCGAGTTCCCGCAATTTGAATGAGATACACAAAAAAGGTTTTTCGTCACGTGTTTCATACAAGATTTTTTCTAATTTTGACTACAAATACCTACTTAGAGCGAGAATTATTATTAATAAACTTCAATATTTACTTTTAAACCACTTTGTATCTACTTAATACCGTAAAACTATAGCAACGGAGTGCCACAGCCGAAACCTGCAACTGGTGGTGACACCAACTTTTCATCACTAGTTACGAAAGATTTTACTTTTCGTAACTAGTTACGAAAAGTAGGACGTTACGTCACTGTCATCAGTATTGAAAAGTGCCACTTTATATGTCAAAATTAGAAACTAGTTATTTAACGAATTAGTGTATTAATGAAGGCGATTAATAATCGAGATGGTTTGATAATAGATTTAATAATATATATAATAATAGAGTTGAGATTATTAATCGCCCATTAATATACGAGTTGGTTACAATACTTTTCCGTCGGCTGCAACTTGATCATTCAATACATTCAAATCAAAATACTTAGTTTGAATATTTGAAATTCGTCCCCTTATATGTGAAATACGATGACATTGATAGAATCAATCCAAAATGACAGATGTTAGATTTTTTCTATCCAATGCCTATCAATCCGTAAAAAGATAAAAATTGCGTTTGTCTATCTCTCTCTGTCGAGTAAATGTCAAGTAAGACGACAATATACACGGTCCCGGTATTTACTCAGCAATAAGGTTTTGTTGATTTTGCATACAGAGAAATAGAATTGATATTGACATAACCGGTTTTTAAAGTGACAGAGCCGTTTTGGCAAAGAAATCGTACCTTAAACAAACCTGTTATTAGTCAGTCGACGGAAGAGAGATTTTAAGCCACTTTTTTTCACTTCGATATTCTTATTTTCACATATTTTGACTGTTTTTGTAAACCTTAACTTAATTATGGTTAACGAGTTCCATTATATACGGGCTGATGACCGATATTTTTATTGCACGATACTTTTAACGGTAATTAAATTAACATTAAAAAAATATATATCAAAATAAGGATGATAAATTGATAAAAAAATTGACTTTTATTACAAAAATCAAATTAATACAGAGTTTATCGTTTTTTTTAATTTTTAATTTTATACATCTGTTATTACTATGTGTCGTCACAGATTAGCTTTCAATAATAATAGTTTTGCATCTGTAGAAGAGACTTCAGCACACTGGTCAGAAACTTCAGCATCTGTAGAAAGAATTTTTTATATATTTGAACTTGTTCACTCTCAATTCTCGAGAATGAACTATAATAGGGAGTCGAAAAAACAAAAAAACTGATATTTCTTTAGAAAATGTTCATTGAGAACGAACCATAAACACTCATCAAGCATTTTCTTAAATACCTTTGGTATCAGTATTTGAATGATTTTATCTATTTTTCACTTAATAAAAAAAGCCAAATGTTTATGAACGAAATAGTGTTTTTTATCAAACGGACTAAAAGTACGTCATTTGTTCTCTCCATACGCACACTTAAAGTGGGCTTTCTAATCCTGAGACCAAAAAAAGTAGCAAAAAAGTCCTAGGCAGTAAAAGTAAAGTCAAGTGTCACCGCTATTGTCATGGTGGCGCATATATAAACCATCTTATTGCCATCTTTACATTCTTGTTGAAAAAACAAAGGATAGGGATACTCTCGGAGCGCTCGAGAGCACCACCCGAAACAGTTTTTAGTCGAAATCGCATAGGTTCTCGAATTCTGTTAAATGTCGTTAGTTGTCATCATATTTATCTGTCAATGTCATTTTTATTATTTTAGTATTAATTATAATGCTATAAATTGTTAGTTTACCATAATTTACCTCAACCACCTAAACCATTGGTTATGATTTAATACCATTAAAACCATTGAACATTGAACACCACCGTTCTAACACATCCTATTTATATACACCACTAATTGGGTAAGTACCTAGACCCGCTTAAAGAGGATGAGAGAAAATTGAAACACTGAATCACTCTGAAATAGAATTCTTATTTCCTGCATGCTTGAAAAAAAAATAGTATATGTTACGCGGAGTAAAAGGTCTTTTTGTGCTTCGCCCAGTTGCAGGCCTCAGCTTCGCTTCGGCCCTCAATCTCTGGGCTCAGCACAAAAAGACCCACTTTTACTCCTAGTGATATAATCTACTATTTAATTTAAATCATCGAATAAAATAAAAAAATCATAAGATTAAAATCGTGATTTAAATAAGTTTATTTTAATTGGGCGAACACTGAATTAAATTAAACTAAACTAACCTGAATCAACCTAAGCTAATCTAGACTAACCTGGGCTAACCTGAACTAACTTGATCCTTATCTGAACTAAGCTATATTAAAGTGTGCAAAATAATAGGGGAGAATATTAAAACATTTGAAAAAAACGGCTTGACGGCCGAAGCGAAGCTGATGGTACGTCCTCATGTGCGGATATGGTGTTGGTGTATATTGCGGATCCACAGTGTTGCCGCAGTGCACACTGCATTCCATCTTTTTTGATATAAATGCATCGTTCTACGCGAACCTCTAAAATCATATGGCAAATGTCAAAGATTTCGATATAGTAACTGTCGTTTTTTCAACTATTTATCCAACATAAGATGCAGCTATAATAAACAACTTTAATGAGAATGCAGAAATTTGGCAACACTTAGCAAGAAACTTCGATTTCAACCAAACAGACCACAGCGCCAAATTCGCAATATACGCCATATCCGCACATGGGGAGGTACCGTCAATGTTTTAGCAAAGTGTTTTATGTTCAATGGTTTTGGTGGTTTAGCTGGTTTCGGTTAGGTAAATGATGGTAAACTAAAAATTTGTAGAATTAATATCGATACTAAATTAATAAATATTACATTGACAGATAAATATGATGACGCGCATGACATTTAACAGACGAACTCAAGAATTCGAGAATATAATATGCGATTTCGACTAATAATGGTAGTGCTCTCGAGCGCTCTGAGAGTATTCCTATCCTTTGTTTTTTCAATAAGAATGTAAAGATGGCAATACACTCAGATCGGTCTATCTGGTGCCATCTCGTGTTCAAATAGTTTTGGTGAATGAAAATCGTTTATATATGCGCCATCATGACAGCTGCGGCACTTTTGAAAATTACTTTTACTGCCTAGAACCGTTTTAATACTTTTTTTTCCCTCAGAAATAGAAAACGCACTTCAAGTGCCTGTATTTTTGATAATAAATAGCGTACTTTTACACCGATTGGAAAAAAAGGGTTTAATAAAATTATGATTACTTTTTAATATAGTATAGTGCGTTTTCAATTATGTTTGTACCTGCTTTATAGGAAAGTACCAGCAGTACTTACGTAATGCTACTCAAACTATCTACCCGACAATTTCAATGTCTTATAAAGGCAAAGGCGACTGGGTTGCACTTGAGGTGTCTCCTCTTTGTTTGTCTGTTTGTTGTTACGGTTCCTACAGATTACGTTTATAAATTAGACAAAGGGCTGTTTAATATTAACATTTACATCTCAAGTTAAAACAACAAAAATGTTGCGTTGTTTATTGGTCAAAACGTGACGTTTAACGTTAAGTTGAGATATAAAAGGGTTCCTGTTGATGCTTAAGCGCGAGTGTAAAGATTCTCTACTAAACCTAAACTTTTTGCAATAAAATCTTAACAAAGTTATTTATAATTTTATTTTTATTCTAGGATCCAGTCCTGAGACAACCGGCAGCCACAACCAAACGGCTCCCTCATCACCTCTTTCTCAGTCGCCCACCAACACAATTTCCTCAAAATCTGACTCATCGTCGATGGACAAAAACTGGGAGGAAATCCTCAACGACAAAAATCACGTAAACACCTTAATAGACGAGATGTTTGCCTCAGTTCTTGAGGTTAATTTGGCGTGCTCGGTGAGCCCCACTTCGTCCATAGAAAGCATTAAGGACGACGACCACGTGGTGAAAATCTCGAATCATTTTGATCCAGATCCGTTGTGCAACGGTGCGACGAAATCATCGGTAGATGAAAATCTAACGGTGATCGTTGTTAACGAGCCTGATGCACCTGAAAAAAAATCACCGGAACCTAACGATGAGGTTAAGAGTAAAGCATCTGGCGAGAGAAAAGTCAAATTTAATGACCGAGAGAATCACGAGTTCTTAATCGAGGAACTGCAAAATATGAAAAACGGCAAAACCAGCGAGCTAAAAAGGCAGTACTTGTCACCGTTAGAGTCTAATGATATGCAAGTCGGCGATAACATACAAATAAACGACTGGTATGGAGTCAACGATGGGAAAAAAGTCAGAATGTCGAGCTGTTATATTAAAGTCGAAGATACCGAGAGCGAAAATGGCGACAGGAATGATAAGTAAGTGGTTTAAATAATAGGTTCTAGATAGATAGAAAGAAATATTCAAAAGCCTATTTTCCTGCATTAGGTCGGTCTAACAAGTTTTTTGCCTTTAAAATAGTTACGCATAGGATTTAAAATCGCCTTAATCGCCTTAACCGAGCAAGGAACATACTGAGATTGTTGTTAAAATAATCCCAAAGTGTATTTGTCATGTGATGAAAAGTACAAAAGTGCCAGTTTTCCGTTACCTAGTTAAGGTTAATGGCCGCACTTTAAACCCATAAAGAAAAGCCACTGTTGCTTAAGAACTTTCTTAATGACGCGGATGCAACAAAAGGTCTGCTTCTTAATTGTCTTTTAATTGGTGCAAAATTGTACATTACATGCTTTCCTCGTTTCAGAAGAAACAGAGATTCATAATAAAAACTGTCGCTAATTGCCAATTATGCTAAATTTTACTGTTTCGCAATGAGGAGCAACAAAACGTGCAAAATCATCTTTTTATACGCAAATATCTCTCAACCATTATTCAAGGTACTTATTTGACTAAATGCATCTTGTTTATTGCTTTCTTTCACGGTTCAACTATTTCGAATTAATTATGTTTGACGGCTTTAGCTGCGGATGCTGTAGTTTGCTATTTAGTATAAAATTTCAAGACACCTGTACTATTGCAGTCCCACATTGTTTATCACAAAAGTAGGTACTAAGGCTTAGAAATCTGAGATTTCACCAGTTTAATTTATTTTTACATTGCCCCCAACTTTATGTCCCTAAGTTAACAAAATATATTTCAAATGCCTTTTATGTTATACGGCTTTTGCGCTCTACACTAACACTTTATTTGCAAATTCAGTTAAGTCGTAAAATCATATTAAACCTTTCAAACTTCTCGAAAATCAGAAACAATCTTAAGTGGTGCCTTATGGAAGAAATCTTTAGTACCTATAGCCTGTCGAATACATTTGGTGCTGTATAGCCATGTTCTGCATTCTTATTTGGCATACACTGAAAATTCCTATATTCAGTTTCCTAATTCCTCTCTTATTATTTTTACACTATGCGTGGGTTTGTCGATAATAAACAATACACAATATGAACGCAAATAACTAATAACTGCACTTACAATCGCCACTCTATTAATAATTGTCACTATTCAAAACTTTCCGCGAAACTTCGATTATTATAAAAATCACTGTCGTGACTAAGTTGCCATTTAAATCCCCGTCCTCCTTAGAAACCCGCCGTCAAACCTAAATTCTCGAAAACCGTAAGCCCCGATGGAAGTTGATCAACCACTGTGAATTTTCGCCTCAAGGCAGGTTTCTAGACATAATGGTGGCTGCAAATGTCATACGTTCATTAAAAAGAAAACTAAGGAGGCAAAAAATTAAAGTCGAAAATATTACTAAATATTCCGATTTTTTTTTTTATGAACTTATCTTAGACATAAGTGTTAATTCCATGGCTTGCTACGAGTTTTTTTTTATGAACAGACTTTACTTTTATAGAGGAGACACGTAACACTGCTTCCTTTGTCGAAAAACTATTTGTCCTGAATAGCGTTGCCCTGCGATTTCCAAGCTGATGGATATAATAATATGGTAGGTTGTTTCTTTTATCTGGACTGAACCTTTCCACATACACTGCATTCGTTTTGGAACTTAGTGAAAGCTGTATCCTCTATACGAGATTATTTATCTTTTTTATAATTCTGTATGGTTCTTTCCAAACTCTACAACATTACCTTCTATATAGATAATTTTCAACACCGTCATATCACCGTCAACCGTCAACCAATATCTTGCTATAGCGTGTCACTCTCAAGTGGATTGTTAATCGAAAATGACGTATCCGACTAACCCGTATCAACGCCATTGGTTATAGAATTTAGCGGGAAACTGCAAGCAGTCAATCAAAGCAAATCATGTTTTCAACCACCAATCGGCTACGTCCTGGACCGTTAGCTACTTCATCTGCGCAGTAAATGGGTAGAAAAGTCGGCTAAGTTAGGACATCCTATAGTCTAGCGACATCCACCAATCTTGTGCTACTCCGGACTTTTTTTCTTTTCCAACCAGTCTCGTAACGCTAGGAGTAACGCTAAATTGACTAAATTCAATCAAGCAGGTTTTCGTTGGGGGCAGAACTTTATTTGTCACAGTTCTTAACTCGCTAAACATTCCGCTTCTTCCAGTCGTGCTGGAAGATTAACGCGTCGAGGCAGGTTTTTTTGACATTATATTCTATGTCTATGCAACTTTCGTCTCATAGGAGACACGTAACATGATCACTGGTGCTTGGCTTTGCAAAAACATTGTCGACTTTGCTAGCCATTTAATGTTTGATAAGATTTTTTAGTGAAATTGGTTATAAGGGAGTGGAATAGGAGATAGCAAGTAAGATCTAAAAAGTCTTTTTAAAACAATGTTACTTTCGTCATAGTCCGACCAAACCACCTACACGTCATTAAATACTGTCGTGACTAAACTGCTGTTTAAATCCTCGTCTTCGTTATAAGCCCACCGTCTCGTAAATTTTCGAGCACTGGCACTGTAAAACGCCGGGGGAAGTTGTTCAACCACTGCAAATTTTCCATAACGCCTCGAAGCAAGTTTCTAGACATAATGGCGGAAGTAACTTCTTTTGTATCCTGCATATTGTTGCCTTACGGTTGCCAAGATTGTTTCCCTTATCTGGACTAAGCCTATCCACATACACTGCCTCTGTTTTGAAGCTTAGTGAAAGCCGTATTCACTGTACGCGCTGTATTCGCATATAGCAGTCGCTGCTGGAAAGAAAACTCCTCGACGCAGGTTTCTAGGTATTTGTCCTGAATAGCGTTGCTCTTCGGACTGATAACCCTCCAGAGCTTTTCTTTAGTTTTTGTTTACTTTGAGTCCGGCTAAGATTTGAACTATAGAACAAAGCTCTGGAGAGTTATTAGAGATTGATAGAAAAATGGTTCACATCGCCATTTGCGAGATGACTACTAAAATGCGAATCGAGGGTTAAGTTGACCGATGACGCTAAAGAGCTTTTATTGGTGTAGTTTTTGTTTATTCTGAGTCCGGCTAAGATTTGAACGAACTATAGGACAAAACAAAGCTCTGGAGAGTCATCAGAGGTTGATAGAAAAATGGTTCACATTGTCATGTTCGACACAACTACAAGTGCGAATTGAGGATCAAGAAGATTGATGACTCTCCAACGCTTTTTTGTGTGTAGTTTTTGTTTACTCCAGCTAAAATTTGAACGAACTATAGAACAAAACAAAGCTTAGAAGAGTCATCAGAGATTGACAGAAAATGGTTCACATCACCATGTCTTTGGTGACTCTCCAGAAGTTTGTTTTGTTGTAGTTTTTGTTTACTTTTTTGATTTGAACACACACATCCTATTATGTCTTTATAATGGATCAATAACTTTTGGGTACCTTACTTTTGATAAAGGTTCGCTTTTAAGTAATTAAGTAACTAATTCCCATAATTTGTTAATGACAGAATCAAGGAACTAACAAACGCCTACCGCCTGCCTCCTCTTCCAAAAGCTCTGTCGGGGTTCAAATTTATCGAGCCCAATGAGCCAGAAAATGAAATGATACCAGAAAAAGAACAGTCGCCAAGTACAGGAACCAAACCCGCATTTAATGGCAGGAAGGAAACAAATTTGGACAGGCAACTGGCAACTTTACGCAGGGAAATGGTAAGCATTTACAAAAAAAAAATTATCCATGAGACAGACAATAACAATCGATTATCATGCCATGTGGCATTACCATCATTTTCTTTTTAGGATAGTTTGAGACAGCAAGACTTATTCTTACTCTCCAAGCTGTGGTTTCTTAGCGAGTCGATCCACGATTTTCGGCAGATGTTGCAGAGTCAAGACGACGAGAAAATTAGTTATGAACTGCCGCCTTCGCCGACGCCGTCTAGTATCGAGGATGACGATTATTGCCTGATTTCTACGTCTAATTGTTAGAAAAAAAACAGTGAGAACTCGAATATTAATTGCATTTAAGCAGCTATGGATTATTCAGTACGTCACGACTAATCGATCTAGTTATTATGCCTAGAAAGCTCCACCAAAAACGTCCTTTTTATGGTGTAAATACGAGAGAAACGAGAGATTTATCAGACATACTTTTAAGTTAGTTTTTATGAAATTTGAGTCCTAAATTTCTATGTGATTGATCTAAATATTTAGGTGTTAATTTGAAGTTTTAATAAATACTTATAGTGAACAAAAATACCATCTAAATTGCTTAACTGCCAAAGTAAAAATGTGGGACATCGTTTCATTAAAAGCCAATAATGTAGATATTGTATAAATATAATTTTTTCCTACCACTTAGTCATTAAATCACAGCAATTCTTAGGTGCTTCCTTTAAAATTAAATGGCTTACTTTCCAATAAACTTACGGGTACGTTAATATAGTCAAAAAAATGGTCAGCGATCTAAGCATTTTATGTATGCGTAACTATAAAACTGCTTCAGTAATGTCATGAGAAACTCGTCTGCGTTATGCAGAGAACTTCCAGGATCTTGGATCTATAAGAAGAAACATAAATAAGAGGGCTTAAAATCAGTATATGTACAGCAGGTTACCTTAATCAACGCGTATTCGGCACAGTCTTTTAATTTGCCCATAGATTGTCCAAAATCCAGCTCAAGCAGTACTTTCGGACACTCGGGATTGCATCCTGGGGTCCCTATAGAGTTGGGCGCATTGGGCACCGTGCGCACCTTTTTAGGTAGCCCTTTCATGTCTGGTAATTGGGCCAAGATATAACCGGCCATTGCACGACAAATAAATCTGAAACTGAAGATAATCTTTCTATTTTAGGGCGAGTTCTTAACATGAAAGGAAAAATAGTTTAAACATAATTGGGTTTTAACTCACTTAATAGTAATTTCTTCCGATTTACTAAACCCTATGACGGTGAGCAGTCCCCGTTTCCATTTATTTGACCCAGAATCTTCGGATAACTGCATAAGTATTTGAGCAAATTTGTAGAGTTGCACTGCCGTCGCTAATTCATCTCTGTCACAATGTTGTATCGCTAGTTTTATAACGGCAAACCAGAGTAATGGAAATTTGGATTCCAGTGATTCTCTGAAAAAAAAAAGGGATTTTGTCCACGGCTGTACAATAATAGGGTCATCATACATGAAGTTGTAAACAGATAATAGGGAATGTCATACCCTTTGAATCAAAACAGGTTTTTTCATTATACACTCCATAAGTAGGTTCAAACCAAGTACGTCTATAACGTACTGGACATTCTTTGCTGATCTTGATGCCAAAAAGTGGGGGTTGGTACTCAATTCACTATGCCCGTGTTCGTGGGTGGTTGCCAAATCTCGAATTTATACAGTAATTATGTAATAAGAATCACATACATCCGTATCGAATATTCTTTCGTCACGTATATTTGCGTCTAGACACCGGAGTAACTCGTGGAAGTATCGACAACATTGAATGTCACGAATCACGAACCAAGTTGCTTTGGCCTCAAATGAACAGAAGTTCGTGAGTTTAACTGCGCCACTTTCAAAATGGCGCTCAAATTTCGAGTTGTGCAGAAATTGCAATTTACAAGGTATTGTATTTCCATACCCTCCTTGTGCAGTCCAAGTCCAGCAATGTAAAAAATAGAAAACGTCCTGTCTGTTATGGAAGTTTGTTCAAATTCAGGACAAGACTCGAGTTATTTAACAGCGTTTTTGGGTGACGACTCTAGAGCGCTCTGTGAGTATTTCCATCCTTTGTTTTCTCAGTAACAATGCAAGGACGGGAATATTCTCAGAGCAATCTAGGGCGACCACCCAAAAACGCTCTAATTGATTATTACGTAAAAATTGTAAATTAAGCCGTGGACAAAGTATCTTCTCAGGTGAATTGCGCCACTGGCTATGCTCGTGGGCTTAAACGACACCTTCAGGTATGATGGCGTGCCTTTTTGAATTTGGGCTCTTATCTCTTTTGGATCCATATTAATGTGGGTACTGAATACTACGGCTGAATATTAGTTGATACAGAACGAAAATAATGAACTGCTAATTAGGAAAATCAAAATCGAAAAGTAAACAAGAATAATCTTAAATATCAGAAATGTCATAACCCCAATGTTTTCCCAATTCCCATTTTCAAATCCCAATTGGAAAATGGCGCAATTCTAATAGCTTTTTTTCGACTACTAGCTTTAATACGGACCGTTAAAGGCCAGCAGAATGAATGTGAAGTAGGTTTTCTCGTTTTGCTTATAAAACAATTGAACATAAGCGGTCTATAATGACGTATGGCCGATTATCTCCCTAGGGAGATAAAGCTGTCAGTTGTCAGGCGCATTAGGCACCGTGATATCGTCATACGGCGATTTTGTTTATCGGTTGCCACGGTAACGAAGCCTCCATATGGATTGAAGACGCGCCTGTTTGGGTTGACATAAAAATGGCAGACCAGCTGATTTTCAACCAATCAGAATTGTTGAAAACCAGATGAGTCGTTTTCGTTTGACTGGACCGCTAAGGACCAATTTGAACAAGAAAAACCATTCGTTTTCGATTGAAAACAATGACGTCATTTTTTGAATCGGGTTACAAATTGTAAGGAACAGCCCCGAAGGTGGGTTCTAAAGTACGGTTGATGGTTTGTAAGTCATAATCCCTGATTTTGTGATTATTAAATTTGATCTCCATACGATTAATTTCTTATTATGGTTATATCCTTTTATTAAACCGAAATTAATCCTACCAAAAAGAGAACTGTAGACCCTTTCTAAGGAAATTATGGGGAGACGGGGCAATCATTGATATGCTGGATATATGTACTGCCGGTTTTCAGTACCACTGCCATAATGTAAGTATGTTAAGTATTGTATTTCTTTTTTTAAATGCGTTATCCAGCTTTAAAATTTGCTAAATTTATCTTCTTAACCTACTTATGGTTTTATTTTTTTTTTATTTTATTCCATAGATTTAAAACTTCTTAAAATTTAAACTTTATTGTACCAACCGAAACGGTACATTCGTTCAAACTTTGAGCTACATTTTTATATGTCAGTGGGACCAATCGTGACCACTGTCAAAAATTTCTGTAATTTTTAAGTTAACTACGCCACAGAACCAGCAGTGAAACGAAAAAGCCTCAAATCTGCCATTTTTGTGTCAACCGGGACCAACTAGAACGAGAACCGGCGTGAAATGAAATGATTTTGATGGGTAAGCTCTGATTAGAATAAGAATTAAAAATTATTGGTTACTCACTACTATGAGGTATAAACCATTCACTTATTATTGCCGTCAAGTATGCGTTGGAAATTTGACTTTGACATTTTTATCGTATCTTCTCAACAAGTGCGGAAAAGAGATATGTATAAAAAAAATCAAGGTTTCAAAGGTAACGAGATGCCAAAATAAGTGAATGGGGTATAGGTACTCACCTTAATTTGATTTTCTCCACCCAGCAGAGGCAAATATGAAGCAAACTATCGGTATTGACATTTTTGCGGATCTTCTGGAGGAGAATCGCATTTAAAGCGAGGATGGAGCCCTCCGAAATCAAAGCCTGCTCAAAGTCAGTGGGTTTCGATGCGCAAATGTGCAAAAGCTCAGCAGCTTCTTGCCAGGTTGGTTCTTCCGGGTTATTTTCAAGAACTATAAAAACTTGGATATAACAACTTAAAAATTTGGGAGCAAAGATTACCGTTGGTGTTAAAGTAGCTAGTCAAGGTAATTTCGTATAAAATAGCCAAATGTTTACAATTATTTATCGACGGTCCTAAGGTTCTCAGTAGAGCTTGCACGGCCATACCGTAGGTTTTCGTCTCTATCCATTTGATTACGACCTTTAAAGCTAACTCTGATATGTCAGGTATATTTATCACCGATAAGAATTCCCTTAACAATACTTCAAACTCGCCAAGAGAGTTTACTATAAGATCCAAGTCATCTAGGTGTCCTAAAAATATTTTTCTTATTTTGTCTTACTCACTTTGTTTTAGTAAACTTGCCATTTATTATTTCACAAAGGCCTGACGATTCATTCATATTTAACTTGTTCCTGTTTCGACTGACATATACAGAGAGCAGCTTTATATGCGCCTTTATATAGGTCTGTCTTTTAACAACTACTAATTCAGGATTAATTTGAGCAGACTGCTTTGTAGTGTAACCGGCAACAATTTTCAATAAACTGCAAATTATACATATTAATTTATTGCATTATGAGTACGCCACGGAAAACGCACCACATCAACCTGTAGTCTAAGTCTAAAACAGCAGTCTTTAAGATTAACGAACTATCACAAGACATCACCACCCAATCCATAATGTGCTGGAATGCTAAAGGTTCCAAATTACTCCAGTCAAAGTTCTCTGCCTGAACGATTAACGACCTGGCTTTTTCCGGATTATGTCTGCGCACTTTAGGTTCTACAGACAGCTTTACCAAAAGACTTAGAAAACAATAGTAGACGCGATTTTTCATCTGAAGGAGCGCTTCGTTGAAAGTGCTGATCCAGGAAGCCCAAGGCACTGCCAGGAATACGTGGCCTATGAAGGAATGGCATTCTGGAAGGCATTGGTCGGCCACCTAAAAATCTCTATATATTGAAGTCTTAACAAAAAAACTAGGTAAATATTTAATTATTTTTTTGTTATTCAAATTCTTAAAAACATATGCAAGTTGTGCCATCGGACGACGGCAGGTGCTTCCACATGCGAGATATATCGTGAAGTGAAACCAAGCCAGTTTTCTGCCGAAGTTGTTGCTTCCCACGGACAGATGGCCGAGATTCGTACCTATACTGTCTGGGGACCTTGTTCAGCCGTCGTCCGATAACGCCACTTGCATATGTACACAGTGCGTTGACCAAAAGAGGAGACCAAATTTCATTCGAACTCGTATTTCTGTCAAGTTTGGGGATACCATACTGATGAGCTCCAATAAGAGCGAAACCGGTCTATGGTTCCTCTGCCTGATAGAGAAATGAGTTTGATACTCTGCTGAACGTCGTTCCCATACACTATAGGTACGAATTTCGGCCATCTGTCTGTGGGAAGCGACAACTTCGGCAGAAAACTGGCCTGGTTTCACTTCACAATTCTTAAAAACAGTCGAAGTCTGAAATGGACGATAGCCAATAAAGACTGCTGTTAAAAAAATATGAGGAATGAGCATATGAGTTAGACCTTGAGTTACCAACACCTTCAGAGCGTCTTGCTTTTTCTAAATAATTTATTAAATTAAACAAAAGGCCAATAGATGGCTCTTGTTTTTCATAGTTGATTAAAGCAATAATTGGGATCTTCTTATCGAAAAGAGGTGAAACATTTTCTTTCCACAACAAAAATGTACGTTCTAGCATTGTATTTGGTTTAGGTTAGTTCATCTGATACATAAACAATAGTTGTTCTAATTCTTTTTATTTAGAGACGTGATCTTTAACGTAAAATACCAGAAAAGAAAAAACTCGAAATGGTGATGCTGTGACCCCTACAGCTGATTTTCAGGCAACCGGATTGATAACCGAAAACCAGCCAGTCAATCCGATTGGTGGAGAATTAGCTGATAGTGATCAAAGCATACTTAAATGCCCTAATATTATGTACTCTGGATAGTTGTAATATCCGGTAGATCCTCACTTCAAAAATGATGACATAACATATTACAGCCGTCATTCACTCTATCAAAAGACGTTGGTCCAGACGTGTGAAAAACTTCGGTTATTGAAACAGCTCTGAGGAAGACCTGAATATAAGTGGAAACGTTGGCAATTTCATAAACGTGAAGTGTTGTTTAGGTCCTACACCCGCTAGTTACCTCTTTCAACTTGGTAAAAGCATTCAAACGTATATGATATTAGATTACTTTGATTTGAGAAAAACAATTCTGCAGTGATGTTTGTTGTTCCTCTTTACTTCCTTGTTATACAATTTTATTTTATTTTAAAAGGGAGAGATTTCCCATTTTTTCCTGAGTTCCTGATTATTTTTATAACAGTTTTTATAAATTCCGAATTGCTTTCATTTAAAAAATTAATAAAGGATTTGAATCACTCCAGTAATCCGGAGGCCTCTGGACACATGGCGGAACGATATCTGTCCGGACTAACGAGGTTGCACTGTACGTATATATCATGAAGAGTGGAAGTAATAATGGAGGTAAGTGCTAAAGTTCTTTATTTTGAGTTGGATCTCTAGTAAGGTGTTAAATAACCGTCTTTATATCTATGTTTATCTATTCGGTATATTGTTTTAGTAACTTTTTGCTAATTATCTGAAAATATAAATTTTGTCACTTACTGCATTACATAAAAATTTTATGTACTACACATACTCATATAGACTCACACTAAATAAAGATACTTTTTCCAATTATTTAGTCGTATACACAAAAAGACCTGTATATAATATTTCCAAGTCCAGGATAGGACTGAGAATTTTTTTTTCGCCAACTTTCATACTCTAGCACTAATCGTCAATTAACAATAATCCGAGGACGCCTGGCTTTAACTGTTGAGAGACATTGGTAAGCCTACAACTTATTGTTGGTCTTTGCGACAGGAAGTGAATTCCTATTGGTTACAGAGACGGTCTCCTTGGTAATAGTGTGAAGCCATGTCAAGAATTATTAAATTGCCGTGCTCTAGGCTTGTTCTATACAAAACACGACTATCTTCGGCTAACGCGAAAAATCCATTAATATGCTCCAAATGTTGTTGAAAAAGTTCTGTGGTTGCTCTGAGGTAGCTTGATATAACAAAACATTTTCAAAGACCATACAAATGGCTGAGAAATATTTAAAAAAAAACTGTAGTAACTATTACGTAAAATTTGAATTTCCCGCACTTTAAGAGTACTAGTGTGCCATATGTGAGCTAATGGCCACATGTGTTTGGATAGTTGTCTGTCTTGGCGATAGGTTTGATAGATTTGACAGATGACGAATTACGTTGGAGTTCAACCATACGGGTTGTTCATTATAAAACTTCATCTAGCAGGCTATGAAATTTTTTCCACAAAAGGATGACATAATCAAAATAAATGGACTTTTGTTTGTCCATCCATTTCTTTTGACATTTCACAGCCAACTAGATGAAGTTTTATAATGAACACCTCGTATTTATTACATATATTATGTCTTGTTTTCAATTCTCAGTTTTAAGATATTCAAATATGACAAATAGTTTAAGCATGGATGCTGACCACTGGCCAGTTTTTCGTTTCTACAAACATTATATTCCTGCTAAAATTACCAAGGCACTAAACTAGTGGATCTAAGAAGGTTAACTAATTGTAACTCATTATTATCCATTGAGGCGGGAAGTGAATTTCTATTGGCTACACACTCGGTAACCTTGGCAACCGAGCGGTTAAGCCTTGCAAAGGCTTATTAAACCGCCATGTTTGTAGGGTTGTGTTATAGAATTATTGAGTTAACGAAGAAAATCTATTAGTATACTTCAAATCTTGTTGAAAACGTTTAGATATTACTTATAACTCACCCTTAACATGAATTCGAGATCTATTATGGAGGGCCAAAATTTCGTCCACGGGAATGTTGCAAAAGCCTTGTGGACAGGAATTAAAACATGATCCTTAACTGAAGGGTGTCCAAACGACGTAACGTACCATTGGAAAAGATAACTCAGAATATTAAAAGATGCTGAAAGTGTCAAATCATTAGTAGACTCATTTCAAACATCAAACTCCCTTATAAAAACTCAGAGAGTACTTTCTTACCAGGCAATGCGTCTAAAACATAAGTCAAGCATTCGCAAAAACTTTTCAGCATTTTCTCTGCCATTTCAGAATCGTTAGGAATCCAAGGGGCCAATATTGTCCTATCGTCGGTTAACTGTTGTATCCAATTGGCAAGATCATCCTTTAAATTGTTTTTAGAATACGGAATTAACCAAG
This sequence comes from Taphrorychus bicolor, assembly GCA_951812265.1. NCBI lineage: Eukaryota > Metazoa > Arthropoda > Insecta > Coleoptera > Curculionidae > Taphrorychus > Taphrorychus bicolor. Next base: position 46,196,085 of record OX638297.1, on the reverse strand, counting down.
GGGCATACATTTCCCGTATGTATGGCCAAATTTTCTCGCATAACTTCTCTCCTAGAAAACAAGATGTATATTGATCTAGATATTGATAGTATACCTAAACATTGACTTACCTAAAAGTCCCTGATGCGTATTTAGCATGCTAACTATCAGTCCGTGACCCGCCATTTCCAATAGCGCGGCGAAAATCTCGATATAACTGCGGCACTTTGGATACAAGCCGTATAATCCATAACTCAGTCTTTCTCTGGTGAAATGTTGAGAAAACATGTTGCAGGTCCCCAGGAGTTCGTTATGGCAGAGCATGTTTTGGTGCTGAGAGTAGTCTCTCATTTGATCTCTGTCATTAGGCAAAAATTTAGTGATTAGGTGCTATATTAGGACATTTATTGTAGAAGTGCATTATTTTATTTTTTCTGTACTCTGTATCATACAGGGTGTCCCTTAACTGTTTGTACAAATCTCAGTAAATGTTACAATTTAGCCTAAGGTGCGTTGTCTAAAAGTCAGAGACGGCTAGTTCACAAAAAATTGTAACTGTAATGCTAACGTTTAAATGAGGCCACAAAGTAAAATTTTCCTCATCAACCTATGGTAGAGTTTTGTACAGACCCTTCAAAAATATTCTGCATACAGTAAGATTATTAAATGTACAGAAAAATGAGCACTTCTGCACTAAATGTGTTGTTTCAAGAATAATTAAAATAATTCAGATTTTATATGAACATTTAAAATACCTCAGTGGCAATTTTAAATTAATTTTGATGGGCTTCGCTAATGAGTAAATAATGTCAATCCACACGGATTCTGCTACTTGATTGTTCTCCGGTGATCCGCAGCTCACTTTCAGAAGTTTCAAAATTATTTCACCGTAGTGTTCAGGAAACTCGAATTCAAATACTGTAATAAAGTAGATAAATCATTACGTCATTTTACATTGCAAAATTGTTATTACAACATGGGATGTTATACAATATACAGTTTGGAAACACACTGTATATATCGTGACACGTTTTGACAAATAAATTCAGGAGGGAAAAGGTATTCTAGGGTGAATCTGGATAGGATGCTAAGTGAAATAGTACTAGGGGATCAATTACACGCTGTTTGCGATTCTTGTTCATTAACCAATTAAATTTTTAAAAGCAATTCACATAAACACAAGCAGAGCTTCAATGCGCAAAATAACAAAACTAAATAAATAAAAGCTTACTTGCCTGTTATCAGATGTTTCTTGTACAAGGTGTGCAGGGCGAGGGCTTCCACTGGAGGATCAAATCCCAAGGCTGTTAGGGCATGTATGATATTTTCTATGAGTTTGGATCTTTGACCAAGATTGGGAGTTTTAGTTTTTAACCAGTTCTCTATGTCAAACTAAAAGAAAAAAAAAACTATGGTCTGAAAAAAAAACAACGTTTACTAGTCATACTTTAGATATTAAGGCGAACACTATGTCATGATTGGAAGACACCTCTTTAATAATAGTTGTGTACATAAACAACATATTTGAATTCCCACAATTCTTAGGCAGAAAATAAGGGGCCACGTAACCTCCCACTTTAGGTTCCTTTAGGATTAATTCTAGTAGTCTAAAACAAGTACGAGTTATTGACAGTTAAAAAAAATAAATATGTACAATACATGCATACCTTGGCATTTCGTTCTCGACTCCACATACATGAGACTGTCCCAACTTCTCGATACAACTTGTAAACAGCGTCTTGGCAGGCAAGTACAGCAAAACCTCGTCACGTAATTGTGACAGGAGGTGGTAAAAGAGTTCTACCCCCAATTCACCACTTTCAGGGTGAGTTCTTAGCCGGTCTTGCAGTATTCTGTTAAATATTATTTAAGTAGGTACTGCAAGATTTGCTTGGATGAGTTTAGCTCACCTAACGCATTGCTGAATCGAAACGGAGGCTGTATACAAGTCTAGGGGTGACTCTTTTAGAGATTTTTCAAACAAAGATTGATAATTTTGCCTGTTGAGTTGAATTTCGTGGTCAACTCTCTCGTTTCTTTTGGCTTCCTAAAATATGTATCTTTAGAAAAGTTGGCATTATACTCTCACTTTACTATATTAGAGATTAGTGCTACCAAAAAAAAAAGCTATGTGTATTATATATGGGTCTGTATTACCAACGAATGAGAAGTTCTTGAACGAAATTTTCAACAAAAAGTTAGGAAATTCTTGGGTTTGCCGTCTGGGCGATGAAAGTAAAAGAAGTTGTTAAGCTACCAAGCTTTCGGAAATGTATATTTCCTTCTTCAGGGCTACAAACAGAGAAGTTGTATGTTGTTGTGAGGGCATTCTTAATTGTTAATTAATTTTACATCAATTATTAGGCTAGGTACTTACTGCTAGTCATTCCTTAAAAGGTTGGGACCACATCATGCTTTAAGATAAGTAATTAATGGCAGAAATCCTGATGTTGTTAGTTATTGTGCCTTGGACGACAACATCAACCAAGGTCATATTGTTAACAATAAAATCAGACACAAGAACAGGACCAGGAAGTCTTCCTGGTTCCTGGCAACCCAAGAATTTTCTAACTTTTGAAGAATTGTTAGCGAAGAGCGGTCACGTGATGGAGTGACGCTACTGTAAGATATTCCTTGTACTATGGTATTACCAATTCACTTATTTTTGTCATCTAGTTACCTTTGAAACGTGCATTTTTTTTATACATATCTCCTTTTAGCACATGTTGAGAAGATACGATACGCACAACTTGTGGTGTGGCGAGATATATAATATAAAAAGCGAAATTTTCGAACGAACAACGGAACATTTTATATAAACTAAAAACGTCATCTAGTTGGCTGTAAAACGTCAAAAGAAAATAATGAAGCAAGAAAGGTCTATTTACTTTAATAATGTTACCCGTTTCTGTCAAAAATGCATAGCCTGTTAGATGACGTTTTCTTTCTAATTTAAAGTCAACACCCGTATTTATAGAATTTGTGAATTTTATATAATATACAGAGTGTCTTTTTTTCGAATTCGGATATATTAGCAAAAAGTTGCCTTTTTAAAAACCTCTACATTATTGCTAAATTTTTAATGGTTTCCGAACCATTTAGAAAAATTCTATTTCGAAAACTATTGTGATACAAAAAAAAGTTCAGGTTTCACAGGCATTAACATCAGAGGTTTTAATTGTAAGTTAATTTTTTTAAATAAGAGCTGGAAAAGTCTTTTCATAAAGTTCCAATTAAATCCATAATCAAATTTGTCTATCCGAGCCCGGACCTGTTTACACAACACCCTATAACGTTGCTACAATTTTGTAATTCCTGAAAATGTTTATGTAAAATATACTATACCAGACTTTACATCAGGGAGAACTTTGCGAGTTAACCATGTAACCAGAAAACACACCATCTTATTGTTAAAATCTACTTTTATATTGGCCACTTATCAACTCAGTTGTCACTATATACTTATCTTTGCTAAACAGGAGCCTACATATTTTATTTCATAGTTAAAAAATTATTGCTTAATAAATCCAGTCCAGAGTTCATCTAATATTGTGACATAAAATTGTGCGTACTTCTGTATGTAAAAATAAATAACAATACTCTTTTTTTTATTACTGTAATGAAGTTTGTTCGTCAAAAATCTAAATAATGTATGCAAAGTAATAGGGAGGTGCACGGTCTAAAAAAAAAGCAGGGTAATCCTTTGAAACTACATAAACAGGACAGAACTCAATCAGAATACCTTGATGATGAATCGCATTAGCCGAAACATTTCACAAACCCATTTACGTGGCAAGACGATATATTTGAAACAAAAAATTCTTTGAAATTATGAAGTAAAATTTTCAGGTTTGTATTTTAAAAAATTAACTGTAGATGTCGTTAAAAGTTAAAGTAGGTAATGTTCGAGTAATGTCGTCTCATTTAAAATTTGCGATAAAAAATACGGCTCCGCATTTGAAATAAAAACAAACCTGATGACCCCACAAATCTGAAACGTCGAATAGCAACTATTTACAGGGTGTTGTAGAGCACAAAACCTGGCTGTGGAAAAGTGGTTTTAATTATTTAATATCTGGTGAAAAAATCGGACAATCTTCAAAATAAAATTTTGATAATTTTCAATTTTTCTTAAATATCTAAAACCAAAAATAACTGTTTCAAGGTCAAATCGAGATGTACAGGGTATCCCATTTTCGGCACTTTTGCGGGGTATCTCCCTGATTTTTAAAGATAGAGGGTTGCGGTTTTCTCGACAGTGTGCTACTTTTTTGTGAAACTAAAGATGGCGCCAGCAGAATTTTTATAGCCCTTTTGGTTTTTGAGATACAGGGTGGAATTGAAAAGTATCGCTTTTGAGGCACCCCCCGCATCACAGTTATCTTTAAACTTATCCAAGAAGTTAAAACGCAATCTTAAATAATTTTTTCCGTAGAATCCAATGGCGTAGTCAGTTCTTTCCTAGCAACTTCAGTTTTTGAGTTACGAAGCAAATATATGTTTTTTTAAATGGAACACTCTGTATATTATTTTTCTAGTTTATTAGTCATAATGTGGGCTTTCCAAAAATATATAATTGTATGCAAATATTTTCAAAACAAAGCTCAGAATTTAAGATTTTCTTAAATTTTTATTTTTGTCCAATTCGTAAGTAGTAGGCTATGGCTAAAATATTATTAGGAACAAAATCGATGTAAGTAATAATTATTCTAATTTATAACATCTTCAAATTTAATTCAAAAAATCTTTTTTAAATCTCAGTATCTCAGTTATTAGTTATTTATTACAGCATTCAACATAATTAAGTAAACAGTTTTTAAAGGTGGTTTTCAAAATGACGGCCATTTTCCTGTATGCAAAATTGGCACATTTTCGTTATTCTTCTAATCGCGTTAAAAAGAATCATAGGCCTTCTTTGCAAATTTTGGAAAGTTAAATTGATTGCCGCAAGAAGCTCCGCTCGAGACTGATACTGTGTTTTATAGACTTCATTTTGCATAAAACCCCATAAAAAAAAATCCAAAATTGAAAGATCGGGAGATCGAGGGGGCCACCTTACAGGTCCGTAGGTACCAATCCACCTTTGAGGAAAGTTATCGTCTAAAAATTCCCTTAAAAGGGCAGAGTTGTGGCTTGGGGCACCATCTTGTTGAAAAAAAACGGCATTATAAAGGGCCAAGGGAACATTTTCCATCAGTTCTGGAATAACTTCCTCAAGAATTTCTCGGTAACGATGCGCTGTCAGACCTCCTTCAATAATTCTGTAGACTATGCGTCTTCCAAAAATGAAACACGAGACTCCAACCCCAAAACGTCCTTGTTGTGCCCTCTCAAAAGTTAAATGGTGATTTTCTGTGGACCAATGTCTAGTATTATGGCGATTAAAAATTGCCGCACTTGAAAAATAACATTCATCGGACCAAATAACGAGTCTGCCAAAAGATTCATCAGTATGGATTTGTTGTAAATACCATTGGCAAAACAACATTCTGCGCTCGGCATCGCCAGGGTGTAAACGTTGAACTATGTGGAATTTATAGGGGTGATACCTATATTTTTTCAAAATTCTCTGAGCATCAGACTTGGATACACCAGTTGCTTCCTCTATATGCTTGCAAGAAGATGAAGGCTTTGCTTCTACATAACCCAATACGTTTATCTCTTTTCTCTCTCTATCTTGTTTGGAGTATGAATTAGGCCTGGGCTGGACAAATGATCCGTGCTCTACTAGATTTGATTTAATTCGGGCAAATATGTCTGGGAAAGGTTGCCTTCTCTCTGGATATCTAATAATAGCAAAAACGACCCCTAAGATGGTATCCTAACCATAGCGTGCAAAATACTTTACCTTTGGAAATATACTTCCGAAGCTTCTTGGGGATTTTCATTAGATTGTATAAAACAAACCAACATATCATACTTCTCATAATTTTCGTAAACCGCCATTATTGTAACAAAATTAATTTAATTAGCAGCTAAATAGTAAAATAGAAACACCAAAACAACAAGCATATTACTAATAAAAACAAAGAGTGACAAAACCACAAAGTTTTTGACATATTGCCTTTTGTTTCAAATAAGCTAGCCATCTAGCCATAGCCTACTACCAACGAATTGGACAAAAATGAAAATTTAAGAAAATCTTAAATTCTGAGCTTCGTTTTGAAAACAATTGCATACAATTATATATTTTTGGAAATCCCACATTATGACTAATAAAATAAAAAGATAATATACGGGGTGTTCCATTTAAAAAAACATATATTTGCTTCGTAACTCAAAAACTGAAGTTGCTAGGAAAGAACTAACAACGCCACTGGATTCCACGGAAAAAATTGTTTAAGAATGCGTTTTAACTTCTTCGATAAGTTTAAACATAACTGTAATACGGGGGGTGCCTCAAAAGCGATACTTTTCAATTCCACCCTGTATCTCAAAAACCAAAAGGGCTATAAAAATTCTGCTGGCGCCATCTTTAGTTTCACAAAAAAGTAGCACACTGTCGTGAAAACCGCAACCCTCTATCTTTAAAAATAAGGGAGATACCCCTCAAAAGTGCCGAAAATGGGATACCCTGTACATGTGATTACCTAAAACATTCTTAATTTAACCAATATTGTAATTCCAATATTAACAAAAATACCTGTACCTACTGTTCACATGAAAATGGGACATACATTTTTAAGTATATTTATTTAAAAAAAAACCTAAAAAGTGAGACAAATTTGGTCCCGGTCATACGGGACAGGTGAAAATAAACACAAAAAGCAGAAAATCCCGCCAAAAGCGGGAGAGGTGGCAAACCTGGAGAGAAAAATGTCGTGTTTCACTAACTACACAATGAGGACTTCAAAACTTCATCTAGCAGGCTATGAAACTTTGACAGAAAAGGATGACATAATCAAAATAAATGGACTTTTGTTTCTCCATCCTTTTCTTTTGACATTTCACAGTTTTATAATGAACACCCCGTATATTATACAACAAGCATTTCATGAGAGTCGTTATTGTCGAGGGTAACGTTTGAGCCCACGAGCGAAGCGAGTGACACAAATTGCCTGAGAGAATAACGCTCATTTAATGCGAGTTGAATGCTATACTTTATCCACGACCAAGATTTCGGGTTTTCTCAAATATGATAGGTTATAGGTGCCATAAAGATAATTCACAATTTTAAAACCACGGCTGGTTTCGCTAATCAACGGCGCGACGTTTGATTCGTCGCGCCAAGAGATAGAAGACGGTCTAGTCGCCCGCGCATGTTCATTTCAATGCTACGAGGGTGGAAGGTAAATTACTTCATTTTATGGCCTATTTTAAGTATTTTTCAGTGAAAAGCACATTTTTTAGTGAAAAAGAGACACTGTAATAACCTACATTTGTCTCAATACATCCTTATAGAAGGATAATTATTTGAATGAACTAGTGGTAACTACCGATTTTATGTTTAAGGCAGATTACTTTTGAGTTTTCAGTTGCCTACGACATGTTTCGTTCCTATGACAACTCATTATTCACAAGTGAATAAAGATTAGTATTAATCTTGAGAATGTACAAGAATAATATGATTATTATAGTATGGTCGTGGATAAAGCGTGTTTTTATTCTTATATTTGGTTTGATTTAACAAAGCATACATTTACATTCAGTTTGTGCTCTATGGTGCAGCCAGTGACAAATAATATAAGTAAATGATTACCTCAAACTCTAAAGTTATAACAGCCGGGCCACAACAAAGCACAGTCTGATTTTTGCCTTTGCATGGCACCTGTTTCTTTATTCTCTTCAGGACGGAAGTGAATAATTGAGGTACCAACTCCTTATAGGCAGAGTCCAAGGCTTTATGATTCGACACGTTCATATTGTGAGCACTGGAACAAAATATAATCTGGATAAACATGTATATGTAAATAATCAAGAAAGAAAATGTCAAAATAATGTGTGTATATAACGAGGATGTTGCTACAAAATCAAATTAAGTCAAATAAATTATATTGTCTGAAACCACAGAATCGTGTTAGAAGAAATTTTGGAAATACACTGTTTTGGTTCTTTGAAAATTTCTCAAAAACTTGAATGTTTAAAGCAATCCTATTTTTGTCATTACGTTACTAACAGAATTGTCCGGAACTTTACCCCTTTAACCAATTTCACAGTTCCTCTAATTTGTAGGTAACAGACCGAGATTTTGTATGACGAAGGTATACCCAATTCCCATATTTTTGGCATCTCAGGTGGTCACGGAATTTTCCTTGTATAATATTGATAGCTTTTGTCCTCTCTGACCTCGTCAAACATCGAGCTAATCTGAAGACCCCTCCTGTTTTATGGTTTTACGGCAGTGGGACCCTTTGAACTGATGATGACTTCCGCCGGAAGTGACGTTTCGGTGACGTCATGATGTCTTACGTCAAATTATTGCAAAACAGTTGTCAGTGTCGTTATTTTTAGTACTTCTAATTTCCAATCCAACCGAATATCGTACTTATATTCTCCTAGCTACAGCTCTAGGGCTCCTAGCCCTTAGCTGACCTAGCTCCAAGGTTTCTAAAACTTAACTTCTACCCTAACTAACAAAAACCAAGCACAATCGACATTCAATATCCGGTCCGGCTATAAGTTGCTATGACGCTTGTATGACGTGTGCTAACGACAAAATTACGTCAGGGGAACCTTTGAAGCGACGGACTTCCGACCAAAAGGAGGGCTATTTTTAGGGAAATATCGGCGTTTGTTGGCCTTGTCCATATCTGCTAGGATATTGTCGTCAAAACAAATTGATAAAGTTGAATTTTTAATCCAAAAATAAAGTACCTTGACCAATTAGATTCTGAAGACGTTGACGTTTGACGTAGTGTTGTCTTTTAAAATCAACTTTAAATTGACCATTCCAGAAGAGCTGATTCTGATTTTAATAAACTGTTCTGAGGGGCATATAAACAGTGTAGTCAAACATACCTAATTTTCTGTGTTTATATGGAAATGATGAATAAGAATCGACAATCTTTAAACATATTCATTAAAGGTATGAGACAGTGTGCCCATTAGGAACACAGTTAGAACGACAGAACGATCCTACAAACCAAACCACAGAATCTTGTTAGCGGTAAACTGGCTTTCTTTCGAAGTCGATTGCTTGGAGTAGGTAAAATCATTGCGGAGTAGGTAAAATCATTGCAACAGATAAAAGTTTACTTACCGAGCGAATTCAATCAGCTTGTCAAAACTGGGCTTCAGGCTCTTTAACATCTCTTCTGTTCCAACCAGATCAACACGCGGGATGTCTATTCTTACGTGTTTGATTTGGGGAGGTGGTTGAATGGCATCATACGAGGACAACCTGAAACCAAATTAGTAAAGTAAATACTGCACGTTTAAGGCGAAGTAGTTTAACAAAACCTTCTTAAAATCCTCTCAACGGGATCAGGACTCTCGATGCCCTGACCTGGATTCAGTAGGGGCTGGTTGATGTTAGATTTCTCCCGAAAGTTGGCTACCCTCCACAGCTTGATTGCCGCCGCCTGATCTTTCATTACTTGACTTCGATCTATGAATTGATACCAAGGAGTCTAAAATTATCATAGAATAATTTTCCTGAAATCGTAAGTGTTGGCAGTATAACCTGGTTATCTTCCTGAATAATTAATGCCAAAAGGCGCGGCTCGTACTGAGCTGGCAGACTCTGGAGCATAAGATTACCGCATTGCAATCGCGGTTCCTCTAGCCACAACAGGAAAGCTTGGTAAAGGCTAAAAAACTCTCTTTAAGCAAGAATTTCACAATTAAACGGGATAGATACCTATAAAGCTGCTTATGATATTCGTCTGGAACAGAATCAACGTCTCCTTCCACTTTATCTCTATAATAATCGATAGACTCCTGAAGCCTTCGTTTTAACTTTTTCAAAAACGTAAAATTAACGATACCATCAAAGAATCTTTCTCCCACACAAGTTTGACCAGAAGAGCTGAAATATTTTACACTCATTTTTATTTCTAAAGAACTCTAAGTTAATACCTTGGTTGTGGCAATCTGGACAAATACAAAATAAAAAACCGTTGCCAAAACAGAGGCAGTATCGGATGTTCTATGTTAGTATCTACTGCCTGCTGGGCCCACCTATAGAGGCACAAACATCCTGAACTGAACACCGGTAATTTCAAATTCGATGTAACGTTCTGCAAAATATTTCTTAATTTCAACTCAAAAGAAAAGGATTTGCTAAAGAGACCTTTATGGCATTATCCACGCTAATTTTTCCTTTTTGCTCAGAGAGATCCTTTAAAAGTTCCGACCAAAGGCCAGTTTTAACTTCCTTCTCGAGGTGTTCTACTTCCAAAAACACGAAGGCCAACCATGGGTATTCAGTCAATGAACCAGATAAAAGGCCATAGCTATTTTTGTTATTTGAAGACCATTTGAACTTGCTGATGATGGAGCTAGATTCTTGTGGAGTGGTCACCTAAGAGTTTATTTGTATAAGTCTTTGACTAAAGCCTTTCAGTCTTTAAAATACCAGTCCTAAGTCGCGAAAATTTTCATAGACTACTTGCAAAGCATCGGGATAGGGAAACGCGGTGCGTATTATAACGTCCAAAAGGTATAAAATGGCGTTGTCCTTGTTCCAGTTTGGTATAGAAATAAAAGAATTCATCCACAAACGAACCTAAAAAAACTATAATTTGTAAGTAGTCAACGACCCCACTAACAGCTACTTGCCAATAATCTGGGACTGTGCAAATTATAAAAAGCATAATTTACAATCTGGGTCTCAACCATATTTCCAAACTGCTGAAGAACGGTGTTTTGCGTTATTATAAAACTCTTCGCATACGAAATGTACCCTCTATCTGCGTTCAATAAATTCAACAAAATTTCTTGGAATTTATTACTATTAATCAGGCATTCCTGGCACGTTATGAAAACTGGAACAATTTGATAGAGGGCGAACAACACCGCTTCGTGCTTTTGGTGAGTTTGTAGGGCGCAGAGTTGATCTAGTCCGTTGCTGCATATCAAGGGGACCAAGTGACCCCATGTGGTCATCAGTAGCGCAACGAAGGACGCCAGGGGTTGATTTTCGCGAACGCCTGCAAGGCAAGGATTCCTTAAACATAATTTTTAAACTAGACGCAATAGTTGTTACCTTTAAGTAGAATTTCGCACCTTTCAAGCTCTTGGACTCGCCCAAGTTCATTAAAGTGGCGGTCGCTTATGTGAAGCTTCAAACGGAGAATAGTTTGCCATCCCCACTAGATTAAAACGAAGAGAACTTGAAATAGTTTTGTAATAGTGGGAACAACCAGGCATTTTCCAATATGTCACTTTGTCCTCGTATAAGCCCAGATAACACCGAATAGTCTAGAGCATTCTTACAAATTTCTACAGGAAATACTGTTTTGTAAATATTCTTAGATTATTCGGAATACACTGTAGTAAAAATACCTTTCTATTCAGCTGGCCGCCTTGTTGAATAGAAAGGTATTATTCGGAATATTCTTTAAGAAATAAAATTCATCCAGGAATATGTAATTGAAATAATTCAAATTTTATGATAAGATTTAATACAGATCTTATGCAATTAAAAAAAAGAAAATAAAACTGTACTTTAAGGTCCCCCTCTCACCTCCCCTGAAAGAAAGTCCCGTAAGTGCAATAGTTTGGAAGTTATACCTATTTTAATTGGAGGATTCGGAAACTGACTTGTTTGTTGATCGATTTTTAAGCACTTTTAGGATCGACCTATTTTAACCTTTTTTAAAAAATTCTATTCTGAGGCTAATTTCATTCGAATAAGGTTCCTTACATTCTTGAGCATTCCGATTTAAAACAGCAAAAAATGTTTTCAATTTTTTTTTAAATTGACCGAGGTGGAGCTATTTTCTTTTTTTTGACCACCTCACAGTGGTCGGACGGACAATTTCACTTTCAGGCGCAAAAATGAATTTTCAAAAATGATTAAAATTATTGACATATTGTGTGACTTTAATTCAAGGATAGTCAAAGAGTAAAAAAAATGCTAGCCAAGTCGATTATTGACAAACCATGTAACCGAATAGTGTCATTTGCCCTTGAGCATATGCATATCTTGAATCGTAATAAATTTGCATGATGTTATTCTTGTATTGATTGTTGATATCTAAGGTATTTAATTTAATTTCTTTCAAGTCGTTTTTGAAGCGTGCTCTATTTAGATGTAAAAAAGAGGTTGATTTTTTTTAATTAAACATTAATTTATGGCTTTATACTTTTGTGCCGATTTTTACAACTTTTTTATCATTATTACTATACAGGGTGTCCGGATAACGTGCTCACAAAATTGCCCTAAGCCGGTCCTGGTTCACAGTCTTCTAAACTGAACTTTTAAATTTGGTTAAAATTTTACAATTGGGCATAAAATTCTAAGTGAACTTGCAAAATATCTTGGCGTTGTTTCGGTTATATCGATAAAAAAGAACTATGTTCAAGGTTCACTCTTTAAACAGCTCTAGCTTCCTTAGGGTCCGCTATCTTTATATGATTTCAGCTGAAAATTATGAAGTAATTCAACCTTGAAGAATGCGTCCAGAATATTCAAGTTTTTTCCAGGAATAATACAGAATTTCACGGGTAAAAGTTTTAATTCTATTAGTTCCTAATAGAATATTCCAGGAATATATCTGGGAGAATGCAAAACGTACATAAGGTGCTGGGTTTCAAAGTCCGTCTCCAGGAGGAAGAGCTGATGGAAGAATTGTGGTAGTAAACCTAGCTGACCTACGACTACATCTATTATTTTTAAACTAATCACTTCTACAGGGAGTCAGAAAAGAAAACAGCCATACTTTAATTAGTAAAAAAGAGATTACTCGACTTGCCTGCAAATATAAAGGTTCTTGATCGACGGCTTTCAAAACCAATATAGCAGTTTCACAGTGCTTCTCATGCGCAATACTATCCCAGTTAAGTCTCGACAAGATCATCCTAGATAACTTTGTCTGGTCACTGTTTACAGGATAGTTTAACAGCAACCTGAAAGAAAAACTCGCATTTAGTACTCTCCGGCTAAAACTATAAGCAATTATTTGCCTTCCAATCAAACGAAAGTCTTCTTCCGTGAGCTTCCAAATAGTTAACGGAATATCCTCGTACAGATATAGGGCAAGGCTGGCAATTTTATCCATGTTGTCAAATACCGTTTTCAAAATCGTGGATAAAAGGCAGGGATACTTTGAAGTCAAATGGGCTAGTAAGATCCTTGCAGATTTGGAGCAAGTTTCTTTACTGGTTTGCGAAATAAATCCAACCTTGAATTAAAACGAAATGTGCACACATGTTCTTGTACCTACTTAATTGAAATATTACCTGTAAAATATCCAAAGTGCAGAAGTAAATGAAATCCAAATCACACTCATTTCTGGCTAATGCCATGTTCGCAAATGTATTTAGGAGATAGTAAGTCTCCGCGTCGCCCAACTCGGGTAGCTTTTGCTCAAACTGCTTCTCCAATTCTTTACCAGCAACTAATTCTTTAAAGTTATCGTTTAAACTAAAGTTGATGATGTCCTCAGCTTTGCTGTCTGGCATATGCAAAAAGTAGTATATTTTCCATAACGTTGAGAGGGTGACCATGTTGTAAGGCACTACAGCCAGAAACTGCCACGCCCAAAGTTTCTGAGAGGTGTACAAATAGTATATTGCTCGTAAAAAGAAGGCATCGTATTCGGTTTGTAGTCGTTGAACCATTGCCCCATCCTGTATGTTTCCATTCTATGCAGATGTGGAAAAAAGATCTTGGGAATAAGTAATAAAGAAAAGTGAGGGAAAGTAACATATACCTTAAGAAAAACCTCCCACTGATCAGTTGCATATTGGACTACGTGCCTTATAAGGCGACTTAATCTCTTGGCCAGTTGGTTAAATTTCGGAAGACAATACGTTTCCAAACCCTGCCTTAACAACCTTAACAATACGGAGGAGAAAGCAAAATATCGTAATATATGTTGTTCGCTTAATGTAGTTCCGTCGTAATGATCCTAAAATGAATCTTACGAAATTAACCAGTGGGCAATAAACTTTGTGCAATGTCTAACCTTGCCATCTGTTCTAGTGACGAACAAAACGGCTCTAAACAAATCTCCTAATGGCAACTGATTCATTATGGCAACTAAATCATTTTCTCGGAGAGAAGTACCCGGTTCCTCATCCTCCTCCCCATCAGAATCTACCACAACCCAACTTGTTTCGGATGTTCCTTGAGTATGCGCAATCTGCCAACAATACGTTACTTCTATGGTTAAATAATATAAAAGATGTTTTATTGGAATTCAATAGGTAGGTAATTTACATGTGCCATTTTTAAATTACGATTACAAATACAGGGTGAGTCAAATTAAATGTTACACGCAAGATTTTCACAAGTAATCAATAACAAAAAAAAATGTTTATGTTATAGTTTCGAAGTTCATTATTGTGTTTTTATTGCTTAGTTACCAAATACACAAAAGTAGATTTAATGCTCACGCGGGCATAAAATGCATTTCATGATCCGCGCGGGCATAAAATGCGCTTTATGCGTACTCCAAGGGCATTAGTAAATAGTTATGCCTGGGTTTCCTAAGCTTGTCGCCCTCAGGGCATAAACATGTACTTGATGCCCTTGATATATAATACTTATTTACGTATCAAGGGCATTAAGTAGCTGTTTGTGCCCTGAAGGCGACGACCTTAGGAAAGCCAAGGACCTCTGGCCCAAGGGTTTCTAAGTCGCTCGAATGCATAAGCGTATGGTAATGCCCGTGGTGCATACAAAGTTTTATGTCTCAAGTTCATGTTAGTATTTCAACAATATATTATGATTAAAAAAATCCTAAAATGTATCTATTGCCCGATAAACTTCCCTTTATGCCTGCGCGGGCATAGTTTACCTTTATGTATTAGGTAACTACAATAAAAACACAATAATGAACTGGTAGGACATAAATAACTATTAAAGTGTGCAGATAAAAAAACAATAAAACCATATATTTTCTTTTTAACAAATTGCAGACATTTCGAGTTTACTTTCAACCTTACCCATGTGTCATCCCAACAAATTATATATTGGTCAAATTCTAAAGCAATGCCCAAAGTTGCTTCTATGTAAACACACTAATAAATTACAACCTGGCGACTGTAATTAAATACCACATCCCTTAACGGGTGCGGTGGTGGTACCACAAGGAGTTCAAAAGAAACGTCAATGCGCAACTGGTATTTTAAACATTCACATACATTTTTGTACCTACATCTTTCAAAAATTCGAATCTCTCTTTCACGGGACTCAAGATCACTGCTAACGTGGTTAAAAGGTGATTAACTTCGTAGTTCGCGAACGGTTGGTCCATCGGCAAATTTAATGGCACTTGAATAAATTGCGACGCCCAGGAATTAACGCCAGCGGGACATCTTGAAAATTGAAAGAGAAATAATAAGGGTAAATCGAAAAAGATGCGCCTAACTTACCTCAAAATGTGGTGCAAAAGGAAGAGGTGATCCTGGTAATTTGCCAGCCGCAGTAAAACCGCTATTAACTGATTCAACCAATCTCTAGTATCTTTCAGAAATATCGGTTCCTTTACCAATTTTCTTTGGAATGCAAATAAAATCGATATAGAAAATCTCAATTCATTCACATTCATTTGAAATTGACCTAGTTCATTCCCTGTGAGAAGAGATACTGGAGCTTTGGGATTTAATTTTGCTACTTCTAGTATGTTTCCCACAATTTCCGCCACGTACGCACGAATCTGTGACACAAAAAAATACATCTGGCCCTTTTATAAAGCTCTACAAGTCTTACCTGTAACCTCAAATCTTCAGCACGATAGGAGTACAAAACATGATTGTCATAAAGTAATTTGCGTAGTTTACTCAAGACTCTGCTTAGGTTTTGAATAGCTGACCTGTGAAACACGCTTCTATGGTATTCATGGGTGACTTGAACAATTTTGCCATCGTGACAGGCCGCTCTTCCACCCACGGTTGAGACGTCAGTTGTCCACAATTCAGTTTGTAAGTTTTGATACTCATCTCTGAGTTGGTTTATTTCTAGGGTGTTTCCTATAAAAAAAATAAGAACCTAATCTACAGTGTCGTTTTTTAAGTGCATGCTAACCCCACAATGACTTTAGTTAGAAGTTGCAAGGGGGGTTAAATTAATAGAAAGTTGTCTTTTGTAAGGCCTTTTTAGAAAAACCCCGCAGTGCTGCCAAAATATTTTGAAAAATTTAAAAAATGCCAAAAAATGTAATCTCATTTATTTCAGAAACCGTTTGTGATAAAAAAACTGAACTTGATACTGGTAACCCCCTTAATAAGTGACATGTAAAGTTAAATGATATGTGATTTTGAAGAGATTCAAATCTAATGAATTATAATTTAAACTTGTTTTGTGTCATAAATTGTTTTTGTAATAGAAAAAAGATTTTAACAATCAGAACACACTCAAAAGTTGACCACACTGCAATAGTTTTCTAAAAATGCTCTCCAAAAGAGAACTTGTGGCTCACATAACTGACCTTGTAACTACAGCTTTTTTTAGAAATGGCAATATTGCAAGCACTTAACAAGGAAACCATCTTTAATTAAGATAATTTTAATAAGAGAACTAACCTGTAATTTTCTCTCTTACACTTAAATAATTCATTAGCAGCTCATAGAAGTAATGTTTTTTAAACAATTGGCTCTGTAGCTCTGTTTCAATAAATCCCTGGGTGAAGTTCTCAAGAACATCCAATTCAGTGTTGCGGTACAAAGCCTCAAGTTGCTGCTCTGTGTAAGGCTTTATTTCATAATGTTCAATTATGTTTGGCTTTTGCACTTCAGACCCTTTTAATACATAAGCAGGTTGAGCAGGTATACTGTCCAGGGTGTCAAGTATCTGCTTATTTAACTCAAGATACTTATCAAAGTTACATTTATCCAAACTTTCACGAGGGACTACTTTACTTAGTGCAACAGCTCTGTTTACCCCATCACTGGCTGCTTTGACTTCCACTATGTTCACTTCATGTTCAAGGCTCGGATTGAGATTCAATGTTAATACATCCACAGGACTTGCTGAGTGTTTTGTTGCTTCGACTGAGGTTTCAGTTTCTGTGACATCAAGATGCTCTTCACACTGTTGTTCCAGTTTGGAAATGATCTCTGATGACACATCAGTAAGTGAGTCATTTTTTGTCAAATCTTTATTATTGAACTTTGTACTACTAGTGTCCCCATTGGAATCTCTGCAAGTTTCTGACACTTTGGAATACTCTGGTAAAGGTTCAGGATTTTGATGTTCTTTTGTTTTGGGTGACTTTTTTTTGTGCTTCTGTAATACAATTTGTGAGAGTTAAAAAGCAAATAATATTGGTGAAGTAGAAATGCTGACTAAAATTACACAATTTATGACTATATTATTAACTTTCTTGTTTATGACACAAATACCTATACTCTGTTCAGCGAGGGTTCAATATGACGTCACATTCATCATCTCATTTCATTAGAAAAAGATTGCAAAAAAACAGGCGTATTATTAGTTCTTATTAATAATAAAACCACCAGCTAAAGTCAGTTTGACGCTTAATGTCAAAATGTCGTCAAAATTTAGAAATCCGAGTCCAGCTTTTGAAGTACTAAATATAGAAACGAAAGAACCGCTTTGTAGAAACAGTACACTGTGTGAAGAAAAACCGGAGAAAATTTCCAAGATAGTTGAGAAACAAGGAGTTTACAATCGATGAAGCGGCGGAAGAAATTCCATTACCATACGTCCCGAAGGAACTATGAATTGTTGAAAAGAAGCCCCTGTTCCTGAACAACCACCTACTGGTCCACAAAAATATCTTTCCCTGGTGTCACCTAAAGGCTAGATCCGCTTCTGTGGAAATGAATAAAACATTAATCAAAATTCGCAGGTAGCTGAATCAACTAATGAAAAAATGTGGAAGAACGGTGCTGCGACACAGATAAAAGCAAAACTAGGTATCTTAAAAAAATTGCCCACACTTAGTTTCATTATGTACTCAATTCATGGGGACACGTATTGAACTATTCCGCAAAAAAAAGGGTGCATTCGAACGAAAAAATATGTTTCTGCTTATTGGTTTTACAACGCAAGTTGTGAGCACTACTAGGTATAGTAAGCACACAAAAATACTCGAATATCTTGGGCCAATTTTGTCCATATCTTATGATCTACATCCATGGCCGGGTGAATCATAGCAGGTGTCTATGGTAAAGCTGCTGCGGATATTCCTTCTGAATTAATCCCCGAAATGGGAAAACTTTGGAATGTTTGCACAAAAGGCTTAACTGTTACCTGCCCCGTGTCAACTTGACATTTTGTTTAACTGACATTTTATCAGAGACAGACGTGTTTTTTTGTATGACGTCACAATTTATGACGTAATATTGAACCCTCGCTGAACAGAGTATAAGTCTCTTGCTTTAACAAGGAAAAAGTTGCCATTGAAGAACAGATAGGTACGATAATGAACATTTGTTGTAGCTTTGCCCCTATTAAAAATGATATTTTCTATTACTATTCTGATATACTGTTTGTTGGTTTTTAAGAAAAACTTTAACACCCTGTATCTTGGAAACAAATCATTTGCAGACCTATGTTTATATAGCAAACTGTTAGTATTTTTTCAAGCAGAATCACTCCCTGCAATTTGTCGCACTTATTTACTAACACCCTGTATTATAAAGTACAGATTAAAGATTAAAGGTTTTTGATCTTTCCTGTAGGGTGTAATAGAAAACAACATCAAAATGATAGCATATTAGTACCAGTTAATGCTGCTTTTAGGACTTACTGGGCTACAAGCCCTTGCATAAACTACAACCACAACTCATAACAAAATAGCAAAACACAAACAAAATGATTTTCCAATTAGTAGAGATTTTGTATGTACCTTCTGGAGCTTTTCAGCTACCGCCTCCATAACTGCAAGCTGATTACGTTTCCAGCTTCCACAAATATAGTCTTTTCTTTATCTAGGAATAAAAGGTAAGGAAAATGGAGATCAGCCTTGTCTGCATTTTTAAAAATCTAATAAAATCCTTTAAAATTAAATACAACGACTTGTTCCTGCACCTGTATTACGAAAATTTATGTTTACTACCTATAATTACAATTCAGACTTCGTATTTTCTATAAACTTGCAATTACGCATTTATTATTATTTCAAACAAAAAAATACCCTGAAATGATAACAGAAATCAGCTGATTGCGATTGCGTCTAGTTGTGATTGCAAAATGCGAACTTGCGAGGAACTTGCGAACACCTCTCTAGAGCGTTTTGAGAGTATCCCTATTCCTAACGAACCTTCGTTTACTCAAAACAAATGTAAGGACAGCACCAGTCTCAGAGCACCATCCGAAAATACGATTAATAATCAATTTTGAAAAGGAGTATCCCATGATATGAACGGCGCATCTTGTTCTCTTTTTTGATCTGTGAGTGAACATGAGAAAAAAAATATTTCAATCAATTTTAAGAATTTGATGACATTTTTACATTTTTAACCATCGGTGTCAAAGTCAAAGTCAAATCAATTTTAAAATATCGAACATGGAGCACAAAATTGCCTAAGTTCCGCCGACGGCAGCTGCTGAGAAGTTTAGTCAGCGAACCCTGAAATTGGCCAATCAGGTGCCGCTTTTCAGCGTTCGCTGACTAAACTTCTCAGCTGCTGCCATCGGCGGAACCTACGCCTTGTTTTACCGTTTTATCTGCTAACTTCTAACTTTTCAGGTTTTCTTACAATTTTTTTTATAGATTTCGAGATATCTGAATGATTTGATCAATATTTTCAACCCAAAGAGTTCTTTTTAGTTCAGGTGCCTTAAATGGTGTATTAAATCCGTGGGTAAGTAAGCTCGACAAGTATTCTGTACTCTGTAGCAAAGTAGCAGAGGTTCAATATGAATTTATAACTTTTAGATGTTAAGGTGATAATTGTTTGGTTTGGATCAATAAAACTGTAGTAGGACAGTTTTATTGATCCCGTAGTAGGACTACGGGACGTGAACCGTTACAATTATCGACGTTTCGATTCTAAAACAGAGCCATCCTTCAGAACTAAATTCAAATAAGAAACTTTTTTCAAAATTGAAACAAAATTGATAAAAACTACGAAAGTGGCGTTATCTACGAGATTGATTGTGATGATTGTGAAGGTGTGTATATTGGTCAAACTGGAAGATACCCGAAGACTCGAGTTTACGAACATAGAAGTTTTTGATGAACATAAAAGAAGTGTCTGATGGAATAGTTTGATCAACTGTAAACAAAAGACTGCACTTGCAGAACACTCTGAAAAATAAATGCTCTCGTTCAAATGCGATGATGTTAAAATCTAGGTTGTCAAAAAATCATCAAAGGAGGGTTGTACAGGAGATGATTGAAATTAAGAAAAATCCTAAAAGCAGTAAGAAAAAGTAAGATGTTGAAGGACTTAGCCACAGCTACTTCAACATTTTTCAAACAATAAAGAAACAACAATAGCTCAACTTAATGCTTTTGCTTTAATACACTGTGAAGTGTCGCACTCCACTTGGAACAACATCCCCTTATTACATATCCAAAAAGAGAAAATTACTTTGTATACTATGGTGACCTTCTACATCCCACTGCTCTGGAGATGCTTTCATTTAGCCAGCATATAACATTCCTTCTGTTGTTAATATGTAAATTACGACTGAGTCTGTCAACTTCATTCTGCTTTAGCTGTGATACTGTCTACACATCTTCTATCTCTATCTCTAAGATGTCCTACAATAGCTATTTTGAGTCTGACGCACAGGGAGTAACAAGTGTATACTCTTTGTTAGGTTCCTTTTTTGTGTATATAAAATTTTAAATGATTTTTTTTTTAAATTTGATTGTGGTAATTTGTTATTTGCATTTTGTGGCATTACCATTTTATTGTTCTGTGCATTTATGGCATGTTTTTTTTTTCATAATTTTTAGTGTCCTGAGGATGGCTGTTTTAGAGCCGAAACGTCGATACTTATAAAGGTTCACATCCCATAGTCGTTTTATTGATCCAAACCAAACCATTCACCTTAACATCTATATCTGGGATCACCAATAACAGCTGCTCAAATATAATTTTTAGAATCAATATATAAACTGATCCTTTTTACTATGGCAAATTTTGATGTATTTGAGACTGGCTTTGATAATTTTAATGAAACAGTTAATTTTGGGACACGTGCTACTGATAGTGATAGCTTGTTTGAAATAGTCACATTGGGAGTGATACGATCCTCTGAAAAAAGATTATTAGTAAGTATGAATATATTCTTTCCTCTAAACAGGGATTTATTTTTAAATAAAAAAAAAAAAAAGATAGGTAAAATAATATTAAATGTCCATAAGGCAATTCAGACTTTCAGCACATATTATTAATCATGGTTGGTACCCCAAATTGTAAGTTTTATTAATATAAAACCCTATGAGAGGAAGGAAGGAAGAAGAGCATACCAATTTAGGGTACCAAACATGACTAGTATACCTGCTAAATTTTGGGACACATACGTGGTTGAGAAAGAAAAATTGTATCCTTCATGTGAGACTTAGTGTGACACTGATTTCGGCATTGCGCCCATCCTCAGCGCCCAATTCAGTTAGTAACTTGAGAGAAAGAAGCAAGAACCTTCTTGAGGCCTATGTGTCTGTATTTGTATAAGGTCAGCCTCAATAGTTGTTATTCACAAACAAAATTAACAACTTTAAAACCATACAGACAATGTGATTGAAAGTTGAGTCCTCATATATTATATATTATTAATCTAGCTTTAGTGTTATTTTGCATGTATTTATATTCTTTAACTGGGCTCACGTCTGTTGGAATAAAGAGCTATTTATTGAAAGAAATTTACTTTCTGAAAGGTATGTTAAAGATTTTTAGCTTTTTCACAGAAAACTCTAGTTTAAAAATATGCAAAAAACGCTGATGCAAATTTACAGTTTAGAAATTGAAAACTTATCTTCTCTCTATATTCCAAAATATTGCAGCTGTTAAGAAAACAAACAGAAACAACTACTAGGGCTAATACCCCTACCGGCATTGAAGTAAACTGCTAACGGAAAAGATCGATACCGCACAATTTTTGTCATTTTTGGGGGTCTGTATCTCGGAAATGCCTTAGCCGAAATTTAAAAACTAAAGAGATGTTGAAAGGTCGTTTCTTCTAGAATCACGGCGGGAGATTGATATTAAATAAGTTATTCGCTAAAGGATATACAGCGTAAAGAAAAAAGCACTGCAAAATGGTTGCATTTCAACCCACTGCATTTGGTAGGTAGCGTAATTTCAGAACATTCATTGTTATGACATTTAATGGCGTTAGTTGGAATCTCAGGGCATGTTTGGCAGTTTTCGGTTTTTTGGCCTACAAAATAAATTACTGGGGTTTTTCAAAAAGTTGACGCTCTTTTGTAAGTCACCCTATATCGCGAGAATGCCTCAGCCGATTTTAATAAGATAAATGATCTCTAAAAGATAACTGGTTGTAAAATCAGGGACGTAGACTCATAGTTAATAAAACAATTTTATTCCATTTTGTACAAGGATTGCAAAAAAACTAATAAAAAACTGATGAAAATTTTGTTTACTACGATGTCATGACGGGAGCTTTAACTTTAAGGCTCTTTTTGTATTGACATTTAAGAGCTATGGTCGATATCTCGGGACCGACTTGCCGGTTTTTTTTATTTTTGGCCTACTAAATCAGTTACAGGGCGTTTACAGAAAGTTTGAACTTTCTTGTAAGTTTCAAAACAAGACTCCGTATTTTTGGTTGGGATACAAGGTAACCTGGATTTAACTGGGAAATCCCTATTCAAAAATAGGGCACAATATTCATAGAAACATAACCCGCAAACGCTTCGTCTCCGAGATACAGGGTGTTGAATTTTTTTTTTTTCTTAATAGCTCTTTGAGTTTTTGAGATATTTAACTCAAATTCTGAATATTGGTAACCACTTATTATCTACATCGTTGGATATATCAACCGCTAGCCAAAATCCACAAGGTATTATTTTTTCTCGGGTTGTATCCATTTTACCCTCACAAACTTTTTTGTAGCACGCCACTGATCGTTTTTTCTTAAAAGTCAGAATTCTCTATTCAATTTAGAAACTTTCTTGTCTCTTACATCCTTGTCTTATCTCCCACCGTTTTCGAGAAATTTGCAAAAGTAAATCGCTTTTCCATTTAATATTTCTAAGAATTTCCATAAATTAAGAATTTAAATAGGAACGCAGAAAACAGACATTTCTTATGAAAAAATCAGTGTCTAAACCCTTTTGCAAATTTCTCGAAAACGATGGGAGATAAGACAAGGATGCAAGAGGCAAAAAAGTTTCTAAATTGAATAGAGAATTCAGACGTTTAAGAAAAACTATCAGTGGCGTGCTACAAAAAAGTTTTAGGTAAAAGGGATCCAACCCGAGAAAAAATAAGACCCTGTCGATTTTGGCTAGCGGTTTGTGTAACCAACGAGGTAGATAATAATTGGTTACTTATATTCATAATTTGAGTTAAATATCTCAAAAACTCTAAGAGCTATAAAGAAAAAAATTAAAAAAAAAACCCTGTATCTCGGAGGCGAAGCGTTTGCGGGTTATGTTTGTATGAATATTGTGCCCTATTTTTGCTTAAGGATTTCTTCTTAAGCTTTAAGGAGAAAAGAAGAAAGTTCAAACTTTCTGTAAACGCCCTGTAACTGATTTAGTAGGCAAAAAAACAAAAAAACCGCCAAAACCGTCCCGAGGTACCGACCATACCTCTTAAATGTCATTACAAAAAGAGCCTTAAAGTTAAGGCTTCCGTCATGACATCGTAGTAAACAAAATTTTAATCAGTTTTTTATTCGATTCTTTGCCATCCTTGTACAAAATGGAATAAAATTGTTTTATTAACTATGAGTCTACGTCGCTGATTTTACATCCAGTTACCTTTTAGAGATCATTTTTCTTATTAAAATGGGCTGCGGCATTCTCGCGATACAGGGTGACTTACAAATAACCGCCAATTGTTTGAAAAACCCCTGTAATTTATTTTGTAGGCCAAAAAACCGAAAACTGCCGAACATGTCCCGAGATACCAACTAACGCCTTTAGATATCATAATAATGAATGTTCTAAAATTAGTCACCCTACCAAATGCAGTGGGTTGAAATGCAACCATTTTGCAGTGCTTTTTTCTTTACCCTGTATATCCTTAAGCGAATAACTTATTTAAGATCAATCTCCCTCCGTGATTCTAGAAGAAACGACCTTTCAAAATCTCTTTAGGCTTTAAATTTCGGCTAAGGCATTTCCGAGATACAGACCCCCACAAATGACAAAAAATTTTGCTGTATCGATCTGTTCCGTTAGCAGTTTAGTTATAATATAATAAGTTACCTTAATAACATCATGTGAAAATTATTTTATTTTTTTATTTTCCTAGATCGGCCAAAACACAATAAACAATAAAAAAGTTATATGAATATAAGAGTGAATTATTTTGATTCGATATATATATATATTGAATCGAAAATATATTGATATTTTTCATTCAATATATTGAATACATCGATAGTTGGTTTAAGTACGGGGTGTTCATTATGAAAGGCTATGAAATTTTGACAGAAAAGATGATATAATCAAAGTAAATGGACTATTGTTTCTCCATCCTTTCCTTTTGACATTTCACAGCCAACTAGATGAAGTTTTATAATGAACACCCCGTATATCATTTGATACAATATATCAATATATTTCTAAATTTTGTCGTCCCTAGCCCCTCTTTGGCTTTAAAAGTATGCGCTTGCATTTAGTAAAAAATTATTTGCAGGAAGGATACCACTTTTCTTCCCCAACCACCTGTATCACTCAACCCTAGTGGTAGTGAATTAATCTAAGAATATTACCTTACTTAGAAGTAAAGTATGTTGTATTTGTATTTTTAGCAACATCAAGAAAACTCTCCGTTAAATATTTTATCATATTATCAGCCCAATGGAAGAATTTGCCTTGGTTGCAACAATGTTTTAAGAATTATTAAGAGCATAGAAGAGCAAGACCTTCAATTGTGTTGTGAATTTAACAGCTGCATTGATGGTATCTGTATGAGTGGAGATGGCAACTACATTGCTATTTGTACTAGTGATGGACAGGTACAAATTGCTATGTTACCTTTGGAAAATAATAGCTTGGATAACACTGAAGATCTTATCACTGAATTTCCTGCAGTTTTTCAAGAGTAGGTATTCTGTTGATGTAAATCTAATTAGCAAGAATTTTTTGAAGAACTAAGGATGACTTTTACAACTATCAGTGAAACTTCAGTTTGAAGTTAAAACACCAGTAATGACGTAGATTGCATTGTTACATGACAGATAAACAATGCAATCTACGTCATATCTGGTATTTTAACTTCAAACTGAAGTTTTACTGATAGTTGTGAAAGCCGCCCTAGGTAGTTACTTACTGCGAGCAGTCCATGACTGTTCCCAGTGTAATTTTCCTGGTTTTTTAAATTTTGCAAAAAAAAATATTAAATTTGTCTGTTTGCTACCGGGCACAGGGCAGTAACCATTTATACTTTTTAGGAAATTTGAATGTACACTTGCAGGTGACTGTTCCAACACATTTATAGGCATCTTCAGTCAACCTTCATTGTCAAATCAATGCTTTTACTGTTTAACAAAAGGAGGATTAGTTATTAAGTATGTGTTACTCAAACTTAGATACATTAATACAATGTTTGTTATTATAATCTCACTTCTAGAATTAAACTTGTAACCTCATCGCCAAGTATTAGCTTTCATTCCGAAATTATTTTCAATTTAAAGGAGGTGTTGGAATTTTGCGCTTTTGCCTACCCATTTATATGCGTAGAAGGTAAAACCCTTAAAGTGCTCAATCTGATAACACGCACCTTTGACGACGATGATGCGTTAGGACTTACGGGACTATATTCCTTGAGACAGTGAGTTATATTGTCATATCAAAACATATTTGATATTTAAGTTTCGTACAGGTCTGAACGTTTCCACGCTCAGTAAACATTACAATAAACCGGACGGTGAAAAAAACACTAATTTCGATGGGGCGCCCTGTTTCCTTTAAAGCAGTTTCTATTAACAAGTAACTACGAAAAAATTTGTTTTTAAACTTCTGAAATCTTTCTCCGTTTAGATTGAGGTTCGCCACACTCAAACTGCACTTTTCTGAGTGTTGCCGTTCTGATCGGTGTTCAACTCGTTGTATTGCTTGTTGTTCGTCAAAATGTTCAGGTCTGTGCGCGTCTTTAAATTGGAAACGAAATAATCAACTGTTTTCAGAAATTTTCTTGGTCGTGATAAAAATGATAATATCTACATAATAGAGCCTCTCAACTGTCAAATTTTTGAAGTAAATGATGTATATAGCTGGTTGAGAGATATGTATAGCAGTTTTGTAGTTCACTGCAACGATAGCGAAAAGTTCTTTGTTGGAATTACAAAAACTAACACACTCCTAGCCTTTCTTGTCAGCCCTAAGTTCTCGTCAGGCAAGTAGTGATTAGGTACGTGCTTTTTAAATAGTTTTCAATAAGTTTGTGCTTCGTAGGATCGAAAATAATATTTAATGTTCCATTGGAACATCCAGTTCACTTTTCGAACGTTAACGGATACTCAGAAGATGTTATTTTTGTTTCCGACATCTACAAAAACGGCACGCTCTTTGAACTCAGGTTACATCTCGTCCAGTCAACGGAGCCAGAAACTCGAGTAAAGAAACTAATAGAAAAAGGCGACATTGATAAAGCGGAAACTTTCGCTAAGCGCTTTAATGTGAACCAAGAAGTTGTGGCTCAAGCAAAAGCTTCAAAATTAATTTTGAAATCTGCGTGTTGTACTGAGGATATCGACCAGTTATTTAACATATTACAAACCGTTAGTGATCAGTCTTTCAGAATGATGTGCTGCAATGTTGTGAGTTGCCAACTGGCTAGTGATACCGAAAGAGTTCTTTCTTATGGAGCTTCTGTGGAGATTGATGTGCGGGATCGCGTAAGAAACCATGAAAGTATCATAAGACATGTACTTTAATCTTTTAATTTGTAGGGTGAGGACGTTAATTTTACACAGTTGATATGTAAGAAGAATTTCAATTGTCTTTTGCGACGGTTCCGTACGTATTTAAAAATTTGTGAATCCTTTGATGACAGTGAATGGAGATCTTTTTCGGAATGCGATATATTTAAGGAGCTTCTAGCATTTTTGAGACAGGTTATTTAAATGTTCAGATTGAGAGATGTGGATAATATCTACTTATTTAAAATCTAGGGGAAAATGAATAATGCCGTGACAGTAGTCCTTACCTTATTCTCCAGTGAGAACATATTTAAGTCACTCGACGAGGATGATATTACTCAAGTACTTTATCTGTTAAACTTGGTAATTTCTCGTTTTCTATTTTTAATTTAATAAGTATACTAACACCTACTTTTTCAGTCGACACAAGGCGCCGTTAGCTTTTTAAATGCTTTTATACCAGGAATCCTAAAATATAACCCAGAATCTATAGAACTATTTGGGAATTGGGTGTTGGAAAAGATCGTTCAAAGAGAAGGGCAGATGGGTTTTGCAGAAAGCACTATTAGGTAGGTACCTGCTCGACTGCTGCATTGTTACCGCTTCCTATCCATTTATTTCCTCTAGTTTTCTAAGCGACATGATTCAGCTGATTACGTCGACTCATCGCTGCCGTTCTTTAGAGGAACCAGTGGTTCTCCAGCTGAATAATTTAAGAATCGCTGTGGAGAACATCCAGTTGCTCATGAACAATTATTCGATTCGTCTGACCTTAGCCGATTGCCTAGAAGGGCGGCTAAGTATTATAAAAACGTTGCTGCAGCAGAATTGGCTGCCCGATAAACTCGAGTCCGTCATGAAGGATTTTGTGTTCCCGTTCTTGTCCAAGTGCCGTGCGGATTCTGATCAAGTTTTGGCCTGCCAAATACGGGTAAGTTGTGATTCACTCTCGTTCAAGAGGTGGCTTTGTATTGTAGATCGAGGTTTATGAAAGACCATAAAAGCACAAAACAAGTACCTACCGACAGACTAAAATTACCAATATTGAAATATTTTTGTCGTTGCCAAGACTTAAAAACTTCATTGATTCAATTAAAATTTACAAATTTATACAGGGTAATTCCCGGGGTGATGGTACCTTAGACGTATCTAGAGAACGTTTTTCGTATTCCAACTTTTGTGTGTAGCGTTTAAACTCTATTTCTGAAATATTTTCACCTTTGCGATGTTGTAGAATCAGCTGAAAAGGGGTAGCAACTTTCGTTTTTTAAATGGATCACCATGTATTAAAAGTTATTTTCGATTCCTCATAAATTTCTTTATGATACCACTTTAAAATTTCTACACCGTTTCTCAGATATTTAATAATTTCATGTTTTCGTCATCAGAAATAGGACTTTAGAGATAAATTAAAATCTAACGACTCGAGAGATTTAACGATATGAATGTTAACTTGGATGGCTTTTTAAAAGATAAAAGTTTAAAGTTTATAACAAAAACTCTAAATATGAACAAATTGAACGCTTTAATTCCGTATAAATTAACAAAATAATAGTTCGCTAGGCGAGCCGAAAAAGTACTGAACATACAGTCTATAATCTAAACGTCGCCGCCTCGCAGTGGTCTTTGTGGGGCTTTCTTGCAAACTCTGCATATTCCCAATAACAAGGCCTACACAGGATGCGTCCTCGCGCCGTCTTTATTTTGGTATTATCTAAAAATATTCAGGAATAGTATTTCTGTATGGACATGTGGCTGAAATATTAGCAAATACAACACATGCTATATTCAAATCATCTAACAGAAGTACATATTCAGGGTTGCTATTTTTTAGATCCAATGGGGTTGCCATTGGTTGATTTTCACCACCTACGAGAACTGTTCTTAGAGTTTTTCACTAACTAATGGGATTGCCATTAGTTTTCACTTGACAACCTAAGGGGATTGCCCTTAGTTGCTTTCACAATCTAATGGGATTGCCATTAATTTTTAGTGACATATTATCGAGATTGTCAATAATAATTTAGTTACTACTTATGTTAGATGGGAATGCCACCAACATGATCAGTAAAACAATAAAAAATTACTCTCTACTACAACTAACTTTTTGCTCATGTGTTATGAAGACCATGACCTCAGCTGCTCAAGTGCGGCAGTGGTAGTACGTTGCCCATTCTTATGAAGTCGATATCTCTGGTAGGGTAGCACTGCCTGGACGGTGTAGGAACCTTTATATTGTTATGATTCGCAGCGATGCCGCATCGGAGGCGGGGCAACGAGTTGGTTGGTGGAGCTTCGCGACCTATCCGCGCTGCGTCATGGCTGACACGAGTGATTTATTGCTCGGTTTAATCTAGAAGGCAGTTGTTTACAACCTTTTTTTTATGTGAGATTATTCAAGAATTCTTATCAAGAACTTTCTAGGTTTTTCTGTAATTTTAGGATTGTATATAAAAAGCGCATAGAGCGAGCGGTATAGAGTAGTCTTATTTTAAGCGAGCTATAAGTAAGCTAAAGTTACGAAGCGATAATAGAAGGCTATAAAGTGTTTAGTAGTGAGCTATTTAGTAGTCGAATTGTAGTCGTGTTTATTTGTGGAGTAAATAAATAGTGTTTTCGTGTTAAATCGTTACACTGGAATTTTTGAACCCTGAGTTCGCAAGAATTGGTGTCAGAAGTGCGATTCCAGTGGGAATTTGAGAACTAATATTGCTGAACTGTAAGTGAGTGCTTCATTACCGGACATTACGTGTTTATGCCAGTGACCCGAAGCCAGCATCAAGCGATGGAGGATCAACTTGCCGCCCTGCTGTCCCTTATGCAACAACAGAGGGAAGAACAGGAATAACGTGATCAAGTACAGTAGCGACGTTATCTAGAACAGGAAAAACGTTATAACGAACAAAAAGAGGAACAAGAAAGACGTGATCAAGTACAGGAGCGACGTTATCAACAACAGAAGGAAGAGCTGGAAAAACGTGATCAAATACAGGAGCGACGTTATCTAGAACAGAAGGAAGAGCAGGAAAAACGTTATCTAGAACAAAAAGAAGAGCAGAAACGGTTTAAAGAAGGATTAATGAACCATCTCGCAGTTAGGGAGCAAGAATTGGAAGAAAGAATAATGCAATCCGTTAACGAAGGACTCGAAGCTGTCAACCAGAAGTTTCTCGAGCTAGAAAAGAAATTCCGGGAACAACTTGAGGACGACAACGTGTCTACAGAGAGTTTTAGCACACCCAACGCTAAAATTAAGCCTCCCGATTATGACGGTACTACGGCCTGGGAAATCTATAAAACCCAATTTGAGGCAGCTGCAAAAGCTAATGGCTGGTCCGAGCCCCAGAGAGCTACATCATTAGTGGTAGCACTTTGTGGAAAAGCGGCTGAATTACTCCAATCTTTGTCGGCAGCTGATCAAAGTAATTATGCCGCTTTAAGACACTCTTTACAACTACGATTCGGAAATGAGCACAAAGAAACCGTGTTCCAGGCCCAGCTGAGGATGAGACAGCAAAAGTCAGGTGAATCCTTACAAGAATTTGAGGCGGACATAGACAGACTAATTCACCTGGCATAGCCATCAGCCCCTGAATGTTTTCAAACGCAATTGGCCGCCGAAAGGTTCATTGAGGGAGTTCGCGATAGTGACATGAGATACCACTTACGTCTAGTAAGGCCCAAGGATATCAGCGAGGCACTAGTTCGGGCCCTGGAATTTGAGGCGTCACGAGTGTCATCTGGTTCTCCTCCACGTGTACGAATGGCAACTTGCGATGACGTGGAGGATACGTCTAGGGCTGAATCCATGGCAACTTTACATAAAGCGTTGAAGGATCTGGCAGTCAATATCCAAGCCTTGTTGGGAAGACCTCCTCGATCAACAGGCAATCGGGGCATAAAATGTTTTAACTGCGGTAAACTGGGTCACGTCAAGAGTAACTGCCGTAACAGGGCAAGAAGTCCGTCGCCGTGGTTTAGAAGACCGAGCGGCAACCAAGACCGCCCTAGAATCCAGGAAAAACCAATTCCTGTCAATGTAAAGGGGCAATTGACCGAGCCCGTTAAGACCCCCAGGATCAGTCAAGTCAAGCCAATAATTTAGGTGGCAAAAGTGTTACAGAGACCCGACGCATTAAAGGACAGAAGACCCAAACTGAACATCGACCAGGAAGGTCTCACGGAAAAGCCGATGCATTGTCTAGACGGCCGTGTAAAGAAGATAGTCAGCATTGTCGAAGAACTCAGCAACGTGAGGGACATCCTTCTGTAAGGAGAACGTCGGTAGAAAGAAACGATGGCTGGACCACACAGACACTTCGAGAAGAACAACTGAATGATCCAGATATTGGACCGATTCTCATGGCAAAGACTGATGACAAAAGACCAGAATGGCCAGAAATTGCTGGTAAAAGTCCCAACCTGAAGGCGCTCTGGGCCCAGTGGCACTCTCTTAGAATAGAAAATGAATTACTAAAGAGAGCGTGGGAGAGTCCGGATGGCAAGACCGTGGTCAGTCAGTTGGTTGTTCCTGGTAGCAGAATATCGGATGTACTAGAAGAAATGCACCGTAGGAATCAGTGGAGGTCATTTTGTGGTCAATAAAACCTTGGCCAAAAGTAAAGAGCGGTATTACTGGGTGAACTATCATGAAGACGTCGAATCTTGGTGCCGCAAGTGCGAAGTTTGTTGTGCCACAAAAGGACCTCGAACAAGATCACGGGGCCGAATGGTGCAGTACACTGTAGGTGCTCCATTCGAGAGGGTAGCAATTGATGTCGCGGGACCATTTCCTCAGACTGAGTCGGGCAACAAATACATCCTGGTCGCCATGGATTATTTCACTAAATGGCCTGAAGCGTACGCCCTGCCTAATCAGGAAGCAACGACTGTGGCATCGGTGCTAGTAAATGAAATGTTCTGCAGATTTGGAGTCCCTCTCGAACTTCATTCTGATCAGGGCCGAAATTTTGAATCGGCTGTTTTCCAGAAGGTCATGGAACTTCTCGGAAGTCGCAAGACCAGGACAACTCCTTTGCATCCACAGTCGGATGGGATGGTAGAGAGATTTAATCGGACCATGGAACATTACCTGTCTAAAATGGTGGCAGATCATCAGTGTGATTGGGACCAACATCTACCTCTCATGTTGATGGCATACCGAGGCTCTACGCATGAAGCCACTGGTTATACTCCGGCGAAAGTGATGTTCGGAAGGGAAATGAGGCTTCCTGCAGATTTGATGTTTGGAACACCAGAAAAAGGCTCGCTCAACTCTGAGAACTTTGTGGAGGAGCTCAAGGAGAGGCTGGACAATGTTCATGAACAAGTCAGGAATAAACTGCGGATATCCAGTGATCGAGCCCTAATATGACTTACTAGCTAACTCTTGCCGCTTCCAGGATGGTGATTTGGTGTGGCTATACAATCCGCGGCGAAAGGTGGGGAAGTCGCCCAAACTTAGCCAAAATTGGGAAGGCCCTTACACAATTATAAAGAAAATTAATGACGTGGTGTATAGGATCCAGCGGACCCCCAGGTCAAAGATGAAGGTTGTCCATTTGGATCGATTAGCACGATACCATGGAACTCTATCTGTTCGGGACGAACAGCCTTAGGAGGAGGGCAATGTTACGATTCGCAGCGACTCCGCATCGGAGGCGGGGCAACGCGTTGGTTGGTGGAGCTTCGCGACCTATCCGCGCTTTTTTTTTATGTGAGAATGAATGAACAACCTTTTTTTTATGTGAGATTATTCAAGAATTCTTATCAAGAACTTTCTAGGTTTTTCTGTAATTTTAGGATTGTATATAAAAGGCGCATAGAGCGAGCGGTATAGAGTAGTCCTATTTTAAGCGAAAGTTACGAAGCGATAATAGAAGGCTATAAAGTGTTTAGTAGTGAGCTATTTAGTAGTCGAATTGTAGTCGTGTTTATTTGTGGAGTAAATAAATAGTGTTTTCGTGTTAAATCGTTACACTGGAATTTTTGAACCCTGAGTTCGCAACAATATTGTGGTTTTAATTTGACTCCACCTGCTAGTTATGACTCTTCTGTGGCTACGACATCACCTGGTTATTCTGCTACGGGCTTCTACGACAGCTTCTTCTGGATCAATAAACGTTTCGGTATCCACGTCGAGAGCCGGTGTGTGATTTGCGTAATATACACGCCGTGCAACTTTTGATGTATTTCTTTGGATATCGACCCACTTTCTGGCCAAAATAAATCTTCACGTATTTTCTTAATACACTTGTTACAGCCTAAGATTCGTCATGATATAACTGCATTGTTTTTAAATGCTCTGCAATAAGCACAAAATATTTCGGCGGCGTTGTTTTGGTTGTAATCATATCGTTTATAACAGTATAGTCCGGGTCTGAATCTGGGTCATCAAATATATCCCGACAAAATGCGTCACAGTGTTGAAACTCTCGAAGAGTTCTTTTATCGGCAATTTTGTTTATTTTTATTGTTTTTAAAGCACACGCCTTTAACTCGGTGACATCTTCGACGGGATTCCGACTTAAATAGTCCACATGCAACATTTTATTTCCCGGGCGATATTCAATAGAAAAGTCATAATCTGTAACTTGATCCACCATTTATCGTGAGCAATCAAATTCGTTATTCTATTTCTGACGAAAATTGAGTTTTATAATTGAAACAGTTGTAGAAGATTTCGTGACACTCTTCCTCTTGCGCAATAGTACATCACTTGGTACCTATCAGCTTGATGGGGGGCTCCAGCACATTGCACAGACGAAGTAAGCCATGCCGTGTTTTTGATAACCGACGGTCACCTAGGTCACCCGACCTTACCACACTCGACTTCTATCTTTGGGGTACCATCAAAAACATTGTTTACAAAAGACCAGTAAACACTCGAGGAAAACTAAAAATTGGGTGGTACAAGCTTTTCGTGATTTAGGTTCTATGTATATTAGGCGAGCTGTAAGAGACGGTATTACTACTGGAGTACATAAATGTCTGGAAGTCAATAGAGATCAATCTGAACATTTATTATAGATATTATTATTTGATTGTACTGTTGAAATTATTTTATATTTTGTTTTAATAAGATCTGTTAAATTTCCTTTTATTGATAGGTAGTAGCTCTAGATACGTTTCGTTGAATGAAATTTCCTGAATACATTCATAATAATAAGTGGACAGTGGTGACTATGCAACAAATCTGATTAGATAATCGAACACCCAAAAACGTAATAAAATACTCAAGCAATATTAATCGGACTGTAACATTTGACCGATGATCAGTTTTACAAACCATGAAGTAGGGTGTGTTCACTTAAAAGCATCATCTGGTTGCCTGTGCAGTTACAAACGAGAAAGATAAAGAAACAAAAGTCTGTTTACAATAGAAATAATTGCTGTTGAGTGTTACGTCATCATTTGTTTACGTGTTACTTCATCATTTGTGTCAAGTTAAATTTGAGGCATGTCCTAAATTCACTCATAATAACTGTCATCTTCACATTCAAATTAAAGGTAGGTCTCAACTTTTAGGCATAACTATTTTGTTCGTTTTACATTCTTGTCAAAACTCTGAATATAGGCGATTAAATGTTTCGCCACTGAATGACTAATTAAAGATTTTTTGCTTTTTTTATTAAAATAATGGTTTACTAATAATAGTATATGTGAATATGAATTTACTATAAGTCATTCTGGTATCCCTTCATCTATCGAGACAATTGAATTTGAACGATGATCAGTGGCCGAGCATATTCAAGGAACGGTTACCGATTTTCTATTTCTTCCGAGTGGCAACCAGGTCCTTCGGATATACGCCACGGGAAATGTTACAGCGGATTTAAAAA
This sequence comes from Taphrorychus bicolor, assembly GCA_951812265.1. Classification (NCBI taxonomy): domain Eukaryota; kingdom Metazoa; phylum Arthropoda; class Insecta; order Coleoptera; family Curculionidae; genus Taphrorychus; species Taphrorychus bicolor. Next base: position 46,161,177 of record OX638297.1, on the reverse strand, counting down.
AAAATACAAAACTCAGCTCAGTCGCTCAAAAACTGATGGAATGAGGTCAAGTTTCTCAACCTGCGTAATTCATGGAAAAGGTCAAATAAGAATCAAAGTTGGGAGAAAAAAAAACACGAAATTACTTTATTTCTGTAAAGCAAACTCCCAATACTCGGCATTAAACAAGATTGAACATCAAACGCAAACAAGAAATGCACTAAAATATAAATGAAGCTGACAGGAAATCAACAAAAATTATTTTAGATGAGATTGGCGTCATCTTCATCGAGATCACTGTCTTCGTCATTGAAATCCCACTGATGCAAATCAATAATGAGGGCGAGATAGTCGAAATTTCAACATTTTTTCCGTTTCAACGATTTGCAAATAACTTTATAGGCGTGACAAATGTAGGATTTGCATTTCTCAAGAGTAACCTATTTAATTAAAGAAAAGTCATTACTTAAACGCATTTTTTTTTCTAAACCAAATCTGCCTTTTCAAGAGTTTCATTGCGTACAGCTGAAACATTTGCAATAGTGACCTGGTGAACAGAACTGATTTTTGTATGGGATTAATGGGATTAAAATCGCAATGATAAGACGGTAGTCTTAAAACTCGGTGTTCATGTTGGAGAGCCAATTCATCAATCCAAAAACATTTTTTATGCAACACTCTGTATTGTATTTATCTTTTGATCAGAAGTCTATTTTTGTAGTACATACATCCTGAACCATCGATAAATTACCTACCTGTTTCTTTTCATCGGAATGTTCTTTTTAGCCATGTTCCACAGTTCATCTTTCATTGCATATCGAGGAAATGGAATTTGATTTTTATTTCACCATTCCATTATGGATATTTTAGACCAACTCTGATTTGGATTTTTTTCGACTTGAGTGATAAAGTGCATTATCCATTATAATTAAAGCTGGTTTCTCTAAGTTAGGTAACAATGATTTGTCGCAAAACCATTTCTCAAAATTATTCGCGTTCATTTATTCGTGATAATCCAGTCTCAGATCCTGCATGCAAAACTATAAAATTCGATCCTCCAGAAGACGATTTCTTAGAAACAGTTCTTAACGTTCCATCTTGCCAACTTTTTCTAAATGTTCCTACCAAAATAGACAATATAATAAATAGTTCAATGAAATACTTACTTAGATATTACAATATAATCGAGTTAGAAAGATATCGAGTTAAATAGGTATGTAAGTAGAAATATTTTTGCTTTGCAATTTTTGCTAATAATGAGCTGCCTTTGCCAAAAATCCAGTTTCATCTAAAAAAAAACAGGTTTCAAGGAAAACAAAGAATTTTTATTTGCTTTATAATGTCTCAAAAACTCTAATGTTTTGTGAATAGCATTCTGTTGGAGATAATACATTTTCTATATTTGAAGTTGTGCTTCTTCAAGCATAAACGTAATGAACTGCATGGGACCACAACTCTGTCTATATGTTGTAAGCTGTGTTGCAAGGAGCTCACCGATACATGCTCTCCTGCAGTATTAAATTACTTTAATGACTTTATGGAATATACACACAGCTACCGTTTTAGCTTCAATGCTAGCTACTTCAGTGACTAATTAACAATTTTTTCTCTGCTTTTCCTAGTTGCCTGCTATCTATTAGCTGCGTACAAGGCGTAAATTCATGCCCTTATCGCGTGCTCGTAGATTTTATATTGAGATGTTCCTTGGGATAAATCCATTGCTAAATCTGTTTGCTTCCTGAAGCTTTCGTCTGTCGTTATGGGTTAGTATTCAGTTTTTGATCAGTTGCAAGGGATACCCCTACAGCATCCGATACCCTCTAAAAAGATTTACTGAATTAATCGCCGTATTCCATGTTGGCGACCTGGTTTTGTCGATAATTGTTTGTAAACACATACCATTAGCAAAGTCAGGGATCGAAAGGAAAGCTGCTTTATAAATTGTAATGTTACGTTGTATACGGCAGAGAACAGTATTAAAAAACTCCCGCTTAGTCTTTTGTTGCATTGAAAAATAGTGCAACATCTTTAAAATCAGCGTGTGTTCCCTTTCGGAGTATCTCAGGCCCGGCATCTTTCAAAATAAATAAAAAATTTGAATAATTTGCAACTTGAAACTCGTGTAGTGCGCCTGACACAATCACCACCCTGACATTGTTTAGAGCTGGTGACCACTGTTAAAAACGACATACGTTCCTGCGTCATTTTTTTCGTCTTATTCATTTTACGCGGATTAAAGTGAGATGCAAAAGCTATGACGTAACACTCAACACTAATTAAGTGTACTTTACTTTGATTATGTCATTCTTTTCTGTCAAAAATTCATAGATTTCTAGATGAAATCTTCTGATGAACATCTCATAGATTTATGACAGTGCCTATTACCTGAATTGGATTTTATAGAAAAGCAAGTGACTCAAATCAATCTTTCGAAAAATCTATATTTGTGTAAGCAGTGGTCAAATAATTTAGTCGGTTTTCAAAATACCAGCCCCAATATACTTAGTCAATAGTACGAGCGGTTTAATCGCAATGTAACATTTGACCGATGATTACGTGATCAAGTTCGTGATTGGGATTCAAAATACCGGCCCAAAGAAAACTAAATTCAAAGACACTAGGTAAATGACAACTGCGTGACAAATGTTAAAATATCTGATCTATCAACTTTACAACCACTAAGTGCAATCTGAGCCACTATTGTTGAAGAATTCAAATGGAATACGAAAATGTTAATTTGAAGAAATAAATGCTTATAAGTCTAAAACTGTTGGATTTAGGTATGATATACACCTATTTGTCCCTAAATTAAATGACTTTTCTCTGCGAAGAACACGTGACAAATAGTTCTATTAAAAAAAAACCATCAACAAAGTTTCTTTCCTGATGTATGAAATTTAAATTTGGCCCGCCCTGTATGTTTTCGTCACAAACAGCACGTAGTATTCACACAGATAGTTCTGGCTAACGAAGTCCCCGCTCTCATATCATTCGGGTCGTGAGATTTTAATTATTAAAGTTCTATTTTTTGTTTACGAAAACAAGAAATTTTATTAAATATCTGCGAAACGGTGTGATGTAGGTACATGGATGTTAAAGTGGTATCATAAGGAATACTATGAAGAATCCGAAAATAGCTTTTAATACATGGTGATTCATTAAAAAATTATAGTAGCTATTGCTTTTCAGCGGAACCGGCAACACCACAAATGTAAAAATATCTTAGAAATCGAGTTAAATATGTGAAGCTGTTCTCTAAATATGGCTAAGGTACCATCATTGTGAATCACCCTGTTCGTGGCAGATGATCATTAAAGGCTCGACATCCTAATCGTTTGTTTGGGAAGTTACTATTTTACTACTAGAGTTTTTTTTTACTAAAATCAAACAACAATTTAAATAAACTCGATGAGCTACTGATGACCCAAAATGACATCGATAGAACCTCTTGTTACTGACGACTTTTAGACGACTTATCTATGACGTCGTTACGACGTCGGCGTCGTTTTATACTGAACTGACCAAAATAATCAAACCAGACCAAAATAAGGCGACTTTTTGACGACCTTTACGTCAAACTTGTTGCCTGGGGTGGGGGCAACAATAACAACAAGTAATTAGGCTCAAATTAAAATTCTCGGAAACATTGAGTTATGTCGCTATTGTAATTTTTAGGAATTTCTCAGGTACGAAGAGAAAAGCTGGGTGGATACGGCGTATGTGCTCATAAAATTGATATCAAGTGAGGGCTTACGGCTTGACCTTATAACAGACATCTTAATATTCACCTCGAAGCCGTGGACCGCAGAAGTAAAAAAAATTGCCATGTTGGGTGTCACAGAGAAATCCGAGTCTGCCGAAGTAAAACGCATCAAAGAACTTTTGAAAGAGGAGCCGATTTTAGCTGTGCTCCAAAAATATAAGATTGATCCACAGCAGTTCAAAATTGAAGGAGATGTTAGTACTGACTTAGTGCCGGTTGTATGAAACTGTTCAGTTTGACCACAACTAAGTTCAATTTGGAATAAGTAGTTTTCTTAGGTCCTAGAACCACAAAAAATCATTTTGCAAATTACTCCTTTATGGATTTTGCCATAAAAACAAACAATGTTAATTATTCAAATCACAATAGGGCAGGGTCAATTCTGATAACAGAACTGACTTTCTGAGTTCGAGGCAGCTGAAAATGAGGTGAGACTTGGCCGAGGAAAAGTAAAATTCTTCAATTTACTAGTATATGCAAAATTATGCAAAATTTTCAGTCTTCTAGATTATAGACGGAGCACAAAAAATACATTTTGAAAGTGATTGTTCTTCTAGAGATTTGACGCGCACATTTTGTTAAAAAATTAAACAAAAATTTCTCTATTTTTTAAGTCACATTAGGGCAGGATCGATTCTGTTAACAGAACCGGCTTTCTGGGTTCAAGGCAGAAAATGATGGAATAATTTGACATTTTATTATCAATAACAAAAAGGATTTTTGGAGCCAAAAGATAGGAAAAATCAATTTTTTTAGTTTATTTATACTAACCGCTGTTTTCTAGATTATAGTCGGAGAACAGAAAAATACATTTTGAACAAAAATTGCTCTTTTCGGAATTTTTCGCACATATTTTTTCAAAAAATAAAACAAAAATTTTTTTAACAAACTTTTTGGAGCTAAAGGATAGGAAAGCCAATTTTTTTAGTTTATTTGCAAAAACCGCTGTTTTCTAGATTATAATCGGAGAACAGAAAAATACATTTTGAACAAAAATTGCTCTTTTAGTAATTTTTCGCACATATTTTGTCAAAAAATAAAAGAAAAATTTCTTAAACAAAAAGGTTTTTTTGGAGCCAAAGGATAAGAAAGCCATTTTTTTTTAGTTTATTTGCAAAAACAGCTGTCTTTTAGATTCTAGTCGGGGCACAAAAAAAATACATTTTGAAAGAAATTGCTTTTTTTAAGGAGTTTACGTGCACATTTTTTTTAAGTAAAACAAAAATTTCTTAATTTTACAAATCACAATCGAATTGTAGGAAAAATCAAATACACTCGGGTTCATTTGAAGTGGATCGCTCTAATTGATAATCGACTTTAAATAGTCATAACTTTTAAACCACTAGATACATTGTGATTAATTTTTGTGTGTGTGTACTTATTGTTATTTCCTCTAGGAAATGAAGTATTTTTACTTTTTTTTTTATTTTTATTTAGATGCCTGCAATTCATTTACTTCTTCATTGTTCGTTTACTTTTTTTTTAGGCGGCTGTGTAACTTGCTCGTGATGTTAGATAAACTTTTGATACCCTGCATGACAGGAGAACTCTGCATGGGTTTAGAATATCTTTTAGTTTTTGTATATCTGTCCTATACTTTAAGAAAACATTGTTTTTGTACTGATATGCATTTTTCAATACGGTTTTATTAACATTTTGATAAGTTGGGCAAAATGAAACAATGTTCGGTGCCATTATTACAGGAATAGTTGCCATATGGCTTTTTTTAATATAGCAATTTTTTCTTAAATTGTTAGAGTTACACAGCCGCCTTAAAAAAAGGTAAACGAACATTGAAGAAGTAAATAAAGTGCAGGCATCTAACTAGAAGTAAAAAATTAAGTGAAAGTACTTTATTCCCTAGAGAAAAGAATAATCAGTAAAAACTCAAAATTTCATTAAAATATATCAGGTGGTTTAAAGTTATGGCGGTTTAATCGATTATCAGTTAGAGCGATCCGCTTGAAATGAACCCGAGTGTACTTCAATTTCTGGGTATATGCAAAACCTTCGGTTTTCTAGATTATGGGCGGAGCACAAAAAATACATTTTGAAAGAAATTGCTCTTGTAGGGATTTTACATGCATATTGTGTTAAAAAATACAATAAAAATTTCTTAATTATTCTAGTCACAATAGGGCAAGGTCAACTATGAAAAGAATGACTTGACCCCGAAAGCCGGTTCTCTTCTGGGTTCAAGGCAGCTAAAAATGATGGAGTGCTTGGCTATTTTATGATCAATAACAAAAAGGTTTTTTGAGGCCAAATGGTAAGAAAAGCCAATTTTTTAAACTTATTTGCAAAAAAAGCTGTTTTCTAGATTATAGTCGTAGCACAGAAAAATACATTTTGAAAAAAGTTGCTGTGTTAGGGAGTTTACGCGCATATTTTGTTAAAAAATAACACAAAAATTTCTTAATTATTCAAGTCACAATTCAGGGTCAATTCTGGTAACAAAACCGGCTTTCTGGGTTCATGGCAGCTGAAAATGAGGGGAGACTTGGTGGATTAAAAACAAATAGGCCAAAATATTACAAAAAAGTTTCTTTAATTTATTTGCAAAAACTGCAATTTTCTTTGATTATAGTCATCTTGAACCAGTTTCATTCAATTATGAACCTATGTCTTGTATGGTCTACATAATACATTAAGAAATGTATTACATTAATTCCAGAAATACCACTATATGAATCGAATCTTGTATGTAAACAATAGCGACAGGGAGACAGCTTTCGACGATATCCGACTAATATTTAGCCATGACCAGCTTTCAGCTGATTACTACGTCATGAAGGAAATCATAGCGAAGGGCGAGAAAGAACAAGCCTTGAACATATTGGATAAATTAGATAGCCAATATGTGGGGCAGCTGAGCCGCCTAGTTCTTGAGCATCTGTATTCGGTGTGCACGAGTTACTACAAAACTAAAGATACGAAGCACTACCAAGAGGCACTAAAGCATTTTTACAACCGTTCTCTAAAACACGCTAGTAAAAGAGAGCGAGAGAGACTTACATACCAGTATAGAAGGGCCAATGGGAGCTGCGATGTTTATTTCAAATATCATTTATCACTGAGTTTTGGGCAGTTTTCAGCAAAACAACGATTAAACTTGTTGTTGGAAAAGATTGCAGAAGTGATGGAGGAAGACGGTGAGTACATACTTTAAGTAGAGAAGAGAGAGACGTAAAACTGTTTTCTTTGCAAATTATGTTGAAACGATATTGGATTTATATGACACTGAACTATACTATGACCTAATAATTGCTAATATTTTTTCTAGAAAATCTCTTAATTCTCTTTAAGTAAAGGTGGATAAAAATATATAAGCTTAAGAATATTCCCAGATTACCCACAGAAAACGTTAAAACTTAATAAAAATAATAACGGTCATGGAGTGTAGCGGGTTTGGGACAGGGTAGAATGAAATACCTTTATTTTCTCAATTCTCCGACGTTTCGACCATATATTTGGGCTTTTTTGAGGTTGTTTGGACCTAAACGACTTCTTGTCAAAGACTGGATTGTTATTCTTGTTCATGACACACATATGGTGACATGCAAGAATAACAATCCAGTCTTTGACAGAAATCCCTTTAAGTCCAAAGATCCTTGAAAAAGACCGATTATATGGTCGAAACGTCGGCGATTTGAGAAAATAAAGGTGTTTCACTCTACCCTGTCCCAAACCCGCTACATTCCACGACCATTCTACAACATTTGGGATGCAAACTACTAACCAAAAATAATAACAGTAAGAAGAGTCACAAATCTCATATCATGCTTTCAGAATATCCAACTTTCTCGAAACTCGTCGGCCATTGCAACATAGTATCGTCATTTTTGGATGAACCGCTCGACAAAATTCTTTCTAAATGTCTCGCCGTCAACCATAATCACTTTGAGCTGCTCGTAGAAATGGGACATCACTTACTCGAAGAGTCATCAAACTCGGACCTTCTAGTAGAATGCGCTTGGTCGATTTTGAATTTCAGCGTTAGGGAACAAGGCGACAGTGGCGAAGATACTTTCTTAGGGTCCATCCAACCAGCTTGTACATCTGAAAATTTGAATTTAAAAATTGAAAACCTGCTTCTAGCCAAGAAGTTATGTGTCAAAGCTTTAGTGTGCTTTGAGGAGGAGGACGGTCTGTCCCTATCGAGTATACTAGATGTGATGCGGTTTTTTGATTCTACTTTCTACTTGGATCATTTAGAAAGGGAGCAAGAAATTTTAACTTTGGGGAAGTTACACAATGTTTATATTCCCATGAAGATTCCCGGTTTATATACCGATTCCATTAGGGTGATGATTAATATGTATCGAGCTTTAGATGGTAATAAGGTTAAATTTTATACCAGATAATATAGTAGATTTTTTTTTTTATTTTAGCTTTTGTTGGCAATGCACAGATGATATCAAATGAGAGTCAAAGGGTCCCGGTGAGTACATATTGAGTAGTTAATTATTGGTTAATGGTAATTCGACTGTCGATCAAGTTTTAAGATCAAGGGCCTGATGATTTCATACATTTGAACCATGAAATTACTTTTTTTTCCTCATCTTACTCCAGGAGAGGAAGCGGAAAAATCATACACTTTATTTAGAAGTTACCTGTCATAGTCCTCTTCGAAGAACTTACTTTCCCAACGCACTCACTTTTTTGAAATCCTTCAACTCGTTCGTCGCATTGGCCTCAATCTCGATTATCGTCTCAAACATTTTTTCTTTCGAGGGAGTGACTTTCGGGAACAAGGAAAAGTAGTACGGAAGAACAAGGTGAGGTGACTAGAGGACGAGGGGTTATCACATACAAATACTTTATTTAGAAGTTACATATCTGGGTCTCCTTCGAAGTACTCTCTACCCCAACGCCCACACTTATTCCGATTGTGTTTCCACTTGTTGCAATACTCCTGGTATGCTTCTTTTGGAATCATTTAACCCCTTTGCCACATTTGCGTTAATCTGGATAATAGTTTCAAATATTCTTTATTTGAAAGGAGTTTTGAGTCTTGTGAACAAGAAAAAGTAGCACGAAGGAATAAGATTAAGTGAATAGGGGAGGGGGTGGAGAAGAACACTGATCGAGTTTAGATGAATAATTGATGACAAGATCTCAAGGCTGAATAGGTGGTCGTGAGGGAAAAACCAATCGCCACATCTCCACTTTCCCGACGAAAGACGTCGCTCAGACGTTTCAGAACAATGTATTTATTACCCGACCCGAGAGTGTTCTTGGGTATTCGGTCAACCTATAGACCGATATACCCATGAACATTCTCACCTAAAAACATTTAAATCATTTTCCTCCTCATACACTATTGCTTCATCCGCACAAACGAAAATAACAAATATTATGTAAAAAAAACTCCTACAAAACAGTAAAATGTAAATTGTAATTAATATACGGGGTGTTCATTATAAAACTTCATCTAGTTGGCTGTGAAATGTCAAAAGAAAAGTATGGAGAAACAAAAGTCCATTTAATTTGATTATGTCATCCTTTTCTGTCAAAATTTCATAGCCTGCTAAATGAAGTTTTATAATGAACAACCCGTACATATTATCGTTCAGTAATAAATTTTGTTTTTACTGTAGGTAATTGTAAATTAATGATTTTACGTTTTTTTTAAATGTTGTACAAAATAAATTAAGTAAGATAATCAATGTTTTGTTTAGTATCATCCCATTATACAGTGAGAGCCAAAATGTTTTGTTTATTTTTTTATAAGCGATAATGCATTTATTACATAACATCAAAGAAAACAAGTTATATGTATAAGCAAAGAGTAAGTAGGGGAGTTTTATCTGACTTATTTTAAGTTACAATTAATCTCTGGGAATGCTTCTGAACAGTCTACTCTTTAAATAACTTTAAAGAAAGAAGTCAGAGGCAGTAATGTCAGGAAAAAGAAATTCATTCCCCAGAAAATGCATGAAAGAGTGACTGAATTCGTCGGGTGCTTGAAAGAGGGCATAGAGAAAGGAGGTGTCTTATTTACTTTAAACCATATTTAAGAAATGAAACTCCCATATTTACTCTTTAATACGTATTACTTGTTTTCCTTGTGTGTTATGTAATAAATGTATTATCGCCTCTTCAAAACGAATCATACATTTTAGCCCTTACTGTATCAGTGAGGTCGAATAATAAATTGAAGAAAAGTTATCTAAAGTTCTTTAATATTACAAACATGTGAAGATTACGAGACATTAATATCATTAGTTGGGACTCATTTTTCCCGATATATTGCAGGATAAACTCTAGTTTCCAAAATTGTTTATGAGAAACTTTTAAAAAAAAAGTGACAACGCCAATGGAATAAGAAAGCACGTGTTCTGAATTTAACCCGAACCCCCATTCCTGTTAGTTCATTAATTATTTTGCAATTGAGGTTGACATAGTATTTTTGTAATTTATGAATTGCATGTCACTTGTAGTGTTGATATTTTTGGTAATATCATTACACGATTACCTAACCGATGTTTGCTCGTTATCCGTTGTGAAGATTTAATTAACTTAATGCATAGAACGCTTGATGTTTTATTTGTTATAAATTCTCATTTTCAAGAAGACACTATTGTCATCACTGACTGTCCTTTTGTTTTAGGTTCAAATTGAAGACGAAGTTAACATTTTTCTCCACCACCTTGAAACTCTTCTACTAGACAGTCAGCAAATTTTGAGTTGTGTACGGCTCTTAAAGACAATCCAAAGAAAATGTCTTAACGATTCACGAAGCCACGCTCTGATTTTAAAATCCTTAGAAACGTTCTTCGTAAAAACCGTCTGGCCTAAAGCTGTGGAGGTGGTAATTGGCCACCAATACGTCGATTCAGAGTTACTCCTCGAGCTTATGTTGCTTTATCCTAGAGATAAAATTGAAACATGTCTTGGTTCTTACTTCAAGCTATACAAGCGTCAACCTAACAGGCTCCAATTTTTTGCCGAAGCGGGTCTGAAACTGATAGGTTTAGGTATATTGTCCAGTGGAAAACATGACCTTTTAGACGTCTATAACTTATGCAAATATTGGTTCAAATTGGAGCACAAAAATATGAGGTACGAATTGTATTTTCCCTGTACTCCCGAGGTTCGTTTTGAGAACTTGGTGAACAAGGGCATTTTGAAGATCGATCACTTACCGGAATTTTGCGCAGATTTCAGATTGGATCTGCAAACTTGCTATTTAAAGTATTTGAAAGGGTAATGGTTGCTCCACTTGCTCTCCAAAGTAGCATCTGCTGATTGTTAAAATTTACAGAATTATTCTTAACTGGCGGCCGCATGTCGAGTTTGAAACGGACATTGGCGGAAGAAGAAATGTCATAATCAAGAACTCTGAGCGCGAATTACTAGAAGCGTGTTCGAACGCAGTAGCCCAAATAACGGACAAGAAAACTGTGAATCAGCTGATTGCAGATGCGTGGCCGTTAGTGAATCCCTACTATTATGAGGTGTTCGAAGTACTACTGAATTTACAACAACTCCATTGCAACTCCGATGCAATTATCGAGTCCGAGCACATATACAGAATTATTATACATTTCTTGAAGTCGTATAGGAGAGTGAGCGCTCCCGCTCCTTCGGAGTCGGAACAGTGGTTTGCTGGTCAAAAGTGCAGGTTACTGATAGATTCATTATCGGAGTTTAGGCTCCCGCTATCTCCCAGGTTCCTAACGAGTGATATTTGGAACATTATTAAATCAGAGGTAAGTTCAGCACCATAATAATTAGTTTAGGTATTCATTACTGTTTGATACTAAGAGATACGTTTCCTACTTCGATCTTTTATATCGGGACATTGCATACCAAGGCCACTTCACTACGTTTTATAGATTTTTTTCTTCAACTTTGTAGTGTTATTTTACTGCGAGGTTATACTAATTTGTGTTCAATTAGGGCAGCCCAATTACTGTCAATTTGATAACAGAGGTTAAAAAAATCCGGAAAAGTTGTTTTCTAGAAAAAACCGTGTTTATTTGAGAAAAAGTTGAAAAAAAATGATGACATTTTAATAAAAATGGAAAAAGATGTTAATAATGTTAATATTGATCAAGACGTCGAATTGGAGTAGCAGACTTTTTTTCAGAAAATTCTTCGGATTCCGACTCGGATGTGTCTTTGAATGAATACCTATTTGATTAAAATTTTTTTTTTGTTGTAATATTTTAAATTTTTATTAAAACAGAAGATGTTTTTTTTTATTCAATATTACTAAAAATAAGTATGTTTTAGTTGTGTCATGTTTTGCTATTGTCATTTTTATCTAAAAAGGATTTTGCGCTATATATAGTTTAAAAGTTATGTGTTTGAGGTAAAATAATAATGCATATTATAAATTCTATTCATATTTGACATATCTTAAAACATGTCTAGTATACATTTAGAAACGCTTATTTTTTGTTTTCAATTTGCACTTCTTTCAATTTTTCCTATTTTTTTTTGTGGCTTGAAAATGAAAAAAAAAAATCGTTTTTTTTTTTTCATTTTTCCGGTTTTTTTTCTGAACCTTTGAATCTCTATTCAGGATTAGGGCCGAAGGTCATAAAAAAATACTCGAATTGTGTAAAAATACAAATTTGAAGTTTTGAGAAAATTTAGATTTAAGACCAAAATCAGTTTTACGGCACATTGCTTGAAGTGTCTAAAAATTTGAATTTTTTGAAAAGTGCAGATTAGTTCAGGTTTGGTCTAATAATTAGTGGTAAAATTAATTAAAAATGACCTCCACATTCTCCATTAAAAACACATCCTCTAAAAACGCTAACTTTGATGATGTTTTTGGCTAAACTCAATTTTAGAACAAAATCAGGCACAACTGATCCAAAATATTTGTTTATTATTTTCGTTAAATTTGCGCTTTTGGATTAAAATAAATGACATGTTGCGATAGTCGGTTAGCATTAAGCCCAGTGTCGGTTAAAAACATAAAAATAAAAATTTCTGGTGCTTGAAGAAATTCAATTCATGTCTTTTGTCAAACAGAGATAAGAATGTCTGAAAGCATTTAAGAATGCAGATCAATTGTATAAAAATTTAAATTGTTGGAAAAATGCAGATTAAGATTAGGATAAAATCGGCTAAAAATGGCACAAAGCGTTTAAAAATGCAAATTAAAAGTTTTTGGAAAAATTCAAATTAGGATTAAGGCAAAATTTGGTTCGAAATGTCCCGAAGCGTTTAAAAATCATATGGGGTGTAGTTTTTGGGTTATGGTTCTTGGTTTTAGTGATTTGATTTTTAGTGATAGATGATGGTTGTAATAGATGATGTTTCGTTCCCAAACTTTTTTTATGCTTCAAACGTTTCGATGCTCTTTAGCATCTTTATCAGTGATTACTACAACAATATTTTATTATGACTACAAGAGGCACGTGAGACAAAATATAAGAAAAGGGATTATTCAGTAACTTAATAATTAAATAACAATTGTAGATTTTAATGTGTGAATGAATTCAAATGTGAAGTCTTTAGAGAAATTCAGCTTAGAATTAAGACTAAAATCGATTTAAAGTGGCTCACTGGGTCTAAAATTGCAAATTCTGATGTTCTTGGACAAATTCGATTTTAGATAAATACAGGCAAAACTAATTCAAGGAAATGGTAAAAATCACATTTTTTGACTAAAATTAGTGTCTATATATATATATATACATACGATACTATACAATCTTACCAGGGTTGTCATACATTATTGAAACGCATTTCTTGTCCCCTGCAAACCAGTGCAAAAATCCAATATGGCCGTCATAAGAAAAACAGAAGTTGATGATGGTTCCAGAAAACCAAAACTTTGTATCGAAATTTTGCCTTTACAGGTGTATTCCACTCAAAAAGTTGCTTCAGAAATGTTTTCGCAACTTTCGATTATCTTTTAAAATAAAGGTCTTATAACAGTTTTTTAAAAATGAACCATTTTGCTTTTCCTAAAATTTTTCAAAAACCCGTTTGGTTACAGCCCCCCGCTTTTGTCATTACATTACTAATATAATTGTCTAGAATTCCCCATTTCACCGACTTTGTAGCTCCTATGGTTTCCGAGATTCCAATACATGGAAGACCAATTTGGAACACACTGTATGTGAATACTTATTTTAATTAAACTTATTTTTTTTTCAAGCGGACTAAAAGTACGTCATTTGGTGGGCTTTCTAATTCTGAGACCAAAAAAGTAGCAAAAAAAGTCCTAGCTAATAAAAGTTAAGTCAAAAGTCACCACTACTGTCATGGTGGCGCATATATAAACGATTTTCATTCACCAAAATTATTTGACCACTAGATGAAACCAGATAGACCGATCTGAGTGTATTACCATCTTTACATTCTTATTGAAAAAGCGAAGGATAAGAATACTCTCAGAGCGCTCGAGAGCACCACCCGAAACCGTTATTAGTCGAGATCGCATAGGTTCTCGAATTCTGAGTTTGTCTAGTATTGATAATAATGCTTTATAAATGATTTAATAACATTAAAACCATTGAACATTGAAAACCACCATTCTAACACATTCTATTTATTTTACAAATAATATACATCACTAATTGGGTAAGTAGCTAGACCCGCTTAAAGACGATGAGAGAAAATTGCAAAACTGAATCACTCTGAAATAGATTTGTCATTTCCTGTATGCTTGAAAAAAAAAATAGTAAATGTTACTCGGAGTAAAAGGTCTTTTTGAGCTTCGCCCAGTTGCAGGCCTCAGCTTCGCTTCGGCCGTCGATCTCTAGACTCAGCACGAAAAGACCCACTTTTACTCCTAGTGACATAATCTACTATTTTTTCTCTTCTAAATCACAATCTCATTTTTTGTTGTAATATTTTCATTTTTATTTAGAAAAATTTTGTGTATGTGGTAAAATAATAATTAATATAATTTTTTATTCATATTTGGCATTAATATGTCTAGAATTAGAACATATTAATGTAATGTAAAGTAGTAAGTGTAGTAACATTACATTAATATAGCTATTAAATTCTTCTCTTTTTGTTTTATTTTCAATTTTTATGCATTTTTCTCATTATTCTGAGGCTTGGAATTTTTTTTTTCAATTTTTTCGGTTTTTACCGACCTTGATTATCTAATAATTGTTCTTCATTAAAATTGCTTAGAAATACATTTTTGCGTACGGCTTACTGATAAATCATAATGTAATGTTTTTCGTTTAATCGGCTTTTTCATTTTAACATTAGGTCACTTTAGACACTTACGAAGATTGGCTACAACTCTCCAGATTGGGCCTCGAGCACTTTAGCGCTGTGGATATCTGCTCCTATGCAATCCATAGCGTTTCGTCTGGCGACTTTCTCTCGCCTAGCTCGAACAAGAGCTGGGATTTATGTGTTCGGGCTGAGCACCTAATTAGTAGAGTGGACAAATGCGCGTCAAGCATACATAATTTGGAGAGGGCGACTGCGGCCGTGTACTCTTTGATGTGCAAAATGCCTCCGGGAGCTGACAAACTGCAAATCGCCGAACTCAGTTTTAAGTACGCGGGGATGCTTAGAAAGGAGCAGACGAATGATGCTGCCGAAAAAGTATACAAGAAGGTAAAAAAAAACTAATATAGGTATACGATGCAAGTTTGTTTTTCTGAATTTCTACATAGGTGAAACAGAGATATTTGAACTGTGCTGCAACACATATCCTGTACAAATATGATTTAAGCGATATCAAATATTTGGAAGCGACAAACGACTTATCCCAATTGTTGTGGAATCTTTATAACGACCCGAGGATAGAATCTTACCGTGGAGATATCAGTTTCCCAGGTAATAATCAATTTTATATCTAAAATAAAAATGTTCTGTGAAAGAGTTGAGAAACAAGTACAAGAGTTACCCAAGAGTTAGGTACAAGTTTAGCTTATGTGGCATACTATTTTTATGTTGATAAAATAATAGTCTTTATTCTCAGTTTTGTTTTTGTCTTTGTTTATTGGTTACTAGTCTGATGTGTTGATATTGCCCAGAAACTACATCTGCATTAATAATAATCGTAATTGGAATTAGATATTAACAAGGCCGTGGAGGAGCTTTGCGAATTATTCCATGAAGACCCTAACGCGGAAAAGCAGAAGGTTCTGTTGCAATTCTTGAGTTGCGAAACCCCACTAGTTTTAGATTCGCGCAAGTCGCTAGTTAGAGAGGATTGTGCACATCTTAAAAGGTTAGTGGTTGCTTTAAACTTTTTGAAAAAACCCTTTCATAGGTACAAGGTACAATACACGTAATCCTACAATACATTTTTAATGTTATTTAGTTTTATATGTAGTGGTCCTACATACTACATTTGAAAAACCAATTTGTCTCGATGTCCTCTATACACACCTATTCTACGTCCATTGAATGGTGAATCACCCTGCAAATAAAGCTTTTCATTAAGCTTTTCCAAACAGTTGGCCATGGAATTTGCAGATTGAAAGAGTGCTCGAACTGTTTCTATTATACTCTGGTTATATTATGAAAATCGTAAAGCAAGGATTCCGTCAAAAATACAACAAACGACTTATTCATAATTGATTTGCTAAAAATGTGATTGACAGTAGGTATTTTAACCAATAAATTAAAAGCAGGTGGCAGGCAAATGCCAATAATAATTTCCCACAAGTTGTTGGACACAACAACATTGTAATGAAATTTGGTATATTTTGACCGCTATAAAAGGCGCACATTTTGCAATAAAAAAATTAGTTTTATTTTGAACAGTGGCCTCGCCGTTTAAATTATTATATTTAATTTTAATTAAATAAATTATAAATATTTAAAGTTTTCCGAAAACCAGAGATGTAGCACATTTTCTTCAATTGACAAGGGTCGACGTGCTGGTATGCGCGCCACTGGCGGTAATAAAAAGAATTTTTTGATTGCAGATATGCCACTTTCATAGGCTTAAAGCGTACCGAATTTCATTAAAATGTCTCTTACGCTTTCGGATCTAATCGAGAGATGAATTTTAAAATTCTAACTTCAACACTCTGTAACTTTTAACGAAGTTTGGTAGGTAACACAATTCTATGACGAACCCCTCTTAAAATCGTCCAAAGAATATGATGTTTAATTTCCGACACCCCATTGTATGATTCACCCTGTATAACTGCGCATGTCGGTCTCTATAAACCATTCACTTATTGTTGCCCTCATGTAGACGTTCGAAATATAACTTTCACATTTTTATCGTATCTTCTCAACCTGTGCTGAAAAGAGGTAGGAAAAAATTTTATAAATAAAAAGATATAAAAAAGAGATTTCAAAGATAACGAGATGCCAAAAATAAGTGAATGAGGTATAGGCGCCTCGACTATACAGGCTGGTAAATTTGTAAATAAAAACTGCTAATCGAGTGAGCGACTGAAAATGATTTTCAAAGTTCAACAAATTTACCACCTTGTACAGGGTGTCCCGTAAGCACATGATCAAAAGGGCACGAAATTCTTGAAGTCGAAAGATGACAATTGGACCTAACTGTCATTAGGAAAAAGTGTCTGGTTCCGGTGCTATTGATGGTGAAAGTTCTTGAAAAAAAAATGTTTTCTGTAATATCTGAAGAACGTTTCGATGGATTTTAATAAAACTTGCTGTGGATTTGTTTCTAAACAAGGCTCATCTTTTGATGAAACAACCACGTCTATGTGCCTTCGGCAAGTGGTAATTTCTTCTGTCTTAGTTCAAAAATTACTAGAACTTTTTATTTCGTTGTTGGAATCAGTTACCTTTTTACGCAATGGTCCTTTTTCGAGACTTTAGTGCTCTTGGTAAAATCTTGTAACATTCATACTTTTTACGCAAAAAAATATTTTACCATTTTACACATTTATTTTAAATAACGTAGTCACCAGTTAACTTGATAATGATGAGTTAACTATCAACATTTTGACGTTGGTCTGACAGTTTGAAAAAATGTGTTTTGAACAAATCTAATGGCGTTTTCTAATGAAGAAATGACCAACATGGTTAAAGTCTTAGGGTTTTGCGAAGACAACTTGCATGAGTGTTCGCGACTACGCTGCGCGTTATTAAAATCGACGTATTACAGACTACCAGACATTTGCGAGGATTGAACTGAGCTGTCGCTGAAGATCCAAGTATTAGTACTCGCTGTTTGGCACTGGAATTTGGGGTACCAAAAAGTGCAGTTAATCGCATCATAAGACGGCACCTCCTTCATCCATATCATGCGACGCCTGTTCAGGAGACCCAACTGTTCAGAACCACCCGACTTTGACGGAAGACTTCAATTTTGCCACTTTATTGAAGGTGCGCGGGCACGTGACCCAAATTTTACCCGCAACATTTTATTCACCGATTGAAGCTGGATTTACCAGGTGGTGTTTTTAATTCACATAATTTCCATCATTACGCAGAAGGAAACCCTCAAGCGAGGTGTATTAACCACTTTCAGCTGGAATTTAGAATAAATGTGTGGGCCGGGATCGTCGGAGACATCCTTCTGGGTCCTTATATCCTGCCTCGCCGCTTAAATGGTGAAAATTATCTGAAATTCTTAGATAATACTTTGTCGGTTTTAGTGAAGGATGTCCCTCTCAATGTTCATGCTCAGATGTGGTTCATGCACGATGGTGCTCCTCCACACTTCAGTGGAAGTGTAACTACACATTTAAATTATATTTTCCCGCACAAATGGTTCGGAAGAAGATGGAGAGATGTTCCCGTCGAATGGCCCCCTAGATCTCTCGACCTAAAACCATTAGATTTTCTTTTATGGGGTGACTTAAAGAGTAAAGTGTACGCTACTCCAGTGGACTCCGACGAAGAGTTATTACGTAGAATTCAGAACGAGGTGAACGTAATTAGGGATGATCCGGAAATGTTGAGGAGGTTTCAATTCAATTTCATTCGAAGGATCCAGCTATGCATACGAGAAAATGGCAGGCATATCGATCATCTGTTGTAATTGTAGATTTTTTAGAATCGTCCGCTTTTGTTACCTGGCTGAGGTCTAGTTTCAATAAAGAATTATTTTTCCTAAGAATCTCCTTAATTTTTTGCGAGTGAGTTTATCCAATTTTTAAGGGTAATTATAAAAATGTGTTGTTATGGAGAAAAATAATTTCATTTCATCTGTCGTCGCAGATTTCAATTGACATTAAATTTATTGTCAAACCACCGATTACTACGATATTCGACATGGATGTGTAAAATGGTTAAATGCAAAGGAAAAAAAATCATCATGGCGGGAACTTCATTAGACATTTTTTGGAACTGTCAGATCAACGTTAAAACTGTTAGTTAATTCATAATTATCAAATTAACTGGTGACTACGTTATTTGCAATAAATGTGTAAAATGGTAAATAGCAGGCGTTTTTTGCGTGAAAACTATGAATGTTATAAGATTTTGTCAAGAACACTAAAGACTCGAAAAAGGATCATTGCGTCACATTAAAAAAAAGTAACTAATTCCAACAACGAAATAAAAAGTTCTAGTAATTTTTGAATCAAGACACTAAAGAACTTACTACTTGCCGAAGGCGGATAGGCGTGGTTGTTTCATCAAAACATTAGCCTTGTTTAGAAACAAATCCACAGCAAGTTTCATTAAAATCCATCGTGATGTTCTTCAGATATTATAGAAAACATTTTTTTTTCAAAAACTTTGACCATCAATAGCACCGGAACCAGACACTTTTTCCTAATGACGGCTTTCGACCTAAAGAATATCGTAGTACCCTTTTGATCATGTGCTTACGGGGCACTCTGTATAATCGAAACGCTTAGACAAGCGAACTTATATATTTCTGCAATCTGCTCGTTCAGCTCTGTTAGATTATAGCTAAACATATGTGGACTTAAATTAAAAGAAATCAAGATGGCGTCGTATCTGTCAAACCGGGCACCAAGAAAGTAGCTAGCCCTGGATCCGAAGTCGGCCTTAGATCGAAGTATCAAATTTTTAAAAAGTTTATTAGGAAAACTGATAATCGAGTGACTTAAACGATTCTCCTGTACCTAGTTTAATTTAGTCCATGTCGATATTGACGACGTAAACAAACAATTGCTATAGATGTTATTCTAGAAAAATTCCGTGGTATGGGTGTTGTCAAAACTAAGTGAATGGATAATACTTGTCTAATTCCTGATAAGGGTAAACTAATTTTCTCACAGCAGAGATTTACTTTTGTACATAAAGCTTTACTAATTATATTTGACTGACTACCTGAGTCTAGCAAAGTATGGCATTCATGCCACTTCTCACTCTTATCTGCTACTAAAACGATTGCCGCTGACAATAAAACTTGACTAGCATTTGACACAGCTTAAGAAGGAGACAGTTCGTTTGAATTATCATTATTGTTGAGCACCTTCGTTTTTGAGCAACATTCAAGTTCCTGTTAGATTCATCGAGAAATTGAATCACAGATTTACAATCTTGGTTAATTGTAAGCATTCTAACGTTGTTTTACAATACTCACTTTCACGATGCTGTTGATGGCCCTTGAGTGACGTGTTGCTAGATTTACATTCTTTTTTTTTTTAAAGGCCTGGACGAAGGCAGTTTCATTCCGAGTCTCCTAATTTCATTCCGAAGTTGAGAGATTTACTAAGGTAGCACAGCGATATAATGCGAATGGTTTTCGTTATAGATGTAACACTTACATTCCTTCCTAACTGATGTTAGTCCATATGCACATTGGGCATTTATAGTAAACTCACTTTTTGATTTATTTCTATTTGATTTTTTGAATTTGTCGCAAAACCTCCTTTTCCAGATTTTTCTTACTTTACTAACTTATCTTTGGGAATTTGTAATTTACAACTTCTGAAGTACAATGGCTTTTTGTAAAAAAAAAACAGTAAATTCTTTCATGGGCTTTACTGCGTTGTTGGTTTGCTTACTTTCCCATTCGCGCACTGTAAAAACTATCTAGTTTTTGTAAAATAACTGGAATTCGCAATGAGTCCCAATGCTCAACTGGCTACTGTACTTTTCCAAAGAACTTTTATGTTGATATACTGTGTCTATTAATTTTCTTAGATGGAATGGCCATTTCTTGTGTACCATAAGCAGTTTAAATAAGATGTGGTTGATGTAAAAATTTATTATGACTCGTTTGATTTCGTAGCGTTTTTTTTTGTAGCGGCCTGAATACAATGGTATTATTTGAGGCAATAGCCTCCAAAGATTCATTTAACTTTAGCCCGTTTTCTTTGCAACATATCTTTAATTACAAAAATTTATTAGTTTCAGATAAGTCGGTTTTATTGTGTACTAAAGAGTCAAAAATATCCTTGAAACTAAACCAGGATTCGTAATTTCCGTTAAAACCACGTAAACCGGTAAAGTTTTGTGCATGTCAACAAACATCTGAGACTATGACGAATAACATGGCGTCGACTTTGTATTAGCTGGGTTCTCTGTGCTCTTGAACCAACTTTTTTGCAGAGTAAAAGGAAGATTGAATGTCAATTCTACTTACATCATCCTCTTATTCGTCCAACAAAAACTCCAACCGGTTATGGTTTTACCTTGAAAACTTGAAAATTACCAATGTTTGTTCAAAAAATTATGAAACCGATCGAGCTTATCACAAATGACTTTACGTGTCAGTTGCTTTATTTTTATTTGGCATATTTGGCTAACCAGGCAAACAAAACCTGTAGCGACTCTAACAGGCCGCTAGACGGCAACCAATCGTCCGCAGCACGCAGAAGGACACCCTGTATATGAACGATACATTTACGAAAAAGTGGTGATGTTCCACGCCTAATCAGATGCGATATTAACATCCATGATATCTACAGGGGTTTTCAAAATATCGGGCTAAATCTAAAAATTGGGTTTTTAGAAAACCTGCAATAATCTCGCCATCTTGAATCCGATTTTAATAAAATTTGGTAGTTTTGGGTTATCTACGATGACCAATCGATTGACGTTGACGGTATTTTTCTAGACATTTTAAATTTTTTGCAACCATAGTCAACTTTGTTATTTCTTATGGACGCCATATTGGATTTATACGTCATTGAATAGCACGTAAAAAGACCTTTTCAACCATGTATAACAACCCTATCTTCAAATAAAATTAGTTATTAAAGTGTTCAAAAAGACCTCCATTTTTGTTAATACACAATGTACACCTCTCAATCATAGCCAAACAAGCATTTTCGACAATTTGTCGTCGCATGTCTTGAATTGCTTGTCGAACGGCTGCTTCAAGTTCTTCCACTGTATTATGATTAGTGTAATACACTTTATCTTTTAGGTATCACCATACACAGAAGTCAAGGGGCGTCAAATCAGGTGAGCGGGTAGGCCACGCAACAAGACCTTGATTTCCTATCCAATTATCTCCATATTCTTCATTTAGGTGATTAGAAATAACCGCAGAATTGTGTGCAGGGGCGCCATCTTGTTTTAACCACATGTTTGCTATGTCATGAAGAGGCAACTCTTCTAAACTGGGTTCTACGTAATTTTCAAGAATTGCTAAATATTTTGGTCCTGTTAGGTTGTCATTAAAAATGTTAAATAAAACATGTCCATTGAAAATACCTATCCAAACATTAAATCCCCATCTTGTTTGATAATGAACTTCGCGGTTTCTAAATGGATTTTCATCGGCCTAATAAACATTATTATGTATATTAAAGACACCACAATTAGTAAACTTGCTTTCGTCCGACCACAACACTTTTAAAGGAAATCTAGGAGATTCCTGGCATTTTCTGAGGACCAGTTGCAAAATACTGACCGTGTGTCTAAGTCTCCTTCTCGAAGTCCCTGACAAATGTGCTCACGATATGGGCGGTATTTAAACTTTTTGAGAACTCGTTGGGCGGTAGTTATAGACACTTCCACATTAGCTTCGATGGAGAGCTTTTGCGGAAGCGATGTGCGCGGATTTTCCAGGACACTTTGCAGTAGTGAATTTTCTAAATTTTCGTCGCCATTTCTGTTTCTGTTGGGCTTGTTAAATGAACCATACTTCAATAAATTATCTCGCAATCTACTGAAAGTCACTAAACCTGGTTGTCGTCTTTTTAAAAAGCGCTCATTGTACATTTCTCTCGCTCGTTCCTCATTTCTGCGGCACAATATGAAGCAATCATATAAATCTACCTTTTCTCTATTTGTAAATCTCTCCGTCTTAAACTTATTGTTGAGTAAAGAGAGTTCACAAAAACGAAATTGTTTATTTTAAAACCCTCGATTAACATAAATCTTAATAAAATAAACCAAAAAATAATTATACAAAATGTCAAACCTATTACAATGATCAATAACTTTAAAAATATCACAATTATTTTAAAAGTTTAAAAGTGTTGACAGAGCGATGGCATCGCCATGACATCGCTGACGCCATGACGCATCATCAATCCCGACATTTGTTTTCACAGCCAACTAAGTAAAAAAATATTTTTTTTTAATAAATTTAATTTTCCGCTATACCAAGATAGGGTTGTTATACATGGTTGAAAAAGTCTTGTTACGTGCTATTTAATGACGAATAAACCCAATTTTTAGATTTAGCCCGATATTTTGAAAACCCCTGTAGATATCGTGGATGTTAATATCGCATCTGATTGGGCTTGGAACAGCACAACTTTTTCGCGATTTAACTGAACTGTATCTCTTACCGTTTACGAAATCCCCATGTATATCATTTTATCTGGGACACCCTGAATATTGGTATAAGAGCGTTTAATTTATAAATAAAAATAAAAGCTGCATTGAACAACAGTATTTTCTAACCTTTAAATTTTGGAAATACAACCAAAAACACTGACACCATTCGAATTTTATAGAAAGGGTAATCTGTCAGATTCCCATGGCCAACTTTTTGGAAACACTTAATGAAAAAGTTTATATTAAACTATAAATTTCGTTGCAATTCTAGACTCTCACTACATATTTTACTTCTTATAGGGCCCTATACATATGCAGTGGTGAGAACGAAGATTACTGGCAACACTATCTCATTGAACAAACTACAGATCCATCTAAGACAAATCTCTTGTCGTGTAGAGCAAACGCTTTCATATGCATTTCCCTCTTTGGCGACCATACAATTATTGGTCAAATGATGAACATCGATCCTGTGAAATTTGTGTAAGTCCCCTGCGATGAGATTAAAAAATGTAGGAATAAGACAATGCCATATTATAACAATAAGACCAATTGATATGCTTGTATTGAGCAATAATTTAAATTGCGTATAAATGTCACATTTACTCAATTTAAAGCAATTTTTTTATGACGGCAGGGATTATGTGGATAAAACGTGTGTGGTTGCCCAAATGAACTGCATTGGTATATTATGCGAATCGGTAGAAGCTCTGGATGGGATGCACAAGAAGAAGCTGTTAAAGCAGCTGGCCATCGTTCACAATCCCGAAAGACTCAAGTGTATAGCGGTCATTTGCCGAATTTATAACTACAACGATATGAAATATTGGGAATTTATTATCAATAATTCTCTTCAACTTAAAATGGTAAGATTCTTGTTACTGAAAGGTTTTTTGTTACTCCTTTTCAGCTTATTATATTTTTTTTTTTATTTAATTTTATTCTTATGCAGGGTGTCCCGTAAGCATATGATCAAAGGGGTACTGCGACATTCTCTGGTTCAAATAGAAACGATTTAATCAAACTTTTATTAAGAAAGTGTGTGGTTTCATTGCTATTGATAGTCAAAGTTCTTGGGAAAAAAATCTGTCTTTTGTAATATCTAGTGAATTTTAATATGGATTGGTGAAGTGCAAGAAAGAAGTTGCAAAAACTTTTTTATTAGTTGTCTGAATTGATTCGATAAAAAATCGATAAGATTTTCCAAAATTTTATTGCTCTTGGCAAAACCTTGTAGCATCCATAGTTTTTGCGCAAAAAAAAAACATTTTTTGTACCTTTGCTATTTAACAATGTTACATAATTTACAATTTTTTAAGTTGATTTCAAATTATGTTTAATGTCAACAAAAATCTGAGTTCGATAGAATATGATTTAATATGCTATAAAATTATAAAAATGTAAGTTTTGTAAACTACTATGATTTAAGCAGTGAATGTGTAACATTATTAAATAGCAAAGGTACAAAAGATATTTTTTCTACGAGCGTTCTTAATATATCATTTTCCCACACGCATTTTGTTTTTTAAAGCTTCACTTTCCCGCACGGCGTGCGTGAAAGTAAACTTGGCGTGCGGGAAAGTAAATATTTAAAGAATGACTGATTTATAATATAGTTTAGACTTTATAGTCTGTCTATTTAGCTAGGTGCACCTGCCTTACAGCCGTGTCAAACATTTTCATCTGTCTTAAGGAACTATTATGCTTGCTTTTATTGATTTTTGATACAAAAGATACCCATAATATACGTACTTTTTATTCCAATGTCACCAGTTCATGCCCGAAACATTAAGTCACACCAACAATCACACCAAGTTTTTGTCATAACAACCAATTGATTGTTGATTAATTCAGCTGTCATACCGTTGACAAAGATAAAGTTGTTTATGTATTGTATGTTTATTCCTTGTCTTTGTTAAAATGAATTGCCTCGTAGAAAAAATATTGTTCCTAACTCGTCAGAAAAGTGCCTTTCCCGCACTCGTCTGCTGATCCTACCATCGGCAGACAACGTGCGGGAAAGTATCACTTTCCGCACTAGTTAGGAAAATAACTATTTTCTTGCGTAAAAACTATGAACGCTACAAAATTTTACCAAAAGCAATAATTATTTTGAAAAACCACCATGGTCAGACAAAAAATGAATCGATTTAGACAACTAAATAAAGAGTTTTAGAAGTTTTTGTAACAAGACACTTCAGAACTTACCACTTGACCAAGGCGGATAAACATAATTTTCCATCAAAACATAAGTGTTACTTAGAAACAGTAAATTATAACAAAATTTATCGTAGCCTTCTCTAGATATTTCAAATAACACAATTCTGTTCCAAGAATTCAATACCAACAGAACCAGAAATTTTTTCTTAATAAAAGTTTTACCAAAATCGTTTTCTTCTGATCCAAAGAACGTAGCAGTACTCATTCGATCATGTGCTTATGGGACACCCTGTATAATATTAAAGTTGGAGTCTGTCAAAAACTATTTTTCAATATTTTCAGTATGTTGATACTAGAGATTATTTGGAATACCTCTGCGATAGGTGCCAAAGCGAGACAGTGAAAAAGGCCTGGGAAGTGGTGCTTAACCACTCTTTCGATATTTGCAATTGGGCAGCTTTAACTGAACGCGATGTATTTCTTTTGCTGAGGGTAAGTGAATTGTTTTCAGGTCGAAATAGGAATTTGTTTATGCTTCTAAACACGTTTTAGGATTGTCCTGTTTTGGAATTAGATTTGGAGCCGTTAATAGAAAAATGCTTCACTTTTAATAGAGGAGATGTGGCAGATATTTTGAGAAAATTCTCTTTACCACGTTACCATTTGAAGAAAGAAGAGACAAATCAAGATAAGAAGACTGAAATAACTGGTGACTGCGTTTCAAAGGTTCGGTATACTAGTGAAGCGTAGAAGGATGAAGTGTAGGTGTTAATATACTGTGAGCCATTGAATACAGAAGAGTTATGTGTTTGGTACAAGAACAATAATGCATATTTAGCTACTGATGTGATGATATTCGATAAGTGAATAAGTGGCAATATACGAAGATTATGTATTAATTTAATCTCAGTTGGAGGAGTTAGGGTTAATTTATTCTAAATTATTTTTAGCTAATTTAAGGCAGTTTTATATTGGTTTTGAGGCTTTTTTAGGTTGCCTGATATAATGATTTGTTTGCCGGAATGGTATCAATTTTTTTTGCTTATTTAACAAATAATTCCAGCAGTAATTGTTTTACTTAAATTAACTCTATATAATGATTCCGCTACTATACAAATTGAACTGTTATTATTCCATTTGAATTGGCAACCCATATTTAAAGCTCAAAATGTGTAATGGATTCATGGAGTAAATGACTAACAGATAGCGACAGTGCCGCATTTTTTGGCGGAAGGCAACAAAATGCGTCAGTAAAGTCAATTTTGTAATTCGTCTGCTTACTTTCAAAACCTCCTAACTCATTTTAGATAAGGTTTGCAGGAGCGACGAAAAAATGATTTACCTATCCTTTTATTAAATATTAATTATGAATGAGTTTGACTTAGAATTGAAGACTTTGCAAAACGTTGAATAATAATATTTAAAATCCATTTGTATCAAAAACTTATAAATAGTAAAAAATCGGACTTAATTTGAAATATTCAACATTGTATGAACTTTTTTAAAAAATAAAAAATCATATTTGAATCCTCATAATAAATTGTGTTATTGTGCGTACTGTCGCGCAGTGTGTCCCTTCCCCCATCCGCTAATCGGTCATTGCGTGGGGGCGACTGTGGTTGAGGCTGATGTGTTGCCGTCGCCGCCGTGTCTACTGGGATTCGACTACGACTAAGTCCAACGTATAAGCGTGTGCCAAATCTCTTTTACCACGTTGCAAGGGAGACCCAACTCTCGGAAAGGATCTATCTATTTTGTTGTCCTTTAGGTCGCTAATTATGGGAGCAAAAGGCCGATAATTAATCCGTGGCGTTTCATCTTTGTAGCGAAAAAACACTTCCAGGGTATCGGATATAATAAATAAATGCTAATTTAAATGAGATAAAATGTAGAGTTTGGGGGTGCCAGCAAGGTTTTATTGTTTAAGACAAAACCTGCAAAACGCCAAAAAAAACTAATCGAATATTAATTAAAAAAGACAATTTTCAGTTTTCTCAGGAATCTGAAATAAAATAACGGCGGACATGAACTTTTTGCGATAAGCTCAGGGGTCCCCAGAAATGTGCTTGACGGGTACACGATTTCTTACTAAAATTTAAAAACAAACAATAAAGGAAACTAAACTAACGACGCAATGTAGAAAAAAAGAATTCCGACAGGTCGCTGGAATTCTCGATATTTTGGTGAGTGAAATACTACTATAACATACTAAGGGCGACTTTTACAAGTTCAAGTAAAACTTCAGATTGAAGATAAAACTCCAGATATAACCTATATTGCATTGTTTATTTGTCAGGTAAACAAT
The DNA here is from genome assembly GCA_951812265.1 of Taphrorychus bicolor. Lineage (NCBI taxonomy): Eukaryota > Metazoa > Arthropoda > Insecta > Coleoptera > Curculionidae > Taphrorychus > Taphrorychus bicolor. Next base: position 46,133,380 of record OX638297.1, on the reverse strand, counting down.
GCAATATACTCAAGTCTGGTGTTTTATCTTCAATCTCAAGTTTGACTAGAACTTGTAAAAGTCGCCCTTAATGTTTCAACTTCTACATCTACTCTACAAATACTTAATTGCCCGGTAGTCTCCTGCATCTGCAAAGTATCCGCTATCTGCAAGAAAATGGAAATGGCCTATTCAGGAAAAGGTTGACACTATATGGCACAACCGAAAGAACACTCCACGAAACCTTTCGTAGGCGGGCAATAAGCGGTTTAATCTCAGACTAAATATAATAAATAGCCCCAATTATTTACTATTGAGGCTGGCCAAACATTGTCAAACCAATCGTACGCTGGCTGATTGTACAAATAATTAAGTTGGGCCGCTGTGTCGGCTTAGTTGTCAAACCTTTAACAAGCAGCCTACTAAATCAATTTCATTTAAATCAAAAAATATTAGAAGACGTTTTCCAAGAAAATGTGAGAGTAATTCTAACACAGTTTCCAATTAATTGTAGAAATAACAATGTTAATGTGATTATTTAGATATTAATTTTGATCAATCTGGAAACCCCGAATTTCAATTTTACGAAAATCGTAAATACGTCACAAACGAGTGATTAAACATTACAAGCTAATCCGTGAAGTTCAGCCTCGCTTTCTGTGTTGCTTCAACTACCGCTGATACCCTTGTGTGACAGAGAGAGACATAGTTCCAGTACCAGTTCAATACGATGAATAGACGGCGGCAGTTCGTTACAGCGGCATTATCAGAATATTTACCTGCGTTTTTTTATTAAATTTAGAGCGTTTATTAAACTTTATTCGTAGTGTAGTGCTTTTTGTGGTGGCTCCAAGGCATTATAATGGTTCGACAATGCCAAGTGTGTAAAAAAACTTGATTATATGAACCCCAAATTATCATTCCACAAGTAAGTAAACATGCAAACCTGCGAATCATGCGCTGTTGCATTATAGCTATCACGCTAGTAATATACTTAAACTTATATACTATACTTAATTGTATAATAATAACTGACCGTGTTTATAAAGGCATTTATGATTGAAATGTTGAGTCTATTTATTATATATTTAGTCTGAGGGTTTAATTGTTTTGGCACTAATTAAAAATAAAAATAATTAGAGCGGCGGACTTAAAACGGGATTCAAAAAGGGGGAAGAATTACGAATTGGCGCTAATCAGAACGGCGGAGCCAAGGACTGACTTTTTTCTCGCGGTAAAATTCGAACATTTTTGTCTTCCCGTTTAGGTAATCACTCTCTCTAGGTCATAACTCTAGCGAGTTCAAACCGCGTCTCTCTAGGTCATAACTCTCGCGAGTTCACATCGCGTCTCTCTTTTTAAGTCGTAACTCTCGCGAGTTCAAAAACCGTCGCTCTCTTTCCGAACAGTCTCGGTACTTCTCATCCCCGAAAGGGTACTGCAGAAAAAATCGATACCACCCTGACCAGTGGCGACTATATGTCGCTCCGAACAGCGCGGGCAAAAATTTGGAAAATGGGCTTTTCTGGAAAATCTGCTGGAAGAAAGAAATCGAAAATGTGATCATTGAACAGAATAAATGATGCTTTTTAAAATGACCCCTCACATGACATAGTTTAATTGACAATTAAAGCCTTTTAATTAAACTAATTTCCTGGCCCAGTCAATTAAGAAATAAATTGCTCGAATTTAGATTCAAAGGATGAGAAATTAAAAGCTCTATCTGATGAGAGAATAAGATTTTAATTTCAATTAACGATATTCGCAAAATCGCTTTAATTACTAAACTATTGTTCGGGTCACGCTTCACGCACAGGTCTGAAATTCTTTCACGGGCCATAAACTATTGAAAGGGCCCCTTTGCCGGTTAAAGAAGGGCAATTGTAGGGTTTCATGTTTTATGGCCGGAATTTCCAAGAAATTATGAAAGTGCCTGTCCAAAAACTAACAAAAGAAATGCTCTTCGACGAAAATTAAAAATATTGCAACCATATGTGCATTTAGGTCCTTGCAGCGGGCTGGTAATACAGAAAACCGAAAACCAGAAAAGTTCTATAAGTTAAAGCTTAAAAGCTTCGAAAAATGGCTTACAGAGTTGCCAAATTGCCACACATTAACTCATAGGTAAATAGAAAGTTCAGTTTGCACAACACTATGTATCATAGTTCATTGAAAACTTCATCTAGCAGCCTATGAAATTTTGACAGAAAAGGATGACATTATCAAAGTAAAGAGACTTTTGTTTCTCCATCATTTTCTTTTGACATATCAAAGCCGACTAGATGAAGTTTTCTAATGAATACCCCGTACAACAAACAAATATAAATACGATGAAATAGATATTCATCTAGCACGATGAGGATTTGACACATTGGTCCTATTCCATATTCCATCCATGTAAATGTGTCATTTATACAGTGACTTTGTAGTACAAAGTTACTACATTTATATGTCAATTTCTCAGCTTTCTAGATGAATATCTATTTGAAATGGACTTTATCTCTTTCGTCATAAAGCAAATTCGATTTAAATAACTTTGTCTTGGTTCTTGGGTTTAGTCAGCGAACCCTGAAATTGGCCAATCATATGCCAATTCTCAGCGTTCACGCCGTTCACTGACTATACTTCTAATGCCCGTATGTTCCGTTTTGTAGAAAGCCGGCTTAAAGTTGAGCCGGCTTTGAAAGAAAAGCCGGCTTAAAAAGCAATTTCTATTCTCCGTAGAAAAGATAGGCCGGCTTACGTAAGCTTCATAAACACTTGGCAACATAGCAGATTTGCCTGTTTACCGCGCGTTTTTAAAGTTATACTTTCCTACATCATACATTTTGTCACATCTGGATACACTTTAGGTCCAGCAATGAGGTTTCTGGGGTTTATGATGGGTTTATGGAGGGTAGGTATATATTTTAGCCAATGTTAAAAGACCTTGTCAGCTGAATATTTTATTTACCTCTGTTGAAAAAACGTTTTTATTTACTTTAATAAGCCAAAAATATTAGCAAATCTTGGAAGGTAAGAAAACAGAGAGAGCTTTATTGCACAAACGGGAAGACAAGACGCGTGGAAGCAGATAGAAAGGGGTTTTAATGCTGGGAGCCCGAAAAATATTTTTCAAAATGCAGAGTATTTAAAAAAACTCTATAGTAATAAAAAAAGGAATTAAGGAAGAAAATAGCTGAGGAGAAAAAGCAGGTACTGCTCACTGGAGTCGGGTTTCCTCCTCTGCCTCCAAATAAGTTGCAGAAACGTGAGGACGATGAAATAGACAATATCCTCCTCACTATTACGAATCATCGTCAATAAAAATTTCATCTTCCATCTCCATCTTTATTGGTATAATCTAATAATTTTCTAATTCAAACGTAGAACCAAAGCACAAACAAATAACGTAAACAACAAACAAGACAACTTTAACTTTACTTTCACTCTTCGGTGACGGGCCGCCGCCGTGTCATTTCTATTTTTAAGGTTAATTTGGGATACGCTTGGCTTAAGCCTCGAAGATCGGGGGCTTAACTTTAAGCCCGCCTATCTCTTGAAACTGTGACGGTGAATATGAAAACGCCAGTTTGAGCCGACTTTAAATTTAAGCCGGCCTAAAGGTTGACGGTACATACGGGCATAAGCTGCTGCCGTCGGCGGAATGTACGCAAGGGCTTTGGCCACGCCACAACGCCACAACCCACAACAAAGTGGTGCCACAAGTGAGAAAGCCTTATTAGAGGTAGTAATATGGAAAGAGATGGCTAGAAAAACAGGGTTTTTAATCATACTGTCTACTGTCTACTGTCTACTAATAGAAGGTCTACGATTAGAAGGGAATGCCAGGGAAAGTTAAAAGAAAATAAAAAAAAAAGGATCTAACAATAAACAATCAAATATTATCCTTTTAACCAAAAATTCTGAATTTCCTTTATATTAAATCTTAAAATTTTATAGTTTTACTTCGTTTTAAATTTATCTTTTCATCTATACTTTTCTACTATTGGATAGTACTATAACATTATTGGACATAGAGACTACATTTCTTGCCAATTTCAAATTTATGAATACAAGGAACTTAAAATAAACAGGTAATTAAAAAATATAGAAACTTATCTTTTCCTTGGTTATTTGTATTGTTAGGGGGTGGGCATTTTGCCAAAAAAAAAAAAAAGTTTTGTCTAAAAAGTTTTGAATGTTCCATGTCTGGTTTTTTGAGAACTTTTTTCTGTGTTAGTAAAGTTTGAATAAATGAGTTTACCTGCATGCTTATTGCTAATCAATTCCACAGTTTCCTCTTTCCGCTGTTTCCTCATATGTTGGTGTCTTTTTCCATTAGCACTGCTGAGAGAGCAAAACAAGTTATTTTAAATTTGTAACCTTTTTACTTCTGTGTCCAGTTTGCCTTTGGCATTTCATTCATTGGCTCTTGTAAAGATAAGTGACACACTATTTAAGGTATTACATTAAATATTTAAATTCCTGCTGATAAATTTGGTCAATTGCTGTCGAGTTGAGGGCAACTTTTGTGTTGGTCACTGAGGTGCCAATTAGGTCACTATAGATTAGATCAGGTTAGTCTAGGTTGGTTGAAGTTAGTTTAGCTTAATTCAGGTGAGTTTGTGCAAAAACAACCCAACCAACAGAGAGGAGATTCCACTGCTTGAAACGTTGTGTAAAAAACTCAATAAAGACAATGGAATTCCAAGATGTTTAGCTTAATAGTACATCATTGTCTACCACCTTTAAACAAATGTTGCATAGAACTCGAAAGGTTGGATGAAAAATATTCATTTTTTAATATGAATTCCACTAAATACCTTTTCTAAATGCTTTAAAAATTTGTGAAAAATCATCAGTTTTAAACTACTAAATGTGACTAAATGCAAACTTGTTATTGGTTAAAAATTTGTATAGATCACTTTTCAGAGCTTAAAAATGTCATTTGCATTATTAGAAAACTAATACTAATATATTTTTGAGGTGACTTATATGGGTATTTAATAAAAAAAGTTATCAAGTTGGCTGAGAACTGGTGAAAAAAAGGATGGCGTAAAAAAAAATTGTACCATCTATTTTTTTTCTCAACAACACAGCCAACTTCATGGTTTTTATTATTAACCTCCTATACAAAATACTGTGTTAATTTAATATAATTATTTGCAGTAAACTACAAACAGTTAACCATGTTCTCTTGTAATTGCCTTAATATTTTGATGGAAGTGAACAAAGGCAATGAAGAAGTTCTGAATAATGAGTTTTTCGACCTCTCAGATGATGAAGCTGATATCTTTGATGAGGTAAGTTTTATAGTCAATTCCTATAGAATATAAAAATAATATCAGGCATTTATGTGACTATTTAGTATCTAATAAGCATTAATAACTAACTTCCAACTTTGACACCCTGTAGTTACATCAGTCCAATCGGTCCACTCTCTCTAAAGTTTTAGAGAGAGTGGACCGATTGGAGTGATTCTGACGGTTTCTTATTCTTTTTGATATCTTCTTTCATCTCCCAACAAAGAAACTCCTGTAGGTTAAATAGTTTGGGAGATAAATCTGTTCGGAGGACAATTTTTATCCACTTTTAGAGCATGCTTTGGAGGCATTTACAAGAAAAGTCCACATATGAGACTAATTTAACTCTTATTATGTTTGTTAAGTTTCACTGGGGATTAAAATTGCCTCATACAAAAACAGCAAAACAAAATTTTAAAATTGACCAAAGGGCGGGTATTCCTTCTTTTATTCTCAATTTCCAAATTTGACCGCCTGTAACTTTAGTAGTGGACTGATTGGAGTGAATCTGGTGGTTTCTTGTTCTTTATGATGTCCTCTTTCACTTCCCACCAAAGAAAGACTGTAAAGTTAAATAGTTTGGGAGATAAACCCCTTTGAAGGTAGATTTTTGGGCACTTTTGGAACGTGCTTTGGAGGCATTTAGAAAAAGGCAACTTAAGGGACTAATTTCATTTTTATTATGTTTGTTATGAAACTGAGATAACAGGTGTAGGACAATTTGCCTTACATCATATTATCAGAAACAACACAAAGCATACATATTACTATTTTTGTTACATTCACAATGAAATCGCCCCATTCCGATCAAAAACAGCAAAAAAAAATTACCACTATTATTATATTCCCTCTCTTTTCTCAATTTCCAACTTTAACCGCCTGTAACTTTTAGAGCAAGTGGTCCGATTGGAGTGAATCCAACAGTTTCTTGTTCTTTTTGATGTCCTCTTTCACCTCCCACCCACTTTTAGTAATATTGTCATCCAGTTAGTGTTGAAAATATAGCACCCTTATTACAGTTCTGTCTAGTGCTCAATAATTTTTGCCAATAGAGCTAGAGAAGTTTCTTTATAATCAACACTCACATCACCTTTCAGGATCAATGGTATGTTGGAAAACTTTGTAATATCCAGAAGAAACATCCAGGATTAATTCAGCAAAAGCAAATTGGTTTGTGGATTGTTACCAAATGTCTAAATTGTGATATGCTCACACATGCTGTACACAAGAAAAAAGGCGCCAATTACGTTCTAATTTATTCAAAATTGCTGGTAATGCTGTAGTGTCAGAGGATCAAATGACTTTTGATTACATAGCTGCTACTTTTTTAGAACGAAGAAGCGATGAATAACGTTAAATCGAGTGACTTGGTGTCGTCGATTTTTGATGTGGTTGTGAATCCCAACGCTCTAGATCTTGATAGTTCCCCATTAAATGCTTGTAAGAATCTAAAGCAGTTTAATTTGATTTTCAATTAATAAAGCCCGCCTTCAGATCCAAATAGAACCTTTGACAAGGCAGTCAAGGACCTTAACGACGCAGTAACAAATTCCATAAGGAGAGAGCAGCAGGCGGTTGATGAAAGGATTAAAAAATTTAGTGATGAACAGTATGAACAGCTAAATCAACTTAAAGACAGGGCGTATAGAGAACGGGAAGCGTTAGTGAGGTAAGTTGTTTTGATCTTACCGCTATCGCTAACCAGCGGCCGTGGTGTAACTTGAGATTTGAGACAACCAATAACTTTCCTTTTATTGATTGTGGTGTAGTCGGTAGAGGATGTAAAGGAAACTCCTGCAAGTTTTGTGTTGTGTATGTTTTCGTTGAAACTAAGGCGACGTGTCGACGTATATTTGGAGTCTTTGGCAAGGCTATATTACTACAGGCGTCAATTATACTTAAAAAAAATCTGTTTAATTTTGACGAAAACGGAGATTCCTATATGACGGTGTAGCAGTCCTCCAACTGCTACACAGCATCCTAGTGATTTCCCACTTATCATTTTGGAAACGTTGAGAAATGATCTACTAAAACTGTTTCTTGAATGTTATTTTTCATGGAATGTATTTCATTCTGACTGAAATCTACATTTAGTGTGCGTAATTTTGATGGTTGCTATGATTTGGAGCAAAATAAAAAATCAGGGTGTACGGGAGGTGATTTTAAAAATACAGTAATGTTATCATTATTTATGCAGAATGACATTATTAAAAACTATATCAAAGCTTAGCCATGAGAAATACAAAAGTTGGGACTAAGTAACGGTGTGACAATATACCTTGTAACATAAAAAAATGTATAATTCTGAATACGTATAACGATGAATGTGGAAATCGCGGCAATTACTTTCTCAATTACTATAATTGGCGGCTTTTTCCCCGCTTTGGTCAACAACACTGCCGCTATTTGGCAAATTAAATTCAAAAAGTACTTGGTGGTTGAAAATAAAATAGTGTACCAATACTCGATAGGGAATTTCATTCCAGTCTTGGGATTTTATTTATCTCCACGCTACGCCTTTCGATAAATAACATAATCTCTATACGGTAATGAATTGGTATTGTAATATACTATTATTTTTGTAGGATAATTCAAAGTGCATCCAACCAAACAGATTTTGAGTTGTCTCCAAAATCACCTAAAGTTTTTGGGGCCCCGTCTTCGAACAGGCATTTAAACAGCGCATCGGTAGGTCATAATTCGTTTATAAATTGTTTTCGTATACTAAAAATATGTCTATAAAAGTACTATTATGATCTGTGCGGACTATAATATTACTTTTTTAATAATATTTCTTGATCATTTCGAGGTTTTTTGAAATCTACAATGAAGAGGACATCAAGATAAGTAGTTTAAAGTAAAAAAATGCGGAATATTCATATTTGTACCAAAAAATATTAACAAAAACACACAAAAAAATGTAATTTTTTTCATTTAATTCCCCCGGGTCGCATTTATAATTAAGTTCAACAAGTTGTCTTCCAATTTTGAACGACGATAAAAGTTATCGGGTGCGCCCTGTGAATGTTCGGTGATATTTATGAACGCGCTCCAGATTATAGCAATTAAGCAGAAGGTTCCTTTGGTTCCTTGAGTTTTTTTCCTTTGGTTTGTTAAGTCCAGTTTTTACTTTAGAGAGGCTTATTAGGACTGCCTCTGCAACTTGTCGCATCGGCCCTTTTAGGCGGCTACAGGGCCGGTTGATTGCTGCACATAAGTGTGGGCTCTGTTGGTTTACCATAACCCTTATTTTGTACTCTAAGCTATTGTTTTCTTTTTTTTCTTGTTAGAGAGATCATATTATAAAAAATATGCATTCATTTTTTAAATATTTTCTGATACAAATATGAATGTTTCCAATTTTTTTGCTGTAAACTACTTGATTTTATACCCTACTTGTAAATTTTAAAAAACTTCAACATTCCATAATACTTAGTACCGAGTAGACACCATGTAGAAAGACCAAAACTTCTGATTCTGATAGAAAAAAGAAAGGCGAAAAATAATTTCACAATACTTTAGAGCCGGATTCCTAAAGGTTTTCATGATTGGAAAAGCCCTTTAAGCTCATAAAATAGTCGTGTTAAATGAAATTATAATTATTTTAGGACGTTCCATTATCACCAAAGAGAGCAAAGAGTACTGATATTGAAAAGACTAAAGAAACAAGGCAAAGAGAAGATGACATGATTTTTACTTTTGAAAGTGAAGATTTTTCGTCAATGAAATCTTCATTTCATGAACGAAGCGCGGATGATACTGATACCGATGAAGTTGAGGAAGCGGAGGGTAAGTATTTTATTACCAATATGTACAAGGTATCCCATTTTCGACCCTGCTGGGGTATTTTTCTTATTTTTCAAGATAGGTCTCAAAAACTAAAAATGTTGTTAATTTTCCAAAAAAATAGCACACTATCGCGAAAATCGCCACTATCTTTAAGAATAAAACATATACTTACTCTCCAAAAGTGCCTAAAATGGGATAGCTTGTACTTGTGTGCTTTTACGCAATAGGTATTTTGTATTTGCTTCTTCTAGATGTTGTAGCAACGGTTGTTGGCATGGATATATCACGCAATAGATCTGGATCTACTCCCACAATTGCGAAGTCTTGTCCAGTTGACATACCAGTATTTTCCCAGCCAGTCAGAAGCAAAAGCAGTCGATCGGGAGTTGCAGAGGGCGGTCAAGACTCTGTAAGTTATGTTATCTGTCGTTCACAAGAAGTTTTGGGTCTTGCAGCCCAAAAATGACAGCTCCAGTAATTGCAATCATTCAATATTTACAATTTAAATCTTTACGTATTTAGTATATCACCTACTTTTTGTACTAAAGACAACACGATTTCATTGTTTTTTCAATAATTTTAGTCTACGCGTGACACGGAACAATTTGATATAGCAGCGAGCATTAAAGCGCTGGCAAAGAGTGTCCACGGAGATGCAATATTCGGAGACCTGCCGAGACCAAAGTTTAGTACTCAGATCTGATTGCTTCCATTTCTTCCAAATATTTAGGTTTAGTTTTACAGTTAGTAGTATTTCTGGGGCCTATTAATTATTGCTCTCATTGTTAAGTATTAAGTTATTCCTGAGGTTCGAAAGGGGTCTGTTAATTGTGGTTTCAATATATTAAGAAATTCGTCTAAGAACTAATTTTTTGGGCTAAATGTGTTAAAAGATAAATACGTGCCATTTTTTGCAAAATTTTAACCTTGCAAAGTTTAAGCGTGGGGTTACCCAAGTTCTTATTGTTAAGTTTCGTTTTGGTTATGTCCACACTAAATTAGTTTATTTTTTTTCTTTTAGATACTTGAGATAATACGAATTAACTTTTTTTCAACTACAAACTTTCTAATTAGGTGGTACTGAACAAACTGAACAATGTAAAATACATACTGAAGCGTACAATTTTTATAGTTTGTAATAGATATTTTAAAATAAATTCACTAGTTAATTCTATATATTGCTCTATTTTATACAACATATATATTCGGTGAAATTCGCTGAAAATTATTTTTTATACTCTACTTATGGTAACTTTGGTGGGACTAAAGTGAATCTTAGCACATAAAAGTTTAGTAGCGCATTTGTACTAAAAAATCCTTCAACAATTTTCTAACTCGTACGTAATTTTTGTGGCTTTGATTATGCAGCAGAAGATGATTAAAGATCTTTCAAAAATCGTAAATTACTGAACTCTTAGTTCTGAAGCCATTGACTGCCACTGTCTCTTCTTGATCTCTAGTCTGCAGATTTTTACTACACATTTGAGACTTAAGTGGGAACATTTTAAAGGGTTTAGTAGCTTTATTGACTAGTTATGGTCATTTAAAAGATACTACCCTTCATGACAACATTACTGGGTTAGTATTATTTGTAAAATTATGGGTACATCTCCACTTGCAGAACAGCAAACACTTATGGTAATTGTTTCAATACTCTATTAATTGATAATTAATATTATATTGCATAGATACTTAGAAAATAACGTTATTTACACAATGAGTAAATTTGATTTTACACTTAAACTTTTAAAACTGTTCAGGGACCTTAAAATAAGTTTTGATATACAGTGTTTTACAGATCCAGTTGAATTACCTTTCAGGCAATGATATGACTAAAACCGTTCTTGCCGGCGCAATCTTTAAATAAGGATAACTTTCTTAGGAAACGACTAAAACAAGTAAGAAGTGTTTATTTAAAAAAGTCATCTAGTTGGCGGTGAAACGTCAAAAGAAAATGATGAAAACAAAACTCTGGGTTTGGTAAACTTTTTAACTCTCATTTTCAAGTTTTCTTTATTATTAAACAGTTCGTTAGGGCATATAGAACAGTTCAAAATAAAAAAACTCGTGAATGAAACACTTTGAATGAAAAAATAATAATCAATATCATGAAAATTTACTTCTAATGCAATGCAAAAACTCTTAAATTATGAGAGCAGGAACAAATGATATTTGCAATGTTGCCAAACGTGTAGATTTATCTTGATGTTGAATTAAGTGATTTTGCATGGTATCAACTAGTGTACAAATAAAATACATTAAAAAAAAACAAAATACAGCTCAGCAAAGGAAAACATAATTGAACTAACCTAACCAAAGGAACAAACATAACTGAACTGACCTAATCAAAGCAAAAACATAACTGAACTAACCTGGATTAACGTAACCCCTCACGCAAAAGTTAAGCGGCTAACAGCGCTTCGCTTATTACAGCAAGTAAATAACGAGCCGCTTGGCCTCACATAACTAAACGATCCTAATCAAAGGAAAAGATAACTGAACTAACCTAAACAAAGGCAAAACATATTTGAACCAACTTAACCAAAAGGTCTAACCTGAAATTGTTTTGTTTACTTTTTACTTACTTTTTCTACTTACAAAAAAATCGAGGGGTGAATAAGTTCGCCTGAGCCCAAAACTCTATTTACCTTAATTATGTATTTTTTTTCTGTCAAAAATTCATATCTTTCTAAATGATCTTTTCCAATAAACACCCCATATTTGAACTTGACGTTGCTGAAGTAGCGTCCCGGACATTCGTACCACCCTGTATATAAAGCTTTAATTTCACTTGCTTTGAAGACGTATTCTACATAATGAAGTAACGGCTGATTCAAATGAAATAATGAGGCGCTAGTGCCTTTTACTTCAGCGGCAATTGGTGATTTTATACAGCGGGTTGGCCTGGATCAGTCCCAGAATAGACAAATGCTCATCGTCAACAGGTGGTGACATAAATTTGACAAGCATAATGACATGTTATCACAAGTTATCGCGGTTCGTTTCTGAAATGATTGTAAAATAAATAGGTACACTAATTACAGAAAATACGAGGTGTTCATTAGAAAACGTCATGTGGACGACTATGAATTTTTGATAGAAAAGGATGACATAATCAAAGTAAATACACTTTTGTTGCTCGATTCTTTTCTTTTGACATTTCACAGCCAACTACAAGACATTTTTAAATAAACACCGTTTATATAGAAATCTATTGATTTGCTTCCTCTTCTTTCCTCCACACTCATCCATCAATATTACGTAAAACTTTTTTTCATTGGGCCCCACCAGCAGGTATCAAGTAGGTACTATTGCGGCCCCATCATTCCGACCTGCATATGTGAAGCGTATCCCGGGTTTCCCCCTTGCCCCGGCATGGCCATGGCCGGAGATTGGATTTGTTGCACTCCTTGTTGTGGGTTCGGCTGCTGCTGATCCGATGGGAACGTCAGGTTCATTAGAATTTCCCTTAAGGCCGAAAATATGGTACAATCCACTGAGCCAGCCTGGAACATATTTAAAACACATGTACAGTGTAAAAAAAGAGCGAGGAGGAGCGTAAAGTTAAAAAAATAATAACAAATTTAAATATTTTGCTTTTTGTAAATCTGTGAAAAAGGAAAATTGAGTGTGCCAGTGGCGGAAATAAAAACAGTTTTCTATTGCAAAATGTGCGCCTTTTATAGCAGTCAAAGCGTATACAAATTTCAACTACGACGATTTAAAATATCAGCAACAAGAATTTCACGCATTTTACATTTCGCCCTGTATAAAAATTCAGAGTGCTTCGATAAAAAATCTGGCGAAAAGGTCCCGAGATATGGGTGTTGGCTTACGCCTTACATAAAAACGATAAGGAAAAAAAGTTTATTGCGAAATGGAAAAACATCAAAATTTTGCCCCACTTTGTTTTACTCTCTATATAATAAAGATAACGTTAAACAAATTTTTTTATCCGCTTCCTTAATCTAGAGGAAATGAGGTTTCAGACCGTGCAAATTGTATTTATTAATTAACAAGTCATTACTTAAAAAGTTACAGCTGATTGAAAATGACACGCCAAATTGCTTGTGCCAACCTTTGAGTTGACCAGTTTAGTTTTTGTATTGAGAATATATACCTACCAGTAACGTCACTCTCGAAAAGATCAAAGAAATTCAGTGTTCAAAAGTGTTTTACCGCCATATGCGTTCCAGTGTGGGGGGAAGAATTGTTAGTGAGTGACACTACCGTTAGATATTCCTTATACTGTGGTTAACGAATGATGCTGAACACATCATGATCTACTGGTTTTTGTGGACCCGAGTCGACCGCTGTAAAAGTCTTAACAACCCAACAACTGAAAATCCTTGACATAACACAAAAACATGATGGGTTATGCTGGAACAGGATCACGAAATGACGAAGACAACTACGTATTTGAATTAGTCTACGTTTCGCAGATATATTTTTGCATCCTCAGGACGCTGAAATTATAGGTGAGCAATTTACAAAAAGGGGCTCCTAAATGGCTCTATAACAGTAAATATTGTTATCCAACTTCCCAACAATTCAGTTTTGCCTTGCTCTTAAATTTACACAGCACTTCAGTACAGCAGAATCTGGAGTAACCATATTTTGGAGTAGGTAAGTAAGCATTACGAGTGACAATTAAAAACACTTTAAAATAGGGGGACTATACAGTTAAATCCACATACAAACAGACAGACAACGCTAACAATATATGTTTTGGATGTCGATCGATCCTCGAAATTAGCACGAAATACCAATTATTATCAGCAGGAGCGACAAAAAAAGGGTCCACACATGATCCGGTACATCGACTTCCTTCAAACGGAAGAACTTTTTTGCAAATTTCTTAGCATATGTATAAGTTATGCATGAGTTTAGCTGAGCTTAAGGGTTCTACACTGTCAAAAATAGTTGTCTTCGTTATTTCGTGATCCTGTTCCCCCATAACCTATCATATTTTTGATCTTGAGGATCGATAACAACTACCAAATTTACAAAAAACATAACAAAAAACTTTTTGGTCGAAAGCGATGAGAGTGTTTTGTGGTTTATCAAATTAACACTTTTGTGCTCAGAATTACTGACCCTCTCCATTATTTTGACTTTACAAAACAAGAGAGAAAAAATGTATTTTGTTCTTTTATTCCATGTTATCTATACCTAGAATTATTTTTTGTGTTTTCTCCTATTTTCTATACTTCCTATTTTGTAGTTCTGATGAAGGCACAACTTTGTGCCAGAAAGTCAATAAACAACATCAAAGAGCATGTTCTCTGCAGCGTTTATTTTTACCAGAGACTTTATCTCAAGAATAAACCACAACAAAATACACCATAAACTATGTGGATAAAAATAATGATTCATAATCTTGTAGGTACTATGCGCTAGACATGTAAGTAGCTACTTAAAGTAAATGAAATACCTGCTATACGTAACAAATATGGATCAAATAAAGATGTCATTACTTACCTGCATTTGGGAGAAGTGCCGTAGAACCTGGCTAGCTGCAGTCATGGCAGGTGGCGACCCAATATCGCGCTTTTCAGCCAATTGAGTAATGTTACCCGTGATGTCGTAGATCAGAGGTAAAACTATCGAATAGGGATCTGTATTCGGTGGATAGCCCAATCTCGAAATTTGTAACTGAAAATTAATAAATAAATATTGTAATAAAATATTATCTAGGCACTATCTATAAAATAGGAAGTAGCCAGTGACTTTGTACTACTAGACCCAAGCATGGCGTCACCACTTGTAAATATAGCATCGACGTATTTATATAAGCCTCTCTCTTTCGTCGTAACAAAACTCCCAATATGGGAGTGGAACCAACACATCTAGTAACGCCAACGCTGACATACGAAGTTAAAAATTGACTATTCCCATCCTTTGGTTTCTTAATAAGAGTGTAAGGATAGTAATACTCCCAGAGTGGTCTCCCGAAGACGCTATTTATTATAATAAAGAAAAGTCAGAAAATCAGGAGCCTCATTCTGTAGGAAGTTGTGAAAGTGAGAATGAAAATCTTGACAAACTTGATTGGTCAAAAAAATCTATTGACCAATTCCACTGGCCAGAGATTTTCATTTTCACTTTTACAGTTTTCTATAGAATAAGTGCCCAGGAAGCGTCATGCATACGTGGTTGCTTGGATCGTTGCATTGACAATAAAGAGTGCCACAAAAGAGATAAGCTTAACGCAGATATCGTAATGTAGACAGAGATGATCAGAAAAAAGAATATTGGAAGTCTTGGAAACAGCGTGTATTTCGGCGACTTATAGCCATACTTGGGTCTAGTAGTACAAAGTCACTGGAAGTGGCAAAAAAATGTTTTTTTTTTATAAAGATCGAGGTGAAATTCTTAAGATAGGTTTAATAGTCAGACTCAACAAACTACGGCAAGTTTTTTTCGGTATTCAAAACATTCTGGTATTACTCACTACTAATCGAAAGTAAATTATCGAAAGCTAATAAAACAACACTTACGAAAAACAGAATCTTGTTCCTAATGCCCATGACTCCCGGCGTCCCGGTCGGTACGATCGGCAACGCATTAGGCGGAATTCTGAGTAACCACTGAACAGACCACTTCATTCCTTGCTGCTGAGCCAGATGTGGCCCCGCGATGTCCAGCCTCATAATCTGTATAAAGTCCTTCAGTACATTGGGCGGACTATTTAACATGCTGCAGTAGGTGAACGTATTGGTCGGCTTGTACGGGGGAGCTGCCACCCTCACCTCGAAGAATCGCTCCAGAATTTGGATTTCTTCGGGCGTGTAAATTTCTTTATGTTCAGTTACATGGGAGACCTTAATGTGTAAGCTTTGCAAATATTGACTGTTCAACCCGACTCTGCAGAACAACATGTCGTTGACTTTAAAATGAATCATACCCGGCTCGTTAGTCTGGATATTAGTCAAATATTGTTCATTATGTACATATCGCTGAAGCTGCTTCCTCATATAGACACAACCTAAGAATCGCTCCAGCGGACTCATCTCCGGCCCTGGAATGCCTAAGGGATGATGGGATGGACAGCAAAGAGTCTCTAACGCTTCGTGACTAAGTAGAGTAGGCACAGCCCCGGCCCAAGATCTTTGAGGTAAAACTCGAGCGAGATGATTGCCCGCTCTAAGATCTACTTGTTGGGGACTATGTAATATAGGACCACCTGGAGATTGGCCAGGTCTTGCGGGTGAAGGACGCGGCATACCAGGTGATCCCGGCCAATTTGAAGCTGCTGGACTTTGAGATGCGGGGAAAGGACTTCCGTCGGTGTGTCCCGAGGGAATGTAGCTGCCAACAGGAGAGTGTCCTGAAATTATAACATAATAGTTTTCAAACTTCGACCGTAAGTTTCATTCCAGTCTTAAGATCATAGCTAACCAAGACGCGAAGCGCACTAACTCATCTCTAGACAGTAATGAAACACTTTGCAGGTAAAATAATATTGTCTTAGACCCACTATTCCACACGGTGATTTAATAAGGCCATCATTCCCGAAGGTGACGTTTGAGTCCACGAGCGAAGCGAGTGGAGGGGTTTACCTGAGGGACTGATGCCTATTATATGCAAGTTGGTATACCCTTGATCGTTAGAAAACATCTTCCAAAAGGCTATGAATTTTTGACAGAAAAGGATGACATAATCAAAGTAAATGTTCTTTTTGTTCTTTCATCTTTCTCTTTTTACATTTCACAATGTACTTTGTCCACGGGGATGTACAATAATATGGGTATATGTGAGGTTGTAAACACATAATGGGGTATACCCTTTGAATTAAAACAGGTGCCACAGCGTGAACCCATATACCTATTATTTAAATATACGGCGAACGTCAATCCCTCACAGTAAATCGAAAATGAAGCTCCTCAGTTGGCTATGAAAATCTCGCAGTTGGTCGACGAGATTTTACTGCGCATGTTTACTGCGCACCACGTGCTAGTTGAAAGATGAGTGACGTCTACAAATTTTTAGGTTATGCCAAATGTGACATGTTTATTGGCGGGAACGAAAGTCGACAAAAATAAATAAATAGACAAATTTTCCATTGCACTAATTCGAAGGCAGTTGCAAGATGTTTTAGATGTTCAGTCTTTGGAACAAAGAAAGCGTAAAAAAAATTATTCACTTCACTTCAATTTATATAGCTACAGAAGTTATTTCTTGATTCCGGCACGATTGGCGACAACGAGTTTTGTTTTATTGCAGGGAGCAATATTTCATGTGTTCAAAGGACTATATAAAGCCATTAAAACTTCAAAGGAAGATAGGTATCTACATAATAACTAAGTAAGGGCTACATTGAAGGCTACAATTGAAGGAACAACAGATTCTGTTTTAGAGAACTATTCCACTTTCAGTTTCCACAAAGAGAAGTAAAAAGCTTTGGGGTTGTTGTAAAGATCCCACTGAGAATTTAAGTGTCTTTCATGGACCTACATACTTAGTTATAGGTACTACATCTTTATTTTGTTTTCAAAGGACATGGAATATTTAATAGGATAAGTAAAGCCATATGGAATTAAACACACAAAGATTAGTTAAAGCAAATTAAGTATCAGTACTTACTGAAAGAAACTTCTGGTAGTTGTGGCCTGGTAGGTATAGGTCTTGGTATGGGTAAAATAATATGGAACTCCTATAGGAGCTCATTAGAGGAGGGCCTGGATACAGGCAAAACCCCTGAACATCTGTTTAATTGCAAAACAAACCTACATACCTAGGTACACTAAACAAATCTCAGTCAGAAATAGGACAATCCTGAATCTGCAGCAGTAAACACAGCACAAAAGACGCCCCACCGGAATACCCAGCCAAGCAAAGTTGAATTAGATTAAACCAAACGATATTTATGCAGACCGATTAATGATTTGAGTACATTAAACTAAACAAACACTAAACTGAAAGTTTAAATTTATCAAAGAACGAACAGGATCAACAAGATGAAAACTTGAAAGCGTCCCCAAAAAGTAGGGTTAAATGCAAGGTTGACAGATGTAGTTTCTATTACCGTTTGCGAGTGTTAAAAATTCAATTTATTGTTACTTTTATAGGTTTTATAATATCATATGTTCTGTTATAATATAAATATGTATCCTGCATAAACTTAAAAATGCTAAAATGGTAATTATCGGTGCTTTTAGTAAGATTTTACTAATTTATCTAATCGCGTGACGTCAGATTTGTCGACAAGTTGGCAACGTAGAACTTTCAAATAATTTTCAAATCTCGCGCATGCCCAGTTCATTTCCGTCGAGTAAATGGGCATGTCGATCGTCAGCTGTTTTTGGCTTCTTTTTCAGAACTTAGGTAGTTTTTATAGAACTTCAAATTATTTGCGTGAACCATAAATATTATTTCCCACTGCATCTTTTGTTTTTTTCGTTACGTACACTCCATAAGAATAGTATGCAGGCACCGCCATGTTGGAAATTACAAACAAAACAAATGTAAGTTTAAACTCAACGAGCTAGTATATATTACATCTGCAGAAACCTTCCTGTTTTACAGTTTTGGCTCCCTTTTCTAGCATTGGATGCCTTAAAAATGGCGGCAGTATACGCCGGAAGTGACGTCACCTGACATCTTACTTCCAATAATTCGAAATCGAGATCGAGAAAAATGGGGGACTTCCGGATAAAAAACGAAATTATTTTTAGGGAAATATCATTCGCATTTGTTTGCTCTGTCGCCCAACCCCCAGATCATTGACTGCCATGGTGGCAGTTTTAAAAATTTTATTACATTTGTAATAGATCAATTACGTCTTCACTTTTTTGGTTACTAACAAACGATACTAAAAATCTAATACATTTTGTTTAACTAAGCTTGTCTACCTAGTTTTTTGCCAGTGCCGCAGATAAAATAAATAGATTCATGTCCAACCGTTTGAAAGTCTACTCCAGTACATTAAAAGAATAGCTTATCTGAAAGCCCTATATTAATTGGAATATTTTAAGGATGTGGTATTTAATCATATGCACCGCAACCCTGCATTTTTTTGCGACAAACAGTATTGACCATTCCAGAACAACTGATTTTGCTAAAGGTCCGCCATACTGATTTGTGGGGCAACCAAACCATGTAGCCAAATTTACGAAATGTTTCATAGCTATACGGAAATGGTGAATAAGAACTAAGAATCAAAGACAATTCAACATTGTTTGTTCTTTTAGAGTGGTATTCTTCACTAAAACAATATATTTCTGTTGTTATTCCCATTTTAAATGAAAATCGGAACATTTTATGACATTTTCGACTTTCAATTGTTTTTATGAAGTCATCTCAGACCTACTGTTCTAATTACATGGCCTATTTGAGTTTTTTTTTTAAACGAACGCATAATATAAAACAAGTAGGAACGACAACACCACATCTAATTGTTTTGATGTTTTAGGAATTAATTCTGTTTCATTATACGCACCAGTTATGATGTGTCATACAACACATCCATGTATTGGGTAGATTTCGCTTTCCTTTAAAGCATGCATCAAATGCAAACTCAAGCATTTCCATTTCCATGTTTCCTAATCAAGCAGCAAACAGCGGCAGTTGAACATTAACGACATTACAAGAATGGACATTTCCAGTAAGGGTAACAAGCCACAATTTGGCTGAAGATTAGGCCAATTAGAGACTTGACTTAGGAGATATACTTTCTAGTTAGTTATATCTCAAATTTCTTAAATCAAAGATGAAACATGATCATTATCAATATCAACATCAACTTTTAAGTTACATCCGATATTTTAATAGGGATAGTCGGCCATATTGCATTGAGGAGCAGATGTCAAATGACGTAATTCTGGAATGGTAAATTGTCTTTTGTCGAGGAGCAAGCGCCCGACATTGAGAATTGTCAATAGTGTCTACTGTCATTATCATAAAATGTTAAAAACAATGCTTACGTTCCGCCGACGGCAGCAGCTTAGAAGCTTAAGCCAGATTGTACAAGTCACCATCAAAGTAGGGTTCAGCTAAACTCGACTGGTACTTGAACCCGCCCATCAGAATCGCATTGCTGTCAAATTAATTTCATTTGTGACACTTTCTGCCAGCAATGCTTTTCTTATGGGCGAGTTCAAGTACCAGTCGAGTATAGCTGAACCCGACTTTGAGGGTGACTTGTACAATCAAGCCTTAGTCAGCAGTCGGGTGAACGCAGTGTTTTGATTCGCCGTATTAGAATATGGTCAGCGCCAGCGCTAAATTATTGCGCTTAGAAAATCACTCATCCCCTAACTAAACTTCTCAGCTGCTGCCGTCGGCGGAACGTAACCATTGTATTAGAGCATATGGACAGAACAAACAAATGCTGATATTTCCCGTTTTGACAGGAAGTCCGCAATTTTTAAGGAACATATGATCATGTAATTTTATCGTCAGAGCAGTCAGAGCACATCAATTGGCGAAACCCGATTTTGAATTATTTGTCGTAAGATCAAGTGACGGCAATTCGCCGGAAGTAACGGCGTATTTTTTTGGAACCCACTACTAAAAAAGGGTAGCCAAAACTGTAAAACAGTATACTAATATCGTAGCTCATTGTTTATCAACCCGCTAGTATGAGCGAATTCCAAAATTCACCGGGTCATCTACCGGTTAAGCTGGTCATGTGATGGCCATCTAGTAATTTGATGGATTAAGCAGGTGACTGATCTTCCCGACAGATGATCTGGTGAGTTGGAATTCGCCCTATGTTACATATGGAGAGACCCTCGTGTTCATTGACCTAGTATATATGGACAGATCCAACAAATGCCGATATTTCCATAAAAATAGTCTTGCTTTTTGGCCGGAGATACGTCATTTTTAAGGTACGTTTTTAAGGTTCATCGTCAGAACACATCAATTAGCGAATTATTTGGAGTAAGATGTCAATTCAAGCGGATATCGCCGCCATTTTTAAGGTGGTTACTGCAAAAAGCTGGACCAAACGTGTAAAACAGAAGGGTCTCTCGAGATATAATAAACTAGCTTGTTGCACGTGTTTTGCCGTTTTGGCCCCCTTTTTTCAGTGGTGACATCAATAGGAAATAATGTCACTTGACGTCTTAAGTCAAACAATTCAAATTCGCGACTTGCATTTTTTATCAGTGGAGCGCGATTTACGTTTACACTACATTATTGCTCTTTCAAGAAACAAAAACCTTTTTACGGCAACAACTATCTAGATTTAGAATCTATTACGTTTTACGTAAATCTATACCGTTTTTAAATAAGAATCTACTATGTAAAATTTTCATGCACTGGCAACACTGGTTTAACGTTATCTCGACTTTGACAATCAAAAAAGACTCGTGTTATGTAATTCATTATTATGTAAAAAATGGTAAATTAAGCTGTGGGCAAAGTAGGGGCTGTTAATTTAAAAACGTCATCGAGTTGGCTGTGAAAAGTCAAAAAAAATATGCAAGAAGAAAAGTCTATTTGTTTTCATTAAATCCTTTTCCGTCAAAAAATTCAGAGCATTCTAGGTACGTGACTTTTTCTAATGAACACGGGGAATGGTATCCAACTTGCATATAATAAGCATCATTCTCTCGAGGTGAACTGCGGCACTTTGTTACCCCTTCTTCCTTTTTTTTTCTTTATTCTATTAGAAAAAAAAGAAAATATGAATAGGAGGTTACCAAACACAAAAAGGTGGGTGATCTGAAATAAAAGTTGGTCCAACTGAGTTGTGGGGCAAAACCCGACAGCTAGCTACCCTCGAGCCGGAGAGTGGTCGTGGGGTAGATGTGCTAGATAGCTTGATAGTCTGAAACAAGGCGCCACCCACTTTTAAGGCCCCTTTTGAAACTCAGTTCTATTGAAATCAGTTGTTAATACCGTACAAACAAAGCGGGAAAGAACGATATATTATGGAAAGAAACGCAACTTAATTAAACAAAATCAATTCAATTAAATTAACCGCAACCTGTATACTTCAGTACAGTGTACAATGTAATATACATACCTACATGCAATATTTATATATAAATACAACTGTACATTGGTTCGATAATACCAAACCAACAGCCCTACATGACGAATCACGATAACGAATACGATAATAGGTGAAAAATCAATAATCAGCTGTGCTATGGTTTGTTTAGGTGATGAGTTTGGATATTTATATTGAGGATTGTTAAGTAATAAATATAATATTAATAAAAGTAAATAATCTTCTATGTCCAAAGTCTGTGTACCTGAGCTAACCTTGTAGAGGCTTTTAAATTCTTAAAAATCAGACAACATTTAGGGAATAGTACCCATACCGGCCATATACGTATACGTCTGGTTTACATGTTCTGTGAGACGATGAAATGTGTTGTAGTGCTAATATGTGTTGTGGTGCGTTGTTAATACTTAAAACTTAAGGTAAAAAGGATGCACTTAAAAGTTATAAGGTGTACCTAACAGGTTACGTTTAACTTATAGGTACTACTTCTCATGTTCCAAAAAAAGAAACTTGGCTTCAATAGGTACGGTCCACAAAATGTGGTTATGATGGTGGTTAAAACAAAAAAATGGAATGGACCCACCTGACTTCTCCAGGTCTCCTACCAGTCACAAGCAGTATCCTAATATGGTGCCAGGCAGATACCCCGAGAGGAAGCTAAGGCCAGAGTGTCCAGGAGTTGTCTCGATGAATTTGCAGTTGTAGGATGTTTCGAAAAAGAGGGTCGACTCTTCCAAGTTGATTAGAGCAATAAGGACGTATCAAAAAAATTATGAGTCAGGAAAGAAAACTCGAAAAAAGAAAGGTACTCGTCTAGTCGATGCTAGGTCGCAATATGGAATGTGCAAAAAGTGAAAGTGGGTAAGTGTTAAAGAATAAACTCTCAAAGTAACAAAAGATCAAGGCTATAGCTAATCAGAATAATTTTGCAGTAAGAAAAGTAATAGAAATTTACATACCTTAGGGTGACGGGTGGCCTAAAGAGAAAACCATGTGCTGGTATCAACTATGGTCTTCGGGTTAAGTTAATCAGTCCACTAAACCATTCAATAATTGCAAATCAGTCACTAGACTAGGTAAGGCACTTTTATAGCCAAGACAAAATTGAGGGTAGTTCTGATTTATTTCTTAAATCCGCTAGGCGAAATCCGTGGTTCAGCAGCCAGCCAAGAAGCTCACAGAAGAAAAAAAAGAAGACTCATAAAGTTGCCTTCTAGAATCCTCAACCCAAAAAAAACTAGGGCCACACAAAAGTACAAAAGTACCAAAAATGGTATGCAAATTCTACACAAATTCCCATTGGTGGCAAATGGTGATGTCACGACCTTCAGTTAACCTTTAGGGCCAATCAAGGTGAAGGGTTTGAGATCTTCCAATATTCAATATTATCGACCTTGGCCATCGGAAACCTCGCCAGGGCCGGACTAAACAAGGTTATTACTTTGGGAAAAATAAAAACGTAACAACTTGCTACGCTCGTGTAGGGCGACACCTTCGGTAATGATGATATACTATTGTCTACGGCTAATTTCCAATGTTTACAGAATAATCAATTAGGTAACTCAGTCTTCAACACAGGTTTTGTTTTGATTGTTAAAGTCGAAGAAACATTAGAAGCTTCATTTGTTTTGTTTGTTGCCATGTTTCCAACACGGCGGTATCTGCATGCAATTCTTAAGGAGTGTATAATGAAAAAAACAAAACACGCCTGTTCCAGTTCAAAGGGTATAACACACCATTCTAAAAGTTTATGACCATATTACTGTACACCCGTGGACAAAATAAAAAAATATTATTGCATCACAACAACTTACCAGGAATATTCGCGCTTTGTTGGGGTCCAGGGCTGGAATTGCTCAATAATCCTCCGGGACTAGCCAACTGCGGATTGAGCGGCGAACTAGGAACTAAACCGGACGGACTCGGATGCGGCATAGGACTGGGATTAATATTGTTCGACATAGACGTGGGCGAGGATAAATTAAAAGAAGTGGCTGGACTCGTACCGAATCCATTGTGGGTGGTTTGCGATATATTTGCCGTGTGAGGAGAGGCAGGAGTGTGCGGATTGGATCCCGAAGGAGGGGTTAGTGGAGGGTGAAATCTGAGTCCCGGCTCTGAACGAGACCCGCCGGCTGGCGACTGCGGGGCCCGATGGGTCCCTAAGAAGTTACCCCCACCATCCACTTCCATGGGACTAGGTGGATTATCGTCCTCACTCTGGCTTCTTCGTCTAAATACCGCGTTTTCATCTAAGTACTTCGATAGGAACGCTTTGAGTAAGGGAGTTGGAAAGAATACACTGACAACATTGCACGTGTCGAAGCGATTGTAAGCTCCATCGCGAATAGACACTAAACCACCGCCCCGAATCTTTAGCTCCAAGCAGTACAGTCCTTGATAAGTAATTCGAATTAGAATGCATGACTGTGCCATTATAGTGAACGTTTGCACCGGCACTTTGTGACTGACGTTGTGTACTCCCAATTGAGGTAGAGTGGGAAGTTTGCTTAGGGACACTAACGGCTCGTAAGTTTCACTCAGCAGTTGGATAATTTGCGCTAGATTTCTAAACTCGTTAAGATGAGACTCCAATTGTTCTTGGATCAACGAGTGAGCATTCAAAGAGTTGTGCATAGCTCCGAAAGTCAATTTGAACAAGTTTAATTTGCAGTCCCACATCACTTGCGCAATAGCACCCTTTTCCGGTCCATAGCAGATCACCAATTTAGCGTAGTTGAACGAACGCACAGAAAACTGGTTACTGAAGAAAGTAAACTTATCAATTTTTAAATACTCGCTTAGTTCATGCACTAGGGTATACAAGTGCACTATCTTCCACCAGTCATTCAAGAGCATTTCGACTGTTTTTGCGGTTTGATCCGCCGTCAACATTTCATATTGAAAGTATATCGGTCTTCTCGATCCCTGCTCCTTTGCATGAGTACTGTTCAATGGTGACGAGTAAAAGACAAACTCCACCAACCAACTTTTAGCATTATTCTTCACAACGACCCTTATTGAGACCGACAAAAGCCGCTTCAGTAAGGCTTTCCAAGCGGCAGAATGTCCAATTTCCGGAGTAGGAGGAGGTAATTGAATTAATTTCAAAACTAGACCAGTTGCATTTGCTTCCACTTGAAGACCTTGATGGAAAATTTCTTTTCGCGTTAGCTCCAAAGCTAATGTCACGTAGGGTAAACGTTCATCGCACATAGCTACAACATGAGCAAGTTCTGCGACAAAATAAGCGGGTTGTTTTGCCCTTCTCGTGGCAGATTCGGGCTTTACACCTCCTTTACGCTTGAGGGAATTGGCCTCGGTGTGGTCCGGATCAAAACTTCCTGAAAATAATTCTCAATAATTACTCCTAATTTCGTCTCCTTACGTTAATTCAAGTTGATAGATAATCCGCGGGATGAAGAGAAATAGTAACAAAAACACTGACTTATTTGTGGCGCGACATTTCGTAACGAATTTATCACTTTCTCAAGCACTATAACATAGTAAAAAAAAACAAAGCATGTAAATTACGCTGTCAGAAACAATAGAACTACAAACTAACACATACGTGTATTTATATACACATTTTATACATATGTGTATTTCAAATGTTACACACATCGAATTAAAAAGACATATCTTAAACGAAAACGAACACTGTACAACAAAGACCTCCTTAGAATATCACAAGGATTTCCGGCCCTTTTGAAGGTCGTCAATATAACTAGCAACTCGATAAAACCTACTTTACATATAAATTTTTGTATGTTTACATTATTTATGGTCTCAGAACAGATGTGGGTCAGTTATACCCAGGAAAAACCGCATTAATTCTTAATTATTAAGTAATTCAAGTGCTTCGTGTCTTGCATTTACTGAGCACATTTTAATGACTATATATCGTTTAATTTCATGTGGATCATATTGCTTATGTTACGTTTAAACCAGTTTGTCTCCCTATCTAACACTAGTAGATCTTGATCAAAAATTCTACAATCATTCTTGTGTTGGTTGAGCCTGTTAAGAAAATGTTTCGTCTGGCCAATATAAAATTTATTACATGAGCATGGAATGCGATAGATTATAGATACACACAGATTATAGATACACACTGTTGAGACAGTGGTATGGGATCCTTAATACATGTAAACATTTGTCTTGTAGACTTAAGATTGTAAAACGCCAAATGGGATCCAGTGCCTTAAAGTAAATCAATCATGTTTTTCTGCGAAGCCTTGAATCCAAGAAAACTTGTAAAATTTAAATTCTGTTTTATCAATATTTGTTCATCCTTTCTGTCATATTCGTTAATACATTTGTTTACAAACACAGAGGGATAAATATTTTTCTCCAACGTCTGTTTAATTTTTTTTAATTCTCATTATGAAAAGATGGATGGCTCAAAATGGAACTCTACAGCGGTGCAGTTATTATGGCTTTTTGTGAGATATGGGATTATCTAGTGGAAATTTGGAAGCCTTCGTAAAGCCGTAGGCTTTTGAAACCAATTGGTTTTTAGCGAATCATCAGTAATGCTAGTAAGCAGGGATTGTTTTCACAAAGTAAGTGTGTCAACCCCTACACCATGCATTTCTTATATTGACATGTGTTAAACCAAAATAAGTTCGGATTAATTAAAATTTGACAAATGTCAGTTTTGGTGATTTTAAAAATAAATTTACAGACAAAATAGAAAGTAGGGACAAAAACCTTCAAACCATATAATCAGAATTTCAGAATCAGAAATCAGAAAGACGAAATTTTAGATGCAGCAAATAAGTACGTTCCTCCAGTGACTTATTGTAGGTACAAGCACTAATACTTATAAATAATTTCATGACGTTGACAGGCGTGCGTGTAAAAGTTTTTACCGCACGTGTGCTGTAAAAGTTTTTACTGCACGCAAATTTAACGATCTAAACCACTGCCACCTAGACCATAAGGCCGTGAAGCAGAAGCTGTGACGTCACAGTCGTGGTCCAAGGTCACTAGTGTGAGACCATTTGCATTGTAAGGATTTCAAATATTTTTTTCGACTTTGCGACTAATATTATTCATTTTGTATTCATAATTTTGTTTTTATAAATTGTGCCGGACTTTAGGACATTTCTTGCAGCTAGTGCTGCATTTAGACTAACAACAAGTGCTTTAAAAGTGTTGAAAATTTCTCAAACGTGGTTGGGTGTCACGGTGCGAAATCAATGTAAACAGGTCTAGCAAATCCGTTGTTTGGTTTCAAAGGAATGAGGGTGTGAAGAAAAAATGGATGTAAGCTAATCTATATCTGAAGAAAATAGTAGGGTAAGTTAAAATACAGAGTACCTACATAGTTTCATAAAAAAAAGTTAGGTTAACCCTCAGTGACTCATCCTGATTCCTGAATTTGAAAAAGGCCAGACTAAAGCCTATAAACTAGAACAGTAAACTTGCCAGTAGGCCAGTATAGAGGGTTGCATTTAACTTTTTAATATATACCTATTAAGAATGTAGCTTTTTTTTCCCAAGAGTTATTTCACCCAGAGCAAAGAATGCAAAAAGATTTTCTAATCATTTATATTCTTTTATACAAAACCCTAGCTCCTTTATGTAACACGGTGTTACAAATTTCAAAATTTGTTACATAAACAGATTTATTTGCTCTCAACGTATTCCTATATAGACCATGTATTACATTTACTCGTTTAGGTACACTGCATGGACCAAACATTTGGTCCAAGTATCAAATGATGTCACTGTGGTGTAAACACTGGGAATCAAATATTTGGTTCAGAGTAAAGGAGGTAGATCAAACAGTCTTTTTTATGGTGTAAACACTTTAGCCCCAAATTGGATTCTGGAATTGGATTGCAGTTTCCGAAAAGGACTAAAGCTTCCATTTATAACTGAAACAGCTGTTCTTTGACAAACTTTGATTCAAGTTGATTAGGTACTCAATTTGTTCCTTGGTCTAATTTGGTCCATGTGGTGTCAATGTACTACATGACTAAGATCAAACTCAGTAAACTTCATATTTCTGTTAAAAATTTAGGAATTATCTTTAGGAATTACATTATCTTTTAACTGTTAATTTTCTTAAAGGAATGAGCAAGAGATCATCATATACCTACCATTTATACCCAAAACTTGATGTCCTGCATAGAACTTCTTTAGTGAGGTCTTCACAGTCAAAATGGTAAAAACTCAATAGTAGTTGGAAAGTGCCAGTGTCCAGAAAGTACCTACCTACTTACTTCCACAAACAGAGATGTATCGAGCCTACTTCGAGAGGATTTGAGTGCTAGTGTGTGTAGTAACAGCAAGGACTCAAAGTAATAAAAACTGTATGCAGTGATATGTGTTGAAAGTGCAAAATGTTTTAATCTGCAGAAAGTTGTTTTTTTTCTATTTATAGGTAATTAAATAAGATTAAATTGCCAACAACTTTTCATTGTAGTAAATCCTGGGTTATTCAACTTATTATTAGTCATAGTCATAATCATATTCCTAATTTTCATCCATTATAACCCATAAACAAGCCTTGCCATGGATATTTTGTTTACATGGGTTGTAATGGGTGAAAATTGAGAATACAATTATTATGACTACAACTAAGAAGTTGGATAAACCCACACAAATAAAACATGTTTTGATTATTACAACATTTGGCCCTTAGCAATCAAAAATAAAACAGTTAATTCAAGAAACATACGTTTTTTATTTAGAAGGTATAGCTTATACAACAATGCATCCAAGCCACAGCAGCTTGAGACTGTAAAAGAGTGTAAAAAAGACTTAAGAAAAATATGAATGAATGTTACAGGAGACAAAACTGTTGACATCATTATCTTATTATCCTCTGCTTTTCATAGGAATATGACTGGTATGGTACAAGTTCATTTCTCAACTCAATAAATAAAAGTATCCCTTCAAGAGATCTGTTTCATACTCGGAGATTTAATAGTTAAATGGAGACTATATAATTTATAAGCATAAGTTAAGTGTGTAATAAGTTCTTACCACAGATCAATTTTGGAATGTCCAAAGGGGCTTGCAAAGTCTGATCTGTCTCTTCATTATAAAAAATAAACTTTTTCTGTACTTCATCCTTGCGAAAATGCACCTCACATACTTAAAACACCAGTTTTCTACAAAGTTCATGGAATTCATGCTTTGTTAATAAATAATAATAACCTAACTTACCCTAAAATTCTTGTTACTTATTTATGTATAAATGTACCCTGCTATGTCCTCCAGGCACAAAATCTTCTCTTTTAAAGGCTCTAATCCATTTTTCCTCTTAAATCTTCATCCCTGGGAAACCAAAAAACCGATTTTTTAGGTCCATTCTTTATTTTGTGTTGCACCCCGACACAACACCGGTAAGGCATTTTCACAGTTTTTAAACACTAAAATGCATAGTTCCGAATTTAGCACAAACTTTAATACGTTTCCTAAAGTCCAGTAATGTTCATAAAAACAAAATTCGCATTAAAAAACAGAATAATCACAGTAAAATCACGGAAAATATACACGAAATCATTTGAAATCCATCCATTTCAAATGGTGACCTTGGACCACGACTGTGACGTCACAGACTCTGCTTCACGGCCTTATAGTCTAGGTGGCAGTGTCTAAACTCGGGAAGACGAAGATTAAGAGAAACTGGCTCGTAAAAAAAATATTGTACACGTGCGGGAAGTGCTTTATCGCCCTCGATTGCTGACCCAACTCCGCTACGCGTCGTTCGTTCATTGCAATCAGCGGTAAAGCATCACTTCCCGCACTTGTTAGGTAAATAACTATTACTGCAATGCCGACAACAGGAAATTTTTCCAAAACATATCACAACACCAATCAAATGTTTGCATACCTTACAACTGGACAAACACCCTTTCTTGGAGAATGCTAATTATATTGCATACACTTTTAATAAATCAATTTTGAATGTTGAAATTGATATTACCATTTGGTACCTACTCTTAGTAGAAAGATTGACCTAGATAACGTAGAATTAAGATCTCTAATCTTTGAAGAAATATACCTAAACAGTATAAATTTAAACAAAGTGAAATACAACAACATTTTTATTAATAATAAATAATAATAATCTCTAGAAATTTAGAAAGGTGAGGATTGACAGCGCAGATATTTTAGTGAACACTAGATGTCTACATGTTTACCATTACACTGGA
Source organism: Taphrorychus bicolor (assembly GCA_951812265.1). Lineage (NCBI taxonomy): Eukaryota > Metazoa > Arthropoda > Insecta > Coleoptera > Curculionidae > Taphrorychus > Taphrorychus bicolor. The sequence continues at coordinate 46,103,192 of OX638297.1, read as the reverse complement.
TGCCCAGAGAGGTTGAGTCAATTTTAGAACTGGGCCCAATGGTAAAGTACTGCCCCTTACCCCAACTAAAGCTAATGTTCCAACCATAGTTAAAGACCTAGATTACTGCATCAACAACCAATTGATAAGTAAAGAGGAAAAGTATTATATAAGAAGAAGAGCAGTCAACATATTTACTAACTTCCTCAAGAGTTACCGGACTCCCAAACAGTGCAGAGTCATCCTTAGAAATATCAAAGGTACCAGACAGTTCTTGAAGGATAACCCTCAAATAATGGTGGGAAAATCCTCCAGACAAAGGGAATTCCACTGTGATAATAGAGAAAAAGAAGAGTATGACCAGGGAGTGATGAATATGCTGAGTGACAATAAAGTGTACAGGATGGTCAACACGCACCCAAAAACGTTTTAGGATTGAGCCAATGAATTTGTGACACAACTAGAGAAACTGAAGTGCGTCGATAAAATCCGAGCAGAGAGACTAAAAATACACAAAGCAATTCCACAAAATATCTACGGATTGCAGAAAACACATACATAAAACCACTCTTAGTTTGAGACCTATCGTTAATTGTATTGGAACATAATGTTATAATTTAGCTTCGTAATTACATGAAATTCTTGTGTCCAAAATTTCTGTTTCGATTCAATGTAAAAAATTCATTTGAGTTTGTTGATTTTTCTAGATCCACAGTTTTGCCTCCTAATTACAAGCTAATTTCACTGGATGTCAAGTCACTGTTCACGAATATCCCAAAGAATATTATCATTGAGATTATTTCGAAGTAATGACCATATATTTCTGCATTTTTTGACACACCTAAAAATATTTTCTTAGACATGATATTGTTTGGCTTTAAATCAAGCTACTTTACGTACAACACCCTGTACCTTCACCTGGATGAGAGTGCTATAGGAAATCCTGAGTCCGGCATTGGTAAACATCCTTAAGTCAGATTTGGTTGATTCTTGTTTAGAAAAACTTTCATTTACTGTGCCATTCTTTGAGTTATATGTAGATGGCTTTTAATTTTACAAGTTTTAATATATCCAGGGCGTCTCAGAAAAAATTGATCATTGCTTTAAGGAAATGGGAGTCGATCCCGTTTGGCGTTTTACAATATTACGTCTACAAATCGAAGTTGTACACCTATTAAGCATCCCATACCAGTCTAAGATAATCTGTCGCATTCCATGCTCATGTAATAATTTTTATATTGGCCAGAAGAAACAATTTCTTAAGAACAGGCTCAACCAACAAAATAATGATTGTAGAATTCGCCATTAAGTCAAAAAACAAAAAAACAGCTTTGGCTACTCACCATTTTGACAAGGGAGGCATTTTTGTTTATCATTCTACCAGAGTATTAGATAGGGAGGCAAACTGCTTTAAACGTAACATAAGCGAAATGATCCACGTTAAATTAAACCATACCATTAATTTGAGATTTGATACGAAAGGAATGAGCCATATTTATTGAAATGTTCTTCATAAATACAAGACACGAAATACTTTAAATAGTTAATAATTGTCCATTTACAATGGGTTTACTAGGGTATATTCTTAACTCTCCCATATCTGTTCGGAGATCACCAATAATGTAAACATACAATAATTTATATGCAAACTTTGTTTATCAAGGTACTGTTGCTAGTTATATTGACGACCTTCGCAAGGACCGGAACACCTTGTGATAATTTGATGGGTTCTTTGTTGTTCAGTGTTTGATTTCGTTTAAAATATGCTTTTTTAATTCGGTGTGGGTAACATTTGGAATACCCGTAACATCTGAGGTATGTGTTAGTTTGTAATTCTATTGTTACTGACATTGTTAGTAATTTACATGCTTTGTTTTTTTTATTATATTATAGTGCTTGAAAAAGTGACAATTTCGTCACGCCACCGACACAAAAGTCGGTGCTTTTGTTACCATATCTTTCCATCCCACAAATTATCTCTTAAATGGAATTCTTACTTATGTTACAAGTTTTGGTGAGTTCTCTTCATAGGATTAATCTTGTTCCACTTTTATAAGTTATGCAATTTATTTTAATTTCTGCAATTTTTTAGTGCATAATTGTTTCCGTTTTTTCTTGAAACGCTTTAATAATGACTTACCGTCTATAGAAGTAAAAGGTCCATGAGTCGCTGCGAATGTATCAAACTCTATGAGGGTTTGAACTTTTAAGAAAACTTTTGGTATTTCGGTCTCGATAGTCTCATCTTTGGGATCGTCTTCGATACTTGAATGCTTTACCACGCACATATAAAATGAACAATCGATCTCACAGGGATTAGTCTCCCGTTCCTTGAATTCTGCAATCTAAAATTCGTCATCAGACCAGTAAATCTTACTATAGAGGTGTAAGAAACAAAGGAATATTTACCAAGACAACGTTACTATGTCGGTGGAACTGAATATACGTGTGGTGTTTGCCGATTTTGGTGATGGGATGATCAGGAGAGTGTAATAAAGGCAACCTTTCGTGCGCAGAAGCCGGTAAATGTTGCAGAGTTTTCTCGCATCGCCTTTGTGTAATCCAATATCTACATAATTTAAAAATATAACCAAGTTATAATAATTGTTAAAGTTCATATCATTTGAAGAAATAAAAAACATGAATATTCAAAGACGTGTACTTCGTTTATAAGCAATACATTCGCCATAATGGAAATAATTACATTACTTAGAGATTTACATCATTACATACAATAATTTAGAAACACAAATATTGGAGTGTCCCTCGTATGTAGAAACGGTCGAGTATTTCGTTAAGGAGAGAGTGCAAAACTTTGGAACAAAGGATTAAAAAAAAAAACTTATAGTTTAGAAATGGTGGTCATTTTACATATACAGAGTGGGTTGCCCGGTGTGAATATCTATTTTAAAAAAGGAGTTACCTTCGCCATTTTATCCACAAATTATTGAGGGAAGGAGAATGTGACGACTATGTAAAAGCTGAAACAACTTTTGAAGACGATGAATCAAAACTTACCTTAATTCCGATATGTACGAAGGCAGCTTGGAATGGTTCCCATTCAAAATATTATTGATTTCTGGTACCAAAGGCGGGTCATATTGTGGCACGTGACATTGAAGCATGCCAGTATGAGTGTCGACTGTAATCAAAAGTTGTTCTGCTCTAAGGCAGGGCTGTAAAATCGCAACGGAAAGTATAGCCGGTGACCCTTGTAGAGTACCTTAAAAAATGTATAAAACATAATTATTGTTTTGTACTTTGATTTAGAACTAGACGTACATTCCACATCTTTTAATAGACTTTGTAGTTCCAACTTAATGTCATCGAGTCTGCTGCGAGTTCTGACGTAAATTGTATGAACCAGAAGCCTTTCCATGGAAAGGACTTCGCTCCTGATTGCCCTGTCGGCAATTTCAGATTCCTGTTAATTTACCATAAGTAGTTACCATCTTCTACCAACCCATTTAATTTTACCTTATTGCCCACAGATGGAACATGCATAACTGTCAAAGGCCTGGCAGGATTATGCTGATCTACCTGAATAGTTAATTTATATCCCAACTCAGATCTCAACTCTCTCCAATATGATACCGTCAAACTTCTGCCTGGGATATATTCGTCCACATGAATATGATCATCCAATCTATCTCTCATCAATCTCAAAGTTTGAGAATATAAAACCTCCAATTGCATAGACTGGCAGAAAAAGTGTAAACAATTGTACACTTCGCCCAAAGGATTGGGATTATCCACAAGTCTGGCTTGAATTAGCTGGTGAATGTATTGGATCTGTAGAGAGTGGACTAAGGCCTTTCCATCTCCCGTCTCTTTGTCTTCAACCAGAATATTAATTTCCAGTAATCTCCAGGGAATATTGGGCCCATCTCCCATTACAGTCAAAGACACCTCAAATTCATGTTGCACTGTAAAAATCACTCTTCCATTTTCGATTTTCAAATTTCTCATTTGGGGCAACAAATTCCCAGTAACCAGTCTGTGTTGAATTATTTGGTTCAATCTTAAAAGAGTAGCCTTCTTCTCTTGGGTGGTAATTGGATCAGGTGGGACAATTTTCTCCTTAATACATGCCGGTAATCTACCGTAAGTTCCAGTTGTTAAAACCTCTACAGCTGCAGGAATGTGGAAATTAGGTAGACGAGCTTGTACAAGGGTCTCTCTGGCCATTCTAGCCAACATATCGGCCGTCTCAACGAATAAAAGAGATTGTTTGTCCAACAGTACCATCATTCGCTAAAATGCAAAACATTTATAACTATGAGATTAAGCAACATTACCTTAAGTAAATGTCAATTTAGTATGGAATATATGTAGATCTCGTCAAAGTAAATGAAAAGAGGGGTGGATTCACAAGTCTTTAACCTCAAGCCAAACTATTTATGCATAATTTAGTTAATTCGGTGCGAATTTGTATGGAATGTTACGTCAGAAATGATTATTGTTTTTGACAGGCCTTTGGAAGACCCACATCGCGGGTCGAAAGTTTGGCGATTTGGAAAAGTGTCAAGTAGTTTTTTTTGTCCTATGACACACTATCGATTTTTTTTTAGGAAATGCTTCATTTTTCAGATGCCAGGTCTAAATTTTCAAACATATATTTGTAGAACACAAGTCTACTTTGATAACCCTTACAACGCGAAAAAGTTGTCTTCTTAAAAGTACTTTCAAGCTTTTCTAAAAGAAAATAATCATTCAAAGTCATCATACACTGTGATAGTCTTAAAATTTTCCAATATTCCGGCGGCGGGATACAAATCGAAAACGGCGCTTTTTCACGAAAACATAATAAAGAATGTACATAAATGAAAAGTAACTTACTAGGTACTTTACTTAACTTACTCCACAGAGCAGTAGGAGAGTAGTAAGAGTACGTAGCTGTAATTTTGAACTTTAAAATTGTGATTGAGAGCAGTGGGGAACTACCTATTCTTTTTACTAGGCGAGATCTAATATAATCTTACACAGTGTCCCAGAGAGACACAGGGTACAGGTTAGTACAAAATTTAATGTAAAAGTTTCTAGATTTTCTTCATTAAATTGAAAACAAAACAATAAATGATGGGCACTTAAGAACTAATTTTTTTTATACTGACATAGATAATATTTTTTTAACATTTCTTTGATATAGGTAATAATGAGATATAGAAACTTTTCAAATTGTCACCTTATAAAACAGTATTCTTTTATACTTACGGCTGTTTTTTCTACTTTAGAGGCACTATTGGCCCATTTTACTAAAGCTAGTAGTCGAACAAACAACTGTCTTGTTCTTGTGGAAAAATTATAGATTTCAATCTTCCTTTCCATATCAGTTTTCCTTGGCAACCTGAAATGTTTGTTACATCTCCAATAAGAGTTTTTTTAGGATTGGGATCATATTAACTTGAAAAGATAATCAATAATGGTGTAAAATTCAATCTCAACAAAATTTTTCCTACACAACACTCTGAAATCAGATTTCATCTTGGATTATATAATGAATGCCTGCTTACCAACTAAAATAAATGTTTTATAATAAAAAAAAAGGCATTTGCATCCACTTTTTCATAATTCAATCTCTTTTCTAATTCCACTAATATCAGTTTATTATTCAAGTGAATTAAATTAATAATTCATAATGCAATTGAACCAATTACATACTACTGGAAAAATAATGTAGACTTAGGGCGACTTTTACAAGTTCAAGTAAAACTTCAGATTGAAGATAAAACTCCAGATATAACCTACATTGCATTGTTTATCTATCAGGTAAACAATACAATGTACATCAAGTCTGGTGTTTTATCTTCAATCTGAAGTTTTACTTGAAGTTGTAAAAGTCGCCCTAAGTAGGTAGGTATCTGTATTTATTAAAGTCAACAATACCTTCAGTTTCTCTGAAATGCTTATCAGTTTTATATTGAATTGCCAAGTATGTAATTCCCCTTATCTGCAAATAGCAGGGCAGGCTCACAAAACACTAAATGTAGATGGGTGTAATTACCTATATATTTAGATATGGGGTGTCTTTTTTAAGTGCCTGCAGTATTACTATCTCCGAAACGGCTGTAGTTACGAAGATGGTAAAATTAGCAAAAAGTTGACTCTTATTGAAGAGCATGTTTAGAAAACCTTTGCAATGTTGCCACATTTTGAGTGGTTTCTGAAATATTTAAAAAAATCTAAAAAATACCAAAAACTTAAATCTCTTCTATTTCAAAAACTATTGGTTAGACAAAAAAAAAATTAATTCATTCTGATCAACCGAGTTATCAACAGAGTTACTTGCATAAAGTTAATTTTTTTAAATATGGCCCTTGCATAAGTAGGATGTTACACGTTTCGGCTAACTAAATCCATCATCAAGGTAATGACCTGGTAAATGATGTTTTCTAATGAACACCCTCTAAGTAGGCCCATATCTATGTAATAAAACTATGTTGGTAGTGTTAAGTAAGATTGACTAGTACCTAAGTGTCATATTAGGCCAATGGAATTATAACTTTGTACTGAATGAATATATTATTGTAAAATCTTGTTTATTATGTTCTATATGACAAGTAATTTAAGAAATTTAATTAAGTAGCATATAAAAGTTAGCATTTTTGTCATCTAGATACCTTTGAAACCTTCATTTTTTTATACCCATCTCCTCTTAGTACATGTTGAGAAGATATGATAAAAATGTCAAAGTCAAATTTCTAAAGCATACTTGAAGACAATACTAAGTGAATGGCTTATACAAGTATGGAACTATGTAACATGCAGATGCACTTACTAAAGAAAAATTCAGTAGAAACCTTTAAAACTGCATAAACAGGATACTCAGATATAATATTTTTATGATGGGTTTAATTGATTGAAATGTTTAAAACCCTATTTATGTTGCCCTTATATGTATGCCCTTATATTAAGAGTAAAAACTTTCAAACTATTAAAAAAAAAACCAGGTTCAAATTTTAAAAAAATTAACTTTATACTGGTAACTCCTGTTGATAGCATCACATGAAGTTAATCGAGATGTCATATGGGAGGGGTTAGAGTGTAGTGAAAATTTGTAATCTAAACTTTTTTTGTGTCTCCAATAGTTTTTGAAATAGAAGATATTTAAAATTCTCGCAATTTTCATATTTTTCCAAATATTTCAGAAACTACTAAAAATGTGGCAACACTGTAAAGGTTTTCTAAAAAGTCTCCACACAAGAGAATAATTTAACCAACCTTTTAACTAGCGCCATTTTGGAGATAGCAATACTGCAAGCACTTAAAAAAGCCACACAGTATATACAAATAGAGCTCTAGAGAACCAATTGATTTATATAAGAAAAATATCAGAGAGCAGGTATTTTGTAAAACTTTTATATGATAGAATGTAGATAAAAAGGTGCAATAGTTAAGATAATACAATATATAGGTATACTGGCATACAGACAAACTTCTATAGTTGTCAAGCGAAATCAATAAATATAAAAAAAAAATTATGCAGTGGTTCTCCATGATCCATTCTCCATCTTGTAAATAACAAGCAAGATTTTTAATTCTGGGGTAGGTGTAGTTTTTCAGTTTACATTTTTAAATACTCAGTACAAATAAAAATAATAATGAAGTTGTCAGGAATATGCATTTTCAGAAAGTTGGTAACATTTTCAATTGGCAAAATGTGTTTTGCACCGAGTCGACCATAGGGCAATTCGAGTTTCTTCAAATATTTGGCTCAGTACAATTCCAATAAAACATGCAATATGCATTTGCATTGCACTCAGAGCAAAACTACCTAGTACATCTTGTGTTGTACTCAGTGTGAAACTCGCTGCACTGGTTTCCCAATAAAACATACCAAACTGCACGAAAGTTACCAATCAAACATACAAATTGCACTAGTTTTGCTCTGAGGTTCCCAATCGAAAATGCTATTACTTGGGTTAACTTGATCACTAATCTTACTCTAGACTCTAGAGTGTACTTTTACCACATGTTAAAGGGGTTACTGATACTTCTTGGGTTGTAAGTAGTAAGTTTCAGAAAAAGGAAATAGTTTTGGAAAAGCTGTAGTAAAACCTATATAGATATTTGTCATTTTATTCCTCAGTTCTCTGGCCAAATCTAAGTTTACTAGTCAACTGGGAGAATGAATCATATGATTAATAAACTGAACACAACTTACAATTCTGCTAGTACGGTTAACTCATGGTAGGTCCGCTGGATGATAAAGTCAATCAACATAGCAAGAGACATGTTTCCTCCTCGAAACCCTTCTTGAGGTCCACTCAAAGCCCCTTGACCCACGGTGTTAGCTACCGGGGTCTGGAGGCCTTCTAATGGCAATGGGGCCATTGTTTTTTATAAAACGGTCACAGTATGTTTACAACTTTGGTTAGAACTTCTTGAGTTTGAAATAAAGTTTTTACAAGATATGTTCACCACTTGTACTACCTCCTATAATCTATTTAGCAAATCGAGGCTCCACGCTACATTTTATCTTGAGTGCAAAACCAGAAAACAACTAACAAATGCAAATTAATTGCAAAATTATTTTTTGAATTTATTCAACCTTGTTTTGATATTTTGGATGAAAAATAAAATGGACTCCAAAGCAGTGTTGCCAAAGTTGTGCTGCGAGTTGACGTTGACACGCAAATGCAGTAAGGACTAAGGCTTAAGCCCAGTGCAGACGATGCAATTTATCGCGGGGATTTCATCCCTGCGACAAAAGTTGCAGGGATTTTTTCGTTCAGACGGTGCATTTTAGTTGCTGCAATTAATTGCATAGCAATAGAAATTGTTCTATTTTCCATGCGATTTGTCGCGGGGATTTGGTTACGTTTCTAGTGCCTTTCCAGCGAAAACTTAAAATTTTAGGTTGAACAAATAAGTGTGGTTAGGTGAACACTTTGAATCATCAGCTTTTTCAAACTCCTCATTAATTAATCAAAAGGCCCCCCCCAAAATCTCTTTTTAACACCCAGGGCCTCACCCATCAACTTTTAGGCATAGAGATAGTTTACAAAAATAATAAGACAGAATGGATTTTTTTTGATAAGTTGGTAGCAGTCTAGTAAAGTTCCTAAAAAATTGCATAAAAAAAGTTGCACTGTCTGAACGCAAATGCAAGAAAACGCGGGGATTAAAATTGCTGCAACTTTGCCCCCGCAATAAGTTGCATCGTCTGCACTTGGCTTTAGAAAATGTAAACCAGAGGAAGTAGCATACGACGCCGGCGCCTGTTACCAGTTTGCTCCAATCTGTCAAATGTGAAAATGCCAGTGACTCGGCCTTGGTATTGTAGAACATAAGAAAATATTTTATTAAAAATAGTAATGGAACTAAATTACTATTTGTAAAATTAGTAATATTATACGTAATATTATTAGCAAACATCGAATTAGTCGTTGATAACCCTGGGATTACATCTCCTACGCCCCTGGAAAAACTGCTCAAAAATTTAAATAAAAAAACTGTCCACAAGTTACAGGATTAAAAAAATATTTCCCAAAATAGCATTATTGACTTCATTGCGGTATATACCAAATCATATTTCGAAGATTTGGATGTAATATAACTGGTTTTAGAGTTATTTGAAATAATTTAATTGTTGCTGAAAAACGGCATTATCTGTTTACCTATGAAATGTAACTCCAGGCTCCTTTCTAAAGCCGCTGCTTTTAAAACCGTAATCTGCACATCCCACCATTGTAAACAACACAATTATTTATAATATTAAAGTCTTACAAAATGCAATTTATTGCATAAAAACACATAGCCAACGGAATGTTTGGTTTTCGTCTTAGACATGGAGTCTCATCATTTTTGGTAACAGCTGCCCATATAGCGGAGAATTGCGCGCGGATTCCACTAGTTTTCATTTTCTGATGACTAAGGCTAAACAAGTCTCTAATCTGTGGACTGTGAGGAGACTACTTATACGTATTATTATGCTAGAACCTGCCAGAATGCAAAATTTCTAATATGTATGGACCAAAAAAAATGCAAACTTGACGAATAGTCTTAATGATCTTTCAGATTCTAATTTCAAATTTCAGTAAAATTACCAAACATATCAACATTGATTTCAAGCAGCTTGGTAATTGACTGAAAATATATATTATATACAAAATACCGGTATCAACCAATATGCAGCCACTTTGAAAAGTGGCACTTTAGGACGCCTATTCTATAGGAAAGAGTGAAAGTGAAAGTGAGAATTTTGACAACCTTGATTGGTCAAAAAATTCTGTTGACGAATTCCATTGGCCAGCAATTATCACTTTCACTTTCACTCTTTCCTATAGAATAAGCGTCCTGCAAATTTTTTAGCTGCTTTTCATCTTTTTAACAAACCTAACCTTCAATATAATGCGAATTCCTTAATAATAATTGTTTAGACTTAGGGAATAAATCCTTAGCTTGGCAATGCCGCACAACGTAAATTTATTAAAACGTAATTGGCTGTCTCTAGGCCCCTTGGAACAATTCCTATCTTTCACTTCTCTTTGAGAAAATAGGATAGGTATATATATTACTCATTCAAGGGAAAAGAGACGAATCCCTATGATGACAAAGAGACATGTGCCTGAGTTTTCGTGACACGTGACAGTGAGGTCCACGTCAGTTAAAGTGTCATATGTCATATGTCATATGTCATTCAGTGTTCGTTTTTTTTTCGTAAGTTTTAACAATTTTAACATTTATGTGATAATTTTGGAATTCATACCAGTTTTTGCTGACTCAAATTATTTTCGTAATAAAAACTGTTATAATTAGGAAATTCTTTATATAAAGTTTATGTATGTTTTGTGACCATGTAAGTGGCATTATCAACAGCTTACTACGACGCTATTTAATATTGAAGGTAACAAAATATAATTATGCCTATTCATATTGAACCATTATTATTTTTCGTTTGTCCAAATCCTTTGTTTTTTTTTTATAGCACTCGAATTGTATACGGAATTTTCAAGCCAAAATGACAAACATAAACTTGTCTACCTAAATGCTAAAGCTATCCACACTATCTCTCATTTGAAATTTATTTCCTTCCAGAAAAAGAAAAACATTATTGATAAGATTGTTGCATAGTAGACATTGAGTCCTTGGATACAATGGGGAAAGTCTTTTTGGAACATATGGGCGGAACTCGTTTATTTTCTTGTGCCAGATGTGATACCAATTTGACTAACCGTTCTGAACTAATCAGTACAAGGTTCACTGGTGCTACAGGCAGAGCCTTTTTATTTAACAGGGTGGTCAACTTGACCTATAGTGCAGTACAGGATCGAGTAATGTTGACAGGCAGGCATATGGTAAGTGTTTTTTGACTTTCTATGGAATTCCCATGATGATTTCTGTTCATATTTAGGTCAGAGATGTCTCCTGTAAATCTTGTGATTCCAAATTAGGTTGGATGTATGAGTTTGCTACAGAGGACAATCAGAAATACAAAGAAGGTAGGGTAATATTAGAGCGGGCATTAGTAACTGAGAGTGATGGCATGGAGGAGAGATCATATTATGAAAGGAGACAAAACAATTAAAGAATTGCTCTTGGAGGAAGTTGCTGTAATGTGGTTATTAATATTTCAATTGAGATAAGGCTTTTGTGAAGTAAGAGTATTTGGGCTTGGTTTATGGAAAGTGTCCTCATGGATGAGGCAATGGAAGAATTGCCCAGATGACTTCTTTGAGTGTTATAGGTGTCTAAACATTTAACATACCTACGGGGTGTTCATTATAAAACTTCATCTAGCAGGCTGTGAAATTTTGACAGAAAAAGATGACATAATCAAAGTAAATGAACTCTTGTTTCTCCATCCTTTTCTTTTGCCATTTCACAGCCAACTAGATGAAGTTTTATAATGAACACCTTGTATCCTGTCATTTGTTGTACTCAAAATTACATATATAGGTGATTTACCTTTTGTTAAACTTAAGATATTTGTAGCTTTGTAGTGTAGCTAAAGCAGAAAATATATTATGGTTTGACTACATTTAGTGGAACTAGACTTTGGTAATATCTAAGGATTTTATATGTTTCTACCTGTATTTGTAAACTTATGTCTGACATTAAATTACCTATAAATATTGTTAAATATTAATGTGCAGTTTAATCAATTTTAGAGCCTTCCTGAGCGCCACTTTATGTGTCATACTAAAATTGCTATTTTCCTGGTGCAACTGAAAAGAAAAATGTGTGCTTTTTATTGCCGTGAAATGTGAGAGAACATTTTACAATTTGAGAAGAAGAAATCATTCCTCCATAAATCCTCCACCACAGTCCAGGAATCTATATTGTTGACAAATATTTAAAATTAAGAGCCTAATCTGAAATACTTAAGTTAAGTTGATATTATGGGTTTTTGAATATTCCAGCACACACTTTAAATGTTTTCATGGAAAGGAACTAGTCATTACCCCCCAGTACAACTGATGTACTGTAATAAAAATATTACTGTTAGGAATAATTATAATTTAAAATAATGTGGCCTGTCCAATGAAAAGATATCGCATTTGGGACAAGGGGCAAGTCTCATTTATTCCATTTCACCTATTTTGTCAACTATCAAAAGCAGTAGTAAGGAGAAGGATATACACTTACACTTTGATCTCATAACACTTACTTTTATCTAATTCTATTTATATATACTCAAAGTGTAGACTGAAAACAATTAATTAAATTGTGTGCAACCTAATATATTGGAAATTCCAATGAAGGTACCTATATGTGAACTGGATGATGCAGGATCAGAATTAAGAAAATAATTAAGAAATCTTAGGATTTCTCTATTTACAATATTCCTAATTGAACATGGTAATGACATTGTTTTTAGATAAGATATAAACAATATAAAGACAATTGTAATAATTAAAACTAAGACATTTGCTTAATGACTAATGAAAATCTTCAAAGGACCAACGTTTTGACAAACAAGGATAGAATTTATCAATTCTATTCTATAGGTGTGACTGGATTGTCAAAAAAAAACAGCTGCTAGGTCTTATCAAGAGGCAACAAATGCCAATAAAATTGAAGACCATGATGTAGATATCATCGGGCTGACCAGTATATTTCAATCACGGCAGAGAGCACATCAAATTTTACCCCCTCACCCCGTCCATTTTTTTTTCATGATTCAAAAATAAACCTTCTGCGTATGTACCTACTTATACAGAGTGGTTATTTTTACAATGTTTACCATAGGGACCTCCGAATGGAAAAGACTTCCAGGGTCGGTTAAATTAGGAAAAAGACTTAAGACGCCATTTAGAAACTAGATTTATCGATTGCGGTTAAAATATGCAAAAGATTTAAGAAATGCTGGCGTGAAAACCATCAATCCTATTTTGATAAAACATGGGATTCTGACGTTTCTTTTGATAGCGCTTGGCATGACATTGACAGATTTTTTCTACGACCTCTTAAGTATGGGGTGTTCATTATAAAACTTCATCTACCAATGGATTTTGATTTCTCCTTCCTTTTCTTTTGACATTTCACAGCCAACTAGATAAAGTTTTATAATGAATACCTCATATTTGCATACTGATAGTCTACTTTAGTTTTCCTTATGGGCGCCATATTGAATTTTTATACCGCAGGATAAAATAAAAAATATGCCTCTCTATTGATTGATATATCACACATGGCTTGGATTGGCCAATTTCAGGGTTCACTGACTAAACTTCTCAGCTACTGCCGTCGGCGGAACGTACGCATTGTCATGCCAAGCGCCATCACAAGAAGCGTCAGATTCCCAAGTTTTATCAAAATAGGATTGACAGTTTTTACACCAGGTTTCTTAGAATTTTTTGCATTCATTCACTTTTTTTCTAGATATTTCAGAAACCACGATAGATAAATCTAGTTTCAAAGTGGCGTCTTAATGAGCACTTTATTAAATGCGCAACTTTTTCCTAAATAAACCGACCTTCTAAGTCTTGCCCGTTCGGTTAAATCTTACCCTATATCTCTATGGTAAACATTGTAAAAGTGACCACCCTGTGTATAGGGATATTTAGAACTTACATGGTCTAAATATGCTTAGATTGTAAAATATGCGTTTTATGATATGGGGAATTATTAGAAATTTCTTTTATTGTGTATATTATACATTTAGTAGTATATTACAGACTCGTTTAGGAGATTTTCATTTGCAAAAAACATAATTATATTCCACACACTTTCTAAAAAATCTCTAGTACTATATTGGCCAAAGGGGCCTGGAATGCATATGCTGAAAGTGACATGCCAGTTATGAATATACTTTCCTAAAAATTACTCTCGAACATTAATCAAAACGCAATTTATTTAAAGTTTACCCCCATAGACTCCTATTGGGTGACCACTATTGAAGTGTTTTTGTATCAAAACCACTTAGTAGGAATTTATCAATATTTTATATCTAATCTCGCATTAGTTTAGTCCAAAAACTTTCCTTTATGCATATTGATTTAGGGAGTTAACAGTTTGTTAAGGAGAGAATTTCTAGTCGCCTCATTCATCTTAACTAAGTTAGTTAATTTAATTAAGATGATAAATTTAATTTAATTAAGATAATACCCCTCCCCCTTGGTCAATTTTAGAAAAAGATTTGGAAAACGTTTTTGCTGTTTTTTATCGGAATGCAACGATTTCAATCCCCTGATAACGTAACAAACTAAATTCAGATGAAATTAGCCCCAAAAGTGATTTTTTTAAATGGCATAAAACTTGATACTTAAAATGCCAAATAAATCGAACAGGGAAGGGTCTATTTCCGAAAATATTGCACCTGTACGGGACTTCAGTTGGAAGGTGGGGAAGGAGGACATCCAGAAGAGCAAATAACAGTTGGATTTACTCCAATCGATTTACTCGTTCTTAAGTTACAGGTGGTCAAAGTTGAAAATTGAGAAAAAAGACGTAATATAATAATATAGTAATAACTTTTTTTATAAGGTATATAAATATCGTGTATTATCCGAGACTACAGGTACATAACTGACTATTATATAATTGAGTTGGTACAGAGGGAAGAAAAAATACCCACTGGAAGTTTTCTTACAATTCTTTAACGATCTTTTTACTGTTGCGCCATCATCAGTGCTCAAAATGTATACAGACTAAAGATTGATGAGAGATTGAGGAACGATGAGAGAGAAGATGCTTATTTTTAAGGGACGGAAACTGTACAGTGACATCATTTTAAGTCGCTCACTCGACTAGCAGCTTTTCTGTCACACTTCTTAAAAATTTGAAACGTGAGGATCGCATGGCATCCAAGGCCGACCTCGGATCCAGGGCTAGCGACTATAGTTGAGTTCGGTAATTACATCCTGAGCACTCGGGATATCAGTCTATCTCACTCTAGCTTGCTAAGATTTTGGGAGATGGTCTGTGTCCGGAGCGCTCGGATGGAATTACCGAACTCGGCTTATATTGGCTGCTACTATGTTTGACAGATACGACGCCATCTTGATTTTTTTTGAAATGGAAACAAGCAGTCTACTAGAGCTGAAGGAGCAGATTACGGAAATATATAACTTCGTATATCTATCTCTAAGCATTTCGATTATACAGGGACAGGGTGGTAAAGTTGTTGAATTTCGAAAATAATTTTTTCTACAACTGCCTCGAAACTGAACAAATGCACACAAGGTCCACTTTGCACACGCTTCTGATTGTTTTGCACACGCTTTGCGATGTACGAATACGAATAATGATCATTTATGAAGCAAAATCGCAGTCGTAGATACAGTTTAGTGTGTAACACGTACGAAAATCACTCTTCGCACTCTTGTGACGTTTTATCACTCGCCTACGGCTCATGTCCAAACCGTCACACTCGTGTGAAAAGTGTTAATTTTCGACACTAGTTGCACAATTTACTATTTAGTGGCTTATTCGATCAGCAGTTTTCCTGTTGCACTTCTTAAAAATACGCGGCCATCTTGATTTTTTTTTAACGGAAATACACATATATTTACCTACAATCCAGTAAAGCTGAAGGATGGCTGAAGGGTGGTAAAGTTGTTGAATTTCAAAAATCATTTTAAGTGGCTCACTCGATTAGCAATTTTCCTGTTGCACTTCTTAAAAATGTGATACGTGGTTTGTTGATTGATTTTTTGTTGATTGAAAGCATTTTTATTGTTCTCAAATAATTTGTGGGTAGCAGCTACTGGGATTTTTTCAGAAAATCCCTGTGTAATTTTGGTCATTTTAATCCCTATAAAGGCACTTAAATCTCGTTTCATTAAAGGGAAAAAGATGTGAATTTGACGTATTGGCCAGTCATGCGATGTCGTTATTTATACGTCATGTGCATGACGTCATTATGGTGGGCTTATTCACGTGATTTGATACGTTATTTATATGTCATTAAAAGACATCCTATAGTCAGTCAATGACTTTTTTTTTATACGTTTTATACATGTTACTTTGTTACCTTGGCCAGAGACAACCCATGAGACGAGCAACTGAATGTAAATAATTCGTCCGATTGTAAAAATTCACTGTCTCTCTTTTTTGCGAGTCTCCGTCTAAGAAAAGTGCAGCGTACTAGAGGGCGCCACGTCACATTGCCGCCATAATTTAAACGTATTCGATAGCGCTCGAGAAGCCGTTTGCATACCTTCGCCGTGAAGTTCAGTTAAGGTAGACTTAAAATTCCTCATATAAAATGCATTGCTGTCAAAGAATTGGTATGCCAAAGGTCGCTTAACAACAATGTATTCTATATGCAAAATTTTTAAGGTCTAGTTAGCTGAATTTAATGGAGAAGGTTTGAAAACCTTCTAAGGTTTAATATTAAATTAATTATTATTAAATAAATTAAAATGGTCTAAAATGTTCAAAGATGAAGGAAACAATTATTATTCCAATAATATGGAGAAATATCTATATTTGCAACAACAAAAAATGAAACTCAAAGTATATATGCCTAAACAAACAAAATATTAATATACATATAATCTATTTAATCATAGAATACATACTAATATATAATAAAACATATTATAAACTGACTAAAATAAATTTCAATGCCCTGAATTATCATCAAAAAACAATTTTTATGTTAAGTAGGAATATCTGAACTAATATTACTTAAACTTAAAAGAAAAGAATAATATAAATAGTTACTTGTATCGGTATACATGTATAGGTATAAGTACGTAATGAATAACATCTAGTATCTATCTAGATAGTATCTATACTTTTTCATCTCGGCAGGAAAATTATGTAAACGTTTTACTTCATCTTAGGAAAGGCCACATACAAAACACTTTTTTGGTGACATCTTCCAAAAATTATTATATTCTCGGCTCTCGGCAATCGCACTATTTATTATTTATTTATTCGTTGTATCTGCCGAGTCTCTTCGCACCGCACTCACACTCTGCCCACATCAAAGAATAAATGCCATAGATCAAAGTGCAAATTAATTATTAAGCGAACACAAGACAAAACTTCTTTCACAATTCACAATATAATAATCCGCCATTTGTAAGATTTGACCAACGTCGCGGCGCCACGACGTCGGCCAGAGGGTTATTACAAAAGTGCGGAGTTGTCAGGTTGTAAAATAGGCGCTTAAAAAGCAAAGTATCAGGAAGAGATAAAAGGTATATTATTTCCTATTATTGGGGTAGACTGGGTCAGCATGGCAATGCCGAAAAACACGATGGTGGCTCGCTCTGTTATACTGTACAAGACAACGACAGAGTACGAATCATTGTAATCTAAAGCGGGTACAAATGAGACGGAGAATCGGACAAATTTATAATGCCATTTGCTCGTCTCATGGGTTGTCTCTGCCTTGGCACTTTCCCCTCTAACGACACAAAAAATCATAAATACAATACTTAGAGTTTGGGAAAGCTTTCTTAAACATTTGAACACCTAAAACTGCGTAAAAATCGGCATTAGATTACTCTTGCCACTCTAACAACAACAAAATTTGCTTAATAGAATACAGGTCAAGTAGACACTGTACTCCTTAATCAGCTCATGATCATAAATTTTAAGTGAACAAAATTTTGCAATTTCTAAAATGCCTTAAGTGTCCATGCTGATATGAATCAAAACTGTTCAATTGATAATAAACAAATTGGAGACAGTTTTGTATTTCAATGATATTTTAGAAATAAAAATATGACCAGATCCTTCAATGCTGATGACATCTTGAAGGTAGAAGGCCCTCACAATACAATCGCTACTTAAGTGCAACTGCTTAATAACACCACTCAAATCACAATCAGATGTTATTGATACAGACGGAAAGAGATTTCGGTTTGATAAGGTTTAGGACTATATAAATTCGAAAATTCGGATTGGCATTCTTAAGTCAGTTGGTGTCACCACAGTCAGCACCCTGCAGAAGTAGCCGTATAGGTAGGTGTTCAATATCAACTGAGTTAATTAAAGCTATATGCAGGATGCAGGTATCTATATTCGCTCTTGACTAGTTTCGGTTATTAGGTACAATTTTTGGGTTTAGTTGATTCTTTCATTTCAAAAACTATTAAATATTTCTTATAGTTTTTGAAAATGTATGCAACAATTCACCTAGATAAAGTTCACAAAAAAATTCTTTAAAAAAATATATTTTTTTATTTAGTTATTGCATGATTTTTTCATCATGGCACTTATCGTATTATGGTACTTTATAACCATTTTACGCATAATCGGCAAAAATCATAATAACCAAATAATAATATTTTATATAGTTTGTATGTAACGTCGTTGTATAATTATTTCAGAACCATGTTCTCCAAAACCTTTCTCATTGCTTGTTTGGCCTTGATTGCCAACGCCAGTCAAGAAGAATGGACCAACTTCAAAGTAAGTAGAGTTGCTTGTTTTCAAACATCGACAAAGCTACGAACACTACGAGATTAGTAAAACGTAATTTTTTATAGGCAAAATTTAATAGGCTGTATACCAGTGAGGCTGAACACCAATTACGTTACGAGATTTTCAAAACCAATTTGCAAAAAATTCAGGAACACAACGCTAAATATGATCAAGGCTTGGTCACTTGGTACATGGCAGTCAACGATTTCACTGACCTCACCCCCGAGGAATTCAAGGAAAAGTACTTGGCATCCTCCATGCCTAGGTATAACTCTACTGGAAAGGCAAAAGTCCACCAACCTTCCGTTGCTATCCCAGACTCCATTGACTGGAGGACTTACAACTACGTAACTGGAGTCAAAAATCAAGGTGGATGCGGTTCGTGTTGGACTTTCAGTGCTGTAAGTTTGTTTTCCCATAGATATTTTAAGTGTTCATAAAAAATGTGTGATTTAGACTGGTACCTTAGAGGGTCTCCACGCCAAAACAACACTTCAATTGGTTTCCTTCAGTGAGCAAGAGCTTTTGGATTGTGCCACCGATGCTGCTGGGTACAATGGTGCTGGTTGTTCCGGAGGAATCGTACAGGGCGGTCTGGACTATGTCAGGGATCACGGAATTGTCACCGAAACGGCTTACCCTTACGAGGAAAAACAAGAATCTTGTAGGCAGTCCGGAAGCGACTGGACCATCAGCGGCTATACCGAAATTGGTGCCAATGACGAAAACAGCTTGAAGGATGCCGTTGGCAACGTTGGTCCAGTGTCTGTAGCACTCAACGCCGATGGTTTCCAAACTTACGGAGGTGGTATCTACAACGATCAGGGCTGTTCAACTTCCATAAATCACGGAGTTCTCGCTGTTGGTTATGGAAGCGAAAACGGTGTGAACTACTGGATCATCAAGAATTCTTGGGGTGAGAGTTGGGGAGAATCCGGCTACATCAGAATGGCTATTGGATACAACTTGTGCGCTATTGCTGCTCAAGCTTGCTACCCCAACGTGTAAATAGATTTTAGTCAATATGTTTCTAGATAAGTTTTATGTTTAAGGCCTTAATAAATATGCCTTTTTAAGAGCATTTAGCGCTCCGCTATTTTTCACTTTATTTTAACAGTTTAACGCACCGTTAATTTGTGGAATTCAATCCTGAACTTTATATGTTTTTACAAGTTAAAAAGGAAGTATGTACTTAAAAGGATGAGTATCTAGTTGATGTTAAAAAATAGGTATATAGGTAGTTAACGTTTTTGGTACCACGACATAAAAGAAAGGAAAAGGGCAAAAGAGTTGTCTATGCCTTAATAGAGGGTAGGTGTATTCCAATTGTTAGGTTTCCTGCTTTAAAGGACTTTTTCTACAACCGAGCGAAAAGTAGAAATTTGCGCTTCCAAAAGAAAGTGCACAGTTGCACTTTTTCAAGAAGCGAGCGTTTTTTACTTTGCCGCTCGCCGAGCGACTAAAATAGGAATCGACATGTGTAATGACGTTATTGACTTGTATACTGACGTTATTGACATGTGTAATGACGTTATTGATATTTCTGCTCCGTTCCGTTCCGCTGGATGTGACGGCGGCCTGAATTGAGGGGTATTCGACAGATGTCGACCACGTTTGTGGCCAGCGCGTGACATTAAGGCTATTTCCTCGATCTAGACCACTAGAGTGGTTAAGTTAAGTCAGTGACGTCAAGGGTTAACCTAATGGCATCACGGTAATCTTTTATAACGTCAATGTGTCAACGTCACTCCTGACTCCAGTCGGTTTTCCATTAAAATTTAAGATATTTGTCGATCCACTCTTCGTCAAATCCTGGAATTTTTATGGGTTTTTCGTCAAAAAGTACAAAACCACAATTCCTAGAATCAGCCCTCAATAAGGAATCAAATTGAGGAAAGCGGAGGAATTATTAGGCGTTAATAATTCATCAAGCATCACACTCCACAAAAGTTTTTTCATATTTATCTTCTTTCTATTTTCCAGATACTTTTTATTTACCAAGATATTCCGAGAAGAAGAAACTCGCACTGACATGGTCGAGAACTTTGCCACTTTTTTCTTTTGAATTTATACTAGAGATGGGTTTTCACCCGGTTTTTTCATTTTTGAGGTTTTATTCCCTGCACAGATCCGGGAAAATTCCGGGTTTATTCCATTATAACCTTTAAATTTAACTTTTTCAATACGCTTAACTCTTACCAATTAAGCAATAATTAGTTGGTTTGTGCAGCTTGAAGCTTTTAATCAATTGACCAGTGCTTAGTTTATCAAAAAACAAACCAGAATCTGGATTTATTGAATTCTAATCTAAAATCTAACCTTAAATCTTGAAACTGCCGGGTGCTTTCAAGAAAAGATGGGAAAAAAACCGGATAAAAACCCTAAATTGGGTTTAAATGTTTTTTGGGAATTTTCCCTTCGCCCATCTATAATTTATACTCTTGTTCCAAAAAAGCCGGTACAAAATGGGAAAGGAAAAGCAGAAATGTTGCATTTTTGATTTGACTATAAATAAACGAAACATAAACAAACAACTTAACTAAACGTATACATGGCAACAGGCAAACCATCCCCGGTGGCAGGTTAACTGGTCTAGTTAAGTTTGACGTCACGGTTTGGACCACGGATCAAGGAAATTCGAATGGTTAACTTTTTTGTTAACCTGGTTTGAGTAGTTTGGTCGAGGAAATATCCTTTTTAAGATCGTTTTTGACCAGAAAATTTGAGGTTATCAATAATTATTAGTTTTTACCAAACATTTAGATAAAAGCATCGGTGGTTTGTGGAAAAAATCTTGTGTGTAATTCGAGTGCAAAAGTGACAATGCCGCTCTCGTGAGATAGCCAAACTTCTCACTCAGAGCGGCACTATATCACTTTGCGTTCTTAATACACAAATAGCTATTGTCCCATTAAAGTCGCATGTTTCGTTTTTAACTGGAAATCCAGTTAGGCTTCTTTACTTCGACAGCGTTTCTTATTTACCCTTACCCTATCATTTTTGGCAGGTCCCACACATTCTACAATCCTTGAATAAACCCTTATCAGTATCATTAGTATTCTTCTCCGCTCTCAGCTCATTCAACCATCCGCTAACATCAAGCGGCTGGAAAGCGTGTCGTAATGGCATTTTCCTACGAGCTTGCGGTAAAATCGCTTTACTGCACACATTTGCGTGAGGGATGTATACATACGCACACGTGCGGTAAAGTGCTACATCCTGCTACAATACAAGTTTTCGAAAAACATATAAGTTTACAAATTGCTTTGAAGCAAATTTAAATCTTTAAATCAACAAATTCTCAGTCAATCAATCCTAGTTCTCAGTCAATCACTAATGGAGAAACACCAGTTGTTAGACCAGACTACAAATGGACCACTTTAAGCTTTGTTTTGTACCGCAGTGTCCAGTATTCGGTATTGCAGTAATTGCTGAAGTCTTTTGCCCTGTAGGCCCCAATAATAAGTGTGTCAAAGATATTGTCATATAATCAGCGCAAAATACTCGTACTCATATATAATCCATTCAGTTATTTCTGTCGTCAAGTAGGCGTTGGAAATCTGACATATTTCACCCGATATAACATGACTGACAGTGACAGTGATTAATAATTAGTTTGAGGTTAAGGTTATTGTTTACTGTTTTGCTCACAAAGTTGCCAGGATGACTATCATTAGTTCAAACGTTTAATAATAATGATTACTATAAACCTAGAATCTAGTAAAAAATGGGTTAGGGCTCAACGCTAGCAAGAATATTATATTTTATTAATGTATTTTAAAATGACTCTTTCACAACCATAATAGTTGAGGCTAATAAGTTTTTAGTGTGAATGTTGTCAGCAATATATGCACCCTACAAAAATGCAAGTGATAATATGTATAAGAAGTTTGCTTAGTACGAATATGCTTTTCAATACTGATGACAGTGACGTAACGTCCTACTTTTCGTAACTAGTTACGAAAAGTTAAATCTTTCGTAACTAGTGATGAAAAGTTGGTGTCACCACCAGTTGCAGGTTTCGGCTGTGGCACACCGTTGCTATAGTTTTACGGTATTAAGTAGATACAAAGTGGTTTAAAAGTAAATATTGAAGTTTAATAATAATAATTCTCTCTCTAAGTAGGTATTTGTAGTCAAAATTAGAAAAAATCTTGTATGAAACACGTGACGAAAAACCTTTTTTGTGTATCTCATTCAAATTGCGGGAACTCGCTGCGCTCGTCCCGCAAACATTCATTCGTTACACAAAATCGGACTTTTCGTAACTGGTTACATAAATAGCTATTTTGTGTATCTCATTCAAATTGCGGGAACTCGCTGCGCTCGTCCCGCAAACATTCATTCGTTACACAAAATCAGACTTTTCGTAACTGGTTACATAAATAGCTATTATTGGAAGATTTTAGAGATGAAAAATACGGTATTTTATTTTTCATTGTATTATACAAAGTAAAATACATTGTATTATACAGTATTAAATTCAAAAAAAGGGCGGGACTTTCTTTTTTCACTACTATTAGGATTAGGAAAAGAGCGTAAGAGCGAGATCTTATTGCAATTTAAAAATTAACAAAATGTTTAATTTTATTTAGAGTATGAGTGATATTAGTAGTATAAATTAAGGTGTTATTTTTATAATTCAAATCCAATTTTTCTTTTAGATTAAGGGAAACCAGGGTGGTCCACTCATCCCACTCTCAATGCAGGATTCAATAGCTATTATTTTCAAAATGTAGTTCTAGTTCAAACTCTTCTACATGACATGGCTTTTGTCCCAAATAAATACCTATCTAAAATAATGCACAGGATTCTGGCAAATCCTGCTTAGGACAAATTTGCAGGTGTCTCACCATTCTATAGTAATTTTTTGCAAATTGCTTTGAGCAGAACTTGCACTTCCAAACCGAACAATTTTTCTCGCAGTTGTTATTATATGGTTGAAAAACAATAGTTATTTTCCTAACAAGTGCGCAAAGTAACACTTTCGCGCACGCGAAGTGCGTGAAAAACACTTTTGCGCAAGAATTAGGAACAACATTTTTTTCTACAACGGTATAAAAGTCCAGCTGCCACTAATATGGAACATTTTTAAGGATTTTATAAATGATTAAGCTTCACAGATCTTTTCTGTCACCCCTGTATTGATGGCGTGCGCGAAAGACCTCGTCGCACGTGTCCTATGGCAACCAGTAACTTTTTTTTACGCTGCTATGGGCGACGTGCGAGAAAGATATCAATGAAAATATGTGTCAGTTTGCATACTGTCAGTAATGCGCGAACCGTGTCATATTTTGACGGTTGTAGAAAAATAACTATTGTATTATTGCCCAAATTTGCCAGGCCTCCGATTATTACTATATTATACACTTTTACTTCACTACTAGTACTAATTATAAACTAACAACTTTCTTTTATAATTTTTTTTTAGAAAAAAAATTGTTATTTTATTACTAGTACTAATTATAAAATACTATTACTAGTACTAATTATAAAATAACAATTTTTTTTTATAAAAAAAATAAAACAAATGGGCGAAAGTTAAAAAATGAAGTCAGTTATATGTCATTTAAGTCATATGTCATTCTCCTACAGCTTTGTCTACTCTTCACAACTTCACACTTACTGGCAACAGTGTTGCCAGTAATTTGTATAAAATGAAGAGGTTAAATACATACCGTATTAAACGGTATAATACAATGTATAATAAATTTGAATTATACACTTTCACTTCACTAGAAGATTTTGATTTCGCACCTCGTTTTGGACGTGGCTTTGGACTCGGCCTAAAGAAGCAGGGTGGCAAGCAACAGCTAACAATTCAGGAGTGCCAATATAATGGAAAACTGTCATGGCCGCCTGCACAAGTAAAGTTATAATGTACGACCTATATAGACCACAGTATACTGTCTGTTTTCGACAACGACGAAAACAAATTTGACTACTCGCTACATTATTAGGGCTGGGCAAAACTGGAAATATTGAAAATGAAAAAAAATTGCAGAAAGTTTCCGGAAACCATTACATTGCGCTGGTGTCCTTGACGACAAAAACTGCTACAATTTCCGACTCCTATACCTGAATGCCAAGACATGCAGTAATTTTCCTTGTCGTCTCTCATTAATGTAACCACGGCAAACTCTATAAAGACGTTCGATAAAAATAACATCAACTTGGTTTGGTAATAAATAGTGAAATAAAAACAATAACTCTCAAGTATTCAGTGACAAAGATTTATTGTTAAAGTATTAAGAAATTTGTCAACGTTTCGGTATTTTTACCTTCCTCAGGTCTACAAACAAATAATTTTGTTTTATTTTACTCTCCACGATACAAGGATCCCATCGCTACTTCACACACTGGACACACTGGTGTTTATTCCACCACTGGACTTAACTTGAGAGCTGTGTTGCCAATCTTTGAACATAAAATTTCCCATCACAACCATTAAAATTTCTTTTTTTGCATAAAATATGGTATAAACCAACGAGCTAGTATATTACTTAGGGAGAGACCCTCCTGTTTTACAGTTTTGGCTGCCCTTTTTAGCTTGGAGTATCTTAAAAATGGCGGCGATATCCACTTGAATCACCGAAAGTGGTATATTATATTTAGAGAGACCCTAGTGTTTTACAGTTTTGCCCCCTTTGTAGTATTGGGTACCGTTAAAATGGCAACGATATCCGGTTGGATTGACGTCACTTGATGTCTTACGTCAGGTCGTGATTCGCCAATTGATGCGCTCTGAATATGATGATGTGCTATGAAATTACGTCATGGGTCACCTTAGAAATGGCGGACTTCCGGCCAAAAAACGTCATTAGTGTAAACCATTCACTTATTATATTGACATCAAAAAAACGATATAATTCAATATCGTTTCATTTAAAATTTTTATTAAAAATGACATTTGGTCACCGCTACCAACATTACAAGGCAAAACCAAAACGCGTGTCGAAAAGATGTTCATTTCGATAGGTACTGTTTTGATGTCATAAGAGTGCGGAAATAGTTATTTATTATATTGTTACGATTCGCAGCAACGCCGCATGGAAGGCGGGGCAACGCATGGGAGCGTGTTGGTTGGTGGAGCTTCGCGACCTATCCGCGCTGCGTCATGGCTGACACGAGTGATTTATTGCTCGGCTGGCTTAATCTAGAAGGCAGTTGTTTACAACCTTTTTTTTATGTGAGATTATTCAAGAATTCTTATAAAGAACTTTCTAGGTTTTTCTGTAATTTTAGGATTGTATATAAATGCGCATAGAGCGCGCAGCGGTAATAGTCGTATTTTAATCGAGCTATAAGTAAGCTGAAGTTATAAACGATAATAGAAGGCTATAAGTGTTAAGTTGTGAGTTATTTAGTAGTCGAATTGTACCTGTGTCTATTTGTGGGATAAATAAATAGTGTTTTCGTGTTAAATCGTTACACTGGAATTATTGAACCCCGAGTTCGCAACAATATGTTATATAAATTATTAACAAGGGGGTATTAACAAGCCTTTAATTCATGAGAAAAAATGTATAGGCGCAGTGTACATTTCTGACCAAAAAGCAATAGGCATTATATAAGCATTTGTTGGCTCTGTCTATATCTCCTAACCTATAGGTCATTAGTACTTATGCAATCTTAAAGTTGAGAAATGAAAATACCGAATTTAGCGATTTACGATTTACCGACTAAATTCACGAAATTTGATCTGTCAGTTTTCTTGCAGCATTTTTCCCAAGGGTGAAAATTTCCTTTTTTCGTTGAGCAACCGGAACGCGCGGTGGAGTATAGAGATAGATACATGAAGGGGGTACTCATTTTCAGCTGTTTTTTTGTCAACTAAGCTGTTGTTAAATTTGATGTAACTGCCACTTACTTTCAGAAAATTTTTACTTTCTAATTTTGAGAAGTAGAACCATGAAGTGGGTACTCATTTTCAGCTGGTTTTTTCTAATTAATATCACGGCACAATCGGAATTTTGTTATCTCTAACCGTAACGGAGATATTGACTAACATTGTTATTTTCAAAAATAGACCCCTGAAAAGGGTACTCATTTTCAGCTAATTTTTTCTAACTAACTCGACGATGCAATCGATATTTTGATACCTCTAGCCGTAACGGAGATACTTACTAACTTTGTTATTTTAAAAAAAAAACCCTTGAAGTGGATACCTCCTAATCATTTTACAACAAATTTTTCCAACTAAGATGACGCTGCAATCAGGGTCTTGATATTTTTAATCGTAACAGAGAAATTGGCTAACTTTGTTATTTTCAAAAATTGGCCTGTTAAGTGGGTACTTACTTAACAGTTACTTTTTTTCCTACTGAGACGACGCCGCTATGAAATTTAATGTGGCTGTAACTTACTTCCAGAAAATTCTAACTTTCTTATTTGGCTGCTTTTTCTAACTAAGACGATCGTGTTATCGGAACTTAACTCAGATATCTTGTACCACAGCGGAGATACTGGCTAACTTTGTTATTTTCAAAAATAGACCCTTAAAGTGGGTACTCATTTTCAGCTATTTTAGGGGATTTGTCAATGTTTCGGCGTTTTGGCTTTCACCTTTGTCAGGTCTACAAAACAAATAATAATTATTTTTTTTTACAATGATATACAGAGGAAGAACATGTCCTTGCTGCCTTGAACACACCTATTACCCATTCACTTATTTTTGTCATCTACTTACCTTTGAAACGTTCATTTTTTTATACCCATCTTCTTTTAGCACATGTTGAGAAGATGCGATCAAAATGTCAAAGTTAATTTTCCAACGCCTTCTTGACGACAATAATAAATGAATGACTTATAATTACTGTATGAAACTTTATTTGGTTGTTAAAACGCTTTAAATTTTGGATGGATGAAAAAAATATTTACCTAATGTAGGTATTCTGTAATCCACCTTTTTTCAATATCCCTGCAAAGTAGAAAGAATGTGTTACAATCTCTTACAGTTAGAACGTTAAAGGGGATTCGGGCACTCATTTCTGACTACGACCACCTGCTGCCCAAACGAATACATTTTCGACGTTAGTGTATGTATCTATACAATTTCTCCCTGCAACTCCGTAGTTCAAAACGATTTATAACAATTTAGATTGCTTCCTTTACATTACCCACATTGTTTAGTTTAGTCCCCCTTTTGCTTTCGTACGCGGTGTTCCAGCAGCAGCAGTTAGGCCTCCGTCCATGCTGCTCGAAAGTTGCGCGAGTTTGCGGATCGTTTGTGACCGGTTCCGCGGTTTCTGTTAATCATTTTTTGCTCTAAGTTTTGGATTAGCACTGGTTTATAAAGCATAACGAAAAGGTATGGTAAAAGTTCGGTGTCTATCGAAGGGTGGCGAGAAAACTGGAATTTCTAGTAAAATATTAGCCTTTCCTACACGTGTATTAAATAATCTTGTGATATTGTTTACTATTATTAATTTATTCTGCTTTATTACATATTTATATAATTATAACAAAATATTTACTTATATACTTATTATTGTACCTAACCAATTTGATACTTAAATATAGAAGATTTTTAAATCAAAACAAAACAAAAATTCCTTTTTTGCCAAATTTTTTTTTGCGTTTGTGTACTTGTTCGACACATCCACAAACATACCTACTCTATCATCAAGTGATAAAATATAGAAACTATTCACAATACAAAATTGCTCGTTACTATGTTATGCAATGTAATTTCAAATATTCAATTATTTGTTGCTTTATTACCTACACAAAAAAGCAATTTCAGTAATCGCCGCCTTGGAATTTTTGGTTTGGTCTAATGGTGCTAATTAACCATCATTACAGTATTAATTTAATATGCTAATAATGGTTTTTATGGCGTAAACACTATACTTCCTCTGCAAAACTTCAGTTTAACCTTAAAGTTTGTTTGCTAGCTTTATTGTTGGGAAAGAGGGTAATTTGGGAATAGATCTACATAGGAAGGGATTTCGGATACCTATTAAATAATGGTAATAATCAGTTTTCAATTACTGGTATTGTTTTACTAACTTATAAGAAGGTGTGGGGTAGCAGATGTAAGACAAATACATATATAGGGTGTCAATTTCCGGAATATTGCAAATATCTCGAAAAAACTGGACCTTTATATTTTTCTGAAAGTTTGCGTTTTATTGAAGTAACTAACAGCACAAAATGAGTGTTGTGGAGTCAGTCACAAAGTATACCAACTTTTTAAATTCAACCGGAATTGAATATCATTTCAGATTCTAAAAGCACTCGTAATGATGAATTCAATGAACTACAATTCTTCTCTCAACTAAACTTATAAAATCGTTCGGATTTTGGAATCTTGTATAATGATGAGATTGTTGCATGTGAATTAAGAAGTTTGGTATACTTTGTGACAGACCCTGTATAACTCATTTTGACCTTGCGACATGCTCTGTTATTTACTAGAATAATATGCAAACTTTCAGAAAAATAAATTCAGTAGTTTGCGAGATTTTTGCAATATTTAAAAAGGCTACTTTAGTATTTAGAAATTACCAACATCCTACTTCTTCGGTGCATTGAAGCCTCTGTCACAATGATAGAGATGATAGAGACACTAAAACACTAATATTTTATTCTATAAACAAACGTCTGTAAGTTGCTTCGTTTTTGCTATACATGGCGTTGAAAATATGAAAGAAGAGTTTATTGTTATTAAGTTAAGTTCAGTTGATGAAAAGGGCTTAAACAAAGTAACTGAAAAACACAAATTTTAGTATTACTAAGTTTTCGCGTAACTTGATTCGTGTTCGAACAAAATTTGAACCACTGGATAAATTATTTTTTATTAAAAGATGTGTTCAAAATGTCATTAAAAGATGTGTTCAATGGACAAATAGTCCGCCAAAAATATATATGTTGATTTGTTAGTTTGGTGGATCTTTGAATACCATATATAATAAAAGTCGAAACGTTGGTAATTTCTAAACACGTTGTCTTACAAACGCCATCTGACACCTTCCTATTCAATAGACGGACGCAAGGTGCATATGATTACTAACTCGCCATAATATTAACATTATTTATGGATAGTATATGAATATCATTATTTAACATTATTTCTGCAATATTTATTGAAGCTTGAAATAAATATGAAGAAGGTTAAACTACAGCCCTAACTTTCAAGTTTCAAAATATTTATTGAAGCTTGAAAATAAGGATGGTAGGTGACTGTTTTTCGAGTTTAACCAGGAGAATCCTGATTTTTAAAGAAATGCAAAGAAAGTTAAATTACAGCCCTTACATTCAAGCGTCAAAATATTTATTGAGGCTTGAAAGTAAGGATTGCATACAGGGTGACTGTTTTTCGAGTTTAACCAGGAGAATCCTGATTTTTAAGGAAATACAAAGAAGATTAAATTACAGCCCTTACTTTCAAGCTTCAAAAAATTTATTGAAGCTTGAAATTAAAGATTGTATACAGGCTGACTATTTTCCGAGTTTTCCAAGGAAATCCTGTTTTTTGAAGAAATACGAAGAAGGTTAAAGTACAGCAAAGTTGCGCAATTAGAAGTCTATAAAAACTTTTCACATTTCGAAAATTTCTATTTTGGGAAATATTCGCACAAAATTGGAATTTTGGAAAAACGTTTTTGTGTAATACAAGCGTAATACGTAATACTTTAGAAACTAAAAACTTCAATTTGAGGCTTCAGCGTGAAATTAACACATAACCTAATCATTTAATCAAATAACTATTTGTCATTAGTTGTGTTTTTAACTTTCACCGCAAAAGATAACATAAATTTATGGGCAAAAGTTAATAACAGCATGATGCACCAGGCATATCGAACTGCAAACCTGTAATCTATGTCTGTTTGCTAATTACCAATAGGGATCAAATTGGAAAAGTGGATGTTTACGATCTCGAGAAAACCGACGAATGGATAGGACCAAATCCAGGATAGGGGCGGACGGCGACGAGGCGCCTTATTTAGCGTACTCAGCAAACGACTTCAGGACTCACGCCAGAATCGGTATCTATACTCCTCTTCTTACCCTTTTTTTTTGTCTGCTATACCTACACATTAAATCAAGATGAAAATGTCATTAGCAAACCAGAATAACTGCGGAAAGTGGCTTCGCCACACGCCAATATAAGTGCCGTAAAGGCACTTGTGCACATGTTAGTTTTAAAATTTTCCTACGAGCGTATTAAACGTTGTGGCCTGTAAGTTCAATTTAATAATAACACGTGGTAAGCGATGATGTAAGAAAAGTAACTTAAAAATCACCTTGGTGACTTTGTAAATAAATCTGTAAGAAAAGGTATTAAAAAAACTCTTGGTGTTTATCTAATAGCGTTTTCGAGTGATCACTCTAGACCGCTCTGAGAGCATTCCCATCTTTACATTCTTATTAAGAAAATAAAGGATGGGGATAATATCAGAGAGCTCTAGAGCGGCCACACGAAACGCTATAAGAGATTATGTCGAGAGTGGAAGTAATAATGGTGGTAACCGTCAAAGCTCATCATTTTGAGATGGATCCATAAAAAGGTGTTAAGTGACTGTCTCTATATCTCCGCTTCTCCGCACTAGATTGTTTTAATCCATTTTTGCTAATTTTCTCAAAGTATAAATTTTTGCACTTATACTTCCACTCTTCATCAATTATCAGGAAAGAGCTTGGAAAAGGTAAACGCGTTAAAGGTTGTTGCTCTTCATGGAAGCTTTAGGTACTTTGGGACTCAAATTCGTATAGCACTAAATAAAGATATTTTTTCCAATTCTTTTCTTGAATACGCAAAAAGGTCCGATCCATATTCATGATTAAAAGCGTGTGAAATAATTTTTCGAGTCCGGGAAATACAGGACAGGATTTTTTTCATCAACCGTCACACTCTAACACTAAGCGTCAGTTAACAATAACCCGTGTGACGCTTATCTTTAACTGTAGAGGGACATTGATAAGCCTACAACTTATTATTGGCCTTTGCGGCGAGAAGTGAATTCCTATTGGTTACAGAGACGGTCTCCCTGGTGACCGTGCTGTCAAGCCGTGTTAAGGTTTAGTAAACTGCCGTGCTTCTAGGTTTGTTCTATAGAATATACGAACATCTTAAATCCACCGAAAATTCATTATTAGGCTCCAAATGTTGTTGATAAAATTCCGTGCCTGCTTTGACGTAGATTGATGACAAAAAGTTTTATGTAATTCGGTTCTTTTAGCTCGTTATTAAAACACTGACAGCGATGCGTTTACAGCCTTAATAAAGCATCGTTATAGTTATTTTAGCTCTGTTTAGGTGGTAATGGTAAAATTTGATGTTAAGTAGCAGAGGTTTCTGGAAATGTCTAATAATATTCAGTCAAAATTAACGTCAATGCCACGCGGCAAACTTAATTTTTAAAACAAATATTACTAGAAGTTTGAAATAATGACTCATTTTTAGTTATTATTCTTTTTAATATATCTTATTACATAAAATAGTATAAGCTACACGTTCCAAAACGCCATTGTCGCACTCATCCATTGCATCGTCGTTCATTCGCTCCTCGTTTTGCAAACTTGGATTCGTGCGCCAATGCGCTGTGTTATGAAACTTGTATCTTAATATACTATTAAAGACCATACAGATTGAGAAATATCAATAAAAGATAGAAAAAAGTTAATAAAGACAGCAACATTCTATCAGATTTTCTATTTTTCTCTTTTCGACTTTGTTACCATATTTTTTGACCTAAATTTTCCAAGTTTTCAATTCTTTCATGCCAAAAGGTTTAAATGGACCAACAGCCTCTTCGTTCCCACGAAAATTATATTCCTGCTAAAATTACCAACGCACTGGCCTAGTGTGTCTAAGAAAGTTAATTAAATATAAGTAAGCCTGCAACTCATTATTAGTCCTTTGGAGTAATAAGTGAGCTTTTATTGGCTACGCATTCAGTAACCTTGGCAACCAATCTGTCACCAAACTGTAAGAAGAAACTAATTAGACCACAGGCTAATTATAGAGATTCTTAAATAATCCTGAACGAAAACTGCTCTTACCAGTAAGTGGAAAACAACTCAACTTTGCTGGTAAAGAGCACTTTACGCACAGAAACTTAAACGAACGTTGCCGAATCTGCTGCAGACGCAGCCCGCTGGTATCCTAGCAACAAGGCCAGGAGCACGCACTTTTTGAATAAATTCTACTGGTATTCTATTTTTGATAAAAAGGATGATATAATGAAAGTAAAGAAACTTTTTGTTAAGAAGAGATACGACAAATACTTCTTGATTTAGATCAGTGGTTTAGACTTTGACAATCAAGAATAACTCACCAGGGAATAGAACTAAATTAAAAATCTATTTAAGTCGCAACAGACACATAGTGTAAATGTATGTGTAAATAAACCGTAAATAAATGGAAAAGTCACAATTTTAAACCCGAAAGAAGTCCAACTCAAACTCTGTAGGTACGATCATCACGACCTTTTTGTGTAGGGACCATTCTCCGGGTCCATTATTGTGCACCTGGCGCTATATAGAAAAAGCAGTCTTAATGGCTGCGAGTCCGATCTTAGCCTGCATTCCACTATTTTTAAGGTCAGTGAAAAGTGTTTCGCCGATGTGACGATGTGAGATATCACTACAATACAGGGCGACGAGACTGATGTGCATTGCGGAAATTAGCTTAATAAGCTCAATATGTGTTGAATTTATGAGTGTAGACTATAGTGGCACGTTTAATTCTCGGTTTAATTAATAATATGGGTGAGTACCAAAGTGGACGTGACACAGATTTATTCTTTGTTGTCAAGATTATTTAGTCTAGTTTTATTACTTAGAGTTAGCTATAGGTACGATTTTTGGTAAACATATAGGAAGTTTTCAGTTAGTAGGTAATGCAAATATTAACTTATTATATAAGTTAATAATTAGTATATGGAGTGGTTCCATACATTTCTGTTCAATTGTCATAGTCCAAGTGTTACTTAAAGGCATAGGAAACGAAATAATTCCGAATCTAAAACTATCCCCCTTTTTTGTTTCCATCTTTGTGAAAAAAAAACAATAATATTCCAAACGTGATTGTTTCGAAAATAATTGAAAATCTAGAAGGGTGTGATGCATGAATTATTATTAGAATTCAAAGGCGAATCCAAAATTAAGAATATTTACAGGGTGCTCCACTGAAAAAAAATAAGTTTATGTCAAAATGGCATTTCTCATTCACCCTGTAGATATAAATAAAACAATTTTTATTAAAAGCTGCTTTCGTAACCCATCACATGTACAGGGGTGAATATGTAGCGTGTAAATACAGTTGGGACTCCCTGTATTTTGCTTTATAAACACAAAGCAAAAGAATTTTTTATAATGCGTGTAACCTGTCAACCTACGATTTTGTTATAAGATATATATATGTATAAGTAACTGTTTCTAAATACCTATAACCAGCAGCGGCCAGTGGTGGCGAAAGGGCCTCTAAGGTACTGTGTCGTTCCAGACCTGATATATTTATACACACGTGTTTGAAATATCTCTATAACGCGCTAAGGCTTTTCAAAAATGGCACTCAAAAAGTATTCCAGTAGCTGACCATGTCACAGCCGAGTAATGCCATCTTAGTGACGAGAAACTGCTAGGTAAATAAGAAAATGTAACAGAGTAACTAAGACGTGAGTTTACCGTCAGGAATTTTTTGCTAAAAAAAGCATTGAACATACGAAAAGTTTAAATTTGTTATTTCAAAAATCAAGTTATTTAACATTATTTACGTAAAAACAATTTACTATTATTCAGTAAATTAGTGACAACTTTTAGCACCGCACCTATACATTATTATTAGGCTAGATGACTTAATAATGACGTTTCCTGTTTCCGTCACCTTTATGACGTCTTTATGCCTTGAGCAATGTGACGTCATATTGGTCATTACGGTTGCATGTTTATATTGAAGGTTTATTAAATAACTAACTCGTCGCCAAGTTTTGTACTGGGTACATAATTAACGTCTAAAGAGCTTTAAGCTTTATAACGTAGAAACAGAAACCTTGCCATCACCAACTTACATCACTAAAGAGTAGGGTTGCTTTAAGTTTTATAATGATTGTTTATAACGGTTGCATTTACCAATTTATAAAACAAATAGTATTCAAGTACAAAATAAGTGAGCTTTGTTTATATTATGAAACTTAGACTTCGTAATAATAACAGTTTTCTTTATAAAATATGAAGATTTTTGGTGTTACAAAATATAACAATAAAACTTTCATCCCCTTTATTCTTCTGTGATATTACCATGATCACTTTTGTACAAACTTTGACTACGCTCAAATAAAATGCCCTCTATTTTTAGTGTACAAGTTGTACAAACAAACAAACAAAATGTGCATTTATGTCGTTTCTCCAGAGGTGCGTTTTGTTAACAAATGGAGCAAATATCCTTGTGAAAAAAAAAAAAAAATTTGCAAGGTGAAACATCCACATCTAATTTCCTCAAGTTTCGTGAAATTCTGGCCCAACTTCTGGCTCAGACGTAATGTTTTGCTTCTTCAAATTAAAATTGGGATTATTAACAATGGACTTGCCTGTTAAATTTTTCGGAAAACGTAAAAAAAAAGTCTATACTCACACACCTTTTCTGGTTACTCTATCAAAGCATTGAATGAAGTTGGCGGAGACGTCAAATTTCTGATCTCTTTTCGCTCCTGAACCTCTTGCTTATTGTTGGTTCTGGTGGCTCATCAAGTTGAGAATCTGTTTCGCTATCTAAGCGCAAAATCATCATATCTCTTTCGGCAGCTGCTGCTGCGTATGTCACAAAAATTTCCATTTTTTCACACAGGAAATACACTTCTTGAGAGGTGGACCTCCGCGGCGCACCCCATGAGGCCGATCCATATGTTAGCTGCACCCACATACTCCCACTCACGGGCATATGGCTTCTTGGGTTGAGCAGGGGGTATAGTGAGGCCATAGCCCCCCTAGCTTTGGCAACAGCGACTCTGACTGGAAGCTCCAAGTCACAACCTTTATCCAAGTTTACCCCCAGATAAATGGCCGAGTCTTGCCATGGCACTTCGATGCCATCGACCACAGGTTGATCCGGGATGGCATCGCCACGTCTATACTTGTCAGGATTGCCTGGAACTTGGTTGATTTATATTAATCCTCCAACGTACCAGCCACTCCTGGAGGTCGTCTAAAGCTAGCTGCAGATTCTGCCGCACAACATCTCTTCTCCGCTATTTGGATAAAAGAGCAGTGTCGTCAGCATAGAGTGCGAGCGTAGTCCTTGGTGTTCTATGAATGTCGCTCGTGTCCACCGTGTACAGGTTAGTAGATCCGACCCTCACAACGGTTGTCCGATCTATGAGGTAACTGTCGATAAGTTGGCAAATGTTGGCAAATTCAGCTTGTAGATCAGGCCGTTGTGCCAGACCCTATCGAACGTACGCTCTACGTCCAGCAGGACTAATCCAGAGGTCAGTCTGGAGTTCCTGCCTTCCTCGACGTTCTCTATGATTTTCAGGACCTACAATTCTGCCGAATGCAGCCCCCGAAAACCATATTGTTCGACGGGCACGATGTTTAATCGTGTACACTCGCTTTGGAGTCTCCTCAGAATAATATGCTCCAAGATCTTCCCAGCTCCATACAGTAATGTGATGGGCCGGTAGTTTTGTGGAAATTTCCTATTCTTGCCTCGCTTCTTCAGCATTATCACTACTCCTTGTTTCCACCTCGATGGAAAGTGCCTTAGCCTCAGGGTTGCTTTCGCCACAGCGCACAGGTAAGCAGCACCCTTCCGAGTCACGTTTTCCTTCACTTTGTTGGAGATGCCGTCCTACCCAGGAGCCTTTCATTCCACAAGGGTCCTCAGGACTTCCCCGGGATTAACCGGGTCCTTAGGGTCCTGCTGACCCCTGGGGTCCTCGCTCTTTAGGCGCCGGACGGCTCTCTCAACCGTCAGGATGTGACGATCATCATCGTCAAGGTGATCATTTAGCATACACTCTCTTTCGAGTGTTTGGCCAAATGCTTCCGCCTTATCCTCCTGAGACTTCTTTGCAGTCGCCAGAGGTTAGACGAGCCCGGCTCTCATCCCAACATCGACGCGGGGTTCACGCAGTGCTGTTTTCAATCGCTGCTTTCGTTAAGCAGTTTTTAGTTTTTTAGTTAGTATTAAGCTTCATTCACCGTCACCAACTCTGGCCAGAGTCGGACGCAGCTCCGCCTCCGAAGTTTCATATTTATAAAGATCGTGTCAGTGTTTTTCGAATTAATAAGCACCACGTAGTAACGTGGTAACGATCATTACCATTAGTTATCTAATACCACTTATAAAGGTTACACACTTGATCCTACAGTGACCGCATGGCCCAAATAGTTGTAAGGCATTTTTGGTTTGTTTGTTTTTACGCCATATTGGATATTGGTATTGTTGAGGAAAACATAAAAATAATATTCAATAATAATGTAATATTTAAAGCACGAACAATAAACATTTCATTAGAAATCGAATAGGCGCATTACGGTGCGGGAGTTAGACGGCTATAAAGTCTAGTAATAATTAATACCTACCTATGGTATATGTAGGAGTCTTCTCCTAACAAATAATAACCCTAAGTATGGCCATGGCACGCCTTTAATTTTATAAAGCGGCTTTACACCGAAAGCTTGACTGTCCAAGTTTTGTTTTACACCTAAGTCATTTTCGTTTCAGAGCGGTTCTGGTTCTGGTTGACATAAAAGTGACAGACCAGCTGATTTTTACCAAAGCTGATTGGTTGAAAATTAGTTGGTCTGTCATTTTTATGTTAACCAGAACCAGAACCGGTGCGAAACGAAAATGACCATCATCAAAGTTTTCAGTTAAAGCTGTCAATTATCAGTTTTGCCAACACTAAGGAAACAAATTTAAAGATATTTTCTTTGTATAGTGTATATTTGATATAATATTTTAATTAAAGTAATAATGATAAATAGTTAAAATGTATAAAAATACTTACATCTTTAGCACAACTCATGTTTTAAGTACACTGTACGATCAAACTATAATAAACCAATCAAACTATAATAAACCAAAAATAAAAAAATAACCTTCCGAACCTCACTTTTAAGTGTGTTGGCAATACTAAATCAGGAAATGTGATGTCAAAGAATTGAACGAAATTAGAACAGGTTCTATTTCGTGAATAATTGGACTTACAATTATTTGATGCTAAATTTGAAGTTTGAGGTCCAATTTTGTTTTATCCCAGTACAATTTGGCATTGAAGCAGCTTTGATGTCACTAATTGGAGGTCAAACTCTCGGTGTAAAGCCGGCATAAGAGAGAAAATATGATAACTACGAATAACCAGTAGAAACACACAAATGATAGAGCTACTACCAAGAGGAAGCCAGATGTCCAATAAAATGTCACTGTTGGGTAAAGTTTGTTATAAGCCTTACAAATAGTGTTTATAAAGGTTATGGAAACAGTCTAGCTACTTGATCAAAAGGTAAAAGAAGCCTGTAAGTCGCCATTATGAAGTTATATCAAGGTTTCTACATTTCTACCACTTTTGCTATAACGTTTATTATAGGCTGCGCCATTTAAGCTCTTTAAAGAGTATATATCGACGTAAATATAACGTTGTCGTCAATAACTAAGGTTACCTACTATAATAGTTATGTAACTTGATAATGGCAATATTTTGAGAAACATTATAAAACAAAAATTGTTTGTTGGGAAGAGTGCTACTGACATAACGTTTATTTTTTACTCTTAGCTCAGGGATTTTTGATGTCAGTTGGGTAAAGAAATTCAAACCATAGACGGAGCACCTATTGGGTTTTATGCACGAAAATTGAAAATATATCGTCGGTCCAATGCCAAAACTACGATTGTGCAAATCTACATTTATCTACATCATTCTAATTTACAACGTTATGTAGGTATATCCCGTTTTTCAGATTAAAAAAAAACAACTTTTTTGGACGCTGGCTACTTTGATGCGAAAAAGGGCAATTTCCGTATCTCGGTAGATACATATCCCAAAAATTTGGCATAGTCCTTTTTGTCCTGGACATCTTTGATTTTTCTCAAAATTACCTTTGCATCTTTTATATTAAAACATGTTAGAAGTTACGGAGGCCTCAAAAATGTTTCGCTTATCGACGCCTACCTGGATATTTGCCCCCCCCCCCCTCACTTCGCCACTAAATGGTGATTAGTCGCTGCCCTATAACCTTTACTTAAGTTTGAGTAGTATACTCAGATGTTTTACTTCTTCTTAGACTTTTTATGCTTAAGGTAGCAAGGGGGGGGGGGGGGGGGGGCGATCATTGTCAGGCATTCAGAAGTAGCCTCGAGCAGCAACTGGGCTTAATACACCACTGCCCGGTGTTGATGTTTAATAATGTTTCAAAGGTAATAGAAGAGAGAAAACTCAAACCTAAATAACTATAAGGCTATGTTGTACAACTTGTTTCGTAAATTTAAATTGCTCACTACGGTAAATAGAATCATAATTCTTAACAATAATCAAATTAATTTTTGTTTCAGACAATTACGACAACAGTATGGTCTATGACTGCGGTTCCTGTGTGGTGAAATACACACTATGCGGTTTCAACTTCATAATTTTCGTAAGTATTATCACAACAATTTCAGTAATCTGCAACTATATTATATTATTCATATGGGTTTCTTTCCATTGTTGTATACGTACCCTTTTATAACCAAAAAGTATTTTTATCGCCTCTGTTTGTAGGCCATTATTGCATTATTAAGATTCAATTTACCGACCAACTGTGCTGACATTATGTCATCGGGGAACACAAAATATCGACTTTCAAACAAACAAAAAAAGCGCTCCATTTGAAAAGGAAACTAGTGCCATTATAAAAGATGCATTAAGGAAACTACACAGACGCCAATGCTATTATAGATTCCCTGCTGGATAAAAGGGACATTGCACCGAGACCTTAAATATTCATTTTAAGGTAGCTCTATTACGTCATTATGTGCCCTAAAGAAAGGGGGGTTACCAGTAATAGTTTTATGCACTCCTTCGTGACGTAGCTTTAGTGATAACGTCTTTAACTCCGCTTTTCCTGAAGAAAAATTGCGTTTTTGTCGTTGGTGGCGTGATATAGTAATAAGATAACGAGGGAGCGTAGCTAAAATAGTTCTCGTGCACTATTTTAGGGGAAAAACTTTAGGAACTCTTTAGTAGCCGCATACGTATATGTTAACACGTTTGGTAAAACAAGTTGAAGTTAAAAAGTTTTTTTTTATAAATAACCCAAATGATTATTATCGATAATTGGTAGAGATTCATCAAGTCAAGTAACTTGACATTTTGAGATATAGGTACTTAACTTTTTTATTTATTTTTTACTCTTCTGAGAGAGCTGTTCGAGAAACATAAATTCGTACCCAGCAGGATTTATAATTGCAACGAGAGGATTTATAATTGCAACGAGACAGGTGTTTCGACTGTACCAAATAGGCCCTCCAGAATATTCTCCAGGAAAGGAAAAAAACAAGTGGGTAGTCTTTCTTCTGCCGAATGAGGCACTTTGACAACAGCAGAAATTTGCTTCAATACTGCTGGAAATTATATTCCTCCGCTGCTAATTTTTCCTCGGGTCAGAAAATGCCCAACCCTTGAGCAAGGACTTATCCCGGAATCTATCATCGTTGTATATCATCCGTCTGGAATCGATCCAAAGCGATATATTTTGTGGCATTTGGTTTGATCACTTTTTAAAATACACTAAACCTACGGAGACTGACCCAGTGATGCTGATTTTGGACGGCCATGCAAATCATAAAAAATATTGCGTTGGTTGAAAAAGCAAGAGCCAATCGTGTGAAGATCATTGTAATACAGCCACATATATCATCGACTACAACCTTTGGACGTAGCCTTTATGTTTCCGCTAAACCTTTACTACGAACAAGAAACAAGGAAATGGTTCATTAATAACCCGGAAAGGGCCATAACTTTATATCAAGTCGGTGATCTTTTTAGCAACGCTTTTGAACGAGCTGCAATAGCACAAAACGCTATTAATGGTTTCAAAGCAACTGGGATCTATCCTTACAACCCAGATGTGTTTGCAAAAGAGTCATTCAAACCATCAGAAACTACGGACAGGGTACCAGAGGAAGAACGTGCAAAAACTCCCCAGCAGATTGAACGCGATGAGAACACAGTTTCCACAATACATCAGTCTCCCAAACCAGGTCCTTCTAGAGTTAGGACACCTTCTACTGTAGTCCATTCAGTGCAACATGAAAGATCACATGCTGAAGAGCCGCTTTACTATTCGCCAAAAGACATATCACCCTTACCAAAAGTCAGTGAAAGAAGACGTCCCAAAAGAAAAATTAAAAGAGAAAAACTATAATACTAACGAGGTAGTACGAGGAGTTGAAGGCTACAACAATCAACAAGGTGCCAAAGAATCAGAAGCAAACAGTGAAAAGAAATTTGTTGAAAAATAAAAACCCAAAGACTGAAAAGAAATCAAACACCGAAGAAGACACGTCATCATTAGATAGTTCAGCTGAAGTAGAGTTAGCAAAATCAGACGCATCAGATAGCGATTTGGAATTTTATCCGGAGTCAAAGGGTTTTGATATAGAAGAAGTTGAGGTAACAAACTTAAATATAGACGATATTGTTCTGACAAAATTAACATCAGACCAAATGACCAAAAAACAATTTATTGCTAAGGTCATAAAGCATCGAATAAAACCCAGAAACAAAAGTAATTGTTTCATTTTTATACAAATAGCAGTCACCAATCGCCCTCATCAATCGCACGAATATACAAATTATCTGTAATTCGCATATTCTCTCTAACACTTTCATTTATCCACTCTTTATTCAAATAATTTAGTTTAAAAACTTTTACTTTTATAGAACACATACTATTTAAAATCCATTCCATATCATCAACAAAATTATTTGCGAGCATATTCACATCCGCACTATCAATCCTCCATGAGGCATTAAAGAAATAATCATGTAATACATTCGTCATACTTTTTCATTGACCGATACTGCTTTGTGATATAAAAATTTTCATTAGATTTTGAATAGACAATATAGAGTGATCACTGATCCTCGGCGAAAGGTGAATATCAAATGCAAGGTTTCTGTAGTCAATCATCTCCCACAATTATATTGATACCCCCAAACGCACTTACATCCTCAATATAATCTTTAAAAAAGTTAACGAATCTAGCATTCTCAGTCTGTGGTGGATCATGTAGAACTGTAAAAGGTCCAACTCAACCTGCTCCACATCCGAAGACACGTGAGTCTCCGACAAAAACACCATCCTGGGCCTCCAATCATTTATCAGGACCATTATATTGTCTGTATTATTCAATTATCCTTGGCAGTTGAAATACAGAACACTGGAAGTTAGGTTTACATTTATATTTATTTGCTATTGAATAAATCTATTCTTTCGGGAGTTCTCAATGTGCTTATATGTCTCACAGTTTACAGAATACCATAACACATGATCAGGCCTTACACTCATCTTGTATTTCTCATTAGATGCAACACAGTTTATGCATTTGCTGGTTTCTCCAGTACCGTCGTTGATGTGCTCTCCAGTACATTCAGCATGCGTTTTTATCATTGCACTCAATCAATTTCCAAAATTGCACAAGAAGCTACAACACACAATTATCGTGATAATTCGAACGATATCGAGTATAAATTATATAGAGATGTGTTTTGGGTCTAATAAATTCTCTATCATGCCAAGAACTTTACACCTGCAAATATTAATTAAGCCGTGTCTGATGCAAAACTAGGTTTAAAAATTTCGTTTCGAATTTTCTATTTGCCATAGCTAGGCCGTGCATAAATTACTTACCGTTCAGATTGTACGGTTATGCAAATATTACATAATTTTATCGGTAAATAATGAATGTATAATACAAGGCTGTGACTGAGGTTTTTTTATGTTAAGGTAGATAAACGAGATGCTTAGTAGGTATCTAATTTCGCTAATGGGCGAAAGCAGGACAAGCTGAGCCAACTGTTTATGCATAATGTATTACTTATTAAAAATTTTAGTTTTATCTTTTTTTTTTTGTTTTAGTATTTTAGTTTTAATAACTACGAGTGTTATTAAAACCCTAAGAGTTTGACATAACATCTTTAAACTATTTTTTATCCATCCTTATTGCCATCGCTTTACAATAATTGTGTTTGTAACATTTCTTAATTTCGTACCAAAACTGTAAATTTGGAAAAAACAGTAATTTTTACTTTCTGGACATGCAGCTTTGTTCTGTTATGAATTGTGTCAAGCTAATTAGGTATAGCGGCGTGGATCCAT
This sequence comes from Taphrorychus bicolor, assembly GCA_951812265.1. Classification (NCBI taxonomy): domain Eukaryota; kingdom Metazoa; phylum Arthropoda; class Insecta; order Coleoptera; family Curculionidae; genus Taphrorychus; species Taphrorychus bicolor. The sequence goes on along the minus strand of OX638297.1, from coordinate 46,060,076 downwards.
TCACCATCTAATATACAAAATAACATAATAGAAAATATAAAAAATAAATGAAAGTGCTGACACTATTAGATAAATTATCAAAACAAAAACCTTACCCTTTCGTATCGCCCCATAGAAATTCTACGTAACGCTAATTAAGTTGATTACGCGACCAATTAACGTTTTTCTGCGGGGTTTCTATTGTTTTCGAACCACTGGACTGAGAAATAAAGTTACTCATCCAATATCGAAAGAACATGTGCAACGAAAATGTTTACAAACGCGTAATATATTTAACGTGTAATCGAGATTCAATTGAGTCTGCTTATTTGAATCCATTGCGTAATTATAGTATACTTCCTATTTTCAAGGCGTTTTCTGCGTGGCACGCATAAATACCTCCGAATCGAATGGTAACAGACTTAAGAGTTCTTAAGACTTGTTTATTTTTGTGCTTCAAGGTGCAGTTAATTTAAGGAGTAACCCAACTTTATTACACATTTATTGGACTTTGGAAATTACTTTTACTCCTAGGACCTTTTTGTTACTATTTTTTTGTCTGTGAATTAGAAAGCGCACTTCAAGTGCCTTTATAAGGGATAGTAAATAACATACTTTTAGACCGCTTCAAAAGGTCATAAGGGTGCAATAATAGTAGATTATGTCACTAGGAGTAAAAGTGGTATTACCCAATTAGTGGTGTATATTATTTGTAAAATACATAGAATATGTTAGAATGGTGGTTTTCAATGTTCAATGGTTTTAATGTATTAAATAATAACCAATGATTATGGTAAACTAAGAATTTGTAGCATTATTTTCAATACTAAATTAATAAATGTCACATTGACAGATAAATATGATGACGCGTATGACATTTAACAGACGAATTCAGAATTCGAGAACCTATGCGATTTCGACTAATAACGGTTTCGGATGGTGCTCTTGAGTGCTCTGAGAGTATTTCTGTCCTTTGTTTTTTCAACAAGAATGTAAAGATGGCAATACACTCAGATCGGTGTATCTGGTGTCATCTATTATTAAAATAATTTTGGTGAATGAAAATCGTTTATATATGCGCCACCATGACACTAGCGGTGACTTTTGACTTTACTTTTACTGCCTAGGACTTTTTTGCTACTTTTTTGGTCTCAGGATTTGAAAGCCCACTTTAGGTGTGCGTATGGAGAAAACAAATGACGTACTTTTAGTCCGCTTGAAAAAAAACGTTTTAAAGACACATTTTAGTTTATAGATAATAGGCATAATAATTAATTATCAGATTCCCAAATATAATACCTAGGTGCATTGTACAGATAGGACCTCACTCAATAGGACACTTTAGTTTAAGCTAGCCAAAAATCTAAGTACCTGATGTTTTAACCTTAGGATGCCTTAGTTTAACAATTTAATAGAATAAGTAGTTAAGTACCTAAATATAGTAGCTAATAGCATATTTAGACAGCTGAATAGCTATCTAGACATAAAGGTAAGCTTTATATACTGTATTGTATAGGTAATAAATTATATAGTGTATTATTAATAGGTGTATTAACATACATAATATGTAGCTATTCTGTTCTCTGCTCTACAGCAAAGACAGTGAGAAAACAAACAAACTCACTGATTAAGTTCAACTTAGCCTCCACTCAGATTAAAAAAGGAAAAACAACAATTATATGTGTATCTAAATAAGAATATAAATCTAACAAAGACTCAACCTCTACACATACTTCAATAACAATAAATAATATTTTACAATTTTGCAAATTTAAGAAAATGTTGAAGAAATACTTCGAAACGTGTAAAATTCTCTGTTTGGAGTTTGGGGCTTGCTTGTTAAATCTGAAAATGGCAACGTTGGAAAAAAGCTACTATTAGTTGCTCCTCTAACCGACATCCAGGGTAGTCCCTGAAACGTAACTGGGTTAGTCCCAAAGTGGTCACCGCTACGGTGCCGTTACTACAAAATCATTCCCCATTTTAGTAAAAGCGTGGTAATAAATCCGTTGCTGAGTGGTCGCCGGGACTGGCAACTACTACCTAGCAGTTCCAATTACGGGTAGCGGCTAACCTGAACTATAATGAAAGCTTTAGTTATGGAAAATTGCTAAACTTTGTTTTTTCTTTCCAGATTGTCAGTACTATCATTTTGGGCGTAGGAATATGGCTGCTGCTGGACACAAACTCTTTCATAGGCATCATCAAGGCTGCACCCTCTAACGGTGTTCAGGTAAGAGTACATTTATTTTCTGGTTAGTGAAATTGTTTGCTTGGCCCGGTTTCCTCAATATTAATACAATATGTTTGCTATAGTTGAGTGTGTTTTCCTGTATACAAAAACAGACCATTTGCTATGTCCTAAAATAGGTCATTATTGGTAATTACACATTAGCAGTACAAGAACGTACGTGCGATATTCAAACAAACTATCTGCTGCTGACACACAAACCTATTTTTTTTCTCCATTGGTTGTTAATACGTGTGCTTACTCACACTAATAGTAATAATAATTTTCAGTCATGTGAATAAGTGAGAGTCTATTATTAAACTCCGATGACAAAGATAAAATATCGGAGTTCTTGAAAACGAAAAAGATGGCTAAAAGAATTACGTCTGACAAATTCGTACCTATAAAGGTTATTAAAAAGACACGGCAATATTTAAGGTAGTGATTGGCCAGGGTATTTTACGAAAAAAATCCAATAAACGCTGGTGCGTAAACGCTTCATTATCGATCTATAGAGTGTTGAAATTTAATTAAAGAAAACAATAATTATAATTTTTGAAAAACTTTGGAGATATTGTAATGCATTTTTAGGCATGTCGTAATTCAAAACGATTTTTAGTTTTACCAGTGAAACGCGTATTAGACGTCACTGGACATTTTTAATGACAAAATAGGACGCTCCTGGCTTCTCTAAAAACAAAAAATTGTTTTCAGTTCCCTATTCAATAGTGAAGAGAAAACCTCTCTTGACATTTTACCGTACGACGCATCCTTTTTGAGTAAAAAAATAAAAACCATTTTAATGTATGTCCATGTATCATACATATTTTTTTAATCAAGGATTTAATTCAAGGGCAAAAAGAAATATTTTTTCTAATTAGGTGTGTTTCGCCCGATATTAAAACGCTGCAAACAGTACGTTTACAGCCTCATAAACCATCGCTATAGTTATTTTTGCTCTGCTGCGGTGGTATTGGTGAAATTTGACGTTAAGTAGCGACACAAATAAATAAATTGAAGCATAAAAAAATAGTAAGAATGGCAACCACAGCCAGTTTATTAATTGTGAAGAGCATTTTTGGGTGATGTTTTATGATTTTGATCAGTTAGCTATAAAGCTATAAATTCTGCCTTGGAGCTTTTGCCTACAAGAGACCGCTAAGGAATATACTATAAATATATATCAAATCAATCATGAAACATGATCATCAAAGTCAAGTTTTAAGTTCCGTCCCATATTTAAATAGACTGGTCCGCCATATTGCCTTGAGGAGTAAACATGTCAAATGACGTAATTCTGGAAAGATCAATTAAACCAGATTCAATGTCACTTTGTCTACCTCAATAGAACAAATTGTCTAAGATGCACGTTTCATAAGGACATTGTCGCACTCCAAGGACGCTAGACTGACAGGACGGCCCAATTCCCTCTTTTTCTGTACCCGCGGCGTGACGTCACATTAGTGCTCTGGTGAGATATATCATTAAGAGTTTATTCCGCGGACGCATAATTTTTTTACATATGCTGTGCTTCTGTTTATCCTGTATTGGTTTAAATAATATTTTAGAAGTGTTGATAAGTATGAAATGGTCTATAAACTAGTAATAATACAAATAGTTATGATTTCAAAGGTAGGTTTATTACTTTGATGCAGACCGGGTTGCAAGCAACAATATTTAATACTCCATAAGCAACTACGAGTTTGGAATACTTACACTTATACTTAGCATATTAATGTACCGTCACATTGTCTTGATGTCTTGATAAGTTAGTATTGATTAGTATTGATAATACTCCTACAAATACATAATGCCACTAGAAAAGATTTTCTGAATATTTTGAATATTGTTGTTCTCGTGCTTGAAGATCTCTGTGGCATCATTAGTTAGTGTTGGATACTGCACTTCGTTGAAAAGGATATCGCGACATTCCGAAAGAGTGGTCTGCTACTGCTGACTTCTTTGTTTATACCAGCCTGCAAGCCTCATGGACCCAGCACAGAAAACACTTGATAACAGAATCTATTCAATTAACAATTTATTTAACCTTTGGTGTCTTGCGTCTCTCGAGTCGTCATAATTCAATGTAAAAGCGGCGTGCAATAAATATTGCTCGTGATGCGTGGCTAATTGCTGGTTGCTTTAGAGCAAGAGCCAGCCGCCTAGGTACTTGATACTGAATGTAATACTTACTTATCCAAAAGTTAATAACGAAAGTCTCTTTCATAATCATTAGCAGTAAAATGCAAAGAGCATCGCATATTGCCGAGGTACCTGGATTGAATGTATCAGTTCGCTGGTAAAGGTGAATCCACTTGTTTCTTATCTTAAGTGAAAAAGCATCTTTTCTTTTTGTGAAAAAATGAAAGGATCTTTGTCTGCCTTCTTTCTTCTACTTTAGTTTGTTGCTTTTACATTCAGGAACAGCACAAATCTGACCAGGTATTGTGTACTCGTATGTTTACTAAATCACAACCGAATCGGCACAACCACAACAACAAGGGAAAGATTCAAAAATTAGAATACGATCATAAAAAAAAAACGAATAACCCGCGCCCGCGAATAATCATCGAGATGTCAAATCAAATATTCACATTCACAGCGTTTCGGACCCCTCTAGAGCGCCCGGATACTATTTCCGTCCTTACATTCTTATTCAGAAAACAAATGACGGGAATAGTCTCAGAGCGCACGGGGCTCGGGAAATAATGACGTCATTATCGCTCCCAAGTCCGCACTAAGCTGACGTCACTATTTTGGGCTCATGATGTTTAAATGGCAGTGGACCGTCCTGTACTGTTTACCGTCCTTGGTCGCACTCATCGATTGCAGAACTTGTTGCCTCCCTCCTCTTGCAATCCAATATTTTCTTCATTGACTGACTCCTCTTATTCAAAAAGGGTGCGTGCTACGATTTAATGCCAAAAGCTGCTTTTTTCTTCACTACTGAACAGCAAATTGAAAACAATTTTTTATTTATAGGGAAACCAGGAGCGTCCTATTTTTGTCATTAAAAATAGCCAGTGACGTGCGCCATTGGTGAGATTAAAAAATGGTTTGGATTGCAAAGTATTCACCTCCTATAACTACCGACATGCCTAAAATTGCATTACAATATCTCGAGAGTTGTACCTACAGAGTGTTTTATTAATTTTCAACACCCCTAGATTGGTAACGAAGCTTTTGCGGACTTGTTTTTTCATAAAAAGACCTGATGGATCACCTCCTTAAATAATGTCTTATCTTTTTTAAATACCCTACACCTATAATGGCAACGAGTGGTGTCACCATGTTGGGGTATAGTAGTGGGAATAGAAATACGAAGGCACAGTTCAAATTCAAAATATCCCCTTTAGAGATGGGTTTTCACCCGGTTTTTTAATTTTTGAGGGTTTATTCCATTATAACTTCTAAATTTAACTTTTTCAATACGCTTAACTCTTACCAATTAAGTAATAATTAGTTGGTTTGTGCAGCTTGAAGCTTTTAATCAATTAACCAGTGTTTAGTTTATCAAAAAACAAACCAGAATCTGGATTTATTGAATTCTAATCTAAAATCTAACCTTAAATCTTGAAACTGCCGGGTGCTTTCAAGAAAAGATGGGAAAAAGCCCGGGTAAAAACCCTAAATTGGGTTTAAAGGTTTTTTGGGAACTTTCCCTTGGCCCATCTATAATCCCCTTATTAATTTACAAAACTCTTAACAAAAATCCTCAGAATATGTAAACTAATGGAATCCAGGCGCGCAATTCTCCGCTATATTGACAGCTGTTACCAAAAATGATGAGACGCCATGTCTAAAGTCTAGTTCTCAGAGCCTTGTCATGTCGCTGCGACACTTGGTCCGACCAATGAGAGGTCATGTTTTGAAATTTCCCTATGTGTCGTGCGACGCCCTGTTTGTAGTTGGATTATTTCAACTACAGCGACTACGAGACAGCGACACGTTATTAAATTTGGAGAAGGGGTGTCGCGGCGACATGACAAACCTCTGAGAACTAGGCGTAAGGCGAAAACCAAACATTTCGTTGGCTATGTGTTTTTCTGCCATAAATTGCATTTTGCAACACTTTAATATTATAAATAATTGTGTTTACAATGGTGGGATGTGCAGATTACGGTTGTAAAAGCAGCGGCTATAGAAAGGAGCCTGGAGTTACATTTCACAGGTAAACAGATAATCGCGTTTTTCAGCAACAATTAAATTATTTAAAATAACTCTAGAACCAGTTATTTTGCATCCGAATCTTCGAAATATGATTTAGTATATACCGCAGTGAAGTCAATAATGCTATTTTGGGAAATATTTTTCTAAACCTGTAAAAATAATATAATTAATAATAACTAAATTTTTACGCAGTTTTTCCAATGGCGCAGGAGATGTAATCCCAGGGTTATCAACGACTATTAATTCACAATTATTTTTATTTATTTAATAATAAGTCGATGTTTGCTAATAATCTTACATAATATTACTAATGTTACAAACAGTAATTTAGTTCCATTATTATTTTTAATAAAATATTTTCTTATGTGCTAGATTACCTATGCTACGTCACTGGCATTTTCACACTTGAAAGATTGGAGCAAACTGGTAACAGACGCGGGCGTCGTATCCTACTTCCTTTGGTTTACCTTTTCTAAGCAAAAATCTGGAAAATCACCTTATTATTTGACATTTTGTCAACAACACGCAAGCCAGTTCTGCATTTCCTCCTACATGTGGCCTTCAGCATTAGGGTCATAATATCTCCTAAGCTGTCATTGCTGCTAAGCTTACTGATTTTCTGATTTTTTTTCTAATAAAACCTCAACCGGCTTCACCTGCCTGGACGAGCCCAGTGGCCTATTTTTTAATGAAAATAAATTATTGCACAGAAACCAAGGTATTCTACACCATTTTCACATGTAGTTTAGAAAGTATCATTTGTATTTAAGAACAGTCACTTGGATTTCAGAATATATCACTTGTATTTCAGTATAGTGATTTTGATTTTAGAAATCGTCAGTTGTATATCAGAATAGTCACTTGTATTTCAGAAAACTACACTTGAATTCCAGAACAATCATTTAGATTTTAGAATATATCACTTCTATTTCAGAAGGCGTCACTTGTAGTTTAGAAGATATCACTTGAATTTCAGAAAATTGTTTTTTTGCATTGGTGTGGAATTCTTCAAAAAGGCAAGTACAGTGCAAAAGTGAAAGACTCAAAAACCACTTTAACACAATATATTCCTTAAAAAATTGGACTTTATTCGTACAACTTAGCATTTCTCTTAATGCTGTCTTCTTGGTAATGGAAGATATACCAGTTACACTGAATTTTATATTATTATAACGCACTCACTCATTTTTCTGATTGGAATTCATTCATTTTCTGACATTTAAATGCCGAATTCTGAAATACCTCTGAACTTTTCTGAAATACAAATGACTAATCTAAACTCCAACTGATGGTTTCTAAAATACATGTGACAGTTCCAAATTTCAAATGATACTTTCTAAAATTCAACTGACTTCTCTGAAATATAAATGATATATCTGAAAGACAAGTGACGTTTTCTAAAATAGAAACGATACTTTCTAAACTACATGTGAAAATGATGTAGTTGAACAAAGTGGAAATACTTATTTATTTATATATACTTTACTAAATTAAACATGATTCTATTAGATTTAGAGAGTGAGGCAAAGTCAAAGATTTTTAACTGAGGTATGTCAATAAATTTGTATGTAGGTAAATAGTGAATACCACATTTATTTGATTTTTTTTTTCAAATACAGTACATTAGAACAAGTGCATCAGAATAGGTACCTATGGTTTTTCTTTAGAATATAGAGTCGCAAAGAGAAGCCCGGGCATTCCGTTGTTACGCCACTGAACGAGCCATCTAAAAATTTTAATTCCTGTAGGTCGAAAAATAATTGTAGCTGAAGAAACCACGCTTGAGTGTTGACATATATGTATACTGAGATTGGCCAGCTCATTTCCCTAATTTATTTATTTATCAGATAATTTCTAATATATAAAAAACGGTTTTTTTTCCAAACAGGAATACGCAGTGTCAGAAAAGTGTCTGTTTCTTATAACTTGTGTAACATCCTTCTTTTGTATCCTACCTTTTTCGATATAATCTAAATCTAAAAATGGAAAGTATCAAGGTTAATTTTTCTGTTCCAATAAGCAACAAGCCGTAATTTTTTTTCTTTTCTTTTGAAGTCAAACACTGGATCATTAAAAAAGCATCATCGGAAAATTTCAATGTCACTAATAAATTGAAAGTCGTGTTCGCTGCGCTACACTATGGCCAGAGCTGACCTAGTCACCTAGAAAATTACTGTATTCAACTTGATAAATAATGTAGTAGACGATTCGGAATACTTTAATTTTGGGAGAGCACTATACAGGGTGATTCAAAATTTAGTACAAAGATTTTAAGGGAATATTTGTGGGGTCAAAATAAGACGTTTTTTTTCCTATAAACATGGGTCCCAAAAATGAACCCCCTCCCCCCTACGGGCGCTGAAAGTTGTATCTCTCTATAAAGCAGGGCACTTATTCTACAGAAAGGTGTGAAAGTGAAAATCTCTGGCCAATGGACTTGGTCAATAGATTTTTTTAACCAATCAAGGTTGTCAAAATCTTGACATTTTCACTTTCACAACTTCCTACAGAATGAGGCTTCCTTAGGTTCCAAAGAAAAACGTCGTCACGTCCGGCATATTGACGTCACCGTCTTACGTCAAATCATTCGAAATCGCGATTGGCCAACTCATGTACTCTGATAAAATTACGTCATATTGTGTTCCTTAGAAATGCGGACTTACGGCCAAAAAAACAGGACCCTGTTTAGGAAAATATCGACATTTGTTGAATCTACCCATATATCTCGTAGGAAATTGGAATTGAATAAAAAAAAGGACCAGAATCAGCTCCAGGAGTAAGACAACTTAACGGAAGCCAAACGTTTCGTTGGCTCTGTGTTTTTTTGCAATAAATTGCATTTTGCAAGACTTTAATATTATAAATAATTGTGTTGTTTACAATGGTGGGATGTGAGGCTTACGGTTGTAAAAGCAGCGGCTATAGGAAGGAGCTTGGAGTTACGTTTTACAGGTAAACAGATAATGGCGTTTTTCAGCAACAAATAAATTATCTCAAATAACTCTAAAACCAGTTATTTTACATCTAAATATTCGACATATGATTTAGTATCATCTAGTCAATAATGCTATTTTGGGAAATATTTTTATAATCCTGTAACTTGTAAACAGTTTTTTTATTTAAATTTTTGAGCAGTTTTTCCAGTGGCGTAGGATATGTAATCCCACGGTTATCAACGACTATTAATTCACAATTATTTTTATTTATTTATTAGTAAGTCGATGTTTGCTAATAATATTACGTATAATATTACTCATTTTACAAATAGTAATTTAGTTCCATTATTATTTTTAATAAAATATTTTCTTATGTGCAACAATACCAATGCTACGTCACTGGCATTTTCTCACTTGACAGATTGGAGTAAACTGGTAACAGACGCCGGCGTCGTATCCTACTTCCTCTGGTTTACATTTTCTAAGGTGTCCACAGTACCTATAGTTCTATTATCGTTATAATTCGCCTTCCTTGGCAAGCAAATTTGCTGATTAACTAAGGCTAGCAGGCGGAATTTAGCTTTATTACCCCTAATATAGAGGGTGACGCATTCAGCAAACTATTACCTTGTGGGAAAATTGTTATTAATAAATGGAAAAAAGCATTATGCGCCCGTTTGTTCTGTAACAAACGGTTGTTTAACGTCAGTGGTGCACATAATTTTCTTTGAATATCTACTAATAATGTGTCTAACTAATAATAGGGTTCTCTACATTGCAGCAATGGTATTGGGCAGTAGCTACGTATTTCATTAACCTAACCGTTGTTTAACAATTCTGCCTACAATAGCAAAATAACTGGAATTAAGTGCCACCATTGGTCGCCATAAAATGAAGTAATTAAATTCATATTAAGCAATTCTATTGCCTTATTAATTTAAACCGGAAAAATAGACGGACTGTATTGCGGTTATCTGTTTTTTAGCATTATAAAAGTACTTGACACTTTCACTTTCGTCCATGCTTCTAAATACGTATTATGCGAACAAATTAATGACGGTCATTCATAATACACATATTTATATAGACCGGTTTTTCTACACTTTTCCTTTTTTTTCTTCTGAATATTAATTCACATAAACTTAATGAATAAGTCATACTGATTTGGTGCATTAGAGAGCTTTGCTGAGCTCGTTCCATCCCAGTTGACGAAAAAGTGTTTGAGTTTGTATTTAAATGTCTTATTGCATTGCATTAAAAAGGAAGGTGTGAGCAAAGAAAAAACTTCGTAGTCGATGGAGCAAAGTTCTTATCAAGGTGCTATTTAATCAGGCCTAACTAATCTAAATCTGATTTATTGGTTGTTAAGTTGAACTTTCAATATTTTATAAACAAAAGTATTTTTCAATTATTCAGTTCATTTAGTCTGTTATTTTTTGCAAATGTATGTTTAAACTGGAGTATGTTCTTCAATGTTTGCAAGATTAAGAGCAAGACACATTTGCTCATTACCACCCAAGATACACGCACAACTTTTCCTGAAATGTAAAGGAAGACATTAAGATAGAAGGGTAGTTACGTATGCAAGATGCAAGTAGGAAAAGTGTTTAAAGAGCTCAAAGAGTGGTAACGTAAGTAAATAAAATTACATGACAATTCTTGGAGTAAAATATGTACACTGATGTGAATTGGTATAAGAAATCACATCACCTGATGCCATATTTTCACCAAGCGATGCCTATTTAAAGAAGTTAATTTTCCCTTTTAAATATTCCATTATTCATTACTTTATATCTACATAAAAGACGCACGTTCTCGAATTTATTCCGACACTAAGCCATGCATAAAAATTAGGTGAAACAATTAATTGTTTGAAAGTACTCTAGCAGTAGTTCCAACTTCCTGTCGGTTGACTCCTATATAACAATAAATTAATGTGCTAAAGTGTTAATTGTTAATAAGTGAACATTACAATGCCAGGCCACGGTCGCAGCGGTTAGGAAAGCAACAATAACGACATTTTCATTGTGAATTCCCGCCTGCCGCTCTCGTTCATACTGAGGAATTAAACTCACGTCAGCCCCGTGAGCTTTCTCTTAGCGGTTTTTAAATTGTCGCTAATAAGTAGTTTTCGAACAGTGAAATGTTTATGAGTAATTGTCCAATTTTCTGTTTCAGACTGCTACAACGCCACTATTTATTCAGAATATCACTTACGTGCTGATTGCCATCGGAGCTTGCATGTTCATTGTTAGTTTCCTGGGATACTGCGGAGCTTTGAGGGAGTCTCGTTGCATGCTGACTCTTGTAAGTAATGTGGATAAAATGGTGAGGTTGGTGTTTGGTAAAACACAAGAACATTATTAATCAACTACTATAAGCTGGAAATATGAAAAAATTTAAAACCAATTTCCATATAAGACGCACACCTCAGATTAGATTTTAACAGATAAAACCTCAAAAACCTACACTAACTATAATCAAACATTTATTAAATCAGAATTGAACTATTCATTCAACGTATTGCGCAAGTAAGAATTGAAAAGGTAGAACCTTAATTTCGCTCTGATGGAAGTGAATATAGGTCCAGAATTTCTATCGGAAATTTGAGCTGTTTAACCGTCCGATATCCTATCAAACGCTTTTATTGAGAAGGAACAAATGGAAGAAGAGGAAGTTGAAAATAATAACAAACTAAACAACACATACACATACACATAAACTAAACCTTAAATTATGCACTTCTTATTTTCGCTTTGTCAGAAGCCAAGAAAAAGTTGTTCAAGAAGCGGAAAACAAAAGGGTGACGTTTAGAAATGTACAAAAATTACTACCACCACCGAGGAGGAAGAAAAAGCGCCAGACACCACCGTAACTACAGAAGAAAGAAAAACACTTTAGAAACAACTAAAATTGTAACTACAGAAAAAGAGGGTGAACTACCTAAGACTACTGTAACTGTAAAGGAAGTAGTGTCACCTTTAGATTTCAAGCCCGAATATGGAGGTTGTACTGTTGAAGACCTTCGTGTTTGAACGAACGTGTAGAAAAACAAAAAAAAATATCACAATTGAATAAGGAATACCTATAAGAAAACTGTGGTTAAGGATCGCAACATTATTTAGAAATAAAAAAGAGATCGACGAGAAACTTCAGAAATCACAACACTGAAAAAAGGGGTTAGAAAGTTGAAACCTGAAGAGGAGACCCTCCTGAAGAACTTCCAGCCAAATTGTTGGAGAACTAACTGAAGAAGGGGAGCATTCTTCCACTGTAATAGAAGAATATAAGCCAGAACGAAAACCGTTAAGAAAAGAAGTGTGAAAAAGGAGAAGGGAAATGAAGAACAAACCATCGGAAATTGTAACTATTGAGGAAGAAGGTAAACAGTTACTGATTTCAATTATCTTGAAGGGGAGCGAATAGAAACTGAAAAAACGCAAGACTAAGAAAATGGTTAGTGACCAAGAAAAAAATGAAACCTGAAGAAATTAAACGTTCGTTCAACCGCAAAAAAAAAACAACGAAAAGCTCAAGTTAAAAAATTTGCATTTCCGAGTCAATTACCGGTTGCTAGAGTAGGAAGCCTTTAAGACCTAGGGAAAGTACTGCCAAGCCGGTGAAAAAAGTGAAGGGAAGAAAGAATGAAGAAACAAATATACCAGAAATCCTTGATTCTTCAAAATACTTTTCTAAAAAATGCGCTTTAGAAGAGAAGCCTAAAGAAGAAAAAAGACACCTACCGCACCTTGGGCGCATCAACTCAAACCAAAAGTAGAAGAACAAGTTCAAAAGATGCCAAACTAACCTGATCTTAGTTCTTGAAAAGAAATTTCTTCACAGGGCTCACTCTCTATTGATACAACAGCTAAATTTAAAGTAAAACAAATTGAACATTTCACCGAAAGTGTCTCGTATGTGGACATAAAATTAAAATTTTTGGCCGCCCGCGTGTTTCTTGCACTCCTTTGCCTATATAAACCATTCACTTGTTATTGACATCAATTAGATGTTGGAAATCTGCATTTGACATTTTGTTTGTATCTTCTCAACGTAAGCCGAAAAGAGATAGGTTAATATAGGAGAAAAATTAAGATTTCAAAGGTAACAAGGTGTCAAAAATAAGTGAATGAGGTATAGGCAGAGGTTTGCCACTCTTGATGTACCCTAAGCAATGGAGTTTTGGCATCATTATTTATAAGATGATGTGAACTGATCTGTGGGTACATCGTTTTAGATGAAAAAAAAATAAAAAAACGTAAAAGTTTCTATGAAAATTACCTTTTAGTAAGTTGCCAGGAAATTAGTCTGTTTCTTTATTATAATGTTTCTATGTTTTATTGATATTTCTGTCATTTGTATGGTATATGGAATTTTTTGTCATATCAGCGCGTCTACGTCAGAGCAACCACGGAACTTTATAAACAATATTGTTTAATGCTAATTGTGTTAGCTTTTTGCAATGTGTGTGCATTTTATAGAACAAGCCTAGAAGCACGACAGTTTAAATAAACCTTGACATGGCCTGACAACACGGTTTCCAGGTAGACTATCTCTGTAACCAATACGAATTCACTTGTACGCTTTCACTCGCTACAAAGGCTAACAATAAGTAGTAGGCTTACCAATATCTCTACGTTTAAAGCCAGGCATTACTCGGCTATTGTTAATTGACGATTAGTGTTAAAGTATGAAGGTTCTTGAAAAAAATATCATTACTTTGTGCGGATCTATAATATTATGAATGTATGAGTTCCAAAGTGGGCTTAAATGTCCATGAAATGCAACATACCTACTTTTAATGCGTGTTTCTAGTGTTGGTCTTGACGTAGACTAAGCTGTGGACTTTTTGCACCATCCTGTATAAGACGTGAACTGATTTTAGTTAGTTGACAAAATTGTCTACGCCTCTTAACTGAGATTTAAGGAGCTGCAAAGTTTGTTTAGATCGGTCGCAACAATCTCGAAACACAAACGTTTAAATATTATAAAAAAAGTGTTTTGTCGATCAGATGAGTTAATGTACTGGCCCCGAAGTCTAAGTTCTTTCATCGTTGACTTTTATGACTCAACGATGACAATGAAACTGTTGTACGCTACATTGATTGCACTCTAAACCTGCAATAATCGTGTTCTAGCATTCAACGAGAATCGAAACAGCAACTTGTCATTACTTACTATAATGTTTAACATCAATTTTTATATTCATGACCACTCACCATAATGGTGCAGTATAATTTTAAATTCTAGTCTCATATAAATATTTTTTGTTCTCTATTAAGTACTTACTTCCTTTTGTCGACGTTGTAAATAAAAAATTATTGCTTACCAAGTACGAACATGCATAAAATTTATAACTACCGTCGTGAAAGGAAAACTTCATCTTCTCATGATTAAACCCTGTACGTATTTAGGTGGTATATGCGTATGCAGTGATGACCTTTCTTAGACTTCAACTATTACATTACGTTCATTAATATGGAAAAGTGTGACATTAAATTCTGCTTGTACTTTTACGTACGTATAGTATTGTTGTTTCTTGTGGGCTCATTCTCATGTTAATGGCAGATAATATTGTTATTAATGATCGTTTGCTGATGATATGGAAATGCTCTGTGAAATTTTAATTAAGAATTGTGTGAAACCCTTAAATTATATTTAACCATGACCTGGGATAAATATTACAGGAGATGAAAACACCTGATCATAATATTTACAGACGGTTTAATTGGCAATTATCATTTTTCCAAACTTAAATTAGTTGAAAGATTTTGGCTTTTGATGAAACGTGTTATAGTTTGGTAGTAGCACAGAATTACCTGCTGATTGATATTTAAGGTAAAAGTCGTGTTCTTCTCTAAAAGCTCTTTAATTTAAAAAAAATTTGAAAATAAGGTATCATGAACAATTTTCCATAAACATAACAAAGGGTTACCCCTTGAAGGTAACATTCATGACACACTTTACCTAGTTGAGTTTTAATATTTTCGTAACCATCAGATCATCAGCAAGCCATTTAATCAAAAAGCGATGGAGACTTGTTCTATTAAAAAATAGTTATTTTCCTAACAAGTGCGCAAAGTAACAATGTCGCGCACGCGACTGCCGTGCCGGGCAGCAGTCAAGTACGCGAAAGACACTTTGCGCAAGAATTAGGAACAACATTTTTTCTACAACGGTATAAAAGTCCAGCTGCCACTAATATGGAACATCTTTAACAATTTTATAAATGATTAAGCTTCACAGTTCTTTTCTGCTACCCCTGTATTGACGGCGTGCGCGAAAGATTTTGTCGCACGTGTCCTATGGCAACCAGTAACTTTTTTTTACGCTGCTATGGGCGACGCGCGAGAAAGATAACAATGAAAATATGTGTCAGTTTGCATACTGTCAGTAATGCGCAAACCGTGTCATATTTTGACGGTTGTAGAAAAAATCTGTTTTTGCACGTCGCTTAAGCAGAACGTATAGCTGTTCAAATTATTTATTATTACAAGGCTATATAAGGACAAGTGGTTTCTTCGTAGCAAATTTTAAAAGTATGACACATGACGAATGGGCCTTTGTTGAGAAGGCAGTTAGGATACTGTTACGATCGCAGCAACGCCGCATGGGAGGCGGGGCAACGCATGGGAGCGTGTTGGTTGGTGGAGCTTCGCGACCTATCCGCGCTGCGTCATGGCTGACACGAGTGATTTATTGCTCGTCTGGCTTAATCTAGAAGGCAGTTGTTTACAACCGTTTTTTTTTTATGTGAGATTATTCAAGAATTCTTATAAAGAACTTTCTAGGTTTTTCTGTAATTTTAGGATTGTATATAAAAGGCGCATAGAGCGGCGGTTAAGTAGTAGTCGTATTTTAATCGAGCTATAAGTAAGCTAAAGTTACGAAGCGATAATAGAAGGCTATAAAGTGTTAAGTACTGAGTTATTTAGTAGTCGAGTGTATTTGTGGAATAAATAAATAGTGTTTTCGTGTTAAATCGTACCACTGGAATTATTGAACCCCGAGTTCGCAACAATTGGTGTCAGAAGTGCGATTCCAGTGGGAATTTGAGGACCAATATTACTGAACTGCAAGTGAGTGATTCATTGCCGGACATTACGTGTTTATGCCAGTGACTAGAAGCCAGCATCAAGCGATGGAGGATCAACTTGCCGCTCTGCTGTCCCTTATGCAACAACAGAGGGAAGAACAGGAAAAACGCGATCAAGTACAGGAGCGACGTTATCAAGAACAGGAAAAACGTGATCAAGTACAGGAGCGACGTTATCTAGAACAGGAGAAACGTTATAACGAACAGAAGGAAGAGCAAGAAAGACGTTATAAGGAACAAAAAGAGGAACCAGAAAAACGTGATCAAATACAGGAGCGACGTTATCAAGAACAGAAGGAAGAGCAGGAAAAACATTATCAAGAACAAAAGGAAGAACAGAAACGGTTTAAAGAAGAATTAGTGAACCATCTCGCAGCTAGGGAGCAACAATTGGAAGAAAGAATCCGTTAACGGCGTTAACGAAGGACTCGAAGCTGTCAACCAGAGGGTTCTCGAGCTAGAAAAGAAATTCCGGGAACAACTTGAGGACGACACCGTGTCTACAGAGCACAGCCAATGCTAAAATCAAGCCTCCTGATTATGACGGTACTACGGCGTGGGAAATTTATAAAACCCAATTTGAGGCAGCTGCAAAAGCTAATGGCTGGTCCGAGCCCCAGAAAGCTACATCATTGGTGGTAGCACTTCGTGGAAAAGCGGCTGAATTACTCCAATCTCTGTCGGCAGCTGATCAAAGTAATTATGCGGCTTTAGTACACTCTCTGCAACTACGATTCGGAAATGAGCACAAAGAAACCGTGTTCCAGGCCCAGCTGAGGATGAGACAGCAAAAGTCAGGTGAATCCTTACAAGAATTTGAGGCGGACATAGACAGACTCATTCACCTGGCATATCCATCGGCCCCTGAATCTTTTCAAATGCAATTTGCAGCCGAAAGGTTCATTGAGGGAGTTCGCGATAGTGACATGAGATACCACTTACATCTAGTAAGGCCCAAGGATATCAGCGAGGCACTAGTTCGGGCCCTGGAATTCGAGGCGTCACGAGTGTCATCTAGTTCAGCTCCGCATGTAAGAATGGCAACTTGCAATGAAGAGGAGAATACGTCTATGGCTGAATCCATGGCCAGTTTACATAAAGCTATGAAGGATATGGCAGTCAATATACAAGCCCTATTGGGAAGGACCCCTCGATCAACAGACAATCGGGGCATAAAATGTTTTAACTGCGGCAGACTGGGTCACATCAAGAGTAACTGCCGTAATAGGGCAAGAAGTCCGTCGCCGTCGTTTAGAAGACCAAGCGGCGACCAAGGCCCCCCTAGGTCCCAGGAAAACTAATTCCGGTCAATGCAAGGGGGCAATTGACCGGGGCCGCTAAGACCCCCAGGATCTTTAAAGTCCATAATTTGGGTGGCAAAAGTCTCACAGTGGCCGGACGCATTAAGGAACAGAAGAGCCAGATTACCATCGATACAGGAGCAGATGTGACCATTGTAAGGCCAGATAAGCTTGTCGGATATACCATACAACCATTGCCCAACCCTATTATGTTAAAATCAGTCACTGGAGAGTCTTGCCCTATAGACGGAGAAGCCGATGTCACCATCATTATTGGAGAAAGACTCGAAGTTCGGCATAAAGTGTTGGTTGCCAGGATCAAAGACGAGTTTATTTTGGGAATGGATCTCATCAGGAAACATGGATTCTCCTATGATCATAAACAGAATATTCTCACGTTTGGAGATGAGGAGTTCGCATTAACCAATGGAAATGTGGAAACTAGTGTCCGCCTACTGGTGGTAGAAGATGTGAAAATTCCTCCAACTTCAGAACAAATTATCACAGTGACCTCTGAAAATGATCCTGGGTGGTCCATAGGACTTATAGAACCTAACCTGGATTTGACGACTGAAATCATGGTAGCACGCACTTTGACCGACACGAAGAAGACTATGCCAGTACGAGTTGCAAATATTGGAGAAAAGACCATCAAGCTCAAAGAAGGAACAGTTCTTGCCAATTATGAGCCTGTGGAATGGGTATGCAATTGTGTCGACGCAAAGACATCCAAAGTTAAAGCTTCTAACCAAGCTTCCCCAGAGGTTATTGATGCTTTCAAACGACATTGGAGTCATCTGTCAAGGGAACAACTTCAATCTGCTATAAAATTTGCTATGGATGAATCTGATATGTTCAACTTCAAGAGCAACGACAGTCAAACTGATTTAGTTGTCCATAAGATCAACACAGGAGATGCCCAGCCAATACGACAACACCCACGAAGGGTCCCTCTGGCTAAACAACAAGAAGTTAACAGTTTGCTGAATGAAATGTTAAAGGAGGGCGTCATAGAAGAATCATTTAGTCCATGGTCGTCGCCTGTGGTTCTTATTAAGAAGAAAGATGGTTCAACGCGGTTCTGTGTTGACTACAGGAAACTTAATGACGTGACCAAGAAGGACAGCTACCCATTGCCACGTATAGACGACACCTTAGCAACTTTATCGGGATCAAAGTGGTTTTCCACTCTAGATTTAAAAAGTGGGTACTGGCAAGTAAAGATTGCTCCCGAAGACAAAGAAAAGACTGCATTTTCTACTGGTTCTGGACTATACCAATTCACTGTTATGCCTTTTGGATTGTGCAATGCTCCATCAACTTTCGAGCGACTAATGGAACTTGTCTTGAGGGGGCTGACTTGGAAAACTTGCCTGGTATACTTAGATGACATAATTGTCATGGGACGTGATTTCGACGAGCATTTGAAGAATTTAAGAGAAATCTTCAACAAGTTACGGAATGCTCACCTGAAGCTAAACTACAAGAAATGCAGCCTATTCCAAAAGCAAGTCGATTACTTGGGGCATACCATCTCAGAACAAGGCATTAAAACTAGCCAAAGTAAAATATCTGCCATTAAAGATTGGCCAGTTCCCCGAGACAAACACGAAGTAAGGAGCTTTTTGGGACTATGTACTTACTACAGGAGATTTGTAGAGGGATTCGCCGACATCGCAAAACCGCTGCACAAATTAACAGAAAAGAAAACACCGTTCTTGTGGAACCACGATTGCAGTCAGGCGTTTGCAAGGCTTAAAGCTGCCCTCTGTTCTAGTCCAATCTTGGCTTATCCTATAAAGGACGGACTGTTTATTCTGGACACGAATGCAAGTAACTGTGGTCTAGGTGCAGTACTCTCTCAAAGACAAAGCGGGCAAGAGAAGGTTATTGAGTACTACAGTAAGACTTTAAGTAAGCCAGAAAGAAACTATTGCGTCACTAGAAAGGAGCTGTTGGCCATTGTTAAAGCAGTCGAACATTACCATCGCTACTTATATGGAAAAAAGTTCCTGATTAGAACTGACCATGGAGCCTTGAAATGGTTATTGCAGATGAAAAACTCTGAAGGCCAAATAGCCAGATGGATAGAGCGCCTGCAGCAGTACGATTTCCAAATTGAACATCGACCAGGAAGGTCTCACGGAAATGCCGATGCATTGTCTAGACGGCCATGTAAAGAAGATTGTCGGCATTGTCAAAGAACTGAGCAGCGTGAGGGACTTCCTTCTGTACGGAGAACGTCGGTGGAAATAAACGATGGCTGGACCACACAGACCCTTCGAGAAGAACAAATGAATGATCCAGATATTGGACCCATCCTCTCTGCAAAGACTGACGACAAGAGACCAGAATGGCAAGAAATTGCTGGTAAAAGTCCAAACCTGAAGGCGCTATGGGCCCAGTGGCACTCTCTTAAAATAGAAAATGGATTACTGAAGAGGGCGTGGGAGAGTCCGGATGGCAAGTCCGTAGTGAGTCAGTTGGTTGTTCCTGATAGCAGAAAATCAGATGTACTACAGGAAATGCACAACGGAACAAGTGGAGGTCATTTTGGGGTCAATAAAACCTTGGCCAAAATTAAAGAGCGGTTCTACTGGGTGAATTATCATGAAGACGTCGAATCTTGGTGCCGCAAGTGCGAAATTTGTTGTGCAACAAAAGGACCTCGAACAAGATCACGCGGCCGGATGGTGCAGTACACTATAGGTGCTCCATTCGAGAGGGTCTTGGTCGCCATGGATTACTTCACTAAATGGCCTGAAGCATACGCCCTGCCTAATCAAGAAGCAACGACTGTGGCAACGGTGCTAGTAAATGAAATGTTCTGCAGATTTGGGGTCCCTCTCGAACTTCATTCTGATCAGGGCCGAAATTTTGAATCGGCTGTTTTCCAGAAGGTCATGGAACTTCTCGGAATTCGCAAGACCAGGACAACTCCTTTGCATCCACAGTCGGATGGGATGGTAGAGAGATTTAATCGGACCATGGAACATTACCTGTCTAAAATGGTGGCAGATCATCAGCGTGATTGGGACCAACATCTAACTCTCATGTTGATGGCATATCGAGGCTCTACGCATGAAGCCACTGGTTATACTCCGGCGAAAGTGATGTTCGGAAGGGAAATTAGGCTTCCTGCGGATTTGATGTATGGAACACCAGAAAAAGACTCACTCAACTCTGAGAATTTTGTGGAGGAACTTAAGGAGAGGCTGGACAATGTTCATGAACAAGTCAGAAATAAACTGCGGATATCCAGTGATCGAGCCAAAGCAAGATATGACTTACTAGCTAACTCCCGCGGCTTCCAGGATGGTGATTTGGTGTGGCTATACAATCCGCGGCGAAAGGTGGGGAAGTCGCCCAAACTTAGCCAAAATTGGGAAGGACCTTATACAATTATAAAGAAGATTAATGATGTGGTGTATAGGATCCAGCGGACCCCTAGGTCAAAGATGAAGGTCGTTCATTTGGATCGATTAGCACGATACCATGGAACTCTATCTCTTCGGGACGAACAGACTTAGGAGGAGGGCAATGTTACGATCGCAGCAACGCCGCATGGGAGGCGGGGCAACGCATGGGAGCGTGTTGGTTGGTGGAGCTTCGCGACCTATCCGCGCTCCGTCATGGCTGACACGAGTGATTTATTGCTCGTCTGGCTTAATCTAGAAGGCAGTTGTTTACAACCGTTTTTTTTTATGTGAGATTATTCAAGAATTCTTATAAAGAACTTTCTAGGTTTTTCTGTAATTTTAGGATTGTAAATAGTGTTTTCGTGTTAAATCGTACCACTGGAATTATTGAACCCCGAGTTCGCAACAATACTTTTTTTTTATTGTTGTGACAAACAAAGTTTTAATTAATAAAACACCTTATATATTACAAAAACTAAAACCTACAACTACTAACCAGTCGAAATCCACGAAATCAACTAAGAATTTACGTCAAAAACTGAAACATAGGATGGATGCACCTTCGCACCAAGAGCTCTGATTACTCTTTTTATTCAACTGCTGTAGTGCCATCTAGTATCGAGTGCTTAAATGTTTTCGTAAATAACAATATTGACAATCGTTTATGCACAACTGCGCCACCACGACAGTAGCGGTGACTTTTGACTTTACTTTTACTGCCTCGGACTTTTTTGCTACTTTTTTGGTCTCAGGATTAGAAAGCCCACTTTAGGTGTGCGTATGGAAAAAACAAATGACGTACTTTTAGTCCGCTTGAAAAAGAGCTGTTTTATTCCTTGTTGGCAACTTTGTTTTTAGTATAATATGTTATAAAAAAAAACTAATATAAATTAAAAGTATTCACTTTAATTGTCCATTTATTATACTCGGATTATAAAGTATTATCTGAAAATCAGATACTTTTCAGATATAATATCGGTATCGTTTTTAAAATATTGGTATTGGTATCGGCCCAACCTTAAAATATATCTACTTGATAATAGAATAAATTGTATTTGTAGGCGCTGATATTTTTTTTTTTTTTTTAGTATGGCATTCTTCTAATAGCAATCCTTGTCGCAGAGATCACGGTTTTAGTAACAGGGATTATCATGAAAAGTAAGGTAAGCACAAATACCTTTTACACTTTTTCTAATATTCTATAAGGCCTTGTTTCACGCTTTTGGTTTAAAATTAGGCTTAGGTTGACACAACACACCACCAACTTGCCAATTTGTGATTTATTTTCTTCGAAAGAGAATCTCTTCATAAAAACACAACAAGATTTGCTCTCATTCAACAAGTGCCAGTCGTTGATAGAACTGGTACTGAGAAAATAAAGAGAAACTGATTTTGAAAAGATTTTGAAAAAAAAAACTTATGTACTATCGTTTCCAGATTGAAGGAGAACTAAAAAGTGTTCTAAAATCGACTATACAGCA
Source organism: Taphrorychus bicolor (assembly GCA_951812265.1). NCBI lineage: Eukaryota > Metazoa > Arthropoda > Insecta > Coleoptera > Curculionidae > Taphrorychus > Taphrorychus bicolor. Next base: position 46,037,464 of record OX638297.1, on the reverse strand, counting down.
GCACTATAACAGCACAGAAACTGAAAATCCTATCACACTAGCATGGGATGAAATACAAAAGGCCCATAACTGTTGCGGGGTAAGGAATAAATCTCTTTTTCCGACACAAAGGTATTATTTTGTCAAATTAAGGTTGACGGGGGAGCAGATTACCAAAAAAATCCTGCTTGGAAAGAACAGACTTACATCATTCCCGAATCCTGTTGCGCCAAAGGACTGGACAATAAACCTCTAGACCCTAACTGTACAACGTCTCCTACAGAGTCGAATTCTTTCATCGAAGTGGTAAGTCGTTATTGCCTTTAATTGTAAGATTGCTATAATAGAAACATCCTGCTTCATAGGGATGTTACAGCAAAATCAAAGAACTGACGCAGAAAAACCTGGACACACTGATCATCACACTGGTGGTCTTAGGCCTTATCGAGTTAGTAGAGATTTTATTTGCTTTTTGTTTAGCCAAATCAATAAACCGATACGAGAAAGAATAGAATTCAAAATAGTGAAGCGTTTTTGAATTATTTGTTGCAATTAATGCAATATATACGGAATTTGATACTATTTTAATATTTGAAAGTGGCTGTAGAAAGGGCAATATCAAACAATGATTATTACTCTTTTTTTGTAATAAAAATATGCCCTAAGGTATTGTGTTGATTGTATGTAAATAGTATATTTATTTAAAATATGGGAAACTGAGTAAGATAAAGACTGAGTAGGATCTGCAAAAACATGAAATTTTCTACTCACTGAAATTTATTGTCAACTTCCTCTACAAAATAGTGATTTACCTAACAAGGGCGGAAAGTCGCTCTTTGCCGCGCGGGATTGAACTTGCAGCAATTAAGTCTTGAAGAAAATAACTTTTTTCAAACAACAATATCTTTTGAAGCCCATTTCGGAACCTATTTGTAAACAAAGTAAAAAAATATATTATATAAAAAAATATACACACTTATACTGTATAGAATTAAGATTTTTTTGTTTATATGTGTGGCATGTAAATACAATTTTTTATAACAAAATAGTATATTATTATTATATATTCTATTTAATAATTAATAATATTACCTGATGTTCAAATGAAATATTCAAAAGTTGGTTCAATAAAGTTTATTGAAGACTGTACTTTTTGTTACATCTCTACATGACCAAACATCTTAGTTGGTTTTATGCATTTATGGTTTGTAATCTCTTCCGTTCGTGTTCTCCTAGGAGTGGAAAAAATGTCTAGTTCGAATTAGGCATTTCAATGCTTTTGTGCTGTACGTATCAAACAGAAGGTAGCCAATTTGAAGTCTATTTTAGCTTCGTCCACTTTTTGAAGTTATTTTAGGACTGATGATGCCTTTGCAAGGACGAAACATGTTATCTTATCAACACAATGTAAGAAACTTTGAGTCCTGTTCAATATTATCAATTAATTTTTTTTTCAGTTCAATATTTTGCAGCGTAAGCACTTTTAATCGAGCAGCCGTTTCGTTCCAATGCTGTCTTATAACATTGATAGAAATAAGAATATAAGTCAACATGTTAGTAACTGAGTATTGTCCTGGCCACGCGAATGCTGGATAAGTCGAAACGTTGGTAAAGTCGGGTTTAAATTCAAATAACGTTTACGTATAAAAAATACTTTATAAAAAACTTTGTAAATTAACAATTTTTTATATTTAATCTGAAATAATGGTCTTTCAATAAAAAAAAAAACATCTACAGCCTGTAAAATGCCAAAAGAAAAGGATGAAGTAACCAAAGTCGTTTTACTTTGATTATGAAGAAAAATAAAAAAAAAATAAAAAAATCAAGCCTTGAAGACTCTTTTAAGAACACCTCTCATACGTTTTATGGACAAAACTCAGTGTTGCATTTAATACATTAATATTTACACGCTTTAAAATTTACCATATTTAGTAGTGAAAGTAAATTAATCTTACCACAAATTTTGTGGAACGCACTGTATAAACTATAAATTTGTTCGAACACATTATCTAAGAGGGATATATAAGATGAATAAAACTAATTGCAGGGACATAAAGGACCATTAATGCCGAAATCGGCATTGTCTATCCCCTTTTGCAGTTCTAAATTGTGTTCGTTGCAAAGCTGCAATAGAGCCGAGAAAGCCAACGGGCAAGTGAGTTCCGCCTTCATCTTCTCGGTGAGGTGATGCGGTAAGTTCTTATACATACTAGAAAACTTAGTGGGCGTGACTTGAGCTGTGGCCTCCTGAAAACAAAAGTTCTTTAGGTGTGGTTTTTTTTTTGTAAGAGTGAAAGTAAGGACTGGGTACTCCAACTTCAAAGTCAGCGTTGCTTGCTTGCTGGAGACGTAAGCAGCTAAAGTGCTCAACATACTAACCGCACATTTCTCGAAAGCTTCGAAGATGGGGTGTTATACAGAGCGGCAAAATAAAAGATACAAAAATGATAAAATGTACCTCTTCGCAACTTTGAAAAGAGTAATTTTTTTTAATTCGTTTTTATGTCATATTGTACCTCTTGACGTTTTAGCCATGTTTTTTATTAAGACTTTAGAATGAAAGTGTTGTGGTGTATTTTTAAAGAAGACTTGCCCAATTAGCTGTCTTGATCATCCAAGTACCATTTTAAAGTTGTAATCTACACTTTGTAGGCAGGACTTGTTTTGCGTATAACTGTACTATCACTGAAATGAACCCGATCGTTGATGGTACTGGCTTAAAGTAAAACACTATAAAATTTGACCAAAATCCATGAGCTCCGCTCCGTATTGTCTAGCATATTTTTGTTTCTAGTGAAGTGAAACCAAACCAGTTTTCTGCCGAAGTTGTCGCTTCACAGACAGATGGCCGAGATTCGTACATATACTGTCTGGCGACGACGCCGACGTTCAGCAGAGTATCAAACTCATTTCTCTATCAAGCAGAGGAACCATAGACCGGTTTCGCTCTTATTGGAGCTCATCAGTATGGTATACCTCAAACCTGACAGAAATACGAGTTCGAATGAAACTTGGTCTCCTCTCTTGCTCAAGGCTCTGTGTACGTATGCAAGGGACGCCATCGGACGACGGCAGGTGCTTCCACTAGGGCATGGGGGATAATAGTGAAGTGAAACCAAGCCAGTTTTCTGCCGAAGTTGTCGCTTCCCACAGACAGATGGTCGAGATTCGTACCTATACTGTCTGGGGACGACGTTCAGCAGAGTATCAATTTGCATATGTACACAGCGCCTTGAGCAAGAGAGGAGACCAAGCTTCATTCGAACTCGTATTTCTGTCAGGTTTGAGGTATACCATACTGATGAGCTCCAATAAGAGAGAAACCGGTCTATGGTTCCTCTGCCTGGAGCCTTATTCTATTGAAACATGTGAGATGAGAATGAGATTCTCTCATGCCGTGTACACTCGTGCGTGTTCCGTGTGCCTATTCTATGCTGAAATATTTGGTGGAATTCTATGGTGAGATTAACGTCATTGCTAATTGTACAGATTTTGAGACGAAGAAATTTGATAAGACCGTGTTCTTGCTTACTGAAAATGTTGCTGCACTGTTAAATTATGTACCAAGAAGAGCGCACCTATTGAGAATGAAAGAAACGAAAATTTGAAAGAAAAATGTAGTTTTAGCGGAGTTTCAGTCGAGTTCTCGTCAACGCGTGACTACGACTAATAAATAAATAAAAATAAAAAATACCAAATTTGCATTCTGAAGCGTTTTGAGCAAAATTTCATTTATTTTGGTCAAAAAATGTAATTTTGCAGGAAACAGCAAATTAGACAAAAGTTTAGTCAGTTTGTCATAATTTTGCCTAAAGTTATATTTCTAAAAAAAAAACATAAAAATTTGCCTTGTTAATCTATGTAAGTCATTTTAAATTTTCCCATTTAATTTTAGACCTACTTCTAACATGCATTTTCCACTAACTTTAAACTTGCATTTTTGAGAGTTCAAGTCATTTTTTAACCGGTCCTGTTCAAAAGTAACCGAAATTTCTCTAAAAACTTCAATTTTTATATGTTTTACGCTTTAAGACCCTTTCAACAATTTGTGGACTGACTTTCTGAACCTGACTTCCTCCAAAAACATCAAATCTTTATTTTAAGGTGTATTTAGTTAAATTTCACTTCCGTTTGTCTAAAATTTAATTTTACTAAAATAACAAATTAGAATTTTTTTTATCAATTTTCTTCTAAAACTAAGTTACTCCAAAAACATCAAAATTTGCAATTTTTGAGAACGTGGGTCAATTTTAACCGATGTTGGCCATAATCTTACCCTCAGTTTCTCCAAACACCCCAAATTGTTTTTTTTATAAACCTTGAGTCGTTTGCAACGATTTTTGTCCTAATCCTAACCTTTATTTTTAAACAGCGAATATGCATATTGAATAAGATATATTCGACAAATTTTGACCTAACTTTGTGAACTTGACTTCCTCGCAAAACACAAAATTTTTATTTTGAGTTGTTTTTAGTCAAATTTCCTTTATTTTCGGTTTAAAAATTAAATATACCAAAAACAACAAATTACGAGTTTTGAAACAATTTTGCGTAATTTTCTCCTAAACCTGAGTTACTCCAAAAACATTAAAATTTGCATTCTTAGACAATGTTAGTAATTTTTAATCCGCTTTAGCAATAAACAACCTGGATTTCACCAAACGTTCCAAATTTGTATTTCGGCCTTAATTCTGATATGATTTTCTTAAAAAATACCAATTTTAAATGGTAATTTAAAAATGGTACTTGGATGATCGAGACAGTTAATTGGGCAAGTCTTTAAAAATACACCACATTTCGAAAAACTCTTGTCTTAATAAAACCTAGAGTATTAATAAAAAACCTATCTAAAACGTCTAGAGGTACTATCCAAGGAGTCAATATATGACATAAAAACCAATTTAAAAAAATTGCTCTTATCAAACTTGCAAAGAAGTAGTACATTTTAACATTTTCTATCATTCTTTTTTGCTGCCCTGCATGACACCCAAGAAATTAACTATTTAAAAATAGCTACCCCCCCACCGCGACGATTCTACACAAGACAGACTTTCGAAAGGTGTTCAAGATGTTTAAATCGGATGACAGAACCCGGAGGTACGGCCGCGGTGATTAAAATATTACAAAAAAAAAATGTCGGTGCAGTTAGTATGTTGAGCACTTTATATTCTATAAACTGTGGCACAACGAATAACGAAAATGGACAGTAAAATAAACATTATGGGTACTTACATATTCTGTCTGATTCGTCAGCGTGCACCAAACCGCCTGTTTGAGTTTCTTCATATCCATCTTCTTTGCTCTAGTAGCATAATTCAATTGATACTGTGGTACCTACAAAAGAAAATCAGTGCAGATAAGACGTGTCTAGTGCGAAAGTTGTAAAGAAATTTTTGTCGCTTTGAATCTATAAACAGCAAAATAACTTAAAGAGTTTGCAAAATTCCGAAGCTGACCAGAACTTCCAAGATGGAGCATTTCAAAAACACAAAATCCCCAAAAAAAAGAGGTGGGAAGCCCAATTCTACACTCAAAACTAGCGAAACAAAAAAAAACAGCGTTAGATCGTCCCACAACTAGTCGCAACAGTGAGGGAACGACAAAAAATGCAACAACATCAAAGGTACAACAATATTCACGTTCAACATTTTCCCACACATTTACCATCTTTAGAACCAACACAACATCAAAAGTGGAATTCGCCCTAAAATGGGATGAACTTAACGCACGCAAAACAAACACATCATTAAAAAGCAGGAAAAAAATCCTTGTTAAAACAAACGACGATAACAAAGCCACCGAAACAACTGCTTACAAGAAACAAAATCGTGGCATACGTAAAATCACACTTTAACAACACTTCAACAGTGCACGAAACAACTTAAACCGCCAAATATCACCCTCCTCAGTTTCAACATCACCAGCCTAATCGATTGTTGCTACGGGTGTCCACCTAGAATTAACTAATAAGATGTTTTTAAAAAACTTGGAAAACTTTGTAACCAAATTATAAAGATTCTGTCAGAGAATCATTTCAAGACAGAGAGGCACACCAACAGTTATAATGGGTATACAGTGTGATCCAAATTGGTGATGCATGTATGGAGATTTTGTTTATTTTAATAACACGTGGTCGGTTAAATGGGAAAAGTTATAGAGAATTTAATGTGGCGAAACCCTCTATCTTGAAAACTAAGGAAGATATCCCGCACGAGTGCCGAAAATGGGACACCCTGTACATTAAATAAGGAAGCCTATTAATTCACGATAAGGTAACAACCCAAATAATTTATTCCAGCCTCTAATTGCAGATTTGGCATTGTGATTATATTGGAACATAAAATACTTTAATGGTTTCAAAATTGCAGTACCTCTTAGCGTTTTCAGAAAATTTTGAAAATATGCATCACTGCATTTTTAACTTTGCCCTGTAGTTTCTAAACCAAGACAAAGTTAGTTTTGAAAATAAAACATTATTTAAATACTCTTTACGTACAATACAATGACGTATTCAAAAAATCTACCGTCATCTATTTTTTGGACTTATGTATAATAATTTCGTTAATTATAGATGCCATCCTGTTCTTTTTTACATCATAGGAAAGAGCTTAAAAATCCTTTTTCAACGATGTATCCATTGATACTACTAACGTGTCTGAAGTTGATTTGAATCTGAAGTGTGATTGTTATGTCTTGAAGGATATTTAAGCAACTTGTACTCTACAACTTTTCTACCATTACTGACAAGCCAATTATGTTTTTGTTCATATCAACGTATCTTAAATTGATGTTTTCGAAGCCTCAGTTAACTCAAGATTAAGGAAAATTAGTGTAAACAGGTTGTGAAGTGGAAGTTGTTATAGATATGTCTAAATATTTATAGCAATTTTAAAACAAGTTAAAGTTTAAATACTTACCATTGTCGGAGCGTCAACTAAATTTTCGCCGGTGAAAGCAACTGGTGCACAGCTAGCAATATCAGCAGGAGACACAATTCCCGAGGCTTCGTCAGGATCATCATTATCATCTTGCACCTACAGACATCATTAGATATACAGCGGGTTTTGGTGTATACACATACTAGGAGTTTCAATTTCGGCTGATTAATTTATTAACCACAAGATTTTCGGGTTTTATATGTCTGATCCCGGAATCCCAGGATTAACCCCGAATATACTACTTAAATATATTAACAGTTATTATGATGTATTACTTATTTATAATTAATTTTAAAAAGATTTTACGTCGTTTTAAAAAATGTCACAAAATAACTAAGGCATCTAAAGTGTTGGCATTTAGACGGGACCGTATCTTTTAGCCCATTACGCCCCTTTCACTTATTTTTGACATCTTGTTACCTTTGAAATCTTCTTTTCTTTATATCTATCTACTGTCAGACAACGACCTCTGGAGAGACCCTCCTGGTTTACAGTTTTAGCTCCCCTTTTTAACAGTCTTACATCAATTTGAAGTTGTGATTCGCCAATTGATATATTCTGAAGATGAAATTACGTCATGGGTACCTTAAAAATTGCCATCTCCCGGCCAAAAAACCAGACCATTTTTAGGTAAATATCGACATTAGTTGGCTTTGTCCATGTCTCCTAGGTCATTGCTTTCAGCACTTGTTGAGAAGGTACGGTAAAAATGTTTCCAACGCCTACTTGATGTCAATAATAAGTGAATGGTTGATACCTAGTACAATAATATACGGAGAATGGTAATTGATTCCTCACATAAGATCGAAAATGTAACTCCCCAGTTGGCTAAAAAAATCTCGTAGATGCGCATATTTACTGCGCATCAGGTGCAAGTTAAGAAATAGGTGATGTTTTAAATCTCACGTTGAGAAATTCTCGCGCACGCGCATTTAATCTTCTTCTAGTAAATACAAAGGTTGACCGCCAGCTGTTTCAGCTTCCCTTTTAGGATTTACGTCTTTTTTATAAAACTCCCGACTTTTCGAAGAATATTTATCAATAAAACAATTTGCTGATAATAAATAATAAAACAATTTTCGGGATTTCAGGATTTTAAATTTTGAGGCTTGGTTTTCGGTCGGCTTTCTCGGATACCGGGATTGAAACTCCTGATACATACTTAAATATTTGATTCCACATTTAAGTTTAAATAAACTACTGGCAAATTGCTTTTCAACAATCAATTTTTGCACAAAGTTTGAGAGAGCTTAACTCTAAAATGGACCAACGGATTTCTTCAGTCGAAGCAAATTTGAGTAGACCCGTTCATGCACCAATTTACGTGGTAGGCTTAAAGAAGGTAAGTTACTCAGGTGAAATTATACAGGGTTGAGAATAAGGTGGTGTAATTTTGGGGATACTTCGCGATTGCACAATTTTCAGAAACAAATCAAAATTGATTTTTTAATACAGCATTTTGAAGAATCTGTTAGAGACATGTTCGGGATTTTTTCGATATATCGCTTAGTTCGATACATCCATATTATTGCTATTGAGCAAACAAGGTAACTCGATAATTCTCTATCGTAAAAATTTCTCTGATTGAAAAAGGTAAGCTCGACACATCCTTTCTTATATCTCCACAGTATGCAATGATTCTATATAATAAAATAGGAGAATTTATTTTTACTCATGTATTGTGTTTTAATTTGTGTACTTTTGTTGGTCGTTTGTAATTAGTGTTTTTACCGCCAATGTACATACAATTATTGTATTTTAGCCCTGAGGAAGACCTCAAATAAAGGTCAAAACGTTGGCAATTTCAAAAAAGTGAAGTAGCTTCTTGTCCTACACCTGCTATCCAAACTTTCACATTAATAAATAAAGGACGCTAAGCACAGATGATAATTCATTATCCCAACGATCTAGTAACTTTGGTCCTTTAAAAATAAGTTGTCAGCGTGACAGTGACGTTGCATTTGGTTCAATACTATTTGACAGTCTACAATTCAGTTTACAATAATTAAGTATTAAACACTTACGGATAATGCGGGACAGTAGTTGCTATCATTTGGATTGTCGTAATTGTACCCTGTGACATTCAAGTCGGCAACTTTTTTGGGAGGGTCCTTTTTGGTGTATCTTTTTGTGGGGATCAACGAAAAGTTGAAGATATTCTCTATCATCTTCTTCGCCGCAGAGCACTGCTGAGGCAAATACAATCTAAAAAATTACAAATTGAAAACTTCGTTACAGCGAATGTTCAGCTGTGACCGAAGTTCGACGCACACTTTCATGCGAACTTATCAAAGGACTCGAGAAATATACTTAGTTAAGAAAAAGCAAATTTCTGTCGTCTGTGACTTCGAGCTTATTTCTGAGATATTTACGCTGGGCAGTGCATGCTAAATGCGTGCATAGGCCACTCAATTATTATTGAAATCGAGTAGGAAGAGTAGTTGGAAAGAAAATCTAACTTGACATTTTTATCGTATCTTCTCAACATGTGCTGAAAAGACATAGGTACAAAATAAAGAACGAGTTTTAAAAGTAACGAGATGGCAAAAATAAGTGAATGAATTATAGCTATAGTCACTTCAAAACATGCCTTTGGGGGTTAGTGAGTTACTAACATCTTTTGGAGATTTATCAAAATCTAATAAGTATTTTTTCAAGAATTCCAAAATTGCAGATGCTCTAAGAGATTTAAAACCGGATTTGCCTCTAATCTTACCCTGTATTTTTTCACTAACCACAAATATGCATTTCTAAACGCTTTGAGTTATTTTAAACCAATTTAGGCCTTAATCTTGGCACTCATTGTAACCTGATTTATTTCAAAAACCTTTTATTTTGCATTTTTTAAATCTTTGAGTTGATCGGTTTGGGCAATAATCAATCGTGTTTGGTCAAAAAATGACCAAACACTCCAATTTTGTATTTTTATACGTTTGGAGTCATTTTTAACCGATTTTGGCCCGATTCCTAACCTGATGACTTTCTTTAAATTTAAAATATGAAAAATTCCACTCTAAGGCGTTTTGAGCTAAATTTCATTTATTTTAGTCCGGAAGTGTAATTTATCCAAAACAATAAATAACACGTTTTGGATCAATTATTCTTATTTTGTCCTAAAATTGACCAGTGTTTTCCAAAAACTAAAAAAAATTACATTTCTGGAGGATTTAATCTGCATTTTTCGAAACATCAAATTTGCATTCTAGACGCTTCAAGCCATGTTTAACCATTTTGGCCCCAAATACTGCAAATTTGTATGTATTGTGTTTTATTCGCTTAGAGTCATTTCTAACCTGACTTTCTAGAAGAAACAATAGACTTTTATTTTAAAGGTATTTTTATTCAAAATAATTTTTACCAACCAAAAATTAGAAGATTTAAATCAATTTTACATGATTTAGTTCTAAAATTAAGTTTCTTCAAAAACATGAAAACCTGGATTTTTAGAGAAGAAAGTGTTGTGTCAATGTTCTCCAAACGCTCTACATTTTCATTTTCTATCTTCAAACTATTTTAGCCTTAATTCTAACCTGAATTCTTACACAAACTTCAAATTTTCGTTTTGAACGATTTAAATAATTTTTAACCAATTATGACCTTAATCACCTATATGTTTAAGAAAACTTGCAAGGAATTTGAGAAAATTTTACTTATTTTGATAGAAAGAATTTTTTTCCATTTCATTGAATCAGTTTTATTCAAAAATTGAGGTTTCCAAAAAAACATCAAAATTTGTTTTTTTTTTAGACGCTTTGTGCCATTTTTTAACCGGGTTGGCCCTAATTCCGAGGTGAACTTCCCTAAATTTTCAAATTTGCATTTTTGGACGATTTAAGTCATTTTTAACCGATTTTGGCCCTGATTATGATCGGATTTTTTCAAAAACCCCAAATTTGTATTTTTAAACGATTTGAGTCATTTTTAATGATTTTGCACTTTACTTTTTCGGAGAAATATCGGACCCCTTCTTTTTGAGGTATTTTTAATCAAATTTTAAATATTTTGATTCAAAAATTAATGCTACAACAAAAACAAATTAAAAAATGTTAACCAGTTCTGCTTGATTTTGTTCTAAAATTGAATTTCTCCAATATCAAAATTTGCATTTTTAAAAAGTATTGCGACAATGTTTTTGCCCTAATTCTAACCTCGATTTCTCCAAAGACATCCATTTGCATTTTGCAAGGTCATTCGAGAAATTTTTTGACTAATTGGGCCCTAATTCTAAACTGAATTTCTTCACAAATTCCAAATTTGCATTTCTAAATGCTTTAATTCACTTTTAATTTTTTTTTACCTTAATATTGACCTACATTTTTAAGAGAACTTTTAATTTTTATTTTACAGAAGAAACACTAGATTTGTATTCTGATTGTATTTTCTGTAGTTCGAGAAATTGTTAAACGATTTTGGCCCTAATTCTAACCTGAATTTTTGCACCAACTTCAAATTTGCATTTTGTAAACGCGTTAAGTCATTATTGACCGTCTTTGACCCTAATCTTGATTTAGATTTTTTAGTAAACTTGTAGTTTGCATTTTTAGAAGCTTTAAGTTATTCTTGATCAAAAAAATCCCAAATTAACTAATTTACGAAGAGGTATACGCACAAGTGTGTGTGCACGAAACTAAAATTTTATGAAATAGCCAGACGATTGAGACATAACTAGTTCCGCCATCAAATGACTCCACTACTAACTTGGTTGAAAACTGAAAATACCTTTGTTGAAGAAATAAATTAACACGTTCGACTTACTTTTTGGAATCTAGCAAAACATTTTTCCTTTGGGGCTTCTTCTTTGTGGAAGGCATTTGATTTAAGTCATTTGGAGTTCCCATGCATAATGCAAACAAATCTAGGGGCACGTCGTGGTTTTTCTTCGGCTTCTTTTTTATTTCAGTTTTCTTTTTCTCATCGGTGCCTGTAAATGAAAATTGCTACCCAATTTGTTCGTCAAATGCATTTTTTTTAGGAAAAAATGAGGGAAAAAAAGGGAATAAGCCGGAGCTCCCATGTCATCGACCACGATTGTTCAGCAAACTTCAAGGTTGCCCAAGCAGCAATTTCTGACTTTTTATGGGCAAAGTGTCGATACTAAACAGAATCACACATTTGGGCACAACACCTTTTTAGGACGCAGTGTCGACTTCTAAGCCACAAAATATGGGCAATGAGACCAAAATGGTGACGAAAATGTGCTATATAGAGTGTTCAAAATGTTTGCCAATAATTAGTTCAAAACGTGCCCAGATATTTTCTAAAATCTGCCCTTTATTCCTATAGGCACCAAAAAGCGTCGGCTTTGTTCCCAAGAAGTTAATAAGTGTGTCCAATAATCTTCAAAAGCATGGCATAAATTTAGACACCTTGTTTCCACCAATTGACTCATAGTAAGCCATTTTGACCCAAATTGTGCCCACGTATAAGGTAATAAGAGAAATAAATTAGTAATATACATATATAAATAATAAAATAAGATAAAATAGGCTAAAATTCTGTTTTGAACTTTTGCATAAAGGGAGATCATCAATATTAAAACTCAGTAACAAGAGTGTTAGTAACTAACTTACAGCTTCGAAAACAATTACTTGTACAAATGTTTAGACCATGAAACCAGCAATTCCCCGAACCCATAGGAATTATGTCATTATTTGTGGGGGTTCGAAGCAACGCTCTGCCCTCTTTCGGCAGATAACTCAGTTCATGCTTTGACTGGTGTTTAAATAAATTCAGGTTATTTAAAGCGTTATGTATCACTTTGTTCATGAGGGACCAAATTCTTAAATTTTCCATAAAAGATATTTTTTCCTCTAAATCATAATCTCCTATTTCAACAGCGCTCACGTCATCCTCAAGGTCACCATCCGTAGTAAAATCGAGCTCAGCTTCTCCTGAAGGTAGGTATATAATCAGAATCGTAAGGATTATCCGGTTCTTGGTTATTACCTAAAAATATGAATTTAAAATGAATTTTTGTCTACTTTTTCTACCGTTTTAAGTACCTAGCAGTGTAATTTCCTGCTCTACGGATGGTGAATTAGGTGACTGGGATATCTGAACCAGACTCTGAGTTAGGGAGTCTTTCTTGCCGCCTTCATATACTCGACCATTTTAGTCTCTATTTTATGATAATGTATTGCGTCTTCTCAATTTACAGATGTAATGGTTTTGCAGGTTTAGGACAAATAAAACTCCCTTGTCGTTTGAAGAAAGGACAACGTTTCGACGTTTAATTTTACGCCTTCTTCAGTGCTATACTCGGCGACAAAGGATGACGTCAATAAACAAAATTACATCCATGATGCACGTCACACATTACGCAAGCCAGCACCATCACAGCACACTAAGACGTAAAATTAAACGTCGAAACGTTGGCCTTTATTCAAACGACAAGGGAGTTTTATTTGCCCTAAACCTGTAAAACCATTACTTCAATCTCTATTTCTTTCACTTCTTTTTGCACATTACGGTAATAAGTTATTTTTAGCATTACATTATATTTAGCATTATGTTAAATTTAAGGATAAAATTCATCAGACTAAATAAAGAAAACACCAATTTAAAGGTTGCCGAAATAAAAAGAATAATGCGCATTTCCGATATAATTCAAAAACAAAGCGAACACTTTATGTCAAAAATATGCTGAAATGGAAGCATTTTGCCACGTTTAAACTCATTTCAATATAAAAATGGTAAAAAGATTTTTGGGCTACATCAAGATTCAGTGTGTACATTAAGGGCGACTTTTACAAGTTCAAGTAAAACTTCAGTTTGAAGTTAAAACACCAGATATGACCTACATTGCATTGTTTATCTGTCAGATCGACAAAGATTTACGTTTTACAACCTATCGTAAACTCCAAACTGAAATTGAACTGAAACTGGCACGTCAGAATCTTTTTCTCGTTGTCACCTTTAAAGCATTTAAGTTGAATTCATCATGACATTTTCATATCTTCAGTGTTACTCCAAGTCTTATCTGAAGTTTGAATTGAAGTAAGTTTTACTGATAGTTAGAAAAGTCGTCCATAAGACGACTTTTACAACGTCCAGTAAAACTTCAGTTTGAAATTTAAACTCCAGATTTGACGTTTATCTGTCAAAATCTTTCATTTATCTTGAATAGAACTTGTAGTAAAGTGGGCACTGGTGTCGACACGGTTGTGTCTAAATTCTTTTGACAGTCCACTTTGACACATTTTCGACCCATTAGAAATCAAATGACCATAATGTTTCAAAACAGAAACATACACTTTTAGGACGCATAATAGACAAATACTGTCTTGGCACAGACTTGGTACACCCTTCCATAAAGCCACAAATGCCGGTTTGAGTGTTGATACTTTTTAGTCTTAAACAAACTGTGTCCAAATTAGAACGCATTTTGCTGCTTGAGGCACCATCTAGCAGTGATGATTTTTAACTACTCAAACATTGATAGACTATGAATATGAAGACAAATTATGTATATATAATTAGAGATGTAACAAGTACCAGGTGTACCGGCTAAAGCCGGGTACCCGACCGCTCTGCCGAATACCCGATTTGGCCTGATACAGTACAAGCCATTTAGCCGGTTTAATTACCCGGCCAAAAAAAAATAAATTAGGGGGTGTCCATTTGAACACGTCATCTAGTAGGCTGTGAAATGTCAAAAGAAAAGGATGAAGGGTCAAAAGTCTATTTACTCTCATTGTCGTCCTTTTCTGTTGAAAATTCATAGCCTTATAGATGACAAAGAAATTATATGACAAAGAAATTATATTATTTAAAACTACAATAAATTTGAAAAAATTTCTATTCACTAATAACATTTCAAAAAACATGAGCACTTTTTTTATTACGACGCCAACTGAAATTTTAGGGGTAGCCTGACGCCTAGACAGCAAAGCTATACTATACGCCTATATCCCTACACCTATACTGAAGCTAATCCATCTGTCTTTATACGGAAAAGTTGCAGTAATTCTTTTTTAAACTTGTTTATTACAAAACTTGTTTATTACAAAATATGACAGAAATCTAGTACTTTTGATAGAGGATACTAGGTGGTCGACCAAGGTATCGCCAATAAATCCATGAAGGAAAATGGATACGATCATGCCAAGCTCATTAAGGGATCATAGTTTTCTGTGAAACCAAATACTACACTACTAACAAAAATATTAAACTTTGAAATACTGGCCAAGTTTGATTTCAAAATTAGTGTTTTTTAATCAAAATGTATATCAAATTTTAGACTTTGATAACTCGGTAACCATTTCATATACAGGAAGTTATAACATATTGTTGGAAAGCTTATTAACCCGCCCATATGTCCATTGTGTCAGCAAGACTATATCTTCATTTCCAATTGAACTGTAATGAAACAATATTAAAAATAAAAAAAAAACTAAGTTTTTCCATTAACAAAGAAAAGGTATCACCATTATATTCATGAATCCACCCTCGGGGGCTATAGGTTTTGGTGCGCCTCCTAGTAACGAATATAGGAAATTGTATTTACAACTGATATACAAAATGTATATCAGATTTAAGATATTAATAAATCGGTAACGAACACATATTCAGGGAGTTATAACTTGTTGTTGGATTAGCCCGCCCATAATTCCGTTGTTTGATCGAGGTAATACTTTCTCTTCTAATTGAACTCATGTTAAGACTAAAAACAAAAAAAACTGATTTTTTTTTCATTAAATTTCCCTTAACAGAGAAAAGGTATTGGCATATCCATGGAAATAAATGGATAAGGCTATGCCAAACTGCACTCCTACTAACAACAATAAGAAATTTTGAAATACTGGCCATATCTGATTTCAAAACTGGTGTTTTTGTACCCAAATGTATATCAGATTTTAGATCTTAATAACTGGGTAACCAAAACATATAAAGGAAGACATAACTTATAACATGGTGTTGGAGACCTTATTAGCTCACTCATATTTCCATTGTGTTAGCGATACTATATTTTCCTTCCCAATTGAACTCTAATGAAATGATAATAAAAACAAAAAAAAGTGAACTATTTTCTATTAACAGAGAAGGTCGTCGTAAAAGATAAGGTCATGCCAAACTCATTACTATAGTCTTCCTAGATAGCAAAAGCATCGGCGAAACAAGAGCCAGTTTGGCCGGGTACCAAAAACTACTACCCGTTACATCTCTACTTATAAGGCGAGCTTACACTGTTCTATGTACTGTGTACCTCTCACCAATGTAACAAAATCTTATATAACTCACCTGAAAAGATTAATGGCTTGCTCTTAATGAGTTTGTGCTTCCAATGACTCGGACCAGCATATATTTGTTCGAAAGTTCCTTCTCCATCGAAGACCGATGCGGCGTCCTCCGTAGGACGAAAATCCACTCTATATTCTAGTCCTCTGTCTGTAGCGTGGAACGCTTAATGATTTAATTAATTAATTATTCATATAATTAATACAGTGGAATAGAGTGTGCCATACAGAGCACAATTAAAGGTGGGTTAAGACTGAATACCGATACATAAAAACAATAAATTTCAAGTTATATTTGACTGGTAATTGTGGAAAGTTCAACAGTTGGTGTGGTGATAGTATCTTCAATCTTATAGGTATATATATAAAATATAATCACATACCCGTCTCAATTTAAAGGCAAAAAAAAAAAATGCGTAAGATTAGTGAGATTATTGAAATGAATGATTAGTAAGACGTGGATTTAAGGGGGCGACTTTGAAGTCATTTTTTGTGACTGACTACGTTTATCTGGAAATAAAGAGCTCCACTGAAAGTGAACCAGCTCGGCTCCAATTACTTGAACATTTGAAGCAGATTGAACTTGCTTCGAAAAAAAACGTAGTCATTGATCACTATGGGTACCTAGTACCTACAGGTTCCGAGTTTGTCATCTGTTGAACGGCGGTACTTGAAACCTACCTTCATCGCCGCTCTCTCCGGCATTTTCTTCGAACACATCATGAATAGAGCCATCCAATTCCGGAATCGGAATACCATCGTCATCTAAGACGACTTCGTCTAACTGGGTAATAGGTCTGAGAGAACTGCAAAAAATTAAAACGATGCTAAAGCCATGAACATCGAATTTAACCATAGAATCTCGGTTTCTTGAGGAAATACGAAGAAGGATAAATAAGGGCAAAGTTACGCAATTAAAAGTTTATAAAAATAACGTTTTCAAATTTAAAAAAATCCGACAAGTTTCGAAAATATTCGAAAAAATCGAATTTTTTCAAAAACGTTTTTATTTTTTCTAGTCATAATTTAAAGAAATACTCGAAATTAAAAATAATTGACACTTGTTCAGAGCCACTTTCTTGAACGTGTTTTTTTTTTAATTTAACTTTTTGTTTTTCCAATTCATCCAAAAACATCAGTTGTCGGACTTGAAACGTTAAAATTCCATTTGACAAAAAATTTAATTTTTGAATCATTGAAAACGTCCTCTTGAGAGCTGAGACCAAGATGATACAAAATCGCCTACGGTACGGATCTGTAGCGTCCTTGTTAGCTAGAGCAGGTGGTGGTAGTAGGTTAAGGGCAACAAATGAAACCCTTTCGTTCATGGAAGAATTCCCGACGTTTCGACTGTGGTTTCAGTCTTTATCAAGGCTAACCTCCTAATTCGAACGGATCGTCAGTAATAACAGCATAGAACAGCCCAAACTCATAAAAAACAGACACGACTTGGCAGATATGTAGGTACATCAACGGACGTATACAAACAACTCATTCTTCATTTGTTGTCCTTCACCCACTACCATATATCTGCAAAATCGTCTATATTAACTGAAAACTGATATTTTTCCTCACTATTTATTTTTATTTTTTTTCTTAAAAAATATTTAAAATATTTTGTTTTTTTATTCCAAGTCTATAAAGCTCATGTGTATTTTTTGTAGAAAGAAAAATTTTTGGTCTTGGGAAAAGCGCTTTATCTTGGTCAAGGCCAAGACAGAGAAAAGAAGTTCCGTTTTTGAGCCGCAGCCAATAACAGTCCTCTTTACTACGTACAAGATGAATGTATAGAGTTATGCAAAACTCATTATAGGGTTTAGGGCCATGTAGGGTTATATATTCTTACTAACAAAAATAGGAAATTTTGAAATACTGGTCATATTTGATTTCAAAACTGGCGTCTTTACTCAAAGTGTCTATCAGATCTTAGATCTTAATAACATAGTAACCAATTCACATACAAGAAGTTATAAATTGGAAAGCTTTAGTCTATAAGCTCGACCAAGTCTATAAAGCTCAACTGCATTTGCAGAAAATCCAATTTTTTGTTCTTGGGAAAAGCGTTTTATCTTGGTCGAGGCCAAGACCGAGAAAAGAATTTCCGTTTTGAGCCACAATCAATAATCGTCGTCTTTACTTATCAGAAAACCAATTTTCGGGTGACGAAACATGTTTTTTTTGTCAAGGCCAAAATCATCAGTTCTTGGCCTTAAACCGATAAAATTTTCTACAATTTGACAAAAAAAACAATTATATAATAAATCTCAATAATTATATAATAAATAAAATCTCGAGACAGTAATGAAGCTTCCCTTTGCATACTAATTTATGTTCAACCACATATATAATGATTTATGTCTTTTTAAAATCTTGGAAGTGTCTCATTACTGGTCTAAGACGGGAAGTAATTCCATTATTGGTCTAGGACGGGAAGTAGTTACTTCCCGTCCTAGACCAGCACTGCACAAGCAAACAAAGCGCAGAAACTTCAGAGAATCACAGAAACCCTGATTGTTGATTTTGCTCTATTCCATAGCAACCATCAAAATTCCGCCTCCTGAGTGAAGATTTGAGCCAGAATATTATATGAATAAATAATATTCAAGAACATTTTTTGATGTTATGCTGAAAGTGTGGTTGAAAATAAAATAGTATAATCTCTGGACAGTAATGAAAGACTTTCCATCTCGTATTGTAATATACTATTTAGTATTTGAAATTTCTTATTGGTTAAAACCAATATTATGAAAAATCATCTAAAAAGCTCATTTTTTTTTTAAATCATCAGTTTGTAAGTACAAAAATTTCCTTCAAGTTAACAAAGTTACATTTTTGAGTAATCGAAAATGATCTATTCTCTTGGCTAGGACTTTATATAAAATATCTATAAAAAGATCGTGACTCGTCTTTATCAACCAATTTTAACAATCAGGTCATAAAATCACCGAAGTCTATCTTAAAAGTCAATAAAATTATTAAATATAGTATTAAATACAGTACATCACCGATGCAGAATTGCTAGAAAACTCAGAATCCGATATAAAAAAAAACAGTACCGTATTTTTAAAAAATTAACATGAAAACGAAACATCAGATTTAAAATTTGAAAATACCCCCATGAAGAAAACAAAAAGTGACTATGAAGAAGTGTAAATTATTTCATATTATATCTTTAAATGGTGGATGAAGATTGTGTCCCAGAATCAATCTACGATGTTGGGAAAATAGGCGGAATTGGGACAAGGCAGCAAAATTACAACTACCTTTTCGTCGACGTTTCGCTTAATTTCACTTAAACATCATCAGGACTGTGGGCAAAAAGTAAAACATGAACAGCGTAAAACAGATCACAATGAAGTACAAACCTCAAGATAATATCGTAAATTGCTCTAGTAAACATATTTATTTTTTTAAAATTTAGTAGACTGTACAATTAAAATTGAAATTAACACAACAGAGTACGTATAAGTTCTACGCACACAACCCAAGTATTTACCAATTAGTAGGTTGACAATGTGTATAGCCCTTTTCCAACTGTTTATATTAAAAAGTAAACAAAAATAATAAGAAATCCTAGCAATGCTACTATCACCTATTCTTGCCCGAATTGTTTGTAAATAATGATAAGTTGATTGTTGTTTAGGTCTCAATTGCTTGCTTTCCAATGTATTAAGTAACTATAAATCGCATTCAGATTTTGAGTTTCTGATCTAAAATTGAGTTAAATTAAAAATTATGGTCTGTTTGAAAGTGGTGAGTCGCCAAAGCAGTCATGTCCGTTTTATTAATGTGGCTAATATTGCATTTATATTTATATTGTTTTATTCTAATTTGTAGTTTATTTCTAGTCTGGCCAATGTAACTGTCATCACAATTAAAACAAAGTATAGAATACACCGCGTTAGATCTCTCAATCAAAGGGGTTTTATCTTTGATTTTTGAGGTCACCTATTTTCTTTTTACAGTAAAACACCACATTTACTTGGTCACTCGATAGGCAATGGCGTGGAACAAAGCATAAACATTATATTAGCAGGATCTTAAAATAGGATTTTTGTTGATTTGAGTATTGGGTATTTACAGTAAAAGAGTTAATGGAAGGATAATGTGTTTATCAAATTTCGGGAAAAACCATTTAGGTGTGCCAATAGTCCAGTACCTTTAATTTAAGACTAGAAAAATAAAGACGTTTTTTCAAAATTTATATTTTTTTGCGAATATTTACGAAACATTTTTATAGACTTCTAATTGTGCAACTTTGCCCTAATTTAACCTTCTTCGAATCTCTTCAAATAAACGAGATCCCCATGGTTAAACTCGAAATAGGTTACCTTGTATAGCTGCACTTTAAAGTGAATATGTATTACTGACCAAAAAAAATAAAAAAAATAACTTAAAAAAACAAATAAAAAAAATTGACTTTGTGCAATCCTTTGGTCGTGTCCTTTTGGACGACTGGTTTCCGCTGTCAAGCCATTATCAGAAAAAATTAGACTTCTGGGAGCAAAGAAATTATCGCGTCATGGATCTCGCCCTCTCTAGGCAATGTAAATTTTAAAAACTTGCACTAAGGTTTGCAATTGCAATTACGCAAGATTAAGCACCATGTGTGTTATTACCACAATTCCAATTGAACAGCGACTCTACAGTAGGGATCGGTAAATATAAGCAGTGGCGAACGGTAAGATATGCAGTGGGCACTATATGATTATAATAAAATAATAAACTACTTACTCATCTGCGTCTTGATCCCAACGATCGACAACGAAATCCTTGAATGGAGCGCACAATAAATAATTCTTGATGGATTTGAGCTTTATTGGAAATTTTTCCTGAAAATTATCCGAATTTACAGCCGAATCATTGCCGGTCTTCCATCCCCAACCTTTTTCCTTCCTTCTGAAAAGTGAAAACTAGATTTTAGAAGCAAAAATACAAAAAATCTTTTTTACAGTCGTATAAAAGAAATATAAAAATACTACGAGTGTTTGGCGTCCCATTAAACTAATTAGTAGGTGGATTAGCGGGATGGGGACAAATAACGACAATTCAGCTTTTATCAATTGCCAATCAATCAATTGGCAATTGATAAAAGTAAAAATATAGAAATGTTGAAGTTATGAAAGTAAGTTACTGGTTGAGGCTATATTATAAGCGTCTAGAACAACTAAAAGAACAAGGCAAAGTCTGAAACCGAAATATAAAAGATAAGAAGAACGTAACAAATACAAGAAAAGAATTAGGAGGAAAAGTTTTATTAATTAATAAAAATTCATTAATTTTGACTTAAAAAAAAACATAATTGTTAATTTAGATCTTCTTACCCAAACATGAATTGTGTGCCGGAAGGATCCATCCGAACTTTATTCGTGAGCAGATTCTGAATAGCACTCAAAGATCTGTCTTCTTTAATAGAAAATCTAGTTGACTGAAGTTTGGAAAGTGGAGCTACAAACGTTTTTACATTGGTGTTGACGGTGCGCTTTGTCTCCCCAACCATAAAAGGACGTTTCTTTTTTTCCTTCTTTTTCTGACCTGCTGGTGTAGATCCTGCTGGTGTAATTTCGTCGGATGGACTAGCGTTTCCATCGTCATCCGGTTCTGTGTGAAATAAAATAGCTCACCAAACCGTACAACCAGTCAGTAATCTAGTATCAGTAACTTGCAAAGGTAAGATACTATTTACATTCATCCTAATAGTTCCTACTCCTTTTATACCCACCGTTATTCGCTTCCAAATGTTTTCGAGCCAAAGTGTGCATCAATCTCATTATATCTGTATGCACGTCATCAACACGGAAACCATAGACTCTTCCTGCTATTTCCAAAGTATTGGTTGCTAAGTTGAACACGTCCGGCATATTCTTATTCACTGCTTGCTTCAATATATCAATGACTCGTATAGTCCAAGCGTTTTTTACACTAATTTTCTAAAAATAAGGTAACCATATATAATGATAGATATAAATTAAAAATTAAATGTTTATTTTCTTTTCAAACAGACACTATATCATAAAATCAAGTCAAATGAGTGCCCTATATTTATCACTATTTGTTCATATTGTTACGATGAGCGGGCGCCGTGAGCCGGAACGAAAATGGAGGTTGGACCTTCGCGTCTCGCGCCCTAGGCGGGCGCTGCAACATGGGACTCTCACGAGTGATTTATTGCTCTATTTAGAACGCAGTTATTTATGACGTTTTTTTTATGCGTCTCGTATTAATTATTTTTCTTCTAAGAGTATTCTAGGCTTTTCTGTATTTTTAGGATTTTGTATAAAAGGCGAATAGCGCCGCCGTTAGTGGTAGTCTTATTTTAATCGAGCTCTAGGTAAGCTAAAGTACCAAACGATAATAGAAGGTTATAAAGTGTTAAGTAGTGAGTTATTTAGTAGTCGTGTGTATTTGTGGAATAAATAAATAGTGTTTTCGTTACTATGTTATATCGTTACATTGGAATTATTGAACCCTGAGTTCGCAACAATATTAAGAATGTTTTACCTTATCTTTAACAGGGGGTCTATATGTTTAAAATTGAAGTGTTAGCATGCATTAAAAGCGACTCTTAGTGTTTGATACTTAAGCGAAAATTAATTTCACACCAAGAAAAAACATACATAATATCTTTTATATAATAAATAATAAACAAAGGGAGGCATGGAACATTTTTGGCGAATTGGGAGGAAAAACTGGAACTAATATTGAAAATTCCTCTTTGTGCTGCAGGGATTTTAATGAATTTTTCTGTAGCATTGGTGAGAGAGACTAGTGTAGGGTAGAACTGTGGAGGATTTTAAGGTTTTCCTTGGGCACATCAATGCCCCTCAGTCTTTTTTCCTAACCTCTACAGATTGTGACGAATTAAAATGTACAATAGCTAGAATAAAAATAAAAAATCTACGGGCTGGGATGATATGGCAGCGGGTATATTTTCCAGTCTTCCTGATCGCATACTGCAGATACTTGCAAGATACTTACGACCATAAACATGTCGTTTCTAAAGGGCATATTCCCGGAATGCTTGAAAAGGGCCACGGAGGTTCCCATCTTCAAGGGCGGCGACAAGGATGAGCCATCGGCATTCAGGCCTATCGCGCTACTGCCTACCATGTCGAAAATTGTGGAGAACTTGGTTAAATCTCGAATTATGTAAGAATCAATTTGGCTTCAGACCATCCACTGGTACAAACGATGCTATTTTTTCTTTTCTTGAGTCGCTTTTCCTCCCGCAACAGTGAAGACTCAACTGCGGCCCTTTTTTGTGATCTCTCCAAAGCGTTTGATTGTGTCAACCACAATATCCTCATTTTCAAGTTGGAGACATATGGGGTCAGAGGATGTGCTCTCGACTGGTTTAAGTCCTACCTGGGTGGAAGGGTACAACGCGTACAATATGATGGTGCAACCTCATGCAATCTGGAGGTTGCAAGGGGAGTTCCAGAGGGATCAGTTTTGAGACCTCTTTTGTTCCTGATATATTGTAATGATGTTGCTGGGTTTGATATAGAGGAAAAGTTTACTTTTTATGCGGACAATGCGACCATTTTGTGGAGGAGGGGATGGCCAATTACTTGGAAGCAGAATGCATGAAGATATAACTGTAATAAAAAGGTGGCGTATTGCTAATCAGTTATCCCTCAATTCATCAAGTTCATCCTCAATTCAAGAACAAAACATCTGTTATGAATTTTAAGGCTGACATTGATTTGATCTTGGATGGCAGAGACATAGGGAGAGTGAGGGGGAAACGATTTTTGGGGCTACTTATGGACCATGGGTTGAAGTTTGATGCCCACATCAAATCCCTGAGAGCAAAGCTTTCCTCAGGATGCTCTTCGGGTCATTAGAGCTCAGTTAGGCGTTACAGTAATAAAAATGCGTATTTTGCTTTGATTGTGTCCCACCTGAGATATGGTATCTGTTTCTGGGGAAATTGTTCAAGGCGCCTGTTTGGTTCGGTTTTTGTGCTGCAGAAGCAAGCAGTACGATATCTTTGTGGTGCGGGGCCTCGCAAGTCTTGTAGGCAGTTGTTTCGTTCCCAAGGTCTCCTGACATTGGCGTCATTGTACATTTTAGAGACAGCGTGCATGGTACATGCAAGGTATCGGGAACAAATTCGGAAACCCAACCAGAGGGGAACTGGGTCCTCGCATGTCGTTCCACTGTCGATTCCTTTGACAGCACAGACTAGAGATTCTGTGATATATCGAAGCAGAACTATATTTAATAATTTACGCCTTACTCTTCGAAGTGTAAGGGATGCGGGGCAAATCAAGGGCCCTGTGAGGAGGCTTCTTATTGAGCATTCCTTCTACTCGGTTGACGAATTTTTCGGGAGTACATATTAGAAAGCTATTTTTACTTTATGTGAATGCAACTAAAAATTCTTATGGTGGAGTTTCCGACCGACATTGCATTTACAAATTCATCCTGGACCAGGTATGTGACTTACACAATGAATATTTTACTGTTTTACATCTATATAGTTTTTAAGTATTAACATGTACCAATGTGGCAGTGACTGTATTTCGCTTTTGTGACATATTTTGTTTTGTGTACTAAATTTATTTTAAGAAGCTTTATCAATGAAATTAACAATATGATTCAGACAATAAAGCATAATTTGATTCTGATTTGATATACCACTGAGAAATATGAATATCGATAAAAAATAGATAAACAACGGCGGGTGAATGGACTGGATGTTTTGGATAGACAAAACTTAAAACAATATCAACGAGCTTCAAGAAATGGAGATAGCAGTGCGTCATATTGCGAATCTGTTATCCACAAAATCGCGGAAAATCCTAGGAAGAACAGCAGACAATTCAAGTGGGTATCTATTTTTGTTTTCAAAATACGACCTATAAAAAATAGCATGTAATAAGTACTTACATTTTGAGCATTGAGCCTAAAGAAAACTTGAAGTTGGTTTTTCAAATCATTTTGACTCAAGCCTTTTACAGATTCATTTACACTTCCGTCCAGGTCAACTGCAATTGCTGATCCTGTATTACTAGCCTGCAATGACTTTCTAATGAGTGCTGAACGCCTTCTCTCTGCTCGCTCAGCAGCATCATCAACCTATGAGCATTTGAAGAAAAAAATAGTTAATTATGCTAACATATTAGTGGATGGTTGTTGAGACTATCAAAAAGCACTGACATAACAAAAGTTCATATTTAAAAAACCAGATACATCTTATACTATTTCATATTCCATTTAGTTTAACGACATTAGAAAACATAGTCTTTTATATACCTAAGTAAAAAGTAAAAATTAGGTGCCTATAAACCATTCACTTATTATTGACATCAAGTAGGCATTAGAAATCTGATTTTGACATTTTGTGGATTTATAAAACAACCGATGTTAAGTATGGAAAATAGGTGTGATTCTTGTGAAGCCACATGCGAAAGGCAGCCCTGGATTATGGAACGCTGATGGTTGTAGATTGTTAATTAATGTTGTGTTTGGAAATGGGTGCCACTCGGTTTGCAATCTGGTTAGCTAAGTTTAATTCTTACTTAACTGTGAAATAATACAGAATTTGAAAGGTTGGTATGCCAAGGGTTCTACCAGAGGAAATAAATACTAAAATGTGTTTGTAATAAAATAATAAATCTCATTATTAATCATAATATAATAATAAAAGAAAATTAAATAACACTATTAAATAAATAAGTAAAATATTAGCACATTCTGTGTTGTGTAGCATTAGGTGTTGACGACTACCTACCTGAAGTTTTATGTTAAAATCCAGAAACCGATAATGCATATGGTTTCTTTGGCCAAAGTGGGTGAATACACAGTTTTATATATATATATATACCACATACACAGGTTATACACTGTGGTGATTGATTGATTGATTGAAGACAAAACTCAATATGGAAGTTAAATGTAAGTTAAGAAAATATAAATCAAGTATCAAATCAAACACTCAACTGAGCACTCAACAATGGGTTCATAGTATTCCTCAAACTAAGGGTGATGCAAATCAGTGGTGTGCAGTCGACCTATTGTGGTAATGTGCATTTGGCCATCGTACCAGTGTATGGTACAGTGGCCATGTTCATAGGTTCTTGCCAACAACTAACTAAGGCAGCATTATTCTCCCGGCTTGTCAAAATTACTATGTTTCCAAGGAAGATTCTAAGAACGTCTCAATCAATGACTGTTTCATATGTAGTGGTAAATTTGGGGAGCCAAGTGAAGTCACTTACATCATTGTTTTGGGCTCAATAGGAATTCATTAAATCAGATGAAGTCAAAGAAACCAGTATAGTTGAAGTGCCACTGGAGTTAAAAATGCATTGCAGTTGAAGATGCCACTACAGTAGAACCCTTTTTATTGTGGAAGGGTAAAACCAGAGAACGTGCCAAAAATAGTGACAATAGGTGGATGTTCATCAACAGCTGAGATCAAAAAGACCTCATTGAAGATAGCAGGTGGGAGGTAGGATGAAATGTGAATAATGAAGCAGGGCAAGACTAAAATTATATTGGAGTGCTGTTGTATAAAAAACTTGGGTAATATTTACCATGATCTTGTGTAATATAATAATCCAGGCAATGAATTATATTTAAAAAACTATTAATAATGAGAAAGTTGTTTGAATTATTTATTTAGGTTGTAACCTGTTGCAAATATCTGAGCAAATATCTTTGCAACAGGTGCTCAGAAGAACTGCAGATGTCAAAAATAAGTAAATGAGGTATATGCACTTATGGAAGATTCTAGACATTTGAGTTAAAAGTTTTAACTCTCTATTCTTTCAGAGATAGTTTTTATAGAAATAATTACAAAAAAAAACAACCCATTACTTATATACTTACTTCAGGTAAATGTTCCAAGCCACTCACATCCTCCCTTCTCCTTAAAGGAGTTATTGATGGCCTTGGGGGTAAAAAACTTTTTCTATGAGTGCTTGATTGAGGATTGTTTGGGGTGGAACTCTCCATGCCTTTTCTATCAGTGCTATCAGTGATTATATCAATATCTATCAGTGAATAAGTTCCACTTTAAAGGTTTCAGCTTCAAGACTCAATTGCTGTAGAGATAAAGATAGAAATCAAATCAATGAAGCACTACAGAAACCAAGATTCTGACTAATGCTCAGTTCGCATTTCAGCTTTACTATGAAAATTAACTAGCTGTTAAAGTTTTACCTTAGGTAGTGTTTGTGCTATTAAATACAAGAGGCGAGAATTAGTTTTAACTACTAGTTATCTATTACAAAAAAATAACACAAAGCATTTTTTTAATATTCAATAGGTATACACAACTTGAGAGTAGTTAGGTACCAATGTTGAATTGAAATGTACTAATCTACTCACCTATTGCTTTTTATTTACCACCACTCCACTCCTCAAGTCTCAGTCACCTATTCAATTTATGCTCTTCTTTAAGGACAATTCAAAGATAAACATAAAACTAAATTCTATCGTTTTTTTTAACAACAATAACATTTTAACGTCTTCTTTGAAATTTAAATCAAATGACACTGACGTTGACAGTTAGTGACAGTGAAAGTACTGACACTGGACTGGATGGAATTGACCATTCCCAGATTGCGTCATTTACAAGAATTCCTAGGACCTCAAGCCAATATGGCGGATCGACTTTCAAAAATGTCATAGGAAACTTAAAAATCTATCTTTATCACCATGTTTCACGTTTGATTTAAGATATCTTTAACTACAAGTATCCCCTAAAGCCCCTAAGCGGCCTTATCATCATCTGAAGAATTGCTTTGAATTATGCCCTTATTGAAAATGTCCTATTCTTGTAATATCGTTTGGAACTGCATCGAGGCAAATACTTGAAGAAACTGGAATTGCCCTGCGGTCGACTCGGTGCAAAACTTGTTTTGCCAATCGAAAACGCTATTTGTTTCAATTCAAAGATTTTTTTGCCCTTTTAAAATCGTCACCTTATACTTCATCTTGATCATCATGTTTCGTGTTTGATTTGGGATATATTTATAATATATTCTTCAATTGTCTCTTTTAGGCAAAAGTTCCAAGGCAAAATGTATAGTTTTGTAGGTGAAGTACTGAAGAAAATCTTAAAATGTCAAAACAAATATGTTCTTCATAAGCTATAAACTGTCTGCGGTGTTGCCGTTCTTACTATTTTTTTATAGTTTTAATTTATTTATGTGTTGTTATAAGTTATATAAGGGTAAGGGTAATGTTAATACAATATGAACAATAACAGAAAAATATTGTTTTAATGAAGATATATCATCTTAAAAGAACAAACGACATTGAATGGTCGATTATTTTTCATCATTTCACATTACACTGTTTGTATGCCCCTCAAAGAGCTTGTCAAAAACAGCTGTTTTGGGGAATGATCAATGGATAGATATACGGGGTATTCATTCAAAAAATCATCTAGCAAGCTATGAAATTTTGACAGAAAAGGATGACAATCAAAATAAATGAACTTTTGTTTCTCCATCCTTTTCTTTTGACATTTCACAGCCAACTAGATAGATGAAGTTTTATATGAATACCCCGTATATATCCTGGGAATCCTTCCCTTTCCTACTTTCCTCCTTTCCAATTGTCAATGTCATTGTCGTTGCAACCGTGTCGTTCGAGGGACGAGGCGAGGAGACGAGAAGGAAAAAATTATTTGATAAAAAAAAACTAAATTCTAAATTTGTAAAAAGCAAATAGCTCAAATGGCACGAATAAACCCTATTACTTCAATATATTTATAATAGTTTTTTATGAGAGTCTACCTAGATCTGAGAAATATAAGTGTTTTGTTTTGAAAAAGGACTCAAGGGACCTTACAACTACCTATAGAAGAAAGAATTTAATTTGACCAAGTCCAGCTTGGTGGAGTTACCACTTTCGGAGACGTAAGTACCTCTTATCCCTTAACTGTGACAAATTTGCGGATAGTTGTTAAAATTTGTGTATTGTATCAATCAAGAAATGTCTTGGCCGACTTGGAATGCTGCAACAGCTCCTCCAGTGCAGGGGGTAATTGCTCCTTCAATTCAGTCATCTATAATACCCACCGCTGTCAATCCAGCACCTATAGTTGGAGTTGCAGCCCATCCATCACCTGTAATTGGAGTTGCTGCCCAACCAGCCAGTGGTGGTGTTCAGTATTCCCAAGAACAATGGGCCCAAATGCAACAACAGAACTGGCAGCAGTGGGCTCAGTGGCAACAGCAGTATCAGCAGTGGCATCAACAATATGGCGCCGAGGTAAGTTACATTAAACTTGGTGTGGGAAAACTGAATGTAATTATCTATGGAGCTGATTGAAAGTCGTGTTTAGCATTATAAAGAGGTTCAACACATAGCATTATAAAGAGGCAAACACAAAATTGAGAATTTAATGACAGAAATAGAAATAGTCAATCTTTTTAGATATCTACATTCAGTGTTTCCTCTTTAGATCTTCATAGAAAATTTACAAAGACTCACCTTAGTGCAGATATAACTTGTGTCTAAAGATTGGGCCTATTGAACAACAGATTCTAATGAGTGATCTGATAAAATTGGTGACATAATTGTGCACAAAAGGCCTGTCAATTTGCAAAACATTCCTGTAAGAAAAGGAAGAGTAGGAATTTAGATTGTGGCGATTCATGGAATGGGGATGAAATAACAATCAAAATCATTCTCTGCTTCCTATATAGAGCCCACAGACTCAGTCCTTCCAATTTTTTGATAAAAATACTGATTGCATCAAGTTAATATTAAAAAATAATAATTAACCAGTAAGTTGTTTTAATTGAATCATCATTAACTATAAAACGTCCATAACAAGAAACCATGTAGTTAAGAATAATGCTCCTGATAATCAAAATATTTCAAACTTCTTTATGTTAAGGGACTCTCAGTCTATTCAACAACTTATTGGAAGGAGAGTGCCCGACTGCAAACTGTCATTCTACAATACCGAGACTGTTGGCCTTATATATGGGGCATTCATTATAAAACTTCATCTAGCAGGCTATGAAATTTTTACAGAAAAGGATGACATAATCAAAATAAATGGACTTTTGTTTCTCCATACTTTTCTTTTGACATTTCATAGCCAGCTAGATGAAGTTTTATAATGAACACCCTGTATATACAAGACTGAAACACCCCACACCTGTCATGTCATGGTCTGAGGTTATATACAAAATTCCTTGCAACCAATGTGATTGTTGAGTGGAAACCAAGAAAAAATGGCTTGAAAACCAAACAGCTCTTGCACAACATCATTTTTGATCTGCTCATGACTTTAATTTTTCCAATGCGAAGATACTAGATAAGGAACCTAATTACATGATATTGAGCATAAGTCAATGTTAACAATAGGGTCAATACTGAGTATAATGTATTTTAACTTAGAGAGATCAAAAAGAGAGATAACACTGATTGACCTTCTTGTGATATTTTAATTAATTAATATGTTTTCTACAAATATCAACACCATTTAGAATAGAATAGAATAGAACCACATTTATTGAGCATCATAAATATATACAATACCCAAAAGGCACCAGTCGCAATAGCATTCTTCGATGGTGCCTAAACAACTCCCAAAATAACAATACTACCCAAAAATCCAAAAATAATAAGTACACCATATCCTGCATTCTATCCAGTAAGAGGGCGATGGGTGTTATGCTGCCCCCTTTGCACAGGGAAACGGGCTTGACATTTTTTAAATATCAAGCAAACCATCTCTAAAATAAATAAACAGGGCAGCGTCAGTATTTTGTGTTTAACAAATAACGGCTTGCTGGTGTTCACATGATCCAGCCCCCGAAAGATATCTCAATGCTCTCTTCTGGAGAATAAATACCGATTGAAAATGGCATTTGCTACAGAATTCCCAAAAGGCCAGGCCATATCTCAAATGGCTCTCTACTAATGCGAAATATACCGCTCTAGAGGCTTCCAGTCCCAGTTCGACAGACACAACCCTTACCGCATAGCATCCTCTTGACACCTTTTCTCTCACCCCCCGAATATGGTCAACAAACCGGAGTCGGTCGTCAATCAAAAGTCCCGAAAATTTGACCGTTTCTCTGCTTTCAATACTGCAGCCATCCAGAGAAATACCCGAAATGTTGCACTTAAAGCTCAACACGTTGGTTTTAGCAATATTGAGACAGAGGCGATTCGACGAACACCCCTTTGTTTCACAATGTCATTCTACACAATATCCTCAAGCATATCAGGTTGACTATGGGACCATAAGATGGTAGTATCGTCAGCAAAGATTGTAAAATGCCCCCGAATATCCAATAAAGCCAAATCGTTTATATATAAGAGAAACAGTAAAGGTTCCAAAACGGACCTTTGAGGAACACCATACAGCACTGGGAGTGCCTTCAAAACTCCTACCCCTGTCCTAACCATCTGACTCCTACCGGAGAGAAACGACTCAAACCATCCAAGAGTCACCCCCCGAAAACCATATGCTTCAAGCTTCTGCAGCTGTATTTAGTGGCTGACACAATCAAAAGCCTTTGAAAAATCGCAAAATACCGCTGCACTCACTTTCCCTGCATTCAATCCGACATATAGGTCCTCCAAAAAACCAAAGACTGCATCTTTCGTGCCCCTACCTTCACGAAATCCATACTGGCAATTACTAAGAATATTGTGTTTTCTTATAAACTGTACCATGCGAAAGTCGCTCCACAATCTTAGACAAAGATGGCAGCAATGAATTTGGCCGATAATTTGAAGGGTCAACGGAATCTCCCTCCTTATATAGAGGCTTAATGACAGCAGTCTTCAGGGCCGATGGAAATGACCCCGAATCGAATGATGCATTAATCGCATCCGCCAAAACAGAGATCGCTCTCTCAGGCAGATTTAACAACACTCGCACCGAAATCTCATCGAAACCAGCTGCGCTCTTGTTCTTTATCGTAGATATAATATTATGCAATTCAATAATGTCCATGTGATGCATACAAAACGATTCCTGAATGGACAGATTCGCAAGATAGTCCAATGGATCTGCATCTGCATTAGCCCTCACTCCACCTGTAAGTTCCGCAGCTACAGAACAATAAAATTCATTTAACGCATCGACGGCAATCCGGGAAGGGCCTAAAGCAACTGACCCTCCCCTCAGCTCGTTCACTATTGCCCAACTTTTTTTCGCCCGGTTAAGTGCCTTTTCTAATCTATTCTTATAGTATAATTCTTTAGCACACTTTACCGTTCTCCTGTAAATGCTTCTGTATTTATTAAAATAATCATGAAAATGGAGGTTTGCTGTATATTTTCTTAAATAATGTAAAATTCGGAGGTTAACAGCCGATGTTCTGATACCTGGCGTGATCCACAACTTCTCGGTGTTTTCCCTAATCCGACGCAATGGAAAACTGCTCCGAAATACCTCTAAATAAGACCATTAAAGGCTCCCAGGGGATCCGACAAATCAACAACACCACTCCAATCCAACTCCTCAATACTGCGCTTAAACCTGTTATAATTCACTGAGCTGTATATCTTACCGTATTTGAGTTTTTGTTGTCTATTGTTTTTCTTGCTGCTAAGTGTTACCAGTATATATATAGGGCATGTTATACTGCTAAAATTGTTTCTCTAATCTCACAAATATAATGTTTTCTGTATCTTTGTCAAAGCCGCTTGATGTAGTAAATCAAAACCACTCCTATTACATTAGGAATATATTTTGAATCCATACTTTTGCACTAATTATTGTGAAACTTTACAAAAAAACGTCGATTCCTTTGAGGAGGTCAGCAGTTTTGCTTTTTTTGTTTCAGTACCAGAAGTCTCTTAATGCCTTAACTGGAGTCACCCCAGCTCCAAATACAGCGGTACCCCCACCGCCTCCTAATGAAAGTAAGCCCCCTCCACCACCGCCACCTGATGAAACCAGACAGGCATACTCTGCCGCACCACCAGCCCGGGTTTCCACAGGCTACTCCACTGTTCCTCCTCCAACACAGCAATATGCCAGTGAAACTACCCAGTTTTCAAACAATGACTGGCCAGTCGCCGGTGCAAAGAGGTCGTTGCCGCAAAATTCTGAAAGTAACAAAAGACAAATGGTAGATGGTCGGGGCCAGTGGACAAATAAACCAACTACTCCAAGAAGTAACAATTGGCAACCTGCTGGTGCTAGTCCGAGTGCTATGAAACCGACTCAGACGCAAAAAGTGATGAATTTGGAGGAACTTACAGAGGCTGAAAAGAAGTTTGACAAAGAGTTTGCTGCCTGGGAAGCACAATTTAATAAATGGAAAGATCAGAACGCCAATCACCCAGATAAAACTCAGTATTTGGAATACGAGAAAAAGTGGGAGTCTTGGAGGAACTCTTTATTAGACAGAAGGGAACAAATGAGAAAAAAGAGAACGGCGTTGCAAGCTTCAATGGCAACCAACAGTACTCCAAAACCTGTGGCTGCACCGACACCTGCGGTTCCGCCGGTTCAACCACCTCAACACAACTTCAGTCAACCGCCACCACAGTTGCCCAACCAAGGATTCCAAGGACAGGCCAGTCAGCGTCCAATAGCTGACAATTTATTTAGTAAGCCTCCACCAACACAGAACAATGAACCTTTATCTTTTAAACAACCACCTCCAGGTAAGCAAATTTAGGGTAAGTGTTAACAATGTGAAAATAATACTGACTATGAACAGTTCTAATCGTGTATTGTATTGGCCAATAAACGTATTCTATGATGTTGAAAATGCCGCTAAATTGCTCATTTCCAGTACAAGTCTTCTGTGTTAGTTTTCTTTTAGTGAAATTTTAACTTTTTGTCGCTATCTTAAAAACGATCAGACTTTTTAATATGCATGTAAATAAGTGGTATGAAGAAGTCTTTGAGGACTATCAGATAGGCAGCAACAACAACCAAGTGGCCGTTCACGGTCACGGCTTGCAAGAAAATTCAAATTTTTATGAACAGTGTAACAGAAAATGTACTAATCGAGTGAGCGACTTAAAATGATTTTCGAAATTCAACAACTTTACCACCCTGCATAATCGAAACGGCTGGAGATAGATATACGAAGTTATATATTTCTGTAATCTGCTCCTTTAGCTCTATTAGACTGTCTGTAAATATATGTGTTTACATTTAAAAAAAAATCAATATGGCGTGGTATCTGTTAAACCGGGCAACCAGTAATGTGGCTAGGTTTGGATCCGAGGTCGGTCTTAGATGCCAAACGGGGTGTTCATTATAAAACTTCATCTAGTTGGCTGTGAAATGTCAAAAGAAAAGGAATGGAAAAACAAAAGTCCATTTATTTTGATTATGTCTTCCTTTTCTGTCAAAATTTCATAGCCTGCTAGATGAAATTTTATAATGAACAACCCCCATGTTACAAATTTTTATGAGGTTTAACAGAAAAGCTGCTAATCAAGTGAGCGACTTAAACTGATGTCCCTGTACGTATAACCCATTCACATATTTTTGTCATCTAGCTACCTTTGAAACCTTCATTTTTTTATACCCATTTCCTTTTGGCACATGTTGAGAAGATAGGATAAAAATGTCAAAGTCAAATTTCCAACGCCTACTTGACGACAATAATAAGTGAATGGCTTATAGAAACAATTATTAATCAAAGGGTTTAATTAGTTTAAACCATCCTGGCAACAATGGAACCAAAAATTGTAACATGTAAAGTCCTACATATAACCTAAAATATATGATAATGCATGTCATAGTATATAGGGGGTAAAATTTCAAATCTTCATTACCTACCTCGTAGGTAAAGTTATAATGTACGAACTCTTCATCAGTGTTTCATTGTTCTGCTTCTAATTTTCCAGATGTGTCAACTACAAGCACATCCAGTCAAAACGAAGTACCCGAAACTGGTGGTAGTTTCCTAAAATCATCATCACCAACACCCGGAGGTATCCCCGGTCTTGATTTAGTAAAAGATGGCACCGGTCAAGACGATGGTGACGAGTTTCCGCCCGATGCCACTGACCCTCGGGAGGCAACCGGCTCAGGGGAACACCAGATAGGGCCAGATTTTGACGCCATTTCCAAGGGAATAAACAACATATTGGGAGATTCAAAACTGATGAATATTTTGTCGATGGTATCCCAGAATCAAAATATCGCTTCCGGGGCAAGCATTGATATGCTGCCTAGAAACATAAACTTTTCGCAGCCCCCTCCAGCTGCCAATCCTGCCATACCCAGTTTGTTGAATATGACAGTACCGCGACCGAGTTATGATAGATCCAATCAAAGTTTTGAGGAGTACCCTGAACCATACAATAAACCGAGTCAAGTTGTAGAAACTGTGAATAACTTTGATGATCAAACTAGAATGAGCTTTACTAACGGGCCGACAGACCAAGACGTGAATTTCAGCGCCAATATTCCTCCTCCTGGTCGAACCGATTTCAATAGCTTTCAGCGAGGAAATAACAGGCAAATGTTCGGCCAGCCCAAGCAAAACGGCAGTAACTTTGTTCGAAAAGACAGCTTTGAGGGACAGTTTCGTAACAACAACGGGCCATCGTTCACTCGTAATAATAGTAATCCATCGCAATTCGGTAACGCCTCTTATTCTCAACAGCAGTTTACTAATCCACAACGTGGTGTTAATAACCCACAGCAAAATTTCGATCGGTATGAGGAAGATAACGAAGAAGAGTGGAACGAGGAGGAGGAATACGACAAGTATCATGATATGTTCAATGATGGAGAACAGTCGGGTGAAAATCAAGAAGAGGCGCCCCTGGAGAACAGTCAACCACCTGCGGACGACGGGCCGCTATTTGTTCCTGAGGTTGTGGTGGATTATGAACACAAGTCTTTGAAAGAACGTAAGTTTAACTTTTATTTTTTCTTTGGTACAAACACCTTAATTTTTGCAATCAAATATTACTAATTCGCCGTAAAGTTTGTCACTCTGAGCGCCGGTATAAGGTTCAGGTTAAATTACTTAATGGAAAATTAAACTCGGATTGGTTTGAGTTTTCGCACACTATAAAGATTAAACTGTTTAATTGATGGTAAGTTGGCCCTAATCCGAACCAGAATTTCTTCAAAAAGTATACATTGGCATTCAGACGCTTTAAGTAATGTTTAAGAAATATTGGTATTAATACTAAACTACATTTTTTCATGTTTTCCAAATTTGCATTATTAGACGCTTGAAGTAATTATTTTATCAGTTTTGACCCTAATTCTAACCCAAAATTTTTGAAATAAATTCTTGAAAGACTCCAAAAATCTGGTTTTACATAATTTGATTAATTTTTCAACAATTTCTGTGTATTTCTAACCCGACTTTCTCGAAAAGCAGCAAATTTTCATTTTGACCGTTTTTAGTCAAACTCCTCTTGTGGCTCAAAAATTAGTTGTATCAAAAACAACCAATTATGAGGTTTCATTTTTAATCATTTTTGCCTGATTTAGTTCTAAAATATAATTTCTTCCAAAACATCAAACTTTCCACATAGGACAATATAGGTCATTTTTAGCTGATTTTAGCCCTAATCATTACCTGTATTTCTCCAAAAGCTACAAATTTGCAATTTTAAAGACCGTTTATGTACATGAGTGAGTAAATTTTTTAAAGATTCAGAAAGTCTAAGATCTGAATCAATTTTGTTTGACTGTGTCTTAAAATTGTGAAAGAAGTTAGAAGATTTTAATCAGTTTTCAAATACATTATTTTTAGCATTAAGTTCTCCAGAAGCTCCAAATTTTCATTTTTAGACGCTTTGTGGAATTTCTAACCGATTTTGGCCCTGTCTCTCACTTAAATTTCTTCAAAAACACCAAGTTTGCACTTTTAATTGCTTTAAGTCCTTTTCAAACAATTTTGGCTCTAATCTTAATTTAAATTTTTCCAAGCACACCAAATTTGCATTTTTACATACGTACTTTGAATCCCTTTTCAACGATTTTTGGTCCTAATTCGTATTTGAATTTCTCGAAAAAAACACCAAATTTTTGTCTTGAGTCGCTTTTAGTCGAATTTTACTTATTTTAATCAAAAAATAAATTTTATTTCAACTAGTTTTGCCTGATATTGTCCTAAAATTGAATTTTTCCAAAAACATCAAATATAGCATTTCTAGACAATTTTTTTGACCTAAACTTCTCCACAGCCGTTGGACAGTCTACGTAGTTACCACCAATCAAACAGTTATCTTTGTAGTGTGCGAAGATTCAACCCATTTCGACTAAACTATTGGCCATTGAAAAAGTCTGTAGTCTGCGGGGGGCAAAAAGATCGTGACCAGACTTTATCGACAAATCGTAACAATCACATCACAAACTGTCGAACAGAATCAGCAAAATGTAACCTAAAAGTTAATAGTTAGTTATAGTTAATAGTATTATTTTTTTCTCGCATATTACCGAATGCAGAATTGCAAGGTGATTCAGAATACAAAAAAATTCCGGTTTTTTGCGATTACTTTCGAAAGCAGTCGAAATTTTTAACATTTTATAACGCCCAATTTAACTTTTTTCGTATCTTTTTAAATAAGAGATCTCCATGGTCAAACTCGAAAAACGGTCATCCAGGGTGGCCCAAAAAAGGCTGACGTCATTTAATATTTTTAAATGAGACACCTTCTTGCTGACGCTCCAGGTACATTTTATTAGATTTTGATAGGTCTTATAGTTCGTATGGGATCCTGAAAATTTAACTTCATTGCCTGCAGTAGTTTAAGAGAAATTCATTGATAAACTGAAAGTATCTTGTATTATCTATTCTCAAAAATATGGAATCTCGTTAGCCTTCAAAGTGTGGCTTTGACGTTTTTTGTTTGTCAATCTTCTTGACATGAGCAAAAGGGAGATGGATAGGAAAAAAATTGTCATTCTATGGCTAACAAGATGTCAAAAAAACCCTGAATTTGAAATACAAGGTATCCCAACAACTGCCAGCAAAAATGCCCAAATTTTCCGGGTCAAGTAAGAGCTCTAATCTCTCAAAATCTAGTTAAAAATATAGGGTATCCTTTAAAAATATTACATTTTATGACGTCACTCTTTTCTGGTCTACAACTGTATACGTAAAAATATGTGCCTAAAATCGGCCCTTCTATACAATACAGGCCGGATTTTTTTTAACCATTTTTTTTATTCCACTATTTCTTCAGATATCTGGCTGTCTCAAGTTAAAAAGATCACCCTGTATATTTACAGCTGAACCGGAAGTAGAATTGGAAATGCTTCGTATGTTCGACTACCGGCACAAACCCGTTAACCGAATTCCTTATCCGCAACGTCCGTCGTGGCTTTCAAGCTCTTTAAGAAACATCCAGCAGTTCGACCCATTGGCTAGTGGAAGATTTGGGGGGCCGGATTTGCATCCCGTATATGAAAGAGATCCACCCAGATATCCTCCCGAAAAGAACGACCAGTACCTGAGGCGGGGCAACTATTCTTCGACATCGAATGACGATAAATATGGATATTCCAATAAACGCGACCGAGATTTTGGCCGCGGTGGGGATCGAGAAAGGACTAAAAATGACTATAACTCGAGTAACAATAGAACCGGTTTTCGCAGAGAAAACTTTAATCCCAGAAATAGGAACACCGCTGATAACAGCTTCAAATCAAAGTTGGAATTGGAGGAGCTTTCGGACGATGATTGGGAGGATGACAACGATCATGAACCGAACGAAAAAAGAAGGTTAAAATTTTCGCCGCCTAAAGAAATCCGCGAAGAAGTGTCGTTCTCTCTCTCTAATGTCGCGAGTCATTCCGCACTCAGCGCTGCCAATCAAAACATGACCCTCGAGGATTTGATTAACCCTCCTGGCAGGTTTAACAGACCCTCGAAAATAGTGATAATTTTGCGCGGTCCACCTGGCAGTGGAAAGACGTATCTTGCCAAACTGATCAAAGATCGAGAGGTAAGTGAGTTATGACATTCACTTATGAGGTAATATAAGTCTTCTTGGATATGAGAATTGTTGGATATGACAATTTTTTTTTGTTGTTTTTGATGGAAATCAAGTGATTTCAATGCTAGTCCCATAAGTGGACTTTTTTCTAAATGCCCCCAAAGCACAATCAGTACCAAAGTACCTATAGTAGTCGAGGCATTATAATTTGGCATAAACGACCATAAAATAAAGCTCCACCTCTAAGATACAATAAAACACTTAAATATCAACAATTCACTTCCATCTAACTTTAGTCATACGGAAAATAGAGATTGAAATATTTATTATTTTCCAAAGTCTTTTACGATCCCAGCCAGCTTTGGCCAATAGAAATAGTTATTCAGAGTCATATTAAGTTAGAAAATAAAATTCCGGTGATTCAGGCCCCATAATGTTTTGAATATGTGGGATAAAACAATCAGAATCAGAATATACGCTTAAAGTACTAGTGGAATTATTATCCGAGCCACCCAAATTTAGATTAATGGATTTGATTTTGACGAATGGTCTAACTTGTACATCTAGAAGTTTTTCCTTGTTCCATTAGTCTTTTATTATGTTCTCAGTATAACGAACACATTCTGAGCAATTACCGACTGTAACGTTTTTTAAAGTCATTCTACACATTCATAATAGCTTGATCATCTTTTCTTGTTATATTTGTAACTCTTTGATTATGATACTTTTCGGTCTGAGTCCAAATCAATTCTTTGGCGTTGAAAACACAATATTATGGAGGTAACCTCAACACTTTGTAACCCTTTTTCGAAAAGAGCTGTTGGGCAGCGTACGGTAGACTTTGTATTTTCTAACTATTTGTAATAATTCAGGTTCTAAACCATTATCGGGAAACTCGAGGTTTTTATTTCTTAGCCAGGCAATTATATCAGTTTTTTGGTTTTTGCTTGTGGAACATGCTTAATTAGTCTGCAGTGCGTTAACCGTGATTAGCGTTATCCGTGACAACAAAAGATGGTTTTTCAAGTCGAGGTAACAGCTAGTCTTCCAACCATTTATCAAACATTTCAGAATTAATTCATATTGTTAGGGCCACATATTTACTAGGGCCATTACTACTTTTTGTGTTAAGAACAGGTTTAATGTTCTCGTCGTGCCAGGTTTGATGTGAAAAATCCACGTATCTCAATAAAAACCACCTCCAATGAAGAATCAGAAATAAGATTTTCCATATGAGTTCTTTAAAAAACACATCCCCTTCGAAACTATATGTGGTTGTTCAGGTTACCACTCAACATTTTTTTTAACCATACTTAAAGTACCTTTGCTGAGGTCCAAGATTTGTTGTTTGGATAGCTCCAGTTGAATTTTTTCGCTTGTTACATGTGGAGCATTTCTCCTGTCGTTATTTTCCGGTTTCCGCCCTATCCCTGCGTTTCGGGGCAATTGTGTTTCTAGGCACCTAGCTAGAAAACGAAAATGTTGTAATTTTTATATAAAGGAGAA
Organism: Taphrorychus bicolor; assembly: GCA_951812265.1. Lineage (NCBI taxonomy): Eukaryota > Metazoa > Arthropoda > Insecta > Coleoptera > Curculionidae > Taphrorychus > Taphrorychus bicolor. The sequence goes on along the minus strand of OX638297.1, from coordinate 45,996,936 downwards.
TTGACGAAATAATAGGTCAATGTCTATTTTCGTCATAGACAAATAATTATTAGTCCTATCTTTAAAGCGGTTCCAGTAGTAGGAAGTTCTGCAAATGTATCTCTCACTCACTTTTAATGCTTCTAATGCGGGAAAAAGAAGAAATACCCAAACTCCTTTTTGGTCAATTTCTAAAAAAAAATGTGAAAATTCTTTTTTGATGTTTTTCAACAGGGAATGAAAGTGGACATCCAAAGGAACAAATAAAACCGTTGGATTCACTTCAATCGAAGGAAATACCCCCCCCCCCCCCTTCACGTAAATATGGCATCCCGTTAGCCTTAGAAATTACACGTTGTTTTTGACATTTTTTTTCCTATGAGTGAAAGGGAGATGGGGAGAGGAAATATTAACATTCCAGGGCTACTATGATGCCAAAAAATCCTGAATGGCAAATATTTGCTTGGTTTTTTCATCTAAAAATGCGAAATGCGTCATCATAATTGAGAATCACCATAATGTGACATTTCTTGTTGTACTTACGTGATATTTTCTGCAATCTGTACAAGTTGCTTTAGTTGTCTGATACGAATTACTTTTCTTTTCAAAATTGAATACTGTTTGATTCCAAAGAAGATATCGCTAGAAGGAATAAAATGTTACACAAAAATTGTTGAACGTTGAAACTACAAAACATTCCACGAATTGCTATAATATTTATGTTTGATTAAAGAACACTCCTGAAAGGGTAAAACTCATGGTACTTAATAAGACCACCAAATTGGTTCTTCAGATAACTGTCAATCAAAATCACTTCGCTTTATTCTGGTGCGTAAATCGATTTATTTGCTAATAGGTTGAAAATGGAGGTTCAGCCCCAAGAATTCTCTCCCTAGACGATTACTTCATGGTAGAACAGGAGAGGGAAGTAGTCGAGGATGGAAAAGTTATCAAAGTCAAGGACATGAAGTACGAGTACGAAGCTGAAATGGAGGAGTCTTATCGGCAGTCATTGATAAAATCCTTTAAGAAAACTATAACCGACGGATATTTCCACTTTGTCGTTGTGGATAATATTAACCAAAAAGTTAGGAACTTTGGAGAAATGTGGAGTTTTGCTAAACAAAACGGATTTCAGGTAAAAGCGTTCTAGTCGGCTTTGCTTGGTCATGGTCACGTGTTAATAGGTGTATATCTGTCAACTGGACTTGGATCCGGAACTGTGTACCAGACGGAACGTCCATCACCGGACGGAATCGTACATTGAAGACTGCATAGCGGGCTGGGAGCCGACTCCTTCGCACCACCCCATGGTCGATGCCACAACCTTCATGCAGAGTTCCGGTCCGATACGCGAAGTGGAAATGGAGGAAGTTGAGCCCACTTACGAACAAGAGGATCACGATAAGGGAGAGGTAAAGGGGTTTTTTTCGGAGTTTAGCTGTAATCGCAACAGGAAAGATTAAATTCAAATGTTTTTTTGTTGTGATTAAAGACCTAAATTTCAACATTAACCGCGTTCATGGTAGGTTTATAGCTAGACGCAGAGCTTAACTTTTTGTGTGCCACGAGCACGGCTAACGTTAGATCAATTTACATTGAAATTCAAATCTGACCTTTTTGGTTTCACAAGTTGAAACTGATACATGTATGTAGCTTACTTCGAATTTGAAACAACTAATTTGTTGAATTTTCCGGTATAGTTTAATAGTGAAATTTACTAATCGTTTTTTTCACAGCGATATGTTACTGTACTTTGTGTGTATAGCAATTTGAAAAGCAGCAAATATTCCGGTAATAATAATTAGGTTTCCACAGGAACAGGTTCGAAGCAAATGGGATTCATTTGACTGTTCTTTGAACAATCTCGGTAAGTTTCGCTTAAGAGGGTTATATTAATATTTTGTTGTATAGGTTGGTATTAATACAGTACATTTTCAGTACGGAGATACACTGCCTAATAAGGGTTAAAGTATCACTTCTGTTAGAAAGTCCCCTTCTTGAAATAGAGATTGCTGCAAGCTTAGAACTGAAATATATCGAGAACGGCTAAAGCAAACTTTTTGATTTAACTACTTTTTGATTTAACAGCGTTTTCTGGCAACCGCTCTAGAGCGCTCTGAGAGTATTCCCATCATCCCCATTCTTATTGAAAAAACGAAGAATAGTCATACACACAGTCACTCTAAAACGATGTAATAAACACACAGAGAGTTGTCAGATGTCAAATCGCTCTGAGGGTATTCCTATCCTTCAATTCTTACTTATAAAACAAAAGATAGAAATACTCTCAGAGCGCCCGAGAACTGCGGCCCGAAAACTCTGTAACTCTGTACAATCTTTCTGTGTAACCCAAATTAGGGACGGGAATCAATTCGCTAAATCAATGATTTAGCGATTTTCGATTATGATGTAGTCCTTTATCTTCTGGGTGAATTACAGACATTTTCAAATTAATGCTCATAGTATATAGGTATTGTTTATGCTGCAGAGTCAGATGTATTTTTTAGGGTAAAGTGTAACTCAACTTTATAAAACCGGACGGTAGTTATTTATAAACCCGTTAAGGTATACAGAGTGTCATGTGACAGTACATCAAAGTTATACCAATTTATTATTGATTTAACGAAAAATTAACCTTGTAGTAATGGAAACCCTAAACCCCAAAAGACAGTAGATGGCGACTTTGTCCTCAATGTACTGTACCTATCAATATAATTCTATAATTCTATTTAGCAAGTCCGAGATAAGAATGCTTTAAGCTGTGAAGGAAAAAACCTGAATTTATCAATTTACTCTTATTTACTACTATCTTCGAGTTACAGTAATGAATAGATAAACTGAAACCACTTTCCATTGCACTTTTAGACTTTAACCTGACTATCTACATTTCATTCTACGATGTTTTATTTCGCACATTTTTTGCTATGGTCCTTTAAAAAGTTTCTTAAGTTTATTTAATATTTTTATTTCATTTATGAGCAAGCTGAGCAGGTAACAAAAAAAAGCTTTTTGAGATCTGTATGCCACATAAACCAAGTTCATTAAATGTGCAATTTTCTTCACTGTTTATCCGTCTGTATATATCATGGTTTAAAAGATTCTCATGATGGACATCCTTATCTTGGACGCAGTGTATACATAACTAAAGAAGTAATGTATACACATTTTGTAATTTGTTGTATAATATGTTGTAATTAATTTAGTATGAATCTCTCGGTGTATTACAACTGTTAATACAAACATTTCACATTCCTTTTTTGCATTCTAGCCCGACTCGATGGTGTCAGCAAACCCCTCCGGCCCTCCAGGACAATGGAAGAATACCTCCAAATGGACAACGAATGGCAGGAACCCAATCAACCAATTAAACCGGGGCAAAAGAGGGTGAGTTAATATTAAGTGGCTGCTAGTTTGGCGCGGATCAAAAACACAATTTCTAAGCCTCAGCCCACGTTTTCTCCAGATCTTATAATAAGTTCTTGGCGACCTGAACTTGTAATTGACGACTGTGCAGAGTGTCTTAGAGTGGCCAATTTGCTGGCTTTAGAGTGGCAAATCACTCAGCTACTCTCATTGATTACTTCTGCCTGAATGACATTTTTACTGTGCATTGTTATGTGGTGGACTCTGCTCTGATCGTCATCCGGTGGTTCCTAGGTCTTAAATAGGGTGTGTTAGGTCCGGCAGATTGAACCAAAAGATTTTGAATACTTCGAATTAGGTGAATAATGAATATATACTCTTCCTAGGGTGTAGCATCTCAAACGACGACCCCCTTTCCCCCGTATATTATACCGTAGTGAGTGGAAACATTTCCCGAAACAACAAATCGATTGATTTTCTTTGAGGCAGTGGCGGCTCGTGGTTGGGTGTTCTATGGAACAAAAAAAAATTACCTATTTTTTTATAAATCAAGTCTGTTCTACGTTCTTTGTTGTTCGCGAATTTTGTTATCACTTTTTCGTTAAAATTATTAATATTTCGGAGATATTTTTTTTTCAATAGAAAGCATCGAAAAGGATGTTAAACAATCCTTAGATATTGATATTCTGAGAAACGTTTTGATTCGTTTTTGGGTTGAGAAACATCGTTCGACTTCTGATGTCATGGGAATTGTTACCACAATTTCAAATATTTTTTTTGTCTCTGTCAGTTCAGTTCCTAATCATTCTTTATCAGTTGTGGGATAAAAGGAACATATGGAACGCTAGTGGCGCTGTACTAAATGAAGCAAACTGTTCACTTAAAATCATGGCTTTGTTTTACACATACCCGGCGGTGGAGTCTTTTTGGAGTATTCGAAAGGGCGCGTAGAGCTCGCTCTTGTGGTTCAGATAAATAATAATTCAGCGGGGTAGCGTGAGTCTGCAGGTTATTCCACTGGTCGACTTTACTTGCGACACTCAACGACTACTTACAACGACTTTTAGTCATTATTGTATTACATTTATTTTGTATTTTTTTTGAGAGCTCTGCAGCACTGCAGCGCTTATGGACCAGCCGCTACTGGTTTGAGATACATGTTTGACGTACATTTGAGGTTTGAACTAGCAAACCCCTAGGAGGGGCGCTTCAACCCCTCAAAATTGAATAGAGAAGAGGGGTCGAACCAATGACCTACGAGATATGGACAGAGTGAACAAATGCCGATATTTCTTAAAAATGATCCCGTTTTTTGGTCGGAAGTTCACCATTTTTAAGGTTCCCATGACGTAATGTTGTCCTCAGCACATGTGATATAAGCGTCATAGCAGCACAATAATTCAATCTTGAGTGAAAACTGTCTCTAAAATGGTTCAGCATAATTGGAGTTATTTGACGACACTCATCTAGAATTCGTTGGCGTAGTTCGTCTAAATTCTCAGGCTGTCACCAAAATTTTGGTCTTAAGATGTCCACACAAGAAAACGTGTAGAGGAATCAAATCAGGAGATAGGGCAGGCCGCTGCTTAGGACCTATCGTTTCTTTCAATTTGTTGATTTTTTTTTTCGAAAACGATTCGTCAAAATTACTTTTCTCATACATCGTTGTAAAGAGGTACGCAAGACCTTTTAAAACAAGGTTTCGCTCGACCCCTCTTCCCTAATTCATTCTGAGGGGTTAAAGCACCTCTTTCTCTGACGGTTGCTTCAAGCTTCAAATGTACCTCAAAAACATGTCCTCCAATTAAATTCAACTTACCTGTTTCGGGAAAATTTTCAATTCATTACACCTGTATAAAAACATATAGGATAGGTTTTTGAGATGGAACACCCTGCATACCCAGTAGGATCGCAGCAGAAATTAATAAAAACTGTGTTTCACACTTACTATCTACCACATTATGTCTATCCGCGTAATCTTTTTATTTTCCACTTTGTAGGTTCGATGGGCCGACTTGGAGGAACAAAGACAACAGAAGAAAATGAAAGCCCTGGGATTCGTTGTAGGTCACACGGACTGGAACAGGATGATGGATCCAACCAACGGTGAGAGCGCTCTGAGGCAAACTAAGTTTATCGAAAGTCGGTATCAGTAATAAGGATAAGCAAATAAGCGTCTTAGTGTACAGGATGTGGCAGCGTGCCAGAGTTACAAGATTCTGTTTACTGAATTTATGGAGTTGTTGATTGAATAATAAACTTTAGGGTTATTGTTTTGTACAAAATTTCGTCATAGTTTTATAGATAATTTTGAATCGATATTAACTACCCTTAAGCTTAATATAAATGCTTATATTAATTGATATTGTAAGAAAAATTCAATAGATTTAAAAACAATTTTTTTTTATTAGGTGGGTGTATAAAAAAAACCTTAAGGAGAGGTAAATAATATTTATTAACATAACCCGAAGTAGTATATAATCACGCATATTAACATTATATTATTCCAAAAAAAAAGAAACCTCTAAATACACTTTCTGAATGAAATCCCGGCATTCGTTAATAGTAATAAGCTACACGTATTCCTCGGAAGCATTCCCAACCGAACGGAACGTACATCGAATTCTGCACTGCTCTGAATCTGACGTACTTTCGGGGCTTGAAATGCGTTCGTTTCGCATTGGTAGATCACTCAAGAGACTGTTGACTCACCCAAATAATCAAACAGCCGCTTGTTACGTATCCACCAAAAATAAAGAAGATTTGCCGCTCTACGGTTAGCCCTTTTTAGATACTTATATTAATAATAAAAACCTACCAGGGCTAAGCTAGGAGGTACTAAGCGCTAAACACATGACACCTAGAATTATTATAAAGAACAACCATAGATGTTAATAACACTATACAATAAGCTCTCGTGCAACGATCATAATATATATTTTTACAGAGTAATTAGGTAATGAAAGAGATTATATTCTCCTACTATGTGTTAATATACCGTGGCAAGAACGGCCACTGTGACGCAACTATCAGAATAAAGTTTTAAGTTTCCAAAAGCCGTGAAGAAAACTAAACACAATTTGCGATATACCTTGACTAGAATAATCCTACTTAGACAAGAACTTAACATTCATTAAAACAACAACATGAGAGGACTTGATGTAAACCTATATAGTCCCGCTAAATTGATTGAACTATAAACCGATTCGCTGTTCAGCCTTGGATCCAAGACCAAACACCATCGTTTTATAATGTTAAGTACCTTTCTTTTAAACATCGACCACCATCTTTTTGTGGATGTCAGTGTTGCCTACTACGTTGCAGAACTCTTCGAAAGAGATTTTGCCGTCCTCGTCTTTGTCGGCGAAGAGAATGGTCTTGTCCACGATCTGTTGCAACTGGGTGTCTTTCAAGTTGTTGCCAACCATCATCTTTAACACCTGCAATAATTTTACCTATGGTGTAAACATTTTAACCCACAATTAAAGGATATTGATATTTTCGCTTCTCTCGAAACTATAAAGTCGATTTTGAAAAACTTTTTTTCACTTTGTGGGTATGTTCACAGTCTCAAGCTTAATGTATGGAAAAACGTTTCGTTGCACGACAACTCCATTATATAGGGGAAGCAGGCGAGTATGTTTCCGTGTAGGCAATTTCTTCAACCCGTACTAATCTAGTGACAGCTGTCAATGAACTATTTTCAGTCCAGTCATGAATCAGTCGTTGCTTTGAAAGTACCGGCTTGGAGTTTGACTTTTTCTGCCCTACTTTTGGAGATATAATATTTTTTGTCCACGACCACCTGGTGATATATTGATATTCAGCTTGTTGACAAAAGTTAAATACGGCTCATATAGCGTCAGAGGGATAAATGAGTTAAAACTGCCGTGGACAAAGCATACTATTATACTCGCTTTTTATGGCCATATAACAGCAGTAGGTATGCTGGAAGCCGCCATGCGTCAAGCTGATGTTGCTGTTCATTTCGGCGTTCCGCAGAGTGTAGTAAGTCGCTTGAAAACAAAGTTTTTTTCGAGATAACTTAATCTCAAGGCGGCGAAGCCAAGATCGAAAAAGAAAAACGTCGGTGCAGCAGGACCGTTCAATTAACTTAATCGCCAGAGACCGTTTAATTAACTTAATCGCCGAAAGCCACTTCAACTCTAATTAGACAAAGACTGACTGCTGCGTCTGGAGTAGGGGTGTCAAAAGATACTTTTAGAAAAAGAATTAGAGAAGCGAATTTGGTGTGTCGCAGACCAATGATAGGCGAAGCCAACATAACAGAGCCAGGGTGACATGTGCACAGGAACACTGGCAAATTGAATGGAACACCGTCCTATTGAGCGATGAATTCCGCTTTGACCTGCACGATTCAAGAAGAATTCCAGAATGGCGGCAAAGGGGAACTCCTCGGCATTTGGCGAGTGGGCAGATATAGCGGTAGGGCGATGTGCACCATTGTATGTTTTTGACACAACAATGAATGGTGTAATTTACGAAACAGATATTATTCGAGGTATTGTAGTTCCTATTTCCCGACAAATAGGAGAAAACTTTATTTTTTTGGACGATAATGCACCACCTCAAAATATGATTCGAGTGTTGGAGGAGGTTGGCATCAATCATCTCAGTTTGCCTGCTTTGTCGCCAGATTTGAACCTTGAACCACATAAAGGATGCGTGGGATATGCTCCAGCGTGCAATAAACCATCATCCGCAGCCCGTTAAGAATCGCCAACAGCTTAGGCAAGTGTTAACCCTTTTATCACACAACATGCCTCAACATGACTTAGACAATTTAATAACCAGTATGCCAAGAAGAGTTCAAGCCACACTTGAAGTTCGTGGTGCTCATACGTGTTACTGAGTATATTCATTTGTTTATTTTGTTAGATTAATAGTTGTAATTAATGACATTTTTATACAATTGCAATAAAAAATAATAAAACTTTTTAATAGAACGATACCAATATAGAAAAACATTATATCTCCAAAAATAGTGAGAAAAAATCAAACTCCCACACCAGTGCTTTAAAACAATGACGGGTTGATGACTAGGCAGAGAATAGTCCATTGACAGCTGTCACTAAATTAATACGGGTTGAAGAAAATGCATACACGAAAACATGCTTGCCTGCTTCACCCTGTATAATAGAGTTGCCGTGCACGAAAATATTTTTTTAAATCGGCTTCTTAGTTTGGGAATCATCTCAATTTGAAATCGAAGTGAAAATATTATTATCCTTTAATTTTGCGTTGCAGTGTAATTCCTAAAGACAAGGTCCATGCTTTACCTGGAAGAGTTCTCCATTGGAGATATAACCGTCGTTGTCCATATCATAGATACGGAAAGCGAAGCGTAGTTTAGAGAGTTTATCACCTTTGACGCTGAACTGCGACACTCCTTGGATGAATTCTGAAACAACAGGTAACTGGGATTTCAGAAAACAATAACGTAATAACGCTCCTCAGTAAAATAGTGAAAGGGCACATTTTCTTCCTCATTTTGTTGTCTTTATGGAAGTCTATAAATGACTTATAAAAGATGTTCATAAAAAAATACCTCGTAGCAAGCCATGGAACTAAAAATCTTGTCTGAGATAAGTTAATTAAATAAACATAAAAAAATGTAAATCGGAACAATTACTTTTTTAAGTCATCTCAGACCTACTGTTCTAATTCCATGGCTTAATTGAGGTTTTTTTTTTTAAATGAACGCATGAGGTATATAATATCAAAACAATCCAATTTTCAACATTTATATTTATCCTGCTGTATGGTGTTCAGACAGAATTTGTTCCAGAAAATGGGTGGTTGCAACAACTTTTGTGATCAGCTTATTTCGATTCACAAATATATATTCTTTCGGGCAAATATACCTTTAAAATCCACTTCGCCGTTCCCGTCAGCGTCAAAAATATCGATAACGCGCTGCACTAAAGGATTTTGTTGCAATTCTGGCAGCGACATAAACTCGTCAATGCTGAGCGCCCCGGAATTATCTAAATCCAGTTTCCGGAATCGTTTACCAAGACGGCGAATTTCGTCGGCATCAACTAACAAAAGGAAAAAAATCATTGCATAGAAATCAAACACCTGATGTATCAACTTTTTTTAAAATCGAATTTTTAGTAACGACTTACAGTTGGAACAAAGCTCCATGGGCAAGGAACTCTCGTTACCCTGAAAAAGAAATCGAGATTGTACTGTTACATTTATAATAAAATAATGAATAACTCAAAATTGGGCCAATCAATGTGAAGAAGCTGTTTTTGTTCTAAACCCTCCCCACCATTTCCAACATAAAAAAAGAACATTAAACTCAAATCATACAAAGCAAAAAATCTTACACACACACACATATAGGTCTAAACCTTATCATTGACATCAAGTAGGCGTTTAAAATCTGACTTTGACATTTTTATCCTATCATCTCAACATAGGCTAAAATGAGATACCTACCTAGGTAAGTATAAAAAAAATAAAAATTTCAAAGGTAACAAGATGTCAAAAATAGGTGAATGAGTTATAGACACTCTAATAGAGCAATATCGACGCCATGCAAAATAAGTAAGATAAATCAAGTGTAAGTATAGAAACTTTCGTGAATAGATAATAAATGGAGTTTTGTTCCTTAATCCATTTCTAGTGATATTTCACAGCCAACAAGATGACGTTTCTAAATGAACACCCCCTATTTGAATAAATAAATAAAGCAAACTGAAACATATTCTAAGCTCTTCAACAGGAGACACAAACATGAAATTTTTTCCAATAAAATATGAATTTGAAAATCTACAGGGTGGCCTTTTTAACTTGAGACAGCCAGATATCTGGAGAACCAGTAGGGTAAAAAAAATTGGTTCCGAAGGTGTCCTATATTGTACAGAATTTTCCATGTATTTTAGCCTCTATTTTAGGCACATATTATTACATATACATTGTGGACAGAAGAGTGTGACATCATATAATGATATGATGCCATTTCAAATAGATATTCATCTAGCAGGCTGAGGAATTGACAGATTCCTCCTATTCCATCCATGTAAATGTGTCATTTATATGTCAATTTCTCAGCTTACTAGATGAATATCTATTTGAAATGAACTCTATATAAGACTTTTCAATAAGTTTTTCGGCAAAGGCAGCCATGAAGATCTGACAGTTTGCCTTCTGTATAACTTTTGAATTGTGTCAATGTTATTGGTTATGTTATGAAAATTGTAAAGCAAGACCCTATGCATAAATAAAATCGCCAAGTTTTTTATTTTAAGGTTGGCGATTTTATTACTTTTAAAAAAATATTTATTTATATTATTTATTACTTTAAAAAAGAGGCTTTTTTTTAAAAGTGTCCTTAAAACCTTGTGTCCCTCGTAATTCCCTGGGCAGACTATTAAAAAGTCTCATACACTATATAACTAATATAACCACTCTGCTTTTCCATCAAAGCCAACCTGTGCCGTGGAAAATTATAAAGTATCTGACTGTTCCTAGTAGTATGTGGGAGATTCATTAGATATCGCTCAAACAATGACGGATTTCTTTTTAAAAACATTATATGTTCAAAAATTGGTATTGCAGGAAGGGTCAGAAGGACAATATCTCTAAACAAATTTCTGCAACTGGTGAAGGAGGCTGATTTCTTTATTATCCTTGGGACAGTTTTCTGATTTGGGAATAAAGAGGTTGTGTTAGTGCTATTACCCCAAAATAAAATGGCAAACTTCAACAAAGAATAAACGTGTCCATAGTATACAATCCTCAATGTAATACTCTCAGCGCATAGTGTGCTGAAGACAACCTGAGATCTAAATTATTAATGTGATTCCTGTAAGACAGGCTCTCATCTAGTTCCAAGCCCAACACTCTGGCAGAATCTCGCAATGGCACATCATGATCTTTTAGGTTTATGGCCTCTGTAAGAGGCAGTGTCTGATCCCATAGTTTTAAAGCAGATGCACTGTGTCTTTTTCACATTGAGAATCAAACCATTCTGAGAGAACCAACTGTCCAAACTCTCAAAATGGTACCTGCACAGTTCCTCCAGTGACTCTGATGACTGGGCATGTATTAAGCAGGTTGTGTCATCCGCATAGTAACTAAATTGCAATTTGGAGAGACTATGGTAGTAGGGAGATCGTTGAGAAAGATTATAAAAAGAAGTGGTCCAAGAATACTGGACTGGAAAAAATGAATCACATACACGAGTGGTGGAAATCTCAGGGGACTGTTTGGGAAATTGAGCGAGTGTTAACTATAATGATTCCAGTTTTGAGTGCTTATGCGTCTTCAGCAGAAGTAGAGAGAATGTTTTCTCACCATATGGACTTGTGCATTCCGCTATCAGAAATAGACTGCAAAATTAGTGTTTTTATTTAAACATTTTAACTCTTAGTTTTAATGAGATACCTATCTATACCAATTCTATGTAAAAGACAATGGCATTATGGACATTAGTCTCGGTATTTTTTTGTAGTAGTTAGAGTACTTTTTTGTTTTTATGTTTACTGACATTCGGGTATTTTTACCAATTTTTGGCATTTTTAATAAATATATTCTTGTGTTACATGTTATTGATTAAATATATAACATAAATTTGTCCAAACTATATATGTAATGATATGTAGAAGAATAAATAAATGTAAATTTTTTTTGTCTATTAAAATCATGGTTTTAATCCTGATTTAAATCATCTCAACCCTGCTGCTTAAACCATCAAATGATGAAGAAATTCATAGAAGTCTTAGTGCTAGTGGCATGAATAATAAAGATTTACTCACTGTTAAAAAGAGAAAGTAAAACTTAAAGTTTCATTTTTATGAATTTTGTTATTTTTTTCTTCTTTAATGAAGTTCGAGTTAGCCATCAACCAATAAATGCTGGTGACTATTTTTTTTTCTGATGGACCAAGTAGTATCACAATATAAGGAATATATAACTGTAGCATCACTCTATCACGTTCCTCGTTAACAATTCTTACCCTCTTAGTTCACCTAAGATTTAAGCTAAAGTAAACAAAAGTTTGACCACCTTACTAGGTACCTACTACATGACCTATCCTAAATACATTGTCCATTTAGCGTATTCATGCTCAAATGCACACAGGGGTAAAAAGCTTTTGAACTCATTTTCAAAACAACAACTTTGTTCTGGAACAACTTGAGCAATTTCTTTGCTCTTTCCGAGAGTGACCCTACTGGTATATATTCTCTATACTGTAGTGGTACTATGGGCAGTGACTTTTATTTGTAAGATCGGATATCTTAGCAATAGTGCCAGATGTGCCAAATGATTATGTTTTTTAAAATTCTTTCTTTCTACTGTTGTCCCAGTTATAAACCATATTACCATGTATATGAAACAAATTTAGCAGACTCTACTAGTGACAGACTGAGATCAATACTGACATATCAAACCCCCAAGGCTTTTGTTATATGGGATATACTTATTATAAGAAACAAGCTTTCAAAGCATACCTATATTTATTTATAAAACCTATATTTATTTATGAAAAAAATTAACTTTAAATTTCCAAGAGACCTATGAAAATCCACTCAACATGAATAAGCTATTATGAATAATCAAGTTTTTGTCTGTTTTTTTAGATTATTATAAAGAAAGTGACTGGTGATTCTCCTGAGTTTGGCCTTATGATTGTCTTCTTGGGTAGGAAGAAAAAGGATTGGTGGATAGACCGATATTGACTGATATATATACCTCACTCTCTTATTTTTGGCATCTTGTTACCTTTGAAACCTTCATTTTTTTATACCTATCTCTTTTTGGCACATGTTGAAAAGATATGATAAAAGTGTCAAAGTCAGATTTCCATCGCCTACTTGATGGCAATAATAAGTGAATGGTTTATAGGTATATCAGTATTGGCTGTAAAATTATGTTTCATTCAAACATTTCAAAAAAATCATATTGGACAATCACTAGAATTTACCATACCATAGGACTAGGTGCTTTATGAAAGTTGTAACAGTCAAAAGAGTAAAATAATTCAGACTTTACTATAGTATTTATTACACTCATAGATACCCATCTCACTATAGCTCATTAAACTAATATTGTGAAATGGCCTGCTTTTGAATCACTCAGATTTCATTACCAAATGTAGTAAAAGTTGACTAGATGACTTTTGCTTAGCTTTTATATTTAAATTGTAATTTTCATATCTGTCTATGTAAATGACTCTTTTTCCAGCAAGCATACTGATTTGAAATGACAAAGTAAAGTCAAGTTGTCCACCAAGAGGTTCATCCTTACCCCTTAATCATATTCTAATCTAGAAATCTAGCTATAGCCCTAGCTACCCTGGTCATGAAAAAATCAAAAATAAATGGAAAGTGAGCAGAAATTTTATGAACCCTTAAACACTTTCTCTACTTCATAATGAGATTGAAGGAGTGAATAAGATTAATTTCTTTTTCTAACTTGAAAGAATTTGACATGAATAATAAACTTTATTTGAAAGAAACAAGTCAAGGTTTCTCCATTTTAATGAACAAAACCTCCTAGAATCAGTATGAGCAACTGTTTGGAATCTACATACAAAAAAACTTCAGCAAAAACATTAAATAAAGGCGATACGTTTGTGAGTAAAGAACCTGCTTAGCAGAGAGGGCTTGCCTTAAAAACTGGGTTAAAGACACCGAACGAAAAGGGAGAAGTAGCTCTAGGCAAACAGCTAAAATGGGTGTTTACTTACCATGGTTGATGCAGATAAGAGCCTAGGTTGGACGATCTACTACACGGAACTTGAGTGTTTTGGGAAGACTTTAACAAAACTTTTTGAAGCTGAAGCTTTAAGATTTCCAAATAGGAATATTCTTTCGTTTACGACTTTCGACTTTACTTTAGACTTTAGAAACTTCGATTCGATTAGGGAATTTAAAGGGATATGCTCCAAATTTAAACGCGTTTTCTGCTGACTGGTGTAAAATTTTTCTATCCTTTGTTTTCCCGATAATTATTTAAGAAAAGCGATATTCTCAGGGCGAGCCAGAGCTTTCAACCGAAAAAGGCTATTAAATAAAACGTCAAACTTCAAAATAAACGTCAAAGTCAATTTTGACAGATGGCAACAGACAAAGTCGCGTAACTTTTCCCAGCAACATAACAAGAATAATATAATTGTCTAGGTAAAATAAATTCGTTATACCGAAGTAACTTTCTTATTCCAATCTTAACTACTTCTAACTTACCGATCACTAACTTGATTCAATTTTCTTTCCCTTCTGCTCTAGAAACTTTACCGAGGAGAATCATTCGCACATTTCGCAAAACCATACAAACACTAAAAATTCAAACTTTTAAGAAAATTTTGACCAATAAGGGGATTTTGTAGTACATGTTAGGTTGCCTACGAATCCTCTACTTCCCGGTAAAGTAGTGATAGACGTCTGAGCAACAGCATTTTTAACACCACGAGCTCTTGTCTTAATTCCCAATTTACAGCAAACGAACCCAGGGTTTACCTACAAGGCTCTTACAGCTCTTACTTCTAAAAGCTTTTGCCTAAACCTGCATATAATAAACGTATGCTACCGATACAATTTTTTTCATCTCTTTTTCGAATACGAATAAATCATCTTTGGGTGGCTAAATTAAAAAAAACCGATCCTTTATTTACAAATAATGATCGTCGTCCTAACCTATAGTATCCAGAACATAATGGAAACTGTACAGAAATGAACTACAATGACTTTCATCTTTTGAAAACGCAATTGACGATAAAACGGTATAACAGAAAAATATAGCAACAATAACTTAATAATTACCAGTCTCTATTCAACTTAAAGCTATATGAGAGGGTTACTATGGGTATAGGTTACTATGTACACAAGGTGGCTCAAAAAAAATGTCCGTACTATGCTACGACAATACGGGGTGTTCATTATAAAACTTCATCTAGTTGGCTGTGAAATGTCAAAAGAAAAGTAGGGAGAAACAAAAGTCCATTTATTTTGATTATGTCATCCTTTTCTGTCAAAATTTCATAGCCTGCTAAATGAAATTTTATAATGAACACCCCGTATGGGTACAATTTCCAAATTTGCAGAAAAGTAGCATGGACAAATCAAGACAAAAATGTTGCGGTTAGAACCAGAAACAATTACGAAAGAAAAATAAATTTAGATATTTTTTGTTCACCCTGTATATAGATATTGAGTAGTAGATGCTTATAGCAGCAAAATTTCTTAGAGTTTAGAGGGTGTAGTGATGTTCTCTCTACATACCTATATATACAGTATGTCAGCTGATTTTTATTTGCTATCTCATCATGCATATTGTCTTGTCATAAAAAGAACAACAAAAACTGCAAAGCATTTCTCGCTTAATAAACGTTTGCCTACCCTGCAATTAATAGTTTATATTGATTCCGACTTTGTCTTATTTGACCCCGTCTGATTTATCACTTTGGTTTTCACCTTCTTTCGTCGTGGTAACAACCGGCTTAGAAGAAAACGGCGCTATCTTGGCTACCTGAAAATGAAACAGTTCTGTAATTGGTATATGAATTGAGACATGAAATTGTATAGCTAGTGAAGCGAAGAGTACTTTTTTAGGCAATATGCATAATAAAAAAATATTAAAAAATATAAATGTTTTACTATTTCCAGATCATTCCTCGCAGAAGATGCCAGCAAATTCGTAACAAAATAAATAGGCAACTTGTCAGGTGTTGTTAGCGGGATTAATGGAATGTGGAGTATGCGGGCTTGTTTTAAGCGCTGAAAAATTGTAAATATATTATTTATTACGTTGTTTCGCTTAAGGGGGGAAAAGAGGACATGAAGAAGAGAAAAAACAGTTGAGTTCACTCTGGTCATTCCATTCGTTTTAAAGTTATGGGTGGCCAATATTGAAAATTGTGAAAAAAAACGAGGACACGCTCCCTTTGGTCAATTTAAAAAAAAATTGTATTTTTTTTGTGCTGTTTTTGATCGGAATGAGAAGATTAAAAGCAACTAACAAGAAATTTAACTCAAATGAAATTAGCCCCGTAAGTGAGAGTTTAAAGAATGACAAAAAAGTCGATTCAAAAAGTGCCTAAAATCGACAACCGGGAAGAGGTCTCTGTCAGAAATTATTTTTTGTTTGCGGCAGAAGAAGGAAGACGTCAAGAAGAAGAAAAAACAGTTGGTTCCACTCTGATTGGTACATTCGATCTAAAGATATAGGCGGTCAAAGTTGGAAATTAAGTAAAAAGACGAACATTGGACTTCTAGCACGATATTTTTGAGAAAGTTTAAACACTAAATTAAGCCTTTGATTTACAACTACTAGAAATCCTATAACTCCATTTTATTTCCTATTTAATAAAAGTTTTTTTAACTTTACTCTGAATAGACTAACTTAACTTAACTAACCTGAACTAACATAGCTCTATATTCCTTCATCCAAAAATTAATTTGCAGTATTTGATTAGATAGTTACCTAAAATAATTTAGTTACTTAATAGCGTTTTCGGGTGACCGCTCTGAGAGTCTTTCCATCTTTGCATTCTTATTGAGAAAATAAAGGATGTGAATACTCTCAAGAACAAAAAATCCAACAAAACAACAAAGGATAAAAATAGAAAAATATGAAAAGTAAAAAAAAGAGAGCGCCCACCAGTAAACGCTGTAAGTAACTCGCTCAGTAAATAATTTTTCATCTGTCGCTGTCAAAAGCTTGAATGACATAATGAAAAGAAACGGGACTTAATCTAATCTAAGAAAACGCATTTTTCGGAAGCGTTATTACTTGTCTGCCAATGTGTTGTATCACTAGAAAGGTAATTTTTTTCACTATTTTGTGGTATAAAAATCCAATATGGCGCCCTTAAGAAAAGCTAAAGTAGAGTGTCAGTATTATCGAACTAATCTGGAGACTCCCTCCTATTTTACAGTTTTGGCCTCCCCCTTTTTAGTGGGAACCTTTAAACTGGTGACGATATCCGCCGGAAGTAACGTCTCGGTGACGTCACGACGTCTTACGTCAAATTATTGCACAACAGATGTCACTATCATTATTTTTATTATTTCTTATTTCTAATCGAATCGAATATCGAACTCATGTCCATCTCCTAGCTAGAGCGCTAGGGCTCCTAGCCCTTAGCTGACCTAGCTCCAAGGTTTTCTAAAACTTAACTTAAAACCTAACAAAAACCAAAAACAATGGACACAATCAAAATCCGGTCAAAGAAATATCTGCTAGGTGTTGGTCAGTATGCAAAAACTAGATGACAGCGAAAAAAAAATCTGTCGATGTCATGACGAGAAATCTCAGAATTCCATTGCAAGTTTTGTCACAATGCAATTCTGGATTCCAAAATTACGTCATTTAACATGAATGTCCCTCAGGGCAATACGGCGGACCAAGCTATTAAAATATTTATAGTGTATTCCTAAATTGCCTCTTTTAGGCAAAAGCTCCAAGGCAGAAGTTATAGTTATGTGGCTGAAGTAGTGAAGAAAATCCTAAAACATCAAAACAAATACAACAATCTTCACAATTAATAAACTGCCTGCGGTGTGGTTCTTACTATTTTTTTTATACTCTAATTTATTTATGTGAGTTTATAAATTAAGTAACGATAAAGATAATGTTAATAAAATGCGAATAACAAAAAAAAAAAAAGGTTTTTATGAAGATGTATCATCCTAAAAATGTCGATTCTTATTTATCATTTCCGTATATACACAGAAATTTCAATATGTTTGACTACACTGTTTGCATGCCCCTCAAAAAAGTTTGTCAAAATCAGCTGGAAAGGTCAACTGAGAGTTTTAAAGGCAGAATTTTTGTTACTTTTTGCATACTTTTCACCTTTTGTAAAATGCGCAACTTTCTCGTAATTTAGCCGACTCTGCAAGTCTTAACCGTTCGTTGGTCCCAATGATGAACATTGTAAAAGTGACCACTCGGTATTAATAACTACAGCCTCTAGAGTTCGAAGAAAATCGTCACTTCGTAACACATTTTGGCTAAGAAGTGATTTTTGTCTAGAATAAACTATTAAATGTAATGTTATCGGTTTAATTATTATTAAAGGGTCTTTTTTTTCTGGCATTTTGATGGTGCAACAGAGATTTTGGTGCGACAACAGTATCCCTCTATATTAATAAAAATATAATAGACATTCAACAATACAAGTAACCAAGTAGGCTATGCATTTTCAATAATAAGATTTGTTTAATACCACGCAATAAATTTCAACTAAACCTTACCTTTGGTGCTCGACTTTTTGAAATCGGAGGCTCCTTTCGTTTCACTCCATCCTGTACACTAAATTTCGGACTTGAGGATCTCGCATCAATCTACAAAAAATAAAAAGTATAACTTTCTAGGTAAACATTGTGTACTTATTTATTAACCTGGATTCCAGTAATGGATGTATGTAAAGGTGCATCTGCAGGATTGTCTTCTTCAGTTATATCAATAACTTCGCTAGGCATGAGCCTTTTCGGCCTAAACCGCAAAGTCTCGTTCAAAATCCTCGACTCGATGTTACGATATTTCGGAGGTAGCTTCTTAATTTCCGAAAAAATTTGCCTGATTTTGGACACCACTGTGGTTTCCAGTGCTTCTATCTCTTCGACCAGTTGCATTCGGAATTGCTGCTGTTGTTTTATTTCCAATTTCGCCTATATAAAATCGATAAAGTTTTGTGACGTTATTTTCGTTCTAACCTACTTTCTCCAAAATGCTCGAAACGTTGTATTCCTCGCTATTACCCTGACAGATTCCCGTAATTTCTGCCAAGTCCTGAAGTTTATTTCTGATGTAGTCGTGTGCTCTCTTGGCAAACAAAAATGTGATTTCTTGCTTCGAGATATTTAACTTTTCTTTACAAAATTCGTCTGTTAGGTCTTTGAAATTGTACGCCCCAAAATACCCGCATATCTGTAAACAGAAAAAACTTAATTGATAGATAGTTTGTTATTAACTTATTTCACGTACGCTTTGCCCATTCAACAAGTCGGAATTTATCGGCTTATATTCGTTCAGGTCCAAATGTACTAACACAATTACTTGAATTTTGAAGGTCTCTGGAACTGGCTGAAGCAGCTGGTTAAAACGTCTGAAAATAATAAATCGTATAGCCTGTTATCAGAAAGTACGGGGTGTTCATTATAAAACTTCATCTAGTTGGCTGTGAAATGTCAAAAGAAAAGGATGGAGAAACAAGAGTCCATTTATTTTGATTGTGTCATCCTTTTCTATCAAAATTTCATAGCCTGCTAGATGAAGTTTTATAATGAACCGCCCGTATGTAGCGTAAGACACAAAAACACCAAGGTAAAGCACACATTGTCCCAGCTATCTCAACAGACACGTTCAATGATTGATAAAATAGTAGCCCGTGTTCACTGCAAAACGTTATCAAGAAGGCTATGAATTGTTGAAAGAAAAGGATGACATATTGAAAGTAAATGTACTTTTGCTTTTTCATTCTTTTCTTTTGACATTTCATAGCCAACTAGATGACTTTTTCTAATGATACATTTGTAGAAAAAAACTACCAATAATCATCAGACTTGTTTTTATCACAAATATTCTTGATGAAGACTGAAGTTGAATAAAAATCATTTAGGTACTAAGAATTATTTACATGTCGATGGCCTAGAATCAATACCTCGTAAGTACATTTTTATGCGAAATTGAGATTTTTGCGTCATCACCTTATTATTATCATCCTTTTCCCGCCTTTGACAATAGCTCGCGAGTGCTAGACCGATAGAATGCTTAATTTTTTGTCGGTCTAGCACTCGCGAGCTATTGTCAAAGGCGGGAAAAGGATAATAAGGTGATGACGCAAAAATCTCAATTTCACATAAAAATGTACTTACGAGGTATTAATTGGCTATGTTCTAGGCCATCGATGTAAACTCATAGTGGGGCTTAAAAAAGAGCCTTGATTAATTCGTTCTAACCAACATATTAATATTATTTAATCAAATTTGCATTCATGTTAGTTGAAGAAACCTGGTGACACATGTGTTGATTTGTGACAGCGGACAGAAGAATAATAATTTAAATTAAAGAAAAAGTAGGCCGTCTGTCGGATTCGAACCGCCGAAAGCGACCTTGCTGTTTGCCTACAGATGCTCTTCCAACTGAGCTATAAAGGCACGTCTAAGTCGTGTTCAACTTAAATCATTATTATTCCTTAGTATGCAAAGTGGGAGTTAGAAGGAAAAGGGAAACACATTTACGACCGGAGACCCGTCGATCCTAGGTTTCTGATTGTTATAGGATCGTCAAACATGCTTTAACATCACCCACAATCAAAAAACAGAAACTCTGATCTCCGGTATACATAGCCAATAAATATGATAGATAGTATAATTGCGTCAGTAGAAATTTACAAGTGATGTTTGTGCTTCAGAGGACAAGAAGAGTAATAATTTAAATTAAAGAAAAAGTAGACCTTCAGCCGGATTTGAACCAGCGATCTTGCTGTTTGCCGGACACATGCTGGAGAACAGAAACTCTGATCTCCGGTATACATAGCTTGAAGCAAGAGATTGATGCTCCAAGTAGATAACCTTATCTTAGTGCAGAAAGTTTAGGTAGGGGTAGAATTGCACCCCATGAAGAAATGCATAAAACGATACATGAAATCCTTAAAATAAGTAGAGGGAGAGAGAAAAGTCAAAGTTAGGGCTACCATTTTGGAAATCGTAACAGTCACACTAGATGTTGACATAGCTCCTCCAGAGTATATACTTTTTTCTGCAAATTAAACCTAGTACCACATTATCATGACTTGGAAATAATTTGTAGTCGTTTAGAAAGGAAAAATAATGTTTAGTGATTAGGAATAGAAAAACGGGAGATTTATTACAATATCCATATATTGAGATTGGTGAGGAAGCGTTATGTGAAGAACTCTATTTTAAGATGGTCCCACGTAGATTTCAATTAAAGGGTCTCTAAAGTTAAGTTGCTAGGAAAAGGTGGAGGTGTAGTCCATTTTGATGAGATAGGATAGAACTAATGAGAACTAGAAGTAATTTCGCCAAATGTAACTAGCTAAGTTACAAACGTAGCCAAAGAAGTAAAAGAGAAGCTAGAAAAGCTACTACTAGAAAAACCAGCAAATCATTGGGATGTTTTTTTATTGAAAAGGTAAGTAGATAATGGCCATTTTTTAATTATTCCAATTTGAAAGAGGTGGATAGCGAGCGTAGGACATAAGCAACACTTCACGTTTATGAAATTGCCAACGTTTTGACCTTTCCTGAGGTCTTCTTCAGGGCATTCTGTAAGCTAAAGAAGCCAACTTTGTTTCAAGATTGGTTCAGGTCGTCAGCAATTGCACTGCTTACTCGTCATACGCAGGATGCTTTGAAAGCCATTCTTCCCAGTAGATGACATCATATAACCCCGTGTTTATCAGAAAACCTCATCTAGAAGGCTATACATTTTTGACAGAAGAAAGGGAGGAGACAGACCACGAAAAAGGAGTCGGGGGAAGAAAATTATATCGATCAGAATGTGGTTGATATGATAAATTCTGCTTTAGAAACCCTATTATGCAAACTCAAATGAAACCATTTAAAAAGTGATATATTAATGGAGAAAAACATTGTCATAAAAAAGGAAATTGCTGAACTTAAAAAAATTGAGATCAACTGAAAAGTACAATTTATCTATTTCAAAATCATATGCTTCAAGTGTAAAAAATGATAATAAAGTCCTAGTTGTAAAAGAGAAGGGCGAAGAGAATGAAATACAGAAAGTTAAAGAGATCTAAAAAAAAAGTAAATTCCGCTGAAATTGACGCAGGGTTGCACTGAGGCAATGGGTTGATCCACAAAAAATGAAGGAATTATTATGAACAACAACAAACTGAAATTCAGAAAAAACTTGGAAATCAGTACCAAGTAGATAGACCAAAAATATGCGACCATCGAATCAAAATTGTTGGACTTTTGAAATTGATGAAAATGATTGAAGGAAACATGCTAATAGTCACACAAATATTATAGAAAATAACGCTAAACAAAATGATTTAAACTGTGATGGTAAAGATTGGAAAATGAAGGTGCTCAAGAAGGCAAATGTCTAAAATAAAATGTTTAATTTGGTATTTGAGGTGGACTTAGATACATATGGCACTATGATGACGAAAGAAAAAGTGAATATTGGTTGGAATCCCTGTAGGGATTTAATGAGTATGAGGTAATGCGATGATTCAATTGCTGTAAATACGCCCACCTAGGGAAGGAATGCAAAGATAGTAAAGTTTGTGGTAAGTATAGTAACAGTGACCATGATACAAAAGATTGTAAGAGTTACATAAACAAATGCAAACATTTTATTGATTGTAATGAAAAGTTTAGAATGAGTGTGGACACTAACCATACAACTTAGGATGTCACTAAATGTGATTTTTATAAAGGGGTGGAGGAGTTGGAACAAAAAAAACTTTTGAAATAGCAAATAGATTTTCATACCAAAATAAATTCTTCTTCATATACGTTTTGCGCCCTTTAATCAGGTCGATAGAAGTGAAAATAGCGGGTGTAGGACAGACATAATTACATCACATTTGTGAAAGAGCCAACGGTCGAGTAAAGGAGAGTGAAGGTCGAAACGTTGGCTCTTTCACAAATGTAAAGTAGTTATTTCTGTCCTACACCCGCTATTTTCACTTCTATAAATTCTTCTATTGTCTACTTCAATTTCCAGGGATATCTAAACAACAAGGTCGACATAATGGAAGCCCAAGTTGTTATTCTTAGCGGAGACCCTTGTGTCCGAAAACGTTAAACAAACCGAACTGCATATTGATGGTTTCAGAATTGAAGAGTGTGTGATAAAAAACAATCGGACTGGTGGTGTAATGGCATTGATGCGTAACGTCATAATTGTGGAATTCGGTTTAAGGAGTGTCTGGAAAACTTTGTCTGCTTATTGTCTGTAAAAATTACCGCTTCCTAAAAATATCTTCTACCTCAATAAAGCTTGAAACGTTGGCAATTTCTCAAACATGAAGTGTTGTTTATGTACGTATTACACTCAGTATCCTCCTGTTTCAACTTGGTAAAAGGACGCAGAACATATGAAATATTCCAATTTCTGTTTTAAGAACTAAAAACGGTACTTACTCCTGTAAGAAATCCCTGGCATTATCAGCATTGTCAAACTGAAGAACTTTCTTCTCAAAAGGCCAAGATACCTCCAGCACCGTGGAGTTTTCTGGCTGGTAGGCCCCCAAATATCCAAAATGCGGGATATTCGTTATAATATACCTTAAAAAATATAACATAAGTACCAATATAAAAAAAAAGTCTTGCTAAAATTGTTGTGAATTTTGTTTTTACCTGTTGAATTCCGAAGGTGTTCTGGGTACGCAAGACTTGATATTAACCGTAAACCCGCTATGATGAACTATCTGATTGTCACTCGAATTGGTCGATGCTGATACATCATCCTTCGTCGACGGCATTTCTATAATGTCTCGAGATTCCGTAGCTGTAGAGCTCGTAGCTGGAATAAGTGGCTCTCTCAGAAACTTCTTCGGTGAGTAATTATAAATTCTCTCGTACATCCAATTGCCGCACTTATAGTTAGTATTGCCTTTCATTTTATTCAACGACTCCGTGCTCACCAGCATATTGTTTATGCATCTTATTGTGTCTATGTCGTTAAAATCGTAATTGATGAAGTATGGCCCTATGAATATACGGTCGGAGTATTTCTGACTCACATAAATCCCATACAGTAAGTGATTATGATTGTGCATTATTTTTGCATTCGTCACCAACAACGTTTGTTTGGCTTCATTTGCCATTTCGGTGAGCTTAGCCAAATCGCTGTACCTTATAGAGTAATCGATATGTTTAAAGTGCAGATACAGAAAGTCACCAGTCAAAAACACCACCCTCCATTTGGCCACTTTGTACACTTCCGGCAGTGCTACCCACATGTACAAGTTGTCTGCTAAGTCATCATCCTTACCATCTTCAATCAGCTCTCTCATCGGAAACTCCTTTTTGGTCACGAATAACGAAACAATTTTATTCTTAACATTTTTGTGCTTAATTTCTATGACATTATCATCATTCTCTTTCTCAGCTAGCGGTTCTGCAGCTGACGTGCTTAGAAGATCTTCATGCGGTTTTCTTTCGTTTTTCCTTCGCCGCTTCCTAATTGGCGTGGGTTTTTCAGGCTTAGGTAGTTTCTGGGATTCTTCAGGCTTAGGGGGTTTCTGAGGTTCTTCAACCTGAGGCGATTTCTTAGGCGTGTCAAACTGAGTAATTATTTGTTTCTTAAAAATTTCCGCCTGAACAATTTTCTCAATCTGAGGCGACTTTTCAGCAACGGTCGCTTGCTGACCCTGTGCGGGCTTCTCAGCTTGAGTGCACAATCCCCTTATCTCAAATTGCCCTGGCACAGCCTCTACCAACAAAAACGAAAGAGCTTTAGGTTTATATTTAGGTAAGCATGTACCTGCCATTAACCATCGGATTATATCTCTTACATTTTCCGATAACTTGAGCAGTCCGGGAGAGGAAATAAATTGCAAGGAAGTGTCCAAAATAACAGGTCCTGAGGTTTTGACGTCTAAAACTTTTGGACCAGACAGTTTTGAGCCAACGCTCAAGATGAGTTTCAGAGGTACCTCAAAAATACACGTGATGTTTATGGTATTTTCCAAATACCCTTTGAGTAGTGCCGCCCAAGGCAAGATTCTAGCGTAACTGTCCTTATGCTGTTTGGAATTATTGCACAATTTTCGCACCACCTCGCTGTCATTGACTATAATTTCGCCAGGAAATACTGGAACTATTGTGTAGGAAGGTTTACTTTTGTTAACGGCTTCTAAATTGAGATTCTCCACATCTTTTCTCACCCTTAACTGCTGCTTGCGTGGATGAGTTCTGCTGCTTGTGCGGGTCTGCTTGCTCCTCATGTCTTCAAAGAAATCTTTCTTGAGCCTGTTACAATCTGTCATCTGATCTTCTGTAAAACTCTTAAGCTGAAGAATATCACTTTCCGATATATTATTGCACCAATCATTATACGTAACCCCATGAGAATAGGACTTGACGGTGCAATATTTCGTGTCAACTTTACTAGTTCGGGAACAAGACGAACCGTCAGTTGTTTCAGCTGGAGATGATGTCACACGTAATTTGTAATGTGGAACAAAATCATTCATCATGGTGCTTTTTCTTTTCCTGAAACGAACTTTTTTTAAATTACTCTCCTGGTTTTTACTCTCCGGACTAACTAGTTCCTTGTGAAAACTTCTTGAAGCCCACGTCCTCTTCTCAACGCTTTTGCTAATTAATTCGCTGCTTGAAGCCTTCGTTTCTGTTCGGATAATTTTAGATACATATGTATCTCTTGGCGCCTCTGTTATTAAAGGTCTTGACGCACTTGACGGTACAGAACTGTAGCCCTTACAATGACAGTTGTACAGGAAGTGAACTAAGCAATAAGGTAAGATGTCTGAGAAATCCCGCTTCTCCATTGAAATATAGCAAGGCTTAATATGCTTCACAGGGTCCTCTTCAACAGCTGAGAGAACTTCATCTTCAATGAAATCCGAGTACTTTTTCGGTGTTTTAGTGGCACGTCGTGGTTTATAACCTGAACCTACGATTATGGCACTTTCGTTCGTGTAAATAACCGTCTGAGTAAATTCTTTTTCAACCTTTGCCAGATTTCTCTTCGCCTGATCTTCAATTCTAGATACTGTATCCATAGACAGGTAATCTGTATTGGCATTGCCAGCCGTTCTTTGATGCGAGATACTAATTACCGCAGAACGTTCCTTTGGACACGAGCAGTCGAACATACATGCAATTTTTCGACAATGAGCACCAATCACTGTGGAACACTCCAAAGATTTACACACGCATCCTAGTCTGCAATGTGGCTTGCAACAATTGTTTTTTGGAACCACCTCTTTAGCATCTACCGTAACTACTTTGCAGCTCAGTCGTAGAAGTTCCCGGTTGGTACGCGATTTCTTCTTGCGAGGCTGTTTATCAGTTTCTAAAGCAACTTCTGTCTGCAAGGGTTGATCTTGTGGATTAACATCCTCTGCATCCTTGATTAGTGAAGGTTCCAGTACTTTCGTTTCTACATATGTTAACAAACCATTTATCACAGCATTAACATCTTCCTTTAAATTTAAAGAAATGTCTTCGTCTGAAGGTGCTGAATATAAAGTAGGCACAGGAGCATTTGCAGCTTTTTTTCGAACTAAAAGTTTATTTTGTCCTCTTTGATATTCCAAGGGGAATTGAAACGTTTCTGGGATTGAGGGGTTTTTATCGACGACCGCTGTTAGTGCAAAGTTCAATTGATCTTCTGACACTTCGCTGCCCCATTGGCTAACAATATGGGGTAATAGGTTAGGATGAACAGCTTTACCTAATTGTGGCAGTACATGCACCATGGGCGTGGGAAGGTCCTTCAGCTCTGAAGTCCAGTGCGAATAGTCCGACTGCAGCAAATGTTTTTTACTCAAAGGCCCGGGTTTGTACTTCAACGTGGTTCCCTTTTTATAATACTCTCTTAATAATGATGGTCTTAGTTGAGCTGAAGGGTCACCAGAAACCAGATCGCCCGTTTCACTTGACTCCACTGAGGCAATGCACCTGCCTCTAGTCTTGCTATGAACGAAGACTTTCTTGTCTTTGAATAAAACAAAACTCCTCTTGAGCAATTGTTGTTGTTCTCGTAATTTGTTCAATCGTTTTGCTTCAAGTTTCTTATTCTTTTCTAAAATCTTTCTCTTCTCGGCTAAAGTTTTGGGTTTATAGGTAGATTTGCTTTTAGATTTTTCGTTACTCTCTTCCTTTACATCCGATTTGGAGGGAAGTGGGAATACTGGATAGCTGGACCTCAAACCAACTTCGGCTCCGCTTTTTGGTATCGCATAGCTGACATTTAACTGAGAATCTGTAAGGAACTCTTCCAATGTGTTGCTAACAAAAGGAGAACTCTCTGATTTTTGTTTAGTGCCATTCTGATCGCTAAGTGAAGGTAGTTTTTGACTTTCCACAAATTCTGCACTATCGCTAGAACTTTCATTCGCAACAACATGCGAACTAAGTCTCGGAGCCGCTACATCTGGCAACGTTTTAGGATCAGGACGAGTCTTTTGCTTCCTTATAATTCTTCTGATTTCATTAAAGACACTGGGCAAATCTTCACTATCATGCGGTTCTCCAGAATTCGTTGGAGTTTGGCTTAATTCTTTGGATTGAGAGGTACTAGCACCCGTCAATTGAGCAAAGCTTTTTACAGTTAGGTACGTTTTCGGAGGTTCCGTGTTTTTCTGGTCATCAACTTGGGTTTCTTCGATATCCTTCAAAAACGGTTTTGGTTCGCTCCTTTCTTTAGCCTGAATTTGTCTTTCTGATGACTGAAGTGCATTTTCCTGCTTATTCGACGTCTCATTATTTTCGCGATCTTTACAAGGACCTTGACCATGCTTATTATAATCAAAACTAGTGCTCGCCTTGCAAAGATCTTTCTCAGCCACCAAAGTTTGTTTAACGTCTTGAAATATATCCGTTCTCTTACGAGCCCTCAGACAAGTCAGCTGCAGCCTTAAATTGTTTCTGATTTCTTCGAAGTTAATTGTAGGTTTTTCCGTTTCGTGACTTCTTTCATTATCTTCTGGATCAGACTTTGAATTCAATGGAATTGTTGTAGGAGATAATTGTAAGCCATCACTTGACGTTGAGGGAATTGCTGGTGACGACGATTCTAACGCTTCGAGGTGGTGTCTTATTGGTTTAGACGCTGCTTCACTATTTGACAGCTCAGGTTCTTTACACTCTCCGGTACCAACATTTGCATCTGGTTCATCACTGTGAGCTGAAATAACTGGGATTGCTTTATAGGACGTCTCAAATTCTTTTAACTTCTTAGCCAATTTTAGTTTGGTATCGACATTTGATATCAATTCTTTGGTTGAGGGTGCATCTGTGCCGACTTCCTCATTGCTGTTTGCACTCCATATATCATCTTTAGATTCATTATGTGTATCTTTGGCATTAGTTTCTTTGATATCTGTTTCTTCTGCATTTTTCTTCATTCCTAAAGCCACAACGACATCGTTATTCCTTTCTAAACTTAAACCCTCTTGAACTGAAACCACTGAACGATCGATTTCAGATTTAGATTCACTTAAGCTATTATGTAACTCGTCACTAATCCGCGAATTTTTTTCTGGATTTCTTTCACATCCCGCAGTTTCAAGATTATCGGCAGCTAATATTTCTGGCTTTGGAATAACGTCAACTTTAACTAATGATTTCTTTTCAATATTAGACATACAACTCTTTTTTGTGGTCTCTAGCACAGATTCATCTTCATTAATCTTTTCAGGTCTTTCAGACATAGATGTAGATGCATTATCAAAAGTTTCACTATCTTCTAAACAAAAAGCTAACAACCCACTTAGGCTAGATATTTCTGATGACAATGATGATGATTTAGAACCGGGTAATTTGTCATTGGAATTATCCTTGGCGTTTAAATCAATTTCATTTGACTTTTTCCATTTAACAGATGTATCCTCAATAATATTTGATTTTAGTAGGGTGGTTGTTAGACTTGAATCTGTCTTATCTGGAATAGCCACATTTTGCAAATCAAAAGTTCGATTATCATCTTTATCATTGACAAGTTGAATTTTATCTAATGCACTGAAATTCTTTGTGTTATCTCGAGCTAAATCCTCATCACTTGGGAACGGCTTCGCTGGAACATCATTTTCAGTGTGAGCAGGTCCAGATGCAACTAAATTAGCACTTGAAGGGTTCTTGCTGTCCTGACCTAAATTAACTTGACTTGAAAGAGTTGGGATGGTATCGGATGTCAACAAAACTTCGGTAGAGCTATTCTTCATTTCGTTAGATTCAACCTCTGGGCTAGTTACAACAGCTACTTTAGAAAATTCATTAGGTTCGCCTGATGAATGTGAAACGTTCTGGCTTATGTCCATATCCACCTTCACTGAGTCATTACCTTTATTCTGAACAAGTTCATTTTGAACAAGGCTAGATGGCGATTCAAATAAATAATTCTTGTTGTTTTCAACTAAATCAACTTGACTTGCTACTGGCTGGATGTTATCAGGTATTTCTTTGGAGGATAGCAACGGAACTTCAGTAGAGCTACTTTTAATTCCAAAGTTAGAATTTTCTGCCTCTGAACTAGATGGAACAAGTGGTTCATCCTCTGACCCGTTTGTTAATTGCAATGGATCTTCACTGGAATAATTCTTATTGTTTACTGAATCAACTAGATCCACTTGTGACTGGACGGTAGAGGGTGAAGCCTTAGATCTTGTCAAAGGTTCAGTAGCAGTAATCTTTTCTATGCCTAACTTAATATCTCTATTGGTGCTACTCTCATCAACACGTTTCTGTTCTAAGGTATTTGGTGCTGATAAAGCATCCTTCGTGGAACAAGAACTGAAGCCTGCATTACCAGAGTCACTTTTTGCCAAACCTGACAAATCTGAAGACTCATTCAGCTGGTCTGAAATAACCTGTGATTGATCTGGTTGCAGTTTAGATAGAAGTAAAGCCTCGTCTACGGGTAGATGAAATCCCACTGATGTCTCAGTTGAACTGCTCTCTCGCTGTACAACAAGATCCACATTAATAGGCCTCTCCACGCTAACAGATTCAGTGGGAATGGGGCCAACATCATCTATGTGTTCCTTGGGGCTCTTGTCTTTATCGTTATTTTCTAAATTATTTTTCAGTTCATCAATTAAAACAAGATTTTCACTCTTAGTGGTAACCCCATGGAGATCTGACACAGTGCTTTTTCTAGGCCTTACACTTGAGGCAGAGAACTTTTTAGACCTCGAATACACTCTTTTAGTGCTTGAAACTTGGAAATGGTCATCATTTTGAATGTCTAAATCTGGCAGAACTGTAAGCACACCTGTATCATTTGTTTTTAAAGTACATTTCGCGTCACCTTTGCTTTGAGATGTAGGTTTGGATGCGGCTCTTGCCTTACTTATCTTTGGTTTAGTTACTACTCCTTGTGACACTGGTATAACTACATTTACAGCGTTCGTCTGATGTAATGGGTTACTTTTGGTATCCAAAACAATTCGCTTTAAAACAGCTACCCGTCCCGAAGGAAGTCTGATGCTATTTCTCTTTGGTTGGAGTTTCAAAAGGCTGCTAGTCTTCATTTGTGGCAAACTTTGAGGGTTACATCCTACAGATACTACAGAACCTATGGTTGCTCTACTTATACCTGCTTTGAAGCTATTATGAACCAAAGATTTGTTATTCGAAGTTGTTGACATGCCTAATGTCATTGCTTTATTTGGCTGCCTAGATTTAGATTCAAAGACAATTTCTTGACAAGGAGGTGTGTATGGAATTCTGGTTATCGACACTTCTTCAAAAACATCGTCTTCATTCTGATCACTATCGTCACTGCTAAGTTCAACAGTTTCAACATTTTCAGTTTTTTCATTGGTAGTTTCAGAATTTGCGGCAGGGTCTTGTTCTTCCTCGTCAGAAAGTACGATCGTTTCATCAGGGGTAAAGCTAGAAATTGGTCGCGCTAGTGGGGTTATTGTACACGGTCTGTCTAAAATATCATCCATTGTAATACTCTCAGCATTGTTGTCCCCATCGCTGGAACGTTTATATGCTAGGACGGAGATTCGTTCATTGAGGCTTTCCTCGGTTAAATGTTGATATTTTAGAAGGTCCATCAATGGATCTGTCAAGTCAATGGTTTCGGTATCCATTTTCAACCTGGAAGTTAATGAAAATAGAAAGTTTGTAAGCAGACATTTATTCATTAACATTTATTCGTAAATGTCTGCTAAGAAACAATAATGTTATAACGAATATATCTCAATGTAATATATAAAATGTCAATATGAAACCTGCCTACATTTAAAATCTTCCTTTCCGTGAATAATATAAAAAAAATAGGAAAAAACACATCAATTTTATTTTTAAGGAGAGATTTTATTGAATATGTTTAGTCCTCATGGCTCAATCCTCTAGGGAGCAAAGATGTTACTCTTAGAATCTCAAATGGAAAGGGGTCATCATTGTAAAGGACGAAATCAGATTCGTTAAAAATATTTTTGCAAAAAAAATTTTGGTATGTTTTCCCGTTCATGAGGTACTTTAGTGTGCGCCTAGTAAAACAAATACCTATCTACGCAAGAGTAAGAAGTTTGGCTTTAGAAGCATATTAAACCAAATTGAGATGTATAACTTTAAAATTTCAATGAAAAACATAAATAAATTTTAGTAAATATATTATGCCAATAAAGAAAAAAAATCTGAAACAAAAATTCTTGTACAGAGTGACGCGTTTTTGGGCGCCACCTGGTATCATTATTTCCAGGTCAAGCTTGATTTGTTTTCCATATACAGGACGTTTTTGAAAAAAATGCTCTTGAGATGGCTCTGTATCTTGGCTATTATGGGAAATAAAACAAAAAGTGAAATAGAAATGTTTCTATCTTCTTTATCTATTGCGGTTTTACCAATACTCCATAAATCCATCGAATAGGCGCCCCTCCTGTACACCCTGTAGTTTCTTAAGTAGCAATAATTGATCTCCAAAAGTTTATGCAAAATGTCTCATTTTACATGTATCCTATGTTCTATCTCTATGTTCCAATAATTATAAGACACCCTATACTTATAGTATGTATAATAGGTCGACGAAAATCTCTACTCTCTACTAACCAATGAAGCTTAATACTTATACTTAATTATTATTATTGGGAGTACTTCAATAGCGATCGTCCTGTGTAAAATTTTACTTAAATAAACATTTATTACTTACCAGACCCACAACTGTGACATAAAATAAAAACTACTTTTTAGTCATCAATTGGTTAATTAGATGCGCCTTTACCAATCTTAATTACAACTCTACTTAAGTTTTTCGAGGGGAAAACAAATTACTAACAGAATCAAGAGTTTTTCTAAAGTAGTTTAGTCATAAAGTTTATAATAAATTTACAGTTATCTACTTGTACCTATCTATAGGCACAATGGCTAAATTTGACCAGATATTTGATCTGTCTGATGTATTTCTCAAATACTCCAAGTTCTTGAGTACTTGCTTTAAAAATATTGTTCTTCTAATTTCAAGTGAACATAGGTACCTAAGTGAAGTATAAGTAAAAAAAATGCCAATTTCTGACAGTAAATAAGTATTTTTAAGCTAAAAAAATGGTTTGGGGCCAAAAAATAGGTTTGCTGCCCAATTTGCACATTGTTGAGTATGAAAATTCTATTTGCAATAATAAGAGAAATCCACAAATGGGGTTTTCATCAATATCTTTGTAATTTAAGACTATGATTCATGCCATATGTAAATTCTAATATTTTTTTTATAATAACTTTTTTCACCTTTTCAATAGGTGTTTGACATGTGTCCTCTTTTGTTCATTGCGGCTTTGAAGTGATTTTATAGTCTTAGTTCAAACACAACAAATCTTGAATAAATAATTTCCCTATGACTGATTGGCTTAACAAACATGCTATTATTACACCACATTACACCTACATGTTCATTAGGCATTGGTTCATTAGCTAGCTTTACTTTACTTAACTGGATTGTGCTGATTATTTCACTAGAGTATTTTACACAGGAAAAATGTCATAGCAACAGCCTGTCTTCTACTGACAAAATTGCTACCTGGCCCTGCTTGGACAAAATCAACATGATGGTTTTCAGTAACAAAATTTTGTTAGGTTCAAGTAAAAAGTATGGTCAGTTTGATGAGTGTCACCTATTGCTTTTAGCTACATGTTGAAGTTTTCTTGTGAAATAGTCTTGTCGAATACCATTCAAGATAAAGTTTGCTTAGGCAAAATATTTCGCTTGTTTTATTCAAGTTAGTAGCTCTTTGGCAATTTCATTCATGACATTGTTTACAAAACCACTTGCCTGATGGCTTGTGGTTTTGTTATAAATGTCATTCACAAAATTACCGAGCAACAAACTTTCAGACCAATCGAAACATTTTGCCAGAAAAATTTTCTCTCTTATGATATTATAAACGATAGATTAATGTGTTTATCAGTAATGTATTGAATAGCTCAGATAAGATCAATAGTTCTAGGGATTTGACATTTTTATTGTAGGTATCTTCTCAACATGTGCTGAAAGGAGATTAGGTATAAAAAAGTAAAGTTTTTAAAGGTAATGAGATGTCAAAAATAACTGAATGAGTAATATGTACCTAAGTAACCTACTTGAACTTGATAACAATAATAAGTGAATGATTCATATGTCATGTTTCTTTGTCATATGGGCAAATAAAGATTTTTCTGCAATAAAGACATGTCACACACAGGATGTGTCTAGTTCCTTTGCAAATAAGTAATATGAAAAGAAATATGTATAAGCCATTCACTTATTATTGTCGTCAAGTAGGCATTAGAAAGTTGACTTTGACATTTTTATCGTATCTTCTCAGCATGTGCTAAACGGTGACATGTATGAACAAAATGAAGGTTTCAAAGGTAACTAGATGACAAAAATAAGTGAATGTGTAATACATACACACTACCTACTTTATGCTGCACGAGCCTAATGAGATGCACCTTAGCAAAATGGAAAGTTTTCCAATAATACTTCCTATATGGACACAAATGAACTCACAGGCGTGAAACAATCACATTTTATAAGTTAACTTTCATCACAAAACACACCATAAAATTTAAACAAAAAAAGTGCAACACTGTGCCCTTTCCATGGACCTATAATATGTTAGGCAAAAATAATCAGCTCACTTTGAGGCTCAATCTAAAAGCCATTTTACAAATGCAATAATAATCTGCCCAAAAGCATAAATATATTATTTACAACTTCTTGGTTCCGGAACATAGGTACATTTGCCCAACCGAATACAATACATATTTCAACATCTATTTAACATCTAATATCTAATATCTTCTTGGACTTTCAGGGACAAGATATCAATATTGAGGTTATGCTGTTAGAGCAGAATTACCATCCTGAGGACCATAATCACCATTAAAATAACATCAACCTATACCCACCTACCACCAGCATAGATACTTATATATAAGTTGGTACCACATAATACAGAAAAATGAAATTTGATATACTTATACCTATAAAGATAATATAAAACTGCTATGAGAGTCTGATGTTTCAAAAGTAACTGATTCCAATTGCCACCATTTTGTAAACAGGACAAGATGGCGGAGGTGCAGAAAATTTTTATACTTAATTCACTTAATTGTAAGTAATAATTATTCAAACATTATATAGGTAATATAAAAAAAGGTATATTAGTACCTCCCCTGACATAGACAAATGTTTTGATTTTGACCATTAATAAAAAAAATTGACACCACAAATATTTTTTCAGTTAGGTACCTAACTATATACTGCAAAAATATACCCAAAATTCTATACCATTTATTATAAAGCAAGTTCGGCACCTACTGGTTATAACCCTGATGATGACCCCAGTAAAAATCGAAACGTTTCAATTATTGCGTATTATACCCTATTTACGCTTTCCGTAACCAGTAGCTCCGTTTTAATAAATGACAGATATCAAATACACGCAGGGTGGAAAGGTATACGGTCGAATATTTGGAAAGTGGTACTTACCGCGGTTAACTCTACAGCTGAATATGCGTTTCTTACACTAAACAATTAAAATATCAACAACGAATTAAAAATAAGTACGAAATTCGAGAAAAATACGCAAAAAAATCAACACAATCATTTTGTCAGCCATGTTTCTTGTTTCGGCCAGTACAACATGGCGGCAATGCAGGTGGCGCCAGGATCAAGCCGGCGTGCAAAGTGCTGCTCTTTTTTATAAGCACGTGACGACAACACACCAAATAATTTGCAGTAATACAAATTATTTATTATTATTATTATGTCGTTCCAAGGATATAAACTTAAATATTCAATACTAATATTATTATTGTGTCGTCCAGTAATCCATCTTATGGTTGTAATGCCAGTTTTAAAAGATTCAGATATGGGCTGTATATTCAGTTGCCTAACGCGTGGCGTAACTGCCTTTATTTTGTTTCAATGACAATGTCAAGCGTCTAACAAAACCCGGTCGATGTTGCCGCACCCACCCATGCCCACCTGCCTATGGGAGATGCCGGAGATGGGAGCGAAGCGAAGCAAAATTTAAATGGAATATTCTTTATACGGGTCTTTTTTTTTAATTCAAAATATTCCTATCGTTTATGTTCTTGACAAGAACTCAAAGTTAATTTAATAGCAATACTCTCCGAGCGAACTAGAGTACAGCGGGAACCCAAAAACTTTTATAGATATAGGTCGAAGAGGATCTATGATGTGGCTGAGAATCATCTGGCAACGCTGTTTTGAAGGTATCCCCAAAGAATAAAATGATAAACTCTCATCAGGGGCCGCTTCGCTAATCCGCTAATTTGATAGCGTTTTTCACTGGCTGCACAAATGCGCACTGATTGTACTTCCGTCTTTATATTTTTATTGAATTGACAAAGATAGAAATCCTCTCAGGGCACACCACAGAAAGTGGAGTTCCATACGAGATGAATACAGGATTTACAGCCACACCCGAAAAACTAAAGACTGAAAACGAAGCATAGGTGCCTACTACTGAATGAGTACTGGCCCATATCTGTTTGCAAAATTGTAGATTATGTTCTAAAAATCTAAAAATGTATTAAAAAGTATGTATCTAAAAAGACCTAACTCATACAATAAATAAGAAAGAAAGAAAAATTGATGATTTTTTTGTCAAGGTTAAGTGTCAAAATACAAAATCACTGGTGAATAAGGTGCTATATACTGCAAGTCGATATACTCGTCAATCCCGTAATAAATTCTAGCGAAATTGCCAAGTCATAGGCATTATATTATATTATGATGATCCGATATATAATTGGCAAAAATCTTTGATCTTGATCACTAGCTGAAAGTGTATAATTGATCATATATCACGAGCATAGGTTAGTTCACGTTATTCATGAACCATTGATTGATATTCATGGACCTTTCTTTTACATTTTTTTTTACTGGTTAGTGTTCTATCTTGTAAATTTGATTGAGTTATCAAAGGATAGATTTACACTTTTGAAGAAAGCTATTTGTGCAAATACATCTAAAGCCGGTGGTCCATGCGTCTATCAATCTGAAGAAAAACGTCCGAAACATTATTTTGATTCCTTTTCAACCAAGTACAAATTTGAATTTATTAATGAGCTGTGATGATGACATACGTCATAGGCCACTCCACTCAAACATGGCCGACTTCCGGCCACTTCACCATCATTCCCAGTGAAGAATGAATGAATGGCTCAGTTTTTAGTGATATAGAGATTTATGTGCCCTCAGCGTAACGTCACGTCAGTCCAATGACATGTAGGAAAGATTATTATATATCTGGTTTGTTGAATAGTTGAAGACTTTCACAATCATTGTCAATTAATTCTTAAGGAGGATGGACTTTTATTTTTGCAATATGTTGCAAAGGCTTTTGTGGCAGTCACTTATTTCTTCTCTAAAACAACCAACAGGCTACAGGAAGAAAAAACACCGCCAAACTATATTGTCAAGTATCAGTATGTTGCAAAGGCTTTTGTGGCAGCCACTTATTTCTTCTCTATAACAACCAACAGGCTACAGGAAGACAAAACACCGCCAAACTTTATTGTCAAACTCTGTATGCATCAGTTGCATACAAAATTTGACTCATATTGATAAAACCCTATTTGAAATTGAATTGAGTTTAAACCATAAATGAAGAAAACAAACATTTATTAATATGTCTACATTTAAGCGTATGTACATGGTCATAAAGTTAATAATTAAAAATAAAGTTAATTCAGTGTGTAAAAAGTCTTGGAAGAAACAAAAATTTATTTCACAATTATTGAGTGCTATTACAGAAACAGCTACTACCCATTCACTTATTTTTGCTGTCTTGTTACCTTTGAAACCTTAATTTTTCTTATACCTATTTCCTTTCCAATGCCTACTTCATGTCAAAAATAAGTGAATATTATCTATTCACAAAAGTTCAACATCTCACTAGCCTTGGAAATTTGACTTTGACTTTGTTTGCCATTCTTGACATGAGCAAAAGAGAGATGGGTAGAGAAAAAAATTAACATTCCTTGGCTACTAAGATGACAAAAATTCCTGAATAGGATATACTTCAATATATGAAATTACCGAAAATTTGATTATCATTGAAGTGGGTACTTCTCTGGAATCTTTGTTGTAAAATACAAGATATTGTACAAAAAAAAGTGTCATATAGACCAGCCTGTATGTGATTTAAGTACCTACTGATCATTATCAACTTCACACACAAAATGCTGCCTTTATATATGTACAATAACTACAAAATTTTGTACTTTAAACTTGAGGAAGAATTCAATAAAGTTGAACCTTCAGTAATGTGATAAATACAAAATAGCTAATTTGCCTTCAATCTGATATTCATCAGTTTCAACTATAATCAACCACAAAATTAATAAATCAATAATAAAAATTTGCTTTTTAAATGACTAGTACCTTTTTATCAATAATCAGGTTTCTGTTAGATCCGCCTGATTTTCTTCAGTATCAAGCAGCCCTATAGGCTTAACAGCTTTTCTCTTTTCATTCAATTTCCCCAACTCCACTTTTAGCTTATCTAAAATGGCATAATTAGGCTGATTCAGTGCTGCTTTGCTTTGTAAGCATGTAATCTCTTGTTCTTCCATCTTCTTCTCTTTAAAGCTTTTCACAGAACGGTTTCCATAGAGCCTGAGCAATGAACCCCATGATGTAATGCTTGGGTGTAACATTTGCAGGATTGCCTGGGAAGCTCTTTGCTTTCCATCCCTCTTGTTCTTGCAGGCCACTGTTGTCGTGTACTTGCCCACAGTCATTGTAAATTCATTTCCCTGGTGCTTTGAAGTATTTCCTTGGTAATGGATTTTTAAGTCATCTAGTCCAAAATTGCGCTGCAGGCAAGTGAGAAGAATATCATAGGGTGCTGGTTCTGTGGTTTTAGCACAGAATTCAGCTACTCTTGGATCTTCCACTCTTATTTCATCAAAGAAAGATAAGTCTTGATCTTTGTCTTTCTTTGTGCAACCTGAAAAATATATAATTTTGTTATTCTAATTGGTTAGTAGGTATAGATTCATATTGTTCAATGATAATCATATTCATAGAATCTTTTGAATTAAACCACTCTGTATCATATACATATATAAGAAGCTGGAAGAATAGTAATCTTGCAAAATAATAATATTTATTATCTAAGTTATTATCAATCTTACCTGAGTGGACATCAGCTGTAATTTTAGATTTCATTTCAGGAATCAATATTTCCAAAGTGGCTTTGGCAGCCTCTGATTTAGCTTGCTTCTTGCTGGTTCCATAGCCAACTCCATACTTCATATCTTTTATCATAACTGTGGCAGCGTATGGAGTGGCTGCATTCTCCAACTCTGTGAATACATAAGTGGGCTGCTTTTTTAAAGCATGCTGAACATATTCATGCAGAATACACACATAGGATTTCCCATTAGGGTTCATTATCCATTCCTTTCTGCTGTTTGGGTTAGATTTCTCACTGTTTTCAGTCTTAATTGGGAATGTTATTAGTTTGGTTCCATCAGGTAAAGTTGGTCTCTGCAATTGACTCTCTTGCTTTCGTCTTTTTGTAAATTTTCTTCTCTCTGACCAGGACTTAAATCTTAATACATTTATTGATTGGAATTTAAATAATTTTTCACAATAATTTCTGAGATTTTCAGGGGTGAGGTTTTGCATCTCTATGTTCTCTTGAACAGTTTCAATTTTTGCATTGGGCATATCTGCTGTGAGATCACTTCTTTCTTCTAAAGGTTGACTGTTTTGCATTTTCTCATGTTCCAGTGCTCGACGATAGCTGAGGCAGGGTATAGCATTTACAGGTATAAGGTGCTTCCTAGCAGACCCTGGCCCTAAAAAATACGGTCTTGACAAAGTACATACTCTAGTTGATTTATGTAAATATATCGGCATTCCACTGTTGTGGGTAACTTGAATCCACTCTTCAGGCAATACATCAAAATGATTTTTGCCTTTCTCCACTACAACAACTTTGGTTCTCTCCTCAAAAGGAACTTCCAGGTTCTCTGCATCTAATCCTGCTTCTTCAGCCTTCCTTTTCTTTCTCTCCAATGCCTCTTCCAGCATTTTTTCAACCTCTTCATCAGGGATGTCTGAATCATAGTCAACTGATCCATCAGATTCATATCTTTCCTCTGTTTCATCAAGAATATGGAACTTTGTTGCTTCTTCAGTTGGCTTTTTGAAAGGACACCTAGCGCTCGTTCCTCTTTCCACAATTCCATTATCAGTCGCTTCTAAATTGGTAAATTGCCTTGATGTATCTAGAAAGTCATGAGTGTTGAATGCAGAAAGTGTGGGATTAACAATTGACACTGGGGTTCTTGGGTTATTATTAGTTTCATGGTCATCGATTTCCATTGTGGGTTTTGACTGATAGCTAGAAGGTGAGGTAACAACCCTAGATTCAACAGAAAATTTGATGTTTTAATCGATGAATTATACGTATAGGGTATGTTTAGTAATGAAGAAATGTAAACATTAAAAAATAAACATATCTGGAAATTTGGCAAATGATCAGTTCAGAATTACGTCATTTGACATTAATGTCCCTCGAGACAATGTGGCCGACCAACTAATTGACCAATGACCTAGGAGATATGGACAGAGCCAACCAATACCAATATTTTCCTGAAAATGGTTCTGTTTTTTGGCCGGATGCCCGCCAATTTTAATGTTCCCATGAGGTAATTTTATCGGCGAAAGGTGCGGATATCGCCGTAAAGCGGATATCGTCGCCATTTGTAAGGTACCCACTGCTAAAAAGCGGGGGATCAAAATTGTAAAACAAGAGGGTCTTTCCAGATGTGATATACTAGCTTGTTGATTTTTGAACAAATTGAATTGATTTTGACAAAGGTTCGCCATACTGCTTTGTGGGTCGTTTAAACTATGTAGACCAACGAGCTCTTAAATAACATCTGAAGTAACCCTCCTGATTTACAGTGTTCGCCCCCATTTTTAGCAGTAGGTGTCTTACAAATGTCGGCGATATTTGCTTGAATTTTCGAGTAATTCGCCAACTGATGTGCTCTGACGTTAAATTACAAATTACGTAATGGGCACCTTAAAATTAGGGGACTTCCAACTAAAAAACTGGGCAATTTTTAGGAAAATATCGGCATTTGTTGCCACGGTCCATCTCTCCTAGGTCATAGATGTAAACAAACATAGGAAATTTCCAGTTTGAGCACTCATTTGATATGTGCGAAATACCGACGGCTTTTTGCTACGCTCGTTTCAGAAGGTATACGAGGGTCGATTGATGGTTTATGTGGAGCGTTGTGCGTATAAGGGCGAGCAAAAATATAAAGAACTCATTTACCATTTACTTGTTGCTGGTTTTCATATAATTTTAAAGATAAATTAGTAGATATATTAAATTATAGATCAAAAACAAATAACTGTACTCACCACTTAATCTATGATATGTCATAGAATCAATCAGACATGTTGAAAAACAGTTGATCTGTTATTTTTATGTCAACCAGAACTAGAACCGATGGTCAACGCAACGAGGATATAAATATAATACTTATTTTTTATAGAATAAGTATTATATATCCTCGTTGCCGATGTCTATTGGTCAATATATAAAAAAATATCATAATAACTGGAGATCCTCTGGTCTCTTGTTTTACAGTTTTAGCCTCCCTTTTTAACAGTGAATGCCACAAAAATGGCGCCGATATCCACCGAAACTGACGTCTTACGTCAAATACTAATTTTCAACCAATCAGACATATTGAAAAACAGTTGATGTGTTATTTTTATGTCAACCACAACTAGAACCTATGGTCAACGAGGATATAATACTTATTCTTTTATAGAATAACTATT
This sequence comes from Taphrorychus bicolor, assembly GCA_951812265.1. Taxonomy (NCBI): domain Eukaryota; kingdom Metazoa; phylum Arthropoda; class Insecta; order Coleoptera; family Curculionidae; genus Taphrorychus; species Taphrorychus bicolor. The sequence goes on along the minus strand of OX638297.1, from coordinate 45,955,590 downwards.
ATATTAATTCCTTTATAGAATAAGTATTATATAATACTTATTCTCTAAAATATATCCTCGTTGCCGATGATACATGTGTGGCAACTTGACAACTCTATGTGCCATTTTTCGAAGCGTTTAAGCTTAAAGCTCATTGAAGTTTTTTCTTTGCAAATAAACCTGTCCCACGAGGCCATAAATGCACATATCTTGATGCAAGATTTATATTTTTCCTCAAAAGACCTTGCATTTCTTTTATATACTTTTTGGACAGGCACTTTCTGGGGAATTCCAGCCATAAAACATGAAATCGTCAATTATAGCAAACGCCGACGTCGTATAGGCCCTTCGTATTTAATCGGCAAAAACGCCCTTTTAAGTGATGGTTTATGGGCCACATATCATCGGAGAGTGTTCCATTTTTAACGCGCGATAAAAAAATTTGTGCTACGCCATTCTGGTTGCCCCCAATTCGTGTTTTAAACTCCGTTTGAGTCGTGTTAACGCGAGACAGATCTTGGCCATGTCGTGCTGATTGCCGCAAACTAATATTTCTCACCAATGATGTAAAGGCAGACATTTTCCAAACGGAATTTTTCCGAAATCGATAATTTTCCGGAAAAATTTCCTTCCTTGGAATGGAAATTTTCTGCATTTGTCACAAGTCGATGTCATTACTGTCAATCCGCAATCAAATGCCCTTCTTTTTAACTTAACCGTCAAAGTTTTCCTAGATTTTTAAATAAAGTTATAATTATGTTAACAATTCTAGCTTTGGGGAGCCACAATTTACAAAGAAAATAAGTATTTCGTAAAAATGCTTTTAGCCGAATATTGAACACATTTAAAAATACTACAAACTTTTAATTCTAAATGTTTCCTGTTTTACCGGTAAAATTTCCGGAAATTTCCTGGAAAATTTTCCGAATATTATTTTTCCGGAAATTTTACATCACTATTTCTCACCTTTAGACTCCGTTTTATTTGTGAGGGAGTCGAGTTATGAGTGAGAACCTGAACGCTTTGGGAAGAAAAGTTCGAATTTTCACGCGAGACGAAACAGATCTTGGCTACGCCGTTCTGATTGCCGCCAACTTGTAATTTTCCATTCTTTTCAGAAACGTTGTGCTAATTACTTGTGTTTTTTAATTAGTGCCAATTAAATAAAATCGCTGTATTGCCTGTCTACGAAAAGCTGGAGTTTGAGTGTTTTCCGAATACCGAATATGGTGGCGACCCACCTCTGCCCTTTTCCTAATTAGGTTTCTTTTTTGTATTACTGCCTTCTCTTCTTCATTCATCTTCTCAAATTCTACTTCAATTGCCATTTATTATACAAGATAAGACGGTGCGGATTAATTACCGGGTCTATGTGCCTTAAATTAATCCCTTTATCAGCGACCTAGGATTAATAAGGTATGTACAACGATCCCTTGTGAGAGTTGGGTTTCCCTTGCAGCACGGTGGAAGATATTTGACACACGCTAATACGTTGGACTTCTGGAAAATCCATGTCGCCAAATATCAGCAGCCCCGGCAACACCGCAGTCACAACCGCCACCACGCGTTAACCCATTGGCGGGGAGGACACACAGCACACAGCGGTAGTTCCTAAAAATGGGATTATTGGGATTCCACATTGCGAAACTTACTCGCGCAACTGTTTCGCTAAACAAGACTCGGCCTGCTGCTGTCTCAAGTATCCATTTACATGTTGCGAAACGTTTCGATGAATATCTGCGAAACAAGGCGAGCGAACAAGTTCTGAATGCAGCATCAATATTTACCATCGTGGACTACAAAGAAGACACCGATGGTGGATGAAGAAAATGTTTCATCTCAATGTATAAAGTATAAACCAACTTTTTAGAGAATATGGTAGCAGAACCCTCTGATCACGTTTAAATTATGCGAAACAAGTCAGCTCGAGACACTTAGACACGCGCTCAAAAACCGACCTCGAGTTGCCTCAACCAAGTAAGAGCAAAGTATCCACAAGCCGAGACCTGTTTCGCGAGTAAGTTTCGCAATGTGGTCTCCCAGCTTTAAAAATGGTTGCGATATTCGCTTGAATTGACGTCACTTGATGTATTGCGCCAAATCAGTTGAAGTTGTGATTCGCCAATTGATGTGCTCTGACGATGAAATTGCGTCATGGGTATTCGAAAGAAGATAAAAAAACCGGACAATTTTTTAGAAAAATATCGCTATTTGTTGGCTCTGTCCATATCTCCAAATCACTGGCTCTGACGATGACATTACGCCAAGTGTCACACAAACATGGTGGACAAAAAAATTCGTCCAATTTTAGACAAATATCGTAGAGTCGAGTTATGAAAACTCATGGTTTGAATGTTTAATAGTATTTCAGTAATATGACAGTCAAAATAATACGCTTGAGCTCTCCTTAAATAATTCTTTTGGTAGAAGAAGTCTCTTTTAGACCTTCCATAGCGTTTTTGTTTGGCCGCTCTGAGAAAACAAAGGATGTGAATATCCTCAGAACGTTCTAGAACGCACACTCGAAAAAGCTGTAAGATTGCTTATTACCGATAATCAGTTTTGACATAAGTACCGCAAAAAGGAAGGTTTTCAATAAAAACATCCTGTTTGGATATATATTTTGTTTATGTAATAACTGATGAACTTTAGAGTCACACATATACAAAACAATGTGTCTTATTTCTAAGACAACATATTATAAATATAGCTACTTAAACGTAACATTTATCTGCTTATTGACTAATGACAAACGTAAAGACTAATGCGCCCTCAATCGCTTTTACAAAATAAACTAACTCCAAGAATGAACGATAGTGAAAAAAATCAGAACACTCTCCGCTCCTTAAAATTCTTCAAGAATTATTATTGGCGAATCCTGTGACAATTCTACCGTTGCTAAATACACAAAAAGCTTACATAAAAAAAAATAAAAAAAATTCTAACCGTGAGTGGTGTCATCCTCTACGAAATCTCTAGCCACTTCCCGTGTAACGCACTCAACGTGACTCACCTTGTTCCTGAATTTTACTCCGTAGAATTTGTGAGCGTGCTCTAGCAACTCCGGACGGAAAGTAGTAGTGATGAACTGAGCGTCTTTTGACAGTTCGTGGATCATGTTGGCCACGGCTTTCCTGTGTTGGGCGTCCAAAGCCTGATCGATTTCATCGAACAAGTAAAATGGGGCGGGGTCGCATTTCTGAATGGCGAAAATGATGGCCAAAGCGACTAGAGACTTTTGTCCGCCGGATAATTGGTTCATTTCCTTCATTTCTACGTCGGCGTCGGTAAATGATATTCGTACGCCGATTCCTTGGAATATATCGGCGTTTGTGTCTTCAGGTGTAATATCGCGACCTTCGTCATTATCCGCGGTCTTTAAAACCAGCTTGGCCTTGCCGGCGGGCACTAATTTCTTGAATACTTCGGTGAAAAAGCGGGAAACTTGTTTAAAAGTGAACTGAATGGCTTCCACTTTGCGGTGCTCGAGAACTTCGATCAAATCGTGGATTCGAGCCCCTCCCCTTTCCAACTCTTCCATTCGCTTTTGGAGTTTTTCCTTTTGGTCTGAGAAACTCATAAACTGATCCAGTGCCTTTTTATTCACATGGCTGAATTTCTTTAATTGGGAATTAGTTCTCTCTAGTTCTTTAAACAGAGCTTTAGACGACATTTTGACGTATTGCCGGTAAAGGTCCTGAGGTGGCAAGGCCCCCAGCTGATTAATTTTCTCGACACTTTCCTGAATTTTTGCTTCAAGGAGATTTTGCTTCGACGCAAATTTCTCTAAATGTTTTGCATCCTCATCAATTTTATCTTGGCTGTCTTTCTCTTTCCTTTTCCAGGTTTCTAATTCGGTCTGCTCATGTTTTAACTTTTTAGTCATATCTTTAATTTTAGTTTCAATGGAACTCAGCTCTTTATTGACTTTTTCAATCTTGTTATCGATCTCTTCCAATTCGCTTTTGCAATTTTGAAGCTGCCGCTTTCTGTCCTCAAGAGAAATTTCCTGCAGTGCGTGCAACACCTCATCCCTCCTCCTGATCAAATTATTCGTTAGTAAATTCTCCAACTTGTTCTTCTCGGCTTCGAGCTTCATCCTGGTACTGAATGCCTCCTTGTTTTCTTTCTGCAAGCGCTGAATATCGTCGTTCAACATGTCCACTTGCTGCTGATCGGCAACCGACAAAGAGGACAAGAGTTCCTGGTGTAATTCTGATTCCAAATTTTCTTTCGTGGTTTGCATGGCTTCCAAGCTCGACTTGCATTGAGAGAGAGAGCGCTCCTTCGGGATGCGGAACTTCTCAATATTGGACAGTTCTTCCTTCATTAATCTTAATTCCACTTTAACCTTATCATAAATAACCTTGGCTTTGCTATTTTTTGTCTCGATTTTCTGCATTTCAGCCACGACGCTATTAATAGAAGACTCAGTCTTCTGCAATTCGGTCCTCAAAGATTTCAGGTCCTTCTCGCACTTTTCTATTTGCGATATTGTTTCGGTTCGATTTTTCTGCATTTCCAAACGCGACCTCGAAGTGTTAAAATAACCACCGGTTAAAGAACCTTTGGAAGAGACCTGATCACCCTCTAAGGTTACGCAATCCAACCCGGTGCTTCTCGCGAGCTTTGTAGCTGCGTCTAGATGCCGACATATAAGTGTTTTGCCGAATAAGTAACGCATAGCCTTGTCGTATTTTTGCTTATAAAGAAGTTTTGAAACCATTGGTATTGCGTCCTAGAAAATTTACAAGTGTTAATATCATAAATTGAAGCGATAATAACTATTTGCATAATTTAATTTTTGTTTCCAAATGCTTCAATTCAAAATTTAGAATGATGAATGGTTTCTCATCATTCAGCTACAACATGGAACATACTTAATTTAAAATGATTTACCATCAAACTCTTAAGAGCATGTTACATTATTAGATATTTATGATCGATTTAGTGTCAATAAATAAAAAACAAATCATAAAAAGCTAGGTTAGAATTACAGCTTTGACAGTTCCACGCGCATGCTCAAAGAAACATTCAAAATAAAAATCGAATCCCAATAGATTCCGTCCCATTCCTTAAAATCGAAAAAAACGGAAAAATAGATCGAACCGAACCAGTCCAATGTAAAATCGAATGATGTAAAATCAAATATTTCGGCTTTTCATTTGATAAATTGAAAGTCGAATGGGAAAATACAATAATGTAAACTTTATATTTGCAATAACAAAATTTTATTTTTGGGGTGGCAGTTGTCAGATTGTTGCCACTTTTCTGCAGGGTTTGACATAATTGGATTTTTATTAAAAAACTCAATTATTTTAAGTGATTTAAAGTTATTTTGAGATTGGACTAAAATACCAGGGTTGCCGAACGTCGGGAGTCCAAATTGATAAAAATTGGTATTTTATTGCGTAAAATCGGGAAATTTGATTTTTTTGGTTCTGCTCACTTTCCCAATTTTTAATATATTTTCGTTTCATTATGATTCTTTTTTTCCCATATCTGTTTGCTTGGTTCGTCAAATTCACATATTTTTTTTCTCGAAAAAAAAAATATATATGTATTTATAAAAATGTGTATCAGCACTTGTACACACAGCACAGTACAAAATGAAGACAGGACAATTGAATTAACCAATATTCCCCCGCAGAGACCGGCAGCTGGCTTTGTGATACTTTGTGGTTTGGTTTTGATTCAATCTTTAAATGTGAAGATTCATATTTAATGTTGCCAATACTCATAGATAGGTATAATTGCGTCCGTAGGAATAACAGAAGGTCGCTGGTTTGAATCCGGCTGAAAGCTTACTTTTTCTTTAAAATAATTATTATTCTTCTGACCGCTGGAGCCACAAACATCACTTGTTGCCAATACCCTTAAAATTTTAACATTGAAAGAGTCTTAAAACAACATTTTATTTTGTCAAATTCAAAATGGGTAAAGTAAAAAACATCAATAAGGTATTTCAGTAGATCTGTAGTAACACTATAGAATACCGTGAAGGATATAGTTCTTCTTATACGCGTCAAAACGCACTTCTTGAAAGAAAATGCCTGTCATTGCGTGCTTCCAACTTGCTCTAACACGATCCAGGCGCGATCTATAAAAGGCGAGCGGGTGATGCGCTTGGCCCATTACATTAATACAATGTTAGTTCCAAAAAGTGCGGGTACAGTCCGATAGAGTTGCAATATTTCTCGTTCACATACGTAATTGATATTGAAAACAAGGCCAATGGCTGGAAGAAAAGAAGACAGCGTAGGGCAGTTTTATCTCAAAACGACATATTCAAAAAATCTGGTTGTAGAGCGACTTGTAAGAATTGCAAGAAAGAAATTTAAGCCATTGTTCACAGCCCAAACAGCACATACATATCCAATGGATATCCAATTCTAGTCCAAATTAGGTACGAACATCCATGGACACATTTAGGACACATTCTGGGCATCCTTAGTATATATTTTGTTGATAATCCGATGGACTATAAATTTAGGACATCCATTGGAGACACACAACTGTACCGATTTATGGCAAATGCATTTTTAATATATAGTGGACATACAAAATATCTATTACTCGGAATAGAAATTTTGAATAAAAATAGGTAAAATATTTTTGCAATTATGGATTGATCTCTATAGCTGCTTTTCAGGCAACCGGATTAAAGACAAATGACAAGAGATTCAATCGGATTGGTTAAAAATCATCTGATAGTAGAAAAGCCAATCCGAATTGCTGTTTCCCGAAAGCGCTAATATGTCCTAATAAAGTTCATGTAATTAAGCAGTCCAAGGACCTGTTGAATTCATCTGTGGAAATTTTTGTTAGGACAAACAACTATTGTTTATCATTTCCTTTTATGAGGTTTTGTTCGGTTTTAATTAATATGATCACAAAAAAGATCTAAAAAGTTACACAAAGTTGAAAAAAACTGGATCGAAATCGTACAAATCCACAAAAAAAAGCAATTATAAACAAGCGTTGTTTGTCTTAACAAAAATTTCCACAGCTGATTTTGACAGGTCGGTGGACTGCCTGATGGATATTTTGACGTTATACAAAAATGATCCAGCTGAGAGACAAAATGTTAACAGTAATGTCTTTTGAATACTAAATGGACATTCCATCAAATGTAGAAATTTGTGCCCTCTGTATAATCCATTGGACAGCCTTTGGATTAATCTGGGCTCTTAACGGTATATCCATTGGACGTGCGGATTTACAAAAATATTAGTCTATTGGACGTCCATAGGATTAGGTTGTGCAGTTTGGGAGACTGAAGGCGCATCGTGAAATTTATAAAATTTACAGCAAGACACAAGTGCGGACGTCTAAGTGACGCTCGACCGTGTATCTGCTGGAATTTCTGCTTCGATACTGACATTACCCTTTCCCTCTACGAGTTCTAATTCAGACTGTCAACAACAGTTACTGAGTGGGCTCAAAAAAAATAATAATAAAAATAAAACGTCAAAACCAACCTGCTATAAGTCTGAGTAGTTTTGTGCTGCGGACAACAGCACCTGAAAAGCATAAGAATGACAAACAAATGGCCAAGGCAATTTTTGCTGTCAATTCAAGCTTCAGCGATGCATTGAAAACTCACAAGTGAAAAAAGCCAATCGCTTATTAAGACCCGAATATACGCCTCCTTCTCGCAAGGGGGTAGCAACAACCTTTCTGGGTAAGATCTTCGAAGAAGAAAAAGAGGTATGTTTTCCATCTGTATGCGGACAATGTGTGAATATGTTAATTGATGGATGGTCAAATGTACACAACTAGCCAGTTATATGTGCAACGTTAACAACGGAAGAGGAACAAGTACTTCTATACGAGAGTATTGACACATCGGGAAATCCTCTTACTTGCGAGTACTTGACTAACTTAGTGTGTGATTTAGTTTCTTCCGGTCAATCAAAATATCAGGTCAAAGTTCGGTCTTTCAAGACAGACAACGCTGCAAACATGAACCTCATGAGGAAGTTTTAGAAGAAAGAACGAACTCAGAAGATATAGTTTGTGTCTGCCCTTCACATCTATTGAATTTACTGCGCAAGGACTTTCAAGAACAAGATGTTAAAGAACATGTGGTCCTAATTGTCAAATACTTTCGCAATAATCATCTAGCTGAAGCAAAATTCAGTCAAGCTGGAGGCAATGCTTTAGTACTACCAAGTGATGTTCGATGGAATAGTGTTGCTGACTGTTTGGAAATGTATGTTGCTCAGTGGGACTTAATACTAAAAATCTGCGAGGAGAATAAGAAGGAGATGATGCATTTATCTACCAAAAGGTTTCAAATATTGGGCTCAAACCTGCAGCTCAAGAATATTTGATTGACATTTTGAAACCCATCCGAGTGGCTCTTGATACCCTGCAGAGAAAAAATGCCATTATTTCAGATGCTGTAGAGAAGTGGAAACATTTAGTCTTCGTCATCGAAGATGATTTAGAATTATCTCTAGAGGAGCTGAAAAAATTCCAATGTCGATACAAGCAAGCACTCACGAAATATCACTTCCTGGGCTATAAGTTAAACCCACAGAAGCAGAAATACAAGTAAACACCTGAAGAAGAGAATCTGGCCTTAAAAATAATCAACGAGTTACATGGAAATACTGGACTTGGTAATAAAGTTTAACGCACCTAGTAGCCCATTTAAACAGAGTAGTTTTCGGATGAAATACTGAAGAAAAGGTGGCGGATGTCACAGAGTAAAGAGTCAGAAATCGCAAAACAACTGCCAGTAATTAAATAGTTCCTGCGCGCAACTGCTTCTTCGGCGTTAGTAGAAAGAATTTTCAGCACTTTGGGAATTGTACAATTTGATATAAGAAGCAGGTTGGGAATAGATAAAGGAGGGAAATCAATTTTTTTTGTTTAAATTTTACTCCGAAATGAAGAAAAATTAGATTTTTTTATTTTTTATTTAAGTATTTATTTTTAAGTAGTAAAGCAACGCATTTTATTTTGTTTTTTTTTTAATTTTGAATGCATTTTATTTTGTTTTATGGGACTAAATAAAAAAGAATTACTTTTATTTAAAATATGATTTTTATTTAAATAATCAGGTGATTCAAATCATGATTGAAATCACGATTTAAATCAGCCCAACCCTGGTTAGGTAGTATAGTAGCTAATACTAGAATTTTCTGCTTTTATTACTGATCACCTTGTAGAAAATAAAAAGTGCAAACGAAAAAGTGAAATTTCTTTTTCAAAATCTCTTCAATAAAGTTGAGAAAAAAATCTAATTGTAGCAAATTTCGATTTTTTTAATACTTACAGACGTGATTTGTAAATTTAAAAACAACATATTGTTGAGTAATAAAATGGACAAATTTGTCTCATTTTAATCTAATTCGACGAATTTGTATAACCTGTATACTGTTACGATCGCAGCAACGCCGCATGGGAGGCGGGGCAACGCATGGGAGCGTGTTGGTTGGTGGAGCTTCACGACCTATCCGCGCTGCGTCATGGCTGACACGAGTGATTTATTGCTCGTCTGGCTTAATCTAGAAGGCAGTTGTTTACAACCGTTTTTTTTTATATGAGATTATTCAAGAATTCTTATAAAGAACTTTCTAGGTTTTTCTGTAATTTTAGGATTGTATATAAAAGGCGCATAGAGCGCCCGAGTAGGAGTAGTCTTATTTTAAGCGAGCTATAAGTAAGCTAAAGTTACGAAGCGATAATAGAAGGCTATAAAGTGTTAAGTAGTGAGTTATTTAGAAGTCGAGTGTATTTGTGGGATAAATAAATAGTGTTTTCGTGTTAAATCGTTACACTGGAATTATCGAACCCTGACTTCGCAACAATTGGTGTCAGAAGTGGGATTCCAGTGGGAATTTGAGGACTAATATTGCTGAACTGTAAGTGAGTGCTTCATTGCCGGACATTACGTGTTTATGCCAGTGACCAGAAGCCAGCATCAAGCGATGGAGGATCAACTTGCCGCCCTGCTGTCCCTTATGCAACAACAAAAAGAAGAGCAGGAAAAACGTTATAAGGAACAAAAAGAAGAACAGGAAAGACGTGATCAAGTACAGGAGCAACGTTATCAACACCAGAAGGAAGAGCAGGAAAGACGTTATCTAGAACAGAAGAAAGAGCTGGAAAAACGTGATCAAATACAGGAAAGACGTTATCTAGAGCAGAAGGAAGAGCAGGAAAGACGTTATCTAGAACAGAAGGAAGAGCAGGAAAAACGTGATCAAGCACAGGAGCGACGTCATCAACAACAGAAGGAAGAACAGGAACGGTTCAGAGAAGAATTAGTGACCCATCTCGCAGCTAGTGAGCAACAATTAGAAGAAAGAATAATGCAATCCGTCAACGACGTCAACCAGAGGGTTCTCGAGCTAGAAAAGAAATTCCGGGAACAACTTGAGGACGACACCGTGTCTACAGAGAGTTTTAGCACAGCCAACGCTAAAATTAAGCCTCCTGATTATGACGGTACTACGGCCTGGGAAATTTATAAAACTCAGTTTGAGGCAGCTGCAAAAGCTAATGGTTGGTCCGAGCCCCAGAAAGCTACATCATTAGTGGTAGCACTTCGTGGAAAAGCGGCTGAGTTACTCCAATCTCTGTCGGCAGCGGATCAAAGTAATTATGCGGCTTTAGTACACACTCTGCAACTACGATTTGGGAATGAGCACAAAGAGACCGTGTTCCAGGCCCAGCTGAGGATGAGGCAGCAAAAGTCAGGTGAATCCTTACAAGAATTTGAGGCGGACATAGACAGACTTATTCACCTGGCATATCCATCGGCCCCTGAATCTTTTTAAATGCAATTTGCCGCCGAAAGGTTCATTGAGGGAGTTCGCGATAGTGACATGAGATACCACTTACGTCTAGTAAGGCCCAAGGATATCAGCGAGGCACTAGTTCGGGCCCTGGAATTCGAGGCGTCACGAGTGTCATCTAGTTCATCTCCACGTGTAAGAATGGCAACTTGCAATGAAGAGGCGAATACGTCTATGGCTGAATCCATGGCCAGTTTACATAAAGCGATGAAGGATATGGCAGTCAATTTGCAAGCCCTGTTAGAAAGAACTCCCCGATCAACAGGCAGTCGGGGCATAAAATGTTTTAACTGCGGTAAACTGGGTCACGTCAAGAGTAACTGCCGTAATAGGGCAAGAAGTCCGTCGCCGTTGTTTAGAAGATCGAGCGGCAAACAAGACCGCCCTAGAATTCCGGAAAGTCCAATTCCTGTTAATGTAAGGGGGCAATTGACCGAGGCCGTTAAGACCCCCAGGATCAGTCAAGTCAACCAATCAAGTCAAGGCAATAATTTGGGTGGTAAAAGTGTTACAGAGGCCGGAGGCATTAAGGAACAGAAGATCCAAATTGAACATCGACCAGGAAGGTCTCACGAAAATGCCGATGCATTGTCCAGACGGCCATGTAAAGAAGATAGTCAGCATCGTCGAAGAACTGAGCAGCGTGAGGGACTTCCTTCTGTAAGAAGAACGTCGGTGGAAATAAACGATGGCTGGACCGCACAGACGTTTCGAGAAGAACAATTGAATGATCCAGATATTGGACCCATACTCTTGGCTAAGACTGACGACAAGAGACCAGAATGGCAAGAAATCGCTGGTAAAAGTCCAAACCTGAAGGCGCTATGGGCCCAGTGGCGCTCTCTTAAAATAGAAAATGGACTACTGAAGAGAGCGTGGGAGAGTCCGGATGGCAAGTCTATAGTCAGTCAGTTGGTTGTTCCTGGTAGCAGAAAATCAGATGTACTACAGGAAATGCACAACGGAACAAGCGGAGGCCATTTTGGGGTCAATAAAACATTAGCAAAATTTAAAGAGCGGTATTATTGGGTGAACTATCATGAAGACGTCGAGTCTTGGTGCCGCAAGTGCGAAGTTTGTTGTGCCACAAAAGGACCTCGAACAAGATCACGGGGCCGAATGGTGCAGTACACTGTAGGTGCTCCATTCGAGAGGGTAGCAATTGATGTCGCGGGACCGTTTCCTCAGACTGAGTCGGGCAATAAATACATCTTGGTCGCCATGGATTACTTCACTAAATGGCCTGAAGCATACGCCCTGCCTAATCAAGAAGCAACGACTGTGGCAACGGTGCTAGTAAATGAAATGTTCTGCAGATTTGGAGTCCCTCTCGAACTTCATTCTGATCAGGGCCGAAATTTTGAATCGGCTGTTTTCCAGAAGGTCATGGAACTTCTCGGAATTCGCAAGACCAGGACAACTCCTTTGCATCCACAGTCGGATGGGATGGTAGAGAGATTTAATCGGACCATGGAACATTACCTGTCTAAAATGGTGGCAGATCATCAGCGTGATTGGGACCAACATCTACCTCTCATGTTGATGGCATATCGAGGCTCTACGCATGAAGCCACTGGTTATACTCCGGCGAAAGTGATGTTCGGGAGGGAAATGAGGCTTCCTGCGGATTTGATGTATGGAACACCAGAAAAAGAGTCGCTCAGCTCTGAGAATTTTGTGGAGGAGCTTAAGGAGAGGCTGAACAATGTTCATGAGCAAGTCAGGAATAAACTGCGGATATCCAGTGATCGAGCCAAAGCAAGATATGACTTACTAGCTAACTCCCGCGGCTTCCAGGATGGCGATTTGGTGTGGCTATACAATCCGAGGCGAAAGGTGGGGAAGTCGCCCAAACTTAGCCAAAATTGGGAAGGACCTTATACAATTATAAAGAAGATTAATGATGTGGTGTATAGGATCCAGCGGACCCCTAGGTCAAAGATGAAGGTCGTTCATTTGGATCGATTAGCACGATACCATGGAACTCTATCTGTTCGGGACGAACAGACTTAGGAGGAGGGCAATGTTACGATCGCAGCAACGCCGCATGGGAGGCGGGGCAACGCATGGGAGCGTGTTGGTTGGTGGAGCTTCACGACCTATCCGCGCTGCGTCATGGCTGACACGAGTGATTTATTGCTCGTCTGGCTTAATCTAGAAGGCAGTTGTTTACAACCGTTTTTTTTTATATGAGATTATTCAAGAATTCTTATAAAGAACTTTCTAGGTTTTTCTGTAATTTTAGGATTGTATATAAAAGGCGCATAGAGCGCCCGAGTAGGAGTAGTCTTATTTTAAACGAGCTATAAGTAAGCTAAAGTTACGAAGCGATAATAGAAGGCTATAAAGTGTTAAGTAGTGAGTTATTTAGAAGTCGAGTGTATTTGTGGGATAAATAAATAGTGTTTTCGTGTTAAATCGTTTCACTGGAATTATCGAACCGCGAGTTCGCAACAATACTCTGCGTAAAAGTAAATAAATCGTTAAACATGACAAACTCAAACAAAAATATAAAGTGCTACATATTATTGAATTTGTAATAAAGTAGGCTTTCAATGTTTTATATTCGACTTTAAGATTCATATTTGAAAAACTGAAGTTGATGCCCCAGAAAAGTTGAAACAGCGGACTACAACTTGAATAATACCGTCATTTATTTTAAATAATGCTTCAAATAAATTAAGAAAAAAACAAAAACGTTCTTCCAAAATTAATTTTTTTCGGAAAATTTTTGGAAAATTTAAAACGTCAAAATGATCTGCACCCAAATGCACAACTTTAGTTTAATTTAATTAACCGAATCTGTATCTTTTATGGTTTACGGGATCCCAATTCCGTTACATCTTTACTCTTGAGCTAGTAAGACATAGTACCTCCAGACTTCTAACATTATATGTGACATAATGTGACACAATCTTTTCTCAATCTTATATACACCCTATAAATAAAATCTGCCATCTTAAATATAAAAGTGTTTTGTGGTAAGTCATTAAATTTTTTGTTTTCCTTTTCTTTACACCACTTATTTACTATAGACAAGCGTAGAACTTTGAAATTAAGTAGGGGGTGTTAATTTGAAAAAGTCATCTAGTGAAATATCAAAGGAAAGGGATGAAAGAACCAAAGTCCATTTACTTTGATTATGGCATGCTTCTCTGTCAAAATTTTATGCCTGTTAGATGCCCTTTTTTAATGAAGACGGGGTATGTTCCATGTTGTAGCTCTCAGTCCGATGAAAGCACAAATCCGGGCCAGAACGTCACATCAATAAATAAGACCGAAGTTTGAAGTACTTCTTGTAGTATACTTTAAAGGATCACAACACAAGAAACCATCCATCACAACTATTGCAAGGGTCCAACAACCCACAAACGTCCCACCTTTTTAAATCAAAATTTAGTATACTCTGTTCAGCGAGGGTTCAATATGACGTCACATTAGTCATCTCATTTCATTAGAAAAAGATCGCAAAAAAACAGGCGTATTATTAGTTCTTATTAATAATAAAACCACCAGCTAAAGTCAGTTTGACGCTTAAAAATGTTGTCAAAATTTAGAAATCCGCGTCCAGCTTTTGTAGAACTAAATATAGAAACGAAAGAACCGCTTTTCAGGGGTCATGTGGAAGAAGCCACTGTGTGAAGAAAAACCGGAGAAAATTTCCAAGATTGTGGAAAACAAGGAGTTACAATCGACGAAGCGGCGGAAGAAATTCCATCAACATACATCCCGAGGGAACTTTCAATTGTTGAAAAGAAGCCCCTGTTCGTAAACAACCACCTACTGGTCCACAAAAATATCTTCCCCTAGTGTTACCTAAAGGCTAGATCCGCTTCTGTGGAAATGACTAAAACTTTAATCAAAATTAGCGAGGTGTTTGACGGAATCAACTGCGGAATCAACAACGGAATCAATGCATGCGACACAGATAAAAGCAAAAACGCTGTTAGGTGTCTTAAAAAAATGCCCACACTTAGATTATGTACTCAATTAAGTTATTTATGTTGCATGTCTTATTATCACATGTTGTATTAATTAAATTCTAAGAAAAATTTCAAGAATTGAATATACAATAAATGCCTAACAGTTTTTTTTATCAAATGGATGAATTCATGCGGACACGTATTGAACTATTCCGCAGAAAAAGGTGCATTCGAAGGAAAAATTTATTTGGCGATCCGACGACAAATGTTTCTGCTTATTAGTTTTACAACGCACGTTGCGAGCACTACTAGGTATAGTAAGCACACAAAATTACTCAGATTATCTTGGGCCGATTTTGTCCATATCTTATAATCTAACTCCATGGCCGGGTGAGTCATAGCGGGTGTCTCTGGTAAAGCTGATGCCGATATTCCTTCTGAATTAATACCCGAAATGGGAAAACTTTGGAATGTTTGCACAAAAGGCTAAACTGACATAACTAACTTGACATTTTGTTCAACTGACATTTTATCAGCGACAGACGTGTTTTTTTGTATGACGTCACAATTTATGACGTAATATTGAACCCTCGCTGAACAGAGTATATGTAATATTTGTCATCAATTTAGCTCACTTTAAAAAAATCACACAATACACACATACTAAATTAAAAGAAAAAAACGGAATTCACTTACCGAATCATTGGGATATTCCTGCTCCCTCGCGTTCAATCTATTCAAAGGCATGAAAGTGACTTCCCCGGGTAATTTCTGCCGGTTCATTTCCTTCAGTATCATGGTTCCGATTCTGTCATTATCGATAACATGATGGAACAACCTGTTGCCAGCAGTCACCTCCACGGCGATGTAAATGCTCTTGTCGCACTCGAAATTTTCAATAACTGGGCCGTAATACCCGGCAATAACTTCAGCATTGGGACCTTCACGTTCTAAAAATTGAAGTTGAAATAAAAATGTTTGCAAATAATCGTTAAAGAAAACGAACGGATAAAAGTGTCCAGCACTTTTCTGACACTGTCTCTGCCATTTAAGATTGGTTTGCCCACCATAGACCTCAGCTGCTGATCAGCCTTGGCAAGATCTTCCTTTAATGATGAAAGATTTGCCTGAACATTGTTTTCTTTGCGCCATAATTCACTACAAAAAAAAAAACATATGCTTCATGGACCACACACTCTTTATTAGAAATTACTTTCTTGTTGTCTGAAACTGATCCTTATTCTTCTTGAGTTCATAACATTGCTTATTATATTCGTCGATATAATTCTTTTGCCTTTCAAGCTCCTGGGACTGGTCCTCAATTTTCTTTTGGAGCTCTATAGTTTTTTGGGCATCTCTAGATAGATCTGCCTCTAATTTATCTTTATGGTCTTTTTTATCCTTGATCTGTTTACTTAGGGATTTCAGCTCACCCTGGATCCATCTGAAAGGACAATGGAGCCATATTATACGGTAGTTTAACTTGCAGAGTTCAGCACCTGTCACGATCTTCTTTAGACTTGAAGTGGCTTCCTCTGCCTTGCTTGGCATAAAGCTCTTTTCTTTTCTGCTCCTTCAGTGCTAATTCTCGAGTACATTCTTCTTCTCGAGCTTTCTTCTCCTCATAAAGTGGTTTGATTTTTTCTAATTCAGCTTCTTTTTCTTTAATAGTTTGTGTTAAACGAGCCAATTCGTTTTCAGCCCTTTCTTTGGACTTGTTGTCTCCTGGAAATGTCAAATCAGACTAAGAAAAATATGACAAAGAAATAACTTACCTTGAAGCTCCTCAGATAAATCTTTGATGTTAAAATCCAGCTTGGTCTTTTCCTTGATCAAATGCTGATTGTCATTACTCAGGATATCTCGCTCTTCTTTTAAGGATGTCAACTCCTTTTTCATTTCCTTAATCTTCTTAGAAAGGGATTTAATGTTATCCTGAGCAACCTTCAAATCTGCCGCCAGTTTCTTCTGCTCCGAACCCGACTCATCTCTTTGCTTCTCCAGCTAAAACCAAACTTCGCATTTCACCCAGTTTTCAATTAGTCCTAAACCTACATCAACTAGTTTCTTCTTATTTTCGTTCAGTTCCACCTCGTGAATAATGTACTCGAGAGCTCTTCGAATTTTGTCATAATGCTGGTACTGTCTCAGCTCCTCTTTTTCCTCTTCTAAAGTTGACAACCTTTCTTCGATCGTAGCTAAAAATTCCCGAATTTTTTCTATCTTTCCCTCAGTCTCTTTCAACAAAACAACAGATTCGGCTTTACGCTCATCATACACTCTGGTGCCAGCTACTTCTCTCAAAAGTTTCAAACGGTGCGTATCTGGGGCAGTTGCCATTTGCAAGATCTAAAAAATATATCACTTACAACTCTATACCACGATTTTGATTTAAACACTACCTTTCCCTGTTTCACAATATAGTAGGGATTGGAACTAGAGAACCCTGCTGATTCCAGAAGATTCATAACTTCACTTCGTGGAACTACTTTTTTATTCAGGAAATATTGGTCTTTTTTGGCACCAATTACGCGTCTCAAATAGATTTCTTCATGCTCGATCTAATGCGTTTATTAATATTATCATCCCAAACATCAAGACGTTTGATTATGAGTACTTACTGGAACACGAGCGTCTGAGTTGTCAAATATAATTTCAACATAAGCATTAACAATTCTGGGTCCTGTCCCTTCATGAAGCAAAGATTGTCTTTGTTCAGGTTTTAAGTGTGAATATTCATCACTTAATACAAATTGAATAGCTAAAAATTTAAGATATCCAATTAAGAATTGTAATTGCAAAACATCTTTTTTTCTACAGCAAACTGATCTGTAAACACATCCTATAAACCAATGTTTTTTTAGATGAGAGAAGAAACTAATTTTGGTGAACCTGAGAAAGTTTTTTGAAAGGCCAAAAAGAACATGAAGTTAGATAACTCTGACCTAAGCTAAAGTCACCTTAACTTAAGCAAAGCTTAAGCTTTTCTTGTGCAGTTAAGCTTTTAAGTTGGTTTTGAAACTTGACTATGCTAAACTTACCATAAAAAAAATTGCTTTTTCCTGAACCATTTCGCCCTACAACTACATTGTGGCGTTTGTCAAAAGGTTCAACTACAGTTTGGTCTCTATAGCTTTTGAATCCTTGGATAATCACCTTAGATAATAAATAAAACTCATAAATAAAAAATAAAATATGCTTCAATAGTAATTAAAGTAATTATCAGAAATGTGTAAGTGTTCTGAGTGTCATAAGACCTACCATAAAGAAAAGTTAAAAAATTAATATAAAAGGATAAATCATAAAATGAACTAAATTATTGTGTCAATAGTCAAGAGATCTTGCCTCCTTTCTACTACTCTCTTTAGGTAAAAAGCTTAGTAGAATCCACCATCTATTTGCAATTCAGGATTTGTTGGGGTCTTGATGGCTATGGATTTTTTTTCTACCCATGTCCCCCCTATGTGTTTTCTTATGTCATGAAGATTGGCCAACAATACCAAAGTCAAGTTTCCAAGGCTAATGAGATGCCAAACTTTGTAAATGGCCAATATATTTTAAAACATTTAAAATTTTAAAGTAGAGAGGGATTTTAGTTTTTAGAGATTAATGTCTATACTCATGTCAATGCCAAATTGAAAATAGAAGTGCCACAAACATTAGATTTTAAAGACTTTCAGCCTCAAACTTAAGATTTACCTTACCTTATCCTTTGGAGGAGTTGAAATGAATTACCTATGTTACTCTTAGGCTGGGATTTATAGTTCCATGTGAGTAAAAAGTAACGTTGTTAAGACTTAATAAATGGCATCAAGTAAGTTTCCAGATTGTGCAGTTTTTGTTATTGCTTATATGATATAGTAATATGAAAAAAATTAAACGTGTACATTTTACTCAATTCCTATCTACAACAAGAACTTGAGTCTTAACCCCCTTGATATTTTGTTGATAGGTACTGATATCTGGTTGGCACATTGAGTTAAGATTTGAGTTTAGCTTCTTACTTTAATATAACTATAAATTGGTTTTTACCTTACTATCACAGCAAACCAAAAATGGTGAAATGTGTGGGAAAAGAAGCAAGAAAAAAGTATGATACTGGCTATGATATGCAGTCAATAGTACAAGACCAGTAATACCAGTCAACATGGAAGTGTTACCTGCTTAATATACATTTCTGTAAAACTCAAACTCGCTGACTGTCCAAATAGTAGCAGGCCAGGTAACTTCAATCACATGTCTTAAATGCAACTTGACGGCAAAGTTTTTCCTATGTATAGAAATTCCTGCAAACGGACACAAATATATAAATATCCACATTCCCATCTCAGAGTCCCAATGTTGACTTCATAAAAAAAGTCAGCATTGAGACTGAGGTGGGACTCTGCTTTTTAATAAAAATCCATTATAGAATTCTATTGCAGAAAAGCAGCAACTGGAAAAGTCTGTTAGCCTGTTAAAATAAAACAGAAAATATCATACAGACTGCAATTTTCTTGCTTCATATTAGAGATGAGGTAAGTCATAAATATTTAATCACAGTTATAAATGCAAAAGCAAACTGTGAACCTAATTGTGTAAATTGTGATCCACTAGTACAAAGACCTGGACTACCAGGAGTGATTACATTTTTGCATATGCTACTCTGCAATTGCAGAAGGATTAGTCATGACATTACCAATATATTGTACTGTATTGTATGTATATTTGTACATTGTATTTTTACAATTTATTTGCATCATTAAGTGTTTAGTTTGAGTTCAGTGCCATAAAGTTGATATCATATCTTTTGGTTCTGAAGTTAACATGATTGTTTAGTGTGCTATTAATGATTACCACTGGGGTCTTTAGTCATTCTCATTTAGTACTTTACAGTTTATTTTATAATAAATCTCACGTTGCAATTCCAACTTTTCATTTGATGTGCGAATATTTAGCAGTTTGTGATTTTTTGCTCATCACTATATCATATCGGCGAAATAGTAATTGTAGATATAAATGTATGATATCTATTATAACAAAACCTAATTCCAAGGCTGTTTCCCTATAGAATACTATTTTGCAGATATGAACCCAGAAAATTGCACTCCCTATTTTCTGTTACAGTCTATCATGGTTTGCAACATATCATGGTCAACAAACTTTTCTATAATAAATTTCTGTTAAAAAGTGGAGAAAAAATAGAGTTTAGTTGTGTATTTTAAAATAACAAAACAAGCCAGCGCTATCCACCTTTAAATTCTAAAATCAACCCGACAAAAACCACTTAATTTAACGGGAAAACCACAACCAGTCTCCCAAAACTATTCTAAGAGTACAAAAAGACCTTACCTTAAACTGTTAAACTATAACACAACAAAACTTTACAAAACACAAAACTGAAGGAAAAACTCCTGGGAAAACGAAAACAAGCCACCAAGCTGGAAAAATGATAGCTTTTTTGGTGGACACTCTAGGGTAAACAAAAGACTATTGCCGTCCTTTGTTTACTATAGATATTTAAGGACAGAATTAGTCTAGGAAAGTTTTAAAGCGCCCACCTGAAAATGCTTATTAACACTGAACTGTCATGTCACAACTGTCAGTAAAAAAGTTATTTGTATTTTGTATTTGTTCCTTGATTGCAAATATTTCAAAAACTTAAATAAAATGCACTGAAGGGCCGAAGGGCTAAAAAGGGACACAATTTAATTCTAGAAAGATCAGAAACTAATGTTGCAGATACAATGATTATCACTGCTGCTTTACTAACATCCTGTGTTAAACTTCTACTGATACCTGCATAGTGAGTGTCTTTGGCCAAAGAATTCATATATCAGCCACTATATAGCAACAAAATTCTTAAGACTTTGTTGCTAGTGATAATATATTATTAATATTTTGCTTCCAAATTCAGTAGGTCAACAGATTTTGAGGTACATCGAAATTGGCTCGCACTTACCCATTCCCTACCAGTGAAAAAATGGTATTATGAGGAGACCTCAGAGTGGACATTAGATTACCCCCCATTTTTTGCATGGTTTGAATACCTCATGTCCTTTGTCGCTACATACTTTGATCAAGATATGTTGAAGGTTCATAACATTGGTTATTCATCAGAAAAAACTATACTTTTTCAAAGATTATCAGTGATAGTTTCAGACTTTGTTTACTTTTATGGGGTTCATAAGTAAGAAAAAGTTACAGCAAATGAATATATAGCTCACAAATATGTTTGTATTCTTGGTAGGGTGTGTGCAGTTTTACCAAAGGCATGGAATAGAGAAGTGGTCTTACCAATTTTGTTAGTTACAAATTGTGGCCTGATGATGGTGGATCACATTCATTTTCAGTACAATGGAATCATGTATGGGATTATGCTGCTTTCAATAGCAGCCATGTGGAAGGTATCAACCAGACAACTCTAATTTCTGATTGTGCATAAACCTGACATTTTAGGAGGATTATAAATGGTCAGCATTTTGGTTCACATTTTTATTGAACATGAAGCACATTTACATATATCTGGCTCCTGCCTACTTTATTTACTTGCTAAAGCATTATTGTTTAAGTAATGGAAAGCTTACCCAGAAGAGCTTTTTTGCAAAAATACAACTAAATCATCTTCTGCAATTGGGTGGCACAGTACTAGGCGTTTTTATTGTTAGTTTTGCTCCATTTGGTTATCATATTACACAAGTATGTGAGAACACATCTGGGTTGTTATATTTAAATTATAAATAATTATTTTAGGTGCTATCTAGATTATTCCCTTTTAAAAGAGGTTTATGTCATGCCTACTGGGCTCCAAATATTTGGGCCATTTATAACACGTTTGATAAAGGTCTTTCTGTAATTAGTAAGGATTAAAAACTGGCTAAAAAGATTTCACTATTAAAAGCACTTCTATTTGTAGTGTCAAGATTTGGCATGGAAATATCACGAAATAATTCTATATCAATGACCAGAGGGTTAGTACAAGAGTTCTCACATTCAGTGCTGCCAACAATATATCCAATCACTACAATAGTACTAACAATACTTTTTACATTGCCTTTAATGGGTAAACTATTTGTACTTAGGAAGGACCCAGTACACTTTTTGCGGTGCCTAGTTTTGTCTGGACTGACATCATTTTTATTTGGTTGGCATGTACATGAAAAAGCTATATTAATGGCTATAATTCCATTATGGTAAGTGTAAAACTATAGCTAATGCAGGTAAATTTTTTCTATTGATGGTTTTTAGTATACTCTCTGTAATGGATCAGAAAGATGCCAAAATCTTCCTTCTACTTTCAACTGTCGGACATTACTCTTTGTTTCCCCTTTTATTCCCAGTCTCTCTAATTTTTGTAAAAGTTGTTCTGCTTATTTTATATGCAACTTACTCTTTTTATGTTGAGTACAAAATTCACTTAGCAAGTGTCTGTAGATATGCATTCCCATTACTCAATAAAATTGAGTCCATTTATGTATTGGGCTTAGCAGGTGTGTTTCTCTATGAAAACATCTTTAATAGCTTACTAGGATTGGACAGTAAATTACCTTTTCTGCCTTTAATGTTGAATTCATTTTACTGTGCTGTAGGTATTGTTTATTGTTGGGCAAGGTATTATTTGCAATTGTTATGTACTTAGTTGAGTTAATAAGAGTTTTATTTATTTACTAAAGTACCTATTTTTTTCTACAAACACATCAAAAATTCTACTTTAACACACTAATGAATTATAAAAAATTACGTTTTATTTAAGGCACTAGTTTTAAAAGTAAGTTACTTTTAACACTACTGTTAAAATAAACTACCTAGTTTTAACAATAATGTTAAAAGTATATTACTTTTAACATAGTTGTTAAAAGTAAAAAAAAAACTACTTAGATTTTGATAGAATCATTTTTAATGCATATATAGCTATTTGATGGAAAAGTGAGTAAAGTGAAGTTCATATGTAGATTTTATAACTGAAATTTCAGTGTTTTTTTTTGTTATGCATCAGATACTTGGTTACCTAATTAAAATATGGGTTTTGAATAAGTAATTATTGTTTTACTCATAGGTATCTTGTAAATTAGTTCTATCTATATATGTCTATATATTTTATAGGTAGTTTAATAAGTTTAATAATGCCACAGTTAGACCCACGTGCAGTTAGATTCACGTACTTTCCACGAATCAAGAACTAAGTCGAAAGCACTTGGTTCATGATTCGTGAATTCAATGTTGCCGATACTTTCACGAGTTTCTCCGGTTACTCGGCATAAACGCTTGTGACGGAAAAATACGGTGACCACTATAAAACTTCATCTAGTTGGCTGTGAAATGTCAAAAGAAAAGGATGGAGAAACAAAAGTCTACTTTGATCAAGATCTGTCAACTTTATAGGTTACCTCATTTCGCATACCTTATTTTTTGAAAATTTAAGCTTTTAAATGTTAATGTTCGGCAAGAATTCTTAATTATTATAAATTTGGGGTTTATTTAGACTTATTTTACACCATGCAAAGTAATAGTTTCATTCAGAATACTTCTTAAATATCGGAAATAAACTTCACAAAACGCCTAAGAAAATAGGGTTAGAACATATATGATATAGTTCGGCAGTTCGATAATTCCATCCGAGCGCTCCGGACACAGACTATTTCCCAAAATCTTAACAAGCGAGAGTGAGATAGGCTGATATCCAGAGCGCTCGGGATGTAATTACCAAAATCAACTAGTACAGAGCAGAAAATTTATAAAAATGGACTTACCTCTGTAATATAGTAATAATGTATGAAATAACTTCTTGGTTTCAGCACACAAAAACACCAAAAACCTTAACAAAACTCAATTTTAATAAAAAAAATTAACCCACGCTTTACAAAAGCATAGGGGAATGGCGGAAATGAAGTCTTGTGACGTTGGCTGATGTATACAGGTGCTTCTCTCTCTAAGAAATGAGGTAACCTGTAAAGTTAACTGATCTTGTATTTTGATTATGTCATGTCGCTCAGTGTCCCACCCGCTAATGATAATCCGTAATCCGTTTAATCGGTGGTTGCGTGGGGGCGGCTGTGTTCGCGGCTGCTGCCGTGTTGCCGCCGTGTCTGCGGAGGAGATTCGACTACGTGGATGTTCTAAGTCCAACCCATTATATGGGTTGGACGTTATATGAGGGGCTTATTATTAAATTGTATCTTCGCGTGTCGAATCTCTTTTACCACGCTGCAAGGGGGACCCAACTCTTGGAAAGGATCTATCGTCCCTTAGGTCGCTGATTTAAATAATGTCAAATTTAATAATTTGGTGATGCCAGCAAGGTTTTATTGTTTAACACAAAACCTGCAAAACGCCAAAAAAAAAAGCTAATACAATTCTTAGTTTTCTCAGGAATCTGAAATAAAATACCGGCGGACGTGAACTTTTCGCGATAAGCTCAATGGTCCCCAGAAACGTGTTTGACCGGTACACGATTTCTTACTAAATTGGAAAAACTACAACAATGAAAACTAAAATATACTAAATGATTCAACTTCTACAACTACTCTACAAATACTTAATTGCCGGTAGTCTCTTGCGTCTGCAAAGTATCCGCTATCTGCAAGAAAATGGCCTATTCAGGAAAAGGGCAGAGGTGGGTTGACACTATGTGGCACAACCGAAAAAACACTCCACGAAACTTTTCGTAGGCGGGCAATGAGCGGTCTAAATGTTTTGGCACTAATTAAAGATAAAAATAATTAGCGCGGCGGACTTAAAACGGGTTTCAAAAAGGGGAAAAAATTACGAATTGGCGATAATCAGAACGGCGGAGCCAAGGACTGACTTTTCTCGCGGTAATATTCGAACTTTCCCGTCGTCCCGGTTAGGTAATCACTCTCTCGAGTTCAAAAACCGTCTTTCTCTTTCGAGCGTCGAAGATCTTCTCTCGAACACCCCCTCGGTACTTCCTCGCCCCGAAAGGGTACTCCGAAAAAATCGATACCACCCTGACCAGTGGCGATTATATGGCGCTTCAGACAGCGCGGGCATAAATTCAGAAAATGAGCTTTTCTGGAAAATGTGCTGGAAAAAGAAAATTGAAAATGTGATCATTGGACAGAAGAAATGATGCTCTTCAAAATGACACCTCACATGACATAGTTTAATTGATAATTAAAGCTTTTTATTGAAATTAAATGTTATTTTCCTGGCTCAGTCAATTAAGACATTAATTGCTCGAATTTACAATCAAAGGATCAGAAATTAAAAGCTCTATCTGCTGAGAGAATAAGATTTTAATTTCAATTAACGATATTCGCAAAATCGCCTTAATTACTAAACTATTGTTCGGGTCACGTACAGGTCTGAAATTCTTTCAAGGGCTATAAACCATTAAAAGGGCGCCTTTGCCGGGTAAAGAAGAAGGGCAATTGTAGGGTATCATGTTTTATGGCCGGAATTCCCAAGAAATTGCGAAAGTGCCTGTCCAACACTAACAAAAGAAATGCTCTTGACGAAAATAAAAATTATTGCAAAGATATGTGCATTTAGGGCCTCATTGGTCTGGTTTATTTAGAAAACCGAAAAATAGAAAAAACCATAAGGTTAAAGCTTAAAAGCTCCGAAAAGTTGCTTACAGAGTTTCCACGTTTCCACACATGAACTCATAGGCAAACAGAGAGGTCAGTTTGCATAACAGTCAACCTTTTCTGTTAAACTTTCATAGCCTGCTAGATGGAGTTTTATAATGAACGATGAATATTCGATACGGAGGTATGTGATTCTAACCGAGGACGTTTCAAGATTTGGCAACAACCCACGCACACGCGCATAGTGACTCGGATGATCCGAGTCCCCATACTTTGGCCTCAAGGTCAATATGGAATGTCCCGAAGATATTGACGTACTTGTTTGTAACAGCAGAACAGCTGTTTTTGACAAGCTTTTTGAGGGGTTTATAAACAGTGTAGTCAAACATACCGAATTTTCTGTGTTTATACGGAAGTTATGAATAAGAATCGAAAATTCAATGCCGTTTGTTCTTTTAAAATGATACATCCTCATTCCTCATAAAACAATATTCCTAATCCATCCTAATTTATTAACATTCTCACTACCCTTGTATGGTCCATTTCAAATAGATATTCATCTAGCAGGCTGAGGAATTGGCAGATTCGTCCTATACCATCCGTGTAAATGTGTCATTTATATATCAATTTCTCAGCTTACTAGATGAATATCTATCTGAAATGGACTATAACTTATAATGACACATAAATAAATAACACCGCAGCCAATTTAAAAAATATGAAGAACATATTTGTTTTGACGTTTTAGGATTTTCTTCAGTACTTCAGCTATAAAAACTATACTTTCTGCCTTGGAGCTTTTGTTTAAAAGAGACAATTTAGGAATATATTATAAATATATCTCAAATCAAACACGAAACATGATGATCAAGATGAAGTTTTAAGTTCCGTCTGACATTTAAATAGGTTTGTCCGCCATATTGCCCTGAGGGGTAAACATGTCAAATGACGTATTCTGGAATGATCATAGCGTTCCTTGGTGACAGCTCTAGAGCGCTCTAGGAGTATTTCCTTCCTTCGTTTTATTAATAAGATAAGAATGGAAAGATGGGAACGCTCTCAGACTGAACACCTGAAATCATGTACCCCAATCCCCAATCTTTTTGTAATGTTTTAAAATTTTATGGCCATTTCCACCAAGCAAATTTTAAGGAAACTTTAAAGTTAAGGGCCCTTAAACCATAATATATATTAGAGCCCATTTCAAATAGATATTCATCTAGTAAGCTTAGAAATTGACATATAAATGACACATTTACATGGATGAATGACAATTGAAATGGACCATAACATGAGTAACCATGGTAATAATGGAAACCTTAACTAAGTATACTTAAAAATTGCTTGGTGCGATCGGCCATAAGTACGAGGTGTTCATTTAAAACTTCATCTAGCAGGCTATGAAATTTTGACAGAAAAGGATGACATAATCAAAATAAATGGACTTTGGTTTCTCCATCCTTTTCTTTTGACATTTCACAGCCAACTAGATGAAATTTTATAATGAACACCCCGTATTTTAAAATGCAGATAAATAACTATTTCAGTTTATTTGCCAGTTTAAAAAATAATGGGTTTTATAAAGAATACAGACTACTTAAAAATGTGTTTGCTGGGCAAATAATTAACCATTTAAATGATACTAGTGTTCTATGAAATTATGTGAAAACTGCGAACAAAGTCTCAGAATGGTGGCCCTTCAGAGTGTTACAATTTTTCTTTATATTGCATCAGTCTCTCTTTTTGGTATTATTCTACATTGTGCATTGCTGCTCAGTGATATGTTATACATTCTTTACCCTGTACAGCAGCAAAATACCTTTGACTACATAGTAGGTTAGTAATATCACATTCTGAGATCTGGTACTGGATTAACCCTTTCCAGGCTCCTTGGTTATGCAATCAGGATTTTTTCAACTTGATGAAGGGATATGCTTAACTTCCACATAATTGATTCTAGGTATCCTATTACCATATATGTTTTGTATTCCTTTAACAAGTTGAAAGAGGTTGGAAAAAAGGAAGTTTGGTATACTATATATGGAAAACAAAGTATTTTTCAATTAATGTTTATGTAAAGTTTTTGTCTTATTATGGATCTTAGTTTTTAGATTAAGTTTTTACATTTATGGTACTATTTTCAGTATATCCCATCAGTCACATCTTGTATAAGACACCATAGCCCAACTTTATATATGTTATTATTGAATGCGCCTAGCCATGCCATCAATGCCAAAGTAGTGTAAAAGATGACATTCTTTAACATATCTTATTTGTCATGAAGAGAAATTAGTTTATAATTTTTGGTTTATCCAATTTACACTCATGTTTATACAACATTGGTATAACATTATTCCAAAATAACTTTTTAATTGTCTCCATTCATATACTATTACATTCCTATCTGAGAAACCAAATTTCTATAAAGAGTAATAACATAATTTAAAGTTTATAACCAAAACCAGTTTGTAGTGAAATGACAATATACCTATTCTGCCAAGATTTCACAAAGTTTAGCTTTTTGATTGACTCAGGGTAAGGGCAGTAATTGTATGGAACTTTCTATTAACAAGCCACCAGGGCTGCAACACACACAATTCATTCAATAGATTTTTTATGTACTATTTTAAAAATAATTTATTGATTTCTTCAATTTTGCAGTTGGTGGAGGATCTGCAGGCTCCATTGTTGCCAACAAACTAGCTATAAACTCTAAACACACTGTTTTGCTGCTGGAAGCTGGTAAAGACATTGCAGACCTACTACATATTCCCTCTATAGGGTTGCTGCTACAAAAAACTTCATATGATTGGTCATACCAGACTGTTCCTCAAAAAAATGCCTGTAAGGGATTGGATAAAAATGTAATTACATAGCTCTTTTTGGAAAACTATAGAAGTCAGAATTGTCATGAAACAATTGGTTAGCTGAACCTGCACATAAAAAAATAATTCCTCTTTTATGTACCTTCTAATATAATCACTTTCATTAGTCTTGAATTATTGTTCTTAGATCAGTTTATGGCCTATGGGTAAAGTGCTTGGGGGTACTAGTATGTTGAATAACATGCTATATGTACGAGGACACCAAGAAGACTTTGATGAGTGGTTTAAGGACAAGGAACATTACAGTTATTCAGAATTTACTGATTATTTTAAAAATGTTGAACTGTTCAGCAAAAACTCCTTAGAAGGTTCACAGTACAGCAAAAGCCCAAGTGATTTTTTTGTACCTTAAGAATGTTTTTTTTTAGAAGACAATAAGTCAATATTTATTAGCAAACTCAAATTTTTATCAGAATTGCCTAATTATTTGCTAGAGGCTGCTAGAGGACTGGGATACCCAATTCTTGAAAGCCTTCTAAACTGTGATTTAGGTGAGTGCATGATCTTTCTTAAAAACACAACTACTGTTTGAATACCTATGGAATATATTTTTGAATAGGATTTGGTATACCCAGGGCTAACATGTTTAACGGCAAGCGGTGGACCACAGCAAATAAGTTAAGGAGAAAATCTAGAAATAACTTGTTTATCAAAACTAACTGTTTAGTTGAGAAAGTATGTATTCTGAGATTAGATTTAGCAGGTATACACAAGATGAGTTGTGTTAGGTTATAATGAGGTCAAATTTTGAAGCTGAAGGGGTGAAATACCAATTTCTAAGCAAAACCTACAAAGCCTTTGCAAGGAAAGCGGTAATTTTGTCTGCTGGTGTAATAGGATCACCTAAAATATTAATATTATCAGGCGTTGGCCCTAGAAGCCATTTACAAGCTTTAGGAATTCCACTAGTGAAAAACCTTCCAGTAGGAGAGAATTTACAAGACCATGTCACCACAGGTACATCTGTTAATTTACAATCTGCGGCAATAAATGTCTGATTTCTGATTTTTAAGGGTTTGATCTCATTCTACTTAATCACACACTTAGTCTAGGATTAGAAAGCATACTATCACCTGTTTCTATGTATGAGTATTTTAGTGAAGGGTCGGGACCCTGGACAACTACTGGGTTAGTAATATACAAATATACAATTTTTTTTCTTGTATAATTGCTGCTCACTTTGCTTTTTTCTTCATTTGATATATTATGATATTTTAGAATTTAGATTACATGTTGCAGGTGCGAGGTCATGGCATTTTTTAACACAAAATCTGGATCCCTTAGGCCAAATCTACAATTTATGGTAATGCCTTTGGGAATTTCTGAAGATGATGGTTACTTCCTGAGAAAACTTGTAGGTCAGAGATAGATTCCAGGGTACTTTATTCTTTTAAGCATAATACGAAAAATTTTAGGATTATCTGATGAAATATGGTCAAGTTATTTTGCAAAAATCAACCAGAAAAGCATAACAGTCTTGCCAATTTTACTACATCCAAAAAGTAAAGGCACAGTGCGCCTGCAAAGCAGAAATCCATTGCACCCGCCTTTGATCGATCCCCGATATTTGACTCATCCAGATGACGTAAATGTGCTCATCGAAGGAATAGAAATAATTAAAAATCTAGTCAATACCAAAGAGTTTCGGTCGTTTGGCGCAGAGTTTAATAATAACAGATTAACTGGTACTGCTCTTGCTTGCAGCAAATAGCATCTAGTTTATTTATTTTTGCATATTATAGAGTGTAAGGAATATCTTTTTGACAGCCGAGACTACTGGGAATGCTATGTGCGTCATTTGACTTTAACTGCATACCATCCTGTAGGGACATGTAAAATGGGTTCAGAAGGCGATTCGTCAACGGTCGTTAACTACAATTTTCAGGTGAGGATTTTTGCAGGTTTTGTTTTTCACCACCGCTCTTAGAACGCTTGTTCATACACATCTGTTTATTGAAAATATTTTATTTGGACCATAATATATGCACGAATTATTCCTAGATATACTATAAGTAAATATATCGTTCTTACACTGAAACTTTACTTGCCCAGTACAGAAGACATCAAAGTAACAGTTAACAGTTAAAAAAAATGAATCGATTCCTACGAGTGCGCTTCTTCCTGGACTTTTTTGTAACAAGACACTGAAGAACTTCCCATTTGAAGAAAACGGATAGACGCCCTTTCTCCCTCAATACATGAATCTTACTTCACAACGTATCTTATGGAAGAGCGGTGAGATGTTGTGCAGAGCAGGAGCAGGCGACATGCACCAGCATCACCTCAACAGACAGCCAAAGCTGTACTGATATTAAATATCTGCGAAACGGTGTGAGATAGGTACAGGAATGTTAAAGTGGTATGGTAAAGAAATCTACGAGGAATCCGAAAATAACTTTTAATACATGATGGTCCATTTAAAAAGTTGATACACCTGATGAGGTGTATCCCGAAACTAGTATGCAGATGGGTTCAAGAACTTTGACCATCAATTACAGCGAAACCAGAGACTTTTTCTTAATAAAGGTTTGATCAAATCGTTTTCTTTTAAATCAAAAAATGCCAAAATCCCGTTTGATCATGTGCTTTCTAGACACCTTGATAGTGGGCAATATGTGTCCTACTTACTGGTAATTGTACAGATACATACTTACTTTCAGTATGTATTTTTGAACAATAAGTTCCCTATCCCATAATTACTAGAAAATAAGATTACTTAACAGTTTATTAATAGGGGGTGTTCATTTGGAAACGTCATCTACTTGGCTGTGTTTGAAATGTCAAAAGAACAAAGGTCCATTTACTTGGATTGTCATCCTTTTCTGTCATAAATGCATACATTTCTAGATGACGTTTTCTACTTAACAAGGGATATATTATACGGGGTGTTCATTATAAAACTTCATCTAGCAGGCTAAGAAATTTTGACAGAAAAGGATGACTTAATCAAAATAAATGGACTTTTGTTTCCTCCTTTTCTTTTGACATTTCACAGCCAACTAGATGAAGTTTTATAATGAACACCCCGTACTTCATTCTCCTAGGAGAGGCTTGTAGTCAGACTATGTAAAACGATAAGTTAGATCTTTAATTTTGTATCACTCTCTGGTTTCTCATTTTATCGCGTTATTAATGTAGACGAGGATTTCCATAAGTAGAAGATGTTTGGTACAATCTAGTTTGTATTCTTCAGCAGATAAGTTAACCGATTTCTCAATTTTTTTTATGATCTCAAAGCCCATGCAACAATTATTTAATGCTAAAACTGTCAAATTCTAAACTTTCTTTAAAAATTGCACCTACCTCTACTTCTAAATTTCTTGGCGGTCGGGCACTTTTATTTTAGAGACGATTTGTTTAGAATAACTAATACACTTGATCTATGATTTTGAAATGCCCACTAAAGCTTCCTTCGAATCCAAACAGAAGAAAACGTTTAATTTTGAAAATAAATCTGATATATTTCAAGTTAACAGGTCTCTTCAAGGCAAATGGTTAAATTTTGCTAAACTTGTATTTTATTGGAAGATTTTGATTCCACACCTCGTTGTGGGCGTAGTTATGGATTCAGCTTAAAAAAAATCAGAGTGGCAAACAAAGACTGACAATCCAAGAGTGCCAATCTGACGGAAAAATACCAGCCGTCTGTGCAAGTAAAGTTATAAATATACGAACTTTGCTGTTTATTTTCTTGTTGTTTATACATTTTTGACAGAAGAGGACGACATAATCAAAGTAAACGGACTTTTGTTCCTTCATGGTTTTCTTTTGATATTTGCCAACTAGATGACGTTTTCAAATGAACCCCCACACCTTTGACACACAAAAATTTATTCTATTGAACTGATGTTTTAGCACAAAACATTTTTGGTAAAAGGGCCCAAAAATTACACAAATTATTTTTAGGTGAAAGGCCTTAACAAATTATACGTGGTGGACGGTTCAGTTCTACCCACTCTGCCCAGCGGGAATATAAACGGCCCGATTTTAATAATGGCTGAAATGGCAGCAGATTATATTAGGAAAATGGATTACCTAAGTTCCAAACATTGTACAATTTATGATTTATTTGTGTCATAATACACATGCTAACCGGATACAGTAAAAATTTTTTTTGGACATCAAGAGTTGTAAAGGTATGTTTTGGCTAATGCAACTAAACGCTACAATGTATTCTAAATATGTTCCTTTTTTCCGACTCTAAACTAAAAATAAAACTTCTACATAACTGTAATAATAATCAGATATATATTAACAAGAGGAATTTTAAATTTTCAACAAAAACTTCGTACTTTCTCTGAGGTGCGAATAGGGAAAAACCGTTTGCTTGGACTTCAGACAGTATACAGGACAAAAAAAGCAAACAAAACATATATTATCACAGTGCCAGTTTATCGTAGCAGAGAATTCCTCATCTTTGGAACTTAAAAAATATCTTCGCCTTAACATTATTCTCCTGCGTGGTACAACCCATGGATCTTGAAATTCTAGTTATTCCACTAATATCAAAACGATTTTATTTGGCAACGCTAAACTTAGGCAAGCAGAGACCAAATTTGCTTTCTATTCCTGAGAAAATTGGTACTGATACGGAGTAGCCTCCTATATGGTCCACGTTGGTCAGACCTTTATCTCCGCCGATAGACGGTACTTTGAATTCCGATCCAGTAGGGCGGCTAGAAACAAGATTCGAATAGTGTGTGGGCTATGAAAATAAGGAAAAACTCACCTTCCTCCGAAATCTACGTAAAGAACGCGCTGCAGCACTTCGTAGGTTAGTAATGTGACACCAAACTGGGGTGACGACCTAAATACACGGGCTGAAATGTTTGAAATTTTATTTTTAAACTTTCTAGTTTCTACGGTAAAGATCCTACCAACAGATCCTTTCCAGAAAGCTCTAAATCCCTCTTCGCTGTAGATTTTCCTGGTTGCGTCCAAAACTCCACTATACGTAGTTTGGCCTGCGCGCGCTACTACTTGTAACCTAGTTTTGATGACGTCTGCGGGTGTAACTAAAGAAGCTGCAGGGACTCCTGCAATGGCTCCCGCCAATAGTAGTGTGAGAGGGTGGTTGTAGCCGCTTTCATCTGCCAGGCTGCATGTTTGCATGTTTACCCGTTTACTTTTTTGTTAAAAACATAACGGTTAGGAAACGAACCTGGCTTTGGTGTGTGCGTAAGCGGGGAAGTAAATAGCACTGAACGGTACGTCTCTAAGTAAACACGCCCTTGCTCCTTTGTACAACCCAAACAATCCCAGTTCTTTGACCACGGTCCACGCCCGAACTTTAGCCGCTCCCGCAATCTCCCCCGCCACTTGTAGACGGATTTTGACGATTTCCAATGGATTGGTGAAAATTACTTGTGAACCACCAGCCTATAAGTTTTTTTATATTTGCAGGGTTCTTTATTGCAGCCAATGTATCTACTTACACAAGCACCGGAAATAATTTCTCCATACATCGGAATGGCGCCATTTTTATCTGTAAACTTGTCTCGTACAAAATCGTTCATCTAAAAGGCAAAAAACAATGCTTTTGTGCTTCTATAAAGACTCCTTCAGTAGTACCGTTAATTTGATAGCTTTTTCAGGTGCCACTCCCAGGAGTTGAGGTACCAATCCTCTATACAACCCAAACACGCCTTCGTGTCTTATGACCTTTTTGAAGCAATCGAAACTATTTCTGTACATTAATTCACCAATAAACGACCCCGTACGCTGGTTTTGCATTCGAGTTTTCACTAGATCAATGGGGTAAACGGCTGTGGCTCCCACGGCTAAAAATCAGAAGTGATAGGGTCAGTCTTCGACACTTTGTTCAGTGCGAATTTTTGCAAGTTCAGTTTAAACTTTAGTTTGAAGATAAACGAAAGATTTTGCCACATTTTGATTTTAAGTGTCCATTTTAAATCTACAGTTTAAACCTTACCTGAAGTTTAAACTCCAAATTTGACCTATAAGACATGGTTTATACGTCAAAATATATTGTTTATCTTACTAAATTTAAACTGAACTTATAACAATGGACCTAAGGAAGACTTTTACAACTATCAGTAAAACTTCAGATCAAACATCTAAAACTGAAGATATGAAAAATAGCTATTAAATGTTTTAGTTAAACTGTTACATTCAGTGTCATGATGAACTCAACTGTCATTTGAATGTTGTGAAGCTGATGACGAGAAAAAAGATTCAGTATCATATCGGCTAAACTTCAATTTGGAGTTTACGGTAGATTCTATTGAAGTTTAAATTTCAAACTGAAGTATTACTAATAGTTGTAAAAGTCGTCCTTTTACAAGTCAAGTTTGAACCTTACATGAAGTTTAAACTCCAGGTTTGACGCTTATTGCATTGTTTATCTGTCAAAATATTTTGTTTAACTTCAAGCAAAAGTTTAAACTTAACTTTTAAGAGTCCTTAAACTGTGGTGAACAAAAGCTTGATAACTACTGGTATATGAAGCACTGTGCAAATGAAAATTGTTAGATGCTTATACTTACATGTATTGTATATGGGAAGACGATGATGAACGTTGCGCCATACAACTTAACCTAAAGCGGAATGTGCAGGTTTTAGTTAGGAATCTTCATGAATTCCAGGAGGAAATTACTGGGTTGTTAGCAAATGCAGTACGCCCTTATTTTAAAAATTTTGTCAAAGCGAAACGCAAATTTCAAGAATACACTTAGTTATTTTGTGTGTTCGTTCAAATCGAAATTAAGCTTGAAGGCTCTTAGACCGTCTTTAAAAGTAAAACTTTGTTTAAAACCATGCATGTAAAATCCAAGCGAATAACGATTTCAGGTAAACGGACGCTGTGAAAAAATAAAATTTCAGAGACTGTAGGCAATTATTAAATCACAAGTTATTTTAAACGCGTATAAAAATCGAACTGTAATAGATCTTCAGGGCCGGGAAAAATACCTCCTACAGGGCTTTGAGGCTGTGGTTTTCTGACGTGTCGTACACAACTGGGGAATACATTATCAAAGATGCTGAAGCAATGGGCTAAGTGATCTCCTGTGCGTCTCGCCGTTGTAGTTTTATCGTATTTATGCTCTCACTGCCACGATGGAGTAGGTGGAGTTGGGTTTGGGAACTCGTTTCCAGTCTGAACCTAGGGCCATAATTATTTTCCCGTTGAAGTTTTTTTGCGTG
Organism: Taphrorychus bicolor; assembly: GCA_951812265.1. Lineage (NCBI taxonomy): Eukaryota > Metazoa > Arthropoda > Insecta > Coleoptera > Curculionidae > Taphrorychus > Taphrorychus bicolor. The sequence goes on along the minus strand of OX638297.1, from coordinate 45,920,299 downwards.
CTTTAAGATCTCAATGACTTCTTTGGTTAGTCTCGGATAGTCACCCTGCGACTCACTGGTACCTCGTTGAAAAGATATCAGGACCTTCCAGAGAGAATGAGCTCTACTTTTGCTGTCTTTTATGTTTGTTCCAGCCTGCAACTGCTTCTGTGTTCCGTAACTGTTGTGTTAATACTGTTCTTTTTGGCGCCAGTGTATAATGAGCTACAGCTGCACGAAATCCTGTAAACTCCAGGTGCTAATAGATGATCTCTCTGATTTCAGTATTGTGCCAGTAGGATTAAAAACGTTTTTTACTTTTTGTTTTTTCCACTAGCCTGCCGATCCTGCTCGTGACTTTGTAAGTGTATGGTAGACCAGTGCAACCACATTTTTCTTCAACATCAATTTATTTTTTGGGTTAATGGAATTGAGGTGTAAGAGAGTTTTGTAAGTTCACCTCCATTACTCCAAATAACAAATGTCTGCCGCAGTTGTATATGAAACGTCGAGACGAAGAAAATCCAATGAAGCACGGCTTCAAAGCGTTGGAGCTATCTGACTTTTAACTTGAGGGTTATAAAATTCGATTAGAACCTCGCTCTCCAAAACCTGCCAATCCTGATATTTCCTTTAAGTGCTGTGACTGATCAAATCCACATAGAGAAGCAGAAAAAAAAAACATTCACCTAGCCAAAACACCAGAATATCTACTTGATATCAGAAATAATGTAAATTCTGACATGCAAGCGAAATAATCGAACATAAACCCACCAAAAAGTATACACAAATTAACGATGACATGTGAACCACACAACAACTAAGTTAGTGAAAAACTATTATAAACACGACCAAATCCACAATTAAAAAAACTTACCTCCGGCTATTGAACCTAAGGTGAAACGATAAGTACTCTCAAGTATTTGAATTAGTACCCCTCTATCTTCAGGACTCTAAAAGTGAGCAAAAGCGCATTTACCTTTAAGTTTCATCAAATTGAAATATGCAGTTTTGTAGAGAACTGCATCAAAATAAGACCTTTAACCGGAGTTTTATAGTTTTCTATGTTTTATAGTAAAAAAAGTCGACTTACCGAAACGGCGTGAATCTCCGCCAGTCTATTGGTTATTTGTTTGAAATACTGTTCTGGAGCAATGGCGTAGAGATCATTGTACACGATGCGCCTGCAAACACAAATCTTATTATACTGGGTTGTTCAACAAAAAGTAGCCACCCTCAATATCTTTCAAAACTATCTTTTATTTGAAAATTGCCCATACATGTCAACGAAGGTAGCAAAGGGAACATCTTTTCACAGAAAATCTAAGTTGCTGTCATCAACCCCTTAGCCGTCACATCCACCCTCTATAAATTTTCAAATGTTACCACACCATGTGTGACACATCGTTGCAAACTTTCGCAATAAATTGCTGGAAAACTACTACTGTTGAACTAACCTTCAGCTTCTTGCTTGAAACTAACGTTGTTCCGCGCATTACATAGTTACTGGAAAATGGCAAAAGTTTGCTTCAAAATGAAGTAGTTTTGCAGCAAGACGGTGCACCTTCTCACTATGTAGTTCGAGAATTTTGGAACAATCGGTTTCCTGAATGATGGATTGAAAGACGTGGTCCTATCGAATGGCCGCCTAGACCACCAGACCTGTCACTGATGCATTATTTTTTATGGGGGTATTTGAAATCGAAAGTGTATGCAACACAACTGGCCAACATTGAAGATCTTAGGTAATGAATAATTAAAAATTGACTCCACAAGTTTTCGGAAAGGTTTGTGCTTTCTTTCAAAGTCGACTGTATTATTTTATGGACGTTAACAGAAGTCGCTTTGAACAATTACTTCGACGGTAATTGCTAACTTATAACTAGCTAATAACTAAAATAAACATTTAGAATTTTATTTTTTTATGTCTCAATTTCATGCGAATACACAAAATTAATAGTAGAATGCATTCCTTAAGAAATAACCTTTACAACGATGTACATGGGGTGGTGACATTTGAAAATTTATAGGGGGTGGCTGTGATGGCTAAGGGGTTGATGGCAGCAACTCAGACTTTCTGTAGAAAGATGTCCTCTTTGCTCTCTTAGTTGACATGTATTGGCAATTTTCACACAAAAGATACTACTACAAAGAGTCTATGAAGATATTGTGTGTGGATACTTTTTGTTGAACAACCCTGTATAGAGTGCAGCACACTGTGGCGACACGAACCCTCATTTCGTGAAAAATCCCCACAATGCAACTGCCTATAGCGCGGCAATAAAAAATGAACTATTACTTTGATTGTTTTTTTTATCAAAACGAGCAAATTAGTGACCACACGACAATAAGCAGAACCGAAATTGGAAAAGAGATCAAAACAAGAAATTTGGCTGCGAGGTTGTGATCTCTCTTCCTCTGTGAGTAGATTTTGAGGATTTACCCTGTCTGATGCAAAACGTCGACCAAGTGGAAGAGTATGTCAACTTCCAAGGGCGTCATCTGGGACATCGCTTGTGCGGAATGCATAAATTCGTCTTTACTGATTTCCTGAGTGCGATGGCCGTTAGTGACATTGAGGTAGATCCGTTTCACCAGCTCCATATTATTGAGCAACGAATTGAAGGCTATAAAGTAGGGAAAGCTCACGCGCCTACTTTGGGTCTCCCCTTGTACAGCCTTCAATATCACATTCAGTTAAACTTCTTAAAAAGCAACCCTGTAAAACAAAATCATACCTCAATCAAGTGAGATTGAACATCCTTGGTGAGCAAGTGGCTCTTGATGCTGACCATGATGTCCTGAAAATCCAAAACAGAAATAAAACCAGAACCGTCTTTGTCGGCTCGCCTAAAACCTTCAATGGCGTACTCCTCGTGGAAATCGTGTAGGAATTGGCTGAACTCGTTGTAGCTGACTAAACGTTGTTTATTTTTGCCGAAGTATAGTTGGACGAAGGGGGAATCCATGTTGAAAGGGATTCGTTGGTGGAGTTCTGTTTTTTTCATTACCTCCACAAATTCAGCTAAAATTCGCCGTTGTATTGATACATGAAGAAGCATTGAGGCGTATCTATTCACCATGAAGCAACTACTGAGGATATGCTTATACAAAGCGACATGCAGTTCAAGTAGTGAGACACATTATATTTTCAACAGCTATTATTGGAGCTAAAACATGACATATCCATAAGTTTCTTTTAGTCTAAAAAGTACACACCAGAAATGTACAGTAAGTATTAATGGCCTTTGTGGTCTAGAGTGATAGACGGAAATTTAGTATTCTCTGGTTCTAACCCAGCCAATAACACATTTTAAATTATAATAATTGAGATAGAAGATTTAAAGGACATTATAAGAAACTATACAGTTAAGTGAAGCCGCCTTCGAAGAGGAGAACTTCAAGGACTTGTTATGCATGCTTGAAAAGTAGTGTGTCAAAGACCTACTAATACTGATAACCTTTAGAATTTTCTGTCAACGATGGCCCGGTCAGAGTATACAATCGCAGCAGCGAACCGAGCAATAACACATCAGAAGAAATAGCAAAAAAACTTAATACAACGCATAAAAGAAAGGGTAAACCCATTTTCTAAAGATTCATCTGTCGATAAAACCATAATCTATGAAACCTTCCTCTGAATAATGTATGAATCAAACAGGAAAGCATTTTATAGAACACCTGCTTGTGCTTGTCGACACAATACAATCACAAATAAGAAAATAAAAATTGTTGTTTGCTTACTAATAAGATAGAAACGTCGCTTATAGTGACGCACCTTCACTTGATAACAAAAAGATATTTAACTTTTCTCTGAGCGCTTTGTGAAAATCCAATCAAAAGTTACTTTTTTATGTCAATTAAGCTTAAATACTGCTCTTGGGAATGCTATGCTATATCCTCAATGTTGCTCAGGTAACAAAGAAATAACACACACAAAATAAGGACTAATAAGTAATGAAGAGAAAAATTACATTGATACAATAAAAGTACATACTTAAATATGTAGGTACTTAATAGAAAATAAAATTACGCTTGTTTCTCTCTTTTTTAAGCGCATTAAAAATGAAGTAAACATTTAAGGCAATTGCCACTATTACTCAATAAAACAAACTACATGCAGGGTGTCTCTTGTAAAGTAAAAGTTATATAAAATCATACTTTTAGGGCTCAGTTTAACCTTAAAACTTCACTAACACTTTCACTTCTCTATTCAAACATTGACCTTTGACAAGGTTAGCTGAAATCCTACGGAAAAATGCAATACTTACGAAAGCTGACCATTCCATTTCCGTTAGTATCGAATAGCTGAAAAGCGGTTTTGTAAAGGGCGTCGGGGAAACACAACAGTCCCTCAAAGGCCTGGAACTCGGGGTAGGAAATAAGGCCATCTTTGCTAGTGTCGACAATACCAGCCAGTAGACGCGCCGTGTCCCGATTGTAGTCATTTTCACTCAGAAGTCCCAAGTACTTGATAATGAAGTCATCAGCAGTCATGAACTTCTCCCCGTTCTTCTCAACCGAGGCATATTTAAGGAATACTTCTTGTAGTTGTGTGGGATTGGCTCGTTTCAAATATCCTCCTCCCTAAAAATGATCAAAAATAATAATAAAAAAAAAGTATAGCAGAAAGAGACCTCGACGAAAGAAACTGTATTTGGGGCCATTATAGGGAGTCTTCAATAAATCTGAGGCGACGTAAGAATTCAGGAAAACAATTTAAAAATCGCGACCCGTGCGTTGCTTACATCATAAATGTTTTCGCTCGATTTTAGTTAGAAGTTAAAAATAAATTTAAAATAGCGCTAAGGTTGCCCGCAGAACGGTGAAAAATAAACTACGCCAACTCTGCACCGCTAATTGTGAGAAATACGTTAAAACGTACGTAAAGAGTATAAAATTGTAGAACGACATTGTAAATGGTAGATTCGTACAGACAATGACAGAAGCACAATGCAAGGTGTTAAGCTCAAAACCAGGCCGATAATAATAAATATTATTAGGGAGTGCAAAAGGTAGGTAATTATTGTAAGGAAAACTTCAAGTTTGCTTTTCATAATTTTAGGAACAATTCGATTGGAAGAACTAAAAATTTATGTGTTCTTTACATAATAAGACTAGAAGTACTCTAGTACTAAAAAGTCAAATAGTACGTAATCTATATAGAAATTAATTATTAAGGTTTAGTTCACCTCCCAAGAGATAACTGTTAAGTTTTTACCAATATGTTATCTATAACTTTATATCTAGTGACTTAACATTTAGCCACACTGGAATCCTCATTTGAATTTGCTTTAGCAACACTCTCACATCATCCGTAAAATTATACCCAATTCTCACCTTGTTTAAACGTGAAGAAGGCATGATTAAGACCGCAATCGCCAAACCCAAACTCACGAGATTAACGTACGTGTAAACGACTTGGATATCACAATGAAATTGCAATCTTTATAATTATTGTCGAGGGCAATTCATTTTATCTGCATGTGCTTGCTGACAGAAAATTTGAATTAAAATGAGCAGATTAAAAAAACCTTATCAATGGTTGGTCGTCATTTAGGTTACGCAATAGAAATTAACGCTCTTGTTTGCTACGAGAAAATATCGCGTTTTTATTTATCATATAATATAGCTCCATCAAAGCATCATGCTTTAAGCAGTTTACCATGCAGTATTGAAATTTTTGTTGCGGACCATGTCTGGATGTGTGGTTCATTTTCTCAGAATTGCTAATTCTTCATGACAATGGAAGCAACACGATATCAAAGTGTCTAAGTTCAATAATGCCATTGAAAAAGTAATTTTTTATTTAATATATCTGCAGCTTGCTAAGAATTCTATTAGTTATAAATGTCATATATAAAGTGAAGTAAGCTAAAACAGTGTGAAAAGTATTCTTTTTTTTTTCAAATTAAAGTTTTGCTATGAGGGGGGTATTATCTAATACCTACCCACCAATATAAAGACTAATCAGGAAAACCTTTCTTAATTCGTAGAGAAATTGGATGATAGAGACCAATAAATAAAAGACCACAACTATTGTTTTATTTTTCTTATTCTGACCTTTTGAACACATCTTAATTAATTTTTTCCTCCAAAGAAGACAGTAAAACTTAACAGATGAATAGGCATAATGCAAGATGATGTCATTTTCAGATTTTGCAATATGGAACTCTTGATGGAACTGCTTTTGGAATACTAATGTAGCCTCTCTCTTAAAAATGTGCAAGTACTATTGAAATCCTTGATAACATCTTTCAGGAAATTAACATTGACCAGTAAGTTCTTGAAGAGAAAGAAGTCTTTGAGGTGCATTTTCTATTAATTTATGAATTAACAACAGTCTTGTCTCAAGTTACTTAATTAATTCCTCTGAGTAATTGGTAACTAGAGCTACCTGTGAAAAACTAAAGATAACTTTCATGAACTGAAAAGTGCTACTGAAGGGTTTTGTGTAGAGATTCATACAATCAAGTAATAAGTATGAACTAGAGTTTGTTTATAAATGTATGTTAGTTTGTATTCTTAGGGCTTAATTTCCTGTTATACTGATATATTTTTTGTTTATTTGACCTGGCATCAATTGCCACCTTGAAATGAGACTTGTACTCAGTATAAGTCGTAAATGTGCTTCAGATCCCGTTTCAAGCACTTTCCATATTTCATTTTTTAAATGGAACAGCCTGTATATTTGTTCATTTTCGGATTCCCCGCCGAATTCTAAGTTATTACCATATAACATAATGTATGCTTATCTCTTATGCCTCATTCACAATGTTCATAAACACAATGTGTACATATGCATAGGGTATGCATACAGTAACCTTAAAGGGATCTTAAGTGCTTTTATGTTCACAATGGGGGTTGGTCAAATACATATGCGTATGCTTGGTTAAACAAACACTTTTGACAGTTTCAATGTCAAAAAGTCCCTAGATTTTTATATATCAATAACATAAAGTTCAATTTTAACTTTATGTAAGTGTTACAGTTGGTAGTAATCCGTAACAAAAGGAAGACATAATTGTAATATCATTGTGAACAAAATACTCTTTGTTAAATTTTAACTTTTACGTTTACGTTTATGCTTATGTGCTTTTTACGTTTATGTTCATTGTGAAAGAAGCATTGGCGTTTTCGAGAAAATCGCGCCCGAAATTTCTATATTATCAATAATAAATGCAGATTTTTATGGAAACAAATGAACATTGATCAGTCCTGATTTCATAGACTACCATTTTTTTAGGTTCTGTATCAATAGACATTAAAAAAAGTCTTTCCAACTTGTCATGGAAAAAATGGAGAATTGATATTTTGAAGATATTTTAGTCAGGTCACGTCTTTTTTAAATAAATCTACACGCTACATAGTTGACAATCAAGTCATCCATGAAAACAAATGAGCAATTGTAAAGGTCAATAAATCCATTTCTTTAAGAGAAATTAGTCAAAATATTGGTGTTGGCAGGGAAACCGCAAGAAGAGTACTGAGATATGATGAGGTGATATTATCTAAAGTTTTGAATTGAAATACGTAATAGGTAAACTTGCAATGCAATTTCTCGAAAATGGTTGGTTTTACTGAAACATTTTAAATTTGAAATAATGTTTGAAATAGAATAAGAAATCCAAATGTTAGGAATAAAATGGAAGGTTCCATTGGAAGTTATGTAAATAAACGTCTTCAAAAAATCAATTCTCCATTTTTTCCACAACAAGTTGGAATGACTTTTTTTAATTGTCTATTGATAGAGAGCTTAAAAAAATGGTAGTCTATGAAATCAGGGCTGATCAATGTTCATTTGTTTCCATAAAAATCCACATTTATTATTGATGATATGGAAAGTTCAGGAAGGATTTTCTCAAGCACGGTAAGCGATAAATAAGCATATATTATGATACCTAAATCGAAATTGAATCCGAAAATAAACAAATCTACAGGGGGTACCATTAAAAAATTAAATATGGCGGTACTTCCGGTTGAATTGGAAGTCGTGCCTAAGTGCTTAAAGCGGGATCTGAGGCGCATTTAGACTTATTTATCACCACCAAATTTCAAATTTTTAAAATAATTGTACAAACACTGAGCTCTAACATACATCTTGTGTCACCCAGTATATCAGGCTTTGCTCTCTATATATGAATGACAGGTGATATGCTCAACATTACTCAAATAAAAATATATTAGTTTAGATAAAGAAATATATAGGGTATCAAAAAGTCACATAAAAAAGCTTAACTGTGGGCTGTAGCAATTTTACTTGATGTGCAGTTGTTTCCACTTTACATTTTTCTTCAAAAAACATGCAAAACTACCATTCTGTTTTTTTTTTAACAATACAGACCTGTTCAGACCTTCTTAGATGACTTTGTTCCTGTTGGATTGTAGAACTGGGATAAAGGAATATCTATCACTCTCTTCCCATTTTAGAGAATTCAATTATGTGATTTTTCATTTTGCAATGATGGTATATTTCACTGAATTACAAAGAAAGGTTAAGGCAGCCAACTTTTGAAGCAATTGATGTGGGACATGCGAAGAAAAATCGCCCTAGGCAAATATTGCTTACAGACTAACACAAATGTTGCCTAAAATTTTTTAATATTTTTTTTTTATAAAATAATTTTATAATTTCTTTTTAAGTTTAGGTACTGCAAAAAGTGGCGTAGATAAGTTAGTCACACCAATTGTTTGGTAATGTTTGGATTGTTTCATATCTTAACTTTTTCATTTTTTATTTACAGTTTAGTGCAAAACTAGGTTAATTTACATACAACTGTATCACTGTATGAAAGCAGGACTTGCGGAACACATTACACATTTTGCGAGACTATTTTAATAAATATTGAAATGCGGGATAACCACTACTATTATGGGACTGTGCTGCAGAATCCGGAATGGTTGGCCACCTTAAGAAAGGTTCAACAATAACCAGAATCTGAACCAAATACATTGAGTGGAATTGAGTGAGAGATTCAAATCTATAAGTAGTAATTCAAAAACTTTACAAAACTGTAAAGTTGCATAAATGTGAAATAGTGTTAAAAATGATATACATATATAAAATACATAAAGAAAATAAAAAAAATATATATACATATATAAAATAAATGATGTCCAACAAACAACTTTGTTCAGCTGATGATGATATATTTCATGGAACCACCTATTCTATTGTGTTTTTTTTATGGAAGTAATCAGGTTTGCAAGTTTGTAATTTTGTATAAGTCCATTTAAGTTAATAAGTTAATACAGAGATTTGATTTTGAGGATCTGGCCTTAAATAAACCAGTTTAATCTAGACTCCAGTGAGAGGTTTTTCATAATTAAAATACAATATAACTCACCTCCTGGCACGAAGCTTTGGAAATACCGAATAGTTTATCCATTTTCTAATAAAAATATAAAACTAGAACTATTTTGTATCGATAAAAAAACAGTACGCGGGTCACGATAAGATTTTCAAAGTTTCTAACAACAGCATAAAGGAGGCTAATCTCTTTGCTTCAACAAAAAATCACAAATTTTAATTTTAATAAATAATGTTTATAAAATATTTTGAAATCTTTTAAAAAATTTTGCCTAAAATTCAATTTTTAAAGGCGTCTCCATGTCTTAGACATTGGCACATGACAGTGACATTATTGACATATGCCAAATACTAATCAATTGACAATTCCAAGATTACGTCATTTGACATGTTTGCCGCTCCAGGCAACATGGCGGATCAACTTACAAAAATGTCAGGCGAAACTTTAAAAATAGATCTTTATCATCATGTTTCATGTTTGATTTGAGTATATTAATTATTTTAAGCGGCCTAATTATCATTTGAAGTGTTGCTTTGGATGAAGTCCTTGCTGGAGATGTCCCATTCTTGTAATGTCGTTTATGTTCAAATGTATATTTATGTTCTTATGCTAATGCCTAGTTTTACAAAGTCAAGTTGTCCTTCCCCAGGTATTAAATATAAGGAGAAAACACAGCTGACTCTTGGTTGAATTTCTTGGTTCTGACTCTTTCTGCATTCAAGCATAAGCCCTGTATGGTTAAACTCAATTTGGTTCGTTTTGTGAAAAAAAAAAAACAGCAGGCCCTAAATTTGATATATGAGAATTGAGATGCATATGCTAGTCTTGAAGCTAAACCTCTAGCAAAAGCTATAATAAAAAACCTAAGTTAATAATAACATAAGCAGTAAATTTCGCTAAATATCGATTTTTAAGTTTCGTCTGACTTTTTTTGTAGGTTGATCTGCCCTATTACGTTGAGGAGCAAAAATGTCAAATGACGTAATTTTGGAATGGTCAATGAATTAATTATTCCAAGCTCAGAATATGTAAACTAATGGAATCCAAGCGCGCAATTTTCCGCTATATTGACAGCTGTTACCAAAAATGATCAGCCAGGCGAAAACCAAACATTTCGTTGGCTATGTGTTTTTCTGCATTACATTGCATTTTGCAAGACTTTAATATTATAAATAATTGTGTTGTTTACAATGGTGGTATGTGCAGATTATGGTTGTAAAAGCAGCGACTATATATATTTTTCAGCAACAATTAAATTAATTCAAAAAACTCTAAAACCAGCTATTTTACATCCGAATCTTAATTTGAAATATGATTTAGTATATATCTCAGAGAAGTCAATAATTCTATTTTGGGAAATATTTTTCTAATCCTTGTCCTAAACTTGTAGACAGTTTTTTTATTTACATTTTTGAGCAGTTTTTCCAGTGGCGCAGGAGATGTAATCCCAGGGTTATCAACGACTATTAATTCACAATTATTTTTATTTATTTAATAGTAAGTCGATGTTTGCTAATATAAGGTTGCTAATTACGTATATATAATATTACTAATGTTACTAATAGTAATTTAGTTCCATTATTATTAGTTCCATACATTACCAATGTTACGTCACTGGCATTTTCCCACTTGACAGATTGGAGCAAACTGGTAACAGACGCCGGCGTCGTATCCTACTTCCCCTGGTTTACCTTTTTTAAAATTCCAAGATTATGTAATTTGACATGTTTGCCCCTCAAAGCAATATGGCGAACCAACCAATGACCTAGCATCAGATATGGACAGATTCAACAAATGCCCATACTTCCCTAAAAATGGTCCCCCTTTTTGGCCGGAAGTCCGTCGCTTCAAAGGTTCCCCTGACGTAATTAATTTTGTCGTCAGCCCCTGTCATACAAGCGTCATAGCAACCTAAAGCCGGACCTGATATTGATTGTCGATTGTGTTTGGTTTGTGTTACGTAGAAGTTCAGTTTTAGAAAACCTTGAAGCTAGGTCCGCTAAGTGCAAGGAGCACCAGCGCTCTAGCAAGGAGATTAATATAAGTTTGATATTCGATTGAATTAGAAATAAAAAATTATAAAATTAATGACAGTGACAACTGCTTTTGCAATAATTTGAGGTAAAACGTCACCGAGACTCAAGACACCGAGTTCAAAGGTTCCCACTGTTGAAAGGGGGGGGGGGGGGGCAAAATTGTAAAACAGAAGGACATCTCCAGATTAGCTCGATTTGACTAACGACCAACCTATTTAATTATCAGACCAATGACCTAGCAGATATGGACAGTCAAAAAATACCGATATTTCTCTACAAATGGTTCCGTTTTTTGGCCGGAAGTCTGGCACTCTTTGGTGCGATTGTACAAGTCACCCTCAAAGTCGGGTTCAACTAAACTCGACTGGTACTTGAACTCGCCCATAAGAAAAGCATTGCTGTCACCAAGTGTCAGAAATGAAATTAATTTGACAGCAAAATTCAAGTACCACTCGAATTTAGTCGAACCCGACTTTGAGAGTGACTTGTACAATCGGGCCTTAAGGTACATGAAGTCGACAGCGCATGTCACAAAATCGTCAAGCTGCAACTTAAAGTCGGACTGGACATTGATTTTGTCGAGTATTTTCGATTTTTGTTAGACTAGGAGCCCTAGCGGTCTAGCTAGAAGATGAATATTCAATTGGATTGGAATTAAGTAAAAAAAATAATGACAGTGACAACTCTTAGTCATTTGACGTAAGCCGAGACAGCGAAACAGCGTCACCAAGTGAGACGTCACTTCCAGCGGAAGTCATCATCTGTTCAAGGCTAGAGATGGGTTTTTACTCGTTTTTTCCATTTTTGAGGGTTATTAATTCCCTGGAAAAATTCCCAGAAAATTCCATTATTTTATTTCGGTTTATTCCATTATAACCTCTAAATTTAACTTACGTTTCTATTTTCAATACGCCTAACACTTACTGATTAAGCAATAATTTGTTAGTTTGTGCAGTTTGAGACTTTCGATCAACTGACCAGTGTTTAGTTTATCAAAACACAAACCAGAATCTGGATTTATTGAATTCTAATCTAAAATCTAACTTTAAATCGTGAAACTGCCGGGTGCTTTCAAAAAAAGATGGAAAAAACCTGGGTAAAAACCCTACATTGGAAGGCAAGAGCTCTAACGCAGAATGTATAGTTTTGTAGCTGAAGTACTGAAGAAAAGTCTTACCATTAACTTTAAAAACAATCTCTATCGAGTATTTCTGTCAAAAATTAAGGCGCGTCAAAATTACACCTCGATTGCCAATTAATTCAGTTTGGTCAAATTTCAACACTTTTATTTGCTTTTTTGAGGCCCGGGCAGGCAAAATTGAAAATATACATGTTTTTTTAAATAACCATTTTCCATGGTTAGACCATTTGAGTCGCATTTGATTGGCGATATACAAGTGAAATTAGAACAACTTACTTCGACTTACTAAAGTCGAAAGTTAACGCTATGGGATTTTCTTTCACTAGGTCACTAGGTCGTAGAAAAATGATCTTTCATCAGTTGCAACCATAGGCGCCATATTGGGGGGGGGGGTCAACTGCTTATTTTAATAATAATTTATATGTTTTTGACTTCTTAATATTTGTAATATCAAAAACGAAAACTTCATAGTATTTTAGTTTAAAAGAGTGCTTTTGTCCCAATTTGCTAAAATGTACCGCAATGTTAAAAGGTGTTACAAAATGGTAAAAGGTATAAGAACAGAACGACTGATCAAAACAAATAATATTATAATTTACAAAAGATGTTCTACGTGACCATCATTAACTTCAGTGCATAAAGTTATTCGTTTCGTTAATGATTGGCGAATAAATTTTTTGCATTTTACAATTACAAATTTCAACTAAGTGTTTTTTAAAGTCTACTATTTAGTAGACTGTGTAGACTGTGGCAAAAACTGTGTACTTTTGTAATTATGCAAATATAACACTTTTTTGTATAAATTTATTTTATAAATTTTAATTTGATTTTTTTCGCTTACGGTAGATTTTAGCAATTTGGGACAAGGCACTTTTTTAACCAAAGGTACTCTTATGTTTTCGATTTTAATATTAAAAATTCCAAAAAGACAAAGACATGAATAATATTCCTAAGTAGCATGCTGACGTGAATTTCTCGTCTTTAATACGGCAGTTTGTTAAATGGGTGACGTGTCGAACTGACGTTAAATTGACGTTAAAAAGACGGTCGAATGTCTCGGACAACTGACGTCATAAGCACGATGTTATGTTCACGTGACTCACGACGTTATATTCACGGAATACGTAACGTTATATTCACGTCATAACGATTATTTACGAAACACCTAACGTTACATTCATCAGTATTCACGTCTTTTTGTATACGTCACTTTTAGCAGTTTTGAGTAGCCCTTAAAGTGAACTATGGCAAAGCTAAAATAATGAGCCAAGAACAGGCAAATATGACAATACAGAACCAGAGGATAAAAAACGTCGAACACTATGTATACTTCGACTTTACTTGAAAACAGTCAAGACAGTCACACTGTGACTGTCTTTTTTGACAGTCACAGTAGTTCTTGAGAACTTCCCATCCTCCTCAACAGTAAGACAATTTGGGGTTTTTTCCTCTTTATCACCCTTCTTCTTTTCAATAATCACGCTCCTCTTCACAATCTGTTCACAAAATCTTCGGTATTTCGTATTCAAAAAACTGATTTTTTTTTTCAGATTTTTTTTCAACTATATCTAGTAGTGAGTGGCTTTTTTCCAGGTTCCTCCGCTCGTTTTTCTTTGACGTACTTTTTCTTTTTTAGAAATCACTATCCAAGCCTTCATCAACTGTTTCCTAAATAACAATGGTCTCTTGTATTTGTTTAAAGACATGTTCAGCAGCATATTCTAATGTCTTGAAAACCTCTTCAACTGTAACCGTTGTTTGAGGCTTTTTTATTTTTCCTCTATAGTAACAGTTTCATCATTTTTTTCTCATTATCACCTTTCTATTTCTTTATTACTAATTTTTTTACTACTTTTTTTTAAGTGTTTTTTTTTTCTATTACAGGTATTGTCTCTTCTATATTTGCTGTGGCAGTTATTCAACAAGAAATTCCGGCAATTTAGATGTTTCTTCCTCGTCTAAATAACCAACAAAGTACCAAAAACAAATTTACTATTGTTTGGGGTTGTTTGCCTTCCTCTTGTGTAACAATTTCCGTTCTTATTTCCGTCTATAATTCTTCTGTTTATTGACCTTTTTTTCTTTTTTTTTTCAAGTTTTTTTCGTATTGTTTTTTTATTTTTATATTCTTGTAGTATTCCTGTTTCATCATGTTTCGTTCAAATTTCTTTCCTTTAATTTTGACTCAAAATTAGTAATTTTTTTGTGCCTCTACCTATTTCTTTTGGATTTTTTTTTTATAATTTTCTAATTTTTCCAGTTTTTTACAATCGGCGCTTTTTGTAGTTTTTGATTTATTTTTTCTTTCCAATTGGTTTTTTTTTCTTCACATTTTTCTATTCTTATCCTTTGCCATGTTGCGTTTTTTTTTTACCTAAAAATGAACTTTTCCAATGAGTAAACAATTATAATGCTAATTGAATATACCTTGGACATGAAATCAGTATCGAACGGGACAATCAAACACGCGAAATCCAGCGTAGAATAGGTCTGACTTGGGCAGCATTTGGAAAACTAAAATCAGTGTTTCGGTCCAATCTCCCAATATGCTTGAAGAGAAAGGTGTTCAACCAATGCGTCCTTCCCGTGCTGACATATGGTGCAGAAACACTAACACTTACAAGAAAAAACATTACGAAAATACAAGTGATGCAACGCAGGATGGAAAGATCGATGCTGGGAATCACCCTTCGAGACAGAGTCCCAAATACAACTATAAGACTTAGAACGAAGACACGAGATGCTGTCGAGACTATCTTGCATTTAAAGTGGAACTGGGCGGGGCATGTTGCCAGAATGACGGACAATCGATGGACAAAGAAGATAGCAGAATGGCGTCCAAGACAAGACGCATATCGTAACAGAGGACGACCGCCTACCCGCTGGAGCGATGATATAAGAAGAACAGCCGGAAACTGGATACTGGCTGCACAAGAACGGGGGAAATGGAAGCATTTGAGAGAGGCTTTTGTTCAGCAGTGGACAGAATAAGCTACAGAAGAAGAAGAAGATTGTATTCAATGTGAGTAGACTTGTAAAGTCCTCCACCGCGACCTGCGGTCTATTGTGGCTCACTCGAAGTGTTACCACCAAGGTTTGCCCCTGCTTGTTGCACTAACGGGATTCTTGCACGTTTTTTTTTATTGTGTCATTCGATTTATTTTGACCTTAAACACCTAGCTACAAATTTTTTATTTTTTAAATTAAGTCTTTAGCGAAAAAATGCCATAAAAACAGCGAAGGAATTCAAATTCCCGCCAAAACGCCTCTGACGAAATCGGTGAGTTGTGACGTGGAACTCACCCCCGCCCGATGTTGCCAAAATATCCTTTAAAATTTAACTGTTAGGGCGACGTCACATACAGCGGAATTCGGTTAAAACCGGAACGGAGCGGAATTTGACAATTGAATTTAAACCAATCAGATAAAACCTAAAATCATAATTGACAGGTGTAATGACTTTATTTACATGTGTAATGACGTTATTGACATGTATAATGACGTTATTGACCTTTCTGCTCCGTTCCGCTCCGCTTCGTTCCGCTGTATGTGACGTCGCCCTTAGAGGTTTAAAAAATGTATTTGCTTTGACGTTTGTCAAATAAAAATTGTACAAGAAACGGGTGTATGTTTGTCTTTGTTTAAAGCGCCTTACAAATAAAGAAGTAGAAAGAGAAAGATAGTGCGGTAATAAAGTATAATAGGAGTAATATATCAGTTGCCAGTTTCCTTTCCGCTTAAAAATAAAAGTTTAAAACTTTAATTAATAATTTAGACCTTTTTTGAGTTTCTAGAGCTTAAGTTTTGCTGAGTTTTGCCATTAGGTGAACTTCTAATTTTTTCTTTTGTTTGTAAACCCTTGCTTGTCTTTGAATTTGCTATGAGCAAAAATGCAAAGAGATGCCTGTGCAAAGCTGCAAAAATACTTCTTTATTAATGCCAAACAAGGAACTTATCTTCTTACCTTCAGATAAACGGGTCAGGTTTGCATGGTTTGAAGCTATCGGCAGGTATCCTAATACTATTTCCATGAAAAGTAGTTTATATATTTGCGAGAATCATTTCGATATAAGTATGAGTAAGTTCTATGCTGGTAAAAGGTTTATTTAAATAGGCATAAACGTCTTTATGCCGACGAGATCAGTAACGCTAGCGGTTTCTCTCTCTCGTACTTATTACAAATAATGGTAAAAATTGAAACAAAAACTTACTGCGTGTACTCTGAACGTGTTCGTAAACCTGAACAACTTCAACTGCCTTAAGTATATTAAAATTCAGTAATTACACTGCATATATCGTATGATTTGTTCAGGTTTATTATCTCTTTGCTTTCTGAAGTTGAAGCTTGGTACACTCCTTGTTATTTCAGTCATATAGTAAAAAAAAATTGTACAATAACAGTACAATTTCAGTACAATTAACAGATGATACTCTTGGCATCCACGCCGTTAACCACTGCCACCTAGACTATAAGGCCGTGAAGCAGAGTCTGTGACGTCACAGTCGTGGTCCAAGGTCACCATTTGAAATGAATGGATTTCAAATGTTTTCTTGTATATTTTCCGTGATTTTACTGTGATTATTCGGTTTCCTAATGTGAATTTTGTTTTTATGAACATTAGTGGACTTTAGAAAACGCAATAAAGTTTGTGCTAAATTCGGAACTATGCAATTTAGTGTTTAAAAACTGTGAAAATGCCTTACCGGTGCTGTGCCGGTGCCAACTTAAAGAATAGACCTAAAAAATCGGTTTTTTGGTTTACCAGTGACGAAGATATAAAAGAAAATGGATTAGAGCCATTAAAAGAGAAGATTTCGTGCCTGGAGAACATAGTAGGGTACATTTATACATAAATAAGAGACAAGCATTTTAGAGAAAGTTAGGTTATCATCCCTGAGATTGAGGTGCATTTTCGCAAGGATGAAGTACAGAAAAAGTTTATTTTTTATAATGAAGAAACAGATCAGACTTTGCAAGCGATGTCAATATTTTTGTCTCCTGTAACATTCATTCATAGTTTTGTTAAGTTTTTTTTTACACTCTTTTACAGTCTCAAGCTGCTGTTGCCTAGGCTGTGGCTATGCAGCTATTGCTACTTCATATCGTATAATTAAGATATAGTCAGCATTATTGAGTGACTAATGTTGCCTTGGATACATTTTTGTATAAACTATACCTTCTAAATAAAAAAAGTATGTTTCTTGAATTAACTGTTTTATTTTTGATTGCTAAGGGCCAAATGTTGTAATAATCAAAACATGTTTTATTTGTGTGGGTTTATCCAACTTCTTAGTTGTAGTCATAATAATTGTATTCTCAATTTTCACCCATTACAACCCATGTAAACAAAATATCCATGGCAAGGCTTGTTATATGGGTTGTAATGGATGAAAATTAGGAATATGATTACAACTATGACTAATAATAAGTTGAATAACCCGGGATTTACTACAATGAAAAGTTGTTGGCAATTTAATCTTACACAATTACCTATAAATAAAAAAAAAAACAACTTCCTGCCGATTACAACATTTTGCACTTCCAACACATCACTGCATACAGTTTCTATTACTTTGAGTCCTTGCTGTTACTACACACACTAGAACTCAAATCCTCTTGGAAATAGGCTCGATACATCTCTGTTTGTGGAAGTAAGTAGGTACTTTCTGGACACTGGCACTTTCCAACTACTATTGTGTTTCTACCATTTTGACTGTGAAGACCTCACTAAAAAACTTCTATTCAGGACATCAAGTTTTTGGTATAAATGGTAGGTATATATATATATAGTAAAATCCTAAATATAATTCCTAAATTTTTAACAGAAATATGAAGTTTACTGAATTTGATCTTAGGATGACTTTTACAAGTTCAAGTAAAACTTCAGTTTGAAGATAAAACTCCAGATATAACCTACATTGCATTATTTATCTGTCAGGTAAACAATGCAATGTACATCAAGTCTGGTCCCACATAGCATTCAATGGATATTCGATATCCATTGTGTATCCAATGGATATCCGAAATAGGATATCCGTTTTGGGAGGTCCATTGGATATCCCACAATATCCAGAATCGGATACCAACTTATACGTGAGTGGAAGTGTCTCCTTTGATAAATTTTGGCAAAAAACTGCGTTTTCTTACGACTAACGATTAATGATTTTTCAACTTTTTTTTTTATACAGTTTTACCCCAATTTAGAAATGATGCAAAGAGGTAAAGATTTGATGGACTCTCTTCCAGAGTGACCGTGGTTTAAGGTTTTAGCCTTCTTCTTCTTTTTCTACAGTCACAATTTCAGTTTTTTTCTTTTTGCCACCCTTCTTCTTTTTAATTCTGTAGTATAATTACGCTCTTCTTCATATTGTGTTTATTCGGTATTTCGTGTTAGAAAACTGATTTTTTTATCTTTTTAAGGCTCCTTTGCTTTCTTTATCGTATTTTTACTTCTTTAGAAATAGTTTTTTATTTATTTTCAGAAGAACACCTTCCTCAATAACAATAGTCTCTTGTATTTGCTTAAAGATTTGTTCAGGAGCATATTCTAATGTCTTGAAAACCTCTTCAACTATAATAACCGTTGTTTGAAATTTTTCCTCTTTGTCATCTTTTTATTTATTTATTACAAGTTTTTTTTTACGTAGGTACTTTTTTTGCATTACAGGTAATGTCCCTTCTATATTTAGTGTGTCAGTTCTTCAACAAGAAATTCCGGCAATTTAGATATTTCTTCTTGCTCTAGCGACCAACAAAATACCAAATACAGTTGTTTGGTGGCTCTTCTAGTGTATCTATTTGCGTAATTCTTCTCTTTATTTTCCCATTTTTTTATATTTTCAAATTTTTTTGCATTGTAATTTTTATTTCTCATATTTTTCTATTATTCTTGTTTCATCATGTTTCGTTCAAATTTCTTTACTTTCACATTTTTTTTTTCATTGATGATCAGTTATAAAATTGGACTTTTCTTTGCGTTTTCATTCTTTTGAGGTAGCTTTCACCTAAAAATTGACATTTTTCAATTCCGATTTTCATTGAGAAAATTTTGGTCTAGAAAAGAAAAATATGCAACTGTGCAAATGCACCGTCTTTGAGATACAGGGGGTCTCAAAGAAATATTTTTTTATGGTTTTTAGATTTTATATCAGGAACAAATTTACATAGATAATTGAAATTGTGTACACGTTTTACCATTGCTGGAGATACTTTATTAGCGTTTAAAAGCGCAATATTTATGAGCCAGTGGCGTAAATTTAGAAGTCGGCTGGACTTGTTTTGCCTCTAACGTCTACTCCACTGAAAAAAGAAAATGCAATTTGGAAGCATAGTGTGAAAGGCAAATATTTTCTACACGAAAAAGGTATTCTTAATCAAAAGGGCCATTGTGCGCCGTTTTTGAATTAAATGGTGTTTTATGCTGAAAAAACACGGATAAATCAGCAAACATTATTTCTTATAACTTTTATTTATTATCGCATAAGCTGAGGTATTTCTTAACAATTCTACTGTTTAAAATTTGTTTTTTACCTGCATAACTGGTACTGACGTTTTGATTGAAGACGTTAATAACGATTTAATGCCAAAAATATTTCTTTGGCACCCTGATGTATCTCAAAGAAAGGTGCGTTTGCAGATAGAGCCTTCTAAGCAAAAGTTGGATGACTTGACGTCTTCTATAACCCTACAAAGTTTGTCAGCACCTATTTGAAGCACCCTGTAAATATTTTAAATTTGTGCCTCTATCTTTTTTTATAATTTTATCCCATTTTTATTTTTTTTTCTAGTTTTTTGACAACTTTCTTTTTAGTCACTTCTATAATTCAGTTCTTCAACAAGAAAGTTTAGGTATTTCTTTGGAAAGGAATTGGTTGATAATATACGCAGGCACGACATATTCCAATAAATATAAATCATTCTTGTATTCAAATATCACAAATAAACTTTCTAAAATAGAGCAAGAAACGTTCCAATCTCGGTTTAATTTTTTTAATTGTTTTATTTGCATTTTTGTCGCTTATTGTCCACATCAGCAATAATCACCAATAAGTAACCCACAATGACCAAATAATGTCGTTTTTATTACGACAGTTAATTCACGTTTCATACACGTCAGCAATTATCACTAATAGTTAACATACAACGACCAAAAAATGTCGTTATTGTACGTATACGACATTTACTCGACGTTCTAAATATGTTAGCAATGTTGACGAATAATTAACGTCACTTTTCAGTCAGGTGACGTCTTAAATTCAAAAAAACCCATTAATGACGTAACTGTGACGTCAGCTTGCTGCCTGGGTTATTCAAAATATCAGTTGACTCCCCCAAATGTGATGCCTATGGTTGCAAATGAAAGATAATTTTACATCATAATATGATCGCTTATGTAAGAATTATCATATAACCTAAGCTTAGTTTTTCTAGATAAAAATTTAAGAAATTATAAAAAAACCATTTTCAAAGGGTCAAAGGGCCATCTTCAAAGAGCCCTAGCTCCCTTAGGAGACATTTTTGGATAAGACGATTTACCTCAAAACGGCATGAAAACATTTCTGGGATATGCTGTCATCGTTTGTCGGATTAGTTTCTGGATACCATGTATACCTACGTTGAAAACAACTTGGTTATATACAGGGTGATTCAACAGTACTTTGACAAACTTCAGGAGGTGATTGCTGGCATTATTTTAAGAAGAAAAGTTCTAATAAATGAGGGTCCTTAAGAGCATCGTTACGAAGATACAGGGTGTTAAAAGTTTTATAACAAAAAAATAATAAAATCTCCTAAACTGCTTGAAAGGTTTTAATAAAATTTTACAGATGTCAATAGCTAGCGAGTAGCCATGTTTCTGTTAGACGAAATTTTTTTTGTTTCACTAGTGGAGCGCGTACCGCAATGACGCTTCACTTTTTGAAGAAAAGTATAGTACGCCACTGGTCTATCAAAAAAATAAATCTATCCTTTTGTTCTCTGTTCAATTCTAAACAAAAAGGCTCTCTTAAGTTTTCTTCGTTGGACGCGTCATTTTCAAGTAAAAAAAATTGTTTTAATGCACGTCTTAGAATCGTTACCTCAACAAGATGGAACGCGTTATTTCAGTTCAAACTTGATAAAAATTTTTTTTTAAATTAAATTAACTTAAATAAATTGTTCGAAATGTCCTCCCTCAACCTTTCAAGCGGTTTCAAAGATATTATATATTTTTTAATAAAACTTTTAATGACCTTCGTTTATTAGAACTTTTCTCTTTAAATCAATGCCTACAATCACCTCCTGAAATTTGTCAAAGTACTTTTGAATCACCCTGTATAACCCATACACTTATTATTATCGTCAAGTAGGCGTTGAAAATTTGACTTTGACATTTTTATCTTGTTTTTTATCTTATCTTCTCAGCATATCCTAAAAGGAGATGGGTATAAAAAAATGAAGATTTCAAAGGTAACTAGATGGCAGAAATAAGTAAATGGGTAATACGTACGGGGTAGATGAACACCCCGTACTTTACCCACTATAAGTATAGCTAGCTCCTGTATCTCTGCAACTAGAGAGATAGCGCAATGCGGTTTACAAGGAGAATTTGATAATGTGACATTTTAATAACTCGGTTGTCTAAAAACGCTGCCTGACAGGCGTGACACTTTTTCCCTTTTTTGTTTTTTTTTTAAATTGAACACACTGTCACGAAGTTGTTCCCAAAGGAAATTTGATTAATTTATATCGTCTCAAATTTAATGCCCTGAATTATTTTAATAGTAAATAATAAATTATTCAGTTTTAAATTATTTCATATGATGTGGAGGACATTTATCAATATTTAAAGCTAATAGTAGCAAATACAACCCGTCACGACTTTACCTATCCTGTAATTATTATTGTCACATGTTATGTTACATGCTAAATATTATTTAAAACAGATACCTCAAAACATATAAATAAATAGTAACAATTGGTCTAATCAAAATACATCGGATTGAATAATAGATGAGAAGTATTTAATATCAGTGTATGTCAGTAATTGTCATTGCAATAACGCTCCGCATCATAGAACGAACAACATGGCGGTAAGAACTCAAAGACAAATTGAATAAGGAAAAACTAAATTTTATAATATTAATCAATTTTTTTTAGATTTTTCCAAAGTGTGAAAATTTAAAAATGAGCATGATAGCCTGCACATGTTTGGGAATACTACCATCAGAGCGTATGTTCGTCGACAGCAGAATTAAACAAGTGTCTTATATCCTATACTCAAATTTTATATTTGGTTACTTCATATTATTTACCACCTTGTCCTACGTCCAACTGGCAGTTTTATTTAGAGAAACACCCATGAAGAAAAACGACATCTATTTAATTCTTTGCACCAGTCTGATATATATCGTTACCATCCCCAGAGAGTGGACGATCCGTTTCAGCACCAGCTTCAAAAAGATACTTCAAGGAATCATCGATGAGGAAAACAAGGAAGAACCGATTCATGACGAGAAGGTTTGGAAAAAAATTGATTATCGTATACATTTGAAGAAAACAAAATTCTTATGTGTTTAAGATCAAAGACATTGAAAGAAAGAGCGTTGGCAAGACCAATCGAATACTTCGGAATTACATCTTTTTGCTGCTAATTGTGCTCCTGCTTTTTCACCTAAGACCAGCAATGAGTATTGGGTCTGTTATTGGAGAAAATGGTAACACTACCATGATTAATAAACCACTGCCTCTACCTGCGTGGCTTCCTTTTGATGAACAAAAATATTTCGGGGTAAACTTTAGTATACTATTATTGTAACCCTTCCTCAATTTTTTTCATTAGGTAGTTTACACCTGTACTGCTGAAGATATCTCTATGACTGTTTGCTCCATATGTTACTCATTTTGATAGTATTTTTTGTACATAGATGGCATACACTCTTGTTTCCTTATATCTAACAGTGGGAGCCCTTTCTGTGATGAGCACTGACGTGTTTATGATTAACCTGATAATTTACCCCTCTAAGCAGCTCAAAAAACTGGACCACATGCTTAGAAATTTTGTTCAATTCAAAAGGAAGTTTATGGCCTTATATGACGTGGACGATGAATTGGCGGGATTTTGGATATTCAGATATTTCATAATTGAACATAAAAAAATCGTAAAGTTAGTTTATGGAAAGTAAACAGGGCGTTCCAAAATCGATGCTCATTAACACAATTTCAAAAAACAAACAACGAAATGTTGCAGATTACTGTAAAGAACAGAAATCGATTTTTAGCCGTCGGTACTATGAAAACGATGTTTTCGATCTTTTAAACGACTGATATATCATCATTTCTAGTCTGAAGATGGACACAATTAGAGCTTGCGAAATGATGGTATATCAGTCGTTTAAAAGGTCGAAAATAGCGTTTTAAACGAGATGTTGTTTATGAAAAAATTAACTAGGTATTTTAGCGGATTCGGAATTTCTTACGGAGATCTTCGAATTTGGACCACCCTGTAGTTTAAATATTTTTTCCAAAACTGGATTTTGTAGATATGTTGACACTTACAATGCCAACATGGCTCACTCGATGGTAGTCGACTTCATCCAGAGTTCTTTTCAAATTGCCTCAATAATATCACAAATTGGACAGGTTTAGTAACAACAGAATTTTACCATTTCAGGTCAGCTTGATTTATATACTTTTGCAGAACAAGCTGACGTTTGTCATGGTTTCTTCTACGCTCTTATTTGTCATTTTGATGGTCATCAGATTGCATTTGTTCTACTATAATGCAAATGAAGTTATGGTATGGGTAAGTATACTCAAAATAATTTCACGAATTAATCAGCTCAGTCTTAACTTACGATTTCCTAATTGGGACTGAACCAACTTCCCAAACACAGTAATGGCTGTGATACTCAAAAGATTGTTTACTCTTTTGCAAGAACTGCGTTTTGTGTGTTGTTTCTAGAGCGAGAAACTTGCGTCTTCGATATGGGAGAGTAACTGGCCCGAAGAGTCATCTCAATTCAAGTATATGATGATCATTTTTATGATGAGAGCTCAAAAGCCCCTCTTGTTCTATATTGGAGGATTCGGTGTGATGTCTGTTAGTTCCGTGATCGCTGTAAGCAGTTTCTTTTTCCTATCACTTGTTTTTTTGAAAATGTACAGCACTGTCAAAAAGTGATTCATATCAATTGTTTTTTCAGGTGTTAAAGGCTACTTATTCATACATCGTTATATTTAATCAATAACTGCAACTCGATGTTGGAAGGCACTTGCAAATGGACAACTAGATAATGTTAGTTTGTGTAATCAAACACTTGATTGCTATAAACTTTACACACTGCATAAAATTTTTGTTGGTGACTTAATAAAATTACTGACATTGTGTTTTGTATTATTTAATGCCTAGACAATTTGAAACACCTCGCACAATTTTCGGATGGTGGTGTGGGTTACCTACTACTACCAAAACATACCAACAACAAAGGACAAAAGTATGGTGGAGATTTTCTCATACAGACACCGGTCACCGGTCATATACCGGGTGTTGCATCGTCGTGCGGGACATACGAAATCCCATGTAAATTTTGACAGGTTCTATTATTGGCTTCCCTAATTATTTTAGAGAAAAATGACATTTTTTGAAGAACACCAAAAACCACAACTAAAGGGACAACTTCAAGCATTGTTTGTTAACCCGTTTACGAGTTATTGCCCAACATAAGTTTTTGAATATTTTGTCTTTCTTAAGAGCGAACCTAAGAATTGGCTATCTTGGCCATCAAATAAGGTTGCCATTCAGAAATTTACTGCTTTTTTATTATTGAAACTTCGGACATCGAAAAAAGTAGCCATGAACTACTGACCTGAAGAAAATGCCCCTTTAGTTGTGGTTTTTGGTGTTCTTCAAAAAATCTAAATAAAATTTTTCTCTAAAATAATTAGGGAAGCCAATAATAGACCCTTCGAATTTTACATGGGATTCCCTACGCCCCGCACGACGATGCAACACCCTATATATATATGTCTGGTTTACATTAATTTGTAAAAGTTAATGAGGATACTTGTTAAAAGGATACTAGTGAGTGATTTGTGACGCATATGTGGTAGAAGTTCAAAGTTAAGTTTGGTGAACCTGAACATAGTTCAATAAGAAACGGACCCACCTGTGATTTCCTCCGCGTTGGGCTCTCTTTATTTCTGAGGTAGGCTGTATAAAAGGTTGCCTGGAAGTTGCCTCGAAGCTGGGCAGGAGGGAAGGTATTTGAGGCAGTCCACTTGGATCAGCAGCCTTTTGTGGAGTTCACTTGAGTGTCGAGGTGTTCCGGAGGCCGGAGGGTAGTAGAGGTAGGAACTTTGTCCACTTAGTAGCAGGTGATACATATTATCTTTAATGTTGCAGGTTGATAGCATACAACAGGGTTGTAAGATAAAGGTAATAGTCGGGAAAAACAAAAAGGCCTGAAACAAAGATATTTCTCTCACCGTTGGAGAATCACGGGCATCAAAGGTAAGTAAAAATGACCTTTAACGTAGAGGCATGTCTTGAAAGACACTGTATTTTAGCTTTTCGAAAGAAGTGAAAAGGTACATACCTGAGGGTGGTGGATGGACTTATTGAATGTGTACCATGTGGTGTATACACTGTGGTAGGTACTTCAGAGTCGAATTTTATTAGGATGACTTACAAATCTGTTTCAATTAAACAAATCAGTCACTGAGGACTAAATAAAAGTAATAAAACCCAATGAAATTGAAGATTGATCCTAATAATCGGTCTTTATATCCGCAGAGCGAAAGGTATAACCTAAAATAATCAAAGTTTGTACTATACTTAGTAATATTGTTTATGACCATTATGACCAATCAGGATGCAGAGTATGATGTTTTGCTATAGTTTTGATTTTCCCATTCGTTCGAACCCATCGAAACAAACTCAGAAATTAGAGATGGGTAATCTAATTATTTCAAATAAAGTATGATATAGTTCCAACTTGCCCATCAATTAGTGATCAGAGATACTGTATTTGAAATAAAGCAAAAGATGATTTATAACTAAATAATTCTTCTCAGTATCACCTCTAAAACCGAGACTTTAGGCAAAAATATTATCAAAAAAAAAAAAAAAACGTTACAAATCGAATCAGTGATCAACTCGGGGTAAAAGGGTTTTTGTATGCAGTGTTGATAGTGGAGTTTTACAAGTTAAAAATTGAATTTTTTTTGCAGTTTAGTCTCTGCTGATTTTTGCAGAAAAATTTTAGCTATTTAATATACAAGTGTAAAAAGTAACAGCTTATTGCGGGAGTGGCTTGGATTAAAATATGAGCGAAGAACGAGCGAGTCAAGCTATAAAGTCACTTTTAAGAAGTGTGTCTCCTTTGATGAATGATTTAGCTACAAGCCTGCAAAAACTATCTTTCTTTAGCACTGAGGCATTTTATTGCAGTCAAAATGCGTGCATGAAAATTTTATAACCCTACTTCACTAAAAGGTAACTTTTTTCAGCAAAATTAGGGCAAAAAGTAAATACTTTTGCACACTTCTAAATAAAAAACGTACATCAGAATACAGTTTTCTTGATTGAAAAAAATCTCTAAGTGTATAACGCTAAATATAATGTAAATGTCCCTAATTTATTATTGAATCTATAGTCGGTAATATAAGCCTTTATTTATTTATTATGTTGTCTCTATTACTACCCTAGATAATAATATAGGAACACACAAAATTATTTCTAAATCACATATAGATTATTCAGAACATAATTATTTCTTATGGCCGACAATTTGTTGTAGAAAAAAAAACTCAGAACACCCAAGTTTGTGTGTATCTAAAAATGCAAATTTTTTTTAAGACAAAGAATTGTATCAATGCTGGTGGTCTAAAAAAGAAGGTGGAAAATCACGTGGTTTCAAAAGATGCAGGCATACTTTTTTGTGAGCTTAAGACTATATTATTAATAAAAATATTTGTGATTGTTATAGAAAAACATAACGTTTACACCTCTTAAAAACTTAAAGTTTAACTGAAAACACACAAGGTGTTAATTTAGGGTGACTTTTACAACTATCAGTAAAACTTCAGTTTGAAGATAAAATACCAGTTATGACGTAGACTGTATTGTTACCAAATATGTAATTGGCGCGGCAACAAACAAACGGCGGTGCTACTGGTTCTAATCATTGTTTGCTTAGTTCGAGAGAAGTCTATCCTCAATGTTTGTGACATGGTCACGTGAACCCCCTGTATGCGTGGGGTTCTAGAAATCTTTCGTCCTTTTTTTATCTTTCACCGTATTTGATAGAATCAAACATTTTTGAAGATTTCAAAATACGTATTTTGAGGGGCTGACTTTCTAACTGAAACAGGGGCAAATTTGTCAACTAAATAAGCTGAAAAAAGTATGTTTTTTTCTTTTCTTCAGTTCTTTGGGTTAAAGCCATGAGAGTGTTTTGTGGTAAGGTTATCAAAATTTCAATTTTTGTTTTGATCATCATACAGTTAACGCTTTTGTGCTTGGAGTCACTAAGTCTCTCTCTTATTTTTACATTAAGAAAAAAAAGATTATTTTTTGTTTTTTTTCTTCCTGCTATCTATACTTTGATTCAATTTTGTATTTTCTCATGTTTTTTGTATTCTTTAATTCTGACAAAAGCACAATTAGGTGCCAAAACATTAATAAACAACATCAAAGCGTAGGTTTTTTGTAACATACATATATGTTTTGTCAAGGACCACATCCCATAACCATAACAATACAGGAAGCGTACAAGAATATTAAAAATGTTCCATTCATAAATTATTAATTTTCAAAATTATTTCCGTTTGATCTAGACACCGTTTATTAATATTTAAAGCTAATGGTAGCAAACACAACCCGTCAACATTTTACCTATCCTATAATTATTGTTACATGTTACTACGCAAGAATATTATTTAAAATAGAGACAACAAAATAACTAAATACGTATATACTAGTGATTGGTCAAAAACGACGAAATACAACTGATTGAATAATAGATGAAAGGTATTTAATATGAGTGTGTATATATATAAATGTCTGTAATTGCCAATACAATAATGCTCTGCACCATAGAGTCAACAACATGGCTGTAAGAACTCTCGGAAATTGTATAAAGAAAAACTAAATATTATGAAACTAATTTTTTTTTTAGATTTTTCCAAAGTGTGAAAGTTTAAAAATCAGCATGATGTGCTGCGCATGTAGTGGATTATTTCCATCAGAGTTTATGTTCCGCGACAGCAGTATTAAAAATATGGCTTATACTATATACTCACGGTTTTTGCTTGGCTACTTTATATTATTTACTATCTTGTCGTACGTCGAACTGACATTTTTATTAAGAGAAACACCCATGAAAAAGGACGTAATCTATTTAAACCTTTGCGCCAGTTTGGTGTATATTAGTACCATCCCTAGGGAGTGCACGATTCATTTCAGCACCAGCTTCAAAAAGATGCTTCAAGGAATCATCGATGAAGAGAACAAGGAAGAACCAATTTATGACGAGACGGTTTGAAAAAAAAAATATATTACCCCATACATTTAAATAAAAAAAAGTTATGTTTTTTAGATCAAAGACATTGAAAGAAAGAGCGTTGGCAAGACCAATCGAATACTTCGGAATTACATCTATTTGCTGATAATTGTGCTCCTGCTTTATCACCTAAGACCAGCAATGAGTAGTGGGTCTGTCATTGTAGAAAATGGTAACACTACCATGATTATGAAACCACTGCCTCTACCTGCGTGGCTTCCTTTTGATGAACAAAAATATTACGGGGTAAACTTTAGTATACTATTATTGTAACCCTTCCTCAATTTTTTTCATTGGGTAGTTTACACCTGTACTGCTGAAGATATCTCTATGACTGTTTGCTCCATATGTTACTCATTTTGATAGTATTTTTTGTACCCAGGTGGCCTACACTCTTGTTTCCTTATACCTAACAGTGGGAGCCATTTCTGTGATGAGCACTGACGTGTTTATGATTAACCTGATAATTTACCCCTCTAAGCAGCTCAAAAAACTGGACCACATGCTTAGAAATTTTGTTCAATTCAAAAGGAAGTTTATGGCCTTATATGACGTCGACGACGAATTGGCGGGATTCTTGATATTCAAATATTTCATAATTGAACATAAAAAAATCGTAAAGTTAGTTTATGGAAAGTAAACAGGGCGTTCCAAAATCGATGCTCATTAACACAATTTCGAAAAACAAACAACGAAATGTTGCAGATTACTGTAAAGAACAGAAATCGATTTTTAGCCGTCGGTACTATGAAAACGCTGTTTTCGATCTTTTAAACGACTGATATACCATCATTTCTAGTCTGGGGATCACACTAGTCTGGGGATGGACACAATTAGAGCTTGCGAAATGATGGTATATCAGTCGTTTAAAAGGTCGAAAATAGCGTTTTCAACGAGATGTTGTTTATGAAAAAATTAACTAGGTAGTTTAGTGGATTCGGAATTTCTTACGGAGATCTTCGAACTTGGACCACCCTGCAGTTTAAATATTTTTTCCAAGACTGGATTTTGTAGATATGTTGACACTTACAATGCCAACATGGCTCACTCGATGGTAGTCGACTTCATCCAGAGTTCTTTTCAAATTGCCTCAATTATATCACAAATTGGACAGGTTTAGTAACAACAGAATCTTACCATTTCAGGTCAGTTTGATTTATATACTTTTGCAGAACAAGCTGACGTTTGTCTTGGTTTCTTCTACGCTCTTATTTATCATTTTGATGGTCATCAGATTGCATTTGTTCTACTATAATGCAAATGAAGTTATGGTATGGGTAAGTATACTCAAAATAATTTCACGAATTAATCAGCTCAGTCTTAACTTACGATTTCCTAATTGGGACTGAACCAACTTCCCAAACACAGTAATGGCTGTGATACTCAAAAGATTGTTTACTCTTTTGCAAGAACTGCGTTTTGTGTGTTGTTTCTAGAGCGAGAAACTTGCGTCTTCGATATGGGAGAGTAACTGGCCCGAAGAGTCATCTCAATTCAAGTATATGATGATCATTTTTATGATGAGAGCTCAAAAGCCCCTCTTGTTCCATATTGGAGGATTCGGTGTGATGTCTGTTGGGTCCTTGATCGCTGTAAGTAGTTTCTTTTTCCTATCACTTGTTTTTTTGAAAATGTACAGCACTGTCAAAAAGTGATTCCTATCAATTGTTTTTTTAGGTGTTAAAGGCTACTTATTCATACATCGTTATATTTAATCAATAACTGCAACTCGATGTGGGTGAGTTTACGAAGAAGGCACTTGCAAATGGACAACTAGATAATGTTAGTTTTTGTAGAGATTTTACATCACGCTAAGTTAGTGTAATCAAACACTTGATTGCTATAAACTTTACACACTGCATAACATTTTTGTTGGTTAACTTAATAAAAGTACTGACATTGTGTTTTATATTATTTAATGCCTAGACAATTAGAAACACCTCGTACAATTTTCGGATGGTGGTGTGGGTTACCTACTACTACCAATATTCTGATTCCGAAACATCGTTATCCCAATAGCAATTTTCACCTTAACTCTCTACTAAAACGATTGCATAATGGTACCACACACACTCATTTTCTGTAGACAACGTGCCGGCGGAAATTGAAAGTGGACAAGAACTGATAACACTATTGGTGGTTCTTGCGAGTAGTTTACCGTCTACCTTTCGACAGTAAACCGGATTCACTCTTAACTTCGGCCATGGCTCAGCAACAAATATTCATCACTTGAGAACTGTTTGGCTACAAATTTCTTTAAAAAAATTAAAACATGTTTATCGGTTTTCTGGTGACGTATTGGTTTTTGGTGCAAAATGTGGAAGGTGTTGGCGAAGCAAGGATTTTCGATAAGGAGACCCGCAATGATACCTCAACAACGCAAAGTACTCTCATAAGTCCAAGTGAAATTTTGATCCTTTCCGGGTTGTTTGATCAGTATCAATGGATCAATCGTCTAGGGTTTGTGGAAAACGTACATTGCAGGAGGGAGACGGAGTCCTACCTTGAAGCCTTGCGAAATGGATCTATATGGGCAGCAAAAAGTAAGTAGGTACTGCCCATGAAGGAAGAAGCATATTATATAATTGCCGTTACTTTTATATAGAAAGTTGCTGCTAGCATTTTAAATTATTATAATTTTTTATTGGCAATTTTCATTAGTGACATTTGATTTAAAAAAAGAGAGCTTGCGTGGAATTTACTGTGAAATTACTAATAATGTTATCCGCAATTACGCAATTAATTAACTGATGTAATAAACATGTTTATGCAGATTAATTCGTTACTTATTTCGGTTGCAATAAGTAACTGATTACTGTAATGATATAATAATTAATGAAGCGTGAGACTCCTCATTAGAGCGAGCGCAAATTTCCCGTAATTTCTGTGAACGATGACTAAGTATTTATATAATTAACTCAGTTTTTTTTCTTATTTCATAAATTATGAGATTACGGGCATAAGCAGGAAAAAACATGTTTTGTACAAGTCCTAAAATAGGTAATAGCAGAAACTCACAAAGTTTGAATTAGCAGTTAATTCAAAAGAAGCAGTTAAAACTATGTGATTCCTGTTAGTAATAAACCCTTTTTTTTTAATGGATCATCCTCACGTTGTTAATTGTTATATATTTTTTCAAATTAAAATGCACAATGTACGTACAATCTCTTTAGATTGTAAAAAAAAGGTTAAAAATGATCAACCTTGAAAGTTTCGCACAGAAAACAATGGTTGTATAAGTACTTGTAAATTAACTACATTTCACTCAGCTCATTAATTTTGACTTGCATAAATCAAAATTTCGTTTTTCCAAGTTCATAGCTACAAGACTCAAAAATCCCTATAAAAATACCACTCTTATTGGTGGTATTATTAGCGTTGGTCATCAGAACGTCTTATTTAGAACGTTACAAATCCAACGTTATAAACTAAAGGCCAATGTCTCAAAATGTAAGGTTTTCAGGACGTTATCACGTACGACCAGTAGCCCTGGGAATAAAAGAAAATGTAAGGTTTTTTGTATCTTTCTCCAGACAATTGCCATAGTGTTTTTCTTGCAGCCTATTGCCTATTTTTAGATTTTTAGCTAATTTCTCTTATATTAGTTTTGATGCTCTATTTATTTTCATAATTTTCCTTATAATTAGATTTTCTCACTTTTCTGTTCTATAACTTCTGTTTTTTATTTCTTGGTTATTATTTTTTCTTATATTTTTATTTGGTTTTCTATTTTGTTTTATAGGCTTTTTCATTTTTGTTGCTTTCCATTTCAGTTACTAACTTTTATTTCTTTTTCTTCTTCTTCGCTTTCCTCTTGGCAGTGGAGTCGTGATCAAGTTTCGGATTATTTGGTTAATCGTTTTACATGTTCACGCCATTTTTCTAGATTGTAGGCGCTGAATGCTGCTTGGTTTATTGTCATGTCAGTGAATGCCCTTATTTGATCAGTCCAGCTTGTAGGAGGCCTCCCTCTGGGCCTACTTCCTTCTACCCGTCCCTGGACTCAGTCGCTCCAAGATGTCGTAGTCTCTTCTCTGAATGTGCCCAAGGTATCTAAGGACTCGAGCTTGCATTATTTTGGATAATCTCTGGGGTTCTTTAACTTTTTGGATGGACGCGTTAGTTCTTGCGTTGCTTCAGGGAATTCATAGGATTCTTCTCCAGCACCATATTCCAAACGCGTGGGGAGCAGGAAATATCAATGTTTAAATAATAGTTCTTATTTAAGCGCAGATAGCACTGTCTTGCCATGTTTTTTTGAGGTTTTTCGTTCTCTGGCTCGCGACTTCACATCTACGAGCTACGATCTCTTCTGCATAGTCCTTTTATTAGATTACTGAGCTCCGTGTATTTCGATGTTAATTTCTGCAAGTTTAAACCGTGATTTCTGAGTATACACCAACAAAGTATACACCACATTAACTATTTCAAATGGCTCATCCGACATCCAGTATTGGCGCTTTTTCGGCCAGTGCTTTGTCGGTGTGTCATTGACAGCTGTAGTTATGACATCTGTAGTTTCCATCCAGAGTTGTATTCAGCTTTTCCTGGAAGGACTTTTCATTCTATTCCGTTCCGCCAAATTTCTTTATTTCTTTTGGATACTGCCCATATGACCGTTTTCATTTTACTTTTAGTTGCCGTATTTTTTTTCCACTTTTCCTTGCTTCTTAGAGCGTATTTCTAATTTCTTCTTCTCATCTCATTCCTTTACATTTTCTCTTTAATTAATATAGTGTCTCTGATATATCCGCGCTCTCTTCTTTGAAAATAGTTTTCTTTCTTATTATTGCTATTCTTTGCTAATGTTTTTTCTTGATTAAAATTTCTTGGCTTTCTTGACATTTTTTTAATTTTGTTTGCTCTATTTTTTTTGGCTTTTTAATAATGATTTGTTTAAACTTATATTTTTACGAGAGGTTTTATCCATGACCACCGCTGAAACTAATAAATTAGGAGTGAGAGCGCAGGTGAAAATTTCTGGTTTTGAAAAATGTTAAGTTTGACAAATTTACTTTTGCAACAATGATAATGAACTGAAAAGTAGAAAGTCTGGAAATCGTTTCTGTAATGTGTTAGGCTACCTTTAACCCACTAGTATGTTAGAAGTCCTTTAATCCACGTCAAACAGACGTATTAAACCTTCCTAATATAGGGGTCGTGGATAAAGTAATTAAGATATTGATTTTGGCCATGTCATGTAGAAGGGTTCGGACTATTAAAAAAAATACATTCTTACAGAGTGTCCCAAAAAATAACGACATATCAAATATACGATTTTCTTAGATGAGAGTAAAGAAGAAAAATGCTATTAGAAGTATTTTCTATATAGCAATTCCTATGGCCATCTTATGGACGAGATATTTTAGTCCACAAATTTAAATCTTTTTCCTTCTTTCTTTGACTTTATTTTGATTTCGGCACTCTCGCTTGTTAACATTTCTTTTGTTTTGTTTTATTCCTTTGGATGTATTTTTTTTATATACTATTTATTCCTTTCCTGTCGATCTATCCCTTTCGATTCTTCATCTGTCCAAATATAACTAAAAAATAAATTTATTCTGATTAATAAATGTTTAATTTCGTTTCGTTTAATAGTTTATCAATCAAGTAGTTTTAGATGATTCATTATTCGTTACTTATTTGTAATTTTTTCTTCTTTTTTTATTATTAATTTATCTTTATTTTATATTCATTTTTTTCTAGGCTTATTGTTTTCTTGATTTTCCATGCTAGTGCTCTATTTTGTTTTAATTAAATTACTCACTTATTTTTATGATTATGTTATCTCCTATATTTCTTTTAGTTTCGCCTAATCTCCTATTTCCTATTGATTTTAAAACATTTTTTTGTGCGTAAAAAATCTTACCTTATATTAACAATTTAATTGTTTTCTGCATCACCTTTTATGACCCCTTATTACTTTACATATTTTACTTTCTGCGGTTGTTTTACTTGTAGGACGTTATTCTCTAATATTCTAATATTTTTCCTTTTTTTGTCGTTTTTTTTTATTTTTCTCCTTTATAATCTGTTTAACTTTATAAATTTTCTAAATATAGCTATCGCTTTATTTTTATCCTATCCCTTACACATCTATCGACACCAGATTTTTGGTCGAATTTCTCCTCCGCTCAACCATAACCTTTTTGTCGTTTTCTTTCTTTTGCCAATGTCTTTCTTTTCTACAGGTGAATTTTTCAATACTCCCTAATACATACGTTCTTCGCAATGTTTTTTTTCTAATTTCTTTCGTTTAGTCTCTTATTTTTTACTCTGTCGATCTTCGTATTTTCTTTTTTTTTCTTTTTTTAAATATTATTTCCTAGGTTTTATTTATTATGCGCTGATAAATTATAAAATTAATATTCTAATAATTTATTCTTATGAGTCTCTTTTCCCTCGCTCTCCTTAGCATTTTCTTTGTTCTTTCATGTTTTTTATTATATATTTTTCAGTTTTAGCAAGAACGTGACAGTTGATTTGTAACGTTTTTCACCTGACCAATTCAGTTGGAACTAAAATGTCATCCGTTCCAAAGAAATTATTTACTACCTGCTAGTACAATACGTAAATGGAATGTCTCCTTTCACTGCTCCATGTTCATTCATTCACTGATACATGTATACACATCGCCTGACGAAAAAAAAGCTTGTACTGATGGATTTTCTAATACTCCTTATTATGTTCCCTGCAATGTTTTTTTCGTTCTTTCCTTTGTAACCCGATTATTGTGTGTTTTCAGTTCTTGCTTAATTTGTTTCCGTGTTTTACTTCTGTAATTAGATTATTTTTGTTATTATTTTTGACTTCGTATTTTCGACTGTTTTCTCTTCTTTTTCTTTAATATTATTTTTCTACAAACGTCAAATACTGACGCATTTTACGCTTTCATTAGACAAACGAAAATCTAAACCTTTTTTGAGGATCAGAATGTGAGTTTACTTTTCTGCGTGTTGTCCAAGACACCAAGCGAAAAAGACGTTTTCTACTCGCGTGCGCGAAAGTTTACTTTTCCGGACGCATTTGAGTGCAGAAAGTTGTACTTTTCCGCACTAGTGCGGAAAAGTAAAAAACCTCTAATGGCTGCTATTTTGCTTTATATAACTTTGTTTACTATGGTTGGTATGGAAGCACATAATTAAAACCAGTAAAACTAACATGATTTATAGTTGTCAGGAATGGTGGCATTAGGTGCCTGACATACCATCTTACGTATACCTGTACTGCATCTTCAATTTTAGTTTTGCAAAAAAGGCAGGATATCGATCTCAAAATGTTTTAATGAAAAGGTTTATTTATTTAATTAACAGAGTTTTAGGACAACTTTTGTAACTATCAGTAAAACTTCAGTTTGAAGTTAAAATACCAGATATCACGTACATTGCATTGTTTATCTGTCAGGTAAACAATGCAATGTACCTACGTCATGTCTGGTGTTTTAACTTAATACTGAAGTTTTACTGATAGTTGTAAAAGTCGTGCTTACTTGTAGAAAAAATATTGTTCCTAACACTTGCGGAAAGTATCTTTCCGCTTCGCGCTACGCGGCGTTCGGTCAACTGCGGTAGCGTGCGGAAAAGTATCACTTTCTGCACTTGTTAGGAAAATAACTATTTTCGCTTGCTGTCAATAGCAACTACCACTCAACCAAATATTTAAAACGTCATTGTCACTTAAATTTTCAGATTGTGTGTTTAGTTATGCTCAGTTGTGATTCACATTATTTGAAATTGATCATTTGCAGAAAAAACGTTGTATGCATTACGAGCAAAAAGTAACTTCTTTGCTTTCGAGTGATTGCCGCTCCCCGCTTCGCGTCGAGAGGTAAACTTCACAATCCGAAAAAAAAGTTGTACTTTTCGCTATTAAACATAAATAACTATTTCGTTGTTTTATTTATTATGTTCTGATGAATTATACAGTTAATATCCTAATAATTCGTTCTCATAAGTTCTTTTGTCCTTTGGCTTCTTACCATTTTCTTTGATTTCTCATAACTTTTTTTAAATTTCAGCAAAAACGTGACAGTTTATTTGGAATGCTTTCACCTGACCAATTCAACTGAAATATCATCTGTTTTAGTACAAAATAAATGATTTACTACGTACTAGCACAAGATGTTAAATGGAACGTTTCCATTCACTGCTCCATGTTTACACATCCCCAGAAGAAAAAAAACGACATAATGCGCTTAAAAGTGTGGCATGCACCGGTACCTGCACAAATTCCGGCTGATTCAGCTTGATTACATAACGACCGGGTACCTGGTTTACTTTTGCCGAGAATCGTAATTATCCGATATGAGATTGAAAGTAAGCCAAACAGGTTCTCGAAGCAATTGCTCGGATTAGCTTCACATTAGATAATACCTGTGTTATTTATTTACGTTTTCCTTGGTTGCCTTTTGGGTTTGTGAGATAACTGTTATTGATTATAAATACTTCTTTTTCAGTGTACGATGCTTCGGGAAGATACAACGGACAATTCTTCTTCGGCAACGACTTCTGGCTGGGCTCGTCGGTCCTCTGTTGGGAGTTGCAGAATCCGGAGACCAACCGGCAAATACCGCCGTTTCAAGCCCGCTACTATGTGGCCAAAATCCACATCAATATTGGTTCAATGGTAAATAGTTTTGTTATGTCCTTCGCTAGTCAACACCTTGGGTGGTGACTAGCTCTTTCGCACAACCAAAGCTAGACACTATAGAAAGAAACAGTAACAGATCACTAACCAGGCGCCACCTCATTTTTCGTTTTTGACCACGTAAGAAAAACCTATTAGAACTAATCTGTTTTACCAGTATCAGAACCAAATATCGAGTTCCAACCCTAGAAGCATATCCATAACCGTATAAAATAATGCTGAACGTTTCATAAACACCTACGGACAGGTATATTGTAACATTTCAAATTACAAAACACATTCATATTCCTTTCGTAAGCTTTTTATGTGGCGAGGTACTGATGTCACCAATTTAAGTACTTTTTTGGTATGCATATCACGACTATAACTATTACCAAGACAATAACAAAAAAACTATTGTATCTTCCAGGTTTTAATAGCTATTATTTATGATCATCAGAACGTCTTACGAGAGTAGATTTTGCATTTTTATCTGTCATTATACAGATTCTAACCACTCTTATCAAAACAAAAAAATAATAATAATAATAATATAAGGAAGTTTTTACATTTTCTGAACACGTAATCTCTGTTATTGAGCAAACTTTATCTTTTTTTTTGACAAATATGTATTATATAAATGTGTTTACCTATATAACTGGTACTTGACGAATATTGCTGATGAAGGCGTAGGTGTCAAATATCTGGCAACATTCCCCATTTTTGCATTTAAAAATCTAGTCATCACCTCGGATATAGTTCATAAGCTTTATTCATATTAATGAATAAATGTGAACTTTTTTTGAACCCTTATCAGACTCTACAATAAAAATTAAAAAAATAATTTCAGTTTTCAATATTCGAGTTGTTCCTTCATTTTCAAGACAAGAAAGAATTTCGTTGAATTAAGGGGTGCGGTCCTCAGGAAAGTACTGACTAAATCGCCAAAACATGATCGGTGAATGATTTTTTGAATTCACACAATTATAACGGACTTGCGATAGAGAGCTTAATTCGTTGCCGAATCTTGCGCTAAATGACAGAAATTGCGAAAACTTCAGCTGTCAGTTTGTATCAGCTCAGCTGTATGTAGCTCACCCTAGAGCGCGCTGAGAGTATTCCGAGCCCTTAATTTTTAATGAGAAAACAAAAGATGGGAATACTCTCATAGCGCTCAAGTTGAAATTTGAAAACTTTTAACGGAAAATTTAATTTTTATTTATAAATAGTCTCAAAAAGTACGTTGTTTCTTACTGGGAGCGAATTTGTGTAAGGTGTATATTATTTTGTATAAATCACTTTTAAATCTTAGGGATAACTTCCCAGTAATTTTGCTGTGTGCAAAATTCGTTCTCTAACATCAAATGAAATACCAAAAAAATTGCACTTAGGCGATTGAGGCGAAATACTCAAAAAGTTCGTAGACAAAAAACAAAAAAAAAAGTTAAAAAAACAAATTCTATATACAACTCTACGACTTTCAAAAAGTCCATAATGCATTCGATAAAAAGTAAGTACAACGAGGTACGGGATATTTATTATAAAACTTCATCTAGCAGGCTATAAAATTTTGACAGAAAAGGATGACATAATCAAAATAAATAGACTTTTGTCTCTCCATCCTTTTCATTTGACATTTCACAGCCAACTAGATGAAGTTTTCTAATGAACACCCCGTATATTACTCACACTTTAGATGGGTTTTGGAACACACAATACGTGTAATGGTACAAAAATGATGTATTAATAAATAATTAAATTTCGCGCTGTTTTGCTACTCAGCTGAATGATGACAAATGACAGATGATGTTTCTTGCTGTTTTTTAAGGCGGTATTACCAACATTTATTTATGAATATTGTGAATAGAATAAAGACATAAAGAAAGTGTTTTTTAATACTTATATTATCCATTTAATTCTGTGTCAATTACTATCTGGTTTCCTGCTTTATGCTATAGATGTATTACTATCCTTAGACGACCATTTTAGGAAATAAAGAAAAGAATCGGGCGCCTTAGCCGAACCCGTTGAGACCCTTTCTTTTCACATAAGTGTGGGCTTTGTAGGGTCTCATGAGTTTAGGTTAAGCTAGTTTAGTTATCTCTTCAGGTTGGTGCAGTTTTAATTTTCCTTTAGTTAGGTTAGTTCAGTTATCGGTACAGGTTCGTTTATGTCACTTTAGATTTACTGGAGGGGTGAGAGGTGCGACCGCATACCTGTACCCATCGCGCTAATATGGAGACCCCCCTCCTGTTTTACGGTTTTGCCCCCCCCCCCCCCTTTAGCAGTGGGAACCTTTGAACTGATGACTTCCGGGGGAAGTGACTTCTCGGTGACCTCATGACGTCTTAATCGAACTTATATCCATCTCCTAGCTAGAGCCCTAGGGCTCGTAGCCCTTAGCTGACCTACTTCCAAGGCTTTCTGAGACTTAAGTTCCAACCTAATCAAAAACCAAAAACAATCGACACAATCAATATCCGGTCCGGCTTTAAGTTGCTGTGACGCTTGTATGACGTGCATTGATGACAATATTACGTCCATCATCTAACTAATGATAAACTCAGACGTTTGGCATCACTGTAAAAATATTTTCATGTTTACTGTCAATTTGGAGAGTTTTCGTATCAATATTACATAAATTTACAAATATTTTTTTCTTATTTCTCAGTAGAAAGTTGTACATCCAAAGATGTTTTTCTTTTAATCTGTATAGTCCATAAACTACTATGTATTTGTAAAAAAAATTAAAATCGAGATGACATAAACTTTGCAAGCACTGCAGTAAACTTAGAAGCAAGAAAGGCCTACTCGAAGTAATGAAAAGGATTCATATATTCTCTTCTATGCACTATACTTTACCTTAACATCTTCAGAAGAGTATACCATGCAACTGCCAGGGTTTGCTAATTATCAGTCCTGACCGATTTTTATTGCAGTTAACAATATACGGAACATTTCTGGGGTAAAATTTGGTATCGTTTGGATGTCCACTATTGTAAACAAAAGTTATTGCTGGAAGATAATAATAACAAGCTTTTGTTTGAAAGATATTTGAATGAAAGATAATGCAATTGCTTTTGAGTATAAACTTGAATGACATTAAATCCATTAAAAAGTAAAACTTTGTTGAAAACGTTAATATTGGCAGCACTGCTGAATATTCTCAGGAATGGCAAGAAATTGCTACCTGTAAAACAATTCTTGTCAAAACTCTGGCTGCAACAAATTGCAGTCCAATTACTTGCACGAAGAATTGCGAATTATAAAACAGGCTAAACAGTAGAAGAATTTCTATTTTACAAGTCATCTTGAAGGGATAGCAAATTAGCAAAAATTCCGATATCACATTTTTATGAGATCAACTAATCTCCGTTACCGTTTAGGCTGAACTTGTAAAATATTTGGAATGTTCACTATTTCGTCCCTAGCTTGAAAAAGATATAATCAAGCCATGTAACACTGAAGACCAAATTAAACAAAGCTATCCATATTGGTTTTCTGGAAAAAATAAATACATTTTTCTACAAACGCCTTAAAAATTCAACTTTTAACACGATACTCAATTGTTAAAAATAGCATTTTAAGGCACTAGTGCTAAAAGTAAATTACCTTTAACACG
This sequence comes from Taphrorychus bicolor, assembly GCA_951812265.1. Lineage (NCBI taxonomy): Eukaryota > Metazoa > Arthropoda > Insecta > Coleoptera > Curculionidae > Taphrorychus > Taphrorychus bicolor. The sequence goes on along the minus strand of OX638297.1, from coordinate 45,879,043 downwards.
GTTGTTAATAGTAAATAATAGTAGATTATGTCACTAGGAGTAAAAGTGGGTCTTTTCGTGCTGAGCCCAGAGATTGACGGCCGAAGCGAAGCTGAGGCCTGCAACTGGGCGAAGCACAAAAAGACCTTTTACTCCGAGTAACATATACTTTTTTTTTTCAAGCATGCAATAAATAAGAAATCTATTTAAAAGTGGTTCAGTTTTGCAATTTTCTCTCATCCTCTTTAAGCGGGTCTAGGTACTTACCCAATTGTGTATATTATTTTTAAAATACATAGAATATGTTAGAATGGTGGTTTTCAATGTTCAATGGTTTTAATGTATAAAATAATAACCAATGATTACGGTAAACTAAGAATTTGTAGCATTATTTTCAATACTAAATTAATAAATGTCACATTGACAGATAAATATGATGACGCGCATGACATTTAACAGACGAATTCAGAATTCGAGAACCTATGCGATTTCGACTAATAACAGTTTCGGATGGTGCTCTTGAGTGCTCTGAGAGTATTTCTGTCCTTTGTTTTTTCAACAAGAATGTAAAGATGGCAATACACTCAGATCGGTTTATCTGGTGTCATCTATTATTAAAATATTTTTGATGAATGAAAATCGTTTATATATGCGCCACCATGACACTAGCGGTGACTTTTGACTTTACTTTTACTGCCTAGGACTTTTTTGCTACTTTTTTGGTCTCAGGATTTGAAAGCCCACTTTAGGTGTGCGTATGGAGAAAACAAATGACGTACTTTTAGTCCGCTTGAAAAAAAAACTACTTTTCATAGAATAATTTTTAATGCGATTGTAGAAAAAATATTGTATGATATTCGTGTTAAAAGTACTTTTAAGGAACTCATGCGAAATGCAGAACTCCCTTCGCTCATTCTGCAAACTTTCACATGCCTGCCTTAAAGTTGCACTTTTAACACTTACATCCTAAATAGCTATTTTGAGTACTGCGTAATTGTATGTAGCCAAAACGTCAAAAAAGAAATGGGCATTTGTGAAACATGTAGTGGCTACAGTGGCACCCCTTTTTAGCTCAATAGGATTTTCTTTATACCAAAACTTCAATTATTCTAAAATAACATCACTATACAGGGTGGGCCATTTTGGTGATACATGTATGGAGATATCGGTAGACGTTCAAGATACAGGGTTGGTTAAATGGGGAAAGTTTTAGAGAATTTTATAAGAAACTTACATCTGATTTCCAAATTCAATTATCATTTGCCGTTTTCTGGGAAAATGAAAAAATGTTAAACTTTGCACTTTTAACTTTGCTATGTAGTATCCAAACCAAGTCAACGCGAGTTTTTAAAATAAAATCTTATTAGGGCACTTTTTGACGCATAATACGATGACATATAAAACAAAATTCTATCTTCATTAGATTCCGAGATATGTGTGGCAACTTTGTTATTTCTTATAGACGCCATCTTGAATTTTTGTATTTTTCAAAAGCGCTCAAAAAACCCTTTTCAGTGAATGTACATGTCAATATTATTATTATTATAATTCTAAGTTACAAAATATCGATTTTTGTTTTTTTCCATAGTAGGCTTTAACACTTGGCGGCCATCTTGTTTGTCAAAACATTATCAATGCGCAAATGTCAAGATTGTATAAACAGATATATTTTGTGTATTTTAAGTTATCTGTTGATTTCAAAAATGGCTTTTTTATTTTACAGACCAATAAAAGTACTAATGTTAGAATATTTTTATTACAAACCAGTAACGTATTAAATTTCAACATTAAAGAAAATTAAATTAAGTTAAAAATGACAAAAACTTGGATCTTCCTATTCAAAGTGTCCTCCATTGTTTGCTATACATGCATTGCACCGTTCCAAAACACTATTAGTGACTCGTCGAAGCGTGTACCGACTAATGCGAGTAAATACTTCTCGAGCTCTCACCTCAAGTAGTGGCAAATTCTGTGGGGGATCAAACTGGTAAATTTCGTTTTTGACATATGCCCACAGGTAAAAATCTAGGGGGGTGGTATCTGGAGACCTAGCAGGCCAAGGGATAGGACCTCCATGAGAAATTATGTTTTCAGTAAATGTTTCCCTCAGTAAGTTTTTGACACGTCCTGAATTATGAGCAGGACAACCGTTCTGTTGGAAGAACACATTAGGCGATTGGTTTTGTGGAACCACTTCTAAGGTAGCCGGAATTATCTCATTTTGCAACATTGTAAAATATCGCTCTGCATTCAAAGTGTCTTGATAAAAAAATGGTTCTATCAGCTGGTTGCCTAAAAGATAAATTAAACAGTAAATAAACAACCTTTCTACTAAAAAATAATACATCATTATTAACTTGAAAAAACAGACTTACAATTATCCAGAGTCTTAATAAGTATTTACCATAAATACCGCATCAAACATTGGCACCAAACCGGGTTTGTAATCTACGTGGGGCTCTTAAATGAGGATTCTCTATAGCCCAATGTTGGTGATTGTGTTTATTGAAAATTCCACAGTTGCTTATGTGACTTTTTTCAGTCCATACTACATTCCTTCTAAAATTGGGGGTTTCGTCACATTTCCTTACAAACCAGTGACAAAATTGCAATCTGCGCACAGAATCACCTTCCAGAAGTCCTTTTACGATGGTCGGCTTATACGGGTGAAATTTGTTGCGACTTAAAACCTTTCTAATGGTAGTTCGAGTAATGTGTAACTCTCGGTTGGCTGTTCTTGTAGACGTTGACGGATTTTCATTGAAATATGTGACTATTTCATTACTCCGGTTGCTATTGTTCTTATTGTATTTCCTACTACGAGGTTGTTTAAAACTCCTAAAATTACTTACATCTCTTGTAAGTTTCGCGAAATATCGGCAGTTGTATTGTCGCCTCTCAGGATAGGTAGCAAAGTAACTATTTGAGGCTATCGTGGAATTTCTATTACTTTTAATATAACATTCTAACATATGGGCCTTTTCCTCGTGCGGAAAACGTAAAGCAATTTTCCAAAACAACAAATAACTTAAAACACGCAAAATAAATTTGTCGAATCAGTTCTAACATTTGCGCATTGATAATGTTTTGACGAACAAGATGGCCGCCAAGTGTCAAAGCCTACTACGGGAAAAATCAAAAATCGATGTTTTGTAACTTAGAATTATAACAATAATATCGACATGTACATCACTGAGAAGGGCTTTTTGAGCGCTTTTCAAAAATACAAACATCCAAGATGGCGTCTATAAGAAATAACAAAGATGTCACACAAATCTGAGAATCTAATGACGATAGAATTTTGTTTTATATGTCATCGTATTCTGCGTCAAAAAGTGCCTTAATAAGGTTTTATATTGAAAACTCTCATTGACATGGTTTGGACACTACAGAGCAAAGTTAAAAGTGGAAAGTTTAACATTTTTTCATTTTCCCAGAAAACGGCGAATGATAATTGAATTTGAGAATCAGATGTGAGTTTCTTATAAAATTCTCTAAAACTTTCCCCATTTAACCGACACGGTATCTTGAACGGCTACCGATATCTCCATACATGTATCACCAAAATGGCCCACCCTGTATAAACGCGGTCCAAGTTGCAACACCCTGAACAAAATATGTAGTTACACCGCTGAACGTTATTGAGAAAGTTTTAACTCATTCATAAGCACATGAAAATTGAATGATTTCTTTCTGTAGCCGCAAACAGCCTATTGTTATATTGATAATAATACTCGTTTTCTCTACCGCCACATTTAGGTTCGCCTAATCCATCTGGGTCTTTGCCTGCCCAAATCTTGCACCAACGAGGACGTGAGAAAGTTGTTATCGGAAGAACCTCGAAATTCATTGCCGATGGACATTGCTGACGTAAGGACGGTACCAGGAAGCTACCAGCTAGTGCACGACCCGAAGTTTCAGATTATTGGGTTCGTAAATTTACTTAAGACTGTATCGCAATTAATTCTGTATACAATACCAAAGTGTTACGTACGTCTCGCATTAAACAAAGGCCACAAGGACTAAGTAGATATATATCTAGGTATAAAACTGTCGTTTGCATTTATACGTTCTCTTAAATGCTGGTTGTGTTATGACACAATCCTGCAACGATTGCTTAAATACGTGCACGCAATGCTATGTATACCAGCAAAAGAATTTTCCATGTTGTGTCAGAAAACCGTGAAGTGGTTATGGGGATGGGCTAAACCACTTACTGGCTTTTTGAGAAACATAATATTGGTAGAAAATACAGGTTTTGAAATATGATTTAACACACACCATGTGGTCACTGAATATTGGTAATTAAGTAAATTGGACAATTACAGTACCTATGTAGAACGAGTTATGACTCTTGGTTTGGCCGGTTCACAATCTTATAATAAACTTTCCGTGTTCTTTATTAAGACTAGAGAGTAAAAATTCGAAGATAATTGGGATTGTTAGTTTGATAATAATGTATTTTTTCTGCAAAAAAACCTATGCATAAAAAGAATCAATGGTGCCCATATTAGAAGCCTTAATGGCAGTTTCTCCATTTTTCTAACTAAGAAGTCACGGAAGGGGAATGTGTCGACTAAGAATTTGCCTTTATTTAGGTTACATCTAAAGCAATTGAACACTATAATTGGTGCAAAATTAAAAATGGTAAGGTGCACAACTGAGACTAATGATCTAGTACTCATATTCTATTGTTTGAAATTGGCTGATGCCAGCTGAGGGCTGAATATAGAATCAAGTATGAGTTAGGAAACGTTATCAAGTTGTCAGAAAAAAATGGAGTATAATAAAAGTAGGTGATATTTTCGTTTCGCATTTATATTTGACGACTAGAACTTGGTGTGTAACGGTATAGTATACTTTGTATACGTACTGCTATACAGGGTATCAATTTGAATATCTTTTATTAAAATTAAAGACTATTTATTTTAAAGGGGGAAAAATTTCATTGAAGAGGTATATGTTGCTTTAGAATCTTAAATTGAGGGTCAAGTTAAAGGACACATTATTTCAAAGGGTGTTCAATTCGCTTTCTAATGGTATTGTAATTTGCTAATTCTTGACGAGCAATTTCCGAAAAAGCGTTTGAAAGTTACAGGATGGATTACAACTTGACTGTACTGTGATACATGGTTTTGAGGTTTTGTTTTAAAGAAAAATTATTGTATGTATGATTGAAAGTATTATATCTACGACAGAAATCGGGAAAAAGCTATATGTAAGATTTTTTGTTTGTTACAAGTATTCGTTTTGTAAACAAAAAATTGTTCAAAAGATTTTAACGATTTAGTAGTTTTGTTAATTCAGTTTTAATTGTTGAGCTGTTCAGTGATAACTGTAATAAGCGAAAACATTGTGAAAACGGAAAATGGTTTACAATCTTTGATAAAAAGTTTAAATAATTCTTTTATATTGAAAGGTTGGTAAGTGCGCATGAAGAACACTAGTGCTTTGTAATAAAAATAGCCAAATCATGATTTTAGTCACCGCCTATGTGTTTACGTCACTCACCTTTTTCATAAAGGTCAGCTAAGGTAGACCTCAAAAAATTTGGATTTGGAAATTCTTAATAAATTAACATCCTGTACCACGGTTGTGTAAATGCAAAGTCTGAGTATTTGTTTTCCGGGTACAATAAAGATCAAAACGTTATTATACTTATAATTTAGAATTTTGGAGCGGTTATGTTATTTATTACATATTAATACCAAAGTGTGATATATCTAAGGTGATAAATAAAAAAGTTTTTTTATCAACGCTAAGAGTAGAAGTTGTCCAAATACGTGTTTTTGTTAAATTAGTTCTTTAAAAAACATTGTATGCAATTTTCATATGTAATATAACAAGTGCATTGAAAATTATCGGTAATTTTTGGACGATATGCACGAGTGTTTTTTCTGATCCAAATTGCACGAATTACATATCGGTCTAAAATTACCTATAATTTTCAATGCACGAGTTGTATTCCAAGGAGAATTTCATGAACAAAATAGTAAAAAACCCTTGCGACATTTGCGACACCCCTGTAGGTATAGCTATTTTGATTCGAATCAATGTCAGAAAACGTATTGCGGGCCAGATGGTATGACTATGGATTGAATATAAATTAATTTGCATGGTTTATGCTATGACATTGAGCCAGTTACTTTTCGTTTGACTTTGACAGAAAAATTATCGCGATAATTTTTCTCTTGTTGAATATTACTATGGTTACAATTGTTCTATAACAATAGAATATTGGACAAATATTGAATAACAGATGGTGAATGAAATTCTCAACAGTAATATGTTAAGTGCATATCAAATTGCCGAAAATTTTGCCTGAAGGTTTGTTGCCCAGAAACAGCTTGCATGCATTTTGATTGTTATGTGACAAAAAAACTTTTTAGGAAAAAACAATCAAATTGCATAAAAGCTGTTTCTTCAAGGCAACAAATCTGAATGCAAAATTTTCTAAAATTTACATGCACGAAACATATTTTATAGACTATTTCCTGAAGTTGACCGCCAATTTGAATGCAATTTTCAGTTAGGAGTGCAATTGTCGCTGTAATTCGGTGAAAATTGCACTGCAGCTTTAATGGATGAGGGAAATAGTCCGTATAATACATTGGTTTTCTCTTAATAATTCGTTGCAAATTAGCTGTTTTTTCAAGTTTTTGGCGATACCTCTCTTAAGAGCTTAGGTATTATTAAATTTTTAACTCACTGCTGGATTCCTGAGCACAAGGCAGCTGAAATTGTGATGTTACTTGGTATATCTATTATAAGTAAAAAAGTTTTTGGTCAATGTTAGGAGTAAAAGCTGTCCAGATACGCGTTTTTGTTAAATTAGTCCGTTAAGAAGCATTTTATGCAATTTTCTGCGCCATACATTTGTTTTCTAATAATAATTTTTTTGAAAGTTGCATTTTTACTCTCATTTTTATTATAGATTTTTTATATTGGGTATTAAAATTAACAGTAATACATATTATTTTATTAATATCACATAAAAAACAGCAATTGCACTTTTTGGGGGTGTTAAAGAAATATTTTTGAATTCATTGCATGATAAAATAATCATGCAGTTAAAAGACTAATTTCTACCTGAATGATTGTTAAGTAATGTATTTGCTAAAAAAATAAAAAATAATTAGAAATTATATTTGTTGTTCTACACACGTTTATCATCATAAAAAACTATTTAGCTCAAAACTGGCCCACATTAGAGCTTTTGACTAAGAATACCTTTTTTGTGTAGAAAATACTGGCTTTTTACAATGTGCTTCCATATCGCATTTTTTCCAGTGGCGTAGACGTTACAGAAAAAACAATTCCAGGCGATCCTAAACTCATAATAAAAATTATTTCTTTGACACCTGTATCTCAAAAACGGTGCATTTGCGGATATAAAATAATCGGATATAGAATAAGCAAAAGTTGGATGACGTGGCGTCCTCAGGGTGCTGACAAACTCCTAAAGTTTGTCAGCACTTTTCTGAAACACCCTGTAGAAGATAGATATGTGCGTAACAATGCTAACTTCTGGTACAGAGAACAACTTTTTTTTTATTTCATCATTATTTTAGCAAATTTTTGTAATTTTTTTCTCATCTATTGTTGCTTAGTAATTCTGGCTTTTATGTCTCAAGTTTAAGTTGCATATTGACCCCTTGTTAATGTTTATTATTTTTTCGTTATTATCCTGGCTATTATAGTCTCTCTTTTTTTATTGACATGCATTTTCGTACCAACTTTTTCTTACATACTCATTCTTCCTCCTTTATTATTCTTTTTTTTCTCTAAAACATTTTATTTTATTATCCCAACATTTATTGTCACTAATTATCACGGTAATTTGGCATTATTTTTTTAATTGGTTGGGTTGTGTTTTATCTTTTAAGGCTGATTTAATTAAATCACCACTCCGCCTCCTCTAAAACTTTTATTTTTCGAGCCTACCATTAGGTTCTTTACTACCATTTTAGTTTGTGGTGTTCGTGTTCTCTATTTTCCTTCTTTTTATAATTTTTTTTTGTGATGACGCACTTTTCGAACTAAACTTTTATTATTTAGGTACTTATTTCTTTATCCTCAGGTTTTTTTAACCTTATGTTCTATTTTTTTTGTATTTATTTTACTGCATTTAGTAGTTCTTTAAAAGCTTTCTAGTCTTTTGGGATTAATTTTCTCTTTTCCATTATTAGTCCGTGAGAAGTTACCAATGTGTTGTGAAAGTTAAAAGAAAGTTATTTTCTGCGAAATATGTTAGTGAACGAAATGTTTAGCTTTTTCGCAGGAAACTCTTGTTTAAAATATGCAAAAAAGCAATATTTACTAATTGGAAATTGAAAACTTATCTGCTTTCAATATTTCCAAAAATATTGCAGCGTTTAAGAAGGAAACAAACAGAAACAACTACTCCGAGGGCTAATACCCCTACCGGCATTGAATTACACTGTTTGTTTCAAAGCTCATTGTATAGAGCAAAAAAAAATAAAATGAATTAATAAAGTAATAAAAAATCAATGCTAAAAAGCCAAAAAAATATTAAGCATTTTGCAACGAATATAGAACCAGAGTTTAATTAAGATATGCGAAAATGCATATGTATTATTACAATTTGGAAATTTGAAAACTTGTCTGCTTTCGGCATTTCCAAAACCTTGTAGTTATACATAAAGAAGGAAACAAATAGAAACAACTACTTCGAGGGCTAATACCCCTACCGACATTGAATTATACTATTTGTTTCAAAGCGTAAATATTATAGAAAACATACATAAAAGTAAAGATGAAATACAAGAAAGTGCTATTGGATAAAACAAACAAAAAGTATAACATGAAAGAGAAATTAAAGTTTCTTTTTGAAATGTGGGTCAAAGTTACTAAATGTGTATGTTAACCAAAAGTACTTACTACTCTCTTTTGGACGGAGTAATTGCGTAATTACTTTCTAGAGGCGACAAACCTCAACCTCCGTCGTCAGCATCCTCTAGGAGATGACCGAAAAAGACGCGAACACATTTATTAACTTTGACACACAAATCAAAAGTGACAAGCAAAGTTATCGCAGGTATTAAAATACCTGCGATATTTATTTCCAAATTGTAATTATACATATGCATTTCCGCATATCTTAATTAAACTCTGGTTCTATATTCGTTGCAAAAAGCTGAATATTTTTATGGCTTTTTAGCAATTATTTTTTATTACTTTATTAATTCATTTTGAAAGCAGATAAGTTTTCAATTTCCAATTAGTAAATATTGCTTTTTTGCATATTTTAAACTAGAGTTTCCTGCGAAAAAGCTAAAAATTTCGTTCACTTACCAATGTGTTACCATTGCTTAATTTTCAAGAAGAACCCCCTACTCCCACACATATTATTTTTGGCCATAAATACGTCATCAACTATCTAATATCACTCCTATTATGAATGTTACAATCACTGCGGATTGAAATTGAATTCAATTCAAGAACAGCAAAAAAAAAAGTTTCAAAAAATCATAATTTTTCGAAATTGAGGGGGTGAATCCGACGATTTCTTGTTCTCTTTGATGTCCTCTTTCACCTGCCATCTAGAAAGTCCCGAAAGTTCAATCGTTTGGGGGATAGAACTTTTCGGTGGTCGATTTTTAGGTAATTTTGTCCTTTGGAGGCGTTTAGAAAAATTTCCACTTCTGGGACTAATTTTATTCGCATTATGTTTGTTACGTTTATAGGTGATTGAAATTGCCTCATTCCGATCAAAAACAGCAAAGGAAAATTACCATAATTGTTTTTCGAAATTGACCAAAAAGGGGGTCCTTTCTCTTTTTTTTCAATTTTTAATTTTGACGCCTGCAACTAGAATGAGTGGATCGATTGGATTGAATCCAGCGGTGTATTTTTTTCTTTTTGATGTCGACTAGATTATTCAAGTTCATTTCAGGTAGATTCCAGGAATATATATTGGGGTGAATCTAACGATTTCTTGATCGTTTTTATGTCCTTCTCTCATCAAAAATGACGAAAGTTCCGATTCAATAGTCTGGAAGATAGACCCCCTACTTTTAAAGGCGTCTAGAAAAAAGTCCACTTAAGATAAAAATTTCACTCTTTTTATAAATGTTACGTCCACAGGAAATTGAAGTTGTCTTATTCCGGTCAAAAACAGCAAAAAAAATCAATTTTTTTTTCAAGCGGACTAAAAGTACGTCATTTGTTTTCTCCATATGCACACCTAAAGTGGGCTTTCTAATCCTGAGATCAAAAAAGTAGTAAAAAAGTCCTAGGCAGTAAAAGTAAAGTGAAAAGTCACCGCTACTGTCATGGTGGCGCATATATAAACCATCTTATTGCCATCTTTACATTCCTGTTGAAAAAAACAAAGGATAAGATTATTCTCAGAGCGCTCGAGAGCACCACCCGAAACCGTTTTTAGTCGAAATCGCATAGGTTCTCGAATTCTGTTAAATGTCGTTGGTTGTCATGCGCGTCATCATATTTATGTGTCAATGTGATTTTTATTAATTTAGTATTGATAATAATGCTACAAATTTTTAGTAAACCATAATTTACCGAAACCACCTAAACCATTGGTTATGATTTAATACCATTAAAATTGCAAAACTGAATCACTCTGAAATAGACTTCTTATTTCCTGAATGCTTGAAAAAGAATAGTATATGTTACTCGGAATTAAAAGTTTTTTTGTGCTTCGCCCAGTTGCAGGCCTCAGCTTCGCTTCGACCGTCAATCTCTGGCCTCAGCACGAAAAGACCCACTTTTACTCATAGTGACATAATATACAATTTTTTTTTATCGACCGAAAGGGGGATATTTTCTCTTTTTTCTCAATTTCTAACTTTGACTGTCTGTAACTATAGAACGAGTAGACCGATTGAAGTGAATTCAATGGTATTTTGTTCTTTTTGATGTCATCTTTCACCTCCTACCTAAAAAGTTCCGAAGGTTCAATAAACTCTTATTATGTTTGTTACGTTCATAGGAGATTGAAATTGACTCATTCCGATCAAGAATAGCAAAAAAATACAATTATTTTTTTCAAATTGATCAAAAAGCGGGGGTATAGAACCTTTTTTTTGTATTGCCAACTTTGACTACCTGTAACTTTAAAATGAGTGGATCGATTAGTGTGAATCCAACGGTGTCCTTGTTCTTTTTGATATCGACTAGAAGAATATTCAAGTTTATTTCAGGAATAATCCAGGAATATATACATGAAACAGTAAAAGTTTAATATAGATAATTAATTTTTGAGTAATACCATGACTTTTTTTTTAGCATTTCAGGAGCAATCACCGTTTTGCTGATAATCGTGGCCTCCGTGGTCGAGGTTCTGGTCAAAAGAAAACATAACCAGCATTTACGAACGAAAGTTGCAGACTCTGAAAGAGATTTACCAGTTGTTGGGCACTCGTTGAGCAAGGAGCAGATTATCGGAAAAAAAGACCACTCAGGTGTGAAGCTTAGTAAGTATCTCTACGACTAATGAAGATTCGTATAACGTAATAATAAATAACGGTAAAACCGCTCTCTTTAGTGTTTCCTGTGAGGTTGCTGCTGGCCTTCTCGGCTGTGACCAACGGTAACAAGATCTTGTCACTAGAGAACAAATCGAAGGACGCCATCACTTGCGTAAATGGATTACGAGTCATATCCATAACTTGGATCATTTTGGTGCACTCTTACTTGGAGGTGTTTGGGGTGGCTAAGAACAAATATCTTCGCACTATAATTGAAAGAAACTTTACCTACCAAACCATCGCTAATGCCACGTTTTCAGTGGATACGTTTTTTTTCATAAGGTAGGTATATTATAGTAAGTATCTTACTTGAGCATTATAACGGTGATAATTCTTGAAAAGGTTGCATGGATTGGTGGGATGAGGACCAAATAACTTGCTCTTAATAGCCCTGATAAAGAGCAAAATATATGGTTGAAACATCGGCGATTTGATAAAAAACGAAGTTGTAATTTCGTCCCCATCCCACGAATCTACACAATCTTCATTTATATTGGGGCCCTTGAAGATATAATTCTTAAATTTTAGTGGGTTCCTGCTAACTCTGGGGTTCTTCAGGAACGAGTCGGATAAGCCCAATAAAAACAGGTCTTTTAGAGATTCACTAGTCAAATTTCTTCTGATGCTCTCCTACAGATTCGTAAGATTGACTCCTCCCTATTTGTTTGTGTTGGGAGCCAACGAAGTAGTTATGAGATATATGCATAAGTAAGTGAGTCGTAATTTTGTGCTAATAGGATTTTGACTGTGATAGTTTGCAGTAACTCAGTGTTTACCCCTGCCGTGATTGACCACATAACGTGCGATAAATATTGGTGGAGAAACGCTTTATATATCAATAATTTTTTTCCGCAAAAGGAGTTTTGTATGCTGTGGTCTTGGTATATTACCAATGACAGCCAGTTTTTTATTATAGCTTCGATTCTATCGATTATTGCTATAAGGTGAGGTTGTTGTCAGTTTTATCTGTTAGGGAATTTATTGTAGATTTATTTTTAAGGGGTAAAAATGCTTTAAAATTTGCTGCAGCTGTGGTGGCCCTTCTGCTTCTAGCTTCATGGGTCTCAACGTTCGTAATAGCCATGCGCTACAATTATGTGGCAAGAGTCCAAGAGCCATTTGCTCTATTTGACGAGCTCTATGACAAGCCTTGGCTGAGAATTGGACCTTACTTGATAGGAATGATCATGGGTAGTGAAACAATCCAGGTGCAGTTTAATTTACAACTTAGCAAATGCCTTATATAGGGTACATCATGTATAAACTCAAAGGAAGAGTTGTCTTGACCCCCGCGGTAGTGACAATTGGCTGGACCTTGTCGCTGACATGTTTGGCGTCTTTAGTCTACGGTTTGGGAAAGCATGGCATTGTGGTACCTGCTTCCGCTATCTATGTAAGTAAAAGCAAACGACTAACTATTTGGAACTGGTATGTTTTAACGATCATCCAGTTAAATAATATGGTATGTTTAAGAGAGCAGGATCAGGCAATGACGAAACCCATTATTTCACACCCTATGCATACTTTCAGTGCCTAGTGAACATTCTAAAGGGTTTTCCTACTTTTATAGCAGTAGTCCAATGAAATTTCTTGCTGATGTTTTCTCCATAACTGCGGATGACATTACCAAATGCGATGATTTGACCTCTGAAAGTTCCGGCGTTTATTTATACACGTTGGAGTAAATGAGGTAGAGGAGGGGCGGAATTTTTGCACACACATCTGACCAAAGTTCCTTTTCCTGTTGAAGTTGTTTTCGTGCCTAATCTCAATGGCTTCCTCTGGTTAGTAGCGGATTGCAACCTTGCGGTTGATGAAAGATATTCCCTTCATTGAAGGTGGATTCAAGGATATCGTGACCTTCAGGAAAGGGTTCTCGCAATAGAACCGCGTCGCTTCGTCCATTGCCTCATTAAAGCCCAGAAACCGCTTCTGAATCCAATTGGTGGGACTATTAACCCGGTCAAGCTCCCTAAAAGAAGATTAGGGTAACAAAATCGGTCAGCCCCATACTGCAGTTTAAACTAACAGGAAAATGCGGTTCCGAGGTGGGGATAACAAAATAGGGCAACCTCACACTATGCATTTTAAGATAACAAGAAAATGCGGTTTCGTAACGGTGCCTCTTGTTCTTGCACCACGTGTTGGTTCTGCTGCAGTTCTCTGCTACAAATATCTGTGATTGATGGAAGACTTTACACATTAGTTCGTGGGTTTACCGAAATCTTAGATTAATTCACCAAGGTAATATACGCAGCCATCGCCCAAAACTTATGGCTTATCTTATACCTATATAATCTGTGGACAGAAATGCCGCACCTCTTACCAATAATTTGTAGATTACTTGTCCCAGAACCATTCGAGCCATATCTACCCCAACCATAAGAGATGCCTTCTGATTTTATTGAGAATTGATTTTTCGTATTTCTATTCGAACCTACTTTCGGTTCGGTTGATCGTTGTTGTGAGGTTTGTCTATACATTCTTCCTGTCTTATAATATAGTCACGCGATTTTAACGTACTTTGTATCTAAATTTTAATAACAAAGGAAGCAATTACAAATTTTGTACTGAGGATGCAAAACAAATATTGCGAAACGTAGAAAAATTAAATAAATGGTTGAGTCATTTCTTGATTCTGTTTCAATATAACCGAGCATAATATTTCGAATCCTTAAAGGTGTCTCTGGGCCATACAGCTTGGGCATTGTCTCTGGCCTGGATCACTGTAGCCTGCTCTTCAGGGTACGGAGGCCCGTTCAACGCCCTTCTGAGCTGTAGATGTTTGATGCCTCTAAGCAGGCTGACTTACGGCGCTTACCTGGTTCACCCTGTGTTGATGTTTTTAACAAGCTTTTCCCTGGATGGGTCTCTGCAGATCCACCAGATGCTTACTGTACGTATCAGCTGCACAGCAGCTTCAGGCCCAATTTGAGTCATGTAACTTTGCCGAATACCAGTTGTACATGCGCAGTAATAAGTAAGGTTCTGGAGCGGAAGTGGTCAAGGTCACCCCCACTGGACCTGGTCACTGGTCAAGGTCATTTCTATTGGCTCGATCATCTTGGTGTCGTATTCCTTTCGTCTCATCCCTGCTCATTCACACTATCTCAGTCCCTATCATTTGTGAATAATGAACATTATTCACAAGTGAATAATGACTAGTCATGAAAAAGAAACATGTCGTAGGCAACTGTCAACTCAAAAAGTAAACTGCCCTAAACATGAAATCGGTAGTTACCACTGGTTCTTTCAAATAATTTTCCTTCTATTAGGATGTATTGAGACAAATGTAGGTTACAGTGTCCCTTTTTCACTAAAAAATGTGCTTTTTCCTAAAAAAATACTTCAAAAAGGCCATAAAATGAGGTAATTTACTGTCCACTCTCGTAACATTGAAATGGACATGCACGGGCGACTAGACTGTCATCTATCTAACCAGTGCTGATCGATGATTTTAAAACTTTTTGGGGCATCTACATATAACCTATCATGTGAGAAAACCCGGAATCTTGATCGTGGATAATTTTTAGTATTTAACTCGCATTTAATGAGCGTTATTCTCTCGGGCAACTTGTGCCACTCGCTTCGCTCGTGGGCTCAAACGTTACCCTCGAGAGACCCCTTTTTTGAGCGCCCAAGACGTATATTTCTTTATTCAAAAATGCCTTCACGTTCTCCTCTCTCATGCATTTGTGAGTTGAAAATTACATTTTAACCACTAGTGTGTGTAAAACTTTCTACCGCACATGTGTGTGTAAAAATACAAATTTCAAATATTTGGAAAATTCTGATCATCATTAGGGTCAAAATCGGTTAATAATAACTTAAAACTAAAAAAACTAAACAAGTCTAAAAATTCAAATTTGGAGAGGAAGGAGTATTTCAGATTAAAGTTACGGCCAAGCGAAAATCGGTTAAAAATAATTTACAACGTCGAAAAATGCAAATCTGATGTTTATGGAAAGATGCAGATGGGATTAGGGCTAAAATAGGTAAAAAAATGGCTTAAGGCTTCTAAAAATTTTCATATCTTTTTATAAACTCACTTTTAGGAGAAAATCTGGCTCAAATCATGTAATCTGTGTGGTTTTTTTTATAAAATTACATTTTAGGAATGTTACTTGGCTCAAAACGTTTAAAAATAAATGTTTGGTATTTTTCTACAAAATTCCGTTAGAATTTAGGCCAAAATCGGTGAAAAATGTCTTTCTTAATGCATATAAAAATATAAGTTTGGAATGTTTGAAGAAATTCAGGTTAAAAATGGCCAAAATCTTTTAAAAATAGTAAGAGCGGTGTAAGGGAAATCGGCGGAATGGGACAAGGCAGCAAAAATTGACGAAGAAGTAATTATATTTTTGCTGCCTTATCTCAATTCCGCAAATTTTCCCTATATACACCGTAGTACCTTCATCCATCTATTAGTCAGAGCGTCTAAAATTCGAGAATGAAGAATACAATCTTTTAAAAAATGACACACATTGACAAAAAAAATTGATGAAGGTGATTTTGGATTAGACACTTGAATTTTAGCACAAAATCAGGCAAAACTCTGGGCAACTAACTTTCGTTTTCAGTAAAATTACATTTTTGGACTAAAATAAATTAAATTTAGGTTTCAAAATACAATTTTAGTAATTTGCGTTTAAAATTTCAAACTTGTTTTTGAGAATTTTAAGTAAGAGCTGCGGCCAAACTCGTTTAAAAATTACTCAAAGCTTTTAGAAATGCAAATGTGAAGTTTGTGAATTTGAGCCAAAATAGATTAAAAATTATTCAGAACTCAAGACATGCCTTGTCTTAGGTCATGTTGTCTTGTCGTATCAAGACAAACTTGTTAAATAGTCGTTAATAAAGCACAAGATAAGCTGATCCAAGACAAGACATCTAATCTTACACTTGCGGTATTGCCAGCCTTTATCTGTAGGCCTCTATATTCTATCTCTCTATACGTTTCTCTCTCGCGCAGCGGCAACAGATCGTTGCCACACGCCTAAAACCTAGTTCTCAGAGGCTTGTCATGTCGCCGCGACACCCCTTTCCTCAAATTTAATAATGTTTCGCTGTCGTAGATATTCTACTTGAATACTTGCCTGAATTGAACCTATGAATTTGATTTGGTGTTAAATTTATTACGAAATTAACCCCAGTGGGATGACATATTTCAACTTGTAAGGTTTGTTCCATTTTTAGTAAGTTTTCAACTTTCAAACAGTATATTATTTTTTGTTTATTATACGTGCCGCGACAAGTAGCGGGTAGTTCAAATAATCCAACTACAAACAGGGTGTCGCAAGACACATAGGGTAATTTCAAAACATGATCTCTCATTGGTCGGACCAAATGTCGCAGCGACATGACAAAGTTCTGAGAACTAGGCTTAACGCTTAAATCCTTCACCTTTCTTTATTATATTCTGACCAGAGCCTAGGAATGGGATGACCTGTTATGAAACGACCAGTGATGGGATAACCAGTATTAGAAACGAGATGACCAGATATGAGGTATAAACCATCCACTTATTATTGGCGTATAATATTATCAGGTAGGCGTTGGAAATTTGACTTTGACACTTTAGTCGTATCTTCTGTGCTGAAACATGTGCTGAAAGGAGATAGGTATAAAAAAATTTTAGATTTCAAAGGTAACGAGATATCAAAAATAAGTGAATGAGTTAAATGTAGAGATGACCAGCTGGGTTGAGACAGAAGTGATGAAGATGTTTGTTGTTGATGGAGCTTCACCAGTGGCCGGGCCAGTAGGATAAACCTTCACCAATTTCGTTTTAAATTCTTCTTGCTACTGCGCATGTACAATTGGCGTGGTTTACTGCAAAATTGGCTTAAGATTTCCTTATGGAAAATTACGTGACTCAAATTGTGTCAGAAGCCCTAGTTTGTATCTATTTACCTCGAATTATTTGTGTTGTTCATAGGTTGTGATATTTTTTGGGAACGCTGTTCTGGCCTTTGCAGCGGCCTTCGTAATTTCATTGGCGTTCGAAGCTCCAGCAATCAACTTGGTGAAACTTTTTCTTAGGGGCACTGGATGAGGGGTTTTGTAAAAAAGAGTTAAATTATTACTGTAAATATGATACTTTTTAATATATTTTTGTAGTATTTTTACAGTTTTTGTTTTTGTTTTGTAGTAGATAAAGTGATTAATGACAATGACGCAGTGTAATAATCATTAATATTATTATGACTACCTACCAACTGTTTTATAAATACTATTCTTAATGTTAAAACAATATACAATTTGTACAGAAGTATTGATCAGTTCTTCGTGAATCTTGAAATTATAATCTTGGCGTTTTCTTCAAAGTTGGCTTAAAGTTCGATTGATGAACATGAAAAATAATGTTATCAAGTAAAGTATTCCGTGCTACGTGATTATACAATTTATAGCTTATTAAGTCTATAAAGGGTGGTTATGAAGAATCGGCAGTTTCTCTATAAACCATTCATTATGAACCAGCTTGTATATAAGATAGTTACATCGTACTTACTATTTAAACTTAAATATAAAATGAACCTTTCTTGTAAGGCAAAGCTTAAATGTCTTTATCTAATAAACAGTTAGTTATTTACAGATCAAATTCTTCTTGAATATCTTAGATAACTACTAACACCGACGAGGACCATGTAGGAACAACACCATGGTTATGATGACAGTTAATACAGAAAATGTACTATCACCGTTACCAACTCCCTAAATTCTACGAAATTGTGAATAGGAAAAATGTAGGATCGAAGCCCGGAAAATATTTTAGATTGTAAAATCTAGATACGAACACTAATATAGCACTTACAACAGTAAAATAAACACTATGTACACAGTTACACTGCACTAAGTAAGTACATATCTAGTCAGTGCCTTTCTATGTTCACTGGATGGCGTAAATCTGAAAAGAAATAATTACCGTGACATTATTAACAGCTACAAGAAAATTGGATAGGGTGTCCCATTCTGTTAACTCTATAGGGTGTCCGGAAATGAAGCGCATAAAATTCAGGGACTGGATGTACTCTAAGAAATGGACAAAAAATATTAATACACATTGGTCCGCAAATTGACCCGAAGTAATCAAACCCCATATAATCAAGACGCCGTGAAAGTTGGTACGTTTATACAGGGTGATTCAAAATTCAGTATGAGGATTTTAAGAGCATATTTGTGGGGTCAAAATAAGACGTTTTTTTCCTATAAACATGGGTCCTAAAATGAACCCCGTCCGCCCTACGGGCTCTCAAACTTAAAAAAATATATTTTTTTATGATTGTGGCCATGAAAATTCTTAATACAAATACATCTTCGTTTCTCAACGACCTTTTTTCATTTCTCTCAGCTTACTGTCATTATGATCATGAACATTTTATGTTTCCCGTGAGTTTTGTTAAATTCATCGTCACTATCTGTAGGCCGAACAAATATCTTTAATTTTGATTTCTTGACTAAACTAACTGCTTACTCGAGAAAAACTCCTTTGACTGAGTGGTTGGGACTTTGTACTTTGACAACTATTACTATTCACAGACATTTATAAACTTTAAACATTTATTTTAAACCTTTTTCACATTTCATGACCGGTAGGAACGGATAAAATAGCAAACCTGTTAGTTGCAAAAAACTAAGAAGAATTAAAATTTTTCCATTTTTGAGAAAATAAACGTCCACAATTAAAAAAAAATATTTTTTCCAACTTTGAGCGCCCCTAGGGGGGAAAGGGGTTCATTTTAGGACACATGCTTATACGAAAAAACGTCTTATTACGCCCTTAAAATCTATTTTTAATTAAAAAAGTGTTTTTGGTCGACTTCTTGGAAACACGCCGTTTTCGAGTAAAATGGTATTTAAATGATTATTGCACTGTCAGTTACTACTGGAAAATGAAAAATAAAAGAAACTATTGTCATGCAATTATGGTCGATGTAGTGTAGTAATTTTTAATGTAGAAAACAATGCTTTATCAGCTCTTATGTTTAAATGACAGCAAAAGTTATGAAGTTAGGGTCAAAAATACTCTAAGCTGGTTCTGGTTAACACACTAAACCAAATTTTAAGTTCGTTAAAGTTTTCCAATTTGGCTTAAAAAACTAATCTTCAGAGTCCACCCTTTAAGCGGGTCTAACTCATTTAGAGTCCGTTTGCTGACCTGTGTTTATATAAACTGTTTGCTTATTTTTTAGTGTACTATCAGCCCCCGAATTATTTGCGCATTATTTTTCCGAATACCCTCTTGAAGGATGGGTGACGATTTCATTAAGGAAAGCACTTCTGTAAGGAGTTCCGAAATGGGTACACTCTATCCGAATAGTGACCTGCTGCTCGTATTACTTTTTACTTATTTCTCTACTTGGAATTTATTATTAGTATCTATCACAATTTTTTTTTACGAACACGTACCTATAAGAGTTATTTAACTACACCAAACCCAACAAAAACAAGCAGCAAATGTTAAATGGCCGAAGCGGACACGGACATGGCGACATTCTGTTCCGGGTATTCCTCGTATTCCTCTTCGCCGCCCTCCGGGTCCTCGTAGTCGTCTTGACCGCCCTCGTCCGTTCCCTCATCCCCGTCCACCTCAAAATTGCCGGGCGGTGATGGTGGGGCAGGAAGTGCCGGTTTGCTCAGGTCCTACAATGGTGTTAGTTGGGCACAGCAAACGCTTTAGCGGTTAGAATAAGGTAAAGAAAGTACCTTGGGAGGTCGCCAACCACAACCTGGTAAAGGCAGCCCGTCAGGCCCTAAGGGGCAGGGGGCGTCTAGGCCGGGCACTCCTTGGTCCCCTTTATCTCCCTTGTCACCTTTTCTCCCTCTCTTACCTAGTGGACCCTAAATCGAAGATTAACATTTTTCTTTGCTTTACTTATATGGATTTGAGAATTACTTACTGCATCACCCTTATATCCTTTATCGCCTTTAGGGCCCTGAAAATATAAAAAAAGTTTAGTTGGATATATTAAAGACAATTTACTCGCTACAAGGGCTACATGCAAATGATGAAAAATAAATACTATTGTGATTTTAGCTCAAAGCACTGGTTGGTGGATTAGTTTGAGTATGTTGGTTAAAATGTTATTAGTACCTCTTGACCGGGGATTCCATCTGTTCCCTAAAATTAAAAAACACATGTTAGTAAATCAGTAAAACTAATTACAAAGTTAGGCAGTAGTTTAATTTATTACATATTATTAGCAAAAAAAAAGTAAAAAAAAACACTTACTGGTAAGCCAGGGTCTCCCCTTTCTCCTTTGGTACCAGGCTCGCCTTGCGCACCCTGGTGTATGAGTGAAGAATTAGGTATCTTTCGAACATGACTGGGGGTAGATGTTACATAAATCCTTACATTTGAGATATAGGATGCAGAAGCAATGAAACAAATAACGTCCAGAGAGGATATTCACATAAAATATAGAAATTGAAATTTATACATACGCATAATAAAGATCGAAACGTCGGCAGTTTCATAAATATAAAGTTGCAATTTTTTATATGCATTCGCTATCCATCATTTTCAACTTCTCAAGCATATTTTGTTACTTAATCCAACTCACCCATATCAAAAATATTATTAAGTGATGAAAGAACTGATTCTACCTGATATTCCTTTCTACCAAGTTCGGTGATAGTGGCAATTTAGGGAGTGAATTATATGGTCAGTCAGTTTTAGGCAGTTGAAAATGTTTTGTACGTTTTCTTTGAGTGAATAAGCTAAAAATGTCTCATGAAACCATCAAAGATGTTTTATGTAATTATATATGACTATGGAATAAACCGTTTTTTGTATACCTACTTGTTGTGTCGTCTAAAATAGAGGTTCTCAAACTCATTCAGTCGATCGCCTACTTTGAGAGTCAATTATTTTCTGACATCTTCAAAAAAAATTGTCATATGAGCACCAATACAAACGACATTTTGTGGAACAAAAATTATTGTTTACTTATGCGATTTTTTTCACTCTGTAGATTTGTTCAAGCTCATTGTTCCACAAAAAAATTACATTACAATCACAATCCGTTACAATATTCAATCTTAGTTCAAGGAACAAAGACCAGAGGCAGCATCCTTTGTATCAAAAGGTGTTGATTGAAAACAAATTTAAACGAACTATGAATGAAGTCACCCACCATACACCACGCTAAATTCTGTAAGTTTCCACGTACATGGAAAGTTAGTAGAAACCATTCACTTATTAATGACATCAAGTAGGCGTTGGAAATCTGACTTTGACACTTTTATCGTATCTTCCCAATATGTGCTGAAAGAAGATGGGCATGAAAAAAAAAATAAAGATTTTAAAAGTTAGTTCCCCACATAGTATTAAAGGAATATTCACGTTCCTATCCCATTCCTTTAAGCTTACCAAGAGGAAATTTTTTTTTTGTATTATGAAGGTAACATGAATGTAATGTTCTCTCGAAGAATATTTGAAAAAAAGTTTCTTGTCACAAACTCACCATAATACGTACTTTTCGATGCGAGAATATCACAGGAGAAGAAAGTTACTGAAAAGAAGTTCTTTTTAAAGGCGGTAAGAACGTCCTTTAAAGAAACAGTAAAATTCTATCTACCCATTCATTGAATTAATTTATGAAGTAAAATTTAAAAATCATCTATTTCTAGTTGTTAATGTAAAATGTAATGGCCTAAGTAGAAATTAAAAAAAAAACCTGCTTTAAGCTCATATGGTATCAGAGATTCAAAGGGTGTTTTGCACATGAATAACATATGAGAGGATTGTTCAAGTTGACAAGTTGAATGTGTTGGTCATGTTATAATCATATGGTAGAACATAACTGGAACGTTTGGAGAATATGAAAAGGAGGTCGCGGAACACATTGTTCTCATGTGATATTCAAGTTCTAAAAGATAATTTTTCAACTGAATATCAGATTTCATCTACTCAAAAGCATATATGTTCTTATCAGATGATAAGAATGTAAAATTGGTATGTGGGTCAGGTGCCAAAAGTAAGTGTATGAGGTATATAGGCGAGGGGTGTGCAAAATGCACTTTGTACACGCCTATGTACGGCGCTGTTTGCAATATGCCAGTTTCAGCGGTAGTTAGCAGTGCGTCTTGTTAATTTTCAAAGCAATCGTAGAAAATTAGTATATTGTGCAAGGCGTATGCAAAGTGCACCTTACACACCCTGTAGTGCGTTTTGGTAATTTTTAAGGCAGTCGATTGCAATATAATTATCAAAGATATGTGTATTCTTTTACGATTTGTTAATTATTTTTCTTATCGTATTTTCACAAAAGGATAAACGTATAAGGCTTTATAACCCCCCAGCGAAAGAAACAAAGGTCTCCAAAGTTGAGTAAGCATTACGAAGGACTTTATACTGTTATGACGCGAACCATTGACGTTGGTCATTGTCAACGTACTCCCAGAACAAAATTTAAAGTTCTTCATTTAGAAAGACTATTGAAGTATCAAGGAGAAACTGATCGGTATGAAGAAGAGGGCATTATGAAAAAGTTCTAGTTCAAAGTGTTTAAAGTTCAAACACACTCACTAATACTCTGCCACGGTTTTAAGCATCTTTGTAAATGTGAGGATTTATGTAATGCGTTCCAGGAAAAAAAATACTTACTTTCATACCATCCAAACCGGGCGGCCCCTGTGAAGAAAAATATCTGAGAAATGAGGTGCGAAAATGTGAGCGATAACTGTAAAAATTATGTGGGTGATCGATGGGTGCCAAAATGCTCAACATTTTCACTCGTTTTCAAAATTGCATGCAGATTGGCGATGATCGTCCTATAGCACTCTAAAAACGCAGACATTAGCATCTCGAAAAATCATCTCGCCACGATTATGTCGCCAAAAAAATGTATGTATCTTGGTACTTATATGTTCTACATGCTTTGAGATATGTTTATTGTGTTTTTAATTTAGATTTAGAAAAAGGGATGTTAGTAAAAAGAAGCAAATATCAAAATTTCCGCACATGCACATACATTTATTTATGGACTTTTCTTTAATACAGCTGTGACTTATATTATGCTAAAATAATATTCTGAAATGTACATTCATTTAATAAGGTTTGGTCATGGAATATTTTGAAAGTTGCTGTTACTATATGATAGGCGTAATATTTTTTACACATATACTGACTGCTAAACTTTCTTAAAAAAATGGACGAAATCGCTTAAGTTAACGGTTACAATGATCACTTTTCCATTATGCGCTGTATCAAAACTGCGGTGGAGATCTGTGCCTCGACGCAAAAGGCACAAATCTCCATGTTGCTTAACAATATCATATTAAATGTGTCAATTCAAATGCTGTTTACAATCATTTATAATACTTACAAATTTTAATAATACTATAATAATCAGTCACATAATTAGAATACTTATTATTATAACATTATAACTAGCCTGTATAGTAATTACAAAGTATAACCTATTATGGGACACCTATTATTATAAAAAATGTTAACATTTATTTTACAATTTTTATATAACATTCTCGATCATTGCTCTGGATGAATGAACAACATGAAAAGCATCATGTCTTGGTTTTATTATCAACGGTGATCGGATTATTGAGAGAATATCCTGACAACGCTTTTGGTTATTAACATTATTTAAATATCTAGTGTTAGTTAAATTAGTTCTGATACTCTCTGATGTAAGTACATTCTGGACGTAAAATTATAGCGTTGAAATTAGTGTAGAGTGAACGAAACAAAGGTTTTGTTTAAGTTTGAGTCCTTAACCCCCTAATGGTACCATTATCATACTTGATCTATTATTACGACTAGGTTAAGGAGTTAATTGTAAGAGCTTTTATTCATAAAAGAGATGTTGTATGGCGAGAGAAAAGATTTTTGACTATCGTTCGAACATCTAAATTATTGAAATATAAGTCAAAAAAAGAAAATGGAAAAAAATGTGTAAAAAGCAAACAAATACTGTGTCGCTAAATTCTTTTCCATAAAATAAAATGTGGAGAGAAGAAGTGGATCAAAAAACAATTGAAAAAATAAGTAGATGTGGCGGAGAAAGCACAACATACTGAGAATAATTTGTCGTAGTTTACATAACTTACCGTATTCAGTATTATTTCCTAATGTTTATAATTTCGCAAAAGTTAGGTTTCTTCTCGTTTCTTTCTCAGAAACCCAACTTTTGCTCAACTAGGCGGTCAAGAACAGTCTCTCCGTTTATAATTTCAATAAACATTTAGCCACAGAAAATTATACAGAGGGTGGCAAACAAAGTTAAAAATCAGCAGAAGACTTAAACGAGTTTTTCAGGCTGCACTAGCACACTAAATGTTCGCTAAATATCTCAAAAGCTAGGAGTTATAGAAAAAAAATAAAAATGACGAAAGTTAACAATATTTTATCCTATACTTTTGTCTCTTTAATCATTTCTTATTACTGCAAGACTTTTTTGTGGATATTCGTGGTACAAATACTTTTTTCCATACAGAAAACAAAAACAATTTTATGGTCACACGTTCGATATTTTGCTCACTAGTTTTTTTTTTCAATTTTAGAACTCATCAACATCATAAAAGGATCAGGACCACTTTAGTTGCACTACTAGAGCTCGTTCAAGAACACCCTTATTTATACTACTAGCCTATTTTAGGTACAGATTTTGATTTAGAAAGCAAGGTACTGGAGATTGAATTCGTTTGCAAAATTTGCTTTGTAAAGAAGTTTTTACCATCTGAATTTCAAGGATTTCAAGGATGGCAAGGAATTTAGATCATCCTGAAGTTGTAACGAGCATAAGTTGATT
Source organism: Taphrorychus bicolor (assembly GCA_951812265.1). NCBI lineage: Eukaryota > Metazoa > Arthropoda > Insecta > Coleoptera > Curculionidae > Taphrorychus > Taphrorychus bicolor. The sequence goes on along the minus strand of OX638297.1, from coordinate 45,853,779 downwards.
GAGTTTAACGGTGATCATTAATCTTCCCTAATGATCATATGAGTTTCAAAATAATATTAAGCCACAGAAGAGCTGCGAAGTGGGAAAAACAACTAAAGATGAATGAAAAACAAGAAGAGTTCTTCTAAATTGTAGCGAGTGGAGCATATTTTGTTTGTCTGATTTTGTATTTGATATCCCAATGTTTGGGCCAAACAAAATGTGCATAAAAGGCAACAAATTTGGTGTTTTTTTTTTATCTAAACTTTTACTGGTAAAATTGTTGTATTGCAAGAGATGGTTAAGGAATAATGAATATAGAAAACTTTCACCTTTCAAATGAAAAGTAATTGAAAAAAGTTTAAACTGTTTTACGTGTAGAAGCAAGCTTACAAGCTTACGTTATCACTAGAATTTTTTTCCTGATAACATTTAGGTAGAATTAGATAAACCACTCTGATGAATTTTGAACCAGGAGAAGAGTTGGTTCACAGTTTCTTTTCTAAAATGCTGAGAGAATAAAGAACTTGTCTGACTTGAAAACCAGTTTTCAGGCCAGATAAAGACTAATTGCAAAAATTCTTATTTAAGTTTTAAAAGTTTCAGTTTACGAAATGTATGATCAAAAAAAAAAAGAAGATTTAAGTGTCTACATCTTTTGTGTTCTGCTCAAATAAATTTCTTATTCATGTTGCGTTGCCACGTAAGTCCAGTGTCATTGACTGGTAACTTCTAATTTTTACATTAAAACCTTAAAATTAGAAATTATAATAAATAAATTGATAAATACAGGGCGCTCCAAGTTGAAATGACCTCGGAAAGTGTAAGCCCTGGGACAGTTAAATTCAATCGAGAATCTTTTCTCTTACAGTTTCCGAGATTTTAAAGTACATTCTCTAATCTTACAAAATTAGCCCTCCAAAAGCACAGAATGGCCAATGGAAACTAGAATAATGCTCGCTCGTATACGATTGGAAAAATGATGCTTTCGAAAGGCTCATGGTTAGAATTAAGAACATTTTTTTACAAGACATGGCGTCGGGGACTTTTAAAAGAAAGGAATTACATTCCACCCCTGAAAGAAGGATGAAGAATTAAATCCGAGTTTAAATTAAGTTAATAATTCCATCCTCCCTTAAAAAGGGCACATTTTATTCAAAAAGTCACTGGACGGTTTCTCTTTTCCCCTGATTTACCAGCTCCTGTTAATGTCCTCCTAAAACATCCTCATTTGGAATTAAGCCTTTTGTTGTGCTCATGCATCCTTGATATGGCAGTAGCCTCAAACAATCACTTAACAAAATGTCTTAAGGGGCTAGCGGTCGCACAGTTTATGTTCGTGTTAATGGGGGTTAATATTTGTTAAGTCACTGCATTGGAAAACCCTGCTATAGTCCTAGTTATACAATGTTTTCCTTACCATTGGACCTGGTTTGCCGTAGTCTCCTGTCCTGCCGCTTTCACCTCTTAAGCCCATCGGACCCTTGAATATGTAGGTAAATATAATATACAGACTTGTTTTAAAAGCAAAAAAGTGAATGTTCTAAAGCTAATGTACTCACAGGAAGACCCATTGGCCCTGCGTCACCTTTACTACCCTTCTCTCCCTGAAAATCGTAATTTACTATTGAGTCTAAACATATTTTTTTTTCACAATACCGGTTCTCCTTTAATGCCATCCATCCCCCGATCTCCTTTAATACCTGGAGGTCCTTGCAGTCCCGAAATCCCTGGGGGTCCTGGAGGCCCAGGAGGTCCTTGCAGCTAAATTTCCAAACCATTGTATTAAGTGGTACAAAAACTAATTCTCCAATATTTTACCGGTTCCCCTGCAGATATAATTTCTCCAGTCCCGTCGCCCTGGAACAGTATAGAAAAAGTACAAAAAAGATGCAGCAGTGACAAGAATAACGGCGGTTTATTAGCTGTGATGCGGCCAATGACCACAGTGACGTCGCTATTAATCTTTAGTGGATAAGTAAAATGGAAAAAAGGAAAATAAATTACCTGTCGCCGTCGGAGCTTCTTGTACTTCTGCAACGGCAGAGAAGGAATGTGCATGTTAGAAAGAACGTTAACAACTTAATAATAAGCGCCCACTCACAGACTCCCCTTTTTCCCCCTTTTCTCCTTTTTGTCCTGGATATCCTGGCGGTCCTGGCAAGCCAGGGGGACCCATTAAACCCGGAGGACCGATGTCTCCGTATTCTCCCTTTTCGCCTTTAGGACCTATTAAGCCCTAAAGCAAATTTGTTAACACTAAAGTTTATCAAGCGAATAAGATACTTACCGGGAGGCCCGGCGGACCTTGTGGTCCGGGTTCTCCGTTCACACCTGGCACACCCAGTTGACCCGGCGTTCCCATATCTCCCTTTGGACCTATAAATATATTTTAAGTAGTTTTTTAAAGCGAAATAGATTCCACAGTGAAGTGAGCTTTAAATCGGTGTTATTAGAGATCAAGAAACCCGCAGCCACATCCAGTTGGTGTTAGGTAAGGTGCCGTCGACAAGGCGTTTTTACCTGTATAACCGGGTAAACCCCTATCTCCCCGGTCTCCTTTTTGACCCGGAGTCCCCGGTTTTCCGGGTTCGCCCTTCAACATTGCTAGCTCATCGTCTTGACCCTGTGCAAATCACTACGTCAGCATCGCAACATATAGCTTCATATTCATACGTGTGTGAGAAACATTAGCTATTAAATTTTTTAAAAGGTCTTTTTGACTTATCGATACAGGGTGCTCATTACACAACGTTATTCAGAAGGCTATGCATTTTGGTCAGAAAAGGATGACATAATTAAAATAAGTGGTGTTTTGTTTCTTCATCCTTTTCTTTTGACAATTCATAGACAACTAGATGAATAAACACCCATTATTTAGCTGCATGTAAATTATTTTTGCTTTATTCAATATTGAAATTAATCATCATTATTTCTCACAAACGTCATATCTGGTACATGCCTATTTAAAGAAACTAATCTAAAAAATAAAACAACATAAATATTAAACAACTAATAAAATATTATAAACAATTACTAACCTACACCAAGCGACGGCAAATTACAATATTGACCACAGCTGCAGCACAATATGTCCAGTGTATTTACAAGTTGTGTAATTGTGTTTTTCTTTTGTTAGTTGTGAGTGAGACACGCTAAACTACGAAAGTTGGGTTTGGTTAATACCAGGCAACAACTTTTAGGATATAGAGGATTGTTTTGCTGTCGAACAATATCTTTAACTAAGTTTTGTTAATACTTCCTGGAAATTAGGATTTAATCAAAACAGTACTATTTGGTCTGAAAAAACTTAACATAGCAAACTTTTGCATTTTTATGGATAACTTTCAACTTTTTGTCTTTAAGGTTATTTTAGATAGAGGAAATCTGAAAGCTCTGATACCAAAATACATTTCTAATTTACAATTTATCGCATTTTGCTACTTTCTAAACCAATGGGTTCAAATCTGAACTCTAACTGTGGGAGAAATCTTTCCCCAACTGAACTGACTGTCCATGGAGAATAATATTTGAAGCAAAATTGTTGCGGCCTTGCAAAGGCAATTTCTCATGTTCGCAGCGTCTAAGTGGCTTAAATGGCCCAAACTTATGGGAATGCATAGCAGAGAAAATGCCCTTAAGAAAAGAATAAACCATCTTTTCTGCTTTTAAGTTTCTCTGGTACGTATTTTAGATATAAATAGTTAAAAATTCATGTTATGATTTTTGTTTTGTAAATAAAAAAATTATACAGGTTATTCTATCCAAAGGGTGCCAAGAAGGTAAATTAAAGTTAGGAGGTTAGGAAGGTGAGCTTCAAATAAAATAATAGTGTCTGTCGTGTTTTACCAGGGTACCTTATTGAAGAGAAAAGAAGATAAGATTCTCCATTTGTACCGATATCCTTAGGGAAGCCTTGTATTGTATTCAATGTGAGTGGACTTATACAGACCTCCACCGCGATCTGCACTCTATTGTGGCTCACTCGAAGTGTTACTAGCAAGGCTTGCCTCTGCCAGATCCACTAGTTGTCACCCGTTATGCCCAGACCCTCAACGAATCTGATGAGTCTCTCGGACGACACTCTGTTTGCTTCTTGAGGTTCCATGATCGTGTATCCGATCAGTGAGTATCTCGATCTCGCAATAGCCGGGCAGTCACATAGGACGTGCCCAACTGTCTTGTAGTTCTCTAAGGACAGCCGACACCCCGTCTGTGAGATCTTAGGTGGCTATATCCTGTATACAGTGCATGGCCACTTTGATTTGTCTCATATTTAGTCTGAGGAATGTTTGGGCTTTTGCCCTCCCTGTTTCCATGATACATTTTTTGGAGTGTGATAGTCCGGGTAGGTTCTCCCACCAGTCCTGGGACTTCGCATTGCTTTATTTCTGGAGTTCAGCTTTGACCAGAGAGTATGGGACTCCCAGTGCCAGCTCCGGGCCTATGAATGCAGAGCCCACCGCCCTCCTAGCTAGAGAGTCGGCCCTCTCATTGCCTTCATGACTACGATGGCCCGGGATCCATACCAGTGTGACGCTGTTCTCCTGCGATAGGGTGTTCAGAGTCCTGTGGCAGTTCCAAACAGTTTTGAAATTGCAGCGAAAAGACATAAGCGCTAGAAGCGCTGCCCGACTATCCGAGCAGATCTTTTGTGTCCTCCTTCTTCTAATAGGTGTCGGGCACACAATTTAATGGCATGTACCTCTGCCTGAAACACTGTGGTGAATCGGCTCAGGCTTTCTGCTATGCAGATGCCATCCGATCTCCCGTACACTCCGGAGCCAGCCCCTTCGTCGGTGTACCAGGTACTTCCTGCCAGTTGTAGATCTTCGCCTCGTTCGTCCCAGTCTGCCCGTGAGGGAACCCTGACGCCGTAGCGAGTGTCCAATGTACGTTTTGATGGCCTTCCGAGATAGGTCTTCCAAGCCAGCCTTGGCATTGTTGGTCTCACCATCGAATGGAGCACCGTTGAGTGCGTCACTTGTTGCAGCCGGTATGTCGCCTTCATTGCCTCTCGTTCCACGAGTATTAGAAGTGGAAGCAGGTCGAGAGTGCGCTCCATGGTTGCCGTGGGCGTCGTTCTTATTGCCTCCATGATGCAGAGACATATTTGTCTTTGCAGAGCGGACAGTTTAGCTTTGATGGAGCTCTGTCTGCTCTTTCGATACGAAACTCTGGCCCCATACGTGATTATCGGTCTTATTACCGTCACGTATAGCCACATAGTTTGTTGGGGTCCCATCCCCTATGATTTGCCTAGCAGGTTCTTGCACGACCAAAGGGAGAACTGTGCCCTCCTAACGATATGAGTGACATGTGGGATCCATGTGAGAGATTTGTCCAGGATGACTCCTAGAAATTTTACTTCGTTGGTAAACGGGATTGTCGTCCCGATCGAGGATGGCGCTTCAATAAGTCCAGCCTCTTCCTAAGGGTAAATGGCACAATCACCGTCTTCCTAGGGTTTATTGATAGGTTTTCCTTTGAACACAAGCTGTGTACAACATCCAATACCTCTTGCAACGTGCTGGAGATTGGTTGGTATGGGTGGTTTCTTATAAGGATAACGATGTGGTCAGCGTATGATTGGACCTCGACTCTTCATAGTTCCAAAGTAGCCAGAAGGTCGTCCACTAGTAAGGACCACAGGAGTGGTGAAAGGACTCCGCCCTGTGGACAACCTCCTGCTTTTGTGAATCTGATAGGGTCATCGTTTAATGATGTAGTGATCAGTCTGGATTCTAACATGTTGCGAATCCAGTTGGTTATTGTTAGTTCGATCCTACTCGCTTTTCACTTTTCCAAGCTTTTCAGCAGAAACGAGATTGGCCTTAGCGATTTAGGCTCTTTTCCCCTACATCGCATCTTTGGCATGTAGATCACCCTCACCCTGGAGCAGCAGTTTGGAGTAAAGTTCCATGCAAGACTCGCTCTGAAGAGCTTTGTTACTAGAGGTGCGAGTTGATCCAGGTCCTGTTGTAGTAGAGCCGGGAACAATCCATAGGGAAACCTTAAGTAAGACATAAGTTCCTTGCGTTAAGCTTTTAAGCCATCTCTTCCCTTCGCTTTTCCTTTTTGTTTATCAATTAGTAGTTTTGTTTTTTTTTTGTCATTTTTAGACTTACTGACTAATATGACTAATATACATTTCTCTTAGTTGGTTATCTCTCTCTTTGGATTTTCAAACTGTATGTTTCTTCTAAACTTCATTTAGTTTGTTAAAGCATCTTATGTTTTATTCTTTTTTGTAAGAACCTTTGTATCTTTATTTTTTTCATTTTTTAAACAAATATTGAAATCTGTTCTACTAAATATTTAGATTTTCTTCTTGAGATTCAGTCTACATCTAAGTCAACCTTTTATTTTACCACAACACAATTTTTTTTCCTAAACACGCATTTTACGTTTTACTTGAAAACTTATAATTCATCGAAAATCCTTTTTGTTCTGTCCAAACTCTCTTATCTCTCTTCAGATGTCCTTTTTCTGTTTTAATTGAGTACCATTGGCAGGGGCGATTCTATCTATAGGCAAAGGGGTTCAAGAAACACGGGCGGCCAAATTTAAGAATGAAAAAACTTTTAATTTCAAGTGTACAAACGAAAAATTTTTAGTTTCGTTAAAAGGCTCAATTTGTTGTTTTTTAAATTTAGTTTTTGTGTCAACAAACAGTGAGGCCTGTTAAGAAATATGTTTTCAAGAACTCATATCGGGTTAGCGTATCTGGCATCTCTTGAGTTTCCTTTTGTACCATTGGTTTGGGTTGACGCGACCATGTTTAGGTAAATTTTCCTCTTCTTTAGGCTTTTATCATATAAAACATGAATGTATTTTTTAGCATTAGAAATTTCCATTTCTTCACTCCTCTTCCTTTTCTTTACAATCACCTTGGCTTTCTGTAATGCAGGATGGTCCAGCGGCTTAAGCAGTACTTAGAGGCTTCATTTCCTCCTATAACCACTTTCTTAATCTTGCGTTTTTTCGGTTTCTCTTCGCTCAGATTTAAGATAGTCGTATCTTCAACTTCAGCAACAGTTTCGATAATAACAGACACAGTAACCTCGGGATGATTACCTTCTTCCTCAACCTTTACAATTTCGGTGGCTTCTTTTTTATTTTCCTTTTCCTTTTTCACACTTCTTTTTTATAACGGTCTTCTTTTTGAGCATACATTCTTCCATCACAGCGGCGTGCTCCATTTCTCCACTAAGGACTTCGATAATCTTGTTTGGAAGCTCTTCTGGCGTCTCCTCTTCAGGTTTCAATTTTATCACCCTCTTTTTTCTGTGGTTTCTTGTTGGTCTTCTTTTTGTTTTTTGTTCTTGAGTTTCTTAATCACAGTTTTCTTAGGGATCCTTTGTTCGATATGATGGTTTTTTGAATTTCTACACGAAGTTTTTCGACAGTACAACTTCAGGCTTTTTTGGAATTCTTCTAAATGTGCCACAAAAAATTCCTACCTTTCTTGTTTTCTGGGTATGCAAGAAGATTTGAAACTGAAGTATTACTAAGGTAAATAAAAAATTAACAACTCTCAGGCGTCTCCAATTGTTTGTTTGTAAATATATTCAGAGTGAATATCATTTCCAACATACTTAATTTCGGTTGATCCCTTCCCCCTCTAAGACTGCAAGAAAAAAACGACTTTTTATCTCTTAAAGTGAATTTTATCTCCAACGTGTTTCGTTTTATTTGCATCTTCAGGCGTCTGCAAAAAGAATATATGTATAACTAGCGTAATGACTCTCAAGCCAATCTTCTAGTGATATTAATTCAGTCGTGCAACATATTTAGTTCTTATTTAGTTCTTTCTCAATTCCCTACGGGTATGCAAGAACGATCTGCCTCCCCAATTTTCGGACCTTGGAAATTAAATGTAAGACCGCTAAATCAATTTGAGTCTTAGTGAACAAAAACAAAAGGGATGGATCAAACTCCTAGAGGATGCTGACAACGGATGTTCGCGTTTGTCGCCTCTGGAAAGTAATTACGCAATTACTCCGTCCAAAAGAGAGTAGTAAGGACTTTTGGTTAAAATATACATTTAGTACATACAAAAGAAACTTTGTTTTCTCTCTTATGTTATATTTTTGCTTTGTTCTAGAGCACTTTCTTGTGCTCTAGAATTGTGTGCTCGTTTTTGCTTTTATGTATGTTTTCTATAATATTTATGCTTCGAAACAAGGTTAAAACAGAGAGCATAAAAGCAGCAAGAACTACAAAGAGCTAAACATTTCGATCACGAACATACTTCGCAGAAAATAAATTTCTTTCAGCTTTGAGTTTGAGTCTTGTTGCCCGTGATGTTGAAAATATCACATTCATACATTACAAATTTAATGGCAGATTCAAGCTGCTTCTTCGTTAGGTGACTACAATGAAAACATCAACCACTTTTGGAGAAAGTTCGAACTTCCTTTCCTTCCTACATTTTGATCCTCGATACCAGGAACATCGAGGATTTTCTCAGTCACGATAGTGACATCGGTCTCTCTGCCTATATAGCAAACCCTCACATTACTGATTACTGATTTTAATGTGATAAAATTGAGCAATGGTCGTATGTCGAATCGCAATATTCGATAAGTATATTTTACAATGATCTGTGACCTTGGTGATCTAAATGGTCGCCGCTTGGTCTTGTAAACGATAACGACGGGTTTTGTGCTCTACTGTGTTAGTTACTCAGAATAATAATATGTCTGTTTTCAGTCCCTCGTTCGTATGTTTTATGTATGGGGTGATCATTTTAAAACTTCATCTAGCAGGCTGTGACATTTTGACAGAAAAGGATGACATAATCAAAATAAATGGACTTTTTTAAAATTAAATGGCTCATTTTACATTTTTAGTAAAGGAGTTATCGTCCTGTGACACTTTCAAACCCCAAGTCAGTTTTCGACCACATCCAGTAAACGTATATGTCGTAAAAATACGTTTTGGAAAAGATCCATATTTAAAGTCAGAATATCAAACAAATATTCATAAATACATTGGCAGGGATATATGTCCGGAATTACATATGAAACTGATAAACACTTGAGCTACTTATATACCTAAACAAGCTCACAAAGCAGACAGTCCTAAATGTAAAAATTGTTTTTACAGGAAATTAAAATTGTCTAAAAGTGTCTAAACAGTCTTATAGTTTCATATTTCTACAATGATTTCTTTTTCATTTAAAAAGGCGAAACGTTTGAGTTTTTGGAGTATTCGAAATCATATACAAGATTTTTAAATAGGCATTAAATTGCCCGTTTCTAGTAATTCCTAACTCTTATCTCATATTATATTCATATTATAGTGTTGGCCAAAGCAAAATAGCCTCAATAAAAATAAGACTGATCCTAATAAAAAAAAAAAAAAAAATGGTGTATCATACACTACCAAATTGTGTTATTAATTTCTAGCTCGACCGTTAAAAAATTATAATAAAATATATCGCTTAAATGAATGTACAATATTAAGTAAAAAGCATTCATTATTTTTTTTTAATCCCATACACGTTATTGACAAGGCATGCAAAATTTGAAAAGCGTTGTTAAAGCTAACAAGACCGGGCCTAACTCGGTTTGTGCAACGTATTAATATGCAAATTGAAGCAAAATATATGTGTGCGGCAAAATGATATTATAGAAAAGCGAATTCAGGCAGCTAAAACAACATCTAAACCAAATAAAGGCCAATTCATGCGCGTAACTCGTAAAAAACATGCGGAAAGATCCTGAATTTCCCCAGCGATATGAAGCCATATTATGCAATGAGGGATGTCAAATTGTTAGGAGTTTTATATTATTTCCAATTTTACATCTCCATGAATTGAATTGTTCCGTTGTATATTTTCAACTTCAAGTTGATTCATGGAAATGTCGGGCAAGGAAGAGAAACAATGTCAAAGTACGTTACCCGTTTACCCCTTTTGCCTCGCGCTCCTTTTTCTCCAGGAGGTCCTGGTGGGCCTATCGGCCCGGTTTCACCTTTCTCACCTAACAAATTACTTGTAAACATCCTGCATGCGTTTGCTTTGCGGAACATAGTTTAATACATGGAATATAAAGTAAAGAAAAATACCTGGAGGTCCCGGGGGTCCCGGTGGACCCTCTATAACCGAGGTCGCAAGCGCGTCGCCGGCGATCGTCGTTGTCAAGCCTCGTTCTCCCTTATCTCCTCTATCTCCCTGAAACGAACGAAAATATTTGCATTTCAAAGGGAGCAATTAAACCGGGGAAAAGGTTTACGAGCTCGCTTACAGCACCGTTCCGCCGTTTAATTATTATTAATTTACAAGTTTAACTTTAAAATTAATAGCAGCCTGAATGATGACGTAATTGCGACCGTACCTTAAGCCCGGGCGCCCCATCCATTCCAGGAGGACCGGGGGGACCGATTGGTCCGGGATCGCCTCGGTCTCCTGGTGGTCCGGGTTCTCCTGGCATTCCTTGTCGTCCTTCGTGACCGGGAGGTCCTTCTGAGCCTCTCGGACCTGCTGGACCTGGCGGCCCTGGTTCTCCAGGCTCACCCTTTAAAACCAATGAGTGATAAATACATTAATAATACTATAAAGAGTCTTTAAATTTGTTTTTCTAATTTTGACATATAAAGTGGCACTTTTCAATACTGATGACAGTGACGTAACGTCCTACTTTTCGTAACTAGTTACGAAAAGTAAAATCTTTCGTAACTAGTGATGAAAAGTTGGTGTCACCACCAGTTGCAGGTTTCGGCTGTGGCACACCGTTGCTATAGTTTTACGGTATTAAGTAGATACAAAGTGGTTTAAAAGTAAATATTGAAGTTTAATAATAATAGTTCTCTCTCTAAGTAGGTATTTGTAGTCAAAATTAGAAAAAATCTTGTATGAAACACGTGACGAAAAACCTTTTTTGTGTATCTCATTCAAATTGCGGGAACTCGCTGCGCTCGTCCCTCAAACATTCATTCGTTACACAAAATCGGACTTTTCGTAACTGGTTACATAAATAACTATTAGAGACGTGCAAAAAAGGTGTACTGCGTAAAACAGTTAGTCATGCAATTCCATAGACAGAATTTTCTTCAAACCGTTACCCCATAGGAACCCTCAGGAATGTGTTAAAACCTCATGCATGAGAGAGATTTCTAAAAGCCCCTACACAAAGACGTCTCTGAAAATATGACCAGAAAAGAAAACTGAACCTCCATTAACACTTACTGAGAGTGTACAGAAAGTAACATTAGTAATACAATTCCATGTTTAAACTGCAGTGAAGTACGGGGTGTTTGTTATAAAACTTCATCTAGCAGGCTATAAAATTTTGACAGAAAAGGATGACATAATCAAAATAAATGGACTTTTGTTTCTCCATCCTTTTCTTTTGACATTTCACAGCCAACTAGATGAAGTTTTATAATGAACACCCCGTATACAATGACCAAACCAGTCGGTGTTATAAAACAACCTTATTGAACAGAAAAGAAGTATTAGGCCCCAAATATAGCGTGTGTCTTTAATAGGTGCTTAGCTACGTCAGTGTTACGCTTGTAGGACAATGAATAAGTGAATGGCTACGGTATTCAACAACTTGACCCTGGATAAAGAAAAGGTAAAGAAAGTTTCATACCTACACTCTAAGTATTTTTAAAAATGAGTTTCCAAAATCAGCTCTTTATTACACTGTAATTAATTCTACTCAATAATTGTCGGCCTAGAGATCTTTATTATGAAATAATATTTTTTTGTTCTTAAAATTTTCGATAATACCGTGACACCGTGACAGTCTGGTAAAAAAAATATTTTCTTGACTACTGGAATAAAAAAAAAACTCTTAAATACTTTTCAAAATTAGCTCACAACTGTAGTGCAATTAATGTATGTGAGTCTTATCCACAAATGACCAATTTGTAGGTTGTAATTAAAGCATTTTGACCAGCTAGTTAAAAAACATACTTTCATCGATTGGAATTGTCAAAAAAAAAAAACAATCAACAAATAAAAACATTTCATCAAAATAAGCTCATTATGTCCAAACATGTAACCAAACCTGTAATTATGGCCAAACTCATTTATTAAAAACCTAAATATCTCTATTGTAGTACGATGAGCAGCAAGTAAAAAAAAAGAACACATTTTAAGTGTTTTCTCAACAACTGAAATTTTTAGACAAAATCAATTTTTTTTTAGCATTGGGTTATTACTGCATCCTAATTAGGCCTGGGATTAATTATTAACTCTAACTAGCAGGGTACTCTATTACAAAATAACTTTTTAATTCAAAATTTGAGAAACATTAGGATAAAAAGTCTAAATTAAAAAACACATTTTCTTGACCAATCAAGTTTTTCAAAAGGGATTATTTTTTTGGGAATTGGCCCATCCTGAACTTAGACTAGGCTCAATTATGGGCCTATGGAGTTTCTATGTTGAATCAACGATCCTTAAACTCGAAATGGAGCAAAAAACGAGAACAACGTATTACGTAATTAAAAAAACACATTTTCTGAACAACCAAAAATTAAAAAACAAAATAGTAAAAAGCATTTTCTCAACCAATGATATTTTTTTAAACTATTTTCTTTTCTCCTAATATTGGTTTATTACTACACTGTATTACCCATTCACTTATTTTTGTCATCTAGTTACCTTTGAAACCTTCATTTTTTTATAACCATCTCCTTTTAGCACATGTTGAGAAGTTACGATAAAAATGTCAAAGTCAAATTTCCAGCGCTTATTTGACGACAATAATAAGTGAATGGCTTATACCATGTTCACACTCAATTGGCCCATAGGGTTTCTATGCTAAAATAACTAATTTTAGACTAAAAATTTAAAAACAATAAAACACCAAACTAAAAAACAATGTCAAAGAACACAGTACAGTTCTACACTAAAAGTGTATACGTTTATTAACCGCTGGAAGTTTGAAAAACAATTTTTTTATCAAGTTAAAAAAAAAATCTCTAATTCTTCAAAGCCCACAATTTTTTCAAAATTAATGTAATACTGAATTAAGTCTCTTTAATCGCTGGTGCTTTTTTTAGCATTGTAAATGTTGGCACATGCTACTTTCCTTTTTAATGCTTTTTTTAAGCACAATTTATGCTCTCTTGAATATTTATCAGTAGAGCAGGAAGACTTCACAAGGATGCCAGAAATATATCTTAATGTTAATTTAAAGTGTACGAACTATGGATTTGTCGATCTCTAAAAAATGAAAAAATTGCACATTTGCTAAAAAAATTACTAGACTTGTTAAAGATCAGAAATACACCGGAACAAAAAAGAAAGACATCCAGATTTTGGAAATCAAATAATAATTGGAAATTAAGTTGTACCACAAAAACCTCTGAACACAACAACTTAAATCAATAAGCTTGATTTAAGAGACAGTAAAATTTTAAGTTAGAAATAGAATAACGAAATAATATGAAACGGAGCTAAACTGTGGAATAGAACAAGACGATTAAGAAGCAGAAATAACAAAGAAAAACTTTATTTTGCAAATTTCCGGAAAGCAAAAAATATAGCATCAAGAAGTCCAGAGCATATATTGAAAGGCAAAAGCCTGCACGTCATTAACCAAAAAACAAGTTTAAAAAAAGCAAACATCTCAACTTGAACCTGAAGTTTCTTTCCTTTTTTAACGCATAGGTACCTTCTCATTTACAGCAAAAGATGGGTATTAGTAGCCATACATCATTCAATGTTACATGCTTAATAACTGTAACTAATCATGCTCTAAATTAAATGCAAATTTTTTATAAACTTTCAAAGAAACAAGCTGACAGGAAAGGAATTTACTTATCGACGTCTAAACATTACGAATTTGAACTCCCATTCCCCTTCAAGTTAATGTTTCACAGGCAGACATAAAGTCGTGGACGGTCGCTTGTAATGAGGTTAGTGAGAGACAGAGAGTGTCTAGCAAAAATAAAGCGGTGAAGCATGAGTACTAAAAACTAACTCACTTTTAAGGTTATGATAGTTTCCCCCGTTATGTTATGGCCCCTTTCCTGAAGCCCCTAAAAAGACACTAATCGTAAATTAAAAATAAAACATCAAAGCGAACGCTACCAGTAGTGCAGTAATGAAAACATATATGTACAAGTAGAAATAACTCCACTTCTAACATGCCTATTAAATATATGAGGAACAACACTAATCAACCCCTACGATCTGAGACAGGTGTGTTGCTGTTACCTTAACAGCCACGATCTCTGCGTATCCTAAGCTTCCTCCTCGTAGGGTGGTCACAGATCGTTTATATCCCTAAGTAGAATCGAAAAATACTTATTGGGTCACTAAGAAGACAATTCTGATATTTTTTTGAACAACTAAATCTACTGCAAGTTTCTGAAAATGACTATTCTACACTACAAAGGAGTTGTCTAGAAAAAACTTGCAACTGAAATTAGAACTCTAACTGAAGCTGGAAGTTTACTCACCCTTCCTGGCGGCTTTAAAAACGAGATTTGTAAGAGTATAATATAGCTAGAGTATAAATAAGCTAATACACAGAATGAAGATAGTTTTACGATGTTTACTCATAGTGGAGGCTATTTCTAATGTGCAAAATAATATTCAGGAGAAATCACAGCGGTGCTATGTTGCCTATCCATTAGGACGATAATTATCCATGTGGTGGTAGCTTATAAGTATATTAAGAGAATATAAATTGAAACAATTATTACCTTTACAACCTCTACCATATCGAGCCCGGAATGTAAACCCACCCGCGCTGGTTGTCCTTTTTGACCCTTCTCGCCTGGAGGACCCTAAAATAACAAGCAAACTCCTTATCTAGGCACGGTTTATTGTCTGTAAGTAGAACAGTTATAAGTACTTTCCAACTAATTCAGGTTAGAGAGATAATAATTAAAGGCTTAAGTTATTACTTACCGGCTCTCCCTTGGGACCATCTAGACCGATAGGACCCTGCACACACAAAAAAAGGAAAGAATATTATTATTCAAATAAAATGCGTCTCAGGAAGCGGTTAGTTTAAAGAAGTTACTTGAAGAGATGGGTTAGATGAATGACTTGAATGTCTACGCATTTAGGGGCTGCAGTATCAAAATCTAAGTTCACATCGAGCAGGAAAATATCTACACAGAACCTAGAGATTCATACACCCCGAATTAGGATATTAATGTATCTACATAAGCAAGCTAAGAGGCACTGTTTAAATTATTCTTATTTAAGTATAGAGTAGTCGGTTGCATCAATGTTCTAGTTAATAAATTATAAATAGATTTTATCAAACCCCAAATATTTTTGTAGTATCTTCTATGGTATAATGCTTGCTAGTTCAGCAAGTTCGTTCATTTGTAACAAAAGCTCAATTATTTGGTCTTTTTTCCTCATATTTTTTTTTCACAAGGTATAAACCTGCTTGATAAAAAAATAATAAGTCAGACAAAGAAAAACTTATATGGCATATAAAAGAAAAACAAAGATAGATATAGCCGGTAGAAGCAAAACATAGTCTTATCATAATTTTATCTTTTGCAGCTTTAAAAAAACTTTCGGCACAGTACAGTTAAGGCCATTACAACTTGGCAAACAATGCATGGGTTGTTATGTAATGTAAAGGTGAAAGAGGAGGTAAAGAAGATCAAAAAACTGTTGGACTTACTCCATTGGGTCCAATACGTTCTAAAGTTACAGGTGTTCAAAGTTGAAAATGAGAAAAAAGACGTGATGGGAGTATCACGTTCTTTTGATATCACGATTCCTTTGATCAAGATGGTTAAAACTTTAGATTTTTTTTTCTGTACGTAACAAACTTAATTCGAATGAAATAAGCCCCAAAAGTGACTTTTTACAAAATGTTGAAATTCGCTTCTAAAAATACAGAAAAATATTGCATCTACAAGACTTCCTTTGGTGGGAGCTGAAAAAGGACATCAAGACCAAAAACCCGTTGGAATCATGCCAATCGGTCCAATCGATCTAAAGTTACAAGCGGTCAAAGTTGAAAATTGAGAAAAAAAGAGGTAATACCCTCCCTTTGGTCAATAGAAAAAAACTAGAGAATTTTTTTATGTCTTTGCTGAGAATGGAAGGTTTGCAATCCCCTATAAAAGTAACAAACTTCAGTCAAATAAAATAAAACCCAAAAGCAAATGTATTAAAAATTGCGAAAAAGTCGATTGTAAAAGTACTTATATTTAAAAGTATAGTTGAGTTTGGTGCTTTTCAGAAGCCTAGAAGAAGTTTTATGTGTTGCAAAACAGGGTAGACAAAGACACTATTTGAACCGATTCCTCCAGCAACGTTTGTAAAAAAATGGCAACATAGCGATCATCTTTTGTCAGAGCAATATGGCCGATCTGCTAGGCAAAATTATAGAAGGGTTACGTCATCAATAGTATGCACTGATGCCAAACGTTTATTATTTCTTTAACAATGAAATGATTCGGTTTTTGCCATTTCTAATGTCTCGGCAAAATGAAAGCAACATTATCTCTCAAAATTATTATTTCTATTGCACAGTCTACATTTTGGTGTGATAGTCTTGCTAACCCTAACAATAAACGAACTACATGTGTCTTTATGTTAAATGGATTAAACATTTTGCTTTTGAAGTCATGAAGAAGGATACATTTTTGTAACTGATCTTCAAATAAGGAAGATTCTAAGAATTATTAATTTTTTAGATTATTAGGAACGACGACCGCACTTTTACAAACTGGCGTTAGTAACAGAAATACTGAGAACCATTGTAGTTTAAAGAAATTAAACCACAAACTCGCTTTCATTTTAAATGTATGGGCTGGAGTTTACAAAGAACAAATCTCCGAATCAAAGTTTTTGCAATAGAACTTGGTGAATGCTGAAACAAATCTACAGTTCTTGACCACTCAAATTGAAGATTATTTTGATGATACGTTGCCATTTGAATTTCGAAACTTTGAAATTGCCTAAAAGAATTGATGATGGCTACCGAAAATGGAAACGTCACAATAGAAAAAGAGAGACTCCACCATCTTGTAGATGGGCAAAAGATGTGATAAAAATGTATGCATCGTTTTCGATTATCTCTTCACATAAACTCAGATTTTTTTTAATGAATTTTATTATATAGCTTTTTGTTGTAATCTTCGGAAGTAGTCGGAATTTTTCAAGTTTTAAAACTAAGCTTAAAAAATCCAACCGTCACCACATCTCCGATATTGTACTTTTTGAGATCCCAATAGTAACGATCGAATTTGAGTTATTCTGCACAGTTAAGTTTGGACTGCAATGAGATAAAACTTGTTGATGACAAATTCTGCAAAAGTACGTACATTAAATAAATAATAACAAGTCAGACAAAAAAAAAATTACAGTTGACATAGTAAATATAATTTTTTTCTCTTTAATGTTTTTGTCCTCTCCTCATATTTCAAAGTAAAAACTTTGTGATGAAAAAATCTGTGGACAAATAAAACACCTAAATCTTTTTCTCTCTTTTTCCCCACCCCGTTGAAAAAATCAACAAGCCGTAAACACGTTTAAGCCCCAAAAATGTGCCTCTTAAAACCCACCACCAGGACCGACGAGCGACTTCCCGTTCCCGCCACCAAAAGCGATAAAACAAATGAAAATCAACAAACCGGAAATCCCGGAAGTCCGCGCAACCCCGGACCCTGCAACAGACATATTTCATTGAGCCCATTTTTCTTACTTTGTCCAGGATTTATTCGAATGATTTAATTGCTAAAGTGACGCGATTTATGGGATCCACGTTTCCAGAACTGGATTACGTGGATACCGATGTGTGTAACCAACCTCGTGCGCTGCAGAAATGGCTCGCAGTGTATAAATTTGTTAGCTTAAATACCAAATGGGTTGAACTACTCGCGGAATGATTACTATATATTTAAGTGAATAAATAAATTCCTTTACAAACTAAATAAATTAAAAGTTTTGATGCACACACATTACGGAAAGCCACGAATAATTTTAGGTAAGTAATTTTCTATTTATAGCTCTTTCTCTGCTCTTATAGCTCAACATTTTTTTCTCTAGGTTGGTTATACATGTGGCTCTTCTGGACAGGGTAGATTCAGGGTAGTTAATATGAGTATGTGACGTCATGCAACAAAATATTTTCGTCTACCAGCTACCAGCTGCACACAAAACAGTCCTCAGCTGTATAATAAGCATTATTAAACTGATGCAGTTTTAGTGTAAGCGACATCGTGCAAAGTGGGGTTTCCATAATTTATTTCGCTTCAGTTCTATCAAGAATTAGCTACGTTCAGCGGCAAAATTTATGATCAACACTTAGTAGCGAAATTTTCCCCTTTCCAAGAGTTCGTCTGACATATTAGTGCCTCAGTTTAACTTTCGCATTATGTTAGAGCCGCAATACCAAAAAACCACGGTGCCTCTTACCCTTATGCCCGATTCTCCTTTTTGACCCTTGTCACCCTGTAATATTAATTGAGACTGGGTTAATTATTTATAGCCGAGTCAGGACTTAAATAATTAATTACTAAATTATGGGTGTGGGTGACCATTACAGTTTAGTTTTGTTTCCATTATTGGGTAATAAATGGACAATGAATACACAATAAACTTTTTGTTTGGTTCAGTTTTGAGATTAACAAAAAAAAAATGAGTGAAGCAAGAGGTTGATCGTTAGAAAAAGTCCAGGTATAATTATGAAATAGGACTTCTCCTTAGAAAAGAACTAGAAAAAGATAATCGTAGACTCCAAAAGTAATAACTGGAAAAAAACCTCTATTTTGCCTTTAATCTAGTGTCAGGTAGGTGTTTTATGTAATGTTTAAATTGACCTAAAATTTAACAAATTAAGTGACATATTTTATTCATATACATGCATCTTTTTATTTTGAATTTTTCACTTCTCAATTCAACTTTTTGAGTTATCACTCAAACAAAAAAAATTGTTGCTGATACAATCTACCAAAAGATAACGATGTGCATCGTTTTAATGGCACCATTGAGCTAAAAGTAAGTACCAAGTTCACTAGATTATTCTATGAAATAAGAAAAATACCTTCATGTACTTGATGGTACCACCTACCAGCAAATAAATTATTGCATCATGTGTAAAAAAAGCAGTAGAAACTAATTTATGGTAGCTCTAACACTAACAAAAAAAAGTCCATAGCATAATAAATAATTCTAGATGTGATATGACATTATAAGTTTATATAATGTGATACTTATTTTACAGTTTTCTTTGCTGTTAGCAGCAGAAATACACGTTACGCAGAATGAAAACAAGAGTATCAAACAAAATAATCATGAAATTAACAATTTGAAATTCTATAAATAGCTCTTGTAAAATGCAGAGTTAAAAATAAGTTCAATATTGAGGAAAAGCGATATTTTAAAGCATACAAATTTCACAAGAGATAACTCAGTCAGAAGAATGAAAAAACCGCAAAAGGTGAACGAGGAGTAAAATTTTTATTAAAGAGAAAGAGTGGCGTAAGCAAAAATGTGATATTGAAAAAAACCCAAAATAAACCAAAAGATAGACAAAGTATCGTTGAATCTTTACAAACAAGAAACATTTTTTTAAAAAGATTAAAGAAAAGTACGAAAATTGGAGTAACAGGTCTGAAAAAAGGACCTTAAAAGGCATAAACCCATTGAAAAAATTTTGAGAAGCAAGAAATAAAGCAATGTACACGATAAGTAATTAAAAGTCTTAATTAAAATCAATAACATAAGGTACGCAGACGATACGGTGGTTTTTGCAGACAGTTTGAAGGAAGATGTTGTACAGAGCAGAACCAGGCGACATCCACCAGCGTGTTTTAGATCCAACACTGCATGGCAGATGGCTCTCAGATCGAGAAGCAGCCCATATTGCTCTGTACCTCGCTGGTTATCGGAACCAGAACGAAGTGAAAAGAGTGAAGATGGTCACCAATAACCCCGAAACTAGTATGCAGATGAATTGGTGACCACCTTCACTCGTTTGAAGGAACTTCGGGAAATATTGGTCAGAGTTGCCGAAACCAGTCAGAGGTATGGGTCACTGAACACTTAGAAAACGAAATACATGATAATTTCCAAAACTAAGATCCAAACGGAAGGACTGATTGTAAACAATCAACGAATAGAGAGAGTGAAGCCATATACCTATTTTGGAACAACTGTTAATGGAGACTGGGACAACACGCTGGAAATTAGATGCAGGATAGAGAAAGCAAGAGCTGCATTTCAGAGGATGGTTAGACTCTTAAGATGTCATGATTTATCTATGCCCGTAAAAATCAAATTATTGAGTTTTTATGTTTTCCCTGTATTGTATGGAATAGAATCCTGGGCTCTCACGGACGCTACATGTGGAAAAATCGATGCTTTTGAGATGTGGCTGTATCGACGAATCTTGAGGATACCATGGACCGCTCATGTAAGTAATCAACACGTATTGACAAAGATGGGGAAGGATAAAGAACTACTATTGAAGATAAATACATCCAAAATTGAATACACTGGACACATAATGAGGAATAGCCAAAGATATGGAATGTTACAGTCGATTCTACAGGGAAAGATGAACGGTAAATGGGGTCCTGGAAGATGAAGAATTTCGTGGCTAAAAAAACTACGCTTATGGTTCAACACAACAACTGTGGGCCTGTTCAGAGCAGCTGCGAACAAGGTATAGATTGCCATGATGGTCGCCAACGTCCGAAATGGAAAGGCACTGTAAGAAGAAGAAAAGGTATCAAAAAATCTGTAACAATAAATGTCCAAAACCAATTTTTTATCAGGGAAGATGAAAAACAAGGCAAATATTTAGTTTGAGGTTGAAAGCTTTGAGCAACAAAGGCTAACAAATGACTTACTTGTATATTACATATATTTACTGAGAGGTCAATCCATAGTTTTAAGATCAAAGTACAAAAATAAACTAGCTAGTACTTTTGTCCCCTATCCACTCGACACATAGGACATATCTAGACAAAATTTGGAAGATTTCTAGATAAACATTAACCCGACGAGAGATTCCTAGATGTAGAAAAGAGGAAACCAGGCTAGGAGAGAACCTGCATTCAATAAGAATGGACCTAACTGTACGATGGTGTCCTAATAAATTGATTTGAATGCTAAAAGAAGCTTAGAATGTAACCGAGCTTGTTATGGTTGTAAATGTTTTGACCAGGAAGTTAGAATTCTTTATGGGAAAATCCATGTAAAAATAACCAATATTGACTAGAACTGTTGCTTCTTATAGCTACTAATAACCAGTAACAGAAATAGTTTTTTTCTTTTAACTTAATAAAAAATTTCTCAGGCTAAAAAGATGACCAATATCATCGATGCTATGCAAAGATACATCCTTCTAGATAATGAAACACCAGTTTTGGCTTTCTGAGCTAGATAAATTGTGCATTAAAGGTTGTGGAGGTTTTTTCCAATTTACCTTATATTGCCAACATTTCAAATTTTTATAAATATACAAAAAGCACCAATTAATCTTTGGATGAAGGTATTTTCGGAAATTACATCAATCCATAGAGTAATAGTATATTGTATACCAAGTACCAAATCTCAAATGTTAGGTATACAATAACGAAGCGCGAATCGCTGAGGGATCTGAGACGTGAGTAAACTCTTTAAATGAGAATGTTACCAATAAACAAAACCGCAGGTGTGACTACATTATGGAATGTAATGCTGACAACTGTCTTTTTTGGTTCCCTAGGTCCCTATTTTCAATAAACTCTACCTTCTTCTCTTCTAAGTTTAGAAGTAATTCAAACAAGTAAAAGCATGCTTCATTTCAACTTTTATAATATTTCTACTGTTAGAGTATAAATAACAAAACTTTTAAAATAACAAAACTTATAAATAACAATTTTTGGGCACACTGTATACGTATGCAGCTGAGCACGGCCATAGCGAAAAGTAACGTCATAAGAAATATTCACTGTCTCTCCAATCTTAGGTAAAACTGAGAGAGAAGGACGATTACGAACTGCTCCAATCGGCAGAGATCGTAGTGCTCTTCGGTGCGATTCTATTTATGACGTCAAAACCCGGTGGACCCGGATATAAACCTAGAGCCCGATTGCGCACAACTGGTCTCAGTTAAATAATAAAATATTGTTAATATGTTTGCAAGTATTAGAATTAATAATGCTTACAATTCGAAATATGTGGCAAGGAGTCTACGAAAGAAATAGATAGATAAATAAAGAGAGGAACTATATAAGTAAAATATTAAAAAAAAAATAAATACCGGAAAACCGTTTTTGCCTGGGATCCCCGGCACACCCTAGTAGAAAGAAAAAAAGTAAATACAAAATCAAAATATAAAATAAACAATAAAATAACGTAAATAATTCAATGACAATTTATTACAAAACGTAAGTTCAGAAAGAAAACTGAAGATTGTTCCTGCTTGTAAAAGTGTAATTTTTTTTTTGTAAATATTTTTCAAAATGTCTATTAAAAATATGAGAAAAAAAGTACGATTTGCTTACCGCTTGTCCTGGTTCACCAGGTTCTCCCTTCTTCCCTTTCTTGCCTCTTTTGCCAGGAGGTCCTGGGGGCCCTGCAGGACCAGGTGGACCTATAACAAAGATATTCAGTTACAAATCAAACCAATCACCCAACCTTAAAAATAAAAAGTCTAATTTCCTGCTCAAATCGCTCTGAGCCAGAGCAAATAGATGAGTTGTGTTGTTCAGTTGAAAACGCTTTGTTCTCCCCCTGATAACGCCGGAGGAACATCCGGAGGGAAATCGAGCCTCATCTCCTTTTACTGAGTGTGAAATTTCCATAAGGTGATTATTGCTTAATTTTGACCTCGTATACATTTGTGGATCGTTTATTCGCTTTGCCCAAGTGAAAGGGAAAACAAAGCGAATCAAATTAAAGGCGAGTTGTAACGACCGTTTGTTGCAACGAACGACATCGGAGGGGGCGAGTCCGCAAGGAAAATTTATGGAAATCTATTGCCCAGAGGCAAAAGAAGAGCGAGGAAATTGTCTTTGAGTTTACATAGCCGTGGGGTTGTTTTAGTTTCCGAACGTGCGTGCGTCTTCCTCACAACACTAATGTGGAAATTCTATCTAGAGTTTTTGTTAAAGCCTGCCATAAATAAGGAGGACCCTCGTAACGAAAATAAAAAAGCAGTCCAAATCCGCTAATACGTCTCTGTCATTGCCTAATCGTTTATATTGTTTCCGCCTTTTCCTGCTCCTTTTTCGAAACAACATCTACACTCAAGAAGAAAGGGAAAGCGACCCTTATCTGCTGACTGAAACGATAATACAACAAATTTTATAACGCCCTTTTTTGATTTTCGCCCGATGGGAGTTTCCTTAACTGACGTTTTATTGTGCCCCCCGACTTGTCAGAGTGCTGATTGAATTTTCCTCTCGGGCTTCGTTTGGAAACATCCGACTTTTGCAATCGATTCTCGTACATTTTAGAAACCGCAAATGTTATATTCGGGCAATGTGTGGGTCAGCCCTTTGAAAGTCACTCGACCGTTCCACGAAGAGTTATCTCTTCGTGCACGAAGCCCCAGTGTTTGTGAATGTAATTATCGTCCTTTTTTTAATAATTTAATTTTAAAAGTACCAACTGTTAAAAAAACCTGATTTTTTTTTCTTTTGGAATGGAGAAACTGCGGCCTGGATTATGCAGCATTAATAATTCCGGAAGGAAAGGCTTAACAAGGTTATAACGATGCGCTTACTGCCTGATTACTCTTCATCAGTCAGTTTGCCAATTCATGGCAAGGGGTGAATTCTAAGCGACCTCCTGGGCGTATCCGCTCAAATCGAATTTTCATTCCAGTTTTCTTTTTTATTCTTCAGTCAGGCTTTGACTTTCATCTGATTTATTCAATCACAAAAGGTACGGGAAAAAGAGCAATGCACGTACAATGAGTAGTAAGGCTAAGTTGTGTAAAAAATAGCGATTGAACCAGTAATTTATTCAAAACTATACGATCGTCTACACTTCTTTTTCTGATAGCATAAACCGAAAGGAGACTTCAAGGTAGACATAAAAATAATTGTGCCAGCAGATTATTCTCAGCTCTCACATCATTTCTTTTTATTCTTATTAGAAAATCTGAGATTATTTTCCTATCATCGGTTATTTTCCAGTATTCTCCTTCCCGAAGATTACTTAAAAAATGTCACAACTTTATATGGTCCAATCGTATAACGAAGGCCAGATACAGATTTCTAACCAATCTTTTAAACAAATCCTCTAGTGGAAGCGGTTTTTAGACAACAACGAATGCCTGTAAAATAGTATTTTTTATTTTTTTTTGTTATCATTTGCATTGCATAACGTATTGTATTGTGTTGTATTAGATTCTATGTAAGTGGACTCATACAGTCCTCCACCGCCGCGACCCGAGGTCTATTATGGCTCATTCGAAGTGTTACCAGCAAGGTTTGCCCCTGCTAGCTCCACTAGTTGTCACCCCTTATTCCCAGACCCTCAACGAAACTCATGAGTCTCTCGGGCGACACTGCGTTTGCATCTTGAGGTTCAATGATCGTGTTTTCGAACAGTGAGTATCTCGATAGACTAACCATAAGTTAGTTTTTTAGAAATGTTCTGTTCTGTTTCTAAAGCTGATTTCAAAAGCGGCCAAAATTCGCTATCGACGATCTCCGAAACTACTAGACCAACGAGATTGCCATTTGCGCTATTAGAAAGAGGACAAGAAAAGAAAACAACTGCTAAAATCATTCAAATCGGTCTAGTATTTCTCAATTTATAGAGGTTCAAATTAAACTTGAAAATCGCGAAAAGAAGAAGGAATGTTTTTTAGGCTATACTTCGTTTCAATTTTCAGTTTTTCTGTTTTTTTCCTTATATTGTTTTTGATATTGATTATCTTCAATTTAAACTATCCACTGCTCTTAAATTCTTAACTTTCTCTACTTTGTTATAGCTTCGTTTAATTAGTTCCTTGAGTATCTTTTATCCCTTTGTTTTCGTCTCGATTTTGTTCTTTACACAACTTTATTGACTTTTTTTTTAATTTACGATTGATGTGTTATTTTAGTTTTTTTGCTGTGTCCGTTTTTGTTTAATTAGGACTTGTCCTGCGATTATTAGCATTATTACCATTGTTTTTAATTTTTATTTTTTCTTTATGTTGAATTTTCTCTCAACTTTTTACTACACTTGAAATCCTTGAACTTTTTTTATCAGATTCTAGCAGATTTCATGAAGGATTTTTTTTTGTGAAGTTAAAGATGGCGCCAATAAAATTTTCTTTTTGGTTTTTGATATACAGAGTGATTTTGGTAGTTTGTCATCTTGTAATCTCGTTTAGCTTTTCAATTGTATGAAAAGTAAAAAACGTAGTAGTTTTTGTTACGTAGAATCCGTTACGTAGAATCCAGTGGCGCACTTAATTCTCATCTGCACTTAATGATTCAGTCAAGGACAAGAAAAACAAAAGTTAAACATGACAAGAATAAAAAAAAGTTTTTTCTAAGAAAAAAGTAAAACAAAAAATGTGCTTTGACTAACAGAAAATAATTACGAAAACACAGGAAATTAAGACAAACTTTAAACATGCAAATAATATTTAGTGTATCTGTGGAAGTCTAAAAATGAAGTGGAAAGATTTCGAGTTCTTCTAGAGCTATAACTTATAATTTTATATCCTATCTTTCCACTTTCTATTAACTGAAGTTTGACTTTTTTTCTTTTAACCAGTTGTTCCTTCCCACTCGAAGAAGTTACTTTTACATTCTTTCTATGGAGTACTTTTTGTGTTTGTTTTAATCTTGTGTGGTTAATTTACTGTTCATTATTAAACGTACTTTTCATAATTGTTGTCGCCTGTTGAGAACCCCCTTTGGACAGTTTAAGCAAAACTTTAATTTTTTTATACTGTCTTTTGTCGCTTGTATTCTCGGTATATTAACAGTATATTTCTCAAGTTATAGAGGTTCAAATTTGGAAGAATACCACCCAGCTGTTTTTCATCTGAAGGGGGAAGATTTTGATTCCTTCTGAACGTAACAAGCCGAATTTCAGTGAAAGTTCAACGATAAGTTGGTTTTTTGACAATGTGTTTCTAAAGCTGATTTAAAAGCGTCCTGAAATCGACCATCTAGGAGCCTATCTTCGAAACTACTGGACCGAGGGGACTCCTTTGGTCAGTTGAACGAAAATCTTTATGTTAGTTTTCATCGGAATGAGAATATTTTGATTTCTTCTGAACATATCAAACTGAATTTTAGTTGAACCATAAGTTAGTTTTAACAATGTGTTTTTAAAGCGGATTTCAAAAAGCGTATAAAATCGACAAGAGGTCCATCTCCAAAACTACTGAAGCAATGGACCTGAAACACAATGGACCTGACGTTCCACTGTGATATTTTCTATATACCAAAAAGTTTTGATGCTAAACACATTTCTGCTTTCCGCCATCTTTCCTTAGTAGACAATTGTTTCAACACAAATAGTTATTTTTATAAAAGAAAAAACGAAACTTTGTCTAATTGAACTTTGAATTGAAACTTTAAACTTTGTGCAGCCCAAACACCGTTTGCGCTCAAACTTCTTCACGATCAATTTTCCTACAATTTGTCCCGGTCCGGATCCATCCAGATTTAGAGGTAACATTGGTCGAAACTTTTGGTATAATTTATTGAGAGTATTCTTAGCCGTTTCCAGTTTCCAGTTAAGCCTCAGCTGTCCTGTATAAATACAATGTAGAGAGAATTAATTTTCAGTTTAACACGACTTTATGCAAGTGGCTCTATTCGCCAGATTACGGGATTCGAATTAAACTTGCGAAAGCTGCATTATATCATTTTCCGGGGTCGGGTACAAGTTACGGTGCAGCTTGATTGATACAAAGACGATTTACTTTACTGCAAAATCCCCATATATTTTCCCAGACATCTTTTCCCCCTATTCACAATATATGTGTCCTTTTATATTTGTGTCAATGGTCTAGGGACTAGATGCATGTTGTACACCGCCATTTCTCACTGTAAAATAGATTTTCTTGTACGAGGAGATTTATTATGCGTCCCTTTTACAGTGTTTTACGATAACACCTCTATAGGTTTTATGGCTTTAACACATACACAGCTGTGTTAATGTCTCCATCTTCAAACAATTGGTTACTTTACATAGTTCAGCCCACACAGTCTGCGACTAGACACGAACTACGAGAACCACGCGAGGGAGGGTGAAATGGGTTTGGACTATTAACAAATTTAAATTAACTCTGTTCGGTTTTTAGTAATCTGAACTGAAACCGGTAGAAAGGAATTGGCAACGCTGCCTATAAAATAACTCCTCTCGAATATATATCTCTCATCTCCGCCCTAGTCTATTATGTGGTCTAAAGTGGGCTCCATAAAGGCCATTAAATAGGGGAGATTAATATGGTTAAATTTTTGCTTCCGGCAATGTGTGCCTTTGACAAATGGTACGGCAGGTTTGTTTTTTTCAACGACGAAATTTCAGAGAAAAACTTAAAACTTAAAAGGAATTGTTCAATCGAATTCATCCCATGCATTTTCTTGGCTCTGACATTAGTATTCAGGAAGAGAGGAAGCTCCGTATTTCGATGCTGCAGCATTAAGGTCGATTGCAGTAATTCCACTTGGATCAAATTAGATCTAATTCGGGAAAGGAATCCCGTGAATGTTTAAGCAATCGCAGCTATAAATTGTATTTGCAATTTCCGGCTTTATTTGCCATACGTGCGTGCTTATGGATCGACCTCGTGTGTTTAAATCAATTCTCATAGATCAGGTCTCACATGGAAAACAAACTAAATTAAGGTATAGAAAAACAATTAGTTATAGCTGTATATAAAGTAATTATTTATACTACAACCAAGAATTAAACATTACCTCAAAAACCGACATTAATGCATGGGTGGTCTCAGAAATTGCTAGCTTTAAAAGTGTTATTATACAGCTATTAATTCGCCGCAGTCTAGTAACCTGTTATTTTTCTGGTAATAACAGTTTTGATCCCACATTGAGGGCCTTAATGTTGTTGAATGACTGGCCCTGGCTCTGCCCTCTATTAGACTTCAAAATTTAGTTATTAACAGTAGGGCAGTAATAATAATAATAGTTTTTCTTTTCAATGCTTAGCCCTAATTTACTGATTTTGAAACAGGGTCAAGGAACTACTAAACGTTGTCACACACACAAAAATACCTAAAGTAAAAACTCTAAATGGGAGAAGGGCACTTCTCTGATATTTTATATGTTATACAGCCGATAAGGACAAAATACTCAGCTCTTCGTTTCGTTTTACAATAAGTCGCGTTTTTTAAAGCTAGGTATCTTATCCACTTATCCTGTAATACCACATGTATACAACTCGCTGGAACTGAAATCTTTACTGAGTTGATTTCTCCTTAAAAGTTACTTTATTTTCTATAAGATTTGGTTGATACTTGTTTTTTCTTCCCTTTGCAAAGTTTTCAACTTAAATGAGGGACAACTTCTCGGTCTGTTGAACTCGGTGGAAATAAGATTTCTTCTTACCTGTTTTTACTTGATTTTTTTTTTTACATTAAGATTTGGTTAAACCTAAGTTAACTTTACTTCTGTTGCTCCACACTTTAACCTAAAAAAAGGAAACAAAAAAAAGCCGTGAAAGTAAAATGTTTTCTTATAGCAACCAATCAAATTGAGATAGTTTTGTTAAGATTAGTTTAGAATTTTCTGACCAGATAGAGAGCACGTATGTTGAGTCGCAACTAGAATATTTTACTTAAATTGAACTTAAAGAGTTCTTAAGATAAGATCCAAGTTTTTAACAATTTCCTACGGCAAATTTTCCTTATATAGATAGACGGCATTTATGATGGGACCCCTGTAAAACAACTACAAGGAGAAAAGACAAAATAATCTGAAAACGAAATCAGTGGTGAAATGCAGTGGTACTTGTTAAGCCATTACTTACTTACTAAGCCGTTTTTTTCTTAGATTGGATTGGCAAAGTCAGTTATGTAGAGCAATTAGGTATAATTCGCCAGCTTTTTGCAGTCAATTTATTAAAGTATTATCCAAACCTAATATGCTAAACAAATAGTCTCTACTATCTACACGATCTGTTTACAAATGTAGACTAGTCACTAATTATTTATTTATTAATCGAGAGCCGAACCGTTCCGATAGACAAGTACCCGTATAGCCGGAATGCAAATGACCTCGCAATGTTTGACTTTAAAAATGGGGGAGAAAAGGGAAAAAAGGATTTAATGGCAGTCCCCAGAAAGTCACGATTTGTTATCGTGAATATAATTGCACCTGAATTGCTTCCAATTACATGTAAAACGAGGCGCATTTATTTGATTGTTAAATTATGGGCAACGACGGGGCTGCAGGGCGGGTAATAACGTCACACCTTTTAATTATCTTCGAATGGGAATATCTTAATTTTATTAGGACAAAAAGCTCTTAATCGAACGTTTCTTAATTAATGATGGGAGTGGGAAATTATTTTGATATTCAGTTAAGTATCACAGAACGAAGCCTTTTCGTTCGCGCTAGAATTAGGTTTAATTAAGTTACTGTCTATGCAGCTCTTGATTGATTTTCAATTAACTGCCAGCGTTAGATCGGGCAGGCAGAAAGCCATCATCGTCTTTTTGTATGTGCGAGAAGGATCGTGGTAATTGTCGGCGCTCCATTTCCGCGCTTAGAGAGATTGACATTGACAACATGCCATGCTTACACAATAATTAAGCCGTTACAATATTTCGGATAGTCTAGAAAACAGTTAAACTAGTTTCCTCTAATTACCTATACTAGATGAGTATGCAGTGAGTACCTATACTAGACGAGTACCTATCTCAACTAAAATCTGAAAATGATAGAATGTTGAACTAAAAGCTAATGATGGTGCAGTAAGAACCGTCATTAGCGAGAATAGTTGTTGCAATACCGCACCGAAATAGAATATTGCGACCCTTGCCAACAGTAAAAAATATCAGGGCTTTATTGCTATTGTCTAGAAAAAGAAAAGTTAGTTGGTACTCTTAATTAAGTGATCTTCTAAAAAATGGTATTTAGAGTCTGTTAAGATTAATCTGCTTATTGAGATAATCGAGACAACCCAGTAATTTGCAACTGATTGCAAAGTCCTCCATCAAGTCAAGTCTATAGATCTCTTTTGAAGCAATGAGGAGGAGAATTTTTACATTCTATTGAATATTGGTGGCAGTGTAATAGGCAGCTGTGAGGTTGTCACTGTGAAAGCCATTGTCAACGCTAATAATTAGTTTAAAAGGAATAAAGCAATAGAAGGTATGGACAGAGCCATCAAAAGTCCAGCACTCTTAGGGTTCCTAAGACGCAATGTTGTCGTCAGCGCAAGTCATACAAGCGTCATAGCAACTTAAAGCCGGACTGGATATTGATTGTTGTTGGAGTCGCCATCTCAAAAAAAAACAATCAATTAACCTTCTTATAGCTTTGTATATGTTAAGTGAATGAAAGGCCTAACTTCCAATAACTGTATCAATTGTTTTTGTTTTTGTTAGGTAGGAAGTTAAGTTTTCGAAAACCTTGGTCAGGTGTCAGTTAAGGGTTAAAAGCCCTAGCGCTCTAGCGAGGAGATGGATATAAGTTCGATATTCGATTGGATTGGAAATAAGAAATAATAAAAATAACTGAGTGAAATAAAAGTGACAACTGTTTTGCATATATTTGACGTAAGACGTCATGACTTCACCGAGACGTCACTTCCGGCGGAAGTCGTCACCAGTTTAAAGTTTCCCTGCTAAAAAGGGAGGTCCAAAACGGTAAAACAGGAGGGGGTCTCCAGATTGGACCATTTATCGATGTCGTATATGGGCCACAAGAAATGAGCGAGTCCAGTGTGGGAGACCGAAGCTAAATTAAGAGTCAAGAATAACGAGTCTATCAGTTTGTCAGTTGTACAACAAGTCTGGACTAAAAATCTCAAAAAGGCGTCAATTGCATCAATCAAACATATCAACACAAGAAGAATTGACCGAACTTTGTATATAGAGCGATTAAAACCGCTGTTGTGTGAAACTTGGTTGAGGAGAAAAATTATGGCATTCCTTCTGACTCTAATAGGAGGTGAGGCTTATGGTATCCTATCCTAGCAGTGAAAAAAACGAAGCAAAGCTGACAGGCCATTGTAATTCAAAACGGCTTGATTCTGCTAAAGAGTACATTTTATGCGGAGACCAGGAAGCTAAGGAGGGTATCAAAAGTTTTATTAAAAAGCTAACAGTTCTTGCTAGAAGCTCTTAGAGGCCATTTAATCTGTGGAATTCACTCGCATGCTATCAAAAAATAGTTGCTAGCAGAGGACAATATAACGTTTGAATGTGTCAAACTAGTCAAATTCTAGAAAACAAGTCGTCTCAAAAACTAGTCAAATTGGCAGTGTTTTAGATGCGAAAAATTTATGTAGACAAGGAAAGCTAAATGTAGTGGGCAGATAAAAGATGTGGCAACTGAAGAGGACTCTTTCTTGTCTGAACTTGGGGGTAATCAGGAAGTGTGCTAAAAAAATTTAACTAGAATTAGGAGACAAAAATATCACCTTTGAAATGCACAGGAACATGTCGTACTTTCATTCATGAGAAAGGCTTCAATACATATTTGTAAGAAATGAAATGAGGACTTAAAAATATTTAATCTTTTAAGACTGCTATAAGGCAAGATATGTCTTATTTTGGGCAAATCTAAGGTCACTTTGAAAATGTATGTAAATAAAACAAGTTTAACATGTTTCTCGTTGTCTTAAAAGGTGCACGTAAGTTTCAGTCGTCAATTGGTAAAAATTGTTTAAGTAGTTTAGCTTAAGAATTAGACCCAAATTGAAGGAAAAAACTAGGGTTTTCATGGATCTTCAGACAAATACTCAACTAGAAACAGAGAAATCACGTCAGAAACTTAAATGACAGTTAAATAGCATCTTTAAAAGTCAAAAGGAATCATGCATTAAAACAAAATTAGTACAATTCAAACTAAAAGAGAAAATAAGACACGAGTCGGGCATAAGAAATATCCATTGCCATAAAAAATCCATCCATAAAAAAACAATAAAAAAGCTTTTGAAACTGAGGGGTGTTAAAAAAGATTAATTTCAGCCATTGGGTGAATCTTGTGGTGATAACTTCTAAGAAAAATAGTGAAATTCTTGCGACCTAATTCTTGCACAGGGGAACAAAGTTCTCTTGAGGAGCGACATCATTCTAATTCATAATGACACCTGAGAGGTATAAATGAAGTACTAATAAATGTATGTCATAATTGTATGTACATTCTTCGGGAAAATTTCACTCCCTCGTTGCAACAATCTGGCCGATGAACAAAAGTTCGTCGACTGAGAAAACTCAGTGGCCACATACAGCGTCATCCTGGACCAAAATGAAACTTTCAACGTTTATAGGAGTTTTCTTTTCCATTTGTTTTTGTTCTGTGTTGGAGTTCAAGTGTTGCACTATTTGCTGAATTCTCTAGTCTACTCTGCAACTTTTAATTAAACTTGAAGCTATGGACAGGACATTGAGCTGATCAGGGTTTAGGGATAAAATATTTAGGACATGATAAGAGACTGTCTTTTACAGCTTTCCTAAAATGTTTTTTTAAAACTGTTCATATTAGTCGCTATATAGAGTGATATTGAAATAAGTGCATAAAAAAAAGGTAGTCAATAGGTATATTAAAAAAGTTCTTATATCCTTATTTCGTCCAAATCCATTTCCTTTTTGAAATACAACGAGTCGATGTTTTTGAATCACTTTGAGATAGATGAAGATATTAAGATGAAATTTTCCGGTTTAAAAAACTTTATATGTACACGTTCTTTTGATATAAACATATTAGATTTATAGGTCGCTTCTTGATTAATATTTATTGGATGTACCCAACCTCTTTAATAGGTTGGATAAATACAACTTACCATTTTTTTTAAATTTCTATCTTTACAAGTTGCACCCATTCTTGGAATCTTGTACAATAAGAATACAAAAAAGTATGGATTGACCCTTTATGAGATGAACATGATGGAGGGGGGGGGGGGGGTGAGATAGAGGGAGAACTAGCAGGAATGGGACAACGGGGATGGATATTGACTAGTGGCTAAGGCCAGTAGGAGCTGCCTTGACCACGATGGTGGTCACCAGTATTAGAAATAAAGTGACCAGTGACCAGTGATGGTCACTTCATGGAGGTGGTGGAGGATAAGATAGTACAGCAGGAATGAGACAAAAAGGATGAAACAACAGAGATAAACAATGAATCAGTGTTTATATACTGAAACGCGTTCACCATCAGGTCAAGAGTTAGGATAGGGGTGGACCTTAGATTTTCATATGGGAATTTAAATGAGAAAACGATTTAAACTGTGCCAGCCTATGCTGCTGCATATTCACCTAAGACATTTTGAGTTTCAAAAATACCTGCTATTTTGAGAGAGAGAATAAGTTTGCTCTTCTAATTACTTGTTGGCGAACTGTATAATTATTATAAAACTTGTTTCTCTATTTCTTTTCTCACTCGTTTCTCAGATTAACAGTTTCTACTCTAACTCAGTCTTCCCCAGGCCCAATAGATTGACGGCAACGTCTGATTCCATTAAATCATAAAGAGTTCAACGACTCACACGTGTATTTAATTTGGAAGCAGGGTTTAGACCTGTACGATACTCACCAAGGAGTTGTAGAACATAGAACATAGAAATTTTCAAAGTCCCTAGTTGTTCATCCGTGAGATAACTGGCATCCAATAAAACTCCCGTTTGTTTTTCATTGACACACCCCCAGAACAAAACCGCTCAAAAGCCGTCAAAGAGAACTCGTTTCCAAAAATAAATTAAAATGTTTACGAAGAGTATTGTGAACGTTTTCACGCTGTTCATTACGATTAACTTTTTGTTTCAATATCGCCGGTTGGCGGTCTGGGTCCAATTTCACGGGCAATTTAACGCCATTAGGATTAAATTCTTGTCTGCGCGTGGAAATAACAAACAAAATTGAGTATTGCAGTTACATAATAAAATTTGGGAAGTTGCAATTTCAAGAGCTTTCTTCTGCGAGAGACAGAAAACGGTGGCTGAGCCCTTGGGATGTAAAAGCAACCGTGAGTAAATCCGCACTTTAATTTCTTTACAGTCCCTTTGGCGACTTCTCAATTTGAATCTTAAAACTTCGTTTTTTTTTTGTTTATCCACATCTGGTTAACAAAAACCGACACGTAGATGAGAAGACGTGGGAGAGGTGTTATCGCGCTCAGCCAATTTGTTCCACTTAAGGGCGCGGGCACATTAAATCGATGAAAAATTACGTTTTCGTTAAACGTTCGGCCCTGATTGGTTAGGGGTCATCGGTCACAGCGTAAATGCGACAAGATTTAAGGCGGAGAT
Organism: Taphrorychus bicolor; assembly: GCA_951812265.1. NCBI lineage: Eukaryota > Metazoa > Arthropoda > Insecta > Coleoptera > Curculionidae > Taphrorychus > Taphrorychus bicolor. The sequence continues at coordinate 45,819,464 of OX638297.1, read as the reverse complement.
AAATGTTTAGCTTGATTTTTATTACCTTTCGAAGACCGGGAGGCAATTAGCGATCCCCTTGGATGTCGGCCATTAGTCAAAGTTGTAGCTTGTGAGCGGGCGGGCGAACTAAATCAGCCAAGACTAAAGGATTTGATACGAGTACCGCCTCGAGAAAGGGGACTTAATTGTTCCGAAACTCAATCGTAAATTGCACCTTCTTTGTAATTAGCCCGAAAAATGTACGTCTCTAGTCTCTTTTTGCGAAGGTTACTTTAAGGTCCTGACAAGAGTAACTTCTTTGCCTTGAACACTTAGCGTCCAGTTGAACTCAAATGTTTTTGTTTGAGATGCTGCATTCGAGGAACGAGTAATTAAATAAGTAAAAGATTTAAGTTGATTAATTGCGAGGCAACAACATTTGAATTTCATTTTAGTAGCAACTAAAAGTTTTTTGTAAAAAAACCTCAAATTTTTGTGTTTCCAAAGCCTAAAAAAACATGAACGTTCAGCTTTTGCTAGACTGCAACCTACAGCATACCTCAACATATTGTCATGAAGAGCCAACTGGTTAGGACATACCACTTATACTGACTAGTGATTAGCAGTAAAAGGGGTGATACTTGGCAATTTATGGTTAACTTTATACAAAAGGTTAGGTTTTATTTAAACTAAGTCTTGTTGAAAAAAAACGGCAACTTCTTAGACTTTTCAACTGTAGGAAGAGATGTTGTTGACAACTTGTTGGAGCGTATTGGTGTGGTTCAGTCGGCCACGGAAACTAGTAAGGAAGGGCGCATTAAGCTATTATTATTAATTTTGTTTTTTTTTTGTTTTGAGATAAGGTAAATGCTGAGGGTTATGCAGACAATTTGACATTTGATGAAGGCTTGGCTGGTTATTCCGCAGTTTTCTAATTATATTTATATGGCATACTTATACTTTTAAGCTAATATAGCCTAAATTTGAAAGCCCATTGACTTCTCTAGACCTAAGAGTGTTGGTGAAACCATACCAAACTGGCAAAAAAATTTCAGAACTTTGAGAAAATCTACCAGGTTGGGTTCTGAATGTTTGGAATCTTTCTTGAAAGCAACATGTTGTTAAAAAGAAGCTGTCAGAATATAAATAGGTCAGGAGCAGAGAAAACGGAAAAAATTAGATAAAGCATGTTTTTAAAATTAAGAAAAGAGCATTGATAATATTTCGGCTGCCCATATCCGAAGTTATGATGAGACTAACTTTTTTGACGATCCGGGACCTTAATAGTATATTATTAAACGAGCTTTTTATGATAGCCATTATTCCCTTAAGGAGACACTTGCGTCACGAGCGGCAGGCATGTCTAATAATTACAAATTATAAAATCTATAGGTAGTGTAAATAAAATTATGGAAATATCAATGTGACACTCGCGTTTGACGGCAAAACCGGTGCCAACAGTGCATTTTTTACGCTGCGGCATTTGATATTGCATTGTTGCCTACTAGTTGCCAAGGCAACATATATAATTTAAATGGCGAGCGGGAATAATTATATTATTCCCGCAGTTTCAACTCATATACCCCTCCGACGCTATATGAACCCTATTTTACTTTTGTCAACAAGCTGAATATCAGTATATTATTAAGTGGTCGTGGACAAAAATGTTCATCCACGATAAATTTGTCAAAATTGACAGTTTTCAAAACCAGGAATTTTCACCTGGTCCCCCACTCCTAATTGATTGGTTTTAGCAGTAGTGGTGGATAAAACGTTGAATTAAATTCGGAGACAACGGCCTTAAATCCTCTCGCAAAAATGTAATCAGCAAAATGCGCTCCTCGAGTGTACATTTTGTGTCTTGGATTAAAGGCTTGTTAATCCCACATAAACAACTATTATTTAGGCAGGGCATTAAATATCCAAAACGAGTAATGAACACTTCCAAAACGTCAATATCTGTAATATTGATTGCTATGTTTAAACGTTGCTTCGTTCTTGGACCTTTTTTATAATGGGGTAGGAAATCTTGGGATATGGTCCTTTGATGATGGATAGAGATAGTCAAAACAAACAATATTTGTTTATCCTCTCAGTTGTAATATTTTCTTTGTCAAACGTTTCGATGCGGATTGGCATCTTCATCAGTAGTTACTACAAAGAACATATATCACACAAATTAGTATAAGACCGTATCTCTAAGCACATAAAAAGCAAAACAATACAAACAGTATATTATTAATTATAAGTAAGGAAGCGATACAAAAATCCAATTTTTGATATACGGGGTATTCATTATAAAAATTCATCTAGCCGGCTATGAAATTTTGACAGAAAAGGATGACATAATCAAAATGAATGGACTTTTGTTTCTCCATCCTTTTCTTTTGACATTTCACAGCCAACTAGATGAATTTTTATAATAAACACCCCGTATGTTCTTTGTAGTATCTACTGATGAAGATGCATCGAAACGTTTGACAAAAAAAAGGAAAAATTACAACTGAGAGGATAAACAAATATTGTTTGTTTTGACTATCTCTATCCATCATCATAGGACCATACCCCAAGATTTCCTACCCCAATATCTGTAATATTTTTCATTTTTGGAAGTGGGGATGATCTACCACCATAATATACCGTCTACAAAAGCAAAACAAATTTTTCAAAATCCTGTTTGGACTATTGGAGGACCAAAGAACGCCCATTATAAGTCAAAGTAAGGATGGTTTGACTGGTTTACTTTCGAGGAGTGGTTTCTCATACTGGTCATACCTTGGGCCCAGTGGCGGATCTAGCCTTCTGTGAAAGGGGGGGCGGGAGAAAAAAATTATGCGAAATTTTTATGAGGTGCTTACGAATATTTCCCTCATGCGTAAATTTTCCAATAAGAAGAGTGTAATTTTGAAGAATTTATATACGGAATACGGAGAAAACACAGTTGATTCTGGGTTAACTCTCGGGCAGAGGTAACTCTTTTACACTCGTAAAACGTTTATAATACCGGGCATTAGACAGTCAAAGTCTAGTAAGTCACCTACCATTTTGACTGAGAAAGTCGGTAACAATTTCATTGACACCCTGTAACTTGAGAACGCCTCGAACGATCGGAGTGAATCCAACTGCTTTTTCCTCTTCTTGATGTCTTCTTTCACCTCCCATTAGCTCCGTAGGTGTTCCGTAGGTGCAATATTTTCAGAGATAGACCTCTTCGGAGGTCGATTTTTAAGCATTTTTAGAATCGCGTTTTTTGACAATTTTTTAAAAAACCTCTTTAGATGTTACATTTATTCGAAATAAGTCTGTTACGTTCTTAGGGGATTGTAAGAGAACCATTCCGATCAAAAAAAATGTTCCCAAAATGTCCAAAGGGGGGGGGGGGGTATTACGACTTTTTTCCCAATTCTTAAATTTGACCGCCTGTAACTTGAGAACGCCTCGACCAATCCCAGTGTTTTTTCCTCTTCTTGATGTCCTCTTTCACCTCCCACCATCGGAAGTTCCGTAGGTGAAATATTTTTGGAGATAGGCTTCTTTGGAGGTCGATTTCAAAAGTCATCAAAATGAAATTTTTCGGTTGTGAGTTTGCGTTTATCAGTCCTTTACGGCTTTATTTATATTTATATATTATCACGTTTGGTTTGTTGGACTGCGTTCTTTTAAGACTTAAGAAACTTAAAAGAACGCAGTCCAACAAACCAAACGTAGCACTACTGCAGAATGAACCCGAACGTCAAACAATCACTGACAAACTCAACAATGAGCTCAAAAAGGTTATACAAAAGAACGAAATGATTCCTGATACCGAGAGCCCTGACAGGATCGAGAACACCTGGAATTCATTCAAGAAAGCTATATTAGACACACAAAAGCCGCTAGTAACACCAAACAGAACGAACCAACATAAGGAATGGATGACCCAAGAAATACTCATGCTGATGGAACAGAGACGTAGCTTCAAGAACACGAACGCAGAAAAATATAGGGAAACCCAAAAACATATCAGAAGAAAAATCAGAGAAGCCAAGGAAAAGTGGATGGAAGAAAGGTGCCAAGAAGTAGAAGAACTATACAAAAAACACGACCTCTTCAATTTACATAGGAAGGTCAAGGAAATTACAAGTAGTCGAAAATACCCAGCCTTGTCCCATATAGTTAACCAGGACAACAAAATAATCACAGATGATGGCGAACTTAAAAAGGTATGGGCAGAATATGTGGCAAATACATTTGAAAGCAATAGCCCTCCTTTTCACAGTCAAGATCCGACGGAGCCGACACCGGAAATACTTCAATCGGAGGTCCAAAAAGCTCTAAGAGAGATAAAAACTAAGAAAGCAGCAGGCTCAGATGACATTTGCCCAGAGATCCTAAAACTTATAGGAGAGGAAAACATACACATCCTGGTTCAACTTTTTAACGATGTCTATAAATCGGGATACATCCCCCGAGATTGGCTGAAATCAATCTTCATACCTATTCCTAAAAAACCCGGAGCACGGAAGTGTGCAGAATTCCGATTGATCAGCCTGATGAGCCAGGTGTTAGAGGTGTTCTTGAAAATCATCCATAGGCGCATACGTGCAAAATGCGAACAGGATGTAAGCGAAGTGCAAATGGGTTTCCGCGAAGGAATGGGTACCAGAGAGGCCTTGTTTGCACTCTCTGTCCTACTACAAAAATGCAGAGACCAGCGAAAGGAAGTGTACCTGTGCTTTATAGATTACACAAGGGCCTTTAACTGTATAGATCACACCAAATTATTGGAACTACTGGAAAGAAAGGGTGTCGATGCCCAGGATTTAAAGATCGTACAGAATCTCTCAGCAAATAGCATCTGTTAAACTGGAAAACACCGAAACAAGCACTGTACCCATAAGGTGTGGAGTCAGACAAGGGTGCGTACTTAGCCCCATGCTTTTTAATATGTATTCAGAAATCATTTTCCAAAACGCTCTGGACGAGGCGGTGGACGGTCTGAAAGTCAATGGGAAACTCATAAACAATCTAAGATATGCTGACGATACAGTGATAATTGCGGACAGTCCTGAAGGACTGCAACGCCTAATCGACAGCATATCGGTTTCCGGGGACGAAATGGGACTGAAGATTAATATCTCAAAAACGAAGATCATGCAAATAAGCCGCAACCCAAACAACCATCCCAACATAAATATATACAGAACACCTATAGAGCAGGTCACTAAATTTAAATATCTGGGAAGTTGGATCAGCGAGGACCTGGATCCTGAGATAGAAATAAGATCCCGCATAGAGCAAGCGAGAACTAACTTTAATAAGATGCGGAACCTATTAACGGACAGAACACTCAACTTAAACATAGGATTTAACTTCGTTAGATGTTATGTGTATTCCACGTTACTGTATGGAGTCGAGGCCTGGACGCTGAAAGTCAGCGGCATTAATAAACTGGAAGCAGATGTGGGTGTACCGCAGAATGCTGCGTATTCCATGGACCGATCGTACCACTAATCAAGAGGTCTTACATAGGATGAACAAAGACCGAACAATCCTCGAGACCATAAAAAAGCGAAAGACCGCTTACCTTGGCCATGTCATGAGACAGGACAAATACAGATTCCTACAACTGATTATGGAGGGCAAGATTGAGGGTCCGGAGCGTGGTCCTGGACGTAGACAGTGGTCTTGGCTGAAAAACATAAGGGATTGGACAGGCTGAGACTCAAACTCCCTGCTGAGAAGAGCCCAGGACAGAGCCGAATTTGCCAGAATGGTTGCCGATCTTCATTGAATGGAGAAGGCACTTCAAGAAGAAGATATATTATCAGTCCAAACAACAATCCCAAAGAAATCTAAAAAAAGTCAAAAATAAGGGAGGGGGGCAATCGCCCCCACCCACGCCCCCTCTCTAGATCCGGCACTCTGGGCCCGAAAACTTCCAGACACAAAAGTGGTTATCGGTGATACTTCGTCGCCCCACTTGAATGTTAACATCTTAGTAGAATGCCAAAGAAACAATATTAAATTTGTTTTATACCAAAAAATGCTACACATCTTACTCAACTGTTAGATGTGGAGTATTACGCACCACTGGAAAAAATTTGGCGAGATATGACATACAAAATTCAAAATCCCAAAGACCAGGCCCTCAACAAAATTTCCTTCCCATCACTATTTTAAGAAATTAATGAAACTACTAAATTTAACTAACAAGACAACAATCGAAAGTGCCTTTAGAGGAACTGGGATTATTCCGGTTAACTTAACTTAACTTAACTCACTTAACTAATAAGTATTTGAAGAGGTTACCAACACAAAGGACGGAACATGTCTCGAAAAACATAAGCAAAACATTGCTTTCTTTTCTCAAAGAAACAAGAATTTTTCCATCTTCCTGTAATCCACTTTGACATAGAAAGACCTAAAAGTTACTCCAGGGAAATCATTGGCCTACGAAGATTTACGTTCAGATAAAGATGAACAGGCGGGCGATGAAAGAGTAAACAGTTCAAAGAGAAAGTAGATATCGCAGATACCCAAGAAGAAGTTATTATGCTAACTGCTAGGCAGTTTATCGTTATGAAACTGGCTACGAAGAAGGCTCTAAGACACTTCATTCGAAATATTCAAGAAATCCACCTATCAAAAGTAGGAATAAAATATTTCAGACAGAAGAAAGATTATATGTTTGATACAGACAATATTTTCCTGGAAAATGTGAACAATAATGTTGAATTCTTGAAATCTCCTGATATTAGACGAGGCTTTCATACATTCAAACTGGATCTAACAAAGTACAAGTTCTAAAAGTGCTTCTTTTTAAGTTTTATAATTCTTTTTTGCTTATTTCAGCAATTTCTAAGTTTAAGAACACGCTTTGACATAAAGCTTTTTTTCTTATTCAGTTTGTGTTTTTTTCCTAATTTTAACATTAAGTTATCGACTCGGGTGTTTTTTAAAAGCTCCAGAGCGCGTAAAAAAACCATTTTACTTTTACCACTTTACAAATTATTGTTTTCTGGTAGCTGTGCAATTTCCCATTTTGTGTGGGTAACTTTACACAAAACTATATATAGTTTCTTTTCAATAAATTTAATCATTCTAAATTGTATTTTTTTTTTCAAAATATATGGAAATTGTTGCAAAGTAGCACCGCTCTACGGTACCATTATCATGAAGGAGAATGCCGTGATGCTGGAAAGGTCTACATTCGTTTTAAGGACTTACTCTTCTATAATTCATCTGTCTAGACCTGATTTTTATACCCATTAACATAACACTACATTGCTCAGACCTGTTTGATATTGAAGACTGTAATCCTTTATCCATATTGACATCTACTCACGTAGAGTATTATTGGACTGTGACCTGATTTAAAAATGAACTCGCCATTTGAAGAGAGAAAAAGGTATAAACAGTGATTCGTTTTTAGAACACGCAGAATCATGAAAAGTTTTCCTGGAAACGTAAATTATGGAAGGTAAATTCCTATACATCCATTACATCTCTAAAATTTTAAGAAATTTTTTAAAAAAAATTTTAAGCAATAAAGAAATAAAAAATATTAAATATACAGACAAACTGTAGACAACTACAAGAATTAACACTTAACAATTACCGACAGTACCAAGTAACCAGTAAACATTGAGGCGTACATTACGGATGAGAATAGTGAGAATAGGTAAGTTCTTTCATTAGTAATGTACGCCTCAATGTTTACTGGTTACTTGGTACTGTCGGTAATTGTTAAGTGTTAATTCTTGTAGTTGCCTACAGTTTGTCTGTATATTTAATATTTTTTATTTCTTTTTTGTTTAAAAAATGTTTTAAAAAATTTTAAAATTTTAGAGATATAATGGATGTATAGGAATTTACGTTCCATAATTTAACAAACAGTATTTACAATTTTATGTTGGGCCCAGGGATTTGTTACCATTTAACTTATTGGGTTTTAGCCCTGATGAAGACTAAATAAATAGTCGAAACGTCGGCCATTTTCGAATAAAGAAGAGGTGCATTATTTGTCCTAATCCCGCTAACTTCACCAACAAGTTATTTTCTAAATTATGTTTTTTTTTCCTGACAAGTCCAAGAAAATAGTAGATTATGTCACTAGGAGTAAAAGTGGGTCTTTTCGTGCTGAGCCCAGAGACTGACGGCCGAAGCGAAGCTGAGGCCTGCAACTGGGTGAAGCACAAAAAGACCTTTTTCTACGAGCGTGCTTATTATGTCACTTTCCCGCACGCATTTTGTTTTTGAAAGCTTTACTTTCCCGCACGGCGTGCGTGAAAGTAAATTTGGTGTGGCGGAAAGTAAATATTTAAAGAATGACTGATTTATAATATAATTTAGACTTTATAGTCTGTTTATCTAGATAGGTGCACCTGCCTTACAGCTGTATCAAACATTTTTATCTGTTTTAAGGAACTATTATGCTTGCATTTATTGATTTTTGATACAAAATATACCTTTAAAATACGTACTTTTTATTCCAATGTCACCAGTTCATGTCTGAAACATTACGTCACGCCAACAATCACACCAAGTTTTTGACATAACAATCAATTGATTGTTGATTAATTCAGCTGTCATACTGTTGACAAAGATAAAGTTGCTTATGTATTGTGTGTTTATTCCTTGTCTATGTTACAATGAATTGGCTTGTAGAAAAAATATTGTTCCTAAAAGGTAGTAAATTAAAAATTTGTAGCATTATTATCAATACTAAATTAATAAAAATAACATTGACAGATAAATATGATGGCGCGCTTGACATTTAACAGACGAACTCAGAATTCGAGAACCTATAAGCCATTCACTTATTATTGTCGTCAAGTAGGCGTTGGAAATTTGACTTTGACAGTTTTATCGTATTTTCTCAACATGTGCTAAAAGGAGATGTTTATAAAAAAAAATGAAGGTTTCAAAGGTAACTAGATGACAAAAATAAGTGAATGGGTAATATGTTATTTCACTAATAAGGGTTTCGGGTGGTGCTCTCGAGCGCTCTGAGAGTATTCCTTTCCTTTGCTTTTTCAATAAAAATGTAAACATGGCAATACGCTCACAAATCGGTCAATGTGGTGTCATCTAGTGTTCAAATAATGTTAATGAATGAAAATCAGGAAAGGTGAAAATCAGAAAAGGTAGTAAAATTTACTTTTACTGCCTAGGACTTTTTTGCTACTTTTTTGGTCTCACGATTAGAAAGCCCACTTTAGGTGTGCGTATGGAGAAAACAAATGACGTACTTTTAGTCCGCTTGAAAAAAAAAGCCTTAACTCAGAACCCATTTCCTTTTCGAACAATCCTCATAAACCATTTCGAATCTTTCCTTCTGCAAACACCTAACCCCGACTACGTCCAATTCTTTCTTAGATCTTATGGTCTTTTGTATGTGACAAGACGACAGCACCTCTGCAACCGTTTCTCCAGTCACAGTTGCTTTTCGAGTGCGGTGTTTATTTGATTTTCTCGAGTAAACACCGCTTATTCGGCTTGCTTAAGCAAATAGGGATCGTCTGCCGAGATGTCACGCCACACAAATATTTACCCCGGCCTGACTGGGTGGAATTTAATCGAAATTCCAAATGGAGATTTTTGCATAACCTATGCTCCATCTCTTTCTTTGGAGCTATTCGCTACTTTGATGCAAAGGCATTGACTCAATTTGCCTTTGATTAAAGTCGCAGCAGAATCAAAGTTTGTATGAGTAAATCCGACAAAAGTGTCTCTTTCAGCCTGAATACATGCTGCAATTGTAATTTACGTCACACGGAACTTAAACTAGCGAAACAGGACTACATGTTCAGCGCTTAAGCACAAAACAAATTAGATGACGAACTAAATTTCTATTTACTGTCTAGACGGCCATTAAGATGGCACCTGAAAATAAAGAAGCGACACAACGCAATTAGACAGGACATTTGGTAACATTTTTCGATTCCATTTATATTTAGGAACGCGATAATTTGATCACGAAGGGTACCCATTATATTGACGCTTTAATCGTTCAGTTTAACGAAGTTTGTATGATCGGCAATTCCCAGGAAGTGTTCTTGTGCTCATTTCAAATTTTCACGGAAGCTGGGGGTTTAAGGAAGAAGGAATTCGAGAACTTCGAGTTTTAGTTTGCGCGAGGCAAACTGTAGGACGATAAAGTTCTTTCGAGATTGTTCACAAAGGAAAATAGTTCGGGTCAGGTTGCAATTATTTCCAATTTAGAACTTCTCCTAGAGGTTTTTGGGTAAAATGGCTCCTTCTCTTTGCTAATTATTAGGAATCTACAGGCATATAAAGTATTTCATTAAGTTTCGTAACGCGGAACGCCACGGAAATTTGACAGTTTGCCCCCCTATATAATTTTTAAACAGTGTCAATATTATTGGTTATATGTTACAGGGTGATCCATTGGTAAACCTACACATGTTATCTGTTTATGCAGGTCACTTATGATTAGCTGACAAATAATCATTAACAATTACAGAGTTTTTTTGCAGATTTTGCAAAATTCTGGTCTCGGCCAAATTTTTACAACTACCAGATATAAAAACAATTAAAATTGGTGTGTATGTTTTTGGAAGGGAATAAGTACCTATTTGTATATTTCGGAAAGTGAAAATACAGAGTAAAACAAAAAAATGGAGAAATCTCAAAAACAACAATTTTGAAAATTTTTCTCACAGATATGGAAAGAGAGAGAATGCGGCAGAAACTGCGAAAGAGAAGTGCCCGGCCCAGTTTTAAACCATCTTCTTTTAAGAAATTTACATTTTTTTGCTTTACTGATTTTGTATAAATGTATTTTGGACCACCTTTTCTACTATCAGGTATTAAAGAAATAAATTTATCTTGGAATATTTTAGGCGACGATTTTACGTATTTTTCTATCTAACAAAGTAATTGCAGAAAGCAACACAATGTTTCAAAAGTAAAAAATAAAAAAAAATACTCATGCGATTTAGAAAAACGATAAAATTCAGTATGATCAAACATATAAGAACACAATTTGTAATTTACTAGTTTCAATCTGACAGAGATCCACGTATAAAAAAGAACATTGCAAAGTACTGGAGTAATAAAGGTAGAAATACCACACCATACGTTCATTAGAAAACTTCATCTAGTTGGCTGTGAAATGTGAAAAAATAAGGATGGGAGAAACAAGAGTCTTACTTTGATTATGGCATCCTTCTCTGACACAATTTTATAGCCAGCTAGATAAAGTTTTCTAATGTCTTTGTGAAAAAATTGACTAAATGACAATCAGCCACTGAAAAGAAGGTTATGGGGTCCATAGTCAAATGGAAAGTCAGCACTCCAACTTTCAAGAGATCCCAATAAGTCCAGAACAGAACAAATGAATAACAGGATTTGGTGTTAAAAAAAAAGAAATAAAGGGTTAGTAGGGTAATTGTTATATTTGAATGTCTAGAATCTTTAATTAGATCCTCTTATCAATATCTCAGGCAGGTAGGTAGCAGGGTAAGGACAAACAAAACTCCCTTGCATTTCGAAAAACGTTTCGGCGTTCAATTGAAGTCTTCTTTAGGGCTGTAACGTATTTAAACAGCTTTCGCTAATCACAATAAACGCTTAAGTAACCATGATATTGTTTGTTGTAACCATCATTTTGTTTTAAATAAAACTATAAAGAACTTCTCAACAAACATTGCACCAGAAGCCTCTGATATATCTACAGAGGCTTCTGGTGCTACAGGACTCCCTAATTTATGTTAGGGTTTTATAAGACATACGTAATTGTAGTACCTTAACACAAAGTAGGGTGTCTTGTTGTTAATCTTATGGTGTATACAGGATGCCTCACCTCTATTTAGGCAAAAAAGTCATTTTAACATAAACTTAATATGTGCAATAGAACACCCTGTATATTTTCTTATTCTTGGATTCGCATGCCGATTGGCAATTTTGGATTTCTTTTTTTTTTATGATTTTCACATTTTCAAGTTATGCATATCTTTTTTCGAATGGTCATCATAATTGGCCATGACTGTTCTTAATAGACGTTTTCTTTCTGATTTTAACGATATATGATGTGTCAAAACAAATCAAATCTTAAAAAAATGGGCATTTTGGTTTTTCTGGCGCTGGCTGGAAAGTCTAATTTTCAGCCTCTTCTACAGTTATGTGCTCGTTCTTCTATGACGTCATTTTTCTTCTTTAGAATTAGTTTTTAACTACTTCTGGAGGAGCATTTCCCTCAATAATAAAGGTCTCTTGTATTTGCTCAGTGACTTCCTCAAGAGCATATTCTGATGAGTGTAGGCGGTCACCAATTTGTCGATCAACCCATCTGCATATTAGTTTCGGGGTGTACCCCTCATCATTACAGCTTTGGCTGGTCGACAAATTAGGGACCGTGATTCAACTATTTCAAGCCGGAAACGTACAGAGTACCGGTGAGGGCTACTTCTCGATCCGACAGCCATCTGCCATGCAGTGTTGGATCTAAAACACGCTGGTTTAGGGAACCTCTTTAACTGTAACCATTGTTTGAGGTATTTTACTTTTCCTCTGTAGTAACAATTTCACTTTTTTCCTTTTTATCGCCTTTCTAATTCTTTATTTTTTATTTATTGATACCTCTAAAGTAATTTTTCTATTACAATTATTGTCTCTTATTTACTGTAACAGTTTTACAACAAGAAATTCTCTTCCTTGTCGCCTTTTTCCAAGTTTTTCTTTGTCATTGTTTTTTATTTTTTCTTACTTTTCTATACTTCTTTCTCTAGTTTTGGTTCAATGTTTTGTTTTTTGTTTTTTTTATCGTTCTAAATTAAACTTTTCATTGGGTCTTTTGACCCAAAATTAAACTCTTCCGACGAGTGAACAATTAAAAAGTATAATAATTTGTAATGAGAAAATTTTGGCCCAAAACCGTGTTTTTTAAATGATTTGACGACGAAACGATGAAATTGACTATAGCGCCAAAACAAATAAACGAAAACGTCTGAAAATCATCAATGAAGGCATCTTGAAAAAATGTGAGGTGCGTTTTCTTCCATCGCTAAAAACAGCGCAAATACCCTATTTGGACAACTAATTTGGTATACAGGGGCTGTGAATCACAGGGGCGCTGATATGTAGCGCCTAAAAAAAATTGGGACACCCTATATATAGGGAGATTTTTTTAATAATTATGTTGAAAAGATAAATATACTTATATAGAAGAAAGGAACTTGATGTTTTTTTTTTAAATGAACACTCCCTGTATTTCATTACACAAAATAAGGGTGCTCATTTGACAACGTCATCTAGTTGCCTGTGAAATGTCAAAAGTAAAGAATGAAAAAAACTACAACTTTTCTGTCAAAAACTCGTAGCCATTTAGATGATGTTTTCGAATGAACACAAGTTTGGTATGGCACATATTTTGGGTACAAACCCTCCATCAGAATTTCATATCTTGCAATCTTGATCGTCTATCATATCATATTTTCTTTTAAAGAAGTATTTTTTTTTGGTGGGTGCCTAAAATACTCACCAATCAAGTATACAAGTCTGTACAAGAGACGTCACAATCACTGTACAAGAGAAGGAACTCTTAGAGTCAATTACTTGTGTTCATAAACAGTCTTGTCAAATGCTATTTAAAGTCTTTTTCTGACAACAGACATAACGGGGGTTCATCAGAAAATGTCATCTAGAAGGTTAACATTTTTTTGTCAGAAAAGGATGACATAATCAAAGTGAATGGCCTTTTGATCCTTACTACTCTTCTTTTGATATTTTATAATCACCTAGATGACTTAACCCTCCGCTTTGCTCGTTTTCTGATAAATAATTCAATATTAGTTTTTTCAGGACCTCAGTTTTAAACATTGATAGAAGAAAAATATGTTAAGTTGGTGTATCTTTTAAACATTCACATCTTATTCTTAGCATTCCGGTAGTGAACAAATTAAAGAACTACCCTCTTACGCTAATTTATTTTACATTTTTTAACTAAAATATTTATAAAAAAGTAAATTTGGTGATACCTGCTATAAGTTAGTCCTTGTACAGTAGATAAACAATTCTTAGAAGCCTCTAAATTCTGAACTCTGAAAAACATCTGTTCTTGTTAAGATAGAGTGAAATAAAACTGAGGCCAAACGAAGTTTTTAAATTGTTAATTAGTCTAAGCATTTTATTTCCTTTGGTTTATATGAACCTTTATACACAGTTTATTTTAAATTATTATTTCATAAGTATTTTATATGTCATAAAGTACTACTAGCAGAAAGAAATAAATTTACAGACAGATACAGTCGATATTTTTGTCGACATTATTAAAGTATCGATATCACTGTCAGAACGGACATTGATAAGTTAAAATATAATTATACATTACAGTTTACTACGATAAATTCTGCTGGAGTTGGAACAACTAAGGGAGTTGCACTTATATTAAAAGTGTTATGTGCATCCGGCGAACAAGAAGTTGCGTTTTTGAAGTCAGTTTTAGTGTTCGATTTTCTGAGAGTTGTACTTGTTTTAAAACGATAAATAAACGTAAATAAATCAACAATGGTATTTGTTGACAACATCCATGAATATACCAAAACAAAAGCATAACAAATATATCATTAAATGTTCTTTTCTTGAATTGAATCATATCAGGGTATCATTCCTTTCCACATAAAAAACGGGGGGTTAAAATGGAATAAAAGGAACCAAATTTCTGTGGAAGAGACAAGAATAAATCAAAATTATCTTTAAAATATTATGTAGCCTACACGCGTTTTGCCCAGGTGGTCTTTAGCAATTTCGGTAACCGGTATTCACGCACAGAAAACCCGGGGGGTCGCCTTTCCTGAAAAACTGATTGCAGGTTTAATTTATGCCGGCGGTTTGCGGTTAAACACCCGTTGCAAGAGCAAGAGAGATCCCGGCAACAAAAGAGGCGTTTAGTTTGGGGATATTGACCAATTACCATGGTTGGTTAACCGCCTTTTTACCATTCTCTTATTCGATATAGAAATTTCGGCGAAATATTATAGCTGCAGTTAGTCTAGCATACGATTCGAATTCTAGATCATGTGATATTGATGTTTCGGCTAAAATTACATCCCGTTATTACGTAAACATATCTTCAATATAATCCGATTTAGCTATGCATATTCCCGCCGAGTAGTAATTACAAAAATGAAGGAGAATTAATGACGACCCTCGTTTCAAGCCGAATCTATCCTGTTGATGAAAATTGCTAACACGAGGCAAATTGGCCCGCCATACCCCATCTCTAATGCACCCCTTGTAATTACTCGGTGCTGGGGGGAAAATCTCTGTAGCAATTTCTCTATTACCAAATGATGTGTATGTGTGCTTAGTGCACACGTTATGTTTGGATGTCGTGGTTAATGTTTTCTGTTTGTAACCCATTACCTTTAGTGGAAAGGACAACCACACACGCAGCTTAACTTAACCTCCCTTGTAACTTTAATCGTGCATTGTAATGGTGCACATACCGGCACTAAACTTGAAATTTGAGCTCATCCAATTTCAACCGTATCCAATATCAGCTCAGATATAACATCGTCAGCTAGAATATTATTACTTTCTTGAGACGGTATGGTCGCATGTATCGCGGAAAGCTTTTAGCCGCAACACTAAAATAACTTTGTCTATAAATTCCTATCAGGCAAGTTGGAACTGCTCCGTGTCCCGAACGTGGCATGGAGAATGACTTACAATGGATAATTTACGTCTTCGAACGTGCTTATCCTGGAAATGACACGCTATACGGATTCGACTTCCGGAAAGTGAGGCCATGAATGGAGAGAAGGCAATGAAAACGAGGGTCAGCGTTGATTTAGTGGGCAGGAAAATGGACAGTTGTGGGTAATTTTCTAGAAAAGTGGGCCTTTTTAGAATTCATTGCCTGAACTTTCTCGTACGATTTGATATTCTTAAGTAAAAGTTGCAATGATACGACCACTAAGCAAACTCTTGGGTTTATAATAAACAAACCACTTATTTTTTTATAGCAATATGCCTCCAGTAATTCATATACAGAACTAATCCGCTTCAGACTATAAGCGGATGCGAACTCAACTTGACTCTTGACAAGCACTAGACACGCACATCTGCACGATTTTAAGTCTGTTCGGTGAATTGAGGCAAGATAATTGAAAATGTACAAAAATATTTCCATATGTTAATAAGTACGTACGAAAAAGAACGATTCATAAATACCACCCGTCACACCGCGAACAATGACGCATAAATACTTCACACGCTCTATGTTTCGTTGTCTGAGCTAAATTGTTGCAACAAATTTGTTTTAGGCCGTAATTTGGAAATGTTTTAAAGGGAATTTAAAATAAGTCGATCTACTAGTAAACGTACCCAAGTCGTGAAAGCGCCTATTCACGTACCCACGGCATAGAAAAAAACTAACACACAAAGAGATATTATCTTTACAAAGGTTAAATTATTTTTTGACCTTTTTGTCAGCTAGCAATCTTTCATATCTATTCATCATCATTGTGTACTAATGAATTACTATTCGTGACGCATCGAAATATTATACAAAATGGCTATTGAACAAATTACCATCAATTAGCCTGCGGGCAAAAAAAAATAGATATCGTAAAATTCGTATAGTTCATTATACTTCATTAGGAAAAATGTTAAAGTAGCCTTCTTCCTTATACGTGCTCATAACACGCACGAATTGTACTTGTCATTATTAGGCTCTAGAAACGATAAGTTTATTTAAAAATACCTATTTCACAGATTCTTGCAGGCACAGCCAGATTCGAGAATACGAGATCAATTACAAAGTTTTTCATTACTTGCTTTGAGTACTTACTACCAAATACAATAACGATGTGAACTAATGACCAGAACCAGCAGACCTCCAACCAGTTTTTGAGAGGGCCTCCAAATATTTTTTCGTGCATGGATGAAAATAAAGTAAATTTATCTCTACATTGAGAGTGATAGATAAAAACAGCAAACGAAAAAAAAACGCTGGCCTCAGTCCAATAGGTTCACAATTTCTAAAGTTATAAAAAATCAAAATTGAAAATTGAGAGAATTACGAGGGAGACGAAGGAGACTTAAGTCGAGAGAGAAATAAGGGACATATTCGTGGAATACCGGGGTTACTCGCTTCTGGAACATAGAAGTATGCTGCTTTTCCCCAGGCTTCGACACTTAGATTACCACCTGTGTATGTAACTTTGACATCCATAATAATGCATTACACCCCCCCCCCCCCTCCCCCCCACTCGAGCTCAGCCTTTTCTGCCCCGTTTAAACTTAAAACTAACTCTAAAAACCTATTAAACTATCCGTACAGTAATAATACTATCAAAATGCTTAGTTTAGGTTGGTCCTTTAAAGCCCTTATAGTAAAATTGATTATTTTGGGGACTCTATTTTGGGGATTAATATCTGTGATATTGCTCTAGATATTTTTGTGAAATTTGGTACACACACTCTATGCACTATAGGGCATTAACTGGTGTTTAAACAATCTTATTAATTTTATCAGTGGCGTCCGTATGGGTTTTGCCTTGAATTCCTCATCGTGAAATCCTCATTCATATCTAAGCACATTTGGTCTCTTTTCCTATCGGCTTTTTTTCGCCTCTAAAGAATGGTTTTCGTTTGCAAAAAATATTTTTTTTTTGCAAACTAGATTCCGCTAAATTTATCTTTTTTTTTTCTATTAATAACGGTGATACTGCTGTAGATATTACTATGAAACTCTTTTCATCAAGTGGGATTTTCTGATGCGCAAACTGTTCTTATTTCGAAGAGAGTAAAGGTGGTAGACAATGATGTACTATTAAGTAAAACATCTTGGACTTCCATTGTCTTTATTAAGTTTTTTACACGACGCTTCGAGCAGTGGAATCTATGCTCGCTTTCAAATGAAACTGAGCATTAAGATCGAAGCTACTTGCTTATATACTAACGCAGCTAACCACGCTCATCATTCCTATTGGCCGGATTGTCCCCACCATCGCACGTCAAGCGATCAGCACTTGTCCGCCGTATCAACGGATGCCACACCGAAGAGAGTCTTGGTGTGGAAACTTGGTTTACTAAAGACGCCCTCATTGTTTCCAAGAAGACTTCCTTAGACTTTCATTTCTTCCAGTGCTGTTCCCTATGGGCAATTTTTACTTCCGACCACTTAATATTATGGTCTTCGAACCAAGCGTGCTCTGCAATTCCCGATTTTGATGTTTCTCCACTTATCGTATGAGTTCTGTGTTCCTGAACTCTTACATGGAAAGGACGCTTGGTTTCTCCTATGTACGACATGCCACACTCATACTCACCATATACTCTGATATATACAATCTTTTTGCTAATTTGAATTTTCCGGTTTGGTTTTAGAAAGTACGTTTTTTAATGTATTTTCAGTTTTGAAAACCGTTCATATGTTGTACTGTTTCGCGATGCGTCGAAATTTCTTTGAAGTTTCTTTTATGCATGGTATAGTAAGAAGATGAGGTTGGTCCTCGCTGTTTTGCCGAGGCTTTTGCCTTTTACATTCCGTAATACCCCTCAAGACAATCTTTTCCGTTGAATAGTTACATTTTGCATCAAATCATGCAACTAATTACACACAATAAAGGTGTCATCGACATACCGGAGGCAAACTTTGGGTTTATCAGTTGCTGTTTCAATGGCGTGTGTTTCAAACCACTCCATGTAAATATTTGCCATAACCGGTGATAGTGCCGAACCCATCGGAAGACCATCCTCCTGCTTAAAAAACTGATCTTTAATCTGAAAGTCTGAGCCGTTGAGGCAGCAGCGCAGTAGATCCATCACCCCCTCCACAGCCAGCGATGTTCTCTCCTTCAAAGATGCATCCGCCCTCAGCCTGACCTCGACGATATCCAACGACTCCTCCAAGCGGCAGGCTGGTGTAAAAGCTTTATACATCGAAACTCACAAACGTGTCCCTATCACCCAATTCTAAGTCCTTAAGAAGTACAACAAAATGCTCAGAACTTTGTACAAAGGAGGTCGTTTTTCCAACAAAACGTTGGATGATTTGAAGGAGAATTCTACTTAGAGAACTTGCTGGCGAGTCTCTAGAGCTTGTGATTGGCCCCAGGGGCATAGTTGTTTTGTGAATCTTAGGTAACCCATAGAGATGTGGTGGTTACCCCTAGGAATGTGACGTTCATATTTTTTTAGGGCTCTGTAGATTTGCCCTTCAACTCTTTTAGTCGGGTCATTAGGTATTATTTTATATTTACCTTTCGTCAGAATCTCCTGTATCTTCTCGTCATAATGTGTGGCATCCATGACGACATCGTATTTCCTTTGTCAGCTGGAAGGATTTGATTTGTCCCTCTGCAGTTTCCTCATGGCCAACTCCTCTTCTTTTGTGATATTTGTCTGTGGGTGTTGTGGTTTGTCCAATAGTGTTCCGACTTTGCTTTGCCTTTCCTTGTTCTGACTTTCCTTTGCACTTGAGTTCCTCTCTCTCTGGCCCCTGGAGTGTCGTTGATTCTACAGCACTTTTTATGACTTTGGAGCAATTGTGAAGTTCAATCGTTTGCTCAGCCGTTTTTCTTCAGTGGAACTCAAGATAGTCGATGATATGTTGACTATTGTCCTCTGGTCTTGCTGTTGGCGCACAAGCTTGTCATTATGCTTTTTGGCCAGCTTTTCTTTCACTTTGCATGCATGAATTATCTATGGTCTGGAAAATGGGTGTGTGTGGCCTTCCTCCAGTGTAAATTCCTTGATTTCTTGTAGGATATCGTCCACGAGCTGTGATTTTTTCCATCTGTGGTTGCTGATTTTGGACCGAATAAGTCCATGGCTGGCCCTGTCCAGAGTGCGGCGAGCTCGATCACCAGGGATTGGTGATTTTAAACGAAACCACTGGAGTGAGTGGCTGCACCTCGCTCTGCAAAGGAAGTGTTCTTCCTCCTTGGTAAGCTTGATCTTTGCTTTCTCGTAACCTCTGCATTTCTGGCTAGTCAAGAGAGCCAAGAGACCAAATGTGCCTAGAAATTAATGAGTATTCCAAAAATATTTTCATTAGAACAAAAAGTATTGCCTTACAATTTTTTTCTTCAATAATATTCAAGGCAAACCCCATGCGGACGCCACTGATTAAATTAATAAAATTGTTTAAACATCAGAAAATGCCCTTTAATGAATAGAAAGTATGTACCAAACTTCACAAAAATATCTAGAGCAATATCACAGGTATTAATAAGAATAATTTTTTTTTTAAATCTTTAGCACCCTGTATCTCAAAAGTTAAGACGTTTAGGACATATAATGATGTGAAGTTTTTTCTCCAAAATGGGCCCAAGAGTCACCTCCTTAAATATTAGCATGTTATTAAGAAAAACCCTGTATATTGATGACACTACTCGACAGGTTCTCGGAAACATTTCTGAGGTTAAGACATATCGGTGTGATGTTCCAAATTAGATTGTGCAAAGCAAATAAAAGTAGAACATACTTCATTGGCATAACTATAAAACATTGTCAGTTTCAGGATACAGAAAAATAATTTAAATATGGAGAAAATTAAATTACTAAGGTGACAAAATACAACAGAAAAAAAAAGAGAACAAAAATTTCTATCGACATAAAATGAGGTAAAAGCTACAACGTGCATAAACACAAACTGAAAAATGAAAGAAACAAAAATCAAAATGAGTGGATACTTAAACAAAAACAAAAATTGGATAAAAGTACTTGTTGAAACAGAAGAAGCAGAAACCGGAATTATTAAAGTTATAATAATTAAAAGGAACGATATAATAAAAAGTACCTTGAAAATACATTGAATGAACAGATCATAAAAGTGGAAAAGAATGTACTAGAAATAAAATTAAATAAACAAAATCGAGATAAAGATGATAACGAGAAGGAGCGGTCAAAATATAAAAAAAGTTTCACATCGAGCGTTTAAGAAAAAGCTCAAAAAAACTTTAAAAAATAGTTAAGATTGAAGAGGACACTTAAATATATCTACTAAAGAAAAAAACAATTAATGGATGGTTAAAGAAACAATCGTCAAGAGACATCACAAACAACAATCCAAAAAGACAAAATTCAAAAAAAAATAGTTAAAGGTGTAAGACTAGTAAGGGTGCCAATAAGAAGAAAATTAGATTAAAAAATTACCAATAAACTAAAACAGATAGCAAATTAAGAAACCTAAGAAAACGAACACTTTAATAATCATATGACAAAAATGATATGTAACATTATAACAAGAGAAACTTGGTGAAGCAAACGCTTACCACAATGACAACCTCAGCTACAGGCAAATTAACAATGGTTTTATTAATAACCCTTATTAAATTGAAAGAAAGAACTAGAAAAAAAATGGGATAGTTTTGTTGATGTTTTTAATTTGAATGGGGTGTTTGCAATCCCCTAGGAACCTAGCCGACTTAATTCGAATGGAGGTAGCCCCAAAAGAGATTTTTTTAAAAAGTGACAAGAAACTTTATTCTAAAAGTGCCTAAAAATAGACCACCGAAGGGGACTATCTCCGAAAATATTGCACCTAGAGAACTTTCGAGAAATCAAGAAAAAAAGGATACACCCATTTGATCAATTTAAAAAAAAACCAATTATTTTTTTTAATGTTTTTGATCAGAATGAAACGATTTGAATCCCCTATGCTATGCCACAAAATAAGAGTGTAACTAGTCCCATTATTGAACTTTTTTCTAAATGCCTCAAAAACACATTCTAAAAGTGCCTAAAGGTCGATCTCCGAATGGGCCTATCTCCCAAGCTATTGCACACCTACAAGAAGAACTTTCTTCCTTTTTCTTTGGGAGGGGGGGGGGGGGGGGGTGAAAAAGAGCATAAAAAGGACCAAGAAACCGTTGAACTGACATGAATCGGTCCACTTGTTTTAAGTTGTAAAAGAGAGAATGCCTCTTTGGTCAATTTAAAAATTTTTTTTTGCTGCTTCTGTGTCGGAGTGAGACGTTTGCAAACCTCAAAGAACAAAAGAAACGATTTCCAGATTTCTAAAAAAATTGCAATAAAATTTGATTCTAAAAGTGCCTAAAAATCGACCATCAAAGGGGTCTAGCTCCGAAATTATTAATTGTACGGAACTTTTTTGTTAGTGGGAGGTGAAAAACGACCTCACTAAGAGCAAGAAACAGTTGGATTCCCTCCAATCGGTCCACTCGTTCTAAAGTTACAGGCAGTCAAACTTAAAAATTGAGAAAAAATAATACCCTCCTTTGGTCAACAGCACACTGTTTGCTGTTTTTTATCGGATAATGGCGTTTGCAATCCCCTAGGAACGTAAAAGACATATTCGAGTGCCATTAGCCTTAAAAATGGCAAAAAAATCGATTTTAAATTGAAAGAGACTATAGGATCCGAGCCCAAAAACCCTTTACAAATTAATAGGTTCTAAATATAACATACAACATTAGAGAAATACTTTAAAAGTAACTTACTCAATCAATTACAAAAACCCACTGTGGTCTGACAATCATCTCTAAACCATTCACTTATTATTGCCGTCAAGTAGGAGTTGGAAATCTGACTTTGACATTTTTATCGTATCTTCTCAACATGCGCCAAAAAGAGATCGGTAAAAAAAAAACGAGGGTTTCAAAGGTAACGAGATGCCAAAAATAAGTGAATGAAGTATACTGACGATACTTTATTATAGGTTATAATGAGCTTACTGATAACAATTGAGGTACAAATTCGAGCATGTTGCTTTATGGGTAAAAATACTAATGCTGCAGTCAGCTGCACGAACGTGAGGCGCGTGCGTCCTTATTACAGATCAGGGAAGACCGTATCAGATAAAAAAAAACTAGAAAATAATTATTCAAACTATAATATATATACATTTCTTCCTTCCTTTATTTTTAACAACGTCTCTTCTTTTTTTTTTCTTAAAAATTCAAACTTCTTTGCCGAAAGTTTAAGATCGGAATTGCACTTCGTAAACTCAATCTAAATTTTGAATCTGATGCGAATCGAGTGTGGCACTTTTACGACTTCCCCATTAAACCTCTTCGGATTTAAAAATAGAAATATAGCCCCTCGTAGCCACTCAAGCCACCTAGATCATAAAGTGGGGCTCGGGGCAATAAAGCGGGCGTTAAAATTCGGTTTAATTTCACACCTGATTTAATGTCGCTCTGGAGACTGCCCCCCCATAAATAACCTTATTTCGACAGACGATTCAATTTTACTGAAGTGTTACAGTATTTACGGGCAAATAAAATAAACAACACCTCGCGGGCCTGCTTCTAAAATGGGAGTTTAGATGAGGATGTGAAATATATTTCTATTGTTACTAGCTTGGAAACTTTCGACGGTACATTATTAAGCCACGTCCGACATACGAGTATTATTGCATCCTAATTTCATAAGCGTTAAAAGGAAGCGCTTTCAGCGGTAGTAGAGTCATTTTCCTGGTAACTACGACGTCATGAAAATGGTTTTCCGTTTTGGAACATTTCTCTGTGCAATTAGCAGCGCCTCTGAATCGCTAAGAGCCTGTTAGATTGGCTTAATTGCTCGAATAAATGGCGAATATAATGAAGCGAATCGAGCCCATATTTGGGGTGGAAATAATTTTTTGTCGCTTTGAGGAATTTGGATTTTCGTTCCCCAATAGAAAAAGAAAAAATATGATTCGCTAAAAACCTTTAAGAAAAGTCCCCTATCGGCCTCGTTTAAGAAGATTTACCGAACGTGTTTCGCTCCAAGAGTTCTCGGCAACTAGCTAGTTCACCAATAAATTGAATGTGACTTTCACGTCTTTTCACGCCTCATCCAATATGATTTAGCACGAGACACAATAACGAACGTCCTTTGGGACCGCAACATTTATCTGTGACTAATAAGATACGCTGGAATTTCTTTCCCAAACCTAAATAAAGTCTTTTGAACAGTTTTTCTTTGATGTCTCACCACCAGTTTTAAAGGCCTTACTTCAATCATTTGCTGAGCATCATCATTTGTTGCCGCTGCAAAAACCAAAGACTAACATCAACTTCCGTCTGGGTCCTGAGCAAACAATAATGATTTAATATAAAAGTTGCTCAAGTGGGACGCAAAAAGTCGGACAATAGCTGAAGTCAGCGAACAAACACGACTGGTAACAGATGTTCCTAAAGGGAAAAACTAACCAATACCCTATATTAACACATAAATTAAATTTTAGTGCCTTCCGAATTTCAATCTGCTGACACACCGATATTGGATATTTCAAAATTCTTCAGTTAGGTGCGTCGAACAGAAAAAAATGCATGTAGTATATGAATTGAGTTCTCATTGGAAACCTGATAGTTATGTATTTACCACCGAGAAAGAAAGAAACATTACTTTTATGATGTATACATAATTGCTTGCACCCTGTATAGAAAGAATATTCGGGGAGCAAATTGGTAGATGTTGTTAACTTGTATAATATCATGTTAATGTGGAACATCTAGAAATTAGATGGCCCACATTCATAAACATAAATCATAGTGCAAATCATAGATAACAACACTAGTGTGGTTTACTATAGTTCCTTCAAATCGAAGGCGGACTAAGCCGAAACAAATTTTCTTTTTCCATTGTGCATGGTTCCTTGCACATGGCATTCTTTCATTAATTGTCTTTTGTTGAAGGACATTTATTTTGTTCTATATATTTGGCCTTTCTTCTCTACCTTCTTAACTACTATTTTTAGTAATCTGGAGTCTAAAATTATAATAATTATCTGATTTTATAGCATTTCGACTAGTGTTGGGTTATTATGAATGAAATAATCGAAAGATTTCGATTATGGGGTAATAATCGATTATTCGATAATTGCAATCGACACATCGAGGGATGAATTATGAATGATATATGTCGATCGAAATATCTCGATACTTAAATTTAAACATTGTTTCAACTTTCAATTCATATAGAAAGACATATCGATTATGTCCAACAATGATAAAATGGAATTGATCGATTAAACTTAGCCGTTTTGGAGTCAGCATAAGTATATGCACTTACGTTTTCGCCGATAATTAATTGTTTATCGAATTTTGACCCAGATGCCAACTTGCTTTTTTCCACAATTACCAAAGTGGCAATTTTAGACGTTAACCGGTGTTGCTCCATTCCTAACCTGAACGTTTCTAGAAACTTTTCACTTACGTTTTTAGACGCTTTGAGAATTTTTTTACCAATTTTGCCTTAATTTGAATTTGAATTTCTTTTTATTGAATTTTAGTTGAGGTGCATCAGTTTTAATCAATTTTAGTCATAATTCTAATTTAAATGTTTCAAAATACTCCAAATTTGCTTTTAGAGGCTGCGACCAATTGAAACACTGAGCAATTTCTAACCGATTTTGCACATAATTCAACATTTTTCAAACCTTTTAAATATGAAATTTTACACGCTTTGAGTAATTTTTTTTATTTTACCTTCAATCCTAGATTGACTTTTTCAAAAGATATTGAAATTTCATCATGATACTTCGCGTCCTTATAGATATCGGTGCAGAAAGTATTGCGGATATAGCACTTGAAAAATGCACTACACACTTTCGAAATTACCAACGTTTCGATCCTTTATTGGAGCATCATCAGGGCTTTTTCAGTGAGTGAAGATAGTCTAGTTGTAAGGTTTAAAAAAATCTTATCCATTAAAACGCGAGTAAAGTCTATGGCTGGTTTAAGAACCTGTGGCATTCAAGTAGCCTTAGCGTGGACATGTGGCATTCAAGCAAAGTCATGTAATGGGTTATTTTTATTCAAATTTAGTCCTAATTCTAGCGTAAGTTTCACTAAAGACTCCAAATTTGCACTTTTAGACGCTTTGTATAAATGTTTTACTATTTTTGGCTGTAATCCTAACCTGAACTTCTCCAAAAACTCCAAATTTGCATTTTTAGACACTGTCATGTTTTAACTAACTAGGATTAGAGTCAAAATGAACAAAAGAACTAACCTGAACTAACCTGAATTTGTCTAGAAACACTAATTTGCACTTTTACACACTTTGAGCAATTTTTTTACCACTTTTGACCTAAAAAAACATTAAAATGGATTATTTATAATTGACTCTATAATCGGTTAATATTTTTCAAATTCTAACTTGAATTCTTCCAAAGACACCAAATTTGCACTTTTTAAATTTTAAACGCTCTTTGTAATTTTTTAACTATCTTAACCCCAATCCTAACCTGAATTTACCTAGAAACTTTTAATTTGCATTTTTTGACGCTTTGTGTACTTTTTCGCAGATTTTGTGCGATAATCTTAACTTCAATTTTACCAGACATTTTTTTGACGCCTTGTGTAAATTTTAGCAGATTTTGGCAATAATCTTAATCTTTGAGTCAATTTGCAGCTATCTTGGCCTTCATCCTAGCCTGACTTTCTCATAAAACATAAAAATTTACGTGGTTCAATCATAATCGATTTTAGTCCTGTTCCTAACCTGAGTTTGTTCAGTAAAGCCCTGATTTGCATTTTTAGACACTTTGAGTCATTTTTCAGCGCTTTTACCTTAATTTTAGTCAAAAACATATTAAAATAGGTAGTCGTTTTTGGACAAAATGGGCCTTTTTAGTAAAATCTATGCGTAATTCTAACTCGAATTTCTCCAAAGACTCTAAATTTCCAATTTTTCACGCTCCGTGTAAATTTTTAACCACTTTTTTTAAAAAACCTAATCGGAAATTCTCTAAAGATTCCAAATTAGCATTTTTAGACACCTTGTGTGATGTTTAAACCTAATTTTGACCTTAATCCTAACCTGAATTATCCAAAAACATTAATTTGCATTTTTACACACTTTGAGTTATTTTTGACCTAAAAATGAATGTTGTAGGCTGAATTTCCCCAAAGACTCGAAGTTTGCATTTTTAAAATGATCATTGTAATTTTTTAACTCCTTTTGACCCCAATCATAACCTGAATTTACCTAGAAACTTTTAATCTGCATTTTTTTGACTCTTTGTGTAATTTTTAGCAGATCTTGGCGATAATCTTAATTTCAATTTTACCAGACTCCCCAAATGTGTATTTTTACGCGCGTTGAGTCATTTTGCACCGATCTTGGCCTTCATGCTAACCTGACTTTCTCATAAAACATCAAAATTTACATTTTTAAATAAAGTGGTTCATTCATAATCGATGTTAGTCCTGTTCCTAACCTGAATTTGTTCAGAAAAGCCCTGATTTGCATTTTTAGACACTTTGAGTAATTTTTCACGCGCTTTTACTTTAATTTTAGCCAAGAAATTATTAAAATAGTCGTTTTTGAATAAAATGGGTCATTTTTAGTAAAATCTATGCGCAATGCTAACTTGAATTTCTCCAAAGACTCTAAATTTCCATTTTTCACGCTTTGTGTACATTTTTAAGCACTTTTTTTTTAAACCTACTATGCAAGTCTCCAAAGATTCCAAATTTGTATTTTTAGACACTTTGTGTGTTGTTTTAACCTATGTTTGAACATAATCCTAATCTGAAGTTGTCCAGAAATCCTTAATTTACATATTTTAACACTGAGTTTACATTTTCACCGCTCTAATATTAATTTTAGTCGAAAAACTTCAAGTTTGTCATTTTTAGATGAAATGGGACATATTTAATCAACTTTAGTCTCACTTCTAAGCTGAATTTCTCCAAATTTGCACCTTTAGAAGCTTGGTGTACATTTTTAAATACTTCAGGTTCTAATCTTAACCTGAATTTCCCAAAGACTCTAAATTTAAACTCTAAACCTAAACTTAAAACTCTTAATTTGCATTTTTATACACTTTGAATAATTTTTCACCGCTTTAACATTAATTTTAACCAAAAAAACATGAAGATTCCTCCAAATTTGCAATCCTAGACGCTTTTTATAAATTATTAACCACTTTTGGCCCTAATCCTAATCTGCATTTTTTCAGAAACTTTAGTTTGCATTTTTTGACGCTTTCAGTAATTTTATCTGATTTTGGCTATAATCTTAATTTGAATTTCTCTAAACCCTTCAAATTTTTATTTTGACAGACTTTAAGTAACTTTCACCGATTTTGGTGTTATCCTACGGTGATTTTGTCAAAAAATATAAAATTTTGCATTTTGAGATAATGTGAGTTTTTTTTAATAGATTTTAGTCCCCAGAGACTCTAAATATATATGTTTACACGCTTTGGGTCAATTTTTAACTCATTTTGATCGTAATCCTAACTTGCTTTTTTTCCAAAACACTTTTAATTTGCATTTTTATATGCTGTTCTTATTCAAATCAAGTGGATGCACGATCTAATTCTAGAGTTGCAAATACTTGGCGCATGAGCGAGACAAGATTTAACGTTCTTTTGTCACTGTCTTAGAGAATGTCAAAAGAGTGTGTCACTAGAATGTAACATATCTAAAAAATTAAAACAAGTAACTGCTTTTTTTCAAATCACTCATAAGCCATTGATCGTTTATGAGTATTTTTCATGAATAATTTTCAACAAAATTGATTCATAATCGATCATCGAATGAGTATTCGAATAATCGATAATAAATGATTTAAAAAAAAAATATGTCAAAATTTATCGATTATGCCCATCACTAATTTCGATCCAACTTTCCCTTTATTTGTTGTCGTGAACAATCTTCCTCCTCAGGTTCAAGAATTCAGAGTTTTCCGTTTCTAAAGTTAAAAAACTGCCCTTAGCTGGCCTAAGACGGTTCGATTGCATCATTGGAGATTTAGCAAACAGAGTTTCGTGCTTAGGGTTCTTCAGCATCCTCTTTTCGCCGTTATAAAATAACTGGTGAAAAAAGTTGGAATTTTGAACATAAACTTAGAGCGACTCCCACCCAATTTTTGCACCGACCAAATTAAATTCAATCTATTTGACCATTATTCTGAATATTTGATTGTGTCCTGCAGTATCAGAAGACGCGTAGTCTGGCTTACAATTTTTGAGTAACGACCCCGTTTATTCATGTCGAACTCGTTATTTGTTCTGGCAGGAATCGACAGCTGTACTTCTGATGGGAGGGTTCGCTGATTGCGGACGTGATAAGAAAGCGCAATGTCCAACTAAACTTCAAAGATAACGACAAAAAGCGTTATATTGTTAGAGCTTTATCTCGACGGCCCGTCTACTCTATCGATTGATTCTAGAAACGAAAGCGACCTTTTAAATCACGATTTTGCTACACGACAAGCATACGTATCGGATAGCGAGAGAAATTAATTTCGAATTTTACCAGTAAAAGGCAGCTATAAATTACCAAATTACCGGATAAGAACAGGCTTTTAAAACACGATCCGTAGGTGTGAAAGACTCTAATCGAACACCGGGGATTAACATGAAAATTCAATATAATTATGTTAAAGACGCGGACGCGACTCGAATAAGAGCCAAATTCGTCCATTAGAAACCTTATAGGGAAAAGGGGCCTAAATAAAAGCTAAATTAGTTTAGATAAAGCCATTGACGCCCCCAAAGCACTCCAATCTCAACGACAAAAGTGCACTTAAAGCCTAAATTATCACTAATAAACGGAGATCGTACTCATGAGAATATCTTTATGGAGACCACTAGAGAACTCTCGCTTAAATAATAGCCTTCAGAATATATAATGTGGACAAAGTTAGCAGTAAGTTTGTCTATTTGGTGAGTGCTTATAAGTTCTTGGGAGTAGCGAGATCCATATTAGCAAGCTCGCGACATTGTGTGGTCGCAAACCATTATTTAACCTTACTCGAAACGCCTAGAGTCCAATATTTTAAAGACAAGCTGGCATATAACAAGAAGTTAATGTTGAGGAGTAGAAAATGGAATTGTTTCATCTCGTCCGCATTTCAAATTTTTGTGGGTTGTGGTGTTATTGAGAACAAAAAAGCGCTGCATGTATAGTATTTTGGATGACGTTTTCTAGTGAACGCCCGTAGGTGAGAAGGTATGAGAAAGTATTATTGCTATCTAAGAGATGAATTTTATTAAAATCTAAGCAATGTAAATAACTTAAACTTATGTATGGTAGAATTACGCATTAACGTAAAAAGTAGCAACGTCATCTAGTTAGCCGTGAAATGTCAAAAGAAAAGAATGTAGGAATAAAAGTCCATTTACTTTGATTAAGTCATCCTTTTCTGTCAAAAATTCATGGTCTTTTAGATAACGTTTTTTGATGAACACGGGGTATAAGAACACCAATACCACACAATATTTTTTTCACAAATACATTAAAAATGGTCTTTTCTATTTCAATTTCATTCTATATTAAAATGTTTACAAGCCTGTAGGCTATGACTGTGTTACCAACTTGATATATGTAGAAAGTACTAAAATATACCGAAAATTGTACTCGATCGCCTTCTAAGGCACAACTAGGTAATAAAAATTAAGGCAATTAACATATCAAAATATTAAGTATAAAATTTTTATTTGATTAATACACGGTTATTTTGTTATTTATTTGAAGTTTAGATTTATTTATTTATTACTTTTCTCGTGTCACAAGCTGAGTTCGGTAAATTCATCCCGAGGCTTCTAGACATCTGCTTATCTCACTCCATCTTGTGAAGATCTTGAGATCCAATTTCATAAGGTATATGTAATATGTGAAAATGACAACTGACATAAAAACGCGTAATTTTGTATGCATTGACAGATTCCGGATACCCTCAGAGTGTGCGTGTAAACTGTGAAGATTGCATTACGCGTTCATTAAAAAAAAAAATTCAAGTAGGTCTCTTAAAAATGTCAAAAAATTCTCCAGTTTTCATTTTTTATGAACTTATCTCAGACGAGAATTTTAACTCCCTGGCTTCCTACAACGTTTTTTTTTATGAATCCCCTTTACTAGATTCGGGGCTATGGGGACTAGAGTACTAAATGAGGTGTGAAGGGATCTACTACAATTGTATTAGAGGTGGTATCTGGCAAACACTAAGTTATTAATTTTTGACAGAAGAGGTAATTATATAATCTAAGTAAAAGGTTTGGATGCTTGCAAAGTTTATATCATCTCGATTTAAATTTTTTTTCTTCGCAAATAATAGCAGCTCATGGTATGTAGAACAAACAAAAAAAAATCCTTAAATGGACTACTTTTTACAAAGAAATAAACAAAAAAAAAGGATTGGTGGAGAGAGACCCCACCATAAGGGTTTGTACTTGCATGAACATAAAGTAAAAATGGCTTCTTAATATGTACCCTCAAAAAATTCGTCAACAGAGCAGAAGGAATGCTCAATCAGAAGCCTCTTCACAGAGCTCCTGAACCGCCCCACATCCCTAGACGCTTTTTATAAATTATTAACCACTTTTGGCCCTAATCCTAATCTGCATTTTTTCAGAAACTTTAGTTTTTTATTTTTTGACGCTTTCAGTAATTTTATCTGATTTTGGGTATAATCTTAATTTGAATTTCTCTAAACCCTTCAAATTTTTATTTTGACAGACTTTAAGTAACTTTCACCGATTTTGGTCTTATCCTACGGTGATTTTGTCAAAAAATATAAAATTTTGCATTTTGAGATAAGGTGAGTTTTTTTAATGGATTTTAGTCCCCAGAGACTCTAAATATACATGTTTACACGCTTTGGGTCATTTTTTAACTCATTTTGATCGTAATCCTAACTTGCTTTTTTTCCAAAACACTTTTAATTTGCATTTTTATATGCTTTTCTTATTCAAATCAATTGGATGCACGATCTAATTCTAGAGTTGCAAATACTTGGCGCATGAGCGAGACAAGATTTAACGTTCTTTTGTCACTGTCTTAGAGAATGTCAAAAGAGTGTGTCACTAGAATGTAACATATCTAAAAAATTAAAACAATTAACTGCTTTTTTTCAAATCACTCATAAGCCATTGATCGTTTATGAGTGTTTTTTCATGAATAATTTTCAACAAAATTGATTCATAATCTTTCACTCATAAAAAAAATATGTCGAAATTTATCGATTATGCCCATCACTAATTTCGATCCAACTTTCCCTTTATTTGTTGTCGTGAACAATCTTCCTCCTCAGGTTAGTGGTGTGAAGGGATCCAGAGGTGTGAAGGGATCTAGTACAATTGTATTAGAGGTGGCATCTGGCAACACTAAGTTATTAATTTTTGACAGAAGAGGTAATTATATAATCTAAGTAAAAGGTTTGGATGCTTGCAAAGTTTATATCATCTCGATTTAAATTTTTTTTTCTTCGCAAATAATAGCAGCTCATGGTATGTAGAACAAACAAAAAAAAAATCCTTAAATGGACTACTTTTTACAAAGAAATAAACAAAAAAAAAGATTGGTGGGGAGAGACCCCACCATAAGTGTTTGTACTTGCATGAACATAAAGTAAAAATGGCTTCTTAATATGTACCCTCAAAAAATTCGTCAACAGAGCAGAAGGAATGCTCAATCAGAAGCCTCTTCACAGAGCCCCTGAACCGCCCCACATCCCTCAGGCGTCGAAGAGTAAGGGGTAAACTATTAAATATAGTTCTGCTTCGAATCTCTAGTCTGAGCTATCAATGGAATCGGCAGTGGAACCACATGCAAGGACCGAGTTCGCCTCTGGTTAGGTTTCCGAATCTGTTCCCGATACCTTGCAGCACGCTGTCTCTAAAATGTACAATGACGCCAATGCCAGGAGGCCTTGGGAACGAAACAACTGCCTACAAGACTTGCGAGGTCCCGCACTACAATGTCAGCGGACTGCTCGCTTCTGCAGCACAAAAACGGAACCAAGAGACGTCTTGAACAATTTCCCCAGAAACAGATGCCATATCTCAGGTGGAACTCAATCAAAGCAAAATACGCATTTCTGGTTGCTGTAACGCTGAACGGAGCTCTAATGACCCGAAGAGCATAACATCCTGAGGAAAGCTTTGCTCTCAGGTATTTAATGTGGGCAAATTTCAACCCATGGTCCCTAAGTAGCCCCAAAAATCGATTCTCCCTCACTCTCCCTATGTCTCTGCCATCCAAGGTCAAACCAATGTCAGCCTTAAAATTCATAACACATGTTTTGTTTAAATTGAGGGATAACTGATTAGCAATACACCACCTTTTTATTACAGTTATATCTCAATGCATTCTGATACCAATTAATTGGTCATCTCTCCCCATCCACAAAATGGTCGTATCGTCATAAAGAATAAACTTTCCCTCTATATCCAACCCCAATCATTAAAACATATCAGGAACAAAAGAGGCCCCACAACTGTTCCCTGTGGAACTCCTTTTGCAACTTCCAGACTGCATGGGTGGACGGGTGCATGAGTGGAATCTCCAGGTTGCACTTCATGCACCAAACTAACTTAAACGAAGTTGGGCGGATAACTGAACTAATCTAACCAAAGGAAAATTATAACTGATCTAAAGTAACCTGAACAAATAACTGAACTAATCTAACCGGACCTGACCTAACATGAATCGCGGGACCCACGAAGCTCACATTTGCAACGGGTCTGGCTACGGAGTTCGGTACATTTATATGTTTTTATAAATAGGACATTTAAGGAAGGTAATACATCTGTAGCAAAACCCAATAAATCAGATAATAATTAACACGGATTTAAAGGGGGTAATGTAGATATCTCCTGGGCCGAAAGAGTGAGTACCACCGAGGTACTTCAACGCCTCGACAAGCAACTGGAAGTACTGTCCACACTAAAAAAGCAGAAACTAGAGTATTTCGGTCACATCTTAAGGAATGACAAATATCGACTCTTAAAGCTTATTATAGAAGGCAAGATCGAGGGACGAAAAGGCCCGGGTAGAAGAAGGATATCCTGGTTAAAAAACATAAGGCAATGGTATGGAGGGAGCACTACCACATTGTTCCGCTGAGCTGTAGACAAGGTTCAGATAGCGCTGATGATTGTCAACGTCCGAAGAGGACAGGGCACCTAAAGAAGAAGAAGAATGTAGATATTAAAAACACTTTTTTATTCTACCCACATTATTCAGAAATAGATCTCTCAATATCGCCTTAAAAAATTTCAACTTCATCTTTCATTTCTCATCAGTCAGCTGCGTAGCAAAAAAGAGCGAAATGGATTTTTTTATTAATACACAATTTTTACGTTTTGAAAGGTTCAAAAACATAAGTTACATTATAAAGATAGAAAACCATGAAGTTTATAAGTGTTATGCGTGTTGTGTGTTATGGCCACAAAAGAAGAAGGAATCAGGACAACTCCAAAGGGTGAGTAACGTACTAAGATATCTTTATTTTTCCATGGTTTTCCACAAAACTCAGCCACCCAAGAATTGTTGCTTAAATTGGTTGATTTTTAAGATGAGCTCTCTATAATGGTACCAACAATAAAATTGAAACATTTTCTTTACAATCACCGACTTTTGTTCCTTCATCCTTTTCTTTGACACTTTACATCCAACTAGATGACAGCAGATATTTTCATTTTCACTTTCACACCTTTCTATATAATAAGTGCTCTGACACGTGAGCGGAACAAGTACTCACTCACCTCCAAATCTAGACGTCTCCCTCCAAACCAATATCACCTAGCAACGCTAAGCTAGCAGTCAACTGTGTTTTGAAGAACCACAAGATGGCTGCTCTAAATGAATATTATGGCTCAATGATCTTAGAGATATGGACAGAGCCAACAAATGCCGATATTTTCTTGAAAATGGTCCCATTGTTTTGGCCGAAAGTCCGCCTTTTTAAGGTTTTTACGACGTAATGTTGTCAGCACACGCCATACAATTGTATAGCAGCTTAAAGCTGAACTGGACATTAATTGTCGATTGCTTTTGGGTTTTGTTAGGTTAAAAGTTAAGTTTTAGAAAACTTTAGAGCCCTAGCGCTATAACTAGGAGATGGATATAAGTTCGATAGTTGAAAGAAATTTATTTTCTGCGAAATATGTTAGTGATTGAAATTTGTATTTATTTACTTACAACCAAGGTTTTGGAAATATTGAAAGCAGATAAGTTTTCAATTTCCAATTTGTAAATATTGCCTTTTTGCATATTTTAAACTAGAGCTTCCTGCGAAAAAGTTAAAAATTTCGATCAATAAGTTCGATATCCGAAAATAAGAAATAATCAAAATAATGACAGTGATAATTGTTTTGCAACTATTTGAAGTAAGACGTTACGTCCAGCGGATATCGCCGCCATTTTTAAGGTTTCCACTGCTAAAAAAAGGGGCCAAAACTGTAAAACAGCAGGGGGTCTCCAGATATAATATACTAGCTCGTTGTTATGGATAGTTCGGCGTAGTTGCGAGTTATTTTAGTGAAAGATGTCGTTAATTTTGAAGTTTTTGTGGTGAAAAGATCTAAATAATGTGACTTAAGGGTTTCTGCGTATTTTGAGATAAGCTAAAGGCAATAAATAATTAGTTATCTGAGTCAAAATGACGGTATTGTGACAGTATCGTAGTGGCGTGTGCCTGGCTGTAGTATTTTTAGCTTAGTGCATTGTCAATGTTTATAGCGTCCTCCTTTCGATTCCCATAGAGCAGTTTTTAAATTATTTTTTGTCCCTTATCCCCGAATCGTGTTTTTTTTTCTCGCAAATAAAAAAATTAACTGAAGTGTGAATAAGTGTAGTTTAGGTTTAGCCTGTGGGTTGCCTACCTTTCGCAGGATTCCGGCTCTTGCAAACTTAGGAATTTTTTAATCTAAATTAATAAAACTAACTTTTAAGAGCATAAAATTATTGAATGAATAATTTTCTGAAAACACATCATAATTATGCCAGGGCGGTGCAAAATGTAAGCCGTAAAAATACTGAGTTTACCTACATTTTGTAATCGTTAAGTGGCTTCTTATGCTGGTTTTATTATTCTTTTGCTATATTTTTTCAGGAAAAGCTACATTTTTTCCACTCTTTGAAGGCCCAAAGATTGTTTGTTTTCAAACCTAGTCACAAACCACAAACTCAACTCAAAGTCAAAATTTGTATACTCTTTTCACTGGCGAAAGTTAAGAAACAAAGCGGGATTTTTAATTTTTGTGCGTCCGAATGTCCTTTTAAAATGTTAACTCTTATAAGCCATTAATTTATTATTGACAGCAAGTGAACGTTAGAAATCTGACTTTGACATTTTTATTGTACCTTCTCAACATGTGCTGAAAGGGGATAGGGATAGGCATAAAAAAAAATAAAAAAATTACAAAAATAAGTGAATGAATTATACATCTTAAATAGTTATTGTGGGCAATATTTTATGGTCCTACGATTCGATGAGGAAAAACAATGTTTCTCTCCCAAACTTTTTTTATGTTCTAAACATTTCTATTTTTTTTACCATCTTCATCAGTGAAATTTCTACAACAATATTTTATTGTGATTAAAAACTATTGTGTGATAAAAAATATTGTGGACGGAAAAAAAATTCTACTCGATATACTAAGAAAAGTAATGTCTTCGTGGCCCTGCTTTTGATTACATGATTAGTACAACTAGTTCACCGTTACCGATGCTAAAGACATTTTCTGTTATCGTCAATTAAGAATCGTGTATGATTGTTTTCGCAGCGGATCACGTTCAGTTGATATTCCAAGCACGTTCCCCATGTACGTTTGTTTAATACTTGTTAAGAGCATTAACTTTGAGTGTGCTGTTCATTACAGTAGTATATTTTATAACATAAAATGTGTTCATAACATTTCCATTTCATAAATAAACAAACCGCCTCTCTAAAGAGGGAAACGATTTTACCCGTGGCATATCGGAATTTATACGGTTTATGTTAATGGTATTAAATTTAGAGCCCATATTTCGAGGATCTTAATGGGATATGCAGCCGAAACTACTACGGTAGATAAGACGGCTCTCGATTCGGAAAGAGATGAGTTTGTTTGTTTACGTCCTCTTGGTTTATGAGGTGCAAGAATGATGATGTAAACGCCTCCTGATATATCTATAACGGTTTGTATATTTGGGGTAATAGAGGTCCGGATATTGCTCGCATGAAGTTCGTCTTTTTTTTTGTATAAATATTTTCTTTATGTAAATTGGATTCTATCGTTTCCAGAGATAAATGATAGGAGAGGAATAGGCCATTTTATCGAACTCAATGATGATTACACCACATCTTGTGTGATGTGGAAATTGAGTTAAGAGGCTTTATTTATATTCGCTGTAAGCTTTTCTGCCAGTATTTTGAAATATTGGTTTATTTGGATTTTGTAGATATTTTGCTATAATATCCGCGTTTGCTATGCAATCACTATCTTACTACCGTTTATTTTCGTACATTATTTGGTACCTATATCAGATTTTAGATCTTGATAATTCGGTAACCAATTCGTATACAGGAAGTTATAACATGTTGTTGGAAAGCTTATTAGCCCGTTTGTATATCCATTGTGTTAGCAATACTAAATCTTTCTTTCCAATCGAACTTTAATTAAAAAATATTAAAAACTAAATAGGAACTGAATTGTATCCTTTAAATTCCCATTTACAAAGAAAAGGTGTCGCCATTATATCCATGGAGATAAATAGATACGGTCATGCCAAACTCGTTATGGACTTTAGATTTCTGTCAATCTCCTACTAACAAAAATATTAAACTTTGAACTACTGAACAAATATGGCCAATAACCATATTTGATTTCAAAACTGGTGTTTTTTACTCAGAATCTATATCAGTTTTATATCTTGATAACTCAGTAACCAAATCGTATAGAGGAAGTTATAACATGTTGCTGGAAAGTTTATTGACCCATTCGCACTCCTGGTATAGTAGCGATAGTATATTTTCCTTCCCAATTGAATTATAATAAAGAGATATTAAGAACTAAAGGAAAACTGGATATTTTCCAATAACAGAGAAATCGTATTGCCGTTACATCCATGAAAATAAGTGGATACGGTCATATCAAAATCATTACGGGGCTATAGTCTTCCTGGCTAGCAAAAGCCGGCTACCCGGCTCTCGTTTATTATTTACATAGTATTTGGACCAGTAAGGGTCTATGTGCTGGTTACTTGGTTTTGGACTGTATTTGATGTATTTTAAGTGAAAAATGCTACTTGACACTTATTCCTCTTTTTATTGACAATTTCCGACAATTATTAACCCTGTCTAGCATTAAATTAGAACAATTAAAACACGCTGACAAACTGACGAGCATTAGTGGTCTGGAACGCTTAGTATTTAATGCCCATTACATTTCTACATACTATATCAACCAGTCAATGGAAAAAAGTATATAGATAAAAGAACAATGAAAATTAAAAACAACAACATAAGAAACAAAGAAGGAAACGAACGCTGGCTGGAAGAAGAATGTACTAAAATTGAAGTCTTGATAGCAGACAGTTGATATAAGGACCAAGGAAGCTACAGGAGGGCACCAATATAGAAACCCGTCAATTCTTGATTTGGTCAACCACATAATCACCAATACTGGCAAAAACGCAGTAACTTGTAGTCAAACCGAAAAGGTTCACTACAAGTTACTTAAGTCACGCAAGATTGGGTGGTCCAAACTGCTGAACAAAGAACAAATAAAGCCACTGATGGCTCTATTTAACAAAATTAGTTCTCCACGTCCACGGTCATTCTCCTTCCTGAAAAAGCCAGTGTTGCCACCAAGGATAGAATAATTAGCTTACATGCACTTGGATGGACTGAGATATGCGGACCATAAGGTTCTCATGACTGAGAGTGCTGAGAGATTGCAAATATTGACATGCGACTACATGTAGGTACATTCTGAGTACAAAACACCGGTTTTGAAATCAAATATGGCCAGTAATTCAAAGTTTAATATTATTGTTAGTAGGAGATTCACAGAATTCTATAGCCCCCTAATAAGTTTAACATGAGTATATCTATTTATCTCCATGGATATAATGGCGACACCTTTTCTCTGTTAATGAAAATTTAATGGGAAAAAATTCAGGTCTTACTTACTTTTTAATATTTTACCATTAGAGTTTAATTGGCAAAAAATATATAGTATTGTTGACACAATGGACATACGAACGGGCTAATAAGCTTTCCAACAACATGTTATAACTTCCTGTATACCAAATGGTTACCGAATTATCAAGATCTAAAATCTGATATATATTCTGAGTAAAAAAACACCAGTTTTGTAATCAAATATGGCCAGTATTTCAAAGTTTAATATTTTTGTTAGTAGGATGTTCACAGAAAACTATAGCCCCTTAATGAGGTTCGCACGATCGTATCTATTTACCTTCAGGGATTTATTGGCGAGAGCTCGGCCGAATACCTAGTACCCTCTATCAAGACTACTAGATTCCTGTGTTATTTTACCTAAATTTGGCATAATAACTTATTGAAATGGCCATATTTTCTTTTTAATATTATTGGTGCATAGTGAATTTTTCATATTTATTGTCGTTTTAAGTAGTAATATATTTTTTCTACAAACATCAAATAATGACGCATTTTACGCTTTCATTAGACAAACGAAAACCTAACCATTTTTGAGGATCAGAATGTGAGTTTACTTTTCCGCGCGTTGCCCAGGACAGCAAGCGAAAAAGATTTTATCGCTTGCTGTCAACAGCAACTACCACCACTCAACCAATTATTTAAAACGTCATTGTCAGTTTGATTTAAATTTTCAGATTGTGACTTCAGCTATGCACAGTTGTGATTCACATTATTTGAAATTGATCGTTTGCAGAAAAAACGTTGTATGCATTACGAGCAAAAAGTAACTTTTTTGCTCTCGAGTGATTGCCGCTCTCCGCTTCGCGTCGAGCGGCAAACTTCACTCTCCGAGCAAAAAAGTTGTACTTTTTGCTCTTAATACATAAATAACTATTTTCTACAAACGTCAAATAATGACGCATTTTACGCTTTTTCTTTTTAATATTATTGGTGCATAGTGAATTTTTCATATTTATTGTAGTTTTAAGTAGTAATATATTTTTTCTACAAACATCAAATAATGACGCATTTTACGCTTTCATTAGACAAACGAAAACCTAACCTTTTTTGAGGATCAGAATGTGAGTTTACTTTTCTGCGCGTTGCCCAGGACAGCAAGCAAAGAAAAATTTTATCGCTTGCTGTGTCAGTAGCAACTACCACCACTCAACCAAATGTTTAAAACGTCATTGTCAGTTTGATTTAAATTTTCAGATTGTGTTTTCAGTTATGCTCAGTTGTGATTCACATTATTTGAAATTAATCGTTTGCAGAAAAAACGTTGTATGTATTACGAGCGAAAAGTAACTTTTTTGCTCTCGAGTGATTGCCGCTCTCCGCTTCGCGTCGAGCGGCAAACTTCACTCTCCGAGCAAAAAAGTTGTAGTTATCGCGCTTAATACATAAATAACTATTCATTGTCGAAATGTATTAAAAAACAAAAAAAAAACAAAAGGTTACATCTCTACTGGTATGGTCATTTTTATAGTAACAGGGCAACTCAGTCTTTTCTCACCCTATCAGTCAGTCTAAACATCATTGCTCCTCGTACACAGATCTCTTCATTAAAATATTGATCCCAATCAATTTCACCTTTGACCATGTGAGACTCCTACCTTCTATCCTAATCAATCCACAACATAATATCGATTAGTGTGACATCTACCACTCAAGAAGGGAGAAGCACCCTCATGTCAGTTATCCCAGCGTCTACAGACAACCTTTAATTTGGTGATATGAGTATTCTCCCATCAAAACACCTAACTTCAAAGCCTACACAGCAATCACTAGCACTTGGCACTAAGCTTATGTGATACTAAATTACCAAAAACTTTTTTACTTCATACAAGGTCATTTAAGACCACTTTACTTACTTAATTTTAGTCCGGAAAATAGCCTTTTACAGTACTGAGTACAGTAACGA
This sequence comes from Taphrorychus bicolor, assembly GCA_951812265.1. Taxonomy (NCBI): domain Eukaryota; kingdom Metazoa; phylum Arthropoda; class Insecta; order Coleoptera; family Curculionidae; genus Taphrorychus; species Taphrorychus bicolor. The sequence continues at coordinate 45,778,771 of OX638297.1, read as the reverse complement.
AATTTTACAGTATACTGATAAATGTAGGGACTAACCTGTAATAAATGTATTATAAAAATCAACCTGTAATAAAATTTCATTACAGTACTGGATGTCGTAATTGAATAAATTATACCGAATTTTTCACGCATAATTTTTTTTTGTTTTTAAACAGTATGAAGTAAAATATTGTACTCATTTCGAAATTCCAGACTCGGCTACGGCCTCGTCCGGAAACATCTTACTCCTACTGTAAAAACGTTTTTACCGAAGAATTTACCGAAGTGATTTACCCAAGTTTTTCTTAGGTTTAAAAATCATCAAATAAGGAAAAAAATGCGTTACCGGATTTCACCAAGACAGAAACGTTCCCCAAAAAATGCTTCTTAGTATGTATGTATGCGCATAACGTGGTTCCAGCAAAAAATCCCAAAGCAGCTTATTTGCCATTGTCGCCTGGATAATAAAGCGAGAGCTATAAAGCCTGAAGTGCGTGTTTCATTAAGGAGCCAGACTTTATATTCTTCCGCTTTTGTGGCGTTGACATTCTTGAGGGTTCTTGGGATAATTGCGGAGTCAAAAGAACTTCTTCCCCCCACGGCTACGACTTTATTCTGTTTTGGCTTAACGCCGATGTTTTTGCGGAGCTGAGGGAGCTTGATGTATCGGCTTAATCTATTTATCTAGTATAAATTAGCCACCGTTACACTTTTGTTTTCCGGGCAATGTAATCAGTTAGTTCAGGCTAACAAGAAGTTGGTTTAACAAGGGGAGACTCCCGTGATGTAGTGTACAGCTATTAAGCCCAATTTTTTTCGATTGCTAATGGCGCTACTTGAGGGCCGGATAAATACGCGGAACAACGGGCACTCGAAACTCTTAACCCTAAAAATAAACAACAGGAAACAGAACTTGATGCCGTATGATTTATGGCCGTTTAGAAATTAAAAATTCTACCGTACAAACTGCCACGCCGCAGGTAATTTATACCGAACGGAATCCAGAATAAGAAAATTTACGTCGGCAATAATATGGTGCTAAATTTAGGCTTTATTGTTAGCGGTTCATTCTGAATATGCTTTCGTGCTGTTACAATGCTCGTTATTAATAACAGTTTACGATATCATATCCGACATAATGGATCTGACACCTGGATAGGAATAAAGGTAAAATTTATTTTAAACAGCTAATAGGCGGGATTTCGGCTCATAAATTTCTGACAACAGGTTGAACTTACTAATCCTCTAAGAACGATTTTATCTAAAGTTATAATTAAAGTTAAGTTTTTATGTATATCTGTAAGATAGAGAGCAAAATAATATGAGAAAAAGGAAACAATTTGTGTGAGGAAATTCTCCCATAAATACACATTGCATTTGAAGAGTGGAAGGAATAATGAGAGTAAGTGCCAAAGCTTGTCGTTTTGAGGCGGAACGATAGAAATGTCTTGATTGAGTGACTGACTCTATGTCTATGCATTGTTTTATTACAACAATGTTTTATTGACTTTTTGCTAAATATCTCAAAACATAAATTTGGGCACTTATTACTTTTACTCTTCAATTATTAGAAAAGAGCTTGGAATAGGTACACATGTTAAAGATAGGTATGTTGCATTTCATGGAAATTTTAGGTACGTTGGGACTCATAAATAGAAAAAAAATTCAATTTTTTCCTTGTACATATACACAAAAAGGTCTGATTCTTAATGTTTTGCTACGTTAGTAAACGAGGGGGTATTCATTTAAAAATATCATCTAAACTAAGAAGCAATTGAAACGGTACACCCAAAATTTGAATACAATCTTAAACTGTCTATCTCTAAAGCCACTCAATTTATTGTTGTTATCGATGCTAACTTAGAAATGTCATCGTATAATAGCCTATACGTAGGAGATTATGTACTGGGTTATATGTTTCGCAGATTTGCTGTATTACAGCATGGTATACAAATTAAGTAAAACATCTTGGACTTCCGTTGTCTTTATTGAGTTCTTTACATGACGTTTCGAGCAGTGGAATCTCTGCTCATTTTTTTTTTTTGTGTTTTGTGAGAAAAGTTAAGTTTGAAAAGTGAGCTGTGAGTTTCACTTGAAAACGAGCAGAGATTCCACTCCTCGAAAGGTCGTGTAAAAAACTCAATAATTAATCAATAACGATAATAGTACATCATTGTCTACCACCTTTAAACATGGTATACAAATATTGATAACATTTTCAGGTGAAGTGTAAAGAATGCATAGGGCATCCACACGTTTAGGCGTAATCCCTATAAAATTAAACAGATTTACAGTGGCGAGCAGAAAGTAAACATTTTTCAAATATCCAAGAATTTATTGAATGTACACAAATTAACGTATTTGGAAAAAAAAAGTTTTCTGAATTCCGCTGCCTGAATATTGCAGCTGTTAATGATTCCCAAGTTTTGTTGACCCTTTTCTGAACTTTTTTACACTTTTATTGTTTAAAAAAAAGTTGTTTATTTTTTTTTTTTGATTGGACGTACTCATCTGTCAACTACAGCTGTTTAGAGTTCACTTGTTTAGAGTTCAGAAACAGATATGTATATTTAATCGAGAGTTGCAGTTTTTTATTTAGGATATGTTCAAAAAGTACGGGTAATCTGATGAATTACGTATTACTTCAACGTGTTCCATGTAAAAATGTTTAACATGAGGACTTTGAAAACTTTAATAATATAGTAAATTGATCAAACAAGAATAAAATAGGGTCTTCTAAAGCTTTACAAAATTGATTTTGAGAACTTAATAACTATCGACTGCATTCGAGAATATTCGAATAAATCCAAATTGTTGTAAACAATTCATGTGACAATCGAAGCTAAACCTCCTGCTGCCCTGGAGCTCATGGATATTCTTTGTATAATGTTGTACTTTCTTATTTATATTACTAACCAGGATTTTTTTTTATTTGAGCTTGGATATGTCCAAATTTGCGATGCTTACCCTTCTTACTAAAAATAAAAATTTTAACAAAGTCGAGACCAAAAAGCTATTTGACCTACTAGTAGTATAATTAAACCTGACCAAGGACTCAGGAGTACGGTTTTCACGCAAATTTGCATGCATTAAAACATTGAATTCTGTTTTTTAGGCGTGCACAGGCCTACGTAAAAATAAAAGTTTGTTTCCGAAAATTTTGGATTTATTCCAGGATTTTTGTTAAGGTTTAGATTGCTCTTTCCTGCTTGATCAACTTTTAGTGTTTTCAAGACTTTCGTGTTCTTCATTTTTACATGGGGCATTGTAGTAATACGTAATTATTCAGAGTAGCCGTACTTCGTGAACATTTCGGAAATAAAAAATTGCAACTATTGATTAGTTATCACTCTTTCTTCTTATTCAGAGATTTGCTTATTCAGAATTCAGAATAAAAAGTTTAAGGAAAAATATACTTCTGTATAAGGCGAATTTAGTAGCCCACCCTGTATATCGAAACAAGTAGGCATAACGCTAGTTCACAGATAAGTATGTTTAATTCCAAATTGTTGTAAGGCTCATTGAATAAAAGATTTGTTTCTCGTGTGATCTCGAAATGTCACACTTTAAAGAAAATCTACATTTTTTTAAATTAATGAAAATATTAAGAACAGAAGAAGGTCTCGAGGTATCAGCTGCAATAATGAAGCAGCAGAATTCAAAATTCTTCTACGAATTTTTTTCCACGTCACTTAATTTGTGAATATTCAATTAACTCTTCGATACTTGAAAAATGTGTACCTTCTCTTCGCCACTGTAGATTTATCTGATTTTATAGCCATTTCGCCTACACGTGTGGAGTGCCCTATGTATATTCTTCGTACTCTATATGAAATTTTTATGCCAAAGAGCAAATTGGGTCTTAGTATTAAAAGATACTACTTTCATAGAAAAAAAAAAACTCAATTTCTAATGAACCGGACAAAATGGCCAAAAAACACCAAACATATCCCGAGGTACGACGTTTCTCTACATACTCTTGTATCAAAAGTTATTCTAATTATTTTTTCTACAAAAAGATATACTCGAAAATTTTTAAGAAAAATACATCAAGTTTCGTTGAACCCTGTATTAGCAAATATGCGAACATTTAACCTAGTACATAACCTCCTAAAGCGGTCTACACATCAACCTTTCCAAAATGGCATCGCTAATGAAAATCGGTTGAGTAGCTTTAGAGACAGTTTAAAAGTTAATTTAAAATTTGAGGTGTACCGTTTCAATTGCTTCTTAGTTTAGTTGCCTGTGAAATATCAAAAGAAAAGAATGAAGAATAAAAGTCCATTAACATTAATTATGTCATCCTTTTCTGTCACAAATTCATAGTCTTCTAGATGACGATTTCTAATGAACCCCCCCCCCCCCCCCCCGTGTTTTTAAGTCCAGGACAGACACGCCTGAGATTTTTTTTTATCACCTTTCATACTCTATCACTAATCATCAATTATCAATAATTCGAGTGACACTGTAGAGATACATTGGTAAGCCTACAACTTGTTGTTAGCCTTTGCGGTGGGAAATTAATTCTTATTGGTTACAAAGACCTTGGTAACCATACTGCCAAGCCGTGTCAAGGTTTATTAAACTGCCGTGGTTCTGGGCTTTTTCTATAAAATACATGACCATCTTAGGCTAACGAGAACATTTATATGCTCCAAAATGTTGTTAATAAAGTTCCGCGGCTGCTCTGACGTAGGTTGATATCACAACAGCCTCCGAAGACTAAACAAATGGCTGGGAAATATTAATAAAAGATAGAAAAATATAATATAATATAATAAAGAAGAGCAACATTGAATAGAGCCCAAGGCTCAACAGATTAATCTCTTGGCAACTTACCAAAAGGATAGTTTTGATCGAAACTGTTGTAATTTCTAATTTTTCACCTTTCAATTTTTTTTTTTAATAATTGTTTACCTGAATTTTCAAGGTTTTTAAGTCTCTATTGAAGAAAATATGACAAATGGTTTAAAAAAGGATGCAGACCATTAGCCAATTTTTTGTTTCCACAAAAATTATAATCCTACTAAAATTACCAGGACCCCAATCTAGTGGTTTTAGGAAGGTTAAATAAATGTAAGCTTGCGGCTCATGATTACCTTTTGAGGCGAGAAATGAATTTCTATTGGCTACGTACCTATTAATCTTGGCAACCAAGCTGCCAAGGTTTATTAAACCGCCATGTTTCTAGGGTTGTCCTATAGACAAATTTTATATTTAGCCAGTGAATAATACCTATTAATATGCTTCAAATCTTGCTGAGAAATTTCTGTGGTTACTCTGACGTAGATTAACAAGACAGAAAGAAGTATAAATCTCAAAATATAAATTTTGGCACTTACCCCCTTATTTATCTAGAAAAGAAGTCAATTTTACTTACCAATTAGCTCAAATAGATACATTTGTGTAAGGTGGTTTAGGCAAAGACCCAATAAGCGTATATGAAACATTATAGCCGTATTGAGAAGGAGAAGCGAAATTTATGAGACATAGAAAAGCAGTTTGGTCGAAAGATCGCAGAAAAACGCCGAAAACAATGTCCTGTATAGAGGGTCCAATTTGGAAGTTTGCAAGTATTTTGCTACAGCAGCAGGTATTTTTCCAATCGTATTAAAAGTCGAATGAATTAAATATAATGAAAAGTTGATGTCTGACATTTGCTGAACGAAGAGCCATGTATTTCCGATAAAAATCCGAATACACCTTTTCAACGATGGTGAAACTTCGTGAAACATTAGTTTGGGTATCTGATATTTTAACCATTAATGAAGTACCCAAAATCTTCAATGCTGTCGAGAGTCAATTAACAAAATTCCTCTCGTGGACAGGCACCAAATATTCCTAAAATCGTAACTATCTTCTTCAGAAGATATTTATCATCTCTGGTACACTCTTCAAAAACTGATCAATTTGGTCCCTAGTCAATATCTTTGATTTTTTGGGTCGGTGACCTTCTCTTTGACGCTTTAAATACGCGATGAGTTTGAAATGCTTGTTGTGTTTAGACGTAGCATAGATTTGGTCATCGAGTAATGCGACCACAGGGATGAACTTTTTCATACCTTCGACTTTTCCTCAAAATATGCCAGGAATACATTATCGGTGTATATCCCTTGAAGTCCTTTCTCCTCCCACCACTTTACAAACTTACTGTAAGCAACTTCATACTGAATTCTTGACTTCTCAGCAGCAAATCGAGCATGGCTCGAGTAGCCGCTTCATTTATGTCATTAAATGGTTCTAAGCCAGCATCGTTTATTTTTTCTGAATATTCTTGCATTTCTTACTCTCGAACTGACAATCAAACATATTATAAAATTTCCCTTAAACAACTCACATACAACAATGGTTTGCAGGTTTTATTGACCAGTGTCAAATTTGATACTCTCATATACAATGCAATTTGAAAATATCTGCATCAAATTTATAAAAAAAATAATGTCTTTCTGTAATTTTGTTATTTAACACGTTTGTAGAAAAAATATTGTATGGTATTCATGATAAAACTGCTTTTAAGGCTCTCATGTAAATAACAGAATTCGCTTCGCTCATTCTTTAAACTTTTATATGCGTGCCTTAAAAACGCACTTTTAACACTCGTATCATAAATAATTATTATATGTTTATGTGGCTAAAAGTACGCCATTTCAGTTACGAAGCAAAAATAACGTCTTCCAGATGACGTCCACCTTCCTTGATTCCATGCTTCTTAAGAAAACTTCCCACACGGGTTTCAGTTTTATTCGTTGATCTGTAGTACTTCTATTTGAATAGCTTTTTTAAAACCTGTAACAAACCTGGCTTTTCAGCATGAAGTCTCTCCTGTAGGTATCCCCACAAGGAAAGCTTCTTTTTTAACTTTTTTTTGTAGGACCTCCAATAAAAAAAGTTTCTTTTTAACTTTGTAATGCGAAGCTAAATGTGTGGATGTTAAGTGTGTGACTATTTTTTTATGGGGGACCTAAAATATAGGGTTTATGCTGAAAAACCACGTTTAGTATGATGTCCAAAAGGAGCTCTTCAAAAAGAAATACTGAAGATTGAGGAAAAAGACATTAAAGCGAGTGTGGACCAGCTTTTTAAACATAGATGGATGCCATCTAGAAGAGGTGGTTTTTGCTACGTAACTGAATTGAAAATATGACTGCCTTTTCATGAAGAACATGGACTTTCAGGTTCAGTCATACAGGCAACAAAGCAAATTTGGAAGATATTATAGGGGATGTTCATTTGAAAACGTTATCAAGTTAGCTGTGAAATGTCAAAAGAAAATTATCAAAGAACAAACGTTCATTTACTGTGACTATATCATCCTTTTCTATAAAATATTCATAGCCGTCTAGAAGACGTTTTCCAATTAACATATCGTACTTAATTAGATCCAACTTCTGGCCAAAGCTCTAAATACAGTAATAATATATGCTTGAATCACTACTTGTACCTTTGTCTGAAATGCATACTGCGATATTTTTTGCCGCATTACTCCGACATACATACAAAGATATAGGCAAACTGAAAATGCTCGTTTCCAGTATACGTTACCGGAGTCATTCGTCTTTCGAGGAAAATTTCAAATTCTGGAAATAAGACAGGCAACAAATCCGGGATGTTTGTAACTTTACTTTGAACGGGCTCACAAAGTCTTCGATTTTCTTTGTGGTGCACCTCCTCTCGAAATTCCCTAAATTGATTTAAACCTGATGCTATTTAAGGAAACTCGTTTGCTGACGGTTTCCATTGACATCGCCTACACTGCCGCTCATTATTTGCTTTCCACCTTAATGAAGGCATTTTGCTTGTATGGGGTTTCATTGAAATTTGTTTATTTTATATGACAAAAAAAGGATATAAACCCATCACCAAAAGTGATAAAAGTTGAAATATTTGCACAATATATATGTATATTGCGTTTTTAATTACAGAAACCCATTTGAAACAAACCCGCGTGCTCGCACATGAAAAACAATCATTTGCACACTCTCCAATACGCCGACAAATACAAACAAACACGAACACATATTTGTGTAGGCGACTAATAATAATTTAGTTAATTTTTTTGACAACGTTCCGCCCGGGATCAGAGGTGAGCACTCTATTTAGAGCGTCTCTGTGAAGTCACTTGATTAATACGACAGTTAAATTTTTCGTGTAAGCACATGTGTTCCTTGTCGCATTAATAAACCGTGTCAGTATTCTAATGGGACATATTATGAATATTTCTCTATTTTAAGCCTTTTGTTATGTATTTTTCCAGAGGGAGACCCTAAGGGAATTGGGGAGTATGACGTCGATACGACCTGGCTATATCTGCCGGTGACAGGGCCTCAATCATGACCTTAAAGCGCCCCTTATCCCTTTATTATGTGGTTTGGAAAGTTGATTAATACGACCACTTAACTGCGCCTATTTAGATTAGCTGAATTAATGCTCGTATTCGGTACTGAATATCACTATAGCTTTGTATGTGGGTTCCTTATCAGTGGGGTCAATAATCAAGCAATCACTCTCGTAATTATTATATAAGTAATTAGTTTTCAGAGACTATATCCATAGCATTATAAAAGTAAAGAAAGTTGGTTATTTCTGGGAATATCTTAGTTCTAGAAAGGCCATGTAGAAGTCTCTATTAGTTTTATAGTTGTTCAGTTATTAGCATGATCTACATAGTTATTTCTCGTTGTGCAGGCATTAGTAAATAGAAAACTGCCTTAGATCCATTATCTAAGATGCTTAGAGCCTAGAGCATAGCTTTTTTTTTGTTATCTAGCACTTTGTGTAGATTTATTGCACACAGATGGATTTCTTTGAAACCAAATTGATAACCGGGTATCCACTACAATCCTGGACCCATGAAATTGACATGAGGAATCGTTTTTTTGCACTTCTACGCTCCATTTAATTATGAAATTTTGAAATGTAAATTGTAGTACGAGTAGTCGGCTACCTTTTGCATTTTTTTTTGGTACTCCACTTTAGGTATTTTTGACGCAAGTACACCTCGTAGAATGCAAGACATTTGAATTAGTAACATTCGAAACGATAGTTAAATTGTCAAACGCAGTTTTTCCAGTATAATTTTTGCATTTAAGAATCTTCTGCGAAATCCTAAACGTGAGGAGCGTAAGGAAGAGAACCAACCAAACGAAAGTTCCGTAGTAAAATATTTTAGGAGGAAACCCTTTGGTTGGTCGATTTTTAAAATCGAGTTTTTTGCAATTTAAAAAAATATATATTTAGATCTAAACTGCTCGACAATTGCTTTACCGCCACTATTTTACGTGGTATGTTTAAACAAAATATATATTATTCGGGTGAAATTATACAGCGTGGAAAATAAGGTGATGTAATTTTGCTTATACTTTTCGTTTGCACAACTTTCAGAAAATAAATCAAAAATTATCTTTTGATACAAGGCTATTAAGAATGATGTTACACCTCGGGACATGTTCGGATTTTTCTCGATATATTGCCTAGTTCGATAACTATTCCATATTTCCAAAAAAGTCCCAAAGTACAGTTGATACTTTTTTTCATTTTTCATTTTGCTATCATGCAGAATCGATGAAGTAACATTACAGGAAATTGACTTATGAGCTAAAAATTACTTATACATCGGGTAGATATACCAGTGGAAAGAAAAATTATGAAATTTTACAATCATTTTTAATCTGTTAAAATCGACACCAATGATCGACATTATTCATGAAGGTTTTTATTGCTTTTGAAATTGTTTTATAACATTTCTGAGCAATTTCATAATTATCTAATACTAAACAAGAATATCTTGGAAGTTTGACCTTGAAACATTTCCTACATGATACGGCAGAAAATTGCATTTCAAATATTATTGATGTACAATGGACTTATTCAAAAAAATCGTTCCCCTTCTTAGGTATTACAAGATATTACAAGATACAAGTAAAAACAAATGTTTATCATGTGTGACTATTTGATCAGATTAGAAAATGTGGTGCGAGTTTAACATTTTTTTTTACCCCTGGTATATCTGATGGATGTAGAAGCCATTTCTAGCACATAAATGAGTTCTTGTGATCTTATTGCATTGATCATACATGGAGAATTGAATAAAAACATCATGCTAAATCCATTTCATGCTAAAACGTTCGAGAAAATGGACTTTTTCGAAAACATGGTATATCTATCGAACTAAGCAATATATCGAAAAAAATGTCCCGAAGTGTTACATTATTCTTCATAATCCTGTATCAAAAAGTCAATTTTGATTTTTTTCTGGAAGTTGTGCAAATGAGAAATATACGCAAAATTACATCACCTTATTTTCAACCCTGTATAATTTCACCTGAGTAACTTACCTTCTTTAATTATACAACGTAAAATAGGACAAGGATGGGTCTACTCAAGTTCGTTTCGACCAAAGAAGTTCGTTGGTCCATTTCAGAGTTATGTTTTCTCAAACTTGGTGAAAAAATCGAGTGTTGCAAAGCAATTGGCCAGCAGTTTAGTTTCATTCAAATTCCGAAGAGGAGTCATTACGTCTTTTTTCCTCAATTTTCAACTTTGACCACCTGTAACTTTATAATGAGTGGACCAATTGGATATAATATAACTGTTTTTTGCTCTTTTTGATGTCCACTTTCATGTCCCACGAATGAAAGTTCCGTAGGTGCAACATTTTCGAAGTTAAGACAATTTCGATAGTCGATTTTTAGGCTTTTAGAATCGAGCTATTACACTACTTACAAAAAAATCATAAAGTAGCAAGTCCAAACCAATTCAAGTCCAAACGTTCGCTATCTATTTATCTCCATAAGCGTCCATTTTGCACTCAAGGCCCCATCTTGCATGTAAAAAACCGTGTGAAGTGGGTGGATCGATTTTTGGCACTTTTAAAATCGAGATTTTTGCCTTATCTTTAAAATCACATTGAGACTAATTTTACTCGAATTACGTCTGTTACGTTTTTAGGTGATTGTAAATTCCGATCAAAAACAGCAAGAAAAGATGTTTCCAAATTTTATTAAAATTAACCGAAGTGGATGGGTATTACGTTTTTTTCGTCAATTTTCAAGCTTGGCCGCATGTAAATTTGTAATGAGTGGAACAATTGGATTTAATTTAACTGTGTTTTGTTCTTCTTTTTGCCTTTTTTGATTTCAGCTATTGTTTCACCTTCCAACGAAAGTTTCATAGGTGCATATTTTCGAAGTACACACCTTCGGTGATCCATTATTAGGCACTTAGAATCGTTTTTTGCCGTTTTTTTTTTTAAATTCACAAAGATGCAAGTCCAAATCAATCCAAGTTCAATCTTCCCAAACCATTTATATCCAAATGTGTCATTTAAGAAGCCTCTATTTTGCAGTGCTGTGTGGCTCGAGGCTCCATCTTGCGTGTAACAACCTCGGTAAATACCATATCCAGTAGGTGGATCGATTTTAAAATCGAGTTTTTTGCAATTTAAAAAAAATCACTTTTGAGGCTAATTTTATTCGAATTAGTGTGTTACGTTCTTAGGGAGTTGCAAACGACCCATTCCTCACAAAATTGCAAAAAAAATGTTCCCAATTTTTTTCAAATAGACCAAAGAAGAATGTACCATGACCTTTTTCACAGTTTCAACGTTGATTGCCTGTAACTTTAGAACGAGTCCATTAATTGGAGCTAATCCTAGTGTTTCCTCTCGTTGATGTCCTCTTTCACCTCCCATCGATGAAAGTTCCGTAGATGCAATATTTTCCGAGAGAGACAATTTTGGTGCTCGATTTTTAGGCACTTAGAATTGAGTTGCTTGCCTTTTAAATAAAATAAATCACAAAGATAAAAAAATCCAAACCAATCCAAGTCCAAATTTTCTAATCCATCTATGTCCAAATGTTTCACTTAAAAAGAGTCTATTTTGCAGTGCTGTGTTACTTGAGGCTCTATCTTGCATGTAAAAGAACCGTGTGCGTTGGGTGAATTATAGACAAAAGGTCATTAAGAAACAAATCGTCATAATTATTGGCGTTCAAACCATCGAAAATGCCAATCCAGACATTTGCAGTCTCTCGACGTTTGGACCCGACTTGCAAAAATCTTATGTTGATTTTGGAGTGTTCAAATTCGATCATTTTCTTGATTTGAAGCATCTTTTAATCAAAATTTTTTCCTTCCAGATCCCACAATACTCAATTTGTGGGAAAATGTTATTACATAAAAGAGTTTGATTTCCTTTTTTAACTTTTGGAAACTTCTTTACGCAAATAGCAATGAATGGCTTGGAGGATTGTCATTTATTGCAGGAAGAAAAACAAGTTTTGCCAGTTTTTCATTTTCTGGAGCAGCAGCAGCTTGTCATTATCGTTTTAGCTCCCAGGAATATATTAAATAATTACTCCCAGTTTTTTTTAACGATCAACCAGAGCATGAAGTGAACTTTGAGCTGATACTGGTCGCTCGAGAATCAATCCAGCAAAGGATATCTATGATTTTTATGAGCAAAAAGTCTCGAATCTGATCAAAGGAATTACCGGCCCAGTAATGTTTCAAAACAAGTTTTTTCGTATGTTGATGCATGTGAATAACTTCTAAATCAGTATAAAGCACAAGGAGAGGTCTTTTTGAAGAAGATATTGACTAGAGATGAGTCTTGGGTGCACTCCCATCAACCTAAAATCAAGAGTATAAGAAAAGAATGGCGCCCCCTTCGGTCTCAGCAGGAGAAGTTATGCTGACTCTGTGTTGAGACGCAAACGGGGTAATTTTGGAAGACCGCATGCCTGCTGCCGTTACGCAGTTACTATAGCGCCACATACTCAGAACTGCCGCAATCTGAACGTTTGGTTTTTAAAATAATGACAAACAGAACTCGAACCACGTCAGTTCTGGTATTTGAATGTCTTGAATCGAAGAATTGTACAGTTATGAGTCTTTAGACAAATCGTAGGAAACAGACGAGGAACTACAGCTGCAGACTAATGGTTTATGCCTTCAATTCAGGCGAAACCAAATACCAGATGTCACGGTTCGAATACGGCATGTAATGTCTGTCTCTTTGGTACCTCTCTGTTAAACCAAGCCTAAGCGCTAAGATCGACAATTTTAAAGACCTACACGCTACTGAAGCAGAGATTCAGGGCCGGATTAACCCGTTCCAAGCTCCCAGGCAACAACCCTATCCGGCTCGCTAGGCTATGCAATCAGGTTTTCTCAAGTTGATGAAGGGATGTGAGTAACTTCCAGATGATCGACTTCAGGTAGATATCTTGTTACTTCATTGCATGTGTTATGTGATACTGCAACATCACCATATTTTCGTTCGATGAAATTCGTTTTTTCTTGATGCGTGCACGGGCCTCTTGTCGATGCGAGGCCCCTAGGCATTTGCCTACTCTGTTTAATGATTAACCTGCCCCTGCAGAGATTGTGTACGAAAAAACATTAATCCTTGTTAGGGAATTACGATTGAGACTTAAAATGTTCTTTTTCAAATACCTACAGCTATGTCAGCCGTTGTGCGCCACGACAAGCAGAAACACTCTCTGCAACGCTGGTTCGTTTCCTGTCATTCAAAGAGAAGATATAATGTACTTAGTCGGTACGCCAAGCAAAGAAGTTGACCCGAGAAAACCCGCGTACAGACTCTCTGAGAATAGAGATCATCCTGGCGACTAGAGAAATTAACAGTCACAGTATTTAATAAGAATATCCATAGGTAACGTTATCACCCCTCCATAACGCCACAATTTAGTTTTAACTTAGTAGTCATTTATGAAGATTTATTACGTATTGATATAACATGATTTGTAAAGGTTTTAACGAAAAATCGTAAAGTTCGTAAAATCTGTTTGAAGCTTCTTTATCTTATCTCCATTTGGACGTTTGTGACCCCTAACACTGTTCTGTACCAAAAAATTAATATACAATTCACTTTAAACACTCCTCAGAGTTACCTCCTACTATTTTATGACTAATACCTACACGGACCTCCTCGCCTTCGTAACAAGCTGCCAAATTTAAATAAATACTCGAATAACGACATAATTTACAAGCCTATAACATTAGAGCAGCCTGTATTTATAAAGTAAAGCATAGTGGCGCCTGTTAAATTTACGACCCATACAATGGACATATATTTTCATGTTGCCTACCAAAAAAACTGCGAATAGTGTAACGCCATGTAAATAAATAAAATTTAGTGGCATGTGTGGGCCGCGATCCTTGTGTCTTTAGAACTGGTCGATGCTATTAGCATAACATGGTTCAGAGCATCCATATCTGGGTAAATAATCTGTTCTCTTCCTTGTTTGTGCCTCTTCACAAAAAATGCTTTATTTTATTTATTGGGATGCGTCCGGAGATCTTATCCGCGATATGTACACGGAAATTTCTCTAAAGCTTCCATTAGGGTTCTGCAGGCGGACTCTGTGTTCAATAACTTTCTAGGTGGAAAAACTCATTAAGATTCTTCACCGCGTTTCCGAACTACGACAATTTAAAAATAGCAGAAACAAGAATTTCGCACATTTTATGTTTCGATTTGTATAAAAATCCTGAGTGCTTTAATAAAAAATGTGGCAAAAAGGTCCCGAGATATGAATGTTGGCTTACCTCTTAACTAAAAACGATAAGGAAAAAAAAGTTTATTGTGAAATGGCATAACATCAAAATTTTGCAATTTTTGCACCACTTTGTTTCACACCCTATATAATAAAGATAATGTCAGTTTTCGTTTTTTAATTATCAGCCTCCTTAATCTAGAGGAAATGAGGTTTCAGAACTTGCAAATTGTATTTATAACAAGTCATTGCTTAAAACATTACAGCTGATTGAGACTGACACGAAAATTCCTTATGCCGAACTTAAAGTTGATTAGTTTACTTCGATCCGTTCTCGATATTTTTACTAACTTGGTTTCTCTCAAAACTAGACCTCTAAAGTTGTATTCGTTTTCAGGTATCTTTTTCTAACTAAGTGAATGTCAACATCCAATTTTTGCATCCTCCAACCGTTCTCAAGATATTTATTAACTTTGTCAATTGGAAAGATAACCTCTGAAATGTATAGTAGTTTTCAGTTAACTTTTTCTAAATAAGAAAATGGCTAAATTCAATTGTTGCAACTTCAATCCGTTTTCGAGATACTTACTAACTTTGTTATTTTCAAAAAAAGACCCTAAAAATCTGTTCTCGTTTCAACTAAATTTTTTTCTAACTGAGACATAGTCTAACTCCAATTTTTGTAACCTCAATCCATTCTCGAGATATTTATTAACTTTGTAAATTGGAAAGATGGCCCCTGGAAGTTTGTACTCGTTTTCACTTAACTTTTTCTAACGGACAATGGTTGAATCCAATTTTTGCATCCTCGAACTGTTCTCGAGATATTTACTAAATTTGTTAATTGGAAAGATCGACCCTGAAGTTTGTACTCATTTTCAGCTAACTTTTTCTAACTAAGAGAGTGGTTAGATCCAATTTTTGCAACTTTACCATCCTATAAATTGCAACTGAGAAAAATTTTTAACTTTTGAATGGGACCAGCCCTGCTGATACATATGCACATACATTAAAATGAGAATTGCGTTAAAAAAATTATTTGACACTGCCTTCTGATAAACTGTAGACTTTACAACGTTGCCCTTGTCATCATTGAATAGTTTGAATCCTGCCACACAATTATCTTATCTGTACAAAATTAAGACAAAAATTCAAGCCCTCTTTGAGTTACTTGAGCTTTCCCATACTTTTGAAGAACACTGTGTATGTTGTTTATCTATCAAAATCTGTAGTTTAACCTTATACTTGAAACTTAAACTTGACCTTTAAAATGGTGCTAAAACTCACGTGCTTCTGGTTCAGAAATTTGTTTCTGAATCCATCTGAAATTAGTGTCCAGAGCTAAATTTAATAAAAACATTATATATAAAGACAATGCTCAAAAAAGCTTCCGCTTCGATTTCTAGGGTGTAAGAAAAAAATTTTGGTTTGGGTTTTTTTAATTGAAATTGGTTGAAAAACTGTTATTATAATAACAAAATTTTAGCTATTAACTTATTATATCATAAGCTGGGGTTTTCCAGAAAAGACGATTTTAGGAATTAAATTCTTTTTAGAGGAGGCTATGCTGCGGATTTAAGCTTTTTGAGTTCTAACTTATACACAAAATTTTTATTTCTTTAGAAAAACTTTTGAAATCTACTTTTACATCTCCTCCAAAATTTCAGTCAAAACGATGGTTTAGATGATATACGCGATGATGAGTAACTGTTTTCTGCAACTTTTTTGTTTTTATTTTTGTCTCAAAATTTCCCATCTATTCAGAAACACCTTGTATGGGCAACTTAAATTGAAAGGTGGCATAAACGAAAGGTCGATCATGAAAAGGGCAACAATTTAGAAATAAATAAGCTCTAGTTCCATATTTTGTTGTACTTTGTTTGTTTACCAAAACAAACTAGAAAAGCATTTTTATGTGTTTTTATTAATTGTTGTTATCACGTTCAGAGCAGTCATTTTGTTTTGGTGCGATCCTCGGTTTTTGTCTCTTTACCGTCATTATTTTGACAACGGTATGTGTCTAATTAATTTATAAACCATTCACTTGTTATTGTTATCAAGTAGGCGTTGCAAATCTGACTTTGACATTTTTATCGTATCTTCTCAACATGCGATGAAAGGAGAGAGGTATAAAAAAATTAAGATCTCAAAGGTAACGAGATGACAAAAATAAGTGAATTAGGTATACTTACCGTTCAGCGAATGGTAACTGAAATTCATCGATTAGTAAAACACCTACGAAGGTTTTGGGTATTATTTATTAGTACGAAACTTAAATGTACAGTTATTATAATTGGAAACAAAATGCACTAACAAAACCTTCCCACTTTTAGAACCCTTCCTTTGTTTACAGCATCTCTGAAAAATCTTAGGTATACGTATTTTCGTAGCGGCTCCTGGACTTCCCAGATATTACTGCGCAGCATTCGACTTTCCCACACATCTTATAAAAATATATATAGATAGCAAAAAATACATTTTTAGATACAAATTTGCACATATTTTTAAAATTATTGCCATTCAGATTGCACAAAAAATAGCAAAAGCATTTCGAACAGTAAGGAGTATACCGATCTCCTCCAATATTGGCGACTGAGCGGAACGAAATCGCCTATATCAAACATTGTCGTCGGTCAGTAAGCTCTCTTTAAATTTCTTAATGCTTAATACACTACTACTTCATATCGTAGCATTTAGGACAATCTTAGGTTAGTCTGGTAAATTGCTTTTTAATGTGCCGTAATGATATTATATAGTTGTACCATTCCGACTGGGGCCCAATTATTAACTCTAGAGAACAATGTTCGCTCAACAAATATACGTCATGTTTGCGTATGTCTCCAAGAGAGCTCTACTCCCCAGTTTCAAGAATTTGGCCTCTAGCGATAATTTTTACGCACAGAGTGCCGGTGGCGTAGAATATAATCGACTAGTAGAATTCGATAGTACACGGAGTCCCACTGCAGCATCTTACAACATTGGTTATTAAAACCGATAATTGCTTAACTTGAAAGCACTCGAACATTCAAATAACGCGTTCTCTTCACTTTTTATACGTATTTAGGCATAAGCACCCCAATGCGGCATGCATGGGATGGCTCAAGACTCTTGACAAGTTTCGAGGGCCATTCAATTCCAACTCGTGCGTTGACTCCACCAATAATAATGTTTCTCTTGTTGGGAAGTGAAACCAATTTTCTATTCGAAGGCGTTCTCTGGCTATTTATCTCAAAAACGGGTCAATGTTCATATGTGAATTTGTGTATTGTTGCGTTTATTTTTGTACCTTTACCAAATGCCAAGCTTGAAAATTGTCCCTGAACACGTCCAACGACCCGAAATCATTTGAATAAAATCAGCTCTCAAGCTGACAAAAATGTTAATTGAGTTCAGAAAACTTCTTAATTGAAAAGTTTGTAGTGCCCGAAACAGAACAATCTTTAACATTTGGTATTCTTTCTGTACATGCCCCTGAAACCCCTTTATTGGGTGGGGTGAATTATAATAAGCAAAGTTTGGGTTTTAATCAATTTCAGCGTGTCGCTGAATGAATAGGAATCTCAGCAAGAGTTGGAGATAAACTACTTATGCAACTGAGATGCGCGTGAAAAATACCCTTATAAATCTTATGCTTGATACAAAAGCTGAAAATCTTTAAAAGTATGTAATAGTTGCGAAGAAAACACGAGAAGTTGGACAATCTCTTTTAATGCTGTTGTTATTGTAACATTCACCAACGTTTCGGCAGTCCATTTCTGCCATCATCAGGGCTAAAAGTAATTTGAAATGACAAAGTGGAACTAATGTACAATTAAGTAAATAATTGAATTAATAACATTACAAAAACGAGACAAACAAAGAACGTCACTTTATCAGCATACGCAGACAATAGAACATTAAAAATATATATTCTACCATGCATACCTTCATTACACAACAGCAGTGTTCGAGTGGTTTTTCATTGTAGAAAACCAGAAATTGATCTTGAAAAGAACATATCAATATGTCTAATAAAATCACTCCAGAAAGGCACTGAATCATGGGCCTGCTGGCCGGCCGTACTTATGCGTTGTTGAACTTAAGTAAAGTGAACTGGTGCCGAAAAAAAGGTGGGGGGGGGAATTTTTCCTTTCAAGGGAACCTTAGTAGATTTGACCATTTAGATACTAGCGGCGCTCACCAAAGCTTATCAGATGAGAGAAAACCGAAAGTTAAACAAAGAACACAAGATACAATACGTTTTTTGCTCTTTGTCTTTATTGATAGAATAGCAATCGTACCTGTTTTGGCATACACGTTTTTTTGAATTTTGGAAGTTTCCCCGATATATAACTTTTTGCTTTTTGCAGTTGACACAGTCAATTTTATAAATAACATTAGTTTGACTATCCGGCGGTACCCTGTCCTTTAGAGTTAAGGTCCTTTACAGTTAAGAGTAAACCCAGAATATAAAGCAGCTTGAAAAACTGCAATCCACTTGGACCCGGACCAATGGATTGTCGTGACACATTAAGTTTTTGAGCCAACAATGAGTTAATGAGCTGTAGGGAAAATTGTTTTTCTTTAATTCCTCTTCTAATAATCTTAGATTTTTACCGTGAAAACGTTCATCGCTCAATCGATAAATTTTGTCACGAAACTGTTTTGCTATATTAATATTTTGGCGTAAAGAACGATTAGAGTTGTAATTTAGTAAACGGTCTGAGTTAATTGATTTATTTTGTTGATAGTAAGTTTCACTGTATACGAAATAACTAGAGTCGAAAAGAAACTCTATCAACTCAACAAAGATGCCAAATTGAATAGATGTATACTGAGAAATGTCAGCCCAAAAAGACTCAAGAATTTCAAGCACAAGTGTTTTTGGGATACTGGTAAACAATAAATTTACATCAAGTGATATTAATACGTAATCAGATGGTAACTTTACACTTTTTTATTTTTCTACTACTTGACTAGATTTGGGTACATTGTATATGAAAAAATTGTTTATATTTTTCAAGATATTATGGACGTTTAGATAGACCAATAGATAGGTGAACCTAAAAGGTGTTCCATCCTTATGGATTTTGCATAGGCCGTATAGTCTGGGAGGTGTAGGGTTGTTGCACTTGAGTCTGTTAAATTTTTGTTGGTCTATATGGTTATTTTAAAGTAAGTTTTTAATCAAGTTGTTATTCTTACGCTTGATGTTCTCCGTCGGATCTATATGAAGAATTTTATTTTAAACTTTTTTCCGGTACAGCTCATTAACTCATTGTTGGTTCAAAAACCTAATCTGTCACAACAACCCAGTCTACTGCCCATTGGTGCGGATCCAAGTGGATTGCAGGTTTATCAACTAACCTCAGGTTACCCAAAAAGAAAACCCTATAGTGGCCTTTTACAATGAAAAGACTCTAGGCAAAAAAATATTCTCTAAAATAAAGGACAGGGTAGCGCCGGATAGACAAACTAATATTATTTATAAGATCAACTGTGTCAACTGCAAAAAGTTATACTTATATAGGGCAAACCTCCCAAAATTAAAAAAAAAAACGAGTTTACCAACACAAGGACGATTTGTTTAAAGCTGGTAGACAATCATATATGTACTATTAAGTGAAACATCTTGGACTTCCATTGTCTTTATTGAGTTTTTTACACGACGTTTCGAGCAGTGGAATCTCTGTTCGTTTTCAAGTGAAACTGAGCATTAAGCTCGACGCTACTTGCTTATACAGTGAGATTTTTTTAACTTTGAACATATAACGCTATTTCCCCTATGTTCAATTTAAAAAAACCCATCTCAATGCATTGCTGTTAGATCTTAATTTCTAGGTTCAGATATCTACGTACCAACACTCTCTTATCTATGATCTGTACAGTTAACTTTAACAGCTCGAAAACTTCAAACTTTATTTTTTATAACGCTGCTTTTAGGAAACTTTTTGCTGAATATTTTTCATAGACTTTAGATAATGTATTCTAAACAGGCAAAAATAGAATTGTTTAATCTTTACAAAAATGAAAATAGCCTTAGGAGAGTGCTTGATTTATTTGCAACGAGTCATCCAGACAGGCCCATTCCTTCAATTGAACGATACATAATATCGTCGATATGTTTAATTCAGAAGGATGTGTAGTTAACTCTCATAGGAAGAGGAGCAAACAACCGCATGTTCTTACAGAGGAATTAAAACTGGAAATTTTATGTTTTATGGAAGAAAATCCTGGATCCACCTTAAAACAAGTGGGTGATTATTTCCAAATTTCAAAATTTTCTGTGCGAAGGACCCTAAAATAATTCAAGTTCAAATCCTACAAATACTCTAATCATCAAGTGCTCTATGACGACGACAAAGAGAGACGAACAGATTTCTGTGAAAGATTCCTAAATTTACTCCCTAGGGATGGCAACGTTTTGCGAAAAATTGTATTTACAGATGAAAAAGCATCCTTTTCATTAAGTGGTTGTGTAAATTCCCAAAATTATAGATAAAAAACTTTTTTAGCAATCGCATGAATTCTGTTTTTTAATTTCCTAATTACCTACTGTTTTTAGATACTGGTCTCAAACAAATTAGCATTTAGGTACAAAATTTAACTCACTCCCAATATAATGCAAGAGTCAACGTGTGGATAGGCATAATTGGAGATACACTTATAGAACCATTCTTTATTGAAGGGAATATAAATTCGGCTAAATTTTTGAACCTGCTCCGTGACCAAATTATGCCAGAAATTGAAAATCCGTGGTTGCGAATGGATGGCGCTCTTGCTCATTCCACGAACGAAGTTAGAAATTTCCTCAATCAACAATTTCCTGACAGGTGGATAGGAAGGTTTGAGCCTATTTCATGGTCACCAATGTCCCCTGACCTCTCCCCAAACGACTTCTTTTTATGGGGCTATCTAAAGTCGAAAATTTATAACAATGTTGAAACTGAGAATGTGGACGTTTTAATACAACGTATCCGAACAGCCGGCAATGAATTTAATCAAAATTTCTTAAGAAACACAGTTCGTGCCTTTCAAGATCGACTTGCATATTGTTTAGAACGCGAAGGGGGACATTTTGAGAATTTGTTATAAACTTTTAATTTTCTAGTGTTTTTTAATACATGTTTTCTTGTTGTTAAAATGTTATTTAATTGGTGGATATCATTGGCGAATTAGGACAAAGCAGCAAATTACACAACTATCTCTGTGCCTGTGCCTCTCTGCTTTGGCAGAGAGATAGTTTTGTAATTTGCTTTGTAATTGTCCCAATCTGACAACCATATCAACCAATTACTTTTCTAGGACTGTATACCTTTTTATCAATGTTATTTAATGTTTAAAAGCGATGTCTAAATTGAAATAATTAACGAAAATAAACGTGTTTGACGTTTTACCTTTACCTAAACATCAACGTCTGACACCAATGCTTTGTGATGATTTTTTTTAAACTGAACATAGGGAAAATTGCTTGTATGTTCAGAGATAAAAAAAAACCTCACTGTGTACTAACACAGCTAACCACGTCCACCATTTCTATTGGCCGCATCGTCGCCAGTGTCGCGCGTCAAGCGACCAGCACTTGTCCGGCGTATCAACGGATGCCACACAGAAGAAACGTCGCAACTTGGTTTACTAAACCCGCCCTCATTACTTCCAATGAAGACTGCTTCCTTAAACTTTCGTTTTTTCCAGTGCTGTTCCCTATGCACAATTTTGGCTTCCTGGCCACACGGGATCTGATATCAGATCCCGTGTGAGTGTGGCATGTCGTACATAGGAGAAACCAAGCGTGCTTTACATGTAAGAATTCAGGAACACAGAACTCATAAGATAAGAGGAGAAACATCAAAATCGGGAATTGCAGAGCACGCTTGGTCCGAACATCATAATATTAAGTGGTCGGAAGCCAAAATTGTGCATAGGGAACAGCACTGGAAGAAATGAAAGTTTAAGGAAGCAATGAGGGCGGGGGGGGGGGGGGGCGGAGGGAGGGGGGAAATTCATTGGAAGCAATGAGGGCGTCTTTAGTAAACCAACTTGCGACGTCTCTTCGATCTGGCATCCGTTGAATCGCCGGACATGTGCTGGTCGCTTGACGCGCGATAGTGGCGACGATGCGGCCAATAGGAATGGTAGACGTGGTTAGCTGTGTTAGTATATAAGCAAGTAGCGTCGAGCTTAATGCTCAGTTTCACTTGAAAACGACCAGAGATTCCACTGCTCGAAACGTCGTGTAAAAAACTCAATAAAGACGATGGAAGTCCAAGATGTTTCACTTAACAAGTGCGATTGATATTCTATCAATAAAGACAAAGAGCAAAAAACTGCTCTCAGTGTCCACCACTTCAATGAAGGGCATCATTTCAATTTCAATGATGTTAGGGTGGTTGATGTTGAATGTAACTATGACAAAAGAGTGTCAATTATATACAAAATATATTACATGATCTTGATGAGTTTTGGATAGATGCTCTTTGGTTGTATCTTGTGTTCTCTGCTTAACGTTCAGTTTTCTCTCACCCGATGGGCATCGATGAGCGCCATCAGTATCTAACTGGTCTAGTGAGGTGCCCTTGGAGGGAAAATCCCTCCATCTTTTTTTTCGGCACCAGTTCACTTTACTTTAACTTCGACAGCCCATAAGTACGGCCGGCTAGCAGACCACGATTCAGTACTTTTCTGGAGTGAGTTTTATTAGAGATATTGATGTTATTTTCAAAACCAATTTTTTGTTTTCTACAATGAAAAACCAGTCGAACAATGCTGTTGTGTAATGGAGGAATGCATGGTAGAATATACATTTTTAATGTTTAATTGTCTGCGTAGAGTGATAAAGTTTTTTTGTTTGTCTCGTTTTTGTAATGTTATTAATTCAATTATTTACTTAATTGTACATTAGTTCCACTTTGTTAATTCAAATTACTTTTAGCCCTGCTGATGGCAGCAAAAGGACCACCGAAACTTTGGTGATTGTTACCATAACTTCAGCATTAAAAGAGATTGTTCAACTGCTCGTGCTTTCATCGCAACTAAAACTTATACTGGACGTGACTCTATCAACAAACTAGTATTTGTAATATTTACATATATCTAGGGGGAATCAGTAGTCATATTTGTTCATTCACTCTCACATTATGATAATGTCTCATGTAGCTTGTTCGATAGCAAACTCTAACAGCTAGTTACTTCTTTCTATGATATTGAAAAATGTTATTTATTGCAACAACTCCACTTGTTGTAAATAAAGGTACGCAAGTTCTTCCCACCCGAAAACCACACTAAAACCTCCTCATGTTCATGTGCCGTACGTTTTATGTTTATACCACATTTATAAATTTTTATACGTTACTTGGGACATTTCGAGGCTGCGGATAAAGCCCCTGAAATATTACTAACCCGGCAATAAAACAGCAATATGGAAACGTTGTGCAGTCATATTTTTCTTACAATACATCCACCTCCTTCAGGTAGTAATAAACTTTATTGAGGATGCACATTCCGACTAATGACGCTATTCATATATCCATGCAGGCACTTTGAGGAAATTTAAAACTCCCTTGTTTATTTGGCTACGCGCCTACTATAAATGCATAGGCAGACTAAACTCAATTCATTTGCAATGTGTATTGAACAGGGTACGTGAATCAAACCTATTTGAATATTTAGACCATAAAGCGTTTGTAATTCTGGTCGTGTATTGACGAAATAAATCAGTGTCTGTAGGGCAATGATAAAGTTGGTCGTTTATGTTTGGAAATTAGTTTGCTCGTGGTCAATATTTGTTTTCTTATTTTGGTTCGCCGTGTACTAGATCGCACAGTCAGTCTCATTAGTAAGGTTTTCTTTTGGTACTAGTAGCAAGAAAATATGCAAGCAAAGATATGGGTAAAAACTATAAGTTTGAAGACGCCATAATCGGAAAGATGTCAAGATGCCCAGCTGCCTTGGCAATGACAATAATATACTTCACATTCTTTGTTATGTACAATAGCTCAAATTGCCGAGAAAACGTAACATACAAACCTAAAAGAATTAATAAACTGTCAACTTCATTTATAAACTTGGTTTATTTTTCATTTCCTTGGGTGAAGTTCTCTGTATAAGTAAATAATCTAAAAAATTCAATAAATGTATATAAGAAAAGACGAGGATACTAAAGAATAGAAACTGTAGAAACGCGGGTGGGCATAATGTCAAAATGTCAAACTGAACAAGACATCTCAAATTCCTTGAATTGATCGTACAGCAAAAATATTAAAACGATTAGAAACAAATTAAGAAAAGCAAGCAACCAATCAGCATAACTCTCTGCAACATGAACAAGAAAAACCAACGTGAGGATTTTTCTCACGTTTCCAAAATTTTACCATACCCGAACTGTTTATGGAAAAATGGACACTATTAACCAAGTAGAGCCAAGTAGTAATTTAAAAATATTAGGTAACCAAAATGTTTTTCAAAAATTGCCAAGTGAGAGTGTGTGTTTTTATCTTCTAATACAAAATTAGGTGGTTTTATTACAATTTTCTCAACTACCTGGAAAACGGTTAAAGATACCAGAGTCCATTTTTATTGGGTGTTCACAATTTTTTAACACTCGTTTTTTAGAAGAATTTATCAAAAAATGATTTTCTAGAGTGCCAAACAGAAACTAAAAATAGATATTGGCAACCATATTTCGATATAGTCTCCATTATGTCCGATGGTATTTTCTCAAGAGACACAAGAAAAGTTTTGGCGTATGTGGAGCCATGTACCTGGGCTTGGACCACTTTATCATTACTTTGAAACTTAGTGCCTTTTTAAGTGGACCAAAAACATGATAATCGCTTAAAGCTAAGTCAGGAGAATATGAGGAGTTCCAGACACTCAAACTTTAAATCTTGAATGGTCGTCGCAGTTGTATACGCAGTATTAAGAGGCGTGTTACCATGTAGCAAGAGAATAACCTTACGAAAAGGTCTCTATTTTTTCATTTGTATGGCATGCGTGAGGAAGTTCTTCAGTAGTTTTGAACATGTAGCACTAGAATAAACACTAGAATTAACAAAAATCATCGAAATAGGCATGTAGTCTTCCATACTTACTCCGCCTGCGTTCCAAAACAGAGTCAGCAAAACCTTTCCTGTGAGAACGAATTTTTTTGGGGTTTGTCGAAAAGGAATGACGCCATTCTTAGTTTGTTCCTTTGGTCTCAGGTTGATGACCCACGTATCCACGACTCATCTTCAGTTTTCTTATCAGAAATTTGTGTTGTTGTCATTTATAGATTTTAGAAAAGACAATAACAAAAAATTATATTCTAGCATTTTCTCATTTTTTCTATCAACCTGATATCCTAGACTGTCGAGAGTATATAAATGATGTACTAATAGCAATAAGAAAACTAATGAAGCCACGCAAAGAAAATAACGAAAGGCAGTCTCTTACCTCTCTTTGATGCTTAACTTTGTTTTCAATACCGAATGTATTATTAGTTTTCCCTGTAGAAAAGCGAGCTTTTGCCAGGAGTAATGAATTTTTCACCGCCTAACAATTTATCACGTCACTGCGGTAAAGCGCCAAGCTTGACATATTTATAAAATATCCCTAATGTCAAGTGAAAACTTCATCACCTTTCCTTTCTAATTTATGGGTTTTGTTATTCAAACCTACTGCCTCTCAGGATTAAAAATGAAAATAACGAGGAATGCATTTCATGCTGATCACGTTTATGTAAATATTTTGAGAATTAGTGGCATTCCTATTATACTTCGTTTTGGTGTGGTGACCCAATTCCAATAATAGAGGCGATTTAAGGCCTTACATCACATCACACTATATTAATATGCAAGCAAGTTTGAGTGTTCATACGAGTAGATCGTTCTTTAAAAATCAGTGCTAGGGCTTTACTGGACATTTCACTCAAAGTGCTGTTAAATATCACCAGCAAACCAAGCAGTGGCAGTAACTGAGATTTATGGCCCAATATTTGCAAAAATCCTGGAAGAAAACAACTCCATTGTAATGAAGACCATGTTAACATAGCAGTTGTTACGCAAATTGAAACAAATCAAGATACAATGATATGGAAAATAGAGAGGTACCTCTTGTTTTAAATTCGCTTATTCGAGTTTAAAAAATCTTTTTGTAAAACTTCCTCACTTTTATTTTTATTCTACCAATCTCCTTCTAATTCTCTCTCTCTCCCCCCCCCTCTCTCCCCCTCTCTCTCTGTCTCTCTCTCTTTTAATGACCATTTATCGTTTTACCAGGTTAGCGTTCTAGTTTCAATCAAATGCCGTGTGTAGTTCTACTGAGACACATTGTAAACTCTAGGTGGTAGGAAATAGTAGATTATGTCATTAGGAGTAAAAGTGGGTCTTTTCGTGCTGAGCCCAAAGATTGTCGGCCGAAGCGAAGCTGAGGACTGCAACTGGGCGAAGCAGTAACTCTAAAAATAAGAGATCTATTTCAGAGTGATTCAGTTTTGAAATATTCTCTCATCCTCTTTAAGCGGGTCTAGGCACTTACTCATTTAGTGGTGTATATTATTTGTAAAATAAATAGAATATGTTAGAACGGTGGTTTTCAATGTTCAATAGTTTTTAATGACCCTGAATTTAAATAAACCAATGGTTTAGTTGGTTTAGGTAAATTATGGTAAACTAAAAATTTGTAGCATTATTATCAATACTAAATTAATAAAAGTCGCATTGACAGATAAATATGTTGACGCGCATGCCATTTAACAGACGAACTCAGAATTCGAGAACCTATGCGATTTCGACTAATAACGGTTTCGGGTGGTGCTTTCGAGCGCTCTGAGAGTATTCCCAGCCTTTGTTTTCCCAATAAGAATGTAAAGATGGCAATCCACTCGGATCTGTCTATCTGGTGCCATCTAGTGTTCTAATAGTTTTGGTGAATGAAAATCGTTTATATATGCGCCACCATGAGAGTAGCGGTGACTTTTGACTTTACTTTTACTGCCTAGGACTTTTTTGCTACTTTGTTGGTCTCAGGATTAGAAAGCCCACTTTAGGTGTGCTTGTCGAGAAAACAAATAACGTACTTTTAGTCCGCTTGAAAAAAAAGAAACTTTTTTTTACGTTTCTATTTACGTTTGAGAATAATTGGACTCTTTACATTCGTTTCTAAAAGTTCTCTTCTAGGCATGAACTTTAACGCTCTTCTGCTGTGATAGAGTTATTGTTCTCAGCAACACTATAAGGCCCACTGAACCAAACAGTAATTTTTCCTTAATTTTTGAACTCTTCAGGCTAATTCTAAATCTTCAGGCTAAAGACATTAATAATGAAGTAGGTACCTAAGTCGATGTGTATTTGAAAGGTATCCTACAAAGGTACCATAGAAGTCAACAATGGTTATTGATGAGTTGAGTTGGCAAAAACATTTGTTTGTATCGAAATCAGAAATTTTGTCCATCATCTGTACAAATGTGCATCAGTGAAGCACTTTTCTTCCTACAAAAAAAAGTTTATTTAAAAAAAATTGTTTAAAGGAAGGTCGTTTCCTTTCTAGGGAGAAATTTGGGAATTAGACAAAATTGGACAACATTTTTCAATATGTAATCAAAAACTGCTTTTTTTTGGCTTTCTCAAAGCTTTGTGGTAAAATAGTTGTCAAGCTGCTTTTATGGCAGGTTGATCAAAGCTATATGCTCAATACCTCAAAACCTACAAGTTAGCTAAAAACGAGTGTATAGGTATTCGATAAGTACATTGATGTTTAATAACAAAAACACACGTTTTTGCTCGAATTAGATGACATCAGATAAATATACAAAAAATCTTTCTAGTTTAAAAATCTTTCTAAAAATTAGTACAAATTAGATACGTTTGTCACTAAAAATAAAAAGTATGCTTTTTTCGAATTTGGTAAAACATACGTCAAAAAGAACAACAGGATTCGCTTTGTTAGAAAAAGTTAGTCGAAAATGAGTATAAATTCGATACGTTTATTTAAAAAAAAAACATATGTTTCTCCTAGAATTAAAGGAAGGATGCGTTGAAAATGACAGAGAAACTTCTTAAATTTAGCTGAAAATGAATGCAAATTCGATACGTTTATCTTTCAAAATAAAAAGAAAATTTTTTATTGAAGTAGGTCAAAGATACGACCAAACTGACAAGTCTTTCTTGGTTAATAAATTTAGCTGAGAATTAACACAAATTTTACCTTTAAAAATAAAAAGCATGTTTTTTTTGGAATTAAATTAAAGATACGTCAAAACCAACAACATGGTTCTCTTGGTTAGAAAAAGTTTGTTGAAAATGAGTATAAATTCTATACGCATGTCTCTAAAGACAAAAACGTACGGCTTTCGTAGAATAAAATGAAAGTTACGTAGCAAAAAAAAGCACCAAAGCAAATAATATTTTTTGGAAGCCCTATTCGCTGGTTGCTATCACCAACTTCAAAATCACCCTGTTTCAACGTTTCGATGCCAGTTGGAATCTTTATCAGAATTTGCAACACAACATAATATATTAACAAGTACCAAAAATCCGGACTTCTAAGCACTCTTTGCATAGCTTTCTGTATGAATTGCTCAATTTCAAGAACCCAGAAAGACGATTATTGACATTATTGACAGAAAGACAATAATTTCTATGACTGCAATTTTGCTTCATAAATGATCGTTCGTATTATAGAATACTTGTAAGGCGTGTGCAAAATAATCAAAAGCATGTGCAAAGTGGACTTTGCACACGTTTTGTATCAGCGATTTTCAACGGTAGTTAGTAGTGCGCATTTGTTCATTTTCGAGGCAGTCGTAGATAAAAGTGTTTTAAATAACAAGAAGATGAGAACAAGGCTGAGAATATAACACAAATGACGAATAGGAAATCACTTTAACCGGGGAAGTGGTGTTATCAAAGAAATATGCTAGAAGGACAGCAATCAGATGTTGGTCTGCAACTATTCAATAAATGGTTGGCACGTAGACTTTTAGATTCTTGGACCCTTGTGATTATTGGCTGGTTGTTTTCTTGGGTTGTGGTCCTTTTTTTTAATTAAATAAGGTACAGCGGGTGCTTCAAACTTCGTTGTTTATTCTATAGGCTTGACGTCTCGACACAAATTGGTGCCTTCATCAGAGTTTTGTACACAAAACGATGTACTGTCTTGGTTTGAAGTTTGTCTTTTTTTTTCTTTTGACTTTTTTTTCCTGTTGTTGCAGTTTTTTTTCTTTATGTACTAGTTACGTTTGAAAGTCGAGAGTTAAATTTTGAGTGAATTTTTTTTTGGTTGGGGAATGGGGACAGACTAGAATGGGCAATGGTGCTCAGTTCCTATAAAGACAATGTTCTGCGAAATTACATGATAACAGAAAAGGAGGTCACTTTGGAGTAAATAAACCGTTGCAGTTTTGGGCTTAATTTCTTATAGCCAGAGAAACCAGACCTTAGACAGAGACAGAGAGAAAGACCATAAAGAATGATCAAAAAAGATAAATTATCTCGTATTACCCAATCACTTATTTTTGTCATCTAGTTACCTTTGAAACCTTGTTTTTAAACCCATCTCCTTTTAGCACATGTTGAGAAGATAAATTAAAAATATCAAAGTCAAATTTCCAACGCCTACTTGACGACAATAATAACTGAATGGCTTATATATAGGATACAGCATTCATTGAGATCCAAACTAAAAGTAGTGCGCGTGGATGAACTGAGTTCATTCAAGGAAAATAATCCACCACCTCGACATCTACGGGACAACGCTATTCTGAACGAATAGTTTTTCAAAGAGAGGCAGTGTTTCGAATCTCCTATGCAAGAGAAATAATCGTCTTTATAATAAGTGTCCACGGTTGTGTAATGTACATGATCAAAAAACGTCAAATGTAATTGACATTATTACAACACTTTCATTTCAAATAAATGACACATACAACTAGAGAAACAAGTTGAATTATTACGGCTATCATGATTTAATCACCTTGAGGTCAAAAACTTTTCATCTCATCATCGAAACATTTACAAATTTAGAAGATTGTGACTAGTTCCGAAAATAGGCCAAAGTATTTATTGATAGATATTTGAAAATTTTTGAAAAGTGTTTTAACTTCTTTTTTGCCTTATTTAATGTTAGAACCTTTGGCTGGAATGTACCTTTGAAATCTTCATTTTTTATACCTATATCCTTTTATCACATGTTGAGGAGATTTCCAACGTCTACTTGATGACAATAATAAGTGAATGGTTTATAGTCTCTACTATCAAATCCTCCATCAACTTTTTTTCAAATATTCTCCTGGATTTCAAAGTATCCTGTTCCTCCTTCTTGGTTTGCATTTTATGATAAAATATAACTCTATAATTCTTAATTTTTAGATCAGATTTTGCGAGCAAATAAGTCGAGACGGTTCTGTCCTTTTTTGAAACCTGTATTCTCTCAAAATATGTGTAACCTTTGTTACTTTCTAAAATAGACCGACAAAATCTGTACTCGTTTTCGGCCAACTTTTTCGCCTCTAAATCAACCAAAATGTCAAGAAACTTGCTCCGTGGTTTTATTAGTGGGTTTTCAGTCTTAACAGCTCTTTTAGTTGCTGAAAGATTCGACGACGTTCTATGGTGCTCGAAAATTTAGCATTAATCAATTTATTTGATTTAACGGAGGTTTACAGTTTACGGTTAACGGCTAACCGAGGTCGAATTTGACATAACGGAGGACGGAATATTCGCCGCTTTTTTAGTCACTACGGAGTTTAGATTTGAATTAAAGTTTCACTTAGGGCGACTTTTACAGGTTCAAGTAAAACTTCAGATTGAAGATAAAACACCAGACTTGATTGTATTGTTTACCTGACAGATAAACAACACAATGTAGGTTATATCTGGAGTTTTATCTTTAATCTGAAGTTTTACTTGAACTTGTAAAAGTCACCCTTAGTAATAAAATGAATTCTAAACCGCCTTTCATTTCCAAAATTTTCATACTGCACGAATTCAATTCTCGACTGCCATATTAGCGCAAAACTTGCCGACGCTACAAAGTGATTTATAAAGAAGTTCTGTAAAATAAAAAAAAAACGGGCGAAATGCATTTTTCGCATCCAGGGACGAGCTGTCAAGAACAGATTTTAAAATCTGAATCAACTATATCTAAAATTCACATAAATTTGCATTCGTGAATCTCTTCATCTACTTTTTTTTATGTCTCGCTCCCCTTATGCACCGAAATTGAACGAACTAAATCGGATTTTCCGGCAAGCCAATAATCGGCCCCACCACAGCTCAATATCTATAGGGAAAGGATCAAATCTGAGCACTTTGGGGGTGGACCCAAAGCCCTGCGGCATATGATTTACACGGTTATTGACACAATCCTGGAGACCTTGTCTATATCTTGTAATCGGTCCTTTTTCAGAGTTAAATAAGAACTAATTTACTGCCACAGTACCTGTGTAAATTTGCTCACACGCACACGTCATGCGGATGAAACAGGCGGTTGGACATCCGGTCTAATAGCCAAAAATTTCCCGGAAAAGTTTGCTCGGACAAGCAAATTAAAAGGATATTTCGAAGCGGCCAGCCATGCATGTATGTCAACAGTGTCACCCGGTACGTTTTTTTTTTGTTGCAATTACCGGGTCGCGTTTACACAGCTGGCTGTTTGGATTTGCATTCGAGTGCTATTTAAACTTTATTTATTTTGTCGGTAAAATCCCGCTTAAGCACCCAATCCTTCCTGGAAACGTATTGCAGGAGTATTCTGCTTAAATCAGATTGCTTAAGAGGGCAATAAAAAATCTAAGTATTTTATTGACGTACTTTACACCCATCGAAATTTATACACAAGTAAGCTATTGTGCCCGTCAGGTTCTGCAAAGTGCAAGTAGACTGTAAAATTATTTTTTCTACAACCGTCAAAATATGACACGGTTCGCGCATTACTGAAAGTATGCAAACTGACACATATTTTCATGTTTATCTTTCTCGCACGTCGCCCATAGCAGCGTAAAAAAAAGTTACTCGTTGCCATAGGATACGTGAAAAAAAATCTTTCGCGCACGCCATCAATACAGGGGTAGCAGAAAAGAACTGAAAAAGCTTAATCATTTATAAAATCGTTAAAGATGTTCCATATTAGTGGCAGCTGGAATTTTATACCGTTGTAGAAAAAATGTTGTTCCTAATTCTTGCGCAAAATGTCTTGTATCTTTTTGATGAAACAACGGAGAAATTATTAGTAGACCCTCACTAAAATTATTAGTAGAATGCTAGGATTCAATATTGGTCGTCATTTATGAATCACTTTGTATACGAAGTCAAGCTTCGCGCCCGCTTCGCGTCGAGTGGCAAACTTCACTCTCCGAGCAAAAACTTGTACTTTTCGGTCTTAATACATAAATAACTATTTTAACAAAATTCTTTTTTACATTTATGGAGACAACGCCAAGCTTCATGGGAAAAGTAAAATTGAAAACATTGCTTTTTCAATACATAAAATATCATACACTAAAAAAAGCAACAGAACTTTATATTATGTCAAAGTCCTTAACCCAGAACCCCTAAGTTCTTAGGCTGTCAAAGTACTTTACCCAGAAACCTTGTCATAGCCTAGGTGTGATTTGAAGTATTATGAGTATGACATTCGTCAGAAGATGGTAATATTGTTTTTAAGAAAATTCTTTTTTACATTTATGGAGAGAGGTCCAAGCTACGTGAGAAACATAAAATAGAAAACATAGCCATATCTGTCCTTAACCCAGAACCCCTAAGTTCTAGGCTGTCAAAGTCCTTAACCCAGAAACTTTGAGTCACAGCGTAGGTGTGCATAGTGTACATAGTAATATTGTTTCTAAGAAAATTCTTTTTTTTTACATTTATGGAGAAGCTTCGAAGCTTCGTGAGAAACCTAAAATTGAAAACAGGACTGTATGTAACGGTTGAAAACTGTCGCTAGAATTAGTCATGCAAATGCGGATATTTGTCGTATATTTGGGGCTGAAACGTTTGGTGTTCTGCCCGAGTAAAGAGATTTGAGGTTCTTTATTTACCTTTTTTTTTAACCTGTGGAAGGTGGATAGGGTTCGCGTTTTGTCTTGTCATGGGTCTCAGGACTGTACTGGCAGTGAATTACTCCTGAATAAGGGAGGCCACAGATTTTATTAAGTTTGGGAAATTATAACCCCAAAACTTGGAAATAAATAAACGACTGACTTATTTCAAATGTCGGATTGATTGACTGATATATTGACGGATTGGCAATGGGTGAATTTTGTAGATATGGAGGTGACTGCCTATCAGCCTAAGTGCTTCGGTTTCTTGGCCGGAAGTCCGCCATGTTTGAGAGGACTTTGCTAATTCTTTGCTTGCACCTAATAGCCCCTTGTTAGCTGTTCGTAAGTCAAACGTTATTTTATGATAATGTCATCATATGAAATGGAAAACATGTGGGACAAACTTAAATTGGTACATTTTGCTTATTTTCTGAGGAGTAAAAAGGGTAGCGAGAGCAAGTATTTTGGGTGTCGTCCAAAAACGCCTTTCGATAACAATGAGACTTGACATTCGTCAATTGTTGGTTGCGCGCTGGCGCTCTCGACCAATATCTTTTCCCCACCTACACCATTTATCTATTGAAAATCGGAATATTGGTGAAGATCTTTCTTTCTGGATCAAGACACGTGGAAGACACCACTCATCTCTTCGCTGCTACTCATTTCGACGTAAAAGTGTAAACCACTACGTGGGATTTAGTCGATTTGTAGTAGTATTTCCCTATTTTAACATCCCTTAGTTGGTGTTAGATTTGGGGTCACATTCACTCGACCAGTTTTTGGGACATTTTTGGATGAGGGAAGTTGAACCGAATTTCGAGATTGTGCAGCAAGAGAGTTTGGGCCTACAAGCAAAGCATTTGTCAACCTATACTACGATCCAGGGCCACATAAGCCACTGTACCACATCTCAGCAAGGTTGATGTGAGGGCTGAAAGCAGCCACACCACGTGTTTATTTTGTTCTGTTTTTGGGAACCCTCGTGGACGAGGGTGTTTCCAAGGGGGCCTACCGTCACCTTTAGTCTTTCCAAGGGGGCCAACATTCACTTTAGTGTTTCCAAGGGGCTACCAGGCACCATTATTTTTTCTGAAGGTTAATCACCACCTTATTGTTACCGAGGGGTGCAAATCACCACCTTATTGTTCGAAAACCACCACTATTGTTGTAAGAGGCAGACAGCTACCACCATAATTTTTGGAGGGCCAATAGCCACTACCTTTTGCGTTGTTTTGGACCTAAGGCGCCTAGCCTTTGTGACCATCTGTAATAGCGTCGTGTCAAGCTAAGTAGTAGTATTTAAGTTAACCTGTTTTTTTTATTGTTACGCTTGGTGATCACCACTAGGGAGATATATTCCAGACAATTGTGATAAGTAGAATTAAGGAAAACCTTTCACTCATTGACATGAAGTACAATCATCATATTGTACAACATTGATTTCGATCTTTGATATTATAGGACATAAATTAAACTTGTTTAGTTTTATTTTGTTTGCAAGTGCTATGGGTATTTTGGAAGAGGCTAAAGGGAACTGATCAGCTACCTAACAGTGTAGGATTTTTCCAATTTAATTGATTAAAATTGGTAGCGCCCCGAACTCACTTTACCGGCCTTGTAGCACTTTTTGTTCCTAACCTGATACTTTTCCCTGAGCACTTTTTGAACATTCTAAGATACCTTTACTGAAAATAAAGTGTTACATGTATTAAAATATTTTAATCGTTATAATATTCATACACTAAAAAAGTAAAAAGAATATCAGGTGAATTACATATCACGTCTGTTAGTTCAGATGGCAGGATTATCCCAAAAACTAAAATGATTAAAGTTGTGTTGCAAATCTGATTGTAATACTATGCTTTAGCAGGTATAGTAATAATGTTCAACTACCCCCAAGAAGCAAAAAAAACATTTTTTTTCAAGCGGACTAAAAGTACGTCATTTGTTTTCTCCATACGCACACCTAAAGTGGGCTTTCAAATCCTGAGACCAAAAAAGTAGCAAAAAAGTCCTAGGCAGTAAAAGTAAAGTCAAAAGTCACCGCTTGTGTCATGGTGGCGCATATATAAACGATTTTCATTCACCAAAATTATTTTAATAATAGATGACACCAGATAAACCGATCTGAGTGTATTGCCATCTTTACATTCTTGTTGAAAAAACAAAGAACAGAAATACTCTCAGAGCACTCAAGAGCACCATCCGAAACCGTTATTAGTCGAAATCGCATAGGTTCTCGAATTCTGAATTCGTCTGTTAAATGTCATGCGCGTCATCATATTTATCTGTCAATGTGACATTTATTAATTTAGTATTGAAAATAATGTTACAAATTCTTAGTTTACCATAATCATTGGTTATTATTTAATACATTAAAACCATTGAACATTGAAAATCACCATTCTAACATATTCTATGTATTTTACAAATAATATACACAATTGGGTAAGTACCTAGACCCGCATAAAGAGGATGAGAGAAAATTGCAAAACTGAGCCACTTTTAAATAGATTTCTTATTTATTGCATGCTTGAAAAAAAAATAGTATATGTTACTCGGAGTAAAAGGTCTTTTTGTGCTTCGCCCAGTTGCAGGCCTCAGCTTCGCTTCGGCCCTCAATCTCTGGGCTCAGCACAAAAAGACCCACTTTTACTCCTAGTGACATAATCTACTATTTACTTCATACTGTATCGTTCAGGACACTTTTACGTACTTGATTTTATTCCGGTAAAATAGCTTTTTCAGGACTGGATACCGTAATAGTATATTACAATGCGAGAAGTCTTTCATTACTGTCCAGAATATATCTGTAAAGAAAATCTAGAGACAGTTTCAACCACACTTTCTGAATAACATCAAAAAATGTTCTTGAATATTATTTATTCATATAATATTCTGGCTCAAATCTTCACTCAGGAGGAGGAATTTTGATGGTTGCTATGGTATGGACTATAGAGCAAAACCAACAATCGGGGTTTCTGTAATTCCCTGAAGTTTCTGCACTCTGTTTGCTCGCAACTATTCTCGCAATTATTATTAAATTATTTGTTTATTATTGCGCAATATAATTGTAAATATACGAAATTTGATATCAAATTACACTTTTAAATTGAATCTTTGAAATTCAGTATTTGAAAATTGATGTTGCATCGAACCCCGCGCCATGCTCCTCCGAACAACGGAACAAATAATAATCAACGCCACCTCGATTGTCACTGAGTTTCGTTTGATCAAACTTTCAACACTTTAATTTGCTTTTCTGAGACCTTGTAAGGCAAAATAAACATATTTTTGTGTGATATCACCATTTTCCATGGTGTTTAACAAGATTAGGTCAGTTAAACGGCATTTAATTGGCGATATACAGGCGAAATTAGAACAACTTAGTTTCGTCACTAGAGACGCAAGTTAGCGTTATGGGATTTTCTCTCACTAGAGACGAAAGTTACGTTTTCGGCTAGGGCAAGGTATGACAAAAGTTGTTTATTTTTACATGGTCGTAGAAAAAGAAATTTTACAGTACTGGATACCGTAATGAAATTATACCAGATTTAAAAAAAAAAATTCGCTCCTCATAAAATTAATCATTTCCTGTTTTTTTATGAAGCAAAATTCTTGTTTAAGTATGAAGTCAAATGTTCTACTTCATACTGTATCATTTAGGACACTTTTACGTACTTGATTTTAATCCGGTAAATATAGTTTTACAGTAGGAGTAATATGTTTCCGGACGAGGCGCTAGCATTACGGTATCCTGTACCGGTACCGGTACATCTTACTCCTAGTGTAAAACTATATTTACCGGACTTAGTTAACGAAGTTATTTAACGAATTAGTGTATTAATGAAGGCGATTAATAATTAATGAGCGCGTTAATAGAGTTGAGATTATTAATCGCCCATTAATATACGAGTTGGTTACACAACTTTTCCGTCGGCTGCAACTTGGTCATTCAATACATTCAAATCAGAATACTTAGTTTGAATATTTGAAATTTGTCCCCATATATGTCAAATACGACGACATCCATAGAATCGATCCAAAATGACAGATGTCAGGTTTTTTCTATCCAATGCCTGTCAATCCGTAAAAAGATAAAAATTGAGTTTGTCTATCCCTCTCTGTCGAGTAAATGTCAAGTAAGACGACAATATACACGGTCCTGGTATTTACTCAGCAATGAACTCAGTGTTTTGTTGATTTTGCATACAGAGAAATAGAATTGACATTGACATAACAGCTTTTTAAAGTGACAGAACCGTTCATTAGTGGGAGTCATTAATGAACGATTTTGGAAAAAAATCGTACCTTAAAGAAACCTATTATTAGTCAGTCGACAGAAATAGTAGATTATGTCACTAGGAGTAAAAGTGGGTCTTTTCGTGCTGAGCTCAGAGATTGACTCAGTTTTGCAATTTTCTCTCATCCTCTTTAAGTGGGTCTATGTACGTACTTACCCAATTAATGGTGTATATTATTTGTAAAATAAATAAAATATGTTAGAACGGTGGTTTTCAATGTTCAATGGTTTTAATGGTATTAAATCATAACCAATGGTTTATTGGTGGTTTTCAATGTTCAATGGTTTTAATGGTATTAAATCATAACCAATGGTTTAGGTGGTTTAGGTAAATTATGGTAAACTAAAAGTTTGTAGCATTATTATCAATACTAAATTAATAAAAATCACATTGACAGATAAATATGATGACGCGCATGACATTTAACAACCAATGACATTTAACAGAGTTCGAGAACCTATGCGATTTCGACTAATAACGGTTTCGGGTGGTGCTCTCGAGGGCTGTAAGAGTATACCTATCCTTTGTTTTTTCAATAAGATTGTAAAGATGGCAATACACTCAGATAGGTCATCAGATAGCTCAGATAGGTGTATCTGGTGTCATCTAGGGTTCAAATAATTCTGGTGGATAAAAATCGCTTATTTATGCGCCACCATGACAGTAGCGGTGAAATGTGACTTTACTTTTACTGCCTAGGATTTTTTTGCTACTTTTTTGGTATCAGGATTAGAAAGCCAACTTTAGGTGTGCGTATGGAGAAAACAAATGATTACCTGTACCGGTACCGGTACAGGATACCGTAATGAAACTATACCGGATTTCTCAAATATATAATATGTATGAAGTTTTTAATAAGTATGAAGTAAAATGTTGTACATCACACATGGTAACGTGTTACAGTAGTCGTTTCGAAATTCCAGACTCGGCTGTCGCCTCGTCCAGAAACATTTCACTCCTACTGTAAAACTATATTTACAGGACTTATAGCGTAATTAACTCTTACTAAATCAGTTGAAAACCAAGTTGACAACAAATTTGACTTCCAATTACGCAACAACGTCTCAAATAATTAAATATATTGTCAATGTTTCTTATTTACGGTTTGTGTTTTTATAAAGATTAAAGATATTGATGCTACAGATAGGTAATTACTACCCATAGGTTTCTTACTTTCCAGTGATGTCTCATAATCGTGAATAAACGTTATCGTGCTTGTTAGAAAATAATCGAGGCTGAGACCAACGCAGAAGCTATGGCTTAGATTCACTGA
The DNA here is from genome assembly GCA_951812265.1 of Taphrorychus bicolor. NCBI lineage: Eukaryota > Metazoa > Arthropoda > Insecta > Coleoptera > Curculionidae > Taphrorychus > Taphrorychus bicolor. Next base: position 45,739,697 of record OX638297.1, on the reverse strand, counting down.
GACTGGAGGGATTTTACAAAGCGATTTGTAATTCCTTCAAAATAATTTATATGCACGCCAAGTCTGGCTTAATTTCAAGCTTACAGCTCCTGTTACGGTGGGCACAAAAGAAACCGAAGAAATTAATTGAGTTAACATGCTTCGAAGGTAAACACAGAGTTTGGTACCATTGTAAACTCCGACATGCGGTGTTAATTTGCATTTGCGTGCAACCTATCGCAATGTAGCAAGTTTGTTGCACGTATTAGGGGTATTACGTATTTTGTTCCAGCAATAATTTTTAAACCGTAAACTCTGTTTTAGTCTGAGATTTCAAAATGCCATAGAGGGCAAGTTTTTAGTCAGTTGTCGCTCCCATAACCAGGGAGAATATAACCAAAGTTTCTCGGGATAATTTGTCGACAGTGTGCGCTTTTACCCCGACACACACAATATAATTTGGAAAGTTTGCCGGCACTTACGGGAAATACTGACAATTTGATGCATCTGCTCACGAAAATAAATCCCGTGAAGATTGTGCTTTCTCAGTCTCTTGCTCCGCTGTTTTAGCTGCAATTATGTAAATTTGAAACGGACATTTGTAAATTGCCCTAAACATTTAAATGAAGCGATTTCTTACTGGGTTTTGAGGCACTTTTCGAGGGTTTTTGTTTTTGAGTCTAAAATCAATCCACTTCGAGAAAAAGCTTCTTGATCTAGTGGTACGATTACCTCCATTAGATTTTCGCACTCCAGTTAACCTGGAAAGACAATATTTTCATCAATTAACCGCATAAATGTTTACTGTAAATCTGGTATCAGACGTATAGGTACAGGCAATCAATCGCGTTCATTGTCGTAACACCAGCTCCATTAACCGGTACGTAACGCCCCAGATAATAACGTTTTGATTGCAACGCAGTGGGTCGAAAGGGTTTGTTTGGCCCCTGATTGTCGGCCCTGTCTGCAGGGATTAAGTTCAGTCACGCATTCACTAGATTCCGTCTGGCTGCCTCCGTTGTGCACGTCTGTTATCGCGGCACTCCCATTAACACGGTGCGGAAGTTACTTGTTTTATACTTACTATTTACAAGCCAGAAAACGAACTTCTAACTGCATTAGGTAGTGGAAAATATTTACCTGAAAAAAATAAGAAAAAGAAAATGTATTTTTGTTTTCAAGCGGTCTAAAAATACGTTATTTGTAAACCCAATAGAAATGCTTGAAGTGCGCTTTTTAATTTTCAGAGACAAAAAAGTAACAAAAAGGTTCTAACACGCAGTAAAAGTAATTTCTAAAGTCAGCGCTGCTGTCATGGTTGCGTATTTATGATGCTTATCCACCAATACTATTTGAGCAATAGATGGCACCAGATAGACCGGTCTCACTGTATCTATTGCCATCTTTACATTCTTATTGAGAAAACAAAAGATGAGATTACTCTCAGAGCGCTCTAGAGAAACTTTCAAATTTAGCCGCGTTCATACTTTGCGAGCGTTTTACTAGTTTCATACTCTTACGCGCTCCGACAATGTTTCTCTCCTTTTTTTTCTGAATAAGAATCTAATGGCGGGAATACTCAAATAAATTTAACAAAATAATAAAGTCATTTGAGACACACATTTTATCATAATAGGATTCCATCGAAAATATTGATCCTGGATGATCAATATTTCCGAAAAGTCCATCCATCCAGACTGATCCTTACAGGCGATTTTCAGAAAACCAGATTGATGACAGTTTCAATCTGATTTCCACTCATTATGATTGGTAGACATTCAGCTGATCATTATCAACCTGATCCGAATTGCAGTTTTTGAGAAGGGCTTGTGTCTCTTATTGGTATATGGACAATTGACATATGGGTTCAATCGTATATGTCTTTAATGTGATCGATAAAACTTGTAATAAAGCTAATCATATTTTGTTAATTTGTTTTGACTTTTTTATTGAGTTTTGGGAAGTCATATGTTTCTATTCACTCATCTACTGTTTAGCAATAAAAAGGATTTTAGTTATTAATAGTCGGGAAGCAGTGGAAGTCGTTCATTACTGTCGAGAGACTTGATAGTTTATCGAGAAGCGCAGCGTCGAGATGAACTATAATATCTCGAGCCGGTAAGGAAACTTCCTACCGAAGTGTGTATACTATTTTATTTACATCCTACATAATATATTTATAATATTTTTAACTATTTTTTTTCAAAATTACCAGTTAACTATCTTATCTAGTTCGATGCTACTAGTGACACCTTTTTAATTCTATAAGGTCATTAAATATTAGGGGCCAAGAAATAAGCATGGCAAATGAGGGTTGAAAGAGAGGTAGGTAATAAGCCATTCTCGCCGTTGGGTGGTAATGAATACCCATTACCTACCCCTAATTTAGAGGTAGGTAATAGGTAATTTCCCACCCTCCTATGACGTTTGTAATGATAGCCTTACATATATGGTTGTAAATAAACATATTTTATAAATGTGCAAAAATAGAAGTAAGTTAACTACATATTTGATATATTTAATGGACAATTCAAATAAAAAAAAATAAATGAAATTAATGAAGAATTTTTTGTAAAATACTTTCTCCAAGTCCTAGCAAAATCCAGTAGGTTATACAAGTATCCAGTTGGTAATACTTGAAGTGTCCTAGTGATTTGCCACCTTCAAGGAAAATTGGACCAATCAGTCGGCAAGCTGTGATTAATGCCCAAATTCCAATTTTTCTCAGAGTGTAGTACTTTTTCAATCATTTGATGGGGGTTTTCACTACTTCACGTCTCATGTTTTGCGAGTTCACATAACCACTTAACTCAAACCATGCCTCACTAAATATGGATTTTTGAAAAATATTCTGGTTATTATCTTTATCAATATAGTTCAATATACCAATTGCAAAATTGCATTCTTTGGGGCAAGTCACCTTCAAGCAATTCTTGTGAAGCGATATGAGTACATTTGCAGATCTTTATGCAAAATTGCATGGGTGGCACCTACAGAAAGGACTATTTGATGGTGTAACTGTCGAATAGAAGTACCAAGTGCATTTTGCATTATTTCTTGTGCCTGTATAACCACTTCATCAGTAGGTTTCTTGTGAGATCCACTGCCTGGTCTTCTTTGTCAACTACCTGTTTCTGTAGACAATTCTAGAACATGTTCCAAAGATTTCTTGAACTGCAATAGACCCGAGCAAAGTTTGGAAATTCGGCCTGGTTCCCTCCATGCAGTTCCGCATGGAATAAACCCATTTGTCATCCGCTTTGATTCCAGTTCGATAGTAGCTCTTCGGAATAAAACTTTATGTTCTAAGGCGAAAGCCATGTTGTCCAAACACAAAACAGATTTTATAGCAATAAAAATTACTGTTTTTATCAAAATTTTTCTTGTTAAAACTAGAAAACAACAACGAAAATATGGAAAACGGGAAAGTTTATCAACAAGGATAAAGACAAAGACAAGATGGCCGCTAATAACGGTGAAGCACTGAAAGCTGATTGGACAGTGGCAATGACAAATCTGTTTTGATAGCGAGTCAAGTTACGACGTACTTTTATAACTTTCTTTCTTTCTGTCAAAAAATCATAGCTGGCTAAATGAAGTTTTCTAATGAACACCCGGTACTCATCATGTTCGCGTCATCCTGCCGGAGAGAACTCACGGAGCGCAAATTTAAAGGCATTTTTCTACGAACGCATTAAAAATTCAACTTTTAACACGTTAATGAATTGTTGAAAAAAGCATTTTAAGGCACTAGTGTTAAAAGTAAGTTACTTTTAACACTAAGCAAGTTACTTTTAGCACTAGTGTTAAAAATAAGCTAATTTTAACACTAGTGGTAAAAGTAAATTACCATTAACACGGTTGTAAATAGTAAATAAGACTACTTAGATTTTCATAGAATGATTTTTAATGCTCTTGTACAACCACACCAGATAGCATATTGTATACTATTCGTGTTAAAAGTACGTTTAAGGAACTCATGCGAATTGCTGAACTCAACGATATTTACAATATTGCCAAACGTGTAGATTTATCTTAATGTTGTGATAAGTGATCTTGGTATGGTGTCGTAAAATAGTGTACAAATAAAATGCGTTTCAAATGAACACAACATAGAGAAATTACTGACCTTAAGTAACCTAACAACAAGAAACATAACTAGATTAAGTTGAATTAAGCTAAGGAAAGGAATTTGCTTAGGTTAGTTCAGGTGAAACTAACTGAACTTTTTTTTGGGAGTGTCGGAGTGACCTGGGAGTGTCGATTATGAATCTGAAACTAAAAAACTGAACTAACCTGAACTGACCTTGACTAACCTAACTAAAGAGCCCCTCATAAGAAAGCAGGACCCTTACGGGCTTTAAAGGAAAAACATAACTGAACTGATCTGGACTAACCTAACCAAAAGACTCACACACACTAGCCTAACTAAAGGAAAAACTTTACTGAACTAAACTAACAAAAGCAAAAACGTAACTGAGCTGACCTGGACCAACCTCACCAAAGGGCTCCTCATAAAAAAGCTGAAGGACCCTTACGGCTGCTTGACCTCACATAACTGATTGAACTTAAACTAACCTAACTAAAGGAAAAATATAACTGAACTGACTGAACTAACCTAAATAAAAGGCTTCACAAGGCACAGGGGATCTTAACAATGTCGTTTTTGAAGTTATATTCGCGCTGTGGGCATAACCAATGTGTTGTGCGGCCATAAAGTAGATATTTTTAGGATTTTTTTTAGCAATCATTTAATGTTGAAATACACTGACAAGAACTGGTGGGACATAAAAGTTTGTAAAACATTTACTAACGCCATTGATACATAAATAACTTATTATGTTTGGTTGTGCTCAAAATGTTATGTTTTCAAAAAAAAAACAAAAAAAAATAGGTGACGAAAAAATGAAGGGTGTAACAGTTCACCAGAGCTTTGGGAAACTACTCTCCAACAAGTCTTGAGAAAAAAATTCTGCTATCATAGCAGACTCAAATCTCCTACTTTTGATAAAAGCAGCTAAGGTGAACAGGTATCTGTGAAGCCAGAACCAGGCTTCATGATCCTGAATTTATAGCTCGAGGTTTTTGTGAGCATTTTCAAAATGACCTGCCTACACACTTAGACCGTGTTCTTCAATGCAATGTAAACTGCATCAACAATATCTTCTTGTTCAAGGGTTAATGCAGAGGAAATGTTTAATATTATAATGAGTCAACCCAAGAACTCTTCCTTTTGAATTACGTTGCACTTCCACTGAGTTTTCCATTCACTCAAATTATACATTGTTGCTTCTAAAGAAGAATTTTTCCCTGATCTCGGTTGTAAACTTCAGGCCAGTAATGATTCTAGGTTCTGTTTCTAAAATTTTTGAGAAAACCATCAATACGCACATCGTGAACTTCTTAGAAAGCCAGGAACTGCCCAGTACTTCCACGTATAAACCAATCACATTATTGTCATCGAGTAGTCGTTGGAAATGTGACTTTGACATTTCTATCGTATCTTCTCAACATTTGATGAAAGGAGATAGGTATAAAAAAATGAAGATTTCAAAAGTAACGAGATGACAAAAATAAGTGAATGGGTTGCCGCCTTGTTCCTCAACTTATCCAAATATCGTTCATAATACTACACTTCTTTTATATATTATAATGCATACAGTGTGTCAATAAAGTTTGGAATAAACTTATTATGTATTAAACGGTACATTTTTAAAAATTCCTCATACATTTACAATTGTTTCCTGTGCATTTTTTGACGTAACAAGAAAGAAGAAATTGGGTCAATAACGTTTTTTTTAATGGAATGCCCTGTACCATCTCCAGGAGGTGGAGTAGAAACTGGGCCAATAGGTCACAGCTGAAGGCAGTGACTTTGTGACCTTCGGCGACTCTTGACAGTGAGGTTTGTTCCAGTGATTAGACTCGGTAGAGTCCAGGACAAAAATCCGGAAATAAAGGGGAAAAAGACCCTCGCTGAGGGTTTTCAAAAGTATCGAATTTATAGAAAAATCTTCGCTGAGGGTTTTTTGCTTCTCGCTCTCGGAAAGGGTGGTGGTGATGCCGGGTACCGATGGCGGAAATGGCCACGAGGCTTTCAACCTAGCGGTAGAAGAGTCGCCTGCCGGTTAAATCCTGTCAAAGCAATTAAACTGTTTCCTTTAAGGTAAACGAAAAACTTAAAAAAAAGAGAGTTAAATATGGACCGAGTCCTGAATCTGCCAAAATCCAAGAGCGTAGAGTAGAACCCGGAACCTCGGCTGGGTTCTCCCGTTGCAAGAAAAGGCCGCATAAACAAGATAACGATCAATTTTAGGCCAGGACGCTTATTCGTCACAGAATTTTTTTACCAATCAAGGTTGTCAAAATTCTCACTTTCACTTTCACTCTTTTCTATAGAATAAGGCCGCAGGTATCAGAAATGATGTGGGGAAAAAGCGTCACGTCACGATACAATGAGATCACTTTACAAAACATAGAAATCGCAAAACTCCTACATCCTTGTCTAACGCTAGCGCAAGGGCAGAGCCAAGACATTCTGGCGAGATATTAAGTGACATTTAAAATGAAGGACGTCATTACTGTCAACGTTGGCAAAGACAAAAATGACAAGATAAGTCAGGCTTGATTGTTATTAAATCAAAATAGAAAATAATGAAATTAACAAGGAAAAGGTTGTTTATCCTTTCCCTGTTATGCAAAAACAAATCAGGTGCCCTAAAAGAACAATCAAATAACAATTCAAGCCCTCAAGAATATACTCGGAACCGCAGTTTTGTAAACAAAGTTGCTGGTAGATAAGAACAAGGCACCCGTTATTGCATAAAACAACAGTTTTGTAAAAATCAGACGGGCAGGGGGAAACCAGGAATCAGCAGCAGCACAAAACCGAAAGAGTTTCTTCGGTGAATGAACAGCAAGGGCAAATGAAGCAAAACTCGATAAGTATAAAAGGCATTAATTCAATAAAGAGATATAAGCAAACAGTTAAAGTACTTTATTTATTAAAATTAAGAAGAGACACTAATGGCAAAAAAATGACCGTGATACATCTCCCAAACTATTGAACCTAGAGATTTCTTTGGTGGGAGGTGAAGGGGTACATCAAAAAGAACAAGATTATTTCACTCCTATCGGTCCACTCATTGTAAAGTGACAGGCGATCAAAGTTGGAATTTGAGAAAAAACAAGCGAACTCCCCTCACTTTTTTTCTGCTGTTTTTGAACGGAATGAGGCGATTTCAATCATTTATGAATGTCACAAACATAACAAAAGTGAAATTAGTCCCATAAGTGGACTTTTTTCTAATGCCTCCAAGCACATTTTAAGAGTGCCTAAAATTCGACCACCGAAAGGGTCTATCTTTAAGACTGTTGAACCTACGGGACTGTCTGATGGAAGGTGAAAGAGGACATCAAAAAGAACAACAATCGGTTGGACCTACTCCAGTCGGTCTATCCATTCTAAAAAGGAAGAAATTAGGCAACCTTTTGGTCAATTTCAAAATAATGTTGAAATTTAATTATTAATTTAGGTAATTTTTTTGCGGTTCTTGATCGGCATGAGGCCATTTCAATCCCATATGACTCTCAAAAAAATATCAAGATTAAATTAAAATTAAACTCTTGTGGTAACTTATATATAATATCTTTAGATATTTTTCCACATTCGACTGTTGTTCTGTTTTTTTTTAATTCTGCGATTTACCCTGCTCTAGGCTCCCTAGTTTTATACAACACATTTTTTCAATGGTCCCACAAAAAAAGTCTAACGGCGTAAGATCTGGGGATCTGTGTGGTCATTCATACATAGCTCCACGTGTTCTAATCCACTTAGGAGAATTAATTAGGAACATTTTTAAGTTATAATCAAATCGACACGAATTTTTTCGAAATTGACCAAAGGGAGGAGGGGTATTCCCTCTTTTTTCTTAATTTCGAACTTACCCCAGTAACTTTCGAAAGAGTGAACCGATTGGAGTAAGTCCAACGGTTTCTTATTTTTTTTATATCCTCTCTTACCTCCCACCAAAGAAAGTACCGTACATTCAATACTATGGGAGATAGACACCTTCGTTGGTCGATTTTTAGGCACTTTTAGAATGTGCTTTGAAGCCATTTAGAAAAAAATTATCAAATTTTTTTCGAAATTGATCAAAGGGGAGCTATTCCCTTTTTTTTTCGTTAATGTCCAACTTTGACCGGCTGTAACTTTAGAACCAGTGAACCGACAAGAAGTCCCGTAGATTCAATAGTTTTCGTTGCATATGCGGAATTCTTAACTAAGCATAGCAATTAAAAATATCTTTACGGGTTACGGGTTCCAATATTTTATCGTCAATTAACTACACACTTTTATTTACTTTTAACTTTTACAACACGATTAAAACACAATTACTCTCTACTAATAATTCGCACTATTCGCTTGTCCGCTTATTTCGCTTATTTACTACACTGCACTATCTATTCGATTCCATCTCGCGCGGCTCGCTGGTTCTCGTTTAGTCTAGAAGGGTTCCCGTGGTCGCGGTCGGCGCTCGGGGTTGTCGCTTCGGCGTGAATCTCTGTGGACTGACGGTCGGGCGTAACATTGCCCCCTCTTAGTTCTGATCGCCCCGATCAGAGAAATCTCCACAACTGTAAGTCTTTAGCCGTTCAAGATGAACCACTTTCATCTTTGCTCTAGAGGAACGCTGGATTATGTATACCAAGTCGTTGATCCGTTATTGATGACTGTATATGGACCCTCCCAACTTGGAGACAACTTGGGAGACTTTCCCTTCTTCCTCTGGGGATTATATCGATCACTTCACTCATAAAGTTCAGATGAGGTGGTCCTTAAAACGTATTGCTGTCAAAAAAACTGGTAGGTGACAGATCGTTTGTCAGCAATGAATTCTATATACGAAATCATGTACGAAATGTTACTTCATATTTATGGAGATGTTGTGCAGGCTGCCCTAAGGCAAAATTTTTCGAATTTGGTTTAAATTAAACATCGACATTCATTCTCTTTCTCTACTCTGTTTCTGCTTGAGAAATCACATTAGAATTCGTCATCCTGGAGACTGTAAACTAAAGCCTTTAAGCGTGGTGTAAAGATTTTCTTGCTTGAGATTATTTAAAATTTAACATGTAAATTTATTGTAAGTTTTTACACCTTTAGTTTTTATTTAAAAGTCTAACTAGTTCCTCCTATCCTGATAAATTTAAGTTTGTAAATCCTATATAAAAAATTCTTTTGCTTCAACACCTCGATACCATCTCTGAAAATTTGAAGGAATTTCCTTTTACTAAGCAATACCGTTAGCTAAAGAATGCTAATCATCGAACTGATAGATATCAGTTAGTCGTGTCTTCGTTGGAGCCGATATCCGGCCAAATGATTGATTTATCTGAATATTTTAAGTATTTAATTAAACTCATCAATCTTGGGTGAGAAATTGCTTCGCAACACGCAGAGGAATAAATGTCACGAAGTAGATATGACGCTGACACATCATTAAGGTAAATTATAATCGACTTTAAAGACAGGAGTGCAATTTAACAGTTTTACGAGCTTTGCAAACATTACTTAACAAAAAAAAAGTTAGGAGAATGCCATCAACAACTTAATTTCGGGCGAACTTTGTAAACTTTAAGCAAGGTTGTTGGCTAAAGTTTAAGCAACTAACTGGTAAATTAAGGGGAACGTTCTACACCCGGCTAAGCCAAACTTGTGTTCTTGTTTAATAAGAATTTGCTTCGTCCTAGATTTTGAAACATCTCAATCTGCTTTACATCTTAAAGTAGCGATTCACGACTTCACGAATCGAGACGACAAAAAAACATCAATATAGCGCACGTGTAAGCTCTCTAAGATCGCTTTGCTCTGCTCTGTTTGATTTACACAGAGTTGAGTTGGCATAAATCAAAGAAAATATTTAAACGTGGTGTTGTAAAAGAGCAACTTTGTAATGCCTTTTACTGCTACCTGAATACGCTGTCGTACATTCTATATACGATTATGTATAATACTACGACAATGGAGCGCAACTTCGGGGCGCGCCTTTAAGGCCGTATCGTTTTACATATTTATGGGAGCATCTTTCGATCGGGTTTAAACTGTCAAGCTCTCCCTGGTTATTCGATCCGTTTTATCGTGAGGAGGGTGTAGTTTGAAGGCCGTTTATGCATTAGGATGATGAATGGTCTCTATCATGATTAAAAACTTAAGAGCTCTAATAAAGAACAATCCTGAGATTTTGAAAGTCTTAAATTTCACAGCTGGAGAACTAAGACAAGGAAATAGAGACAAAAAGAGATGCACCTATAAGTAGGTAGTGGGTGTCTAACAGAAAAAGTCATCAAGTTGGCTATGAAATGTCAAGAGCATGCACTAAAAAATCGACTGAGTATAGGGAAGTGTCAGCTATTTTTGTCCTTTTCTTTCAAACATCTAGCCAACTACTTTTTCTTATAAAATAATCCAAAGAGTGTTTCTTGGGTTTAATAGGCATGTAAACTGCTCAGAGCCAAGAGAAGAACATTACCATAATTGGAGGACGTTATAAGAGCAAACTTCATTAGGCATTAAAGACCTGGGAAATTGGTTCCCTCAGAAACAGGATTCGACGGAAGATAAGATTTGTCCCATTTTTAACCTTTCATTTTAATTTAATTTTAATTACTCGACATTTAATTCCGCCATATATGGTACTCATAGTAAGTAATAAAAAAATAATAATTTAAGTAAGTGACAGTGGCAACAGTGCCGGTCTCCTATGGTGACGGTAGAATATGTCAGATATTGTTGACACTTATGGGGGTAACAGAGCTAACGAATCCTGACAATTGTCAGTGGGGATCGTCGGCGTTGCCAAACGTTATGATATTTTACCTCAACCTGCGAAGAAATAACACAATGATATATTTCAATTTGACCGTATACGGATTGGTCTAAATTGTGGCCGGCTATGGGTTCATTTTTATGGTCCTAAATAAAAAAGAAGCATCGAAGCAGTGGCATGTGAAGAGTGGATCAGCCCCAAAAGAGTCCGGCAATAGGCTAGAAATGCGATTGCGACAATTCTTTGGTATTCACAAAGAATTCTTCGAGTAGGATTCACAAAGAATTCTTCGAGAGGAACCACATTTTCCCATTTTAAAAAACTCGATATTATCACTTGATTTTTTATTTTTCCTTACATAGCACTCGAAGTAGGTAAAAAAAATAGAAGAATAATTCAAAATGAGGTAATGGTGGCGACAGGGTCGGTCTCCTCTATTTTTTAAAATGTGGGTAATAAAAAAATAATGATGATTTTAAATTAAGCATAGTGGCAACAGTGTCGGTCTCCTCTATTGACGCTATAATATGTTAGATATTGTTTATAATTATGGGAATGAAAAAGATAATAAATCTGGACAGTCGTCAGTGACGATCATCTGCGTTGCCAAACGTTGTGAGTCTTACCTCAAGCTGCGAAGAAATAACACACTGATCAATTTTTCGCCTCTGGCGGCATTTAGGTGGAATAAACAGAATTGTGGCCGAGGATGAAACATAAGTTATTTGTTCTATCCCAAATTAAAAGAAGGGTCGAAACAGTAGCATGTGAGACGTTGAGCCCCAAAGGAATTTAAAGTTCAGCAATTGGCTGAAAAAGCGATCACCATATTTTTTTTTGCGAATCACAAGGGAACCCACAAACAGACGGGATAATTTAACAGTTACAGACTAGCGGTTTATCCTTTCAATTCAGACGTATCAAAGTTCTAGCTGCAACCTTAAGTGTCTCTTAAATCTCATTCATTTATTCGATTCGCGTCTCGACTGGGTCGTACATTGCCAGTTCTTAAATTCTAAAATAAATAGCTACTGTGCTCTCATACGTAGGATACGAGGGGTAGTGTCACTTGATAGTCTCAAAATGTATTATTTGGCATGCATACAGTCAATAATAGAATACGGAATAGTTTTTTGGGGCTCGCCTCAAAGTGCACTATCAGTTTTCAAATCGCAAAAGCGCCTAATTCGGGCTATGCTTGGCGTCTCTCCGAGAACTAGCTGTAGGTCACACTATCAGAAACTGGACATATTAACTGCTCCATCATTATATTTCCTTTCACTCGTCGTGTTTATAAAAAAAGAACCCGAGTTTATTCACACGCAACTATGAACATGATTCGGAGGAAATGTCTATAAAGACTTGAGGCAGAGATGACCTTTGTATCCCTCGACATGACTCAAGCTTCTACAAAAAAGGGTCCTTATACAGAGCAATAAAGGCATATGCACGGTTGCCGAGATGTATAAGAGAAATAACCACGGTGTCCAAGTTTAGGAAGGAGACCATCATACTTCTCAAATCAAAATGTTATTATTCCTTTAGTTTTTAATTTTAATTTTACTGTTATTACATAATAATATACAACATTATTCTTTAAATTTTATATACACATACAGCTACATAATTTTTGTATAAATTTAGTAGCAATGAGTTTTCTTTTGTGACGTTGCTATGTGGGCCACTGTACCATTTTGTCGGCAATAAAGTATTATTATTATTGTCATCGAGTCGGCGTTGAAAACCTGACTTTTCCGTTCATGATTCTCATGAACAATCGACTAGTGTATATGAGACGATCTACCTTAAACGCATGTGTTAAGATACCTTAGCTGCTGTCGTTTACACCACCTTCGTGCGAGCTTACAGATACTACTTGACCATGTTTGCTAGCTATTCACGTTAGCTAGAAGCAATCTCACTTCCATCAGGAAGAATTCACAGTCGCCAAAGCATTTTACGTTCATTAAGTATGCAAAAGACCAACGCCATCAGTTCAAGTTTTACCTATTCAAACATCTAAATGTTCGGATCGGTTCGACTCACATCCACACAACTGCTTATCCTACAGCGGCCATTGGTTTGGTGAAACTTTTGTATCATCAAGAGAACCCTACGTCTTCGTTTAGTAAGAGAAACAGTTCAAGCACTCTTTTGATATCTGCGAAATACCAACAATTTTTTATTGTGGTGACTTTAGACGTTATACGAAGGTCAACTGCAGTTTGATGTCGAGAGTTGTAGGTACAAGGGGAGGCGGATGTAGAAAGAACTTACTTATCGTGGTTACATTGTATACTTGGGTTAAAAGTACTACCTGCTTGGCAGAGGATTTTGTTGGCAAGAAGCTAGAGATAGAAGGTTTGTCGGCCCACGTCCAGTGCTCAAACTACTTGTTAAGGTGTGTTCATTTAAAAACGTCATCTAGTTGGCTGTAAAAAGTTAAAAGAAGAGGATGAAAGACCAACAGTATATTTTATTTGATTATGTCATCCTTTTCTGTCAAAAATTCATACCTTTCTAGATGACGTTTTCTACCGAATATAGGGCATATTAGTGAACTGTGCCTACGTTGACAACAAATGGAGTGAAAAATTTGTCGACAGTTCTACTGGATATTCGTTCAACTTTTAAAGAAGATCTGAACGCTACTGTAGCAGAGATGGTATGCAGAGAAACACTTAAGGTTACCTGGGGAGTTTTTTTTATGTTCTAGAACCGCTCATCCCATTGGCAATGATGAAGGTTCTAGTTTTATTAGAGGATTAGCATAGAGATTCCAAGATCTCTGTTGACTGAATGTCGTCACTATAGAGTCTCAAAAACGTTTGTCTTCAAAGTTTTACCGAACTTCAGTTACCTGTTTGTATGCGACGACGCACAGAAAGGTTCTCTACAGCATCTCTACGTTGGTATGTTTCTTAAGATTCCAAAAAACGAAAGAACGTATACCGGGTTTCCAGCACAACCCTGGCCATAGGAGATTAACATGGGAAATCGGTCTTTATTATTTTTGGGCCTGCACGGTTGAATTGATTGAAAAACTTTTAAGAGTAAAGTTGTAGGGCGTGTGGGCATGACACTGCACATGTATGGCGGGGGCGACGCGCCAAATTCTTGCACTTTTCGAGGCGTTTTCCAAAAAAACAGCCAAAACTGAGGTGTTGAAAAAATTACAGGATAATAGCTGACCATAAGCTCTACAACTTTACTCCTAAAAGTTATTCAATCAAATCAACCGTACAAGCGCAAAAAATAAAAACCGATTTCCCATGTTAATCTCCTATGTCCAGGGTTCTGCTGGACACCCGGTATAATTTACATGGGAGGTATACAAGCTATAAAGCCATAACTTTAATCTAGATTTCAAATTTTATTTTTTTTAAGTCTTAAAAACAGAAAATGCGGAAACATTAAGAAGGTTGTAAAGGTGACTAAATAATTTGTTATTCTTAATTGTGAATCTTCAAAATAATTAATATGTTGTGCCAGTACTGTTAAGAAGAATTTACTGTACTATACCTGATTACGAAAAAGGGACACCTTATCTGGATTTTCCAAAAAGAGAGGATGTTGAGAGAGTTGGAATTAGCAATATAACCTGAATGTCGAAATAAGTGAAAGTGCCCCTGCATACCCCAAATTAGTTAGCACAGATATCACAATGAGAAGTGAAACCAAGCCAGTTTTCTGCCGAAGTTGTCGCTTCCCACAGACTGGGGACGACGTTCAGCAGAGAATCAAACTCATTTCTCTATCAGACAGAGGAACCATAGACCGGTTTCGCTCTTATTGGAGCTCATCGGTATGGTATACCTCAAATCTGATAGAAATACGAATTCGAGTATAACTTGGTTTCCTCTGCTGCTCAAGGCACTGTGCAATATGCAAGTGGCGCCATCGGACGGCGGCAGGTGCTTCCACAAGGCATGCGAGACATAATTATGTGAAGTGAAGCCAAGCCAGTTTTCTGCCGAAGTCGTCGCTTCCCACAGACAGATGGCCAAGATTCGTACCTATACTCTCTGGGGACGACGTTCAGCAGAGTATCAAACTCATTTCTCTATCAGGCAGAGGAACCATAGACCGGTTTCGCTCTTGTTGGAGCTCATCAATATGGTATATCTCAAACCTGATAGAAATACGAGTTCGAGTATAAATTGGTTTGCTTTATTGCTCAAGGCACTGTGCATATATGCAAGTGGCATATATGGCTCTGAAAAGTTGTGTTCTGAAAACTGGTTTGGTTTCACTTTACATATTACCCGTTCACTTATTTTTGTCATAGTTACCTTTGAAACCTTCTTTTTTTTATACCCATCTCCTTTTAGCACATGTTGAGAAGATACGATAAAAATGTCAAATTTTCAGCGCGTACTTGACGACATAATAACTGAATGGTTTATATATTATATCTCGTATGCCCTAGTGGAAGCACCTGCCGTCGTCCGATGGCGCCACTTGCAGATATCACGATGTTGTCATCAACTAAGGCGAACACATTTTGCTAACGTGATAATCATCATCTTGGACGATGTAAAATTTGTCAATAAGATTTTGGTTTGGTGCGCGGACGAGGAACATCACAGAACCAACGTCATCACCTCAAGGAGATTCATAAACTTCTTACTGAGAACGACAAACCAGAACTTCTCAGGCAGAAAAGATCCTGTAGAAGAGTGGAGGTAGGTAGCAAGCTGGGGCTTCGTGACCCATTAGTAGGGGGTTGTTGTAGCGCCATTTATTACTGGAACTTCAATACGTTGACTAGTTGTAAAGGTTTCGGAATTTTCAAATTATTGTCAGGCACTTTATATTCGTTCGGCAGGGTTGTGCAATATTACCACCGTTGTCCAGCTATTTTGCTTTATATACGGTTACGAGTGGGAATATCCAAGCCTTTCGCGTTTAATAATAGAACTCTTAAGTTTATGGCTTTCCAAGCCCTCCGAGTTCATACCATTAAATAAAAGTACGGTCTGTATTAATGCCTTTAGCAAATATACTGAAAAGAGATTCTCCTGAACCGCCAGCTATAACGTTACTCTAGCGTAAACCTCTTGTGTTGTAAAGTTAACATTTTGTTACGTTGCGTGGATTTTACCTGTAGTCGAACACCCAATACAGCTGCCAAAACTGCCTGCTGCTTAAATGTATAAAACACGCCTGCAAATTATTAAATATATCATTATTTTGACAAAATTCTCTCTACACTCCTTTCCATTTTTAAGTTAATTGACCAAAAGTTTTAAGTTATTTGGCTTATTCACTTTGAGAGTAGTATGGGGGTTCTTTTTGCAACTCAATTAAAATTGTTTGCAAATTATTGGTTTGATAGAATATTTCATATCTACAGACCACAAATTATCGTCTGTAATTAATTGGAAAGCATCTGCGACGTAATAACACAGAGACAATAAAAAGTAATTTATGCAAAGTAAGCAGTCTTGGCAACAAAAAAATCCGTTTCAACGCGACGCCGCATCTTCATAAATTAAAATACGGAAAAAGAAAGCGGAATTCTCAATAAGTTTAGGATAATCCGGGTCTTTTTCTCTTAATTGCGTTTGGAAATTCTCCAAGAAAATGCCTTTAAACATATTGCTTTAGCTTTCGCTACTAATACATCGCAAGGCTGCCGACTCATCAACTAATGCAATTTGCTTTTACTTGCTCATAGATATTTATTTGCGTCTCGTCTGAGATCGTTTAAAATTAATGATTCTTTGTTACCACACTCTTAATTTATGTGCATATATACACAGCAGCGTTTTTTGCTCCGCTGCACTCCAAGTAATAGTAACAATATTAATATTTCGTGTTCAGAAACTGTACGCCGAAAAACGTAAACATTTCAAGTTTAAGTCGAAGCAAACCGATTTCTGGAATAACTCAAACCCGCATGAACTCATAAATGGAAGCTGAAGAAGCGGCACCATCGCCAGACGCATTCACATTCTCTTGGTAGTTAATGGATCGCTCAGCCTTCTGGGATTGTCAACATATTTGTTATTCCTTAAAGCGAATTTATTGCCGTGTAAATATTCAAGAGGTGTGATTTACAGATCTTAAACATCTTGCAAAGCAGGCGATGCGTTTTTAGATCTCGCAAACGCTCGGAAAGTGGCAACGAAACAACTTTATCATTATCCCGAAACGGCTTTTCGTGTTGATGTTTTTGTCTAGCCGTACACTGAGTAATTAAACAGTCTCTCGGTAAATCTTCCTCTTGGCGATTTGACTTGTTATTGGTTTATAAAGTGCCAGTGAACGATAGAACAGACGCAAAAATATACCTCCTTCACACAAATCAGCTAAAATTTATAGATATTGCAGACGAGGGCTTCCCACTTGCAGTGCAGAAACCCACATTTACGTCGCTATGCAGATATACACGTGATGGAAACAGCAAAAAAACTGGGTGCTAACTTTAGAGGCATGGTGGTGTAAAACACGATTTTGCTGTTTTCAGGCCGACATTAGACAAGACCGCGTATAAAATATACATGCCGCATAATATTGTATATTATATGGTAATATGAATAGTTCCGTTTGTATGAAAACTTCATTACATTCAAGAACTCCGAATAAAATCAATCCTAGTAGAATTTTAAGTGCAACATTAAGTGCCTTTTTGTGACAGTTGAAATTGAGGTGGAAATGAGCACTTTATTGGAACTTGAAGCCCAATGTGTTGCAGACTGCTTGAGACCATAAAGCCTCTTCAGCTTACATCAGCACACCATGCCATCGAGTTATTTTATATAGATAGGGGTGATGCTGATGACACTCTGAAGTTGCGTCAAACACTTCGATTATTTTCAAGTGACAACAAAATTCTAACAGTACCACTGGTCCACATTGAGGGAAGTTTCCTAATCAACCAAATCATTCACTCCCTTTTTGCGAAACACTCGCTTAGAGGAACAATTAGTAAAACTTCAGTTTGAACTTCAGATAAAACTAAGGATACAAATTTGAGTCGAACAGAAGATTATTGAGAAATAGTGATTTTGAAAGTTTTAGTTAATTTTTGCATTTGGCTTAATGAATTGACATTTGAATGCTGTTGATTTTGTTTGTTTTATAGTGTTTGTAGCAATCAGAAGATTGACTTATGGAATAACTAAACTTCACTTTGTGAGTAGAATAAAGAATTAATTCTACGACGAATGGAAAATATTTCTTAAAATGGCTAGGCAAACATCAAAATGTCTAAAATAAACTGTTAGTGCTAACTACAAAAAAACAAATACATCAGAGAGTACCGTACATGACTGCAAACATCTGAAGAAAAAGAAACACGCATGGAGATAGCTAAACAGAAAAGTTGTATTTAATGAATTATAATATCTGTAAAAAAATATCTGGGTTCTAGGACGAAATACTGGCCTATTTATTTGGTTGAATACTATAATTGAATACATTATTTGGTATATTTTATTCATTGTTAATAGTTACTTGAATTACTTCTGGTCTTGATCATCCCTATCTTTGCCACAAATATTACTACAGAGAAACAATACAAATAAAATATTTCCTAAGTAATTTCTATTTTTAATAATTTGCCAAAATTATTTCAAACGCTGTTTTGTTAATGTTTCCAAAATCAATGTTGCTAGGCCTGATAAAATTTTACCAGATTTAGTAATTCATTGATTTCTTAGTCTTAGTATTTCAAAAATTCATCATTTCTTCGGGTTCTTTTTCAATCTATTTTACCGTAGCTTCTAGTAGGTTAATTTCCTCTTCAACAGTAACAATTTTAGTTTTTTTCTTGTTAACTTCAAATGTATAAGTTGGCCTCTTTTAAGGTTTTTTTCCTTCTTTTTCTATAGCCAAAACTTTGGTTTAATCTTCTTCGTCAGCCTTCTTCTTTTTAATAATTACTCTCCTTTTTACAACCTGCTTCTTAGGTACTTCGTCTTTAATAACTGTCATTTCTTGAACATCCTCGTTTAGTATTTGAACTGTAGCAAATTGAATTCTTTTCTAGCCTCCGCTACTGTAACAAACTGTGCTTGTTCCTTTCTGACATCTTTTTTCTTTTTTAGAAATTGTCTTTTACGTTACTTTGATAGAAACACTTTCCTCACTAATAACGGTTTTTTTTTCTTCCTTCATCCGGAGCATATTTTAATGTCCTGGGAACCTGTTCAATTTTAATCGTTGTTTGAGTCTTTTTACTTTTTCCTCTCTAGTACCAATTTCAGTTCTTTTCCTCGTTAACACCTTTTTATTTATTCACTACTAATTTTCTGACAACTTTCTTAAGTAACCAGCAACTGTTGATTGGAGTTGTTTGCATAGCTCTTCTACTACTCCTTGTCGTCTTTTTTGTTTCTTCATTCTCATTGTTTTTTATTTTTTATATTTGTAGTATTTATTTTTATTTCTAAATTGGATTTTTTTTTGAATTTTCATTCGTTTAAGGTAATTTGGACCTAATATGGAACTTTTTCAACGACTGGACAATTGTAATCTATATTAACTTGTAATGAGACAATTTTGGCCAAAAAGTATGTTTTTTTAACTATTAATGAAACTTGATGTTTTAAAGTTTTTGTAAGGCTTTGGTTCAAAACAAAACTTTTCGTGGAAAGTCAATTTTTATTGAAAGAATTTCGGTCCAAAATAGGACCTTTTTCTGCAGATTTTTTAAACGATTTTGGTAGAAAATTAGAAATATATTTAATTTTCAAAATATTAATTTTTTAATGTTCTTGTATTGTTCATAATTTTTTATTCTTATCCTTTGTCAAGTTGTGTACAATTTTTGTGTTTTTTGCACGTATATATTTTTTTTCACTGATCTAAATTTAATTCTTTATTGGATTTTCATAATTTCGAGATAATTTTGAGCCAAGATTCGACTGTTCCAACAAGTGAACACTTCGTGAAATGTAAATTGATTTCTATAGAAACAATTTTGGTCCAAAACTAAGTGTTTTACCATTAATAATTGCCATTTTTTTATTTTTTTTTATACGGTATTGGCCCGAAATAGAACTCCTACAAGTCAAAAATATATATATATATATTTTTCGATGCTTTTCGTAGTTTTTTAAAATTAGTAATACCTAGTTTTTATACAGTTTTAGCTCAAAATGGAGTTATACCAAATAGCCAAAAATCGACTTTTATTAAGAAAATTCTCGTCCAACCAAAAATTGTTTACAGTTTTGGCCCGACAAAGAAGTTCTTCCACAGCGAGGAAAAATCGATGTTTACTCAGAGAATTATGGTAGAAAAATAGCACATTTTTAAAGTTTTAAGATGATTTTGGCCCACAATTAAAAATACTTTAATTTTGTGACTCTGGCATTTTCGGACATTATTTTATCTATAATTTTCTGATCATTTAAGAGTTCTTACTTTTGGTGCTTTTTTTATTTATATTATTCATTTGTTGTTGTTCTTATTTTTTGTCACTCTCATTTTCATATATGTAAATATTAATTCTACTAAACCTACTACATAATAAATATTTATGAATTATTCATGTTAATATTTTCTACTATTAAAACAGTAGTAATAATTGCTTTAATTTCAATGTCACTTTTTTTTTAATAAAATAAAGTGTAAGTAATAGAACTTTTGTTACAATGGGTTATAGAGTTATATCCTTTTATTATCATACTTTTTTTTTACTTTAAAAAGACAGTAAAATTGCAGACATTTTTTAGTCGCTTTTACGATACACTCATTAAAATTACCTTTTACCATCATTTTATAAACTTTAACAAAAAAATCTGAGTTGGTGATTTTTGGATAACTCTAGCAAATTTTGTTCACTTGGTAACACTGTTTTAACTCCAACAACCGCCAAAATTCTTTTGTGTAAGCTGTAAATTTTGAATTGGGGTTTAAACCACACCCGAAGTGCTGGTATCGGTTAAACTTCAGTTTGGAGCTTACCATAACAATACTAAAATGCAAATGTGCTAACCTGGAGTTTAAACCTCAAACTTAAGTTTAAACTGAATTTGCAAAAGTCGCTCTATAGAGACGATAATTTTTTTCATTCACGTGTGGTTGCTTTAGTCCCCAGTTTTTCATTGGTTTTTCAACACTCAATTTTAATATTGATGGTGTCCTGGTAGGAATGTGACTAATGATCGTTAGATTAATCGATTAGGAGTAAAACGTTTAAATCGTTCATATACGATGATTTGAATGTCTATTCGATTGATTTTGAATCATTTTTGTTAAACACTAAAAACTATGGCTAAAATTGATTAAAAATTACTTAAGGCGTCAAAAATGCAGATTAAAAGTTTCTGAGCAAATTCTGATGAGAAGTAGGGTCAAAAGTGGTTAAAAAATTACACAGAGCATCTAACAATGCTAGTTTGGAGTGTTTGAAGATATTCAGGCTCAAATTAAGACTAGAATGAACCACTTTATCTAAAAACGTAAACTTCGATGTTTTATGAGAGAGGCTAAAATTAAGGCCAAAATCGGTGAAAAATAACTCAAAGCGTGTAATAATATAAGTTTGGAGAGTTTGGAAAAATTCGATTTGATATTATGACTAAAACCGATTTGAAATTGCTCAAATCGTCATTAAATGCGGATTAAGAGTTTGTGGACAAATTCAGGTTGGGATTAGGGTCAAAAGTGGTTAAAAAATTACACAGAACTTCTCAAAATGCAAATTTAAAGTTTTCGGAGAAAGGTTAGAATTAGGACTAAAATAGTTTAAAAATGACCCATTTTATCTAAAAAGGACAAGTTTTTGATGTTTTTTTGTTGAAAAATGCAGGCTAGAATGCGTGAAAAATTACTCAAAGCGTCAAAAATGCTGATTGAAAGTTTTCGGGCAAATTCAGGTTAGGATTAGGGTCAAAAGTGTTACACACAGCGTCTTGAAATACAAACTTGGAGTTTTTGAAGAAATTCGGGTTAGAATTAGGACTAAAGTTACTAAAAACTACAATTTTGCGATTTTTTAAAAAAGTCAGGTTAGTATTAAAGCTATAATCGGTAAAAATGACTGCAAGCAAGTAAAAACAAAAATTTATAGCGTTTGGGAAAAATCAAATTTACAATATCAGTTTAATTAAATCAGTTCAGTAGTATCAGTTTAATTAAAGTAATAATCAGTTTAAAGTTACCCCAAAGTTTCTAAAAATGCAAATTTGGTGCCTTCGGAGAAATTCGAGTTAGAATTAAGGACTAAAATCGATTAAAAATGACCTAATTTATTTAAAAATGCGAATGTTGTTGTTGTTTTTTTTTAAGTCAGGTTAGGATGGAAGCCAAAATCAGAGATAAATGGTTCAGAGTGTGAAAGTAAACATTGGAGGATTTGGAGAAATTCAAATTTAGATTAGTTTCAAAGTAAGTTAAAAAATTCTCAGAGAGACAAAAGATCCAAGTTAACATTTTAAAAAATTATATAATAATAAAAAATTAAAATAACTTATAGGTTTTTACTAATATCAATACTATTCTTTTATTCGATTCTAACATACATAACATAACTCGTAATATCTCGAATGTAATAATAGAATGTTCGATTATTATGCCATAATCGATATATTTCGTTTACATCATTCAGATTCGCCCAATACTAGTTGTGGCACAGCCTGACTGAGAATAAAGGAGTCTGTTGATCTTCATTATCTAAATAGTAATCTTCTAAGTATGGCGATGATTTACAACTTTTTTGACTTCTGCGTGCTTCATATTGGAGATTTCTGGTCTCAAAGCATCATTTATGTTATTTTTATTGGAACAGTTTTTACTTTCGGGTGGTTTTATTTCTTATCTTCTCAGTCATTGTTCTTTTCAATAATTATGTATGTGTTACAATCAGCAACTTCCGTTTGGCTTTCATTAAAAACAATATTTTGACCAATGACAATTTTTCTCTTTTTGTTTGGTTTTTCATACTTATCGAATCCTGCTTGTACCGTTCATTTGATCTCAATAGCTTAGTTTTTGCGTCTCATTTGGACCATACTTTACAAAACATACACTACAATAAATAAAACGGGTTAAGTACTAAAAGTGTGGCAAAGCATGTGCTATCAGTACGCTTAATACCACTGGACGTGCCTGCATAGCAGGGATACAAATTTACTGTTCGTTATATCAACGTTCAGGATTTGTTTGGGAAATAGCCAAAGTTGAACCACCGGGAAATCAAAATAAAATACAAACCCCTAGGATAATCAAAAATGACAAGCAAACAAAGCGAACTAATCAATCAGATTAAAAGTGAATCGTCCCCGGGGACGGCGGTATATCGATTTTGGAAGGACAGGCATGGCAGCAAAAAGCAAATTTCATAAAAGGGATAGGGGACACAATACGGAGGGTATCGAAAGAAAATGGACACAATTTTCTATAAATTGTGTTTTATTAAGGTCCCATCGACAAAATCCTTTGTACCGTGAATGAAAGAGAAACTAAGCGAGATTGAATAATATCCGTTCGGAAGAGCCTTGGGAAAGTTCAAAGGTTATTAGTATCCTGGGTTGATTAGGGCTAAAGTGGATAGAAATTCGTTAGTTGCGTCTTGAAATCCGGCCTAAGATTAGTGCAAATAAAGTCGACTTCTCTTTCTCGGAAAGCGTTTAACTTTAGCAAACAGACATTGCCCAAAGCTGTTCGAATCGTGACGCGAATGCGGTAATGAGTTTACCTAGAAGACCCTCGAAGACGGACTTTTTTTGCCACCGCGCAACTTTGTAACCTTTGAAGTGCTTCCCTTTCATCGTCTGCTAGTTAATGAGGAGTATATATTTCCTTTGGCCTGTTAGATATAAAACCATTAAAAGAACCACAAATATCCAGTCGAATTTTTTTTAATTGCGCCCTAAGGGCGGGACTTAATAAATCACCCAGAAATCCTGTTTGGCCCTACTTATCCATAGGGGTCGACGGACGGAAAAGCCTTATAACAGGTACAAAAGCCCCCGCGAGGGCCGCTATTAAGACGAAGATATGGGGCCCACCCTTGCAGACGACGAAGCTTGTGTCGGCCGAGAGTGCATTTTAACTTTATTAGGGCACGCCGGGGAGTGTTGGCAATACTATCGGTTGCAAGGATGAAATTGTCAGAGAGGTAAAAGTTATATTAATATGCAAGAGAAAATGAAAAGAAGTGATAAAAAAAAGGAATAAGGGCTTATAAAACTTCACCATAGATGTATAGAATAAATGCTTCAGGAGGTAACACATTGGAGCTAAAACTTTCAAAACTTCAGTTGTAATTATTTTCCAGTTCTCATCCCAGCAATCCCATCGTTTCACACAAAACCCACATAACCAGATATATTCCTGGCATATCCTATGAATATTTAACTAGAAAATTATTTTTGCATAATTTTTTTTACACATTTTACAATAGAAAAACAACTGTAATTTTAATATCAAAAGTATAAGAATCAATTAAAGAAAACTAGAGTTCTGCTCCTCTGTCTAGTCTTTAGAGAGTCATAGTCTTTAGGGAGGTTCCGTTAGAGGGCACTCAACTACAGTAAAAAGTAGAGTGTCTGTAGTGAGAGTGTGGCCATAAGGACTTGTCCGCCATGTTTTTTCCAAGATTAACATTGTTCTTATGGGCGAAGGCATTCAAATGATTTTTTTTTCGGACAAACGATGAACTATAATTCTTCTTTCCTACTAATAAGTAAACGCTTTAGTTCAAAATACATTATGAGCAATTGACAATTGTTGAAGAATTCACAAATTCCCACAACAACCCTTTTAAGTACAGGTAATTTTTGAATATCCCGCCACTTTTAGATGACGTTTATCCATCATCGAGTTGACGTACCGAGTACTGACAGCCGACGGAATTCCATATTGCTCTTAGAGTATTCTTGTGCTTAAATTCATATTGAGGAAACAAAGGAGGGGTATATTCCTAGGCTCCTAGGCACTCTCGTAAAAAGTAGAGTGCCTGTAATGAGAGTGTGGCCCTAAGGTGGTATCGTTTTCTATTGGTGCCGCCATGTTTTTTCTAAAGTCATTCCAAAGTCAATGGTCAGATTGACATATATGGTATATGGCATTTTGATGCATTTTCGGGTTATACTACGCCCTGGGAATATACCCGTCCTTTGTTTCCTCAATATGAATTTAAGCACAATACTCTAATACTCTAAAACTCTTCATTGTCACTTTGGAAATTCGGGAAATTTGGTATTCCGTCGGCTGTCAGTACTCAGAACGTCAACTCGATGATGGATAAACGTCGTCAAAAGTGGCGGGATATTCAAAAATTACCTGTACTTAAAAGGGTTGTTGTGGGAATTTGTGAATTCTTCAACAATTCTCAATTGCTCATAATGTATCTTGAACTAAAGCGTTTACTTATTAGTAGTAAGGAAGAATTATAGTTCATCGTTTGTCTGAAAAAAAAATCATTTGAAGGCTATCGCCCATAAGAACAATGTTAATCTTGGAAAAAACATGGCGGACAAGTCTTTATGGCCACACTCTCATTACAGCACTCTAGTAAAAAGTGAAACTAAACCGACAAACGAAGGCGCCATATTTTAGAGATGTTTTTATGCTGATTTGAGGTGAATCGTCTTGTCCAAAAATATTTTCCACTTAGCTTAAAGGTGGCCTCTTTATATTGTTTTTTCTTTAATCTAGAAACACCTAACTTAGGTTATGTGTTAATTTTTACATAAGCTATCTTACCATGTAAAAATAATCTTCCAGCCAGTGACCCCTATGGTTGCATAGGCGTCACATTTGGGGGGTCAACTGATATTTTTAATAATATTTTTTGGCTTTGACTTTTTGGTATTTTTAATATCAAATTCCAAAACATCAGAGGTGTGCTTGTTCTATTATGCTAAAAGGTACAGTAATTGAGAAATATCAAATTACATATTTTTTTTTGTTTTATTTTTGCATGATTACAAATTACCGTCGGACGGGGCTTCTTTCTAATCCGTGGGCTATTTTTATCTAAACTTCATCTAAATACTATTAACCTAACATACGCCGAAAATTCCATTATTTTGACTCCGCCTCGCAACGTATGGCAACAAGGGACATCGCAGTAGCGAATTTGAAAGCGCGCGGCAAGACTGGTTAAACATTGAACGGACGAGGTTCAACTCTATTGATGAACAAAAATTGCGTAACTTCAGAACCCAAAAAAACTCTCCCTGCACCGCCGAAAGATAAAACAATACCCATGTAAGTAATACGTATACTTATATATTCAAGTTTTATAGGTAGAAATAGGGTTCTTAAAAAATTATGTTGTTTTTCAAAATGGTGGTAAAATCAAAGTATCTGTCGTGGGGTAACTTTGATAGGGGTGGTGGGGTTTCTTTGACTGTTTTGTTTTGATCAAATTTACCCCACCTACAATGACTAAATTAGCCCCAATTATTTTTTCTATTGCTGAAGGCTACATATTCCAAAATGGTGCGCAACTATAAAAAAAAGTTGGAAGCAGGGCCTATCGGAATTATGAAACTAATAAAATTGAGGAAGCTATTTTGGAAATTGGCGAGGGGTTGGTGAGCATTCGTGGCGCTGCCGCTAAATACAAAGTGCCTTATCCCTCTTTGTATAATAAATTCAAAGGAAGACATGGCAGAAAACCTGGCAGACAATCCGTTTTTTCTGATCGAGAAGAAGCAATACTTGCAGCAGCTGCTAAATGCTCCGATTGGGGTTTTCCTTTAAATTTATTGGACATAAGGATGATGGCAAAATGCTACTTGGAGCAGCAAGGTAGAATAGTTCCAAGATTTGTAAACAACCTACCAGGGAAAGACTGGGCATTAAGCGTTTTAAAACGCCACAAAAACTCGTATGGTCAGCGACTTTCTACTAATATTAAACAAGCACGAGCTACTGTTTCAAAGCAAACGATTGAAGCATACTTCACAAACTTAGAAAACACTTTGCGAGATTTGCCTCCAAGTAACATATTCAACTATGATGAATCAAACGTGTAAGACGACCCGGGAAAAAAATGGGGTATCTACAGAAGAGGGGTAAAATGTCCAGAAAGAATCTGCAACCACTCAAAAAGCGCGACAACAATCATGGTTTGTGGAGCAGCAGACGGAACTTTGTTTCCCCCATATGTAATTTACAAAAGTTTACATTTATAGGACACATGGAAAGAACAGGGTCCTATCGGAAGCCCTTGCTGCAGTAAATCTTGTTGCGCATTGGGAACCATATTCGTACTAGTTAATATACTACGAACGTCAATCTTTCCCCACGGATTAAAAGTGCAGCTTCTAGTGACCTATGGAAACCAAGATTAGGCTCACTGCTTGCTAATACGCACATTCTTCTGCGCAAGACATATGCGGAGGACACGCCCACTAAAAAAATTGCGTTTTCGGCCGGACGCCCTAGTGCGCCTTCGGAGTATTCTCATCCTTCTATTCGCAATGAGAAAACAAAGGATGGTAGTAATATCGCAGCGCACAGAGGAGTCAACCCAAAACTCTAGAAGAACAAAAGTTTGAGGTTACGTCAACTCTGAGTACTTTTTGACATGAAAAGAAAATTTGTAATAACGAAAGATCGAAGATTTGTTTTTTTGATGATAGGCTCGTGTTTATTTTAAAACAAATTAGAGGAATAAGTAATAAATACTCATCGGGCGGCTTGCAACATCGCTTGGTGGTAGTGAAAGTGGACCGTTCCCGTCAAAGATCGCGTAGGTTCAAATACTTTGCCCTACAATAACACCAAGACTATCAAGTGTATTGTGTATTGATTTTTTGATACCTCACTTGTACCTAAGCCAAGACAAGGAAAGGCGCCAATATTTTATGTATGGTTAGACTTTTTCTGAACATGAAAATGGTGAGTATTGGGTCTTTTTGAGGTTTTATGATTATAATTAATTAAATTAAATTACATTATTATGGTTTTATTATCAATATCAACTACTGGCTAATCTGTAAATGTTACGCACTCACCCGCTAAAAAAAAACCTAAAAAGTTAGGTTAACAGCAAATGACGTTGAAAGCATTACGGCATTGTCATGTTTAAATTATATTCAGGAATAGAACAGAAGCTTATTTTAAATAAATTATGAGTTTTTAGTTTTTTCTTACACTACGCCATGCTAATTTGCCAAGTTAACTAACAGCTCAAATATTTTAGAAACTAAAAATAATTCTTAGTATTTTTTATATTGATATAATACATTATTAGATACTTTATATTTCTGCTAAAACTTAATAAAACATAAAGCTTGGCATCGTCGATTTTTCAAAATTAAGGGGCGGAGCTTGCCAGCCGCGCACGCGCTTTTGTTGCCACTGAGCCGGACTTTTTCGGGCTGAACTTTTTAATGTTACGTTATAATTATATGTCAATTATTATTTATATGTTGGGCACTCGGTATAACAGAACAGCATCTGGCTGGATTGACACCTTAACGTTCCGAGACTGGTTCATGACAACATTTTTGCCTCATTCAAAACGACTAGAAGGACGAAAAGTATTAATAGGGGATAATTTATTATCCCATATAGTTGAGTATGTTCTTCAACAGTGCAATGAAAATAACATAAGTTTGTTTGCTTGGTTCCCAATTCCACACATCTTTGTCAACCTCTGGATATAGGATTTTTTCGGGCCATGAAAAGCGCTTGGAGAATTATTTTATCCGAATGGAAATTACAGAATTTAAGATTAACCACTATTCCTAAAGACTGTTTTCCACGTCTACTGAAAAAGTGCCTTAACCATATGCAGACAACAAGATCAAAGCCTTCTAAAGATAAAAGGGAGTTACCAGGAGATGCAGATCAATCGGCAATAAGCAGAATCTTAAAAAATAGTTTTGCTGCCACAGGAGTATATCCCTTGGACAAACAAGAAATTTAAAAAAACCTTCCCGACAACAGTGATGAAGCAGCGCAAAATGTTGAAAGTGCCTTAACCACATATTTACGAGAGAAAAGGTTTGGCTCTAAAGGAGTCGAAGAAAAAAGGCCTAGAAAAATAAGGCTAATGGTAGAACCAGGAAAAAGTATTTCCACAATAGAAACCGAAAGCGATTTAGGTGAGAACATGAGTTCTGAAGATAGCGAAGTAGAAGCAGAGACTGATCTTCCTTCTGATTGTGATAGCAGCACCGCGGGACCTTCAGGACTACATATTACGGAATCTACTTCCACGTTCAACACCCCGTCTCCAGAAAATTTGCAAAAAGAAAAATTTGTTTTAGTGGAACTTACATATGAGCAACATTCAAAAAAAGAAACTAACAAGAAATTTGTTGCACAAATTATGGATTACACGGACATCAAGGGTGAACTGTTTACTGTTAAGTGCATGAGGCCATATATGGAAAAACAAAGTGTTTTTGTGTTTCCTAACGTAGACGACATTTTCAAAATCACGTTAAATAACATAAAATTTTTGTTATCTCAACCAATCATAAACCGAGGGCGATACGATTTTGGACAAAACGTAATTTAAGCCTTACTTCGTTACCTAATATTTATCGACATTTTAAATGTTTATTCCACCGTTTTAATAACTGTGCTTATGCTTGTAGTTATTGCCACACGAGTACCTATCTAGAGGTTTATTTCTTTCTAATTTGTAAGAATTTTTTATATATGAACCCATAGTTCTTGGAAAATACAGTTTGTTTTATATTTTTAATAGTTTTGGTCACTTTTTTCTCGAAAAAAATTGCGACAAAAACACTACTGGCCTCATTTAATTTTTTTAAAACCTTTTTTAACCATGCTAAGGGGTTACATTTCTTAATTCGTGCAATTCATATCTCTGATCAGAGTACCACAATTCTATTCCCATTCTCACTCTTTTTTTTCGTTGTTATAACTGTCTATTATACTAAAATTTTGAGTGTCTATCGTAAAGTTAGCAGTCTTGTCCCTCCACTTGTTAATATGCAACATCTCGGAGAGTGTACGCTTCTTGTAATTTGTTTCAACATCTAAAATTTTAGATTAGTCAAAATTAAAATGATGACCGGTATCAAAAAATTATAATTTGATTTTTCTCATTTACGGTACATTTTACCAACTTAGGACAAAACAGACGGTCAAATTTGGAAATTGAGAAAAAAGATATAATTCCCCCTCTTTTTGGTCAATTTTGAGAAAATTATAGTTTTTTTTGCTCGTCCCATAAGTGGACTTTTTTCTAAATGCCTCCAAAACACATTCAAAAAGTACCTAAAAATCATAAATTTACGAGTATATTTACATTATGAAAAAAGTGGCGCTTGCATTTGCGAGTTGGGAAATGTAATAACAATTTAATTTTCAGCAGGTTAGTTCAAATTAGTTCCAGTTGGCAAGATGATGATCCCAATCAAACCTTCAGTCACGTGCAATGGCAGAATATACTACAGTTTTAGATTGGCCTGCACAACTCGCCCGTTTGAACACAATAGAAATTCTACAGGAAAAAAATAAAAAAATATAGGAATTGAAATATGTTCCAATAAACAAGTATAGAAGAATAAAATTGCCACGTCATGTCTTAGAAAATTTTATCAACTTAGAGCTGAGTAAATGCGAAATCAGTTGATATCCTATTGGTTATTAAAATGGTATAAAATTATCATTAGGAGAAGTTACTACAGATGTCGCTGCAAATTATACTTAAAAAAAAACATTTTAAAAGTATCAAGCAATTTTTATTATTAACAATAAAAGAAATCGATTTGTTGCAATATTTATGCCCCATAGTGTAGATCGGTTTTCTTTAAAAATTAAACCGGACACAACCAAACTCAACTTGATTTTCCTCTCCACCGTTGACTCTCCATATTGACTCAATTTCGTAAGGTTTTTGCAATGGTTAAAACAAACAAATCCTCAAAGCCACTCCGGTCCTGTGCTCTCAGCGACATTCAAATCAAACCCGGCTTCGGATGTTTGTTGGTGTATTCGGTTTCCTTGTTTATTTTAATAATTGGGCAGACGCAAGTGGCTTTAAAGCACTGAAGCTATATTGTTTATCAAACAAATGTGGGAGAAAGTTATATGCTAAGCAACTGCCATTAAATGCACGGGCCTGAGTGCCATCTGCTTTCTGTACTTTCAGAACTATTATCCGCATAGCGTAAATGGTTGTCAAGACAAGACACGTGGGAGTACCTTGTTATTATGCAAAAATATACAGCGTAAATGCATCGCGCATTTTTTGTGTTACCAACCATCGCACTTTAAGTACCCACCCTGTTCGTTTTATAGGGTCAAATGGCATTGCATCAGGCAAAGCATTACAAAGCCATTTGTCTTTGCCATCGACGTGTTTCATCATTTTAACTTACCTGTGGTAGTCTTGTAACAGTAGAAGATGGTATCGTCAAAGACCATAAATCAAAGGCTTGCTAACTGGTATTGCTTTGCTCAGATTTAATAAGTTACGAAAATTTATTGAGACTTTATGCAGCCTTTAAACCGCAATTACCTACACACAGAAACCGCTTCTACTGAAAAATGAGATCAGAATTTGTTAGCAACCAGATGCACCTCTCTCTAGAGGCAGTTTTATGCAAATGAGCTAATGAAATCAGGATCTATCGGCGTTTCCAGCTGCGGCGAGCGCCATCTTCCACACGTCGTGACGCTGCAACTAATTGACGAACGTTTAATGAAAGCAATTAGAATTCGTTAGCATAATCGAAACTCCTAAATTTCGGACGTAATTCGGGGTTAAATTTCCATAAACATCGGAAAGTGAACCCGCTGGATGTCGCCTTATTTGCATCTTACACCTGCACGGTTTGGTTCCTGCGCGACTTGTTTACTGCCGCCAACTTCATGAAAGTTGGAGATATATGGTAATTGGGAGACTGTTTACTACAGACGCGACAGGAATATGGCAATTTTGCGTTTTATGGAAATGACTGGCTGTAATCTGCTGAATATTTCACTTGAGGTCCTAAATAACAATTTTTATGGGAAAATCGAATCCCTTCAAGAGCCGGTTCAATAGCGTCATTGTCATTAATGATTGGAAGAAAAGAAGATTTGCGGTTGACACCATGTGTTGTGCGAAAGCAAGACTAAAACTAAGAATGTTTATGCAAGGATAGGACCATTCAAACAGCAAGAAAGCCAGACTGCGTAGTAAAACCCTTTCAAGTCTTGTGATTGTAAATGCAAGAAGGCAAGATCATTCAAAAGAAGCTTTTGGTGAGTTCGAATTAGTTTTCTTCAAGTGATATCTTCTTTATAGCCCAGTTTAGGTACCTCTGAATTATTTAATGTCTTTATAGCCCTGAAGAAGCTTGAATTTATTAGACGAAACGTCGGCGAAGAGTTTGTAGTGTAATTTGATTCTGTCCCAATTCGCCATTCAACAAACTAATAACAGATCCTGGGACGCAACATATTACCCCGCCATTGCTGTTTATTCTTGGCGAGTGCTTTAGCAAAGTTTTACCAATCGAAGAGGTCTATCTCCGAAACTTTTAAAGCGATAGGTGAAAGAGGACATCGAGAAGAACAAAAAAGTGTTGGACTCACTCCAATTGGTCCATTCGTTCTATAGTACAGGCGGTCAAGCTTGGAAATTGAGGAAAAAGAGACATACCCCCCCCCCCCCCCAAAAAAAAACCTTTTTTTTTTGTTTTTTTAATCGAAATGAGACGATTTCAATCGCCTGTAAATGCATCAATTTTACTATGAATGGAACTAGTCCCATACGTTTTATTTAAATGTCTCGAGGGCGCATTTTAAAAGTGCTTTGAAGGGGTCTATCTCTACAACTATTCAAATGATGGGATTTCCATTGACGGGAGGCTTCTGACAAAATTAACAGCTGAAAAAAAAAGAAAGAACTTTTAATAGTAATATTTTTTTAATTTTAAAGTAATTTCCAAAAAATCTCAGAATTTTTCTAATGCCGTTTTTCGATCGAAACTAGACGATTTAAATTTCCTGTCAACGTAACAAACTTACTAAATTTAAAAATAGCCCATTGAAGAGATCTACCTCCAAAAAATTTGAAACGATGGGGTTTCAGTTTTCCTTTGAGGTGAAAGAGGACATCGAGAAGAACAAAAAGTTGTTGGGTATTAATCGATCCACTCGTTCTAAAGTTATAGGCCGTCAAAGTTTGATGTCTCAGTTCGGAAAGCAGAAAAAAGTAAAAATACCTCTTTTTGGTCACTATTAAAAACTCTTAAGAATTTTTTTATGCCGTCTTTGATCGAAATGAGACGATTTCAATCCTCTGTGGACGTAACAAACTTACCAGGAGTGAAAGTAGTCTCATAAGTAGGTTTTTTGTAAATGTCTAGATAAACGCACTTCAAAAATGCCTAAGAATAGCGCCTCGAACGGATCTACTTTTAGAACTATTGAAAAACTTTTGTTGATGGGAAATAAAAGAGGACATCGAGAAGAACAAAAAGTTGTTGGAAGAACAAAAAGTGTTAAAATATTAATAATTTTCAGTTTTTTTTTATATCTCCTCTAGTTTTAGCTCAAATTTGGAACGGTGCCGGTGGTGTGCTTTATCATTAGCTGTGCATAAAAGCTTTAAAAGTCTACAGGGCTAATTTCTTTCGCGAGTCACACACACTTTAGCCTCCAAAATTTTTTTTAGAACGACACAGGCCTCACAAGTTTTGAATTCCCTGTGCCATTTAGACATTTTTTTTGTCATGACCTTTTTTTGTATCTGCCAGCGTTTTCGAACAAATACTAAAACATGATTTAATGTGATTACCAAAATTAGGCACCTGATCAAATTAAGATTAACACTCTGTATCTTGGTAATGACAACTTTGTAGACACATGCTTATAGGTCTTATTTTCACCAATTATCTGCGGCTAAATTAAAAGATAAATTTTTTGAACAAAATTTATTGAACAATTTATTTTGAAAACTGCTTCTAGCAGAAACTGAAACTAGGGAACCTCAAACGTTAAATGTGTAATAACAAGAGTTAAATCTGCTGAATGTAAAAATCTGAAACAATATCGCTTTAGTGTCTAAATCCTGCCTATACTAAAAATCTGAGAAATGTATTTTCCAAAAATTGATTAACAATAGTAAAAAATGTAAGAACATCTTGGCTTAAAGACTTGAGAAAAGAAACAAAATCTTAAAGAACATTACTATGACTCCTTTCGAAAATATAGAATCATTTCAATTTAAAAAATTTTAGAAACAAGTTTTCTATATAATTTACAATATATTCAGATAAATAAAAATAAAATGTGGGTAGTCAAAAATGAAATCCCATATTCTTTGGTTGATTAAGGGAAATCTGTCATACATTTGTGTAATCTATTGAGCTTCGTTAAAAAGTTACAGGTTGTTGAATTTGGAATTTTAAAGTGCATATGTCTTGATTATTGTGAAGGCGCAGGAGATATTTTAATGAAATTTGGTATATATTTTGACTGATATGGAAAGCGCACATTTTGAAATAAAAAATATATTTTTATTTTCGCCAGTGACGCGCGTACCAGCACGTCGCGCCATATTTTTTGAAGAAAACGTGGTACGCCACTGGTTTTAGAAAAATAAAATCTAATTTTTCAATTCCTCATCCATCTCCGAAGAAAAAGCATACAACAGGTTTTTAAAAACAACGCACCGTTTTCGTGTAAATAAATATTTGTACACTAATTTCTCATTACAACATGTGGACTTCAAAAAGACTTTACTGGACTTCAAAGGACTTCACTGGCCTTCAAAAGGACTTCACTGGACTTCAAAAGGACTTCAGTGGGCTTCAAAGGATTTCACAGGACTTCAAAGGAGTTCAGGGGAAATAAATCTGTAGCTAGGTTTAATTTATAATTTTGTAATGTTTTTACACTTTAACACAGACTTTAACTGAGTTTGAAAATATCATTGGTCAGAACGCATGTGGCTCTTTTGTCATCTACTTTAAGACGTTCTTCCGATATTTCTTGTATTTGTAAACTGATTTTTTTTTTGTGATGTACAATTCTCTGATTTTTGAATTCTGAATAAAATGAATGAAGAAACTATTATAAAGTCAACTAAACTTGTGTCAACACGTTTCTTGTTGGGTTAAGACCGCCTCACAGAGATGAGGCTAAAACTGATAAAAATACTAACAAATTATATACTTTTGAAATAAAAAAAAAAAATTTTAGACCGTGGGGGAACAAAATTATGAAATTTCAATTACCATATTTGAAACGCCACAATTATTGCATTTGGTTCGTTATATTTGGTTGTTACGATCCTCGGGGATTACAAACGCGCCAATCCGATCAAAAAGAGCAAAAAAAAATTCCGAATTTATTTGAAAATGTCCAAAGGGGGGGTATGACGACTTTTTTCACATTTCTCAATTTTGGCTGCATGTAGTTTCAGAACACCTGAACCGATTGGAGTGAATCCAACAGTTTTGTCCTCTTCTTGATGTCCTCTTTCACCTCCCACCATCGGAAGTTCTGTAGGTGCAATAAATATAAAACCTAAGACGACTAAGCAAATTAAGCTCACACTGTGACACCGATTAGTAGGTGGATAGAATAATTCTTATTGGTTGTCAACTTGCGCCTGTGCTGCCGTTGGGTGTAACTCGACAAGGACGCCGAAAGCCTTGCAATCTAGTCTATACTTAGCAGCGTTGCCGATTGTAGCAACTTGGTGCAAAAATAACGACTTTTTTAACATTAAAATATGTAGCGACTTCTAATTAAAGAAAAATGTCCGAGAGTAGCGACATTCTGAATAATTTCAAATTTTAGGATTGGTATTGTCACAAAGAAGCAAAAAGACATAAAATTGCAGCGTCCTTAGAAATGGTCGGCCGATGACCGGTTTAGTAACCAAGGAATAGTTGACCCAAATTTATAAATCATAGATCGTAAATTTGTTCAACAACTGGGTACTTCGAATCGCTGATTGACGTCATGGAAAAGAACGTTGCAAGGCATTGGAAAAAAGTGCTGACGAAAAGAGAAGTAAGCTCGAGGATTTTTGGGCGAGCGATGGGGACTTGCTCGGTGGCTTGCACGTAGGCAAGACTCCGAGATTCTTTTGAAGTTCGGGTTGATCCTTTTGGGGGCGTTACGTCAGATAGACGAACGACCACCCGTCGAAGAGTAATTAAGTGTTTTCCAAAATTTGTTATCGTCCGAGTACAAGGAAGAAAGTTGCCCTAGAAGTCCTTGTTGTCCTAAGAGAAGCCACGGGTACGCATAGGAGTACCCCTGAAGTACGTTAAATTGGTTGGCACGATACGGTCCTCCTTTATACTTGACCTAGGTAAGACCCTTTTGTTATAACGGTGTTTGTTTTCATATTAGTCATTTCAGTTAAGTAGTTAGGGTAATTTTAAGGCACAGAAAATAGAAGTTTACTTGAATCTCCTCTTCTTATTTTAAATATAAACCCCCCATATTTTTGAAAGCCCCTATTCAGTGAGAAAATCAGCATAGGACCCTTCGGGGGAGGTAACGACGACCCGGTACCCATTTAAAGATTAGAGATTTAAAGCGTAAATTAACGCCCAGTCGAAATATAGTAATTTTCACATAAATAAGTACGCTACTATTTGAATCCCACCTATCATTTTAAATAGTAACCCCCCAGTTTTCACTATTTTCATTTTCGTGACATGGTGGCGAGCGCAAACCGAAGGCAAATATGCTGATTTGTTATTTTATTTGTGTTTTTATTAATTTAATACGAACCAGGGTCAAGTAACTTCTATGAACTACTGCCTTATAATTTAATTAGGTCAGATTTCCTCAAGTCAACATTCTTTGTAGAAATTTTGCGAACATTTTTAAAAGTCGTAAAAGGTGGTAATTTATTTTTTTTCTTTGGAGGCAGGCCTATTGTTTTAGTTATTGCGAAAAACTACTAAGAACAGAGTAATCATACTCCACTTAGAATTTGGGTATTGAACAATAACGAGTTCTAAAGAAAATTCTTGGAATCCTATTAGAGGTGTCGTCTCGCTTTAGTACTTTTTTTTATATAATATAGGAGAATAGAATATTTTTATTGGTTGTAGGGCGTCAGCTAGATAACTCAGCTTTGCAGGGATAGGAATATTTTTTATTGAAAAGCGTACCAGTAATTATTATTAAAAGTTGCGCAATGTTATCAGTAAAGTAGTAGGAAGGAACACCATTGTTTCGGAAAACGAATTTAGAAAGAAAATTTTAGTGTGGTAAAGAGCGCGATATTTCGATACATTTTACCATCATTTTTGCTTTTGACTTGATTTTATGTAAATGAAGTATAACTGAAGGTCTCATTGTTTTAAACATTTTGCAAGTAAAATATTCTTTTTTTCTAAATTTTCTTGAGACTTTCAAATTAATATAAGTGTAAACTAATTTCGTTTGACACGACGAGAATTTTGATAAATTTTTTTTTTGTTTTCCATTTTGAACCAAGCTAGTATACAGAGCGTTGCTTCTTAAACCACCAAGTAACTTTTGTTTAAAGCAGTGTTTGTCCTCTCGGAGCATTTTAGGGCAAAGGGTACAAATATCCAGTTGTAAATTTGTGTTTTCCGTTATTCGACAGTAATTTTAAAAGGACCGAGTAATTTTGAAAGGGACCTAACCGCCAATTTACTCGCAAATTTTAAGAGTTTTACAAGAACTCGCCATTTTGATTATTTTGTTTGTTTTCTGATGTCTTGCAAAATAGGTTAAAGATATACTCAAAACGAACTCAGAGGCGAATCAGGGACCAGAAGTTAGAGAACAGAAAAAAAAAAGTGGTAACATTTTTGACTTAGAAATTATAGGGACACAGAAGGAAAAAGCAAAGGGGCCACAGAAAGCAAAACTGATGCTACAAACTGGAAGAAGGAGAAAAAGGGGATGGGACCCTACCACTCAGGCTTTGCCACGGTTCAACTGACTAACAGACATGATGGAGCTAATCGTACATGGTACTAGAACTCAACTTACCATACCCCTACCTGAACGAAACGATACTCACTACGACAACCACACATCCCCCTCCTCCCCCCCCCCCCTAAACAGACAAACATACAACAGACAAAACTATAAATTTTTTGTCGGGGACAAAAGAAGCCCGGGTTAAAGTAGAGAAAAAAAAAACGGCGGCGTACGATCTAGTATTTTTCGACGTACAGCTGAAAGCGGTACGACGAACAATACAGGTACAATAATATCGCAATAAGGAAGAAAAAGAAATCGGTTCAGCAAAGTAAATCTTAACAAGAGCATACGTCAAGGCGGTTCATAGGTAATACAGTAACTTGACGCTCTAAGAAAAGCTAACATAGTTAAGTGACCTAAGAAAAAATGCAAACGTACACTTGTAACTATAAAGACGCATACTAGGGGGATAGTTAGGTATAATTGGTATGGGATTCTTAATACCGTCAATAACGATAATAATGAAGACGAAAACCAACCCTCTTAGAGTTTAGTAAAGCAACTGATGAGGTAGCATATTTCGGGCGAGTCAAGCTAAAGAATTATTTTACTAGGACTAAATAGGTTAAACAACATGTTTAGTTTGCGTTAGGAAAAAGGAGGAGTAAAAATACATTGTAAGGATTTGTTTTTTGTTTAAAAGAAAAGGAAAATAAGTTAGATGTAAAATAGTATAAAAGATATTGAGCTAGAAACCATATACTAACACAGATCTTTTTGCATGTTCCCATGGACGCTATGATGTAAGCCACACAAACCACTGCACCAAGAGCACCAGAGCTGGAACCCAAGCCACCCCCAAGACACAAACTTGTCAGAGCTACAACGGAGAGAGCTAGCCAAAGCCGAGGTCCTGGGCAGACGAACCAAAGAGCAGGTCCCTTTACAGTCAAAAACAAAGGGATGCTGGGCTCAATGGTCAACCCATCGATCGGCAATAGCTCAACTAGGCCGCGAGGTAGCAGCCGACATACCAGAAGAAGATCGATAGTTAAAACCGGTCTTGGAAGCAGCATCAACGATTAGGGGCAATCCAGGGATGCAGCTAGCGCAGATGGGGCAGTGTAAGTGTGAGCAAGCAATCGGATAATTGGACTAGTACTTGTGAGGGAACATGCAGGGTTATTAATTTAGATCGACAGTTTAGTAAATTTTGGTTAACACATTCTGAAAATCAAACTCTGTTAATTATTAGAGATACACTCTATTTAGTTCGATACTTCAAAATATTTTCATTATCTTATCTACATTTGGAATCGTTTTTTTATAGATCGGTAGTTGAAGTTTTATGTATCTAAATAGGTATTTAGACTAATTCTCATTTAATATCTTTTTTTTGAACTTTTATTAATTTGTTTTTTACTGCTTTGAAGTTGGTAAGGACGATGAACATTTTGAGTTCTGGCGATTAAAATTGTTAACTTTTAAGTTAGTTCAGGTAACTTAACAAGGTAGAGAAGGACCACATTTCGTTTAATTCAGGGACAGAAATTTTTTGGTGGATCGATTTTGAAAACTGGGGACCAGTTTTTTCTAAAAGGGGGGGATGTCACAAAGAAGCAAAAAGACATAAAATTGCAGCGTCCTTAGAAATGGTCGGCCGATGACCGGTTTAGTAACCAAGGAATAGTTGACCCAAATTTATAAATCATAGATCGTAAATTTGTTCAACAACTGGGTACTTCGAATCGCTGATTGACGTCATGGAAAAGAACGTTGCAAGGCATTGGAAAAAAGTGCTGACGAAAAGAGAAGTAAGCTCGAGGATTTTTGGGCGAGCGATGGGGACTTGCTCGGTGGCTTGCACGTAGGCAAGACTCCGAGATTCTTTTGAAGTTCGGGTTGATCCTTTTGGGGGCGTTACGTCAGATAGACGAACGACCACCCGTCGAAGAGTAATTAAGTGTTTTCCAAAATTTGTTATCGTCCGAGTACAAGGAAGAAAGTTGCCCTAGAAGTCCTTGTTGTCCTAAGAGAAGCCACGGGTACGCATAGGAGTACCCCTGAAGTACGTTAAATTGGTTGGCACGATACGGTCCTCCTTTATACTTGACCTAGGTAAGACCCTTTTGTTATAACGGTGTTTGTTTTCATATTAGTCATTTCAGTTAAGTAGTTAGGGTAATTTTAAGGCACAGAAAATAGAAGTTTACTTGAATCTCCTCTTCTTATTTTAAATATAAACCCCCCATATTTTTGAAAGCCCCTATTCAGTGAGAAAATCAGCATAGGACCCTTCGGGGGAGGTAACGACGACCCGGTACCCATTTAAAGATTAGAGATTTAAAGCGTAAATTAACGCCCAGTCGAAATATAGTAATTTTCACATAAATAAGTACGCTACTATTTGAATCCCACCTATCATTTTAAATAGTAACCCCCCAGTTTTCACCATTACCATTTTCGTGACATGGTGGAATCTCATTTTTCTTATCATTAAACATAAACCCCCATTACATACATTTTCGTGACAGTATGACAGAGAATTTAAAAAAACTGAACTCTGAAGAATCACTAGAAATGTATGAATTTTTATTACAATTCAAATGAGGACCAGACAATTTTAGGGGTTAAATTAATCTTTAAAAATATAACTACTTCAATGAAATTCAAATACCTTTTACACTAACTTCATTCAGCGGTTTACGTAAAACCAGTATAACGCAGCAAATTTAAATTCAGAGTCGCGCGGCATTACAGTTTGATGAAAAATCTAAAATATCAAAATTCCATTTCTTAGGGCTAGAATATTAAACACTGTTGATATGCAAAATAATTCAAGCCATAATTAATAGAATATTGACATTTTAGATTTTTCATCGAACTGTACATGTTACTTTCTTGGTTCTTATTAAGTTCATAACGGTGTGTCATGCCAAAAAAACCTTTGAAAGTGTTTTTTTCCTCGAAGTTGAATGAAGAAATAAACGTTAGATTTTACATCTCGAAAACTAGTGGCGTACCACTTTTTCTTCAACGTGCTGGTACGCGCGCCGCTGGCTAAATTAAAGATAATATTTTTATTCCAAATGTGGACATATAGCAGTTAAAACAAAACAAACCAAACTGTTAAAACAAAACCAATTAAAATATCTCTTAAACTGAAATAATCAAGATAATTGCATTTTGAAATTGTAACTTATAGGTAGCTAAATGTATGACACCCCCCCCCTTAAAATCGACCAAGAAATATGAGTTTTTATTTTTGACCACCCTGTATAATCTATATAAAAAATTAAAATCTTGGCAAATTTTGAGAATTGCCTCCAGTGAAAACTAAAACCTGAGGGCCACAAGGTTGAAAAAAGGACTTGAAAGTGATGTCTACAAAGAAATCAGGCGTTCAAAAAAAGACTTAAGTAGGCCATGGATTTAGTAGGTCTCAGATGACTTCATAAAAATGTTAGAATTTTAATTTTTTTTCTGAACACATCTCATACATGAACTCTCATTCCATGGCTTGCTACAAGGTTTTTTTAATGAACGCCTTTTATATCTAACTGAAAAACATAAGAAAATCCTGACTTTAAAACTTGAAAAAAATTAGCAAAATCTGAAAAAAGAAACGATCCTAAGAGTATTTCCTAAACCTTTGAAATACAGGTGCGTGGGCTAAAAAGGTTTAAAAATCTGAAAAAAAGTAATCAAACCATAAAATTCCTGGTAAGAACTCTCAAGATGTTTCTTAGCATTAGACACTTGAGAATTGTTCCCAATGGAAGCTAAAACTTGAAAACCACAAGCATGAGAAAAAGACCTGAAAATAATATCTACCAATGTACTGGTCCTAACTTGAATAATGTCTATTTCAAAAACTACGTAAAACTGAGACACCTAGGAAAATACTGGCTTTAAGACTTGAAAATTGTGCCTTTGCTATAAACTTGAAAAATGTATGTGTCTGAAACAAAACATAACTCAATAACTTAAGAAAATCTCGCTTCAAGACTTGAAAAACTAAGTTAAATTTTAGAGAACAGTACAGAGAATGTAAAAACTTGAGATGTACTTATTTTAATGTTAAAATAAAAGATAATGAAGAAAATGGAGGTACTATTTTTACTTTTCACAATTTATTTCGCGTCAGTCTCAAAAGGTAAGACATTATCTTTTATCCACTGCTGTCCACTTTTAAGATAAATCCACCGGAAACGACGACGCAAATCCATCGCGACGGCTTTTTTGGCTCCTTAATGTTTTTTTTTCGCTTGGCAATTTTCCCGAAATTAGATGCGCCCCTGTTTAGCATCATTAGTCTTTATTGGATTAGTTGGTGCGCTTCTACATAGGAGATAAGCCCCCGCTGACAGGGACTAATCCAGGGGTTTGGTGTCTGGATGAAACTTTACAGACTCGTTTGCGAGATTAAAACAAGGGACATCCCTCCTAATGGACGGTTCGCGTCTTAGTCTGGACCAAGGCTTTTGCCATCATTCATTATGCATATATAGCCGTTCGGGAGGTAATAGCAAGTAGCAGACCATCATGTCGGATAAATGACAGTGGCGGGCTGGAAATTCCTTCACTCACCGACTCCGTTAAACAATAAAATTCCGTATAAAGATAAAAATTAACCATAAAATGCGGTTACGGACTATCAGGCTCATTATCATATATTGTTAATTCCCGCGGTATCTCCGGGGCCCATCTTGTCGTAAACTGAGCTCCATACGACGTTATTTACTCAATCTATCAGCCGGGCAGTTGTAACGTTAATTAAGAAATTGTTCGGAGCCCTATTCAACAACAAAACTTAATTTTTGAATTGTGCCCGAAAGAATTTTATCGGCGCAAGATCTCCATTAGTGCCGAGTGTTTCGGTATAATTGAACGTGTCAGCTTCAAAAGATTAGCCGTACTTTATTGTAATAGGCTCTTGTAATTGTGTTAGGTGTGCCTATTTTAGAATAATTGCTTTTGAAAGTACCGGAGAAAATCGACTATTTGTCGGAGGAAAATTCAATTTTTTATAACTTGGCCGTCTGCTTGAATTAACGATCGTAACTTTTAATAGCTAAAATGTATAGAAATTTTTCAAACTGTTTCAATATACAAGCAGGAAAAATTTAAATAGTGCGCAGCTATTGGAAGCTTGCCAATTTTGGGGGGAAATTAAAAGACCTAACAGAGCGGTTTCATTATAACCAAACAATCATGTAGGATTGAAGTTATAAATGATGTACTTGCGGAAGCGTTGGTCGTTTTCGATTTGAACCGAACATTTTCAGTTTAAATGTTTGGCATGCATACACGTAACAAAAAAAAGCCACATCGGAAGTGAGTTTGGTTCCAAAAATCAACTAAGCTGCTTGTGAGAAATAAAGAAAATCTCTATTAGATTGGCAATAAATACTTTTTCTATTTACTCATTATGCGTAAATAGTAATGAATCAGT
The DNA here is from genome assembly GCA_951812265.1 of Taphrorychus bicolor. Taxonomy (NCBI): domain Eukaryota; kingdom Metazoa; phylum Arthropoda; class Insecta; order Coleoptera; family Curculionidae; genus Taphrorychus; species Taphrorychus bicolor. The sequence goes on along the minus strand of OX638297.1, from coordinate 45,696,620 downwards.
AGAAGAAAAATGCAGGGGGCCGTCCGTCATCAAATAAGGATCCACCCCGGTTTTCTTCCAATTGAATATAAAGGGTGTCAATTTGAAAACTTTCAATGCGAATATCTCTGAAAGTAAAAAAAAAAATTAGAAAAACGCAATTTGGTGCAAATGTTGTACAGGTAGATGGAATTAGAATTACCATATTAAGTGGCGCCAGGGACCCCTTGAGCCCCAGGCACCCCAACCCCAAAGTTTTAAAGGGCACTATCCCTTTTGTGATACCTGAAATTAAACGTCCGTTTGAACAGTATTCACCGGCACAAGATTTTTGTTTTTATTTAATAGAAGATCGAACAAAAAGTACAATTCGAATAAAATAAATTGTGTTTTTATGAAATGCAATTTTCAATATTTTAATAGTAATATTTTTGGCTCCAACCATTTAAATAGTAGGTCCGGTTTCAGTAGGCTGACTTCTGCATCTCCAGATTTGACGTATATTAGCATTAGCATTGCTTAACTGCCAAAATCTTTCGGTAAACCTCAAACTGAAGTGTAAACTGAACTTGTAAACGTCGTTCTAAATAAATATGTGTGACATTGTACTTCATAGTCAAAAACGGTCGAACTGAAATAACTTGAGACGAATTAAATATTTAATTTTCTTCTTAATCCGATATCAAACAGTTGGCTGAAAGAATTCAGATAATTTATATTTATGCTTCTGAAAATCGTTGTGCCTTAAGGACTGCTGCAGTATTTAATGAAACTTATTCCTGGAAAAAATGTAAGACCTACTTACGTGAGACAACCGATTCTCAACTTTGAAGAAACAGGATCGATGGCAAACAAAAAAAAAAGTTCAGCGTAGAGTAGTTGATGAAGCGGCACAAGTAGACTTATTAGGACATTTTGCTATAAATCCTACAATGTCTCTACGCCGAGGTTCAAGGATAACAGAAATTAGTCACTAATCTGTTTTTTAATCAGAAAATTCGATTTAAACGTGGCAATGGGTGGTCCACTTTGACTTATTTTAATATGTTTTGTACATCGTGCCATATCATGTGACATCTGTGTAAAAGTTTTAACCAATTTTAATGACTTATATATCTGAATGTTTTTCTCTCACGGTTTCCTACCTTCCTTTCTCAAAACAGTTAGCAGCCTGATATAGATAAAAAAAAATATCTATACTTGGAAATGTTAGAAAACACCATTCAACCTCTCATTGTCGAAGCAATAGAAAATCAATTAGATATTATGGGGGGATAGGAACCTAAACGCAGATTTAATACATTTCCAACAAGATGGAGTGCCACCCCACTATGTTCTTAGTCTGAGGTAATTTTTAAACGTTTCCACATCAGTGGATTTGGGAGAAGAAGTCCAATGGCCGGCAAGATCACCAGATCTAACATCCCAAGACTTCTTTCTCTGGGGTCACTTGAAAATTGTTGTATTTAAAACACAACCAGCTTTACTGGATGTGCATCAATTCGGAGAAAAGTGTTACAGAATGTAAGAAATGAGTTTGAAAATGGATTATATTTTTGTTTAGCCCAAAATGGAATGCATTTTGAGGTTCATTTTGAGCAACTCATTAAATAAAATAGCATTTCATCATAAAAAAGCACAGTTTACTTTATTTGAAATGTACTTTTTGTTCGATCCTGTATTAAATTTAAAAAAAATTCTTGTGCAGGTGAATACTACTCAAAAGGACCTTTAATTTGAGGTATTATAAAAGGAGCGGTGCCATTTAAAATTTTGGGGTTGGGTGCATGGGGTTTAAAATGGTTCATTCACCCCACAACCAAAATAAAGTTCCCAAATAGTTCCCCGTACCTGTATAACATTTGCATCAAATTTCGTTGTTCTAATGTTTTTACTGTCAGATATTCGCATTGAGTCAGTTTCCAAATTGACATCCTGTATACATTGAAAACCGCCCAATCACGTCAACTTTAGTTTTTAGGATTTTGAGCTGTTTCAACCCCATAGCCTGAACTTCCAAGGCGTGGTAACCATTGACCTTAAAATTCTAAATCAAAGCGATAGTCTCATCAAGGTGTATTCACTGGTCAAATTTCGTGTTATTTGGTCAAACCAATCCAAAATAGCGGCCAGTTAAACTTTAAAAATGTGTAAGTTTTACAATGTCTAATTTAAGCAGTCTAAGTTGCAGCGAAATGGTTTTCCAATCTCTTATCAGGTTAGGGAATTGAATCCGCTAAAAGTTTGCTTGTTTCCCTGAAACTAAAATTAACGTATTTGAGTGACTTTGAATGCATACAAGATGACCGTTTTTCGCGATTATCCATGAAAATCTCGATTATTTGAAGAGATACAAAGAAGGTTAAATTAGTCTAATAATACAAAAGTTTATAAAAGTGACATGTTCAAATTTCGAAAATTCGACTGGTTTTGGAAATATTCCCAAAAAATCGAAATTTTGTAACTTTTTTTATTTAGTCATAGTTTAAAAAGATAATTGAAAATAAATGACACTTTTTCACAGCCACTTTTTGTTCTCTTTAAGGCGGTAATTTGAAATTTAAAATCGTTTCGTTTTTACGCAACCATCTTCAACTGTATTTTTTTAAATACGATCCTGGATTTTTAAGATCGGATTAGAGAGACCAGAAAAAATAAAAACATTTTTCTAAAGTTTTGATGTTTTGAAAATAGTTCCGAAACTGGACGGCATTTTCGGAATTTGAAAACGTCACTCTTCAAATGACCGAGATTCCCATGGTTAAACATCACAAAGTATTTTCAAATGGAAGGAAAACGGGGATGATTCTTTTCGATGGACCATCCTGGCTAAATCAAATTCCATAAACTAAAGTAGATACTTTCCTCTCTTTGATCTATCTTCGATAGCAAGATCGATTCTAACAAAAAAATCGTTTTTTATTTCTTCTCTGGAATTCTTTTGTCATCAAAATTGAGTCTATTAGAATCAAAACCCCTTGAATCCACTTTTGGTAAAAAATGTGATTACCGCATTTTTATTCACATATTTTTGAGATAATTTAAAAATATATTAGTCAAACTAACGATACAGATTGATCAGATCACCGTTAAAAAATGTTACAATTCAAAACTAAATTACAGTTTTAGTTAGAAACAGTTTTTCTGCTTTCTCAAAAATTTAGTTAAAGTGGATTTAGTGGGTTTTGATTCCAATAGACTCAATTCATCACTATTCAAGTGCCAAAAAAGTAGCCGGAAAATATAGTGATCGGAAAGAACCTTTTTTCGCATATCATCGGAAAAGTTTTGTCAGAATGTGGAGGCAAATAATACTAGAATGGAAGAGCAAAATTTGAAAAAACCCATCAACTACACCTAAAAAACAAATTCGATCTGTTGAAAAAACCCTGAATGCTCTGACAGAAACAAATCAAAAATTGCTGTATTCCAAAAAAAAATATTAATAAAGAAGAGCCATTAACTCTAAAAGTCCCCAAGAAAAAACCGTACCTGTTAATTGTTAAGAAAAAAAATAATGTGCCTTCAGAATGATCAATTTGTTACTTTGATCTTGCAAAAGCAGAACCATCGCGCATCGGTTTGCAGAGAGCTAAAAATGTATTGCTTCTTTCCCTGAAAACCATATTGTGTCAAAATCAGAAGACGACTGTTTTCTATTAGTAAAGTTAAATATAGTGACATAAAGCAGAATTCCTGTTGATCAAGATGAATATATGTTGTATTTTGTGCCTTCAACAAGCATGAGAGAAAAGGAAAAGTCGCCCTCTCTTCAAGAGAAAATATTTCAAGTGTTGGGTGCAATGGTCACATCAAAATGGCGGAGAAATCGGCAGGAAGTGACATCATTTGACATTTTACTTCAAACGATTCAATATACTCTCAGAGCGCCCTAGAATAACCAGCCGAAGTCGCACTGTTGTTTAAAAAGTGACATTTAACCTTTTAAGGAAAAAATAAGAAATAGGAATCAGCAAAGACCTTTTATTAAGACACCATGGAGCTAGGACTGAAAGTGACATCATTTGACATTTTGCTTCAAATTATTCAATATCCTCTCAGAGCGCCCTAGAATAACCAGCCGAAGTCGCAATGAAGTTTAAAAAATGACATTAAACCTTTTAAGGAAAAACGAGAGGAAAAATAAGAAATAGGAATCACCAGAGACTTTTTATTAAGACACCATGGAGCTACTACTGGAAGGTACCAAGCAAATCCGTATTTTGTATCAGTATTTTGACGACTTCGAAGTAATTGAGGTAATAAAACTTAAAATTTTGGCTCTCCTTTTTAGCAGAGGGCTGCAATATCCCTTTGAATTGACGTCGCTTAACGTCTTACGTCAAATCATTTGAAGTTGTGATTCGTCAATTCATGTGCTCTAACGATGAAATTACGTCACGGGTACCTTAGAAATCGTGGACTTTCGGCCAAAAAATAAACCATTTTTAGGAAAATAGCGGCATTTGTTTGCTCTGTCCATATTTACCCATTGGTTGGGTGCGTTCTTAGAAAAGGTAAACCAGAGGAAGTAGGATACGACGCCGGCGTCTGTTACCAGTTTGCGTTACCAAAAATGATGAGACGCCATGTCTAAGGCGAAAACCAAACATTTCGTTGGCTATGTGTTTTTCTGCAATAAATTGCATTTTGCAAGACTTTAATATTATAAATAATTGTGTTGTTTACAATGGTGGGATGTGCAGATTGCGGTAGTAAAAACAGTGGCTATAGAAAGGCGCCTGGAGTTACGTTTCACAGGTAAACAGATAATGACGTTTTTCAGCAACAATTAAATTATTTCAAATAACTCCAAAACCAGTTATTTTACATCCGAATCTTCGAAATATGATTTAGTATGTGTGACAGTGAAGTCAATAATGCTATTTTGGGAAATATTTTTCTAATCCGTAACTTGTAGACAGTTTTTTAATTTAAATTTTTCCGCAGCTTTTCCAGTGACGCAGGAGATGTAATCGCAAGGTTATCAACGACTAATAATTCACAATTATTTTTATTTATTTAATAGTAAGTCGATGTTTCCTAATAATATTACGTATAATATTACTAAGGTTACAAATAGTAATTTAATTCCCATATTATTTTTAATAAAATATTTTCTTATGTGCTACATTACCAATGCCGGCGTCGTATCTTACTTCCTCTGGTTTACCTTTTCTAAGAACGCACCCAACCAATGGGTAAATATGGACAGGGCAAACAAATGCCGGTACTTTCCTAAAAATGGTTTCTTTTTTGGTCGAATGTCCACGATTTCTAAGGTACCCGTGACAAATGATTTGACGTAAGACGTTAAGCGACGTCAATTAAAGGGGATATTGCAGCCATTTTTAAGACACCCTCTGCTAAAAAGGAGAGCTAAAATTTTAAGTTTTATTACGTCAATTACTTCGAAGTCGTCAAAATACTGCTACAAAATACGGCTTTTGCTTGGCACCTTCCAGTCCTAGCTCCATGGTGTCTTAATAAAAGGTCTCTGGTGATTCCTATTTCTTATTTGTCCTCTCGTTTTTCCTTGAAAGGTTAAATGGCATTTTTTAAACTTCATTGCGACTTCGGCTGGTTATTCTAGGGCGCTCTGAGAGTATATTGAATCATTTGAAGTAAAATGTCAAATGATGTCACTTCCAGTCCTAGCTCCATGGTGTCTTAATAAAAGGTCTCTGGCGATTCCTATTTCTTATTTTTCCTTAAAAGGTTAAATATCATTTTTTAAACGTCAGTGCGACTTCGGCTGGTTATTCTAGGGCGCTCTGAGAGTACATTGAAACGTTTGAAGTAAAATGTCAAATGATGTCGCTTCCAGCCGATTTCGCCGCCATTTTGATGTGACCATTGCACCCAACACTTGAAATATTTTCTCTTGAAGAGAGAGCGACTTTTCCTTTCCTCTCATGCTTGTTGAAGGCACAAAATACAACATATTTTCATCTTGAACCACAGGAATTCTGCTTTATGTCGCTATTTTTAACTTTACTAACAGAAGACAATCGTCTTCTGATTTTGACACAATGTGGTTTTCAGGGAAAGAAGCACTACATTTTTAGCTCTCCGCAAACCGATGCGCGATGGTTCTTCTTTTACAAGATCAAAGTATCAAATTGGTCATTCTGAAGGCACATTAATTTTTTTCTTAACAATTAACAGGTACGGTTTTTTCTTGGGGACTTAGTTAATGGCCCTTCTTTGTTAATATCTTTTTGAATTCAGCAATTTTTGATTTGTTTCTGTCAGAGCATTCAGGGTTTTTTCAACAGATCGAATTTGTTTTTTAGGTGTAGTTGATGGGTTTTTTCAAATTTTGCTCTTCCATTCTAGTATTATTTGCCTCCACATTCTGACAAAACTTTTCCGATGATATGCGAAAAAAGGTTCTTTCCGATCACTATATTTTCCGGCTACTTTTTTGGCACTTGAATAGTGATGAATTGAGTCTATTGGAATCAGAACCCACTAAATCCACTTTAACTAAATTTTTGAGAAAGCAGAAAAACTGTTTCTAACTAAAACTGTAATTTAGTTTTGAATTGTAACATTTTTTAACGGTGATCTGATCAATCTGTATCGTTAGTTTGACTAATATATTTTTAAATTATCTCAAAAATATGTAAATAAAAATGCGGTAATCACATTTTTTACCAAAAGTGGATTCAAGGGGTTTTGATTCTAATAGACTCAATTTTGATGACAAAAAAATTCAAGAGAAGAAATAAAAAACGAATTTTTTGTTAGAATCGATCTTGCTATCGAAGATAGATCAAAGACAGGAAAGTATCTACTTTAGTTTATTGAATTTGATTTAGCCAGGATGGTCCATCGAAAAAAATCATCCCCGTTTTCCCTCCATTTGAAAATACATTGTGATGTTTAACCATGGGAATCTCGTCATTTGAAGAGTGACGTTTTCAAATTTCGAAAATGCCGTCCAGTTTTGGAATTATTTTCAAAACATCAAAACTTTAGAAAAATGTTTTTATTTTTTCTGGTCTCTCTAATCCGATTTTAAAAATCTAGGATCGTATTTAAAAATTACAGTTGAAGATGGTTGCGTAAAAACGAAACGATTTTAAATTTCAAATTACCGCTTTAAAGAGAACAAAAAGTGGCTGTGAAAAAGTGTCATTTATTTTCAATTATCTTTTTAAATTAAGAATAAATAAAAAAAATACAAAATTTCGATTTTTTGCGAATATTTCCGAAACCAGTCGAATTTTCGAAATTTGAAATTGTCACTTTTATAGACTTTTGTATTATTACACTAACTTGACCTTCTTTGTACCTCTTCACATAACCAAGATTCCCAAGAATAGTAATAATGCGAAAAACGGTCATCTTGTATACATTGAAAGTCGCTCAAATACGACAATTTTAGTTTTTAGGTGAACAAGCAAATTTTTTAGCAGACTCAATCCCCTAACCTGATAAGAGATTGGAAAACCATTTCGCTGCAACTTAGACTGCTTAAATTAGACATTGTAAAACTTACACATTTTTAAAGTTTAACTGGCCGCTATTTTGGATTGGTTTGACCAAATAACACGAAATTTGACCAGTGAATACACCTTGATGAGACTATCGCTTTGATTTAGAATTTTAAGGTCAATGGTTACCACGCCTTGGAAGTTCAGGCTATGGGGTTGAAACAGCTCAAAATCCTAAAAACTAAAGTTGACGTGATTGGGCGGTTTTCAATGTATACAGGATGTCAATTTGGAAACTGACTCAATGCGAATATCTGACAGTAAAAACATTAGAAAAACGCAATTTGATGCAAATGTTATACAGGTACGGGGAACAATAATTACCACATTTTGGTTGTGGGGTGAATGAACCCTTTTAAACCCCATGCACCCAACTCCAAAATTTTAAATGGCACCGCTCCTTTTATAATACCTCATATTAAAGGTCCTTTTGAGTAGTATTCACCTGCACAAGAATTTTTTTAACATTTAATACAGGATCGAATAAAAAGTACGTTTCAAATAAAATAAAATGTGTTTTTTTATGATGAAATGCTATTTTATTTAATGAGTTCAAAATGAACCTCAAAATGTATTCCATTTTGGGCTAAACAAAAATATAATCCATTTTCAAACTAATTTCTTACATTCTGAAACAATTTTCTCCGAATTGATGCACATCCAGTGAAGCTGGTTGTGTTTTAAATACAACAATTTTCAAGTGACCCCAGAGAAAGAAGTCTTGGGATGTTAGATCTGGTGATCTTGCCGGCCATTGGACTTTTTCTCCCAAATCCACTGATATGGAAACGTTTAAAAATTACCTGACACTAAGAACATAGTGGGGTGGCACTCCATCTTGTTGGAAATGTCAACAGCTGTCAATAGCGGAGACTCAGAAAATGTAAGCTAATGGAATTCACGCGCGCAATTCTCCGCTATATGGGCAGCTGTTACCAAAAATGATGAGACGCCATGTCCAAGGCGAAAACCAAACATTTCGTTGGCTATGTGTTTTTTTGCAATAAATTGCATTTTGCAAGACTTTAATATTATAAATAATTGTGTTGTTTACAATGGTGGGATGTGCAGATTACGGTTTTAAAAGCAGCGGCTATAGAAAGGAGCCTGGAGTTACATTTCACAGGTAAACAGATAATGGCGTTTTTCAGCAACAATTAAATTATTTCAAATAACTCTAAAACCAGTTATTTTACATCCAAATCTTCGAAATATGATTAAGTATATGCCGCAGTGAAGTTAATAATGCTATTTTGGGAAATATTTTTCTAATCTTGTAACTTATAGACAGTTTTTTTATTTAAATTTTTGAGCAGTTTTTCCAGAGGCGCAGGAGATGTTTTCCCAGGGTTATCAACGACTATTAATTCACAATTATTTTTACTTATTTAATGGTAAGTCAATGTTTGCTAATAATATTACTAATTTTACAAATAGTAATTTAGTTCCATTATTATTTTTAATAAAATATTTTCTTATGTGCTACAATACCAATGCTACGTCACTGGCATTTTCACACTTGACAGATTGGAGCAAACTGGTAACAGATGCCGGCGTCGTATCCTACTTGCTCTGGTTTACATTTTCTAAGAGCGGAGAATTGCGCGCGTGGATTGCATTAGTTTACATATTCTGAGATATACACTCTGGGCACTTATTATATAGAAAGGTGTGAAAGTGAACATGAAAATCTCTGGCCAATGGAATTGATCAATAGATTTTTTTGACCAATCAACTGCAAAAGAAAAATAACAGCTTCAGGTGACAGCTCTAGAGCACTCTGAGAGTATTCCCATCCTTGGTTTTCTCAATAAAAGTGATATACCTAAGGATGTACTCGAAAACCATACATAATTTTATTTCAGATGGACTCAAAACTGAGATAGGGGGCTCTGAAGCTAGAAATTGACAGCTCGAAAAAAATCTCCTAAAATAATTTCAATATAAGGTATAACTACGGTAATCGGTACTTTATGTTGATTGCTGAGACTATTTCTATCTTTAAATTGTTATTGCGAAAACAAAGGATGGGAATAGTCTAAGTATGCGCTGGAGCACCCAGATAACCGCCAAAGATTTCTTGTTGCTGTTGCTATGCCACCGGCCTTACAAAACATCCCCGGCCTTCTCGATTTGTTTGTATCGTAAATTGTTAGCGTGGTGTCGATTATTTATTTACGAATAATCTCTAATTTGTGATTTTAAATACAAATTTAATAAATAATTTTCATGTGTACTAAATAAGCTGGAGTGATAGCTACGTGGGTAATGGGGATGGGTTTACCTAGTAAATAGGAGGGGACAGGGCTGAAGCTCGTCCTTGCGTTTTGCAAGGTATCCAGGAAGCAGGAAGCCGATTTTATTTAATTTTTTGATCCAGTGATTGAGATCATCCTTAAGAATTAAAAATCCAGCGACCCACGGTAGCAACGTAGGTAGGTAAAAAAAGCAGTAACTATTTATGAAGAAACGTATTTATGAAGAAACGTATATCCTGGGGTATACGCATGCAGTTTACTTGCAGTTTGCCTGCATGCGTAAACCCCAATCTAATCACAACGAATCACAATTTTGGAATTCCACGAGAAATGCAGTGACATCAGGCGCAGGCGATGTGGTCAGTTCTACGTCGGGAAGATTTTTGTGAGCGTCGTTCGTAGATCGACCGATTAGTTTCCAGTTTTTTTGTGAAAAAGAAACATTTTAGAAAGTGTGGACTTATCAGAAAATGTAGTGCAAACTTTCCTGAATCTTCCAGTACCACATCTCCCCTATTTGAAGTCAGTTTCCAACGTAAATTGTGATTTTTTTGCTGCCTTTACCACCTCCGCCATACCCTGAGTCAATGCAGTCTGCAGAATGGAAATCAGGTTAGTTAAATTAATTTATTAGTGTAATTGTTATTATCTAAACTGGCCAGAATCTGTATTTGTGCATTAGGAACACAGTTTTGAATCCATAACCATAATACCTCGCAAAAAGTTGCAATAAGTCGAATAAAATCTGATCAGTGACTTGCACGAGCAAAATTTAATGTGTTTCGTGCACATGACGTCATTTTGCTAGAATTTTAGTAAATACAACCTCACTTTAATAATTAATTATATAATGTTTGCTATAAAATTGGTCTTTTTGCATTAATTTTAAATCCAAATTTTCGGGGATCCAAACTTTAAATTTAGTTATGTTGATGCAGAAGCACACGAATACAATATGTTTTTTGTTTCTCAACCAATGTAGTCACGTGCCGCACGAAACCCATTAAAACGGCAGCGCCTAGCGCTGTGCGTAGCGGCCGAAATTAAACTTCAAAACTGTCAAAGTCTAATACGCCTATGAAGGTACGTTTACACGTCTAAGGCTTCATTTACATTGACAATTTCTCCATAAACTTAATATGTGCGTTAATTTATTCTCGAAAATTAGCAAAAAGTTGATGGCATTCTTTACGTCTTAATGTTTAAGTGTATGTCTATTCTTTGATAGACCAAGTGAAATTTAAAAAATTGAAATCAACTAGTGCTGCAATATACAAAACAAATACGTAAAATAAAGATGATCAATGTCCTTGAAAAAAAACCTCTGTGCTTGATCACTCTTATACAGGCGAATCATTTAATGCTGAGGGATTTTTACCAATTAATACTTGGTTTTTAATTTAATAAACTTCAATTTCAAATAAATTGTATTAACATACAGGGTGTCCAGTTTAAAATGATGTACATGGGGATATTGGAAACCGTTGGAGATACAAGGTCGGTTAAATAGAAGAAAAGTTGCGTTATGATCTGCTTAAAAATAATCCGAGTCAATGATATTTTAAATCGATATCGTTCCAGTAATACAGGGTGAAAACCAAAATAGTGCATTTTCGAAAAACCCTAATAGTTTACTTAATACAAGAGCTACGATCTTGAAAATTTCAGATTAGGGATAAGAGGATAGGTTGGTTCCGAAAATTTGGGCAAAAGTCTAGGCCTACTATGTTGTGCGCGGTCGTTATCAAGTTTAATTTTTCTTATAGACGCCATATTGAATTTTTTCATTTTTACAATCCCCTCAAAAAATGCTCTTCAACCATGTATAACATATTTATGTTCGGCCAAGAAAAATACTTAAAAATAACAAAATTAAGATTTCATCGTAGGTGGCTTAGATATTCCTATTAAAATTTTGGCATAGAGTGCTTAGATTCTCACTAACTCAACTGTCAGAGCATAGTCTTTATTGACTGTATTAAGAGTCTGCAGCTAAAAAAATTGGGAATTTTAAAATGAATAACGTTTCAAATAGTGAGAAATATGAGGTGTTGCAGTGTTTTATTCTGTGTCGCAGAAATAATGCGAATGCTAAAGAAATGTATTTTAATAAATACCTAGAAAAACCACAAGCTGACAGACGATCAGACGAAGATAAAGAAAATTTGGTTTTGCTAAGCGTGGTCGAAACACCTCATACCTCTTTGCGTCAAATTGAAGATACAACAGGCGTTGCTCGGTCAATGGCGAATGCCATTTTAAAACGTCATAAAAATCATCCCTGTCGTGAGCATCCCAGCCAGGGGCTCCAGAATGGTGATCATATTAGAAGAATGGAATTTTTGTCAAAAAACTAAACATATCTAATTTTACCGTGAAAGTCCTCTGGTCTGATGAGAGCCGATTTACCAACTGACAAATTGCATGGCCTGCAAGGTCCCCTGATTTAACACCGCTCGATTTTTTTTTGGGGTCATATGAATAATCAAGTATCGTAGGTCTTACGAAACCGTAGAGGAACTTTGTTAACAAAAGAAAGGAACTAGTTGTTAACAGAAGCTGTTAACGATCTTACTTCGCAAATAGTAAGAAACTCTTGCGAAGCGGTCCTGGGACGAGCTATGTTGTGCGCTCGAGAGAACGGTGGTTTATTTGAACACTTAATTTAAATCTAAAATAGATAATTTCGTTTCTTTGTTTTAATTATTCGTCGTATGAATAAAGGTTTGGTACAGTTTTTGAATAATTTCACTAGTAAATTTGGCAAAATACCAAGCTTAATAAATCTACACATAACTTCACCTATTTAAAGTGAAGTTGCTGTTCATTTACAGTAAGTACATTTTAATAGGAATATCCAAGCTTCCTACGATGAAATCTTTTTTTGTTATTTTTACGAATTTTTCTTGGCCGAACATAAAGATGTTATACATGGCTGAAGAGCATTTTTTGCGGGGATTTTAAAAGTGCAAAAATTCAATATGGCTTCCATAAGAAAAATGAAATTTGACAGCCGCGCACAACATAGTAGGCCTAGACGACTTTTGACTATATCCTCTTACCCCTAATCTGAAATTTTCAAGACCGTAGCTCTTGTAATAAGTAAACTATTAGGGTTTTTCGAAAATGCACTTTTTTGGTTGTCACCCTGTATTATCGGAACGATATCGATTTAAAATATCATTGACCCGGATTATTTTTAAGCAGACCAATACTCATCTTTTCTTCCATTTAAGCGACCTTGTATCTCCAACGGTTTCCAATATCCCCACGTACATCATTTTAAACTGGACACCCTGTATAAGTATTAAATATTCTCAAAGAGACTTGGTTGTAAGTGTATGAAAAGAAGTCTGTTATTGTTCTGTATATAGTTTCGCCCCGTTATAGGGCATTATCACACCCTCGACTATACGTTTAAACAACACACAATAAAATCAAAATTGAAAAAAAATATTTTTTTTTTAATAAAGGGGCAAAACTTGGGTAACAACTGACAAATAGTACGGGGTGCTCATTATAAAACTTCATCTAGCAGGCTATGAAATTGACTTTTGATTTTCCATCCTTTTCTTTTGACATTTCACAGCAAACTAGATTTAGTTTTATAATGAACACCCCGTATATTAGGAACACCCCCGCGGACGAAAATAGCATTTTCTCTCGCAAGAGAACAGGTTAACAAACTAGGGCGAACAGTAGGTCTGAGATGGCTTCATAAAAACAATTGAAAGTCGAAAATGTCATCAAATGTTCTGGTTTTTATTTTTTATGAACTTATCTTAGACAAGAGTTTTAATTCCATGACTTGCTACGAGGTTTTTTTTTATACACCCTATAATAATCAACGCCTCCTCGATTGTCACTGACTTCTGTTTTTTCAAATTTTTAATACTTTAATTTGCTTTTCTGAGGCAATGTAAGGCAAAACCTACATGTTTGTGTGTGATGTTACCATTTTCCATGGTGTTTAACAAGATTAGATCAGTTGAATCGCATTTATTTGGCCATATACAGGCTAATTTAGAACAACTTACTTTTGTCACTAGAGACCAAAGTTAACGCTATAGGATTTACTCTCGCTAGAGGCAGAGGGTGACGAAAGTTGTCTGTTTTTACACGGTCGTAGGAAAATACAACTTTTGAGACCGCAGACTGCGCTTATTAAGCTTATTTCCATAGATTCAAATAAATCATGTTAAAAAACAACGCGCCATTTTGTGCAACTTGAAAGTGATAAAAAGAAGATGTCATACATATATACATATATTCATGTCATATATCACAACCAACAAATAACAAGAACAATATGTGACTTCGCAGCTTATTTTGTCAAGAACTAAATTGATTAAAAGGCATCGACAAAATTTGATATTGAGGGATATCTAGTAAGCCATGAATTAAAAATAAACCAAATAGGTTTTGGATTGATCTCCCAAGTTGTAATTTTTTTCACAGCCAACTTTGTATCTCTGCTGGTTTGTGAGATCACTTCAGAAATCATCGAAAAAAACTCACCCTGAAGAAGGCATGTTTAGATAAGAACTTATGGTTTTAGATGCATTTTTGAAAAATGGTCTTTTACTAATTGCATTCTTTTACTACCATCTTATCTGTTTAATATATCGGGCTTTTTTCCAACTTAAGCGGCAAAGTAATTCGAATGTCTTTGCGCTTTCTATTATTCAATTTCCTCTTTAAGTAAACTCGAACTCTGCAGCTGAAACGTGCGGAAACGTGGAAAAATATAGAAAACCTAGCTTTCTTATACCAGGTGTTCACTAGAAAAAGTCACTAAATTGGCTATGACGAAACTAGACTGCACTTTTGTTGCTCCATTATTTTCTGTTGCCATTTTTAGTAACTTCCTCGTGATTCCGTATTGTTTAAAACTACAATAAAAATTTTTTTTTTCGTCCTTGACCAAAGCAATCTGTGCGTGTCAGGCGCTTAAATGGTCACAACACTGAAAACACATAAAAGAAATCTCCATAATTCCTTTGGACAGTTAATATGCGCCTAATCGACTTGGTAATCTCGTTTTACGGTCAACAATTTAAATATTATTTTACATAAATTTATCTCTAAACATCAAACACTTGAGCCAAAGCAGAATTAATTACCGATTCCGAAACCAACAACCGTTAAACAAGCCGCACTATAGTGTGGCAATATTTCAACATAACGTACACCACCATAAGCCACATTTTTCTAAAGTGATGGATTGATGGAATAATTGCTGTAATCAGCACGCTTTATTGATGGGTGATCGTTAGCTTAGTTCATAGTAGAGATGATTTCTAGATTAGATAGTATTATTTGATGTTTTTGTAACTTGAACTACCCTATACGAAGGTCTACTAAAAAGTAACCCTTGTAGGCATACCACTCGGCTGAGTGCAGTGGCACCTGGGTGGCCCCATCTTCTCAAATCATCCAGACAGCTTCTTTGTTAAGCAGTCCAACTCTAAAGGCAGATAACATTCAGAGACGTGTAATGAGATCCCAGATAAAGCCAGTGGAACAATACGAGCACGAAGTTAATGTTTGTCATGCATGATGTTCCGGTAACTCGGTTAATGTACGTAATTTGTGCTCCCAGAAAGAACTGTATCTAAAATTTTTTAATCAGAACTTAAACGATTTTCAGTTTCTTTTAATAGGGGCACTGATCGATCCAAAGGGTAATAATTACTTCAGAGCTTTAAAACCGTTTTAATGTCTTCCAGCTTGATGCCTGGATTGAAGCCAAATTAGATCTCTAAAGCCTATTAAAGTGTAAAAATATATGTTTCATTTGCGCTCTCTCACATTCACTCAGCTAACACCTCGGCTAATACTCAAGACTAAGATAATTTGGTCTCACGAATGTTATTAATTTCAAATTAACGGGCTCTTGTCTTCAAAGTTGTAAAGCTAATGAATGGAGTTCAAGAACGAATACATAGTTCTGCTTAAACCATTTAAGACATTCTTAAATGAGGCTAATTCGTCATGTTTGCTGGGAGCGGGTTTAAATTGGGAAACGGAATGTAGGAGAATTAGATGGAGAAATATGAGGACCACTTAAATAATAAAATTAAAGCTGCAGTAAAGGTGCATTTAAAATTATATGTAGAATTTGTTATGAAGGTTTAAAAACCTAAAAGAAATAAAATTTCCTACTTTCTTGCTTAGAATGACCGTTCAAGATGTCGTGTTTTTAGTGGAAATTAGGTTATTGTCCTGAAGATTTTAACTACAATCAAACTTTTATCTACTTCTCTTTGAAAATGTATAAAATAAAGCAGCGCTTTTTTATTATATAAAAAAAAGCTTTTGTCTTAGAGAGAATTTTTTCCGAACGGGGTTAGGTCAGCTTCTCGTCTATTTCTACAGTACCTCCTTGGGGATAATAAATGTAATAATAAATATTAAAAAATAAATAAAAAATACTAATAATAATAATAATTAGCAAGTGAGGTGGCAAGCATCTGTTAATTACTTAATCACTTTTTTTAATTTGGATGGAATTATTAATGTTGGGGCTTTGCCTATTACAATTTAAAATGCACAAAGAAAGAAAACAGCCCATTTTTTTCAATAAAACAATTTATTGGGAGGTAGATACGTACTTTGTGTTTTCACTATTCGATGATGAAGAAATTTATCAAAAAAAAAAAAAATATATATATATTAACGCCGCAATTTTGAAACTTAATGTCATCTTGTAATGCATCTTTCTAAAGCTCATTATATGCTTTATGAAATTGTACCGATGTGCTCTTCCAATGCCGAAACTTGTATATAGTTTTTGTTCATTTAAACCTGAAATCGGATTTTTTGTGTCAATCAGAAGTTTTTCTCCGTTTTTCGCTATTTAACCAACTCTCTATCTCTTACGTATCGATTCGTATTCTTTGGCCATATTTACAGGGTATTACAGAATATTATATCCAAACTTAAGGCAGCGAATTCATGTGTGATTTTAAGAAAAAAAGTTCATTTGACCATAGGACCGTTTTAGCTTCGTATCCAAAAATCTTATCGTTTTCAAGGTATGAAGTAATACCACATCTTTGCATTTTGCCTTTAAAGAGTACCCCAATTAGCTTCTTTTCTATTTCTGATAAATAATAATGAAGGTCTCTTAGAAAAATTTTTAAAAACCAATAAAAATTCAACCTTTTTTGAGCATATTTTGGTTCAGTCAGGAAATTGTCATTCTTGAATTTCGAAAACTTAATTTTTATCAGTTTTTGAAAATTTTAATCACCTAAATCATCCTAAAATCACCGTTCAATTCTGTTTCCTAGTTAACTAGGTAAATGTTTGGTAAAAACAAATTTATATAGGTAAAACAAATTTATTGCAAAATAGCCATTCTGGGGTGAAACCAGGAACCATTTCATTTAAATTCAATTTAAATTCGATTTTTTTATTAAATGTCGAGTTCGAAAGAAATTTTTCTAAACCGATAAAATATCAAAATTTTTAAATCAAATATGTATTTTGTAACAAAAAATAGAAAAGAACATATCAAACATTTGAAAACCATATTTCTAATTAAAATGAAAAATATTTGTTTTAAAAATAATTAAAATAGAATTTTAACTATATAAACATTTTGAAAAAATCATAAAATACAAGTGAATGTAAATTAGTTAAACAACTTTTTTACCGAATTATGGAAGAAATTCTTAAAGATCTTTAACACGATCTAAAAGTTATGAAAAAGCCATGAATCGCTTATCAAAAATATTGATTTTTTTTCTAATTAAGTCAGCAAAACAATTTTTTTCCTATTTAAACTTTTTTGCTCCATTTTTGTTGAAATTAAATGAGAAAACGTCTTTTCTGACTCATTAAAAAATAATATTTTAAAATAGTCAATTTTACTTTTTGAACGGCATTTCTCAGTAGAAAGCTATACTGAAGTGCATCGGACAAAACCTTGTTTACACATAAAAAACTTAATTGTTGTGTCGAAAAACCAGGAATATCCTCAGAGCTATATCATTAGAATTCTTTTTGAATTCTAATGATATTTCATGCTTCATACCCTGTTCAAAAATGTTTAACCGTTTTTGGAACAATTAAAAGTTTGAATATCTTAATGTGTTGTTTTTTTTTGTTTTGACAATTTTGAGAAGCTAAGATGAAAATATGAAAACCGTTCCATTTTAACTCAGACCGTTTAGATGTTATGGGTTACGTAAGGGATAAAACAATGATATCTCAAATGTGATTTTGTTTCGAAAACAAAATCAGTTAAAAATCGGAATGGGGTGTGGGACACCCTGTATCATCATCATCATCAATCGATCAATTGCGTCCTTATATGCCCTGTCTCTTAGCAATCTTGATTGCCTCACTCATAACAAGATTTGTCATGTATTGAGTTTGGTAAGTGTGGATTTCGAGTCCAACATAGTTGCCTCCCTGAGGCTCTGTAGCATTTATTTTGCTTCGTCCATACTACCTGCGATAATTAAGATATCGTCGGCGAAAATCAGATGGTTTAGCTTTTCGCCATCTATTTTCATGCTCATGTGGAATACTGGAAATCATCCTGCAGCCTAACACAAGCTTTTGCTCTTTGGTACACGTGTTTGATGACCTCGGTATAAATATGATCGATATGGCAATCAGCAAGACCCTGCAGCATTTTATGCTGGTCTATTGTGTCGAACGCTTTTTCGTAGTCGACGAAAATTATGCAGAGGGGTTTATGATACTCGATGCATTTTTCGATAAGGGACTTGACTGCTTGCAGATGATCATTTGTGCCAAATCCAGCTCAAAATCCAGCTTGTTCGCGGGGTTGATAGGTCGAATTTATTTGTTAACCTCCTGCAAATGATTCTCAAAAACAGTTTATGCGACATGTATCGGAGGTAGGCAGGGTCGAATCTCTGAAATAGACTTGTCCCTGTTAGGACCACAGAGAGTATCTACCCGCTACCCATGGACACCCTGTATCAGGGGGAAAAAGATATTAAGCAAAAAAAATTTCCTTTCACAAGTTTAGTAAATGTTAACTAATTAAAATAATAAAGTCTGCTCAACAAGTATTTTTCAAACCACTTAATTTTTCAAGTACGTAAAACAAAAACTACTTGACTTGACTTGACATTTACTTCCTCAAATTTGACTTAAAATCAAGTCAAGTCAAATCAGGTAGCTTAAAAATCAAGTTAAGCAGTGAATCCCTATACCTACTAGAGGCACGTTTTCTGAGAAGAAAACCGTTTTTAAGAAACAGGCCAATGATATGAATTTGTTTGTTTTCTATTTGGTTCTATACTTGAAAGTAGAATTTTAATGCCATTATTTAGTAGGCTGCGACTTCAACATGGTCATCAATTGTTTCATTGTTTATTATTAACTTCTACAGTAATTTTTAATTTTGACAGTTCTGGCGTTTTATGCACAAAATCGTGCACAGATCCACTTCGTTAAATACGAACTACTCTGAATTACCTTGTATGAGAAATTTTGCATTAGATATATAAAAGGTTGCATAAAAACATATTGAAGCTAAACTTCCGTTCGAATACAACAAGAAAACGGAAAGAATTGCAGGAATAATATTCCAAAAGAATTAATGTTCAAGATAGGTACGATTTCCAGAATACCGGTTTAAATTTCCATCATATTTTAGCAAAATATGGAAGGGCAAATCCGCAGCCAATCGGGCGATGAGATAGATAAACCGGGTGCGGTGGCTGCCGAATTTTATTCAAACACTTTCCAGATAAATGTAATTTGGATAAAGAATCCAGAGTCTGGCTGGGATATATGGAACGATTTATCATTCTTTGACAGACGACACGAATGTTGGGGAGATCTGGATGTTTTGAGTGTTTTTTTTCTCGCATGATTAATCGAAACTTTGAATAAGCTCTTGAAAAAAAATTATTTTGAAAAAACGATGCCTCTGTCTGAGTCTCGCTGCTTACACAATTAAATTATCTATGGTATGGCAAGTGGTTAAAAAACAATTAATTGAATAATAACCTTCAATACTTTCCTCGAAGAGGATAAAATGCGAAATTCATTATTTGCAGAAACAATAATTAAACGCCATCAGTAATAATAATAATGCTAATGAAATTCTTCTCGAATCTCCGAGTAATTGGATACTGAGGAAAAAATTCCGTCCAATTTAGAGCGCAAAGCATCAAAAATTTCATTTAAAAGTGCTTTTGAGATTAAAATATTTTTTTTACAGTTAAATTAAACATTCAGTGTTTTTGAAGCTCCGATCGAACTAACAAGAAACAATCTCACCAGAGAGGCTTAAAGAAGGATTACAGTTAAAAGCTACCGTGCATTTAAACCCGCAACTCATTTATATGGGTTGGGTTATTGACAGTAGATATATCCCTCTCAAGCCACAATTACCCGCGTCCGCGCTTACCGCTTACCGCTTACCGATGGAATCTGAAAATATGTGGGCAAGATCCATTTAATGATACACTATCACTTTCCGCACGACCGGGCACGGATTTATAACCAATTTGGGGTAGCAGGAAGCCGTATTGTTCAATCTATGATAAATGACACCTGATTGAGTTAAATCGCTTGTACTCGTAAGGGTATTGAATTAAGGTTTGTGTCTATGTGGAGGGTTGTTTTATTATCGTTAGCTTTATATTCTTTTATTCCAGGCCAATGCAACTTATTTCCACATATTGTCTTGGTTTTTTATTTAGAGAGAAGATGCAGTTGCTTTATCGATACCAATTTGCGTCGGACGTCAACCGTCTTTTACATTAGCTGGTCGCTAACCTAGAAAATGTCGAGAACGCAAACAATTCCCAACATTTTGTTATCAAGAATTTTTCCAATGCAGTTTAGGCTTTTCCAGGTGAGTCCAGCTCACTCCATTTCTACACTCTACTCGACTTAAAGTGTTTCTAAGGTTCATAGATGTTTACATTGTCTAGAACAGAAAGTTAAATCTCTAACTAAAAACATGTGTACAGGATGTCCATTTTCTATATCTTTGAGTAATGTTTCGGTTATTAGTACATATCACAACATTGCGGTTTTCACAATCGTTTGCCACTTTTTGAATGTGTTTTTGAAAATTAGCCGTTATTACTTCCTCGTAATTTTCTTGTTATTTATTGCTTCTCTGGTAAAACAAAATATGAATTCTCATGCGATCATAATTTTATAATTTTATGTAAAATCCACATTCTGCATGTACTAATCCAATCCACATCCACATTCTGTATTTACTAAAATTTTTTTAAATGGCTTGCATTCATAACAAAATAACTTTTGGTTGGCACGTAGGCTCTAATAACAAAATAACTTTTGGTATTAGATTTTTGATAAAATTAGAAATGAGTTCTTATAGAGAATTGTATGTGGAAACTACACTTTCGAAGGAAGAAGATAGTGCCATACAATTAAAGTCCCATACAACCAATATCTGACAAACTCAAAATGGCAATACCCTGTTCGAAGAGAACATATTACTGCTAGTAGGCTTTCCCTACTACGAAGACAGTATAGAAGGAATACCTGCAGTAAAATTTTACAAGATTTTTTAATTTTTTGTCCACTTTGGTGACTTGGTGACGTTGAATAGTAAGTTGGACTCTCTTCCAGAGTGACTGTCGTTTGAGTTTTTTTTGTGCTCTGTTTTTTTTCAGGCAGAATGTCGGATTTCTCATCTTTGTCACCTTTTTTTAATATTTACCCTTCTCTTCACAACCTGCTTCTTAGGTACTTCGTTCATTGTTAAAGATCCTCTGGTACTTCTTCAATTGGTATTCCGATACTTCATGTTTATCTTGAATAATAACTATAACCAGCGTCTTTTTTTCCGCCTCATCAAATATACTAACTTATCCTCGTTCTTCTTTGACGTCCTTTCTTTTATTTAGAATTAATTGTTTAATTACTTTCGTAGTTTTTCGTAGTTTAATTATTTCTTAATTAATATCGATCGTATTTTACTCTTGACCCTCGTGAAAAATAAGGGTCGCCTGCATTAGCTTCAGAGCAGTCTGTACATTTTTATGTTTTTTGGAGAAATTCAGTTTTAGAACCAAATAAGGCAAAATTGTTTAAAATCTTCTAATTTGTTATTTTTCTTATTCTTGCTCCAAAATAAAACAAATTGCAAACTTGGTGCTTTTCGGGAAAGTCAGCTTATGATTAAGGCCAAAATCGGTTAAAATCGATGAAAAGCGTTTAAAACGGCAAAGTAAAAGATATTGGAAAATTCCTACGTTAGGATTAGAGCCAAAAAATCGATAAAAATGGCAATCTAAAGCTGCAAATTTGGAATTTTTGGAAAAGGCTACATAGGAATTGGGGCCAGAATCGGTAAAGAAAATGGCACAAAGCGTCTAAAAATGCAAAGACCTTGTTTTTGAAGAAATTTAGGTTAGAGTTAAGTTTAAAATTGATTAAAAAGAACCCACCGAGTCTAAAAATGTAAATTTTGATGATTTTGGAGAAATTCTATCTTAGAGAAGAATCAGGTAAAATTGATACAAATCTTCTAAATTGTTGTTTCTTTCGAAAATTAGTTTTTGAATCAAAATATGTACAATTTGATCAATAGCACCTCAAAATGAAAATTTGGTAGTTTTCAAGAAAGTCTGGTTGGTATGAGGACCAAAAAATCGTTAAAAATTAATAAAAGCGCGTGAGATTACAAAATTGAAAATTTTTGGAAAAATGCGTTTTAGAATTAACACTAAAATGGATTAAAAATCATCCACATGCTCAAAAAATGCAAACGTTTATGATTTGGAAAGGTGCAATTTTTGGACAACATTTTATTGTATTAGTTTAAATGAATCTTGGCTCAAAACGCCGTAGAATGCAAATTTGGAATTTTCCGGGTAAGTTAGGTTAGGATTAAGGCAAAAATTGGTACTAAATGACTAAAAACATATAAGAATACAAACTTAGAACGCTTGGAGGAATTTATTTTAGGTTTGTTGCCAAAATCGGTTAAAAATTATTCAAGTCAATTTATAAATGCAAAACAGGTTACAATAGGGGCCCAAAATCAGTTAAAAATGACTGAAGCGTGTCAAACTTTTTAGGAGAAAACTCTGATAAGAATTAGGGCCAAAATTGGTTAAAAATAACTCAAAGCGGTTAAAATAGCAAACTTTGAGTGTGTCGAAAAATGCAGATTTGTTAAAAAAAAAGTAAATTTAGAATTTTGGAAAAATTCAGATAAGAATTTAGACCAAAATCGGTTTAAAACAACTCAAAGCGTTTGAAATAGCTAATTTAAAGTTTGTTGAACAATGCAGGTTAAGATTAAATAGAAAGATTATAGAAAATGACTTAATGCGTTTAAAATAGCAAAAATCGAAGTTTTTGAAGGATGCGGCTTAGAATTAAGGCCAAAATGGGTTAGAAATGACTGAAAGCGTTTTAAAACATAAATTTGGTGTTTGTGGCCTTTACAGAGTACTTCCTCAAGAGCATATTCTAATGTGTTGGAAACCTCATCAACTGCAACCGTTCTTTGAAGCTTTCTACTTTTTTCTCTATATAATCACAATTCCATTTTTTTCTTTATCGCCTTTTAAATTGATTTTTTTTGTTTATATTTTTCTATTCTTATTCTTTCTCACTTAACAAGATAATCTCCAAAACGAGTATTGAAGTAAATTTGAACATAGAAATAAATTTGAAAGACATTTACGGAATTATTTTTTGACAATAAGAATTATTTTTTGACTAAAATTACTACAAATTTTCTGAAAATAAATTTAATCAATACAACACTAACTACCTAAAATATTCTCAGAAAAACGTTTTAATTTATTACTTTTGGCATTTTCATAATAACATACCAACTTTCACCGGCTTTGGACCCACAGATTTATACCTCGAAAATTTAGGTACCTGTTGCCCTTTATAACAGAAAAATTGCTAAAATATATCTAGTAAATTTGAAGAAAAATTACGAAGAAATTTGACGTGGACAAATTCCTAAAAAAAAACTTAAACAAATACAAAGTTAAACACCTAAAATTTTCGGAAAAAAACGTTTTAATTTTTGGATCTTTGCATTTTCGGAACTCAGATGACACTCAGTTTTCGGATCCTTGCACTAAAACACACAATCCACAAAAATTTTAAATAATCGCCAAATTATTACCAATATCTAGAAATTATTACCTATATCAAGAAACAATAAAAGAAAAATTACTGAAAAAATAAATTTTTAGCGTAGGAAGATCACTAACAATTCCCTGAAAAGAAGCTTGAACGAGAACAACATTAAACTCTAAAATTTTCCAAAGATTTTTGGTTGTCGGAACCAGAACGAAGTGTAAAGAGTAGGTGGTCACCAATTTGTCGATCAACCCATCCGCGTACTAGTTTCGAGGTTTACCCCTCATCAGTACAGCTTTGACTGGCCGACATATTGGTGACCGTGAGTTCGCAGTCAAAATCCAAAAAGCTATACAAGAGCGTTGAGATGTTGTATACAGCAGGAGCAGGCGACAGCCATCAGCGTATTAGATCTAATACTGCATGACAGGTGGCTCTCAGTTCTAAGTGAGCAGCCCATATTGCTCTGCACCTCGCAGGTTATAGGAACCAGAACGAAGTGTAAAGAGTAGGTGGTCACCAATTTGTCGATCAATCCATCTGCGTACTACTAGTTTCGAGGTTTACCCCTCATCAGTACAGCTTTCTCTGGTCGACAAATTGGAGACCGTGAGTTCGCGGCTTAAATTCAAAAAGCTACAGAAGAGCAGTGAGATGTAGTACAGAGCAGGAGCAGGCGAAATCCACCAGCCTGTTAGATCTAATACTGCATGGCAGATGGCTTTCAATTCAAGAAGCAGCCCATATTGCTCTGCACCTCGCAGGTTATCGGAACCAGAACGAATTGTAAAGAGTAGGTGGTCACCAATTTGTCGATGAACCCATCTGCGTACTACTAGTTTCGAGGTTTACCCCTCATCAGTACAGCTTTGGTTGGTCGACAAACTGGAACCGTGAGTTCATCTTACCGCTCTTGTGTAGCTTTTTGGCTTTAAGCCGCGAACTCACGGTCTCTAATTTGTCGACCAGCCAAAGCTGTACTGATGAGGGGTAGACCCCAAAACTAGTATGCAGATGGGTTGATCGACAAATTGGTGACCACCTACACTTCGTTCTGTTTCCGGTAACCTGCGAGGTACAGAGGAATATGGGCTGCTTCTCGAACTGAGAGCCATCTGCCATGTAGCATTAGATCTAATACGCTGGTGAGTGTCGCCTGCTCCTGCTCTGTACAACATCTTACCGCTCTTGTGTAGCTTTTTGCCTTTAAGCCGCATTTTTTTCATAATTTTCTACTAATCTTAACTTTTGTAGTTTTTTTTAACTTGTGCTTTCAGAACGTTGTAGTATCATCGGTAGCGCTAAAAAGAAATGCATGGGAATGTAGCTTAAGTCCATGTCAATGCGGAGTACTTTTTCGTTATATCGTAAATGAGGAGTTTATCCATAACAAAGTAAAAAAGTATCAGAGATTCTTACACACAACCATAGTAACGCTCCCGTGGCGCGTTTCGAGGCCAATACCGCTCGTCGGTTGGGTTCACTCCTAAGACCGACAACACTGAGTGATGGTGTTCTGGTTGATCTTTTCTGTTTTTATTTCTTTGGCAAATATCAGGAGGCTTTATTCGACCGTTATAACATGTCAGAGAGGCAGTAGTTTTGAACTTTTGCGCCCTATTTTTTTTGAAGGTTCTATTTGCAGCCTCCAACTTTTCGGTACGAGTTCTTTGTAAGATGTGTGTGTTTAGAAATGCACATCTATTATTTGTGCATGACCATTGGCCACATCGATGGCCAGGGGCAAAAGCGGACCATCAAAATTCACGAAGCGCAAACCACCGGAATAATCTCGACCTCGTTTCGGGATAGAGCGGCATTTATGTGTGATGTTATCGGATATCTGCTCCGTGCAAATATCCACTTTGTTTGCTTTTATGTTCCTGCATCGCATGCACTGAACGCGCATACATAAAGACGTTTTTTTTTTTAAGACTAATAATAATTATTTCCACTGGAACGCTTTTTCTAGTTTAAACTGAAATTTAAAACTTTCCTCTTAACACAAGGTAAAGTTTCGGTATTCGAATGCAAATGCTGGCGAATCAAAAACGTAAAGAAGACGACTGGAAGCGGCTCATTGTTCCAAATTAAATCGGTTTTATGGCAAGAGTTTTTTCTATTGAAAAAGTTATATTGTAGTTAACTGAATTCGACCAGAACAGTATACCTTGGGGATTTTCTGAAAAGAACTGAAATTGATATTTCATTTTTCGCTGATGTCAGTTGGGAATAAACTTGTCGACATTGTTCTATGTCTATGCGCTCTGCTCTTGTTGGTTAGACAGTTTCCTAAGGGTAATGACTTAATCCTTCCTATAATACATATTATACAGTATGCGGAGATTAAAATGGGAATAACGGCTGGGCACTAAAAGAAGCCGGGTCCCTTGTCAGTGAAACCCGATAGAGACCGATTCCGGCTCATGAATTTTAAGATTCCGGTTTGCTCGGTTGGCTTCACTGTCCGGACGATTTCTGGTTACCAGTGCGTAATAAAAGTGCGCCTTACCGTATAACAAATGGCTGTAAACAGATAAATCTCTTCACATATCGTGTGTGTGCTAACATTGGTATTACACCGAATTATTTATCAACTGTCGACTATGACCGAGTTTTTGGTTCTTGACCACCACTATACAACAGGTTATTACAAGACACGTCATTAAAATTCAAGAGCCAACAATTTGGACCATTTTTTTGTTCGGATCGATATAGCGTTTTGCACGGGACATCTTTTTATAATTCGACATAAAATATTTATAATGTCGAAAGCTGCGCACCCTGTTTTTCTGTTTTCATCGACAAGGGAAAACTTTGCTGAAAATGCCGTTCCATTTTAATAAATTAATACTAGCGAAGTGCTTTTGTTGTAGGATCCACTATTAGTGATCAGGATTTGTTTGTGATTATAATATGAATTTATTCCCATCCGATTGCAATTTCAAATTTAGTAACATTGAATATTAATCCCTCATTCGCGTCGACCATTTGATGATGCGTTTAATGGTAAATGGGCTAAAGACGAAATTAATTGGCTATTACCGAGAATTATTTAACAGATATTATGTGGCTTGGATTTATTACTATTTGATGATAGATAAATATATTTTTGTTATGACAACATAATTTGAGTTATTCAAAGACGCTAATAGAATCAAGAGACCTAGGACTACAAAACTGTACTGAAAGCCCGCAGTATCGATTTTTTTTTAAAGATATTTTGCGTAAAAAGTGACTCATAAGATACGATACAAATCGGTCAAACTTTTAGTATAACTTTTTCCAGATCGCTTTAAGTTAGTAGATGAACGAGCCTTGAAAAGTACTAAATTTAATCGAAACGTTGTACATTGTTTAATTTAAAATAGAGAAAAGTGCTTAATTTATATCTCAGTGAGGGAAGATAGACAAGTGGTACAAGTTGAAACAAAACGTATCTATTAACATACGCATATAAATACGTCTTGTTCAAAATAACGTGCGCTCTTCAATTAGTTTGAGTTACTTGAAGTGTACTGAAGTCGGAATCGGTGGTCAT
Organism: Taphrorychus bicolor; assembly: GCA_951812265.1. Taxonomy (NCBI): domain Eukaryota; kingdom Metazoa; phylum Arthropoda; class Insecta; order Coleoptera; family Curculionidae; genus Taphrorychus; species Taphrorychus bicolor. The sequence continues at coordinate 45,669,252 of OX638297.1, read as the reverse complement.
TTAACTAATTTTTCTAAGGCCAACAAATTTTAAATTGCTTAATCAAAATAGTAGTTTATTATTCAAGTAATTTAAGCGAGTTTATTATGCATCACTTATTTGTACTTTTATTTTATATTTTTTATTATTAATTTATTTTTACTCCGCATTTATTTTTTCTCTAGGCTTTTTGTTTTGCTGATCTTCTTGCTACAAGTAATATTTGTATTGTTTTGTAAAGACTTCTTTTATAGCTGCTTATTGTTCTACCTTCTCTGGTATCTTACTTTCTCCAGGTTGTTCTCCTTCATTATTTCTTTTGCTTCTTAGCACGTTATTCTCTAATATTTTCGTTACCTTTTCTTTTATCTTTCTTCGCTCTATAACCTATTTACCTCATTGCTTTCCTGTGCCCTTGCTCTAATTTTTGTCTCTATTCTTTTATAGATCTATCTCTATAAATGAATAGAGGCACCTCTCTACATTTTAAACATAACCTCTTTTCTCAATGGTGCCTTTTTTAATTGTTCAAATTGCGTTTTCTGCTATCCGTTTCCGTTTCTCATATTTTCTATAAACGTTCTTCTGTTTAGTTCTATTCGTTTGGATCCATACGATTCGTCTCGACCTATTTTCCATCTAACTAACTGCAACTAAAAAATTAATAATTTCTGAATAAAAAATGTTGTGTGTGCTTGTATCTTTAGATTTTTCTATTACTGTTTATCTTTATATTTATTTTTTTATAGGTTTTTTGTTTTGTGGATGTTTCTCGTACTGCTCCATTTTGTTTTAATTTAATTACTTATTTTTATGATTACATTATCTTTTAATTTTGCCTAATCTAGTATTTACTACTAATTTTAAGATATAGGTCAAACTCGTACTTATGTTAACCATTTATATTGTTTTCTAAAATATTTTCTTTCGTGACCGTTTATTAATAATATACATATATCTCCTCTGGTATCTTACTTTCTTCAGGTTGTTTTACTTCTTTTTGTTGTTACTACATTTTGCTTTTTGGCACGTTGTTCTATAATATTAAGATCAAGGACGTTTATTTGATTATCGGCAAAATCAGCTTAGGGGGGGGGGGGAGAGGAGGAGTCTATGAGGGTTGTTCAGGAACTTCTCTCTCATGATGAGATGCGTGTTTCTCCTGGGTGCCTAAATTCTTTTCTTGTTATCCCCATTAACAAAGATGATGACAGTGCCGGTCCCTCGAACTTCCGACCAATATCGTTGTTGTCTGCTCTGTCCAAAGTTATTGAACATCTCGTCAGAGAAAGCGCATGGTATCTTTTCTGAGTGCCGATCAAGGGCTGAATCAAGGGCTGAATGACAGGATTTCAGGCTTGCCTTAGTGACTCGGATGAAGTTTTCAGGTTTCAAACTGGAATGAACAGGAAGGAGGTATTCGCGACGGTTTTCGAGATTTCTCCAAGGCATTTGATTGAGTGGATTGAAGGGTACGAATACAAGTTGAATCATCCTTCCTTTTTACCAGGATAACCGAAGATAACCATGGACTGCTGGTCTTCTCAATAGCTCTGCCCTTAGTAATTTCATTAATCAGGGAACCAACATCTTGTTGCTTTGGAAAAGGAAGCCTTTTAGGCCTTTATCGGCTGGGCTGTTCCAATCTGGTGTTGATTCGGTGCCTTTGCCGTCTTTGACATAGGTTCTTTGATGAAAATGAAATATGGGTTCAGGTTCCCATGAGCTGATAAAGTTCGTCACTAGACGAGCGATGTTTCTGTGTTATCTGAATATCTTCAGAACATCGCACTCACGATTCACCATCCATGTAAAAATCCTTCACAGACTTATTCCATTCTTCTGCAAAATTCTGACTCTAACTTCGGATAACTTCATTTTTTTAGCACAGTTTTAGCTTTCTGGAGGAGGTGTTAACTGGAGTGGACATGAAAGAGCCATGAGCAGCGGTTTTTGTGATTTGGCCAAGGCATTTGATTGTAAAGTTCAGACTATACCCATTCGGAAGATGTCTCTTTAGAAATTCAAAAGTGTGGCGTTTTGTTGGTTCCTGTCCTTTTTGCCTGCCTGGTTGACTTTGTACTGGGTTTCAGTTTTTTCAAAAAAAAATTGCGATGTGGCCTGCACAGTCTATAAGTTTCGACCTTATATCTAGTTCTTTTTAAAGCCTTTTTACAGGATTTCTCCTCTTAAATTATATAGCCAAAATCTTATCGCCTTAGTAACAAATTTCGATAACACATATTTGCAGTTATTTGCAGAGTACCAGATAATACTAAACCAATATTTGAGATTGCAATTTTCTTTCTAAGGTATTAGAGAATGTCAAGGTCTCCTTGGTTTATCCTTTCTTGGTTCTTACACCGGATATAAAACCTTATCTCCTATTTTTTAGCAATAAGGTGTGCCTAGGAGTGGGCAAACCAAATATTTGCTAATCATCATTTGATTATTAACTGATTTATTAAATATCGTTGATGAAAGCATTGCCAAACTGCAACTCAGTGTTAAGAACCCAACTTTCTCCCGAGTCTTCTAGCTATTACCGAGATACAATCATTTAATTAAACAAAAACATCGCATTGTCCTGCTTTATTAATCAAAACGAGACAATAACCACGTGGGCTCTTTTATGCTTGAGACACGTTAAAGTGGACCGGGTGATCAATCAAAACATCTATAAGAAAATTGCCTTTTGATTGGGGAGTGTCCCCACGACAAAGATCCGACCAGAAACTTGTTCAGAGTTAAAAGGGATTCTTGAGGAGGAGGCAAACTCGAAAATATCTGCACCAGGCCGAATAAGGTTGTCAGTTCCAAATTGAAGACGCTTTAACAGTTGAATGAAAACTTATCTAAAAAGTGTCGAGCGAGGCGATTTTAAATTACACGCGAAAAGTGGATTGGCATCAAAGAAGGGCGAGGCATCAGAGAAAAAGGCCCTTTATTGCGATCGTCGGTTGTAAAAATGATTGGTCCCCGGATTAGTCTGGAGACGAAAGACAATTAAATTTTTATTTGTATTTTTTTTATTATTATTAAAGGAACGATGTAATTTAGTTACTTCTGTATTTTACTAAAGAAGGAACATAACATGTGTAAACTTCACTTTTTACATAAAATTAAGCGTCTTTTAAAGAATTATCCCATCAGCACGTGTTCAGGGAGAACTTTCCGGTAGAAATCCAGAAAAATTACATATAGCTAACTTTAAAGTTTTTGCATCCAAAGGGAGTTATATAAGAGGGAGCATATCCCGGATGCGACAATCAAAGGCATTTGAGATGGGGAACGCAGGCAGTTTGTAAATTGACAAATCCGGTTTCGGCAATCCATTTCGTCACGGCAGAATGACAAAGATATACCGCTCTTTTGCACAAGAAGTTGAACGCCTGTTTAATTAGCGAAATTTCACGATAGTGGTGGATACTGGGAAAGTTTCAGTAAAGCCCAATTTAGAGCTGAAATCTTGTCTTTAAGGGGCTAATTAAGGGGCTACAACAATTTGCGAAAAAGGGAATTGTTGCACTAGGAGCTCCATTCCTCATGAAAACAATCCACACGAACATTCCCCTGGAGTGAGCTGGACCAATCTGGAAAAGCTTAAACTGTGCATTTGTTGCAAAACGTCTGGAAAACAAATTGCAGCAAATTGCTTACTATGCTCTTGAAATTCTTAAGTTGTGTATCAAAGAAGTTTAACAAACTCTATTGTGTAAGAGACTATTTTGAATTGGGCGCCGTTTAGTAGTTTTGACATTAGATCTGTCATTGGTCAATGATGACTTATGACGTTGAGAATTAGAGTTTAAGTTCAAGTATTGGCAACACTGTTTTTTTGGGGGTTATGGAAGGAAGTAATAAATACACGTGGAGCTCACAAAGTTTGGTGTTTTTATGTTAAAACTCAGCATCCGGTGGGCTGGGGATAAGTCCTACCTTACACTACATTGAAAATCCTATGGAACTACAAAACTGTATCTAATAAATAATGTGTTGCCGGACATTGAAGCCGTGTGGGTAGCTATGTCTATGAATTTATCTGGTTGCAAGCCAAACTGGCTACTTCTTAAGTAGTCTTGTAAGAAATGATGCCCCAAAAAAAGGCAGAACAAGATGTCTTGTCTTAATGCAGCTGCTATTTGTCGACTTGTCTTTTTTGAAAACGCCAACGTTTCGACCTGCACCGGGGTTTTCCTCAGGGCTTTTTCTGTATCTGCAGAAAGTCACCAAAGCATACAGACTATCAAGGAAATACGTAAACTCGAAAAGACACATCTAGGAAGATGGCAACAAACACACGGACCAACTGAGCATGTTTTTCGCTCTAATCCTAACTTGAGTTTTTCTCAAAACTCTGAATTTCCATTTTTAGACCTTTGAGTCATTTCAACCCATTTTGGTCCTAATCCTAAATTGTATTTGTTTAAAAATTTGGACAACTTTAAATCGATTAATTATTTCCTGATTTTTCGAAAATGTTAAAAATTTATCCTTTTAGACTCTCTGAATTATTTTTAAGCAATTTTGGCCCTATCCTAATCTGCATTTTTCTCTTTAAGAATTAAAAAATTTGGATTTTTGGCGCCTTAAGTCATTTTTTAAGTATTTTCAAACGAATAGGGTCCTAATCCTAACCTGAATTTTTCTAAATACTTTAAATTTCCATTTTTTAAGGCTTCGAGTCACTTTTAACCGATTTTGGTGATAAACCTAACCTGAATTTCTGTTACTCCAAATTTGCAGTATTGCAAGATTAGAAATAATTTTTTATCGATTTTGGTCTTAAACCGAACCTGATTTCTCTTAAACAGCAAATTTGCATTGTTGAGGTTCTTTGAGTCTCATAAATGTAATTTTGATTTTGTCCTAAAATTGAACTTCTCTGTAAATATCAAAATTTCCATTGTGGGTCATTTTTAATCGATTTTAGCTCTAGAATCCAAAAAAGTTGTTCCAAAAACCACTCGTAGATGGTTTGTATCATTTTTAACCGATGTGGGCTGTAATCCTAACCTGAATTTCTTAAAGTAAATCTCAAATTTACATTTTTGACGCCTTGAATAATTTTTAAGCGATTTTGACTATAATAATAATCCGCTATTTTTTAAGTATTCCAAATTTGCCGAGAAATTTGCATTTTTATACCCTTTAAACCATTTTTAAGTATTTTTAATTGATTTTGGCCCTAATCCCAACCTGATTTTTTTGTCAAAACTTTTAATTTGCATTTTTAAATGCTTTAAGTCTAAAAATGACTAAAATGACCGATGATACCAATAATCCTAATCTGAATTTCTCTAAGCACTCCAAATTTGTTTTATTACAAGCTTTGAGACGTTTTTGATCGATATTGGTCTTATTCTTAACCTGACTTTCTCGTAAAATATCAAATTTGCATTTAGAGACCTTTGAGTTAAATTTTGCTTATTTTAGTCCAAGAATGTATTTCTACCAAAAACAACTAATTATAATATTTTAGTCAGTTTCACCCGAGATTTTGTTCTAATATTGAATTTCTTCAAAAATATGAAAATTTTAATTTTTAGCTGTAATTCTAAACAGGATTTCTCCAATAACACAAAACTTTTATTCATAGACGCTTTGTACCATTTTTTACCGATTTCGGCCTTAATTCTACTCTCCCTTTCTCGTAAAATACCAAATTTGCATTTTGAGGCGTTTTGAGTCATATTTTCCTTATCTTTCTGCAAGAATGTAATTTTTCAAAAAACAACTAACTGAAGGATTTTAATTTAGTTTTGGCCGAGGTTTTGAGTAATTATATCATAAAATTGAATTTCTCCAAAAATATCCAAATTTGCATTTCTAGACGATTAGCAGCCAAATTAAGGCCAAAACCAATTAACTGGTTATATTATAAAAAAATTCAACTTTGCATTTCCAGACGCTTTGTATCATTTTTAAGTTTATTTTAACCGATTTTGCACTAATCTTGACTTAAATTTTTCCCAGCTGCCTAAAATTGTATTCGAGTAAGCTTAGGGGTCATGTTTCGTCGATTTTAGTCTTGTCGTGACTTTCTCGTAAAACACCAAATATACATTTTGGGGCGCCTGAGTCAGACTCTACTTATTTTAGTCCACAAATGTAATTTTTCCAAAAATAACTACATAATTAGAACTTTTGAATCTTTTTAGTTTTACCGGATTTTTCCTAAAAATAAATTTCTCGCAAAATATCGAAATTAGCATTTTAGGCGATGTGGTTCCGTGTCAATCCATTTTAGCCTTAACTATAATCTGAATTTTTCCAAAGACTCTAAAGTCCAAAGACTCTAAAACTGCATTTATAGACCCTCCGTGCCATTTTGGTGCTATTACTAACCTGAATTTTTCTAAAAACTTTAAATTCCCATTTTTAAGATTTCGAGTCATTTTTAACCGATTTTGATAATAAACCTAACCTGAATTTCTATTTCTCCAAACACTTCAAATTTGCATTTTTGCAAGATTAGGGATCATTTTTGATCGATTTTGATCTGAAACCGAACTTGATTTCTCTTAAACACCAAATTTGCATTGTTGAAACTCTTTGAGCTGAGATGTGGGCTGTAATCCTAACCCGAATTTCTAGAAGCTTAATGTAAATCGCAAAATACATATTTTTTGATACATTGAGTAATTTTTAAGCGATTTTGACCCTACTAATAACCTGCATTTTTTTAAGTATTCCAAGTTTGCATTTTTATACCCTTTAAGGCATTTTTAAGTATTTTTAATCGATTTTGGCCCTAATCCCAAAATAAATTTTTTGTCAAAATTTTAATTTCCATTTTTAAAGGCTTTAAGTCTAAAAATGACTAAAATGACCAATATGCCAATAATTCATTATTGTAATTAGTGTCCTTAAGTTGTAAGTTGTTGATGAATCCAATCTGAATTTCTATAAACACTTCAAATTTGTATTTTTACAAACTTTGAGACGTTCTTGATCAATATTGGTCTTATTCCTAATCTGACTTTCACGTAAAACATCAAATTTGCATTTTGAGACGTTTGATTTAAATTTCGCTTATTTTAGTCCAAGATTGTATTTTTACCAAATACAACTATTTAAAAGATTTGAGTCAGTTTTACCCCAGATTTTGTTATAATATTGAATTTCTCCAAAAATATGAAAATTTGCATTTTTAGACGATGTGAGTAATTTTTAGTCGATTTGAGCTGTAATTCTGAACCGAATTTTTCCAAAAACACAAAATTTTTATTCATAGACGCTTTGTGCAACTTTTTACCGATTTTAGCCTTAATCCTACACCTAGTCCTACACTCACTTTCTCGTAGAATACTAAATTTGCATTTCGAGGCGTTTTTAGTCATATTTTCCTTATTTTGGTGCAATAATCAAATTTCTAAAAAACTTTCTTGCCAAGGTTTGCCTAATTTTATCTTAAAATTGAATTTCTCCAAAAATATCCAAATTTGAATTTCTAGACTATTAACGGCCAAGTTAAGGCCAAAACCAATTAACTGGTTATCTAATCTGTATTTTTCCAAAAAATTCAACTTGGCATTTCCAGACGTTTTATATCATTTTTAAAATTTTAATCGATTTTGCACTAATCTTGACTTAAATTTTTCCCAGCTGCGTAAAATTGTATTCTAACAAGCTTTGGGTAATTTTTCGTCGATTTTAGTCTTGACCTGACTTTCTCGTAAAACACCAAATGTACATTTTGGGGCGCTTGAGTCAGACTCCACTTATTTTAGTCCAAAAATGTAATTTTTCCAAAAATAACTGCATAATTAGAACATTTGAAACAGTTTTACTGGATTTTTCCTAAAAATAAATTTCTCGCAAAATATCGAAATTACCATTTTTAGGCGATGTGGGTCAGTTTCAATCGACTTTAGCCTTAATTATACTCTGAATTTCTCCAAAGACTCTAAAGTCCAAAGACTCTAAAATTGCATTTATAGACCCTCGGTGCCATTTTGGTGCTAATACTAACCTGAACTTTTCTAAAAAATTCCACAGTTGTGTTTTTAGACGCTATACATGAATTTTGACCAATTTTGGTCCTTATCCTAACCTGTGTTTTTCTAAACCCTTTTAGTATACATTTTTGAATGCTTTGAGTAAGCCCTTTTGGCCATAATATTTATTTTTATACACTTTGAGTTTTTTTTTTACAAATTTGGTGTTTTCTACCTGAATTAATCGATTTTGACCTTAATCCTAATCCTCTTAGATTAAAAAACGTTACATTTGTATTCTCAAGAAACGCTACATTTGCAATTTGAGGCTTTTGAGTCAAATTTTACTTATTGTGGTCTATTATCAAAATACAAAATGTAATTTTATCAAGCCACAAATTGGAAGATTTGAATTAGTTTTACCGGATATTATCCTAAAAATGAATAACTCAATATCAAAATTTGCATTCTTAGATTATGTGGGTCAGATTTAATCGATTTTAGCTTAATTCTAAACTGAATTTTGCATTTCCAGACGTTAGTTCTGTGTTATTCAGGCCCTAATCCCGTTTATGTAATTTTTTTTTATCAATTTTGACCCAATTTCTAGCCTGCATTTTTTAAAAAAAGTTAACACTTTTAATTGATAATAAATCCTGAAAACCGATTATGGCTGTAATCCCAACCTGACTTTCTCAAAAAGCCCCACATTTGCCTTTTGGGGCGTATTGAGTAAAATTTCACTTATTTATGTCTGATATTACATTAATAAATGTAATTTTACCAAAAGCAACAAATTGGAAGATTTGATTTAGTTATGCCTGACTTTGTCTTAAAATTTAATTATTCCGAAAATTTCGTACAATAGTGTGGATCATTTTCAACGGATTGCATCTTAAATTACTTTCGCCCTCTCAAAGATCTCCAAAATGACAAAAGTAATATTGATCGATAGCTCTCTTTATTTAGTGTATCTATCGCCTCTTTAAAGATGGGTACCAACACCAGCATAAAATTTTTTTAATGTTTTTCACAAGTTTGAACTTGAAGCAACTGAAAATTCAATTTAAGATACCTTATGAACTTCCATAGCATATTTTACTACATACACAAATGTACTTAGTTAGGTACCTACTTCAAAATTTCAAACAGTGGCAAATATATAGACTTTTTTCAATATTTACGTTTTTTTCGTCTAATTTTAAAAAGAGTATAAAAATCTTCTCTGCCACTAGATCAAAAAACTATGTGAATTATTGCCTCTCTTAAATTTTAGGAAGTCTCTTTATACGCGCACAATAGTACCTAAACAATTGCATCATCGATATCGCATTGACGTGCATTACCATTCTCCCGCTCATTGGAAATGGACAAAGAGGGCCATAACAATCGCTTGAACTCATGCATAGCCAGCACAACATGGCTTTCAAGAGTCAATAAACTTATGGACTCATATTTAATAGGTTTCTTGTGCAGGGTGATGCTTGCATATTAGGCCCATAGATTATGCTGTTACATAGATGTAATACACGGTGTTTATTTTTATGCTTATTACACAATTTTTGAGGCGTCTGACAGTACAATCACTTCTTCGTCGCTCCGCCTCAAGGAATGACGAGCCATATTGCTATATTGATGCAACGATTTACATACCCATTTATATTAAAATTGTTCGCATAAATTTGCATAACCTTGTTTGACTTATTGTCACAAACCGATTATTTTTAAATTTTAATATTGCTTTATAAAGCCGTCGTCGGGGCCGTTGAGACCACCCAAATCTGACATTAACATTGCAATGAAACGTATACCTAAATGAATTTTGCTATAAATTATGTTAGTAGACTTTCGTAAATTTTCTTTGGAATATAGGCTTAGTGATGAAAAAGCCTTAATACTAAGAAGTTAAACAATCAATCTCGAAACTTGCCTGTTGTTGGCATCTAAAAAATCGATACATGTTTAGCGGTAGCTTAATGTTAAAATTACAGAGAAGGTAGAATTAAATATGAGATATAACTAATTGCCATTCAGATTATTTATGAGTGGATCTGATTTATGGCGGAGAAATTGGAATTAATTTCCAACACTGTCGGAGCTTTTGAAATTCGAAGATAGTAAATCTGTCATGCAGGCTAATTGAAAACGATTGAATCGAAGGCACTGCATTTGCGCAAATATGAAATATAACCATAACTTAGCTAACAGTTTTTTTCCTAGAGAACAGACATCTGCGAAAATCACGTGTGTCAGAGTGAGGTGTCTAAGAATCCATAAAAAAAAAGAACCGAGCAAGATGTAACGGCTCCGCTTTTGTGTAGTTGTCCTGCCAGGTAAATATTTTACCTTCGTCTTCATTGTTGACCCAACCAGAAACGACAAAAGAGTGAGATGCAGCGACCGTAATAAAGTGTCAAGACACTACATAGCTATAGGATCTGAAACAACTCGACTTGAAATTCCTGTTGTTTGGACCGATAAAGTGGCCGTGATTTTCAATTTGAGATCAGTGTAGCGATCCATCATTATTTGCCAAAGATGCATCAGGACCAGGTTGTGAAAGAGGATAATTCTCAGCCGAACTTAATTCTTAGGAAGGTATTAAGGCCATAATTTAGTAAACTACATAAAATGAAGATTAGTTGCACAATGTGTGTACCTATGTGTACAGATAATAAGATCGTACCATACGCGGAAATACGCTAAGCCTCGGCTTAAGTACACGCCTTAAATCACCAACCTTTAATAACGTATGATTACGGCAATTAAATATTGAAATTTATCGACAATATTAATTTTAAGTTTTTTTGGCCTGTTATAATTTCTTTAATGATCATTAGTGTATTGCATAAACGCTTGTAATTTTGTGATAAAAAGAGAAGTGCAGGCAGGCTTGGCTGGAAGCTGATGTCACCGCAGAAAAAATATAATTAATGGTGATTATGCCATGGTTTAGCTTAAAATTGTGTCAAATGGTAAATAGAGAGAGGAACGAGGATATAAGAGATTTAAAAATTTGCATGCATTTTTGTAGGAAAAATCTAAATTTTTAATTTAAATCTTTAATTTTCTTACTATAAGGATTGTACGATTTTCCTAAATCTTAAATTAATATATCTTATAAATACGTTAAATCCATACTGTTCCTTAATATCTGCTTTTATAAAAGCAATTATGCATAAATGACAATCTGATACTAGACATTAGGAAAACTGGGTCTCGTAACCATTTTACTTGACATTAAGTGCGATGAATGAATCGTTCTATGTTAATCCCAGGGCAAAATCCATCCCAACAACGGGTTCAGTAAGTTTCTTGGGCATAGATTAACACATAAAGCACTTCCCTAACCGACTGCTTACCCTTTCTTGCCTCGTTCGAAAACTGAAACGTGTGGTCTCCTTTAGTGTCCTAAACTATGACCTGGGGTGCAGTGAATAGGGTCGCCTTCTAGAGCTCTTTTAACCACCTATTAGAAGTCCAATTCCAAATGCAAAAAAAAATTAGATTAATTTCTTTTTAATCTCCATCCCAAAACATCTTCTGTGAGTTGGATATAATCACCCTATAATCCTTTAATTTCAAGCTTTCTTCGTAGCAAAACTTCAGTCAATCTTGTGCAACAAAGGTCAATCAATTTGATATAAACTATGAGTTTTAGATTGAAATTCAAATTTTTAGATCTAAGTTTTTATTTTAAAACTAGTCTCTGAAAAGACGGTATATGGTAGCGAAGCGTTTTTTCCTCGGTTTTCTCTCTTGGAGGATGTTTTTAAAAGGTTTTCTTTAAGTTCTAGCCTCGGTTCTAGCCAATGTTCCATTTTGGAAGTTTTTTTTACGTTCCAAACGTGTTTAAAGCGCATGGAAAGCCTCCGTGGAAAGTTAGAGCCTCGGTTAAAGCTAAGTGAAAAGTGTGGATTCTGCTCGGGATTCTGTCCAATGGCCAGACTTGGCCATAATAAAGCCTAAAAATACATGTTTTCTCAAAATTAACATTGGCTTTCATGAGCCAAAGAATATACCTCTCTCTTTTTTGTTATTTAAAAAAAAGTTGGAACTTTTTTTATGTTTTTTTTTAATCAAAATTAAACGATTTCAATCCTGAATTACGTAACGAATTTATTATTAGTGACAGTAGTAGGTTAAGTTAATTTTTTTAAAAAGTTAAAAAGTCGATTCTAAAAGTGACTAAAAATTAACCACTGATGGGTTCTATATATGAAACTATTGAACCTCTATTGGTGGGAGGTAAAAGAGAACATCGAGAAAAACAAAAAACTGTTAGATTCACTCCAATCGCCCCAATCCTTCTATATTTATAGAGCGACGACTTCAATCCCGCTATGAACGAAACAAACTTAATACTAGTCAGCGAAGTGAGTTTTTTAAAAGTGGTAAAAAAGTCGATTCTAAAAGTGTCTAAAAATTTACTACTGAAAAGGGGTCTAATTCTGAAACTGTTAAACCACTGGGACTTCTATTGGTGGAAGGTGAGAGAGAACATCAAGGATAACAAAAAACTTTTGGATTTACTCTAATCGGCCCACACGTACTACAGTTATAGATCGTGGAAGAAAAAGTAAATGAGTTTTTTTAAAAGCGGTAAAAAAGTCGATTCTAAAAGTGTCTAAAAATTGATCACCGATGAGACCTATCCGAGGACCTATATCCGAAATTATTCAGCATATCATTAAATTAGAGTAGCCTCTAAATTAATTTTTTAAAAGTGGTAAAAATGTCGATTCTAAAAGTTCAAAAAATTTACCCCTGAAGGTTCTATCCCTTTTGCTTTAGAGTTTTTTTCTAAGAGTTAAATAACCCTTAGTTTGATATGGGCTTTCGTAATTTGGTCACTAGAAAACAGATTCAAAAACTTTCCTAAAAGTTATTCTCTTCGTAAAATTTTAAAATTCTAGAACTACCAAAAAACACAAAAATCTCTCTAGAAATTTTATTTATTGGATTAGATTTGTAAGGCAGGATTCCTTTTAAAGCCTACAAAAAAGCTCTTCATACCTTGTAACTAAATTTTAAAAATTCTTCAATCTGCTTTGCATTTTAGCCTTTTTTACAAATCTCAAAATCTGACTTCTGAGCTTCTGAGCCTCATAATTTTTAAACCGCTAGTTTTTTTTCTAAATAATTTATAGGACCAAAATTTAGTAGCATTCTTTATTCTATCGAATACCGATAAACATTCTTGAAAGTTGAGAACAAAATGTTTTCCTTTTAATTTTTTAAAGTCTACATGCTCTACATTTTTGGGCACTCATATTTTTTAATTATTCGGTTTTGAGGTATTTTTTTTCTAGAGAATAATTTGTGATAATTAATTATTATTATTTAATTTTTTTTTGTGATCTCAAATTTTTTGCTTAATTTTAAGTCCAGAATAAAAAAAAAATGTAGTGCCATAAAATGAATCTAATCTAGAAGGCTATGGAAATTAAGGAGTTTTTCTTTATAACCCAATTTTTGGTCGGTAATAGGTTATGAGATTTAATTTTTTTTTGCTAAATTTCCAATTCTACATTAAAGTTCTGATAATTCGAATAACTTTTATTTGACGTTTTAGAAGTTTTTTTAGGAGTTAAGAAACTTCTAGTTTGGTCTGGTCCTTCGTAATTTGATTACTAGAAAAACGGATAGACAAATATTCTTCGTACAATTTTAAAGCCCCGGAATTGTCAAAAACTTGAAACCCGTTTCCAGAAAATGTATTTATTCCATTACAGTTGTTTAAGATAGGATTTCTTTTAAAGCTTACGAAGAAACTTTTCATATTTTGTGACAAAAATTTTTAAATTCGGAGGGGAATGAAGACATCGAGAATAACAAAAAACTGTTGGAGTCTCTCTAATCGGCCAATCTCGCCTTTTATTTCAATTTGGTTATTTGTGAAAAAAAGTTTATTTTTTATGTTTTTTGATAGAATTGAGACGCTTTCGATCTCCTATGAACTCGCCTATGAAGGTAGACCCTTGCCCTCAAAGAGGGAACTAAGCTCTCAAAGTTGAAAATTGAAAAAAGAAGCCTCTTTGGTAATTTGTAAAAATAATTAATTTTCTTTTATGATGTTATTGATCGAAATGAAACGATTTCATTCTGCTTGAATGTAACAAAGTTAATACAAATTAGAATAATAGTTCTATAAGTAGGTTTTTTAAAGGTGGTAAAAAAGTCAATTCTAAAAGTGCCTAAAAATTGCTAAATAATGAGGTCTGTTTTTGAAACTTTTGAGTCAAAGAAACAATTCTCTTTAAGTTATTTCTGAAAAAAGCTGATTTTTTTTATGCTGATTATGATTGAAATCTAACGATTTAATTTCCCTGTGAACGTAACAAACTTAAAACGATTTATAATAGTCCCGTGAGATTTTTACGTGAGAAAAAAAAGTCGACCCTAAAACTCCTAAAAATTCACAATTGAAGAGGTCTATCTCCGAAACTATTGAATTAGAGGAACTTCCGTGTGGGTGGTGGGTGGTAAAAAAGGACATCGAAAAGAACAAAAAACTTTCCTAAACAAAAAGAAAAACAGAAAAATAAAAAACTCTAAGATTCACTCCACTCGTTCTAAAGCTATAGGCCGCCAAAGTTGGAAAATAAGAAAAAAAGGCACATTAATGAAAAGTATTTTCTTTTCAGAGAAGCATATGAACATTTTAGTCGAACATATATTATGAAGAATTAAGATTTTTTTGAGAATTAACAAATTAAATATTCTCGCAAATACTTTACATTATCTTCTTTTTAAATGAATTTTTTTTTAATATACTGCAATTTTTGCATTTGTCTTAAAGTTCGAAGATGTTCTGGTGACGGATATTTTAGCGTTTTCGGATAAGGTATATGGGTAGGCCCTCCGAAAATACTCTCAGAGTCTAAGGTACTCTAAGGGGAACTTTGAAAACATACTCTCAGACTCAGAGTACCTACCCAGGTTGGTCCTCCAAACCTGAGCATTCAGGTACTGTTGACGGTCTCGTCAGAGTCAGACTCATCAGAATCTGGAATTTTGATAGAAAAAAAAAATTGACAATAGTTTTTTAATAAAACATTAACTTTTCAACGAAATTTGCGCTTAGTCTGGACAGTACTTGTGAGTAAATGCATCCTAAAACCCAAAAAATACAGAAAAACCAAATTTTTTTATAGAATTCCTCAAAATAACTCCAACTCTGAAACAATTATTGTATATCTTGAAGTCTACAGACAGAATATGATTTAATTATTTTGAAGTCTACATGAAGAGCAACTTTGCAAAATAATTACATTCAGGTTGTATAAGTACTTGAATGTCCTGAAAGCTACAGAAGAAACAGTTTACTTTACAGGAGTTTTCGTTAGCTATTAATGAACCAGTTTTGGAATATAACTACTGTTGTCCCGTTAGACTGTCTTGTGCGGGCAAGGGGTTCTCAAGTTACTCATTTCACAAGCCGACGTCTCCAGTCGGGTATCCATCGTCCTTCATTAGTGTCAAAATTGTTTACGAATTAGAAGACTTACAAATGTTCATTAGGGCTTTCAAGTGGCTGCCAAAGCAATAAGATCAACTGCCAAGAAATACTTATTTCTGTGTTTCGTCTCTCTCTTATGTGATGGTATCAAGTATTATCCATGCATTCACTATTTTTGTCATCTAGTTACCGTTGAAACCTTTATTTTATACCCATCTTCTTTTAGCACATGTTGAGAAGATACGATACAAATGTCAAAGACAAATTTCCAACGCCTACTTCACGACAATAATAAGTGAATGGCTTATACATGGGAAATGAATTTGTTAAATTGCGTTCTAATGTTATTGTTTGCATTAAAATTCCTAAGTGATAATGTATTTTAAATGGTTTATTTGGTGTGTAACATACGAAGGTGGCCTTCAGAGAAAACACCAATTTCTTGTAGCAATGGATGAATCTCGGGAAGAATCTCTTGAAGAAGAAGTAGTCTTACCTGCTGGACAAACACATTCGGGTGCGTCTTTTTGCATCTGCGACTGGCTTTTGGCAGCCAGATCCCTGACCACTCGGTTCCTAATTTCGTCAGCAGCTTCCCCTAAATTGAAATTTTCCAAGAGTCTTTCTTCTAGATTAAAGACTCTTTGTTCCAGCACGTTTATCTTCGCCTTAAAGTAATACTCATTCCAACTGTTGTACCCACTCGTAATGACACTCACAGCACATAAGATACACATCACAAAATTGAGCCCGTTCGAAGAGGATTTCTTGTACTCGTAAAGTTTGGCCTTTTCGGCCCCAGTGAGGGGATCCGAATCCATTTTCGCCCCTCTTTGGGAAATTTTTAACAATAGTGCTTGTTAGCAGTCAGTCCATCATCGTGCCGGATCCGGTGTTTGTCGTAGTAATAATGACCGTCGTTCATCCCCCTTTATACATGTTTACAAACGGTTTTATCCCAATCGGGGTAGAAGAGAGAAATTGTTTCAAGCGAAAGCTTTAAAGCACGCGATTTCGGTGTGGAACGAGCTTTATTAAACGCGCAGCGTCACTAGTGCGACACGATCAAGCACCGCAGCTTAACTGACAGAAAGCTCCAAGCTCTAACTTTTGCGCCATGCGGACTTCGGTGGGAGAGCAATAATAGAGAAGATGTTGAGATTTTGAGAAAAGTTTCCAGCTACGACGCTTTTGGGTGTTTTTGTTTAGAGCCCATTAAGGGAACTCTTCAAACCTTACTTGTTTCCTTCAGGCAAATTCTCTCGTAGGCGGAAGAAACTGCTCGGTCATAATGACGGTTTATGTTGCAAAGTTGCCTGTCGCATTATCGGAGCTCTGTCTTACTTTTAAATTAAGTTTTTAAGTCGAGGATATCAGTGTACAACGCTGCTGAAATTCTACAACTACAACAAGTTTATTTTAGCAACATTAACTTTAGAAAGCATGCAAAAACACAAAACAGAAATCTATTGTTTGAGGTTCAAAAACATATAATAATTTGAGGTTCAGAAAGAAAAACAGTAACTCTTTATTTCTCACTGAAAAGAATTATTTTTCCAGATTATTGTACATAAACTTCCTATTAAAGTAAAATCAAAATTTGATTTCCTTATAAGCATATATTGATGTATTTCTACAAATATTATATTTTAATTTAAGAGACAGCTGAATTAATTGCAATCAGTCCAATAGTTCGAAAAAAGATTGAGAAAAAAGACTTCCTCTTTGGTCATTTTGGAAAAAAAAATCAGATTTTTTTTCCATGTTTTCCGTCGAAAAGAAATGTTGCTGTTGAATCTTCCAATAACGTAACAAACATAATTCGACTGAAATTTGCCTTAAAACAGAATTTTAAAAAATTGACCACCTGGATCTATCTCCGAAAATATTGCCCCTACGGCTACGACTTCTGATAATGGGATGTAAGAGAAGATATCAAGAAAAGTAAAAAGCAGTTGGATTTATTCCAATCAGTCCAATCATTTTGAAGTTACAGACAGTCAAAGTTGAAGATTGAGAAAAAAGACGTAATACCCCTTTAATTAATTTAGAAAAAAATGTGGACAATAACAAAAGAAATAGCTGGATTTATTTTTAAAAATCCGACCGTTCTAAAGCTACAGATGGTCAAAATTGAAATTTGAGAAAAAAGACGTAATATCACCCCCCCCCCTTCTTTGCTCAATTTGGAAAAAATTTCAGAATGTTTTTTTCCTATTTTTGATCAAAAAGGTATGTTCGAACTCCTCCAAGAACCTAACAAACTTAATTCGACTGAAATTATCCCCAAAACATATTCCAAGATCGGTCCAATCGTTCTAAACTCTAAAGTTACAGGTGGTTAAAGTTGAAAACTGAGGAAAAAGGCGTAATACCCCCTCCTTTAGTCAATTTAAAAAAAAAGATGGACAATAGCAAAAAAAACAGTCGGATTTATTTTAAAAGGTCCAAGCGTTCTTAAACGTACAGACAGGTCAAAATTGAAGTTTTAGAAAAAAGTTTTTGACCGGAAAATTACTTAATTCGTGAAATTAGCCCCAAAAGAAAAGCCTTAAAAAATGGCCAGAAAAGTCGAATCAAAAAGTGTCTAAAAATCGACCACCCAAAGGGGTGGAGGCGAAAGAGAACATCAAGAAAAGCAAAAAAACAGTTGAATTTATTCCATCGGTTCAATCATTCTAATGTTACAAGTGTTCAAAGTTGAAAACTGAGAAAAAAGACGAAATACTTCCACCCCTCCCCCCTGTTGGTGTTTTTGCACAAGAACGTTACAAACTTTCTACATAACTAACAAAATTCGATTGAAATTTGCTATAACCGAGAATTTTAAAAAAATTGCAAAAATGTCGATTGTGAATGTGCCTAAATATCGGTCACTCTAAAAATATTGTGCCCAAAAAAGATTTTTTTTTAAAAACGTCAACAAAGTAGATTCTAAAAGTACCAAAAAATCGACCACCCAAGGGTTCTATTTCCGAAAATATTGTACCTGCCAGACTTCTATTGATGGGAGTGACAAGAGGATATAAAGAAAAGTAAAAAAAAAGTTGGTTTATGCCAGTCGGTCCAATTGTTCTAAAGTTACAGATGGCCAAAGTTGAAAACTGAAAAAAAGGCGTAATACCCCTTCCTTTAGTCAATTTAGAAAAAAAAGATGGACAATAGCAAAAAAACAGTTCGATTTATTTTAAAAGGTCCAAGCGTTCTAAAGGTGCAGACAGGTCAAAATTGAGGTTTTAGAAAAAAGTTTTTGATGATCGGAAAAGTACTTAATTCATGAAATTAGCCCCAAAAGAAAAGTCTTAAAAATTGCCAGAAAAGTCGAATCAAAAAGGGCCTAAAAATCGACCACCCAAAGGGGTGGAGGCGAAAGAGGACATCAAGAAAAGCAAAAAAAAAAAAATTGCGTTTATTCCATCGGTTCAATCATTCTAAAATTACAAGTGTTCAAAGTTGAAAACTGAGAAAAAAGACGAAATACCCTCCCCCCCCCCTGTTGGTGTTTTTGCACAAGAACGTTACAAACTTTCTACATAACTAACAAAATTCGATTGAAATTTGCTATAAAAGAGAATTTTTAAAAATTTGCAAAAATGTCGATTTTGAATGTGCCTAAATATCGGTCACTCTAAAAATATTGTGCCCAAAAAAGATTTCTTTTTAAAAACGTCAACAAATTAGATTCTAAAAGTACCAAAAAATCGACCACCCAAGGGCTCTATTTCCGAAAATATTGTACCTGCCAGACTTCTATTGATTGGAGTGACAAGAGGATATAAAGAAAAGTAAAGAAAAAAGTTGGTTTATGCCAGTCGATCCAATTGTTCTAAAGTTACAGATGGCCAAAGTTGAAAACTGAGAAAAAGGCGTAATACCCCTTCCTTGAGTCAATTTAGAAAAAAAAAAGATGGACAATAGCAAAAAAACAGTTCGATTTATTTTAAAAGGTCCAAGCGTTCTAAAGGTGCAGACAGGTCAAAATTGAGGTTTTAGAAAAAAGTTTTTGATGATCGGAAAAGTACTTAATTCGTGAAATTAGCCCCAAAAGAAAAGTCGTAAAAATTGCCAGAAAAGTCGAATCAAAAAGGGCCTAAAAATCGACCCAAAAGGGTGGAGGCGAAAGAGGACCTCAAGAAAAGCAAAAAAACAGTTGCGCTTATTCCATCGGTTCAATCATTCTAAAGTTACAAGTGTTCAAAGTTGAAAACTGAGAAAAAATACGAAATACCCCCCCCCCCCCCCGTTGGTGTTTTTGCACAAGAACGTTACAAACGTTCTACATAACTAACAAAATTCGATTGAAATTTGCTATAAAAGAGAATTTTTAAAAATTTGCAAAAATGTCTATTTTGAATGTGCCTAAATATCGGTCACTCCAAAAATATTGTGCCCAAAAAAGATTTTTTTTTAAAAACGTCAACAAAGTAGATTCTAAAAGTACCAAAAAATCGACCACCCAAAGGTTCTATTTCCGAAAATATTGTACCTGCCAGACTTCTATTGATGGGAGTGACAAAAGGATATCAAGAAAAGCAAAAAGAAAAAAGTTGATTTATCCCAGTCGGTCCAATTGTTCTAAAGTTACAGATAGCCAAAATTGAAAACTGATAAAAAAGACGTAATACTCCCCCCCCCCCCCTGGGCATTTCGGAAAAAATGTCAGAAATGTTGTTTTCCAGTTTTTGGTCGGAATGGGATGTTTGCAATCTTCCAAGAACGTAGCAAACTTAATTAGACCGATATTAGCCTCAAGCTATAGCTATTTATTTATACTTAAAAGCACTTTTAAAACGAATACCATCCAATTTTTTGTGTACAAACGTATTAAAAATGACTCTATAAAAATCTAAATAGTATTAGTTACTTTTAACACTCGTTCCTTAAAACGCAATTTTTTATAATTCAAATTAAAAATTCAACTTTTAACACTCTAATAAATTGTTAAAAATAGCATTTTAAGACACTAGTGTTAAAAAGTAAAAGTAAATTACTTTTAATATGGTTTTTAAAAGCAAATAAAACTACCTAAATTTTCATAGAATAATTTTTAATGCGTTTTTAGAAAAAATATTGTATGGACTGACTTCGCTCGTCCTGCAAAGTTTCACATGTGTGCCTTAAAGTTGCACATTTAACACTTACATCATAAACAGCTATTTAACAAATGGCAAAAAGGTCGATTCTAAAAGTAGTTTATCTCCGAAAGTATTGTACCTATGAGACTATTGTTAATGAGAGGTGAAAGAGGACGTTAAAAAAAGCAAAAAACAGTTGGATTTATTCCAGTCGGTCCAATTGTTCTAAAGTTACAGATGGACAAAGGTGAAAATTGACAACAAAGGCGTAATACTTATGCATCTTTTGGTCAATTTGGAAAAAAAAATTGTTTTCCTGTCTTTGATCGGAATCATCAATCAAAAAGGGATTTTTTCTTTAAAACGGCAAAAAAGTCGATTCTCAAAGTGATTAAAAACCGACCACCCAAGGGGTCTATCTAGGAAAATATTGCGACTTCTGTTGGTGCGAGGTGAAAGAGGACATAAAAAAAACGGAATAAGTCCAACTGTTTTTTAGTTGGATTTATTTCAATCAGTCTAAACGTTCTAAAGTTTCAGGTGGTCAAAATTTAAAGTTGAGAAAAAAAGACGTAATATCCCTTTGGACAATTCGGAAATAAATCGATTTTCTTACCTGTTTTTAATCGGAATGCGATGTTTGAAATCCTCCCAGAAAGTAACAAGCTTAATTCGACTGTAATTTGATTCAATAGAGAATATTTAAAAAATGGCAAAAAAGTCAATTATTCTAAAAGTGTCTAAAAATTGACCACCCAAAAGGTTTTTCTTCGAAAATATTGTGTCTACGAGACTTCTGTCTAAAGGAGGTGAAAGAGGACATCACAAAAAAAAAAACAAAAAACAGTTGGATTTATTCCTATTGGTCCAATCATTCTAAAGTGGTCATAGTTGAAAATTGAGAAAAAATATGTGATATCCCTACCTTCGGTTAATTTGGAAAAAATTAAAATTTTTGTTCTGAATTTGATGGAGATAGAATGGTCACAATCCTTCAAGGTCCTAAAAAACTTAATTCGATTGCAATTTGCCTCAAAAGGAAAATTTTTAACAACAGCAAGAAAATCGGTCAAAAAGTGCCTCAAAATTGATCACCCAAGGGATTTATCTCCGACAATATTGTACTAGAGGAATTTCTTTTGGCGGAATGTGAAAGAAGACAGCTAGAAAAGTACAAAACTGTTGAATTCAGTCCAATCGGTCTATTGACTCCAAAGTTGTATGAGGTTAAATTTGAATATTAAGAAAGAAAAACGATCTGAGCAAGGGAACACTCTTTGCCCCTTACCCGATCACCTTTGATACAGTCCGCCGCAGTTGTGGACAAAACGTAAAACACTTCGAAGTTTATCAGCGGTAAAATCTTTTACAATTTGACTTCAACACTGTGTTAAAAAAAAAGTACAAGAAGAAGAAGAGCTTCAGAAAAGCCATAAGAATGTTTAGGTCTGATTTCTGAAGCACTTGAGTGTGAAGTTAGAAAACCTTTAATATTAACCCGAAGGACTGTAGTTAATTGGAAGAAAATGTTTAGTGTTCAAAGGAACCAGCAAGTATAAGCAATAAGTGCTAATATTTGATAAAGCTTTGGCACTTGTTTAACTTCCATTTACTATTTTTTTTTCGGAATTGCCTCAATGTTTTTTTTATATATCCCTATAGAACCTCTAAAACTCTTCTTAATTAATTTCAAAAAACTTCTTTCACGACACCAACTTGCTTAGCAAACTAATCTCGGAATTTTACTGACCTCATGAGGGTGAATTAGTCACCTTTTTCTAATTACCCTTTTTGTAAAGGTTGAATCATATCGTAACAGGGTAAACGGGAATTATTACTAACTACCCGGGCTCGTGGATGGCGTGACTGGATTAATTTTACGTGAAAAGGCCTCGTTTACTTCGAAAAGTTCCTGTCCATTTCTTACATGGCTATTTTTAGTTCTTTATTTGGTGAAATTTCATGTAAAGTATCGACGAAATTTTGGTTGCTGATAAAGTAAACAAAGCTCTGGGATATGCGAAGTGAAACCAAGGACGAGATATAATTCGGTATTTCCTGGGCAGTAACGTTATTGCATAACGTTTGTTGATATTTTAATGCACACAAAGTGTATTCGGAGAATAGCGAATAATAAATTATTGGTAATATAGATGCTTTTTGTGGCTACTAATCAGGGGCGATCCTAAACTAGAGGCTTTCGTTGTGCAAATCGGATTCGGCCGCGCCTAAATGTCAAAAATAGCTACAATGTCTAGAAAAAAAAAATTTTATACAGGACAAACAAACGTAAGAAAAGGAAGCTGAAAATAATGAGAAACTGAGCAACTCTAAATCTAAAAAAAATACAAATTGTACCTTTCGGCTAAATCTCTCGGTACTTTTAACTATATGTGTAATCATACAGGGTGTTAGTAAATAAGTGCAACAATTTCAGGGGCGATTCTGCATAAAAAAATAATGATAGTTTGCTATATAAATGTATGTCCGCAAAGGATTCGTTTTCCGAGGGCGGTTAAAGTTTTACTTAAAAAGTCATAAATTGCACATTTGTTGAAGCTATGCTCCGCTTTAATAATTTTATTATTATTATTTTCTGTTATTGTTCTGGCTTACTGTTATTGTATTAGATAGTTCCTACTAATGAATTGAAGAAATGAAAAATACGCGTTAAGTTGTTTAATTGTTTTGCGTCAAAACGGCGCTCCATACGAAAAAAAGAGACTTTTTGTCACAAATTGAACGAGAACATCAAAGATGATTTTTAATTTCAAATATATCCGTGGCGTACCATTTTTTTTCCTTTTAAAAATTGAGATTATTACCCGTATGTGCGCCAATGATGAACATAAAATTCTTAATTGCATGTCAAGAAATCCGCAATGATTGCCTCTTAAAACTTCATTGTCCTCTCTTGACCGGTTTCGGAGCAATAAATACAACGTCAGTTTTTAAGAAAAACTTTAACACCCCGTTCTTAGAAAACGAATCATTTGCGGACATAAGTTTATATAGCAAACTGTCATTATTTTTTCATGCAAAATCACCCCCCCCCCCCTGGGTTGAACTAACCTGAAGTTTGTCTCACTTATTTACTAACACCCTGTATATGTTTTGCGTTTTTTTTATCAAGTTGAAATATTTACATCTTTCAACTTGATAAAAGGCAGTGTGGGACATAAAAAACACTCACGTTTGTAAAATTGATAATGTTGCGAACTTTAATGAGGTATTCCTCAGGGCGCTAAAATATAAATATACTAACATTTAGCAAAATTGTACATACATAACACAACAAGAACAGTTTTAAATAAATGTGTTTTTTCTTTTCTTTTCCCTTTAATTCTTCGCCTTATCTTGCCCCAAGATGACCAGAATTGACAACAATATGGTTTAAGATGAAATTAAAGTTAAAAAAATAGAAATAAAGAAAGAGAAAGGAAATGACATGCAACTTAAAGCCGCAGGATCGAGCCCACCAACAAAAAACAACTCCAAAGATTAAATAGTGTTTATTATAAATAAAAGGCAAAATCAGAATTGGTTTAAAATAGATAAACAGCTTAATTTAAAATATAAAAACCGAATAAAATATTTCGTGCATAAAATACTTAGTTTAGAGCGTGACATAAAATATAACCAGACAAACTTTAATGAAGCGAACAAGGAATTTTATCTTATTGTAAATATAGGCCTTATTAACAATTATTAGATTCGTGAAAATAGTTGCTAGATGTAGCGTCCTCAAAAGTATACTCCAAAAGTTATCGGGAACAAGACAAAAGAAAATTTGTACAAATTAAGCAGAAACTGCCAACGTTTCGACGTTTATTGACGTCTTTATCAAGGCTATTCTACGACTAGAGTGAAAATTGTGTCCTAAACTCTAGTCGTAGAATAGCCTTGATAAAGACGTCAATAAAGGTTGAAACGTCGGCAATTTCTGCTTGATTTGTGGAAATTTACTTTTGTCCTCTTCCCGATAACTTTTGGAGTATTCACGAAAATATTGAAAGAGACTCTAACCTTTTACAAACAAAGACCAAAAGCTCCATATGAACTAATAGCTTTTAAATAAAAGCAACTTGATAAAAATACCCCAAGGGAACATAAAGCAAATAGCGAAACACTCAGGGCCGGTAGTTTGAATTTCGATTAAATTATTTGAACACTGATTATCCTTTTAATCGCCTGATTGGATATTTTAAATGCCGATTAACCTGAAACAGGAATCAAATTCCAACATACGTTGATCAATTTTAATTTACAGCCGCTGAATATGGGCCAATTCCAAAACTTACCAGATCATCTGCCGGGTAGATCAGTAACCTGCTTAATCCATTAAATTACTATGTCCATCACATGACCAGCTTAACTGGTAGATGACCATATTAAACGATTTAACCATCGCGTCGGTTGCTAACGTCATATTTTGGCATTTTGACATTTTGCCTTTTGATATTATTGTTTTCCTGATGGGTACCAGGGCCGGTAGTTTGAATTTCGATTAAATTATTTGAACACTGATTATCCTTTTAATCGCCTGAATGGATATTTTAAGTGCCGATTAACCTGAAACGGGAATCAAATTCCAACATACGTTGATCAATTTTAATTTACAGCCGCTAAATATGGGCGAATTCCAAAACTTACCAGATCATCTACCGGGTAGATCAGTCACCTGCTTAATCCATTAAATTACTATGTCCATCACATGACCAGCTTAACTGGTAGATGACCATATTAAACGATTTAACCATCGCGTCGGTTGCTAACGTCATATTCTGGCATTTTGACATTTTGCCTTTTGATATTATTGTTTTCCTGATGGGTACCAGCGCCGGTAGTTTGAATTTCGATTAAATTATTTGAACACTGATTATCCTTTTAATCGCCTGAATGGATATTTTAAGTGCCGATTAACCTGAAACGGGAATCAAATTCCAACATACGTTGATCAATTTTAATTTACAGCCTCTAAATATGGGCGAATTCCAAAACTTACCAGATCATCTACCGGGTAGATCAGTCACCTGCTTAATCCATTAAATTACTATGTCCATCACATGACCAGCTTAACTGGTAGATGACCATATTAAACGATTTAACCATCGCGTCGGTTGCTAACGTCATATTTTGGCATTTTGACATTTTGCCTTTTGATATTATTGTTTGCCTGATGGGTACCAGGGCCGGTAGTTTGAATTTCGATTAAATTATTTGAACACTGATTATCCTTTTAATCGCCTGAATGGATATTTTAAGTGCCGATTAACCTGAAACGGGAATCAAATTCCAACATACGTTGATCAATTTTAATTTACAGCCGCTAAATATGGGCGAATTCCAAAACTTACCAGATCATCTACCGGGTAGATCAGTCACCTGCTTAATCCATTAAATTACTATGTCCATCACATGACCAGCTTAACTGGTAGATGACCGTATTAAACGATTTAACCATCGCGTCGGTTGCTAACGTCATATTTTGGCATTTTGACATTTTGCCTTTTGATATTATTGTTTTCCTGGGTACCAGGAATACAATTTTTTCAATGGCGGCAATAAAACAACCAAGAATTTATTTCGTAAATCAAGAATGCCGACATACAATTAGTAAAGAAATAATCTGATTGGATAATCGAAAACGCAAAAAACGTACCAAAATACTCAATCCATATAAATAGCGGTTTAATCGCACTGTAACATTTGACCGATGATTACTTGATCAACTTCGTGGTCGGGATGCAAAATATCAGCCCTTAGACAAGTAACTTACTCAACCGGAACGGGTTTAATCGCACTGTAACATTTGACCGATGATTACTTGATTAACTTCGTGGTCGGGATGCAAAATACCAGCCCTTAGACAAGTAACTTACTCAACCGGAACAAAAACGGTCTCTGGCCTAGCAAGAGGCATCATGATCACTACAGTGTACTTTTAGACAGAACTGAGCCCATGAATGGAAGCTAATTTAAGTTAGTTCAGGTTAGTTGCTTTTATCTTTTTTTGATAAAGCCAAAAAACTGCAGTGAGATATCTCACAAGAAAAAAAGTTTTTGAAACCAATTTTAAGTAATAATGAGTAGGATAGAGAAAGACTTCTGGAGAGGAGAGCGTTTAGAAGAGAGATGCTTACATCTTTTTTTGCTTAAGGCGAAAGGCGGGACCGTACTTTGTATAATTGTTAGAACAAGCTATATCTAGTTAATTCAGGTTAGTAGCTTTCAGATCTTTCGATAAAGCCAAAAATTACAGTGAAATATCTCGCAAGAAAAAAAGTTTTCGAAACCATTTTTAAGTAATAATGAGTGGGACAGAGGAAAACTTATGGAGAAGACAGCATTAAAAATAGAGATGCATATATCTATTCTTTGCATTAGAGCGAAAGGCGGGTTCGTAAAGGCCCACCTTCCTATAATTGTTAGAACAATATATAATTGTTATATCTAGTTAATTTAGGTTAGTTCACGTTAGTTGCTTTTATCTATTTTGATAAAGCCACAAATTACAGTAGAATATCTCGCAAGGAAATAGTTATTTTCCTGACAAGTGCGGAAAGTGATACTTTTCCGCACGCGACTGCAGTTGGCCGAACGACGCGTAGCGGTGTTCGGCCATGAAGTCGAATGCGGAAAAGATACTTTCCGCAAGTGTTAGGAACAATTTTTTTTTCTACGACCATGTAAAAATAACGAACTTTCGTCATACTTTGCCCTAGCCGAAAGCGTAACTTTCGTCTCTAGTGAGAGAAAATCCCATAACGTTAACTTTCGTCTCTAGTGACGAAAGTAAGTTGTTCTATTTTCGCCTGTATATCGCCAATTAAATGTGATTTAACTGGTCTAATCTTATAAAACACCACGGAAAATGGAGATATCATACAAAAACATGTATATTATGCCTGCCCGCGCCTCAGAAAAGTGAATCAAAGTTTTGAAATTTGACCAAACTGAACTTTGACAGTCGTCATCAAACATTGACAGTCGAGGTGTCATGTTGACAATGACGCGCCTTAATTTTTGAAAGAAATACTCTATAGAGATTGTTTTTAAAGTTAATGAAGACTTAATTTTAGCATGGTCGAAGAAAAAGTATAGTGTTTTACTCGTCAAAAAAGCATTTTCTATCGCTCGAGAACATTACCAAACTCGGCTTCGCCTCGGTTGGTAAACTGTTCTCTTGCGAGAGAAAATGCTATTTTCGTCACTCGTTAAACAATATACTATTCTACGAGTAAGGATGACTTTTACAACTATCAGTAAAACTTCAGCTTGAAGATAAAACACCAGACATGGCGTTGTTTATCTGTCAGGTAAACAACGCCATGTCCAAACCAAGGTTATTTAAAGCAAAATAGCAGGCATTTGAGGTTTTTTACTTTTCCGCACTAGTGCAACTTTCCGCACTCAACTGCGTGCAGAAAAGTAAACTATCGCGCACGCGAGTAGAAAAAAAAGTTTTCGAAACCGTTTCTCAGTAATAAAGAGTGGGCTAGAGAAAGACTTATGGAGAAGATAGCGTTAAAAACAGAGATGCATATATATATATATTTTGCATAGCGGGAAAGGCGGGTCCGTAAGGGCCCACATTTCTATAATTATTGTTAGAACAAGTTATATCTAGTTAATTTCGGTTAGTTGCTTTCACCTCTTTTGATAAAGCCAAACATTACAGTGAAATATCTCGCAAGAAAAAAAGTTTTCGTAACCGTTTTTAATGTAATAATGAGTGGAATAGAGGAAGACTTATGGAGAAGACAGCGCTTAAAAGAGAGATGGATAGATTTGCAGCAGATGCATTAAATAAGGGCCCGCCTTTTTATAGTTGTTAAAACAAGTTATATCTAGTTAATGTAGTTGCCTTCAGGCCTTTTCATAAGGCCAAAAATTAAAGGAAAATATCTCGCAAGAAAAAAAAAGTTTTCGAGTCCGTTTTTAAGTAATAATGATTGGGATAGAGAAAGCCTTTTGGAGAAGCTTTTAAAAGAGAGATGCATAGATTGTTTTTGCATTAGTGCGAAAGGCGGCTAACAAAACGAGGATGGTGGAGTTAAATCAAAACTTTTTAGCGAGAATCTTCTGATATCATTTTCCAGGAAAAAAATATATTTTTTTTTAATGGCAATTCTTGTAATAAATTCAAAAGAAATAAACACAATTATCGATTATATCGATTCTTACAGAAAAAACTACTGACGTTTGCTGGATCCAAAAAAATAAAAATGAAATATCTCCCGAGGAAACAAAGTTTTTTAGAACATTTTAAGTAGTAATAAGTGAGACAGAGGAGGACTTATGGAGTAGACAACCTTAAAAAGAGAAATGCATTGAGTTTTTTTTGTGTGTACTAAGTTTTTTATGTCCTACATCCGCTATTCACCTCTTATGTTTATAATACTTATATTAATACAATGTTTCAAGTAAAATTTCTCGTATGTTCACTTAAAACTTTTGGCCGCCCCCAAATTTGGCCGCCCGGTTTTTTAGCACCCCTTATACCGAATATTGAATTTTATGCAATGTAGAGGCCATATAACACCAATGTGATATTTGTAGGGTAATCATTTCTGGTGACCTAACACCAATCTTCTCTCGGGAGAACGTTATAATCTAGCCATTTATCCAATTTTTGCGCTTGTATTCCGGAAGTTTTCAACGTCGCACTGCAGCTAAATTCATTGAATTTCCAAGGCAGGAAGAATAACTTTCCTGCAAGACACGACTACCAATATGTCTCGAGATGGATCGCGCATTGTGACATGAAAAACCATCAGATATAAGATAACTCGTACGTATATGCGGGACCGTATACACGATATTTATAGGAGCTGATGTCCAGTGAGGCATGAGACCTCTCACACACACACTATGCATAATATGAATTGTAAATTAGGACTTCGAACAAACAAGGAGAGAGAGGGTCATTGTATCCCCAATAAAACCTAATTGAGGGCCGAGAGTGTACTCGTAGAACCACGTTACGCGATCGAAAGTTTGATCATTGGAAACGACAGCTTAAATTGTGAATTTCCTGCGAGCTTTTCGGTGACCTCCTCTTTGAGTGGTAGCGGCACGTAATAACATAATGGCCGCATAGAAAACCTTAATTTTTAATTTCAAAGCGGGAACTTTTTTCAGTTAGGTATTCCTGCGAGGGCTTCCACTATATATACAAGGCCCAGTAAATTCTACTTGGCATTCGTGGGAGCGCTGGCCGCACGGAGGCCCTAATGTTGCGAGTTGTGAGAATAACAATGGAGGATTTCTGCATTTCACAACTCTTCGGAGCCTTATGATAGTCTCTCGAAGTGCGAAACTCGAAATTAGGTCGTCGTTTCCTCCAAGTCGTGGATTAATGTTTACGAGGTGTTATTATCGTCGTCATCTTCAGATCCTGGCAAATTTACCAGGAGTGGAGTAATTAGCGAGCTATTACTTAAAATTTGCGAAGAAGAAAACACTAAATATGAAGCTTTTGTGTTTTGTTGAAGTTAAATAGCACACTTATTTATTTTGCTACCTACAACATGATTACTTTGCTCGGTAAAATATTATTAAAATATTTATCAGCAGCCTGCACATTTGCTTTGCCAGTATACCTAGTCAAATATTTGAGCTGTGAAAAGAACAAACGCTCCGCAATATTATTTCGGTATACCGCAAACCAGGCCAATTAAGGAAGTTTTCCTTCGGTTGTTTTAACCTATTTAGAGCGTAATGTTGTACCTACCTCTTCGCTTTGTTGTTCTCCACCAACACAGCACATTGATTCAAGTTTCGCTCCATATAGTGATTCTTTTTAATATCTTTAAGCTCTCTTATAGTGACGTTCACATCTCGGAGCCTTCATACACCGTCAACGAAAGGCAATTATGCTTCGCATTATAAATGTGGAAAGTTTACGAATTTAAATGCAAATTTCTAAAATCTGAAACATTTATAAAACCATCAACTGAAACAACACGGCTTAATGGAGTTGTGTCGTGGCGAACAGACTTGGCGACTTTATAGCTCTACTTCTTGCCAAAGCTCCTTTCAAGATTGAACGTTAAAAAAAACTACGCGAAAAAAAGGTTTTTTTTTGTAATAAAAAAATAAGAGTTAAATCTCAGTTAATGACATAGAAAAGTTTTAAAAAGGAAAAAATAAAAGATTTGTCTAGTAATGAGATAAACTTAAGAAAGCTCAATAACTACTGCCATAACGGAGAAAGGGCCTTTTTAGTACAAAACCTTTATACGATAATTTTTGTTAAAAACACGCCTCTTGAAACGATATTTATTTATTGGTTGGTTGGATAGAGTCACCTTGAAGATTCTGACAAGAACTCTCGCAGACATTAGTTTGCTGAATTGCTGTTTAAGTATTACTTGTGATCTTTCAGTGATCAGCTGCTGCGTATTCTGGAACGCCTATATTCGGTTAGGTAGTTTCTTTATTGCACATTAAGGTAGTTTTATTTTGCCCGAGTTTGAAATATCGAAATTTGAGAAAAAAGACGTAACACTACCCCCTTTCGTCCATTTGGAGAAAAGTTTTTTTTCCTGTTTTTGATCGGAATGGGATGTTTGCAATTCTTCAAGAACGTAACAAATTTAACTCGACTGAAAATTAGCCCCAAAAGAGAATTCCAATTGGAAATTAAAAAAATTCCAAAACAACCGAAGAAATCTATATCCAAAAATATTGCATTCGCGGAATTCCCGTTAATAAGAGGTGAAAGAGGATATTAAGAAGAGCAAAAAACAGTTGGATTCATTACAATCGGTCCAACCGTTCTAAAGGTACAGACGGTCGAATTTGAAAATTGAAAAAAAAGACGTAGCTATAGTCAATTTGGAAAAAATTCGGATTTATTTTTTGTTTTTTTTATGTTTTATGAACAAACTAAATTTGACTCAAATTAGCCCCAAAGGAGAATTGTAAAAAATGCTAAAAAAGCCAATTCTAATAGTATGTAAATATAGACCACCGAAGAGGTATATCTCCCAAATTATTGCACCCACGGGATTTCCCAATACCACGAGAGTTAAAAATTGAAAAAATAAAAAATAGGACGTAATACCTCCTTCCATCAATTTAGAAAAATGTTTTTCTTGTTTTAATAGGAACGTAATGTTTGCAATCCTCCAAGAAGGTAACAAAACTTAAATCGACGCCAAAAGCTGTTAAATATTTTTCTTGAACTATAAATATACAGGGTGGCCCAAAGAAAACTCTCCACCGATGTTTTCTGCCTTATCAAGTTGAAAACGCGAAAACGCCCGGACCCGTTAATTTTAATTTTGAAGGGGACATGTTTCTATGATATTTATAGCTTTTTCAGATGAACCCCAAAGCCGGGGTGACTTTTTCCCTAAAAATCTTAAATGGAAAGAGGTGTCAAGTTATACATCAATTTAAAGGGCGGGAAATTCTTGGGGTGCAGTCCTATCACGATGAGGAGAGATGGACAAACAAAAACGGCCTCTGTTGATCCTCTCAGTTATAATTTTTTTCGTCAATAAACGTTTCGATGCGGATTGGCACCTTCCTCAGTAGTGATACAAAACACTCTTACAATTATCAGGGAAAAAGGCCAAAATCGTTTTTTCCACGTGATGTTTGCATTTTTTTTTTTTTATTATTATTTTTGGTTATTTCTGGTCATTAGTAGATTATTTGTTTATATTACGTATTGAGTTGAACTCCCAGATCAACTCTCATAACATTCATGCCTGGCGCTCCCTTGTTACTCTTACAGATAATCCTGAGACATTACAATGGTTGCCGGGCATGCACCATAAAATTAAAACTCAAATACTATCAACAACACTGCTTCTACAGATAATATACGGGGTGTTCATTATAAAACTTCATATAGTTGGCTGTGAAATGTCAAAAGAAAAGGATGGAGAAACAAAAGTCCATTTACAATGATTATGTCATCCTTTTCTCGCAAAATTTCATAGCCTGCTAGATGAAATTTTATAATTTCAAAAACAGAAAGCAAGCTTCCAAAGAATATTAAAAGCACATAAATTCCATCCTTATAAAATTAAATTGGTGCAGGAATTAAACGAAGATGATTTCGATAGACGTTTAGAATTTTGTGAGATCATTAGTCAACGGATTGTTAACAATCCGGAATACCTTTATAACATTTGCTTCTCTGATGAGTGTTCCTTCTTCTTGAACGGTGAGGTCAAGCGCCATAATTGCCGTTATTCGTCGTCAACCAATCCAGTGCTTTTTCATTTCACACGCAACATCCACAAAAGCTAAACGTTTGGATAGGACATTTCGGAGATCATATTGTCGGTCCATTCTTTTTACCTGGAAACTTGAACGGACCGGTCTATTTGAATTTGTTGGAAGACGCTATTGATCCAGCTTTAACAGGAATAATGGAACACGATGACGGTCACAGTGAAGAAAACATCATTTTTCAACAAGATGGGGCTCCTCCGCACTACGCCGCCCCTGTTAGGCAGTTTTTAAATGAAACATTCCCTCAAAGGTGGATTGGGAGAAGATGACCTACAGAATGGGCTGCACATTCCCCGGATTTGTCCATGCTGGACTTTTTTTATGGGGTCATTTGAAGTCCAACATTTATGCTACACAACCGGATTCACTTGAAGACTTGCGACATCGTATTGTAAATGAGTGTAATCTTATAACTGCACAAATATTGCAAAATCTTTGAATGCACTTTGAACAATGTATTTACTGCTGTATGGAGGTCGGTGGTGGTCACCTTCAACAACTAACAAATTGAAAGTAATTTAATGTCAAATCGATTTTTCTGTCTCCTGCTCCTGTTTTCTCGAGAACAAATCATTCAAATTTTAAAAATGATGCGCCACTGAAAAGGTAATGAACGCCTTTCAAAATCATCTATAACCCCTTTCCATTTTAAATTTTTAGGGTGAAGGTCACCCCGGCTTCATGGTTTCCTCTAAGACATCAAAAAAATATGCCCCCCTTAGAATGAAAATTGACGGGTCCGAGCGTCCAGGCCAGAAAATCCTGGTGGAAAGTTTTCGTTGGGCCACCCTGTATAATATGATCTGTAGTGCACATTCAAGTTTTCTTTTTTGTTTGTCCGAGTTCGAAATATTATGGGCAGAAGCTGCAAGTGTTGGCAGTAAACAGTCGTTTTCTTATTGAGTCAAAAGGCGTTATTTGAATTTCAATCTTGCAAACAGAGATTCAATAATTGAGCTTTTTGTGTCGCAAGAGGTCAAGAAATTAGTTTTTTGCGTGGAGCCATCTAGAAAATAAAAACTATATGACTTAGCAATCGCCTACTTTTTGACTTTAAGTCATTTGCAACGCAATTCTATTCAAATTTTAAAAGTTTTTGTCGTCATTAAACCGGGAAAAACGTTGCAAGATCATTCACAATTAGAGATGTAAGCTGCGAATATTACCATTCCAATATTGGCAAATATTGCTAATATTTTAAAAATCCAAAGTTTTCAAGGACACTTTGCGGCCAAAATTATGCAGCAAATACGTAGAAATACGTGCCGACTAAATTCCTATAAATCCATAAGTTCTCGAATTAGCATCAACTCTTAGTAGTTGTCTCATTTTTGTAGAGTTTGTTTATTTCCTATAGTATATGTTCCATTACTGCAGTCGAGAATTCCTAATCTTCATTTATCTTTAAAAAAAGGATGAATCCATAAGCAGCTAATCGAAAACGCTGTTCTGGTACACTTCGAGTCAGTTTAAAATAACCCTTTGTTTTTCCTTTACAAAAAAACTTTTATTTTTATTTTATTCCTTCAAATCTTACTAAGGGACATTTTCCCTCACTTAATTTGAAAGAGGTAAATTTAATCTATCAGTTGCTGTGACTTATTTTTAAATGCCATGGTTATTGCTTGGTGTCTAGGATTAGTTCAGTTGGTTAGCCCTAGCGGGTTAGGGTCATTAAAACAAACTAAACTTCTTTGTTTTTATAAACTGGGGACGTTTTGACCATATGTTTGGTCACCTTTAGGGCTAAAAATGAAATTCAATACCAGTATAAAAATTACCAAACGGTAAGGCGATATAGAGAACAATATAATAAATACAATTTATTTTTAAATTACATCATTACATCACACATACGTTACTTACTCGAAACGTATCACCTCCGAAAACGCTAATAATAGACAAAAATTTAAAAAAACTGTACACTTCCATCCGTAATAGCCAATGACACTCCTAACATAATTTTCAAATGTTTCCATACACTCCCAAAAGTTTTCGAAAGTATTCGCAACATTCCAATGTTGCCAAAATTTCACGTCATTTCATTAGGTGAGCATAAAGGATAATAATATCATAGCATAGGTAAGTATAAAGGATATCAAAACAAGTTGGATTTTTTGTGACTTTTTGTTAGATTTTTTTGGTAATGGTCAGTTTTTAGAAAAAATGATAAGAGTAAAAGAACTGCATAAATATTTTTTTTATTGCTGTGGAAGCTAGTCCTACTAGTAAATCACTTAACGGTTAAAAAAATTGAAAAGTTTTGGCCTACCCCTAAACCACCCCTTCTTAAGCTGGCAGTCATTTTAAGTTTCTAACTAAAGACGTTCAAAAAAGTACCTATAAAATATTATCTATTACGTCTTATTAAATCTTATGTGTGTATTTGAAGAATTTTATTTTTTTTTGAATATATATAATATATATTTAAAAATTTTAACTATTTTAAAAATGTTTAAATGTGTGTTGGTAGCGGCCTGATGATCCTGTTTTAGGCGAAACATGTAGCCCTGTAGAACTAAATTAAATTATTTGAAACAGCTGACTTAGCGTTCTATAGTCTTCGACCTTGGATTTCTATCAGTCCCTATGGGAGAGAACAATGGACTCTTTCTACGATAAAACAACCAAATTTTTTTATATAAAGAAATTTTTTGAAACCTTTACTTCAGCAAATGTACGCTTGAGAAAAAAAAATCACATACTAAATTAACTTGTTTTTGTGTATTATATATTTACGCAACCATAATATCTCCATTAATTTTCAAATCACATAAAGAACCATGAAGCCGTCTATCTCAAAGTGGTTGATAACGCCCTTTTGTGGTCGCCAGATGCTTACAGGAGGGCGGTAAGGGACTCAGAGAAAATTGGGAAGTGTTGAAGCAGTTTAGAGGTGTAACGTCTGATTTATTTTTACCACCCTACTGCGATCCTTCATTCTTATCTTCGACAAGTTTGATGGACTTTCGTAGGTAGGTGGCCCGTGAAGCATCAAGTTTCTGAAGACCATATACTTAATTTAATTAGGGTAATGATTTCCATTGTGACTTTGGAGTGCTGGGAAAAGGCCGAACTCCTGATCTGATTCACTTTCTCTTCTTTGAGTGGGTCCGAAGTACCAGAGCACTCAGCTTAATATTTTGATTTCTCTTACCAAATCTTATTCATGGCTTTAATAATTATTTGTTTTCGAAAAAAAGC
Source organism: Taphrorychus bicolor (assembly GCA_951812265.1). Lineage (NCBI taxonomy): Eukaryota > Metazoa > Arthropoda > Insecta > Coleoptera > Curculionidae > Taphrorychus > Taphrorychus bicolor. Next base: position 45,633,337 of record OX638297.1, on the reverse strand, counting down.
TGTAACTTAAATAATCACCTAGCCATATCAGATTCGATCACACTGTTTTCCCCTCTTTATAGTTTCTAAACTTCCAGGTTTTCTAATCAATGAAACGCCAGAGTTCAGCAAAGGTAATTACAATATATTGATTAAAAAGGTAAAAGACATTTTCAGCAAATAAAATATTATAAGAAGAAAACATAAGGTGCGCTCAATACGAGTATAGTCAAAACGAGTAAAAACTACAAATTGCTAAAGGTCTGCCACCATGTACTTCACCACGTCTTTCCTTTTAACCAACCTTTCTGTTTGCTTCTTTCCACTTTACACTCACAAAAGTCTTTCTGTCAAGTTCAACAACAATAGAATACATTTTCACAAAATTCTTTCGGTCACAACTTCCGATAACCCAAGTCCGTATTATAATTAATAATTAATTTAAAACACGAGAATAACTGTGTCCGAAATAAAAATTCACTGAACTGTCAAAACAAGGCAACACTACTAAGCAAAATTTGAAAATCAAAGAAGTACCGTTCTAGCATTAAAAAAATCAAACAAAACAAAACCAACTATACCGAGTGTGAGAGACACTGTCTTAGTTTCTAAATGACCGATTGACTGACATTCTGACTACTTCTGACTGACTCTGGCTCTGACTAACTCCTACTATGACTGATTCTATTCATTTCTGTAAACCTAATTTTTTCCTCACTACTCGGGGTTTTCTGTGCAATTTTTCCAATAATTACTCAATATCGATTATTTTCCACTTCCAAGATCTTGATGCTCGAGCGTTATTCTCTCTCCATTTTAATTTTCTACCGAAGTCTAAAATCTATATCCTAACTTTTGCATTTGTTTGCAAAAATTTTCATCTCGTGTCAAAGTTTTTTTTTTAAAGTTCTTAGTTCTTCTAAAACTTAATACTTTCACATAAATCTCAAATAATATTGTGACTTCCTTCCAAGTTATCACCCTGGTAGGAAGTGCTACAAAATAGATAATTGATCCTTAAAGTAGGCAGGAGACGAAACAGCTGCTTACTGTGTAGCTAAATTTGAATGTAGTTAAGTAAAGTACCCAACTTATATCATATTATACGGTCGATACTCTTATCAGCGTCGGATGTTGATAATGTGGTGAAGTAAAATTTCTTTATAGTAGCAAAGACGACACATACATGGCCTCAGATAAAAGAGTCAGGTCGGACTATTGCCTTTTACTCTATCATCGCTGTAGACCGGACCAGTCTTGTAGCAGACATTTTCAGCCACCCGTCTCGTTTCTGAGCAGTCTTGAAAATTGTTCAGTCCTGAGCAAGGTGGCGATTTCTCCTATTTAGAGATACCCCGCCGACTGGGGCTCTTCAGGCGCTCTTCTTATTGCCTTGATTTTTCTTTCTTCGTCGACTGTCTTCCTTTCGGAATGTCTTGTTGTAAAGTATGGTAAATAATACAATATTAGAGAACTATTGCATATATATTGCATATTTACCCCACAGTTCAATTGTAGGTATAGTTATTACAGGCACTGAAAGAGGTAAACAAAGCTGGGCAAAATACTCTGCAAAAGTATATCAAATTTCAATTACTAAACACTAACTGAAATATTTCCAAATCTGTATCAAGTATTGATAAAAGAATTAGACAGAACAACCAATTTAATTTAAAACTATCTCTCAATACTATTTTGAGTATTTTAAATGACACTAAATTTCCTGAAAACGTAAAAAACTTAGATTGGTTGCGTTGTAACAGGTGTAGGACTAAAAATAAAAAACTTCTACGTTTTTGTAGAAATTATGCCGACGTTTCGACGTTTATTTGACGTTTTTCTAAAGACTAAAAATAGAGGAGACCATGCATAAGAATAATGTCCGCTTGGCAAACAAATAAAAAGTATAAAATGTGACTTAAAAACAGTTAACACTGACATAAACACAACAGTGGGAGGGAGAATAATACATTAGCTACATCACAATCTCCATATAAGAGAGATAGTCAACCATCATAATGACCTAAAATGCTCTGCGAGTCCTGCGCATATAACCAAATCCTCTCACACTATATACATTAAACTTGATTTAGCTGCCTTACCTATTCTACATAAGGTGCAGAAGTTTTTAGCCTTGAGAAAGACGTCAAATAAACGTCAAAACGTCGGCATAATTTCTACAAAAACGTAGAAGTTTTTTATTTTTTGTCCTACACCTGTTACAACGCAACCAATCTACTTCGAGAAGGACGCGATACCATACAGTTTGTAACAAACTTAATTAGAACGAAATTGGCCTCATAAGGATTTTTTTAAGAATGGCTCAAAATTGATTAAAAAGTTCCTACTTAAGAATCGACCACCGAAGGGATCTATTTCCAAACTACGAAAACGTTGAGACTTTTGTTCGTGGGAGAAGAAAAATAAGATCTAGAAACTAGTAAAAGATAATTGAAATGTCTGAGATACATTCAACCAAGTTCCTGGCTAAGAGAGGGCGCTAGGTTTTCTCGTTCTGATCGATATTCATTTGGGGTGGTTTTATATGGCTCACATCATGATTCTAATGTACTGAGATATTATATTAGTTTTGCCACAGTATAAGGAATACTACATACTGTGGTTTTGCCTTATTAATCGATACTTCCTCATCAGATCTGAACAATTTGGTGAATGCCAATTTCTCTCACGAAGATTCTCAAATAACGTGGAAAATTGAGATTAAGGGAGACTGCATTGTATGTATGCGAGACAAAATAATTTGGCTCCTAGAAACTATAGGAACTTCAGTGGTGACTACTTATTAAGTAGCTAACTGAATTTTCAGTGTCTTTCTCAATCAATAATGATAATCAAGAACAGTAGACTGTTCTCTTCACCCCTACTTAAGTTCCATGACCCGCAAAAAGATAGCAGCACTTATCATAATTTGAGATTCTAAAAATTCTTATACAGATATTACTATTAAAAATTTAAACACTAAAATTGGTCCCTGTTGCCTATTATTTGTAACAATGAGTCAATATAATATGGAAGTGCTTTTTAACTTTTATTACTGTTGAATGTGTTTATTAAGCTTGTTAGTACCTACTTTTTTGTTACGAATTACACGTACCGCGTTATCAAAATGCGTATGTAATAACATCTTAATTACGTGGCACAAACTAATGTTTTTTTTGCGAACAAAAAACGCATTTTTAAAAGTAATTATTACTTTATCTCGGGTTAAATAAAAAAAACTATATTTTTTTGGCCAGTTTATTACCAGTGTTAATGTTAATGACGTTTTTCTACGACCATGTAAAAGTAGACAACTTTCGTCATATCTTGCGCTAGCCGAAGACGTAATTTTCGCTTCAAGTTAGAGAAACGATAACGTTAATTTTCGTCTCTAGTGACGAAAGTAAGTTGTTCTAATTTCGCCTGTATATCGCGAATTAAACTCGATTCAACTGGTCTAATTTTGTAAAACTCCATTGAAAATGATGGTGATATTATACAAAAACATGTATATTTTGTCTGCCCGGGCCTCAGGCCAAAATGAACTCATTGACCCGTCATTGCCAAAATTGACCAAATGACGCACCTTAATTTTTGTAAGAAATACTCTATAGAGATCGTTTTTAAAGTTAATGAAGACTTTTAATGTTAGCATGATTGAAGAAAGTATAGTGTTTTACTCGTCAAAAAAAGCATTTTGTATCGCTCGAGAGCATAACCAACCTCGGCTTCGCCTCGGTTACTAAACTGTTCTCCTGAGAGAGAAAATGCAATTTTTCTACAAACGTCAATTAATGACGCATTTTACGCTTTCATTAGACAAACGAAAACTTAACCTTTTTTGAGGATCAGAATGTGAGTTTATTTTTCCGCGCGTTGCCTAGGACAGCAACCCGAAATAGTTATTTATGTATTAAGAGCGAAAAGTACAGCTTTTTTGCTCGGAGAGTGAAGTTTGCCGCTCGACGCGGAGCGGAGAGCGGCAATCACTCGAGAGCAAAAAAGTTACTTTTTGCTCGTAATGCATAGAACGTTTTTTCTGCAAACGATCAATTTCAAATAATGTGAATCACAACTGACCATAACTGAAGACACAATCTGAAAATTTAAATCAAAGTGACAATGACGTTTTTAATAATTGGTTGAGTGGTGGTAGTTGCTATTGACAGCAAGCGAAAAAATCTTTATCGCTTGCTGTCCTGGGCAACGCGCGGAAAAGTAAACTCACATTCTGATCCTCAAAAAAGGCTAGGTTTTCGTTTGTCAAATGAAAGCGTAAAATGCGTCATTATTTGACGTTTGTAGAAAAAGATTTTTTTCTACTCTCGTGCGCGAAAGTTGAACTTTTCGGCACTAGTGCGGAAAAGTAAAAAACCTTGGTAACTATGGTTGGTATGAAAGAACGTAATAAGAACGAGTAAAACTATCATGATTTTTAGTTGTCAGGAATGGTGGCATTAGATGCCTGGTATACCATCTTACTTATACCTGTGCTGCATCTTTAATTTTAGTTTTGCAAAAAAAGGCAGGATATCGATCTCAACATTTTTTAAATGAAAAGGTTGATTTCTTAGTTAGCGTGTAAACTGCAGTCGCGTGCGGAAAAGTATCACTTTCCGCACTTGTTAGGCAAATAACTATTTCAACCAAATATTTAAAACGTCATTGTCACTTTGATTTAAATTTTCAGATTGTCTACAGTTATGCTCAGTTGTGATTCACATTATCTGAAAATCGCATTATTTGAAATTGATCGTTTGCAGAAGAAACATTGCATGCATTACGAGCAAAAAGTAACTTTATTTCTCTCGAGTGATTGCCGCTCCGAAACTTCACTCTCCGACCAAAAAAGTTGTACTTTTCGCGCTTAATACATAAATAACTATTTTGTCACTCATTAAACAATATACTATTGCACTAACGTTGTAAGTAATAAGGCGTTATCCATTAACTCGCACTAATTATTTGAAAACGAATAGATGATGTGAAAGGATGTGGAACATCTTATGTAATTTTAGGAGCAAACTGCCTAAATGCTTTTAGTCTGAATTTTTTTACTAAAATAAAATATTTGTTGTCCTGTTACTCTTCATTTCAAAAAAATGGTTATATTATCCCATTGTCTGCCATAAGAAAAACATAAATAAAATTAATTACAGGCCCTTTATTTACAAAAATACAAAATACCATGATATAATTTACGCATCCTCTTTGGTATTACGCGAAATCTTGTCCTTAATTTTGCTTACAGCCTCCTTCTGCTTTTCTTTAATCCTTTCAATGACCTTAGGAACTGCCTTTGCCCCATCTCCCTTCACGACCTGTGTTTCCTGGTCATTGTTTAGCGTCGGTTGAGAAGTGGTTGACGACGTCATCAGCACTATTACTGAGCTGGATGGTGGCGCCTGAGTGGTTGAGCTGATTGCTGTTATGGTATCCTGTTTAGGAACTTTCTCCTGGAGTTTCTGGTGCACTGATCCTAGTTTTGAATCGGCCACATCAATTCTGTTACGAATGTGTTGTTTCCCCGAAGAAGAGTCTCTGAGGATTCCTTTGTCACTGGCTTTTCTAAATTTCGCGAGCAGCTCTGCTTGTCTGGTCTTAAATTGTTCGATCAGGTTGGATTTGTCGCCGTGAACCAAGTTCGCCCTGGCCATGAGAATTGGTTTTCCTGATGCCATTCGTGATTTGAGTTCCTTGAGGCGCTTTTGAAGATCTTGGTGCCTAAAAAATACAAGAGATGACTGACGAGTTGTCAGTATCTTATTGATTAATAATGTGAGCCCTCTTCGTGAAACAATTTTATTATTTCAAAAATTACTCAAAAATAGCAAAAATTTATAACAAGTTGCCGTTCAATTTTCACAGCAACTCCATGAAATATTTCAATATTGTGTTTATTATTAAAGTTAAGCAACTTTTCTTTGTCAAACATTTTTGAAAATAGGAGAAATTACAATCTAAAGCAAGCAAGGACATTTTTGCTCTAAATAGAAATGTAAATCTTACGATGCGATTTGATGTTTGGGTGCCTTGGGCCGAATATCAGCGCCTTTACGTGCGTACTTTGGGAGGGCGAGCTTCCTAGGCTGTGGGGTGTTGATCACCATTTTTTTGTTGGCTTTGCGAATCAAATCTTGAACAGTGTCTCGTTTCGCTATTTTAGGCCCTGGATAGGATAAAGAAAACAATGATATTTTAGGCACTTGCTTGTATTATAAAAAATACCTACATACCAAGACAGGGACAGTTTAACTGGCCATTGGAGCTGCATGACTCTCGACAACTGACCTCATCGCCGCCTGAAGTTGTACTTGATTGCTGTTTGATTGCAACAGCCGCTATTTGCTCTAGAAACGCAGATTATTTTTTTTTCTACAAACTGTAATTATTAGTAACACTTACCAAAATAAAGAGCAATTAAGAAAATTATACTAATCAAAAACTTCATTTTGAAAGTATTGAAATATTATTATTAATATAATTTATTTATTATTAAGTAGACACGACCACGTTCGATGTATTTCAGTGATGACTGACGATTGCATTGAATTCACATAAAATATTGTTTAGATTACACAATAGCAAGGCAGTATTTGCTGACGAATGATTTTTGTGTAACAAAAACACTTATTATTAGTTTATGTATAAAAAACATTAGACCAATTTGTGTTAAGAAATGGGTCATTGTATTAATTTTCAATGTTTTAATTTGTATAATATATGTGACTGAAGGTTTAGGTCAAATAATAATTTAGATGAATGGTAATTCAAAAAAATGTTTTATCGAACACCCAATTCGACCATGTATAACCAGTAAATAATTTTTTTTTGGCAAAAGTAAATTCTACCTAATGCTCTAATTTTGAGGCTCTAAAGTTTAGTTAATGTTTAAGTGTTATTTAGGTAACATTCCCTTGTAGGACTAAAAAAATGATTGTTCTTACGCTTAAGTAATAAAATTGGCAAAAAAAATGTTTTTACAAGTATTATATAGAGTACAATCCACTATTGTTCTAGCTAAAAATGATACGATAAATACCATTTTTGCATTTGATCAAAATTATTATTATTCTATTGGGAGCTTATAAATTATTGTGGTATAATCCATTTCAAAAACTGATTATTCATTTTCCTCCCCCCAAACTACGCAGCAGAACTTTTGTTCATAAAACAATCTTGGACCGAAATAGGATGAAGCAAATTTCAGTTAGTATAGCCGCCCTTAAGTAGAACAGTTGAATTAAGGACGTAAAGCCTTTTCAACCACTTGTCTCTGCCTGACACGAATATAGATGGAAACGTATTATTTAATCTGGTCCTCCTTTGTCCCAGTTTAGATTATGTCATTTTATGAGTGTTTATTGTCAGTGCGTCATATTGCAAGCCCGCCAGACCCCTTTATTCCTCGTTTCTTTGGCAGGTAATTTGTTTTTGCCACACTCTGTAAGCAAGTGGAAGAAAGCTCGTTAGCAAAGCCGACGTTTTTGGACAGTAAAGATTTAGCACATGTTTTTAGTTGGAAATAAATTAGCGTCTCTTGTAAATCTGTTTAGTCACTAGACAACAATGTTCGTAGATGATACTATTGTCGAGGAAGAGAAGCCTTAGATGTACTCAAAATCTCACCAACCAAGGTCATTCTTCGCTTTCAACTTCTTTTGATTTAATCTTGAATCTCTTAATAATAAAAATTTTCACCCAATAGCGCGCTAATAGTTATTTACATAACAAGGTGAGAAAGTTAGTACTCTAATATACTAACTAGCCCTTGGAAAGGAAAATTTGGCAGAATAGACGGGCTAATAACTTTCCCATTTCTTGTAGAGCAATTGTTTTTCAAGATATTAATATCTAATTTGTAACACACATTTTGAGTAAAACAAACCAGTTGTGTAAGTCAAATATGACACATAGTTAAAATAATTCAAACTTCTATATTTTCGTTATTAGCAGCAGCACAAAAAGCTCCTTAATGAGTTCGGCATAGAAATTTACCAAATCAAGTAGCTTGATATTTTTGAGATATATTTGACTTGAAAAATTAAATACTTGGCAAATCATTACTTGACTTGACTTTTTTTCAGTAGAGCTTGACTTGATGTCAAGTGTTTTCAAACACTTGATCCAAAAAGTATCGTTCCATTTGACGACATCGATCTAACCCACATTTTTTTCATTGCTGAATTAGCCCTGCAGTTCTACAGAAGCATTACATTACATACCACATTCTCACGTATGGCTTTCTAGAGAAATCTAGTTGTAAAAAGTACGAGGACACCATTTTAAGAATTTCACCACATTAGCTTCTTTCCTATTTTTAATTAAAAAAAATTTCTAAATCTGTATTTAGAATATTTTTTCTAGATAATTTTATGTAATTACAGAAAATTTCTCGAAATTAGTGGAAATTTTGTAGATTTACAAAGTTGAAAACTTTTGCATATAAACTGCCAACAGAAAAGATCGATGCAGCAAATTTTTTTGTCATTTTTGGGGGTCTGTGTCTCGGAAATGCCTTAGCCGAAATTTAAAACCTAAAGAGATTTTGAAAGGTCGTTTCTTCTAGAATCACGGCGGGAGATTGACCTTAAATAAGTTTTTCTCTAAAGGATATACAGGGTAAAGAAAAAAGCACTGCAAAATGGTTGCATTTCAACTCACTGCATTTGATAGGTAGCTTAATTTCAGAACATTCATTGTTATAATGGGAAATCCCTAGGCAAAAATAGGGCACAATGTTCATGTAGGGTGTTGAATTTCTTTTTTTATTTTTTGCCTTTATAGCTTTTGGAGTTTTTGAGATGTCAATTACACGGCCCATAACTTTCGAATGGTTTGACTTAGACTATCTTAATGTTTAAAATAAACTAAATATGTAATTTGACGTCTGTCATAAAAACAAAGACAATTTGACAGATAAGTTGAAAAGTTAAAATCAAAATATGAAAACCGTTTCACTTTAACCCAAACCGTTTTGACGTTATATGGTACGTAAGGGGTAAAACTATGATATTTTAAACGTGATTGTTTCGAAAATAGTTGAACATTCGATTACGGTATGATGCATAAAATATTATTAGAATTGAAAGGCCAAATCAAACGTAAGAAGATATAAAGAGTGTTCCATTAAAGAAAAACTGAGTTTTTATCACAATACCGCTTCTTATTCACCCTGTATAAATAAGTAAGATTTTAATGAAATCAGCTCTTTTTATTTTAAGAAGCGGTAATATGTAACGTCTGAATAGAGTTTGAAAACCCTGTATAGCGTGCTTGACTTGACATTTACTTCCTTAAAGTTAACTTGAGCTGGACTCGAAATCAAGTCAAGCCGTGAAGTTCGGCTTGATGCTGTCGAGTTGAATTCTTCGTGGATATAGTGGCAATATCTTTACTCTGATAATGGAAATTTGGAATACGTCACTTCACGGCTTCACATACTTCTCAAGATCCCTCTATTATAGTCCTCTTCGAAGTAAGCTTTCTAACAACACCGTAACACATAGTAACAAAAAAGAATGTCAACGTTTGAATTTAAAAATAACAGAATATATGGTCAACTCTAAAAAATTTCTTTTTGTGAATGCTGACAAGTGATAGTTTCAGTCACCTGCTTTGAACTCAATGAAAAGACCACCTATATTTCACAAAAATAAGGCCGTATACCTTTTTACGCATTTGCTGCGAGTGCTATTAACAACTCTTTCTAATTTTGACATATAAAGTTGCACTTTTCAATACTGATGACAGTGACGTAACGTCCTACTTTTCGTAACTAGTTACGAAAAGTAAAATCTTTCGTAACTAGTGATGAAAAGTTGGTGTCACCACCATATTGCAGGTTTTGCTGTAGCACACCGTTGCTATAGTTTTACGGTATTAAGTAGATACAAAGTGGTTTAAAAGTAAATATTGAAGTTTAATATTAATAATTATCTCTCTAAGTAGGTATTTGTAGTCAAAATTAGAAAAAATCTTGTATGAAACACGTGACGAAAAACCTTTTTTGTGTATCTCATTCAAATTGCGGGAACTCGCTGCGCTCGTCCCGCAAACATTCATTCGTTACACAAAATCGGACTTTTCGTAACTGGTTACATAAATAGCTATTATCTAATTGGAAATAAACAAAATTGTCACATTTACGATGCTTAAGCTTTAATTAAAACATTGTAATGCGTAATAGAGAAAACTGAAATGCAGAGTTCTACAGCAATTTTTTTCCGTCATTAAAGCACAATCGCTGCACTTAAATACACTGACCCCATTAAAAAGAAGTAGTTCTTACTGGAGAGACAAACGTCGGTGAAATTCTAAAGGAGAAGTGAGAGCCAAAGATCCAAAGAATAGTAATTTTCCGAAACTCCCATTAAAGTCGAATTAAGATGTTCCTCTAACGGAGACTAGGGATTCTCTTTATATATTTTAACATAAAAAAATCCTCCCGGAGGCACAATCTGTTTAAGCTACAAATTGGAGATAGGTAATTTAAATTCGAATTTAAATTGAGTTTTATTGGATATCCGCTAATCTACTCTGCACGAACATGCTTAAATTAAATTTTATTATAAATATTATATAAAATTAAATTTTATTAATAAAATATTATTAATTTAACAATATCAAAATAATTATTTGCTGATTCCAAAAACAGATTTTTAGTATAACAATATACGTGAAAGCACACAAATTAATGTAACTCGCAAATTGTTTCCGGTTTTCTAAGGGCGAATGTTCAACAATGGAGACGAAAGTGATGACCGAGGCGGAAGTTTAGGACAAACGGTAGAATTTAATTTATCTTAATGACGAAAATATGGAAAAGCGTCACGGGTAAAATGGAAAACCGAACCCAGCTTCCCGACCCAGAAACTTTGTTCAGCTATGGAATTTGCTTCGTTGTCCCATGTTTTAGCGCATATTATGTCCCTTTCAGTTGAAATAAAATTCATGACTTAGGCAGAAGGGAAAGCCTGTTACGTAACATATCGGTGTTTTGCGTAGCAAAACTTTGCCAATTATCATGATGACATTCCCGAATGAATTACTATTGTGGAAAAAAGTCTCATTATTGCTCTTAAACTTTTTGAAATTAAATTCCGAATTGGAGTTTTGGAAGGAAGCAAAATTACTTGAAAAAGTAGCTTCCAGGACACTGCGCCGGCAGAGCAACTTTTTCTTATAATTTAACTCCTTCTTCCGTCACTCCTGTTTAATTTGTCCATTCCAGGCTTTCCGCGATATGACTTTGATGCATTTCTGCCTTTGAATATGCCCGGCATAATGGAAAACTTTCTGGTGCAGTTTCGTTCTTATCGCTCAAGTTTCTAAACGTTGTGTCGGACTTTATAAAATAGGCGAACGCTTTACTACTGCTATCTCGTTTTGTCTCCTTTTTTTTCGGTTCTTTATGCTTTAGCTTGTTACGTTTAATTAAATTTTATTACGCTCAGTAATAGTTTCTTAGAACTTAAGTGTAAACACTCGCAATGACGGACATTTTTTGGCATAAAAACTGTGATTTGTTGCTTTGTTTTGTAAACACGATACGTTATGACGATTACTGATTAACTTCTGACACCAGCGGAATAATTTTTCCTAGAAATTTATCATTCCTTAAAAAAAAACAAATATGATAAGACAGTGTGGATTCGTGAGATGGGGACGAATTAGCAACTTCAGTGTGTTCAAGCCGCCGATGTTTCGACCATATAATTTGGTCTTTATCCAGGCTCTATCAAACATCTATCGAGTCTTTATCAAACATCTATCGACTAAAATATATGGTCGAAACGTCGGCGATTTGATAACAGGTTGAAGTTGTTACTTCGTCCTCATACCACGAATCCACACTGTTTCTATTGGTATTGGGACACTAAACACTTAGTAGTAAAAGTGATTACGTTGACTCACCTTCGCTCGGTCATCCGCAAAATAGAGCAGAGAACAAGGTGACCTTAAGTTTTCTTAATTTCCAAAGTATAGAAAGTTTTGCTCAGGTTTCATCACATTTCAGATTCTGTGTATAATCTAGAATGACTCAAAATTGTATCGGATCTCTAAGCTATTTTTACAGATTATTAGAGATTTACAGAAGCTAGATCAAATTCCGCTTTCGGAACTCTTATAGCCCATTAGAAGCAGAGATAAGTTATGGGTGTTCATTAGAAAACGTAATCTAAAAGGCCATGCATTTTTCACAGAAAGTAGTGGACTTTTGTGTCTCCATCCTTTTCAAGCTTCAACGACTTGGGCCTATGCCAGAATTGGGCCTATGCCTGCGTCTATTAATCATTTCTCAGGTTCTGGCAAATCTAGTCAATGTCGACTTCCACTATAGTTCCACAAACAAAATCTCATTTAAGCCTTCCTTTGAGCAATGTTGAAGTCCTTCTCACACAGCGTTTCCTTAAGATCTTCCTAGCTCATTATCGATCTTGACAGTTATTGCTGCAGTCGCTCTATCTCTCTTCCGCAGTAACCATCTTAAGTCTACATAATCGGTTGCCCGATAACCGATTAAAAATTGCCTTTCATATAGAAAACTGTGAAAATTATCAACTTCTTTAACAGATGCCAGTATTCCTATCACCATCAGCAAAAGTAGATTCTTGAAATGAAGAATAATAAATTTCCTAAATGGACGGAGTGGTTCGGGGAGCTCTATGCTGCAAATGGAGAATAGTCCACCTGCGACCCGGTCATAAGGTAATGAATCAGTGCTTGGTGGAAATCCCAGAAATCACGATCCATGAGATTCAAAAGTCGATTCTTGAAATCAAGAATAATACATTTCCTGAAGCTGACGAAGTGGTAGTTGAGGCTCTAAAACTGGGGAGGGAGCTGTTAGAAACACTGAAACTTGAAAATAATAGAGGAACTTTACAAGGATTTCTATGCTGCAGTTAGAGAATAATCAACCTGCGATTCGGTTCCTAAGCTAATAAATCAGAGATTGGAAGAAATCCCAGAAATCATGATCCACGAGATCCAAAAGTCAATACTTAAAATGAAGAATAGTTTATTTCCTAAAGCGAACGGAGTGGTTGGTTCAGGTTAGTTGCTATAAAAAAAGGGGGGGGGGGGGAGCGATAAATTATTGAAAAAGCTAAAATTTGAAATAAGTAGACAAATTTTACAAATAGCTTCATGCTGCAAATGGAGAATGACCCATCTGCGATCCTGTTCCTAAGATAATGAATCAGAGCTTAGGGAAAATCCCAGAAATCACAATCCATAAGATCCAGAAGTCGATTCTTGAAATGAAAAATAATAAATTTCCTGAAGCGGACGGAGTGGTTGTTGAGGCTCTAAAACTGGGGGGGGGGGGCGATAAGCTCTTGAAAACGCTGAAACTTAAAAAAAATTAAATTAATTTCTGAACGACATTAGGGTAACGAGGACGCGCTTTCTTTACTCGCCTTTGTAGATAACCGATGTAAAACAATATAACTATAATTATTACGTTCTATACATATCGTGGTTATACGAGACCACTTTCAAGATCGTGCAAACATGTTAAATAAAGAAAATTGTCTGTTTGGCGCGAATGCAGAGCAACTGCGGGCCTCTATGTTCCATCTCTCTATACGTAACCCTCTCGCGCAACGGAAACAGATCTGTCCCACTCGTGGGGCCCTTAAATGGTGGGCCGTGCGAATTCGTGTTGGCTGGCACATTGGCATTTTTTTGTAGTTGTAGAAAGTAATTTTTGTAGTCTTATAATATAAGGTGTATATAAAAAAAAACTCGTAGCAAGCCATAGAATTAAGACTCTATTTTGAGATAAGTTAATACAAAAATGTAAATCGGCACATTTTATGACATTTTCGACTTCGAATTGTTTTCATGAAGTCATCTCAGACCTACTGTTTTAATCCCATGGCCTGCTTGAGATTTTTTTTTAATGAAAGCAGTTTATTACAGTAATGTATTGATTTTGTTATGACGAATTTGCTTTTAACCTTTCTTTGGTAACGTAACGTAAAGTAACGTAAACGGTAGTTTCTGGAAGCGTTATTAGTTGATTCTGGAATGTTATTGCTGTTAAATAACGGCCTTATTAATAAATGAAAGTCTAAATCTTTTTGTAGAATTATAGCCTGTTAACACCTGTACCATTTATATATAAAAAATTAATAAATATTAAAACAAAACTTTTTTTCTTATTTATGAGATATATTACCTATTTAAAATATGTACATTATATTATATTATAAAACCCATTAACTGTAGTACTTTAAATTACACATTTGGTCTACAAATATGTCAACGTTTATAATTGCCCTGTGTGCCCATGATTAATAACTCTAATAATCACTATTTAAAATTAAAATATTGTTTTAGCTAGTTTTCAAATCGAAGGTGTCAAGAAACTTACAGCTGAAGTTAATTGCGTTTTGTACTGAACATTTCTTTCAACTAATATTCTGACGGTTGTTGATTTAATTTTACACTTTGATTTAATGTCAAATTTTAAAACTTTTGGAAAACTAGCCTGCAGAAGAGTTTCACATTCTTTTTAGAACCCCAGAGCTAAAGATGTTTTTCTCCTAAGTTGAGTTTCTCCCTCGAGTTTTCAAAAGCTGATAAAAGCTACAAGGCCCTAAACAATCCATAATCCTTTCGACATCATAGTTAATTTTCTGGATTTTATGGAGAAGTTTCAAAAAAAATACCATGGCAGTGTTTCGAAAACCCATGCTTTACACAGTGCACTCCAAATATTCCTACATTCACCCAACCTACAATTATTTCTTGTCCTAATTGAGCGATGTTTTGTTCGTTATATCGGTGATAAACTGAGGATGGCCGGACCGTTCCAGTGGTTCCCCACTTTGAATCGAAAAATGCCGATAGGACATGTAATCCTGAGGAGCAGCTGGTTGTTCGCGCTTCAGGGCACGTCTCTGCTTCTTGACCTTCAAATTTTGATTTAAAGAATTTTTTCAGAAAAAAATCTGGTGGGCACTGACCTTTAAATAACCCAAAATGGATACCAGAAGGATGAAAACTACAAACCCCAGGCAACAGCCCACGATAAGGCCCAATCTCCGGGTGAGGATCGACTGGGTGCCTATGGAGTGGTCCTGGAGAGTGGTCATATTTAGTGCCCATAGGGTAGAAACCTGCATTTATACGAGTAAATATTTTCATTCTTTTTTCTTTATACTAGCGACTCACCTGGGCACACTTGCTGGTGGGTGAGTCTTCTAGGAAGGGCAATATGTGGTCTTCTAAAACCACGAAGCCGTTTTCTTTAGCAGATTTGCTGCTTGAGAGACCAGACTCTACGGTAGCTCTACGTTTTGGTGAAAGCCAGTTTCCCAGCGCCAGAACGCAGATGTGGTACTTAGTGCCTGGATACAAGTCCGTTAGTTTTAGAAACCTCGCCGATTGGTCCAGAGTTTTTCCTTTAACCTTGAAACGTACAACAAAATATAAAAATGTTTCATTAGGTTTTCGACGCAAGTGGCCATATAAATCTGACATATTACCCCCTATATAAAACTTGAACAGTGTCAGTGTTTTTGGTTATATCTCCAAAATTTAAAAGTTAGAAAATATTGTGGTTACCAAAAATGTTAATGCCAGATGTTACTAAAATTAAAAGCTGCAGGGAGAATAATTAAAACTATATACACCATAGTATGTTAAAAGAAAATTTCTTAGTACTAAAGATTAATTTACAAACCATTCAAAATTTGTTTGTTATTACTATTTCATTTCTTTCAGTGAAAACATTTCAGTGAAAAGGAATTCTAAAACTGTGTCATTGAAATAAAGAAACAGTACCCCGAGTTTTCTTCGATTAGACAACGTCATCTAGAAAATTCTGAATTTTTGACAGAAAAGTATGACATAATCAAAGTAAATTCAATTTTGTTTTGTCATCTTTTCTTTTTGACATTTCACAGCCAACTTGATGACGTTTTCAAATGAACGCCCCCTATATTAAGATACAAGTTTCATAAGGAAGCTCATTGTAGTACCAGTCAAGCTTGCAAAACGAAGAGCGTAGCGACGAATTTTATAATGGATGTGTGCGACAAAGAGCTTTATGAATATGTCTTATATACTATATAAATAGTATAAGATATTATCCATTCACTTATTTTTGTCATCTAGTTACCTTTGAAACCTTCATTTTTTTTATACGCATCTCCTTTTAGCACATGTTGAGAAGATACGATAAAAATATCAAAATCAAATTTCCAACGCCTACTTGACGACAATAATAAGTGAACGGCTTTTATATACTTTTGTATATATCGTATACTATTTTTTCTATTGTACCTCTTCAGCCTCTAATATCGGTAAAAGTTGGTGGACGTGTCTAGAGGTTCAAAAATACGGGAAAATTTGTAGCTTAAAAAACCTATTTATTTCAGGAAAAAAATGAAAAAAAAACCAAAACAGGTAAATACATGAAAATAACCTAGATTTCCAGCAAAAAGGTAGCGGGACAAAGGCCCAAAATAAAACTTCTACGTTTCCGCAGAAATTGCCGACGTTTCGACGTTTATTTTACGTCTTTTTCAAGGCTATTCCACTTAAATTGTAGAAGTTGATCGTCAGATAGTAACGATGTTTATTGTCCATCAGAACAACCACGGGGAGTGACCACGGCGTAGACAAACATAAGGGAACCATGCTTAGCAGTGTGTAAGTACCCAACGCATTTCTGCGGAAGCGTAGAAGTTTTATTTTGGGTTCTTCTCCCGCTACCTTTCTCCTGGAAATAAAAATCTTGAGGACGCTACACCTAAACCACAATAACCCAGATTTTATTAATAGAATTCAATCAATTTCTTTATATTTTAATTTTCTTTAAACAGAAGATGTTTTAATTTTAATTCAATATTAAGTAAAATATACAGGGTGTCCCACCGGGAACTACCGCGGTCGATATTTCGAAAACTACAAAAGGTAATTTTCTGAAAATGTTAGGGTTTAGCATTTGCGATGGGGCCTCCACGTCTAAAATATTTTCCCTTTTGCGGTACCACTACAGGTACCCGAAGTTCACTATTTTCAATGGTACCATGCACTTTTGAACTCTACGTTCATTTCTAAGGAAAAAATATTAAGGTTACCCTATGGCTATCTGAAGCAGATTTTGAGCTATCTTCGATTTAAAAAAAAAAAAATCGCAAAAACCTGCCAGATTTAAATCATGATGTCAGTCAAGCGACTAGATTTTTTCAAATTCTTCTGGGGGCAATTGACAACAAGACATAAGGTACTTGATAATCCGGCACAACTAAAAAATTAATACACCAGATTCTCAGAAAAACGTATCAAAAATTGACTTGAAAAAATGACGATAACTCGTGATTTGTAAATGGAATACCCCATTTTTTCTGGCTGCAGTGTCAAAGGGGTTAAACATAGGAGCACTTTATGTAATTGTTCCTGTACCTATCGTTAGACACTTTTGCATAATTTTGAAAAAAAAAATTATCGCAAATGCTAAACCCTAAAATTTTCAAAAAAATAACTTTTTGTAGTTTTCAAAACATCGACCGCGGTAGTTCCCGCTGGGATACCCTGTATACGTTTTAGTTGTATCGGGTTGTGCTGTTGTCATTTTTATCCTATTTTTAGAATGCAAATTAATTGACCTTGAAAAAATTCAAGTTACAATAGGGGTCAAAATCGGTTAAAAATACTTAAAGCGTATAGAAACGCACACTCTAAAAATTTTGGAAAAATACAGATTAACATTGGAACAAAAATCGGCTAATGAGTCAGGGCGTCTAAAAACTCTCAACTGAAAGTTTTTGTAAAAAATCAGATAGGAATTAAGGCCAAAATCGGTTAAAAATATCTCAAAGCATCTAAAAATGCAAATGTGAAGCCTTTGGAGAAATTTAGCTTAGAATTAAGACCAAAATTGATTTAGAGTGACCTATCTCGTCTAGAAACACAAAATTTTGATAATTTTGGAGAAATTGGATCTTAGAATAAATACAGGCAAAACTAATTCAAATAAGTGAAATCACATTTTTTGATCAAAATAAGTGAAACTTGACTCAAAATTCCTGCACAATGCAATTGCAATTGGTTAAAGATTATTTAAGGCGTCTAGAAATGCAAATTTGGAGTTTGCGGAAAATTCAGGTTAGAGTCAAAATCGTTTAAAAATTGCTGAAAGCATGGAAAATGCAAAAGTGTAGCCTTTGGAGAAATGGTTAGAATTTGGGCTAAAACTTTGTCATAACACATGGTCTAAAAATTCAAGTTTTGAGGTTTTTAAAGAAATAAAAATTTTCTAATTTGTCGTGTTTGGTAAAATTAATTTTTGTTTGAAATTACAATTGCTAAACAAATTTCCCTATAATTAGGGAAATACAATACAATTAGGGGATAGAATTGTTTTAAAATACAACACATCCTCTTAAAATGGTAATTTTGATCTATAAGGAGAAACACAATTTTAGGACAAAAGAGTTTTGAAAAATACAAAACAGCGAAATATGTGAAAATAATCTATATTTTATTATAATTCAATTGTCATTAATAAAATGAAGATATTAATATTGATCAAGACATCGAATTGGAGTGTCAACAGCAGACCTTCCTTCAGAAAATTCAAATTCCGAAACTTCGGATTCGGATTTCGACTCGGATGTGCCTTTAAATACTGAAAACGAAATCCGTTCTAAATTAACGGAATTACAATCTAATTTTTTGTTGTCGTAATGTTCAAACTTATTTATACAGAAGATGTTTTATCTTTAAATTCAACAATATCGAGTTTTACTGTTGTCATTTTTGCCTAGAAAGAAATTCTAAGCTAGCTATAGTTCAAAAGTTATGTGTATCAGGTAAAATAATATTATAGTATATTCATATTTGGTATATAAAATATGTTTTTTGCCGATTATCAAAAAAAGTGCCATTTTAGTGACTAATAACAAGCATTAAACTATCATTTTTGTTGCCTAGGCAGTAAAAAATTTTTACTGCCTCTTACCTGTCGCAGGTAAATCATTCACACAAAAATTAATGCAAAATCTAACGTTTATTAAGGGAAAACGTTCAACTAGAGACAAACGTTTGAAGTTAATTTATTTATAAACATTAACAGTGAAATTAGAACATCCTCAATTATTGTTGACTTGTCCTTCACTTCGTTGGAACTATTTGCATTTACGTTGATATTTTTCAAATACACCGATGCATCGGAAGTCTCATTTTCTCTTCTATGGGTACTCGTGTTGGGAACATTGGATAGAATTTTTTCACTGATCACAACTTTGTTTACTGTGCAATCCTCTATATAGCCTTCAGCTACACTCGTGGATTTCCATCCTCCATGCCTTTTTAACATTGTAATATCAGTTCCAGAGTTCACAAGCCAAGTAGCGGAAGCCCTTCTAAAGCAGTGTCCCGTGTACTTCTGAGCATTTGGTAATTTTAAATAAGTTGCTATTTCTTGTGGCATAGCACCAAATTTATGAATACCAATAATGGTATTGGTATTCATAAATATATGCTTATATATACATATATATATAAGCATCTGGTGCTTCTGATAGAAACTTAATAACTTGCTCTTTTTCAAACACTTTGGATTTTTTGGGTTGGTATCCATCCTTTTGTCTTTTTAAAAATGCCCGTAGTTTCAAATACTTTGCCAAATCCACATTATGATGAACACTTAAGGTGGCTTTTAGCATTGAATATATACTCCACAATGTAGAACTCTTTAATTTTTGGGATAACTCCGAAAAGTATACAATCATAACATTTTCCGAAAACGACGCAATGTTCTTGTTCGTCCGGTAATGCATAAAACGTCCATACGTATCTTCATATATTCTTTTGGACGTTGTCGGGAGCAAATTTAGTTCCACCATTTTGGCGGCCTCTCGAACCTCCGGATGAGTTAATTGAATGTCTTCTTCACTTTCCATGGTCCAGTAGAAAAAAAGAATTAGAAAGTGGCGGGAGTGAAATTTCTTGACGTTTTATTTTGATTTATTTAAGAGTAATCCTTACAATCAAGTAATAGTGGATGGTACACTGGTATACCTACATTTTACAGTTGCTGGTGGCACATTATATAGGTAAAAAGTTTTTTACTTTAGGAGTAATATTGCAAATCAAATATAAAAACTGAGTTTAATTGACAATAATCGGCAAAAAATGAATGTGTTTTTCTCGGCGAAAATGCAAATTTACTGCCTAGATTTTCGCCTTGTAAAACAAATTACACCCTTTAATTAATAATTAGAACCCTTTAAAAGACGCCTATCTTTTTGTTTTGTGTTCAAGTTTTTCGTATTTTTTCTATTTTTCTGTCCTTTGGATTTTTTTTATTTGATATAGAAGCATAGCTGACGATTTTAAGCAACATTTATTAATAATTTTTCTATGGTAATCCATTTTAATTTTCAATTCCATTTTAATTTTTCAAAACTTAAATTATGACAGAGATTACTCTTTTCTGAGATTACTCTCAGAAAATAATTTCTGAGGTTTTTCCGATTTATTTCCGAACCCTTGAACTTCTAGGCGTGACAAACATCGCCATTGCCGCCATTTTTATTTAAAATAAACGTCAGTTTTTGACATTTTTGACAGTAAACATTAACTTTCACATTAAAATAAAATTTTGAACCAAAAAATCTGTTATACTTGTCCAGAATTACAGAGCATTTATTAGATGCTGGGTATACTGCGTTTCATGATTACCATATCGAAATAATTCAATATCGTTTCATTTTTAATCTTTATTAAAAATGACAGTTGATTGATCACTGCTACTAACATTACAAAGCAAAAACCAAAACTGTTGTAGAAAAGATTTTCATTTCGATACTGTTTTGACGTATGTGAGACTGAGTACGTAAAAACTATCACATTAAAGCCGAATTAGAAAAAGTCTATATCTTTTTAATAGAAAACTGTGATAAGCTGTGCAATTCCCAATACCCAAAATATATATAAGATAATTTATTAAGGACCATGCATTCCAAAAAAGGAACGGCCTGCCTTGTTCATAATGGTTATAGAAAATTTGTTTTTTGGTTTTACCCGGATTTTTTTACACAGTGTTAACCTGATCTGACAAATTAACGTGAAACTACATGAAACCATCATAACAACTTGTGAGATATTACTATTCGCATTTACAACTCAGTACTAACCTGAACTAATCTGCTTTTAATTTACTGGTTAGAAGCGTAGCAATAACCTTTTTGACAAATCAGTCTATTTATAACTCGTATGTCTTGTTTTTGGCGAAATCGTTGCTTTACGGTTTCATAACAACCAATAACACTGAGACTGTTCAAAAATTGTACGGGGCGCAAACTGTCATATTTCCATGACCACCTGTGTCGAAAAACTTAATGAAAAGCTTTATATATGATTGTGCGCCCCTGCCCTAATCCAGAAGATATATTTATATAACATAAAACATCTTGTGGAATCGGCAGAGCGGCAATATAAAAACAACTTCCGAGGTTATTTTCCTCTGAAATATTTGCTTGTCGTCCCATCTTCAGATAGAATAAAAGAAAATCCTTATCTACAAGAGCACGATTGCTTCGGACTTATATTCCTTTTAGATTGAATTGTTTTTCCGTAAAAGAGCACGTTCTCGAACGGC